>CM077663.1:122089209-123339209 GCA_039707655.1 Elymus sibiricus
AAGATCATTTGCAGTGTATCGTTAGCATGATGCAACTCAAATGTGAAGACTAGTAACTAATGACCATTCAAATGAAACTCACCGTGCCCGCCGGAGCAATGACTGGCATCGGCGGAGGGGTCGTGCCATTCTTTTCGCACATGCTCTGCACATTTGGTTTTCTCGAGTGGGTCATATTAGTTAGTAATGAAAGGAAGGAACATTACGTGCATGATTTGGCTAATATGCAGAAGAAACTTACCACGAAGAGCTCGTATAGGACCCGTTGACCCGCCTCGTTACGGTTCCTCTCCTCCTCCAATAGCTTAGCCATCCTCTCCTCCGCCTCCCTCTCCCTCGCCGCCGCCTGCCGTCTCTCTTCCTCTAGAAGCGCCTGGGTCCTCGCTTCTGCTTCCTCAAGAGCAGCCTGGGTCTTCGCTCTCTCTGCCTCAATAGCAGCCTGCAACACCACTCGTTAGCATTGTAATCATCGACGGCCGCACACACAATGTAATGGAGGAAAGGTATCTGAGTCCGTATAACTAACCTGGAATTCGAGCTCCATTGGCCGTGCACGAGGCCTTATCTCAGGATCGGAGCTGGTCTGGCGCTTCTTGATCTGCGGGAGAGTGCTAGTACAACGTATCAGTCCATCCCCAATGGCTAACAAGCCATGGTGCCTCCCGCCACCAGATATCATCACCAGCTCTGGATCAAGAGGTTGCTGGCTCGGGTTAAACTCTGGCCCTTTCCTCGCCTTCCCCTCGTCTCTGTACCTCACAAGCTTGTTGTGGGAGGCGCGGTTGCTGAATTTCTCTGGATCATCGAGGTCAGACTCAGAGAATGCCTTGGCCTTCTTGTACGAGGCAGTATTGGACATGGCATAGAGGTCGAACAGCTCTGGCACTGGAGCCTTGTTGTGCCGCGCCTAAAAGAGAGGAACAGAGTATTAGTTAAGGGCTCAAGCTAGCATGAAGAATGAATTTGCATGAATCATGAAGCAAACCACATACCCAGTTTTCCCCGAACCCACGTAGGTTGACGTTGCCTAGATGGTGTGGGACACCTTTCATTTGGGCACGCTTCTCCTTTGCACCGTCGTGGACGTTGCGCCATTGGGGAGTGCACCACTCATCCACCAATGCCTCCCAACAGTCCATCCTACCCGCGCCCACCATCTGTCAACACCTGCAATGACAAAGAGTAAACGAAGTTAGTACAACATTAAAAAAATGAATACCTGACATGAATATAATTTAAGTGTATCATCATCATGAACATAATAAAAAATTGAATACCTAACATGAACCAATTAATAATATATATGTACATAATAATAATTGAATACCTGACATGAACTATAATATTAATCTTCATCGTCATCATTAATAAATGCATCATCATCGTCTATATATGCTTTGGGGTCAATAAATATATCATCATCATCACTATCAGTAATGACGTGCTCATCATCATCACAGGGAGGCACTGACGAAATTCTGCATCGGATCCGGAGCAGAGCATATGGGAAAACGAACCCAATCTACACATACTCGGGCTGTCCATGGATAACGTTGGGCAATTCGAAAGAATCACGGTTATAAATATGCAAATGCATGCATATTTATAGATGTAGCCCTTTCGAACGGGAGACGCATAGTGGTCACGCATACTGATGATTGACACCTATAGCTAGCAAGTTTCATCGGCACGAAGACCGGAACAGAGCAAATGAAGGGGGGAGGAGGAGATGTCATTTGTGCTCACCCACGAACGCAGGGGCAGAGCTCGTCGAACGCACGGGGAGGTCGTCGAACACCAGACCCTCGCAGCCCCGAAAGAACTGCACATTTAAATCCACCCGATCAACACAAATATATATGATGTTTTTCTTAACAAAATTGGGAAATATACTTCCTAACTCATAATTCACAAATATATGACCCCGTCGGCCTCTGGAAGGCCGAAGAGCACCTTTTCGGTCAACAGGAGGCCGAAGAGGTGTCGGGGGTCAGGGGTGTCGTGTCTGGGTGGCGTGGTGTCGGGGTGTCGTGGTGTCGGGGTGTCGTGTCGGGGTCGGGGTGTCGGGGGGTGTCGTGTCTGGGTGTCGTGGTGTCGGGGTGTCAGGGGTGTCGGGGTGTCGGGGTCGGGGTGTCGTGTCGGTGTCGGGGTGTCGGGGGGTGTCGTGTCTGGATGTCGTGGTGTCGGGGTGTTAGGGGTGTCGGGGTGTCGGGGTCAGGGTGTCGTGTCGGGGTCGGGGTGCCGTGTCGGTGTCGGGGTGTCAGGTCGGGGTCGGGGTGCCGTGTCGGGGTCGGGATCGAGGTCGGGGTGTCGGGGTCGGGGTGTCGGGTCGTTGTCGGGTTGGGGTCGGGGTCGAGGTGCCGTGTCGGGGTCGGGGTTTTTCCTCTTTTTTTCTTTTCTTCTTCTTCCTCTTCTTCCTCTTCTTTCTTTTCTTCCTTTTCTTCCTTTTTTTTTCCTTCTTCTTCTTCTTCTTCCTCCTTTCCTTTTTCCTCTTCTTCTTCTCCTCCTCTCCTCTTTTTTCTTCTTCTTCTTCCTCTTCTTCTTTTTTCTTCTCCTCCTCCTCCTCTTCTTCTTCTTCCTTTCCTTTTTTCCTCTTCTTCTTCTCCTCCTCTCCTCTTTTTTTCTTCTTCTTCTTCTTTTTTCTTCTCCTCCTCCTCTTCTTCTGTTTCTTCTTATTATTATTATTTTTTGTTCTTTTTCTTTTTTCTTTTTCCTTTTTTTTCTTCTTCTTTTCTTCTTTTTTTCTTCTAGGTTTTTTCTTTTCTTCTTTTCTATCTAAGTTTTTTCTACCTAATAAAAACTAACTAATATGAACTAATAACTAACTAATATAAACTAACTAAATGAACTAATAAAAACAGAAAAAAAAACAGGAAAAAAACAAAAAAGGGGGGGAATGGTGGAGCTCACCGGAGGGTGGTCGAGGCGGCGGCGCTGGGGAGGAGGGGGGCGGCGGCGGGCGGCGGGGAGGAGGGGGGCGGCGGCGGTCGGCGGGGAGGGGGCGGCGGCGGCGCTGTGGAGGAGGGAAGGGGGCGGCGGCGGCACTGTGGAGGAGGGGAGGGGGCAGCGGCGGCGCTGTGGAGGAGGGGAGGGGGCGGCGGCGGGGAGGAGGGGGGCGGCGGGGGTCGGCGGGGAGGAGGGGGTCGGCGGGGAGGGGGCGGCGGCGGTGCGCAGAGACAGAGAGAGAGATGTGAGAGAGAGAGGGGGGTTTGGGCACGGGGGGCGAAAATTAAGCCCCCCTCTTTGCCGTCTGCTGGCAGACGGCAAAGAATTCTTTGCCGTCTGCCAGCAGACGGCAAAGACGGTGACCGTTAGCCCGTCCCCGCCGTTACACTGTGGGGCCCCCTCACCTCTTTGCCGTCTGCTGGCAGACGGCAAAGAGTTCTTTGTCGTCTGCCAGCAGACGGCAAAGAAGTGGCCCGTGTGACCTAGCCAACGCAGTACCCCGTGGGCCCCACCTTGGTCTTTGTCGTCTGCTGGCAGACGGCAAAGAAGTGCAGATGGCAAAGAGCCTCTTTGCCATCAGCATGTTCTTTGCCGTCTGCTTTATAAAAGCAGACGGCAAATATCCTCTTTGCCATCTGCCAGCAGACGGCAAAGAGCTGGCAGATGGCAAAGTCCCTGATTCCAGTAGTGCACTAACAATGCAGTTGAGTACGAGGCCCTCCTACATGGACTCAGAATGGCTAAAGAGATGAATCTTAGTCGGGTCAGGTGTTTGGGAGACCCAGATTTGGTGGCTCGGCAAGTTTCGGGGACTTGGGATCTAAGGACCCCTTGATGGCGGCTTACCGGTGGGCAGTCACTGACGTGGCGGGTTATTTTCATGGCTATCAAGTCGATCATATAGATCGCCGGCTCAATGAGGCGGCTGATGCCCTCTCACGACTCGGCTCTTAGCGGAAGCCGGTCCCCCCTAACGTCTTTTTAGACGTTCTTTACAATCCTTCGGTTAAGTTACCATCTGAGGAGGACATAGCTATTCCTGACCCAGAGGCACACTTGGTGGCGGCTCTCCACGCTATCTCTGATTGGACGGTGCCTTATCTGGATTATCTAACTCGAGGCAAGCTCCCAGCAAAGGAAATCATCGCTCGACAAATAATTCAGCGGTCCAAGTCCATGACTATCATCAGGGGAGAGTTACATCGACGAAGCAGCACCGGAGTTTTTCAGCGTTGTGTTTCCCCTGAGGAAGGACAAGAAATTCTTAATGAAACCCACACTAGCGACTGTGGACACCACGCCGGCTCACGATCTTTGGTGGTGAAGGCTTTTCGCCATGTATTTTTTTGGTTGACGGCTCATGCAGACGCATAGGACATTGTACGCAAGTGCGATGGGTGTCAAAAGTTTGCTCGACAAGCCCACATGTCGACTCAAGAATTGCGCATGATCCCAATTACTTGGCCATTTGCGGTCTGGGGGCTCAATATGGTCAGCCTGTTCAAGCCATCTTCTGATAAGAAGACTCACCTATTGGTGGCAGTTGATAAATTCACCAAGTGGGTTGAAGCAGAACCTGTCAGCAACTGTGACGCGGAGACAACAGTCAAATTTTTGAAAAAGTTGATCTTCCGTTTTGGCTACCCTCATAGCATTATTACTGACAATGGTACCAATCTATCCAAAGGAGCTATGGAACAGTTTTGTCAGCGTGAGCATATCCGGCTCGACTTGGCAGCGGTGGCACATCCACAGTACAATGGGCAAGCTGAACGAGCTAATCAAGAGATTTTGAGAGGGATCAAACATCGGCTCATGGTTCCACTATAGTGTACTCCAGGCTGTTGGGTTGAGGAACTCCCCACAGTGCTTTGGAGTACTAGAAGAACTCCAAATAGATCCACTGGATACACACCTTTCTTTCTGGTTTATGGAGTTGAGGCGGTATTACCAAGTGATATTCGTCATGACTCTCCTCTAGTCGCCGCTTATGTTGAAGCCGATAATGAACAAGCACGTCAGGATTCCTTGGATGCTTTGGAAGATGAACGTGACTTAGCAGTGGCCAGATCAGCTATATATCAACAAGACTTACGTCGCTTTCATAGCCGTAGAGTCAGAAGTCGCACCTTTCAAGAGGGCGATTTAGTGTTCCGTCTGATTCAAGATCAAAAAAGAATGCACAAGCTTTCACCACCTTGGGACGGTCCTTTCGTCATCAGCAAAAATCTCAATAATGGTTCATATTACTTGATAGACCTTCGACTAGACTCGTATACCTCTAAATAAGAGACAACCCGGCCTTGGAACATTGCTCACCTTCGGCCTTATTATACTTAGAGCTACTGGCTCATCACCTATGTACCTCCCCCAACTTTTGTACATACTTCTTTATGTTCAAATATAATAAAGCCGGCACCCCCGAAACTGGGGGTCTCTATCATTTCAGCCTACAAATTAAGCATGAGTCTTTATTTTTTGAAACATAGGTCACTTGGGGGCTTCCAACTCATCGAATTTAGCTTTCTCACCCTCTTGACCCGGCAAAAATGCCACAATATATGGTTAAACCTGCATGTACGCTTGATGCGACTCTGATCAGGTGACCCCTTGTACTCTTGACAAGTCAATCCATTTTGGACCCTGAACTTATCAAGGTTAAAACACTGGCTTGAGTCACGTGAGATCCGGCATACAGAGAGCTAGGATAAACCATGGGTTATCATACCCGCTTCATTGAAGCAAGACTCGAGCCTCGAAAGCCAGTCTTCTTGCCGAGTCTCACTGAGCCGGCTTATTAACAATTCTTTCGTCATTATTACCATATGTTATTACTTCCTAAATTTTACAGGTACAATATTATTTATGTTACCGGCTCATAAAAGAGTGTCCGAGTTACGAAAACTGTGATCATATAATGACCAGTTCAACTCAATATTCTACAATTAATTGTTGTGGAAAGATTTCGGAAGGCCGGCTTACATTGACCCGCCCATACTGCTTCAGACAATAGCTCATTAAGCAAGGTCAGCAGAAATATTCAAAGATGAAAGGGAAAAAAACATGTTCATATTTTAGCAATTGCCTGGAAGATCTAAAGCTCAAGGGCGACTCAGCCAAGATA
The DNA here is from genome assembly GCA_039707655.1 of Elymus sibiricus. Lineage (NCBI taxonomy): Eukaryota > Viridiplantae > Streptophyta > Magnoliopsida > Poales > Poaceae > Elymus > Elymus sibiricus. The sequence continues at coordinate 122,095,280 of CM077663.1, forward strand.
ATACAAAGTACAAGTCAAGGGTTGTATGATTCCTAAGCGAAAGGATAAAAGGAGAGTTAACAAGGCTTGTTAAATGTACAAATCCCTCATCGTCAAGACAAGATCAAAAGTTTGAAACGTGCACGAAGGCACGACACAAGCAAACAGTTGTCGACTTAAAAATATTACAAGGCGCCATTGGGCCCAAACAGGTTGAATCAAAGTTGTTTCACTCCTTCTTAAAAACCAGCCTCTGAGCTATCCAGGTTAGCCTCGGGCTGACCTCTCTCCTGAGCCGCCTCCGTGTCATCCTCCGCTGGGGCTTATGGTTCTTGGATATCAAGGTTGTCCACATCCCAGTTGCAATGGGTTAAGGCATGGAATACAACTTCTTCATTCAAGATGGAGGACGGGTCAACGTCAGGGGCAAAAATGTGCTTACGACGTTGAGCAGTCAGGTCCACCGGTTCAAAGGTCGGTGGCCGAACTCGCGAGTTGTTAGCATCGTAAGCCGCCTGATAGTTCTTCAACTCCATATCGGCAACAAGTTGGGTGGCTAACACTCGAGCCGCCTTGACACACTTAGCATAGTCAACATCGGTGAATGTTGACACGTCGTCCTTAAACTCAGGAAACCCTTTGGCCATCTCTGCCGGATCAAGCTCCGCTGAGTAAGCCAAGGCCCGACTCAAAGAAGGCGTTGCACCAGCTCGGGCGGCTGGTCTTTTCAACTCTTCAATCTGTTTTGGGATCATCGAGAGGCGTATTAGTACATCCTTGATGAACTTCACCGGATCTTTGTTCCCCATAACGGCCTTGATTGTGCAGTGGCTTCCAGCATAGAGTTGTTCAGTCAGTGAATACACAGCCTTAAGCTTTAGCAAGCTGTTATCTTGGAGGTTGCGAGTCTGAGGGCCTGCAAAGCAATTCAAGTACATGAGTCGCCAGGCGACTTATCTTCATACATGAGTATTAGAGCGGGTTAGCAAGAGCTCATAAAGGTACTTACGAAAGATGGCCTGGGTCATGTGGGCAATGTGCCGCTTCAACCCGGATAGCTCTTCAGTGATGGGCTTCAGTTGACCCTCAGCGTCTTCTGCGCGCTTCAGCAAGGCGGCTTTTTCAGTCTTGAAAGACTTCTTTTCTTTTTCAAAGCCTGCCTTGGCTTTCTCCAATTCTTCCAAGGAAAGTCGAAGTTTTTGTTCAGCCTTTGCTCTGGCAGTTTGCCCCACTTCAAGATCTTTTTTCAAGCCGGTCACATTTGACTCAGCTGTTTTCAGAGCTTCCTGCACAATAGGGGTTATCATATTGTTCGGTCATGAGCCGGCAGCAAGGTGCAGCATGACTATGATAAGAAAAATTATAACAAGTCCCAAGCAGATTGCAAGCAATATACTTGACACTTGGGGGCTAATGCATGTCAGTTCTTCCCAGCAAAATTATTAAGAAGACCCGACTCATCTCAATAAGATGAGCCGGCCCTTGGGGGCTACAGGTTGATTTCTTCAAATTATTAAGAAGACACGACTCATCTCAAGGAGATGAGCCGGCCCTTGGGGGCTACAGGTTGATTTCTTCAAAATTATTAAGAAGACCCGACTCATCTCAAGAAGATGAGCCAGCCCTTGGGGGCTACAGCAGTTTCATATTTACAAGACTCGCCTCATCTCATAAAGATGAGCCGGCCCTTGGGGCTACGTAAGGATATATGGAATACACAACAAAGTTGAGCATACCTCGTATTTTCTTTTCATCATGCTGACGAGGCCGGCTTCCATCTCCCGGCTTGTAGAAAGGCGGTCCAAATAACCAGCATGCAATTCTTTAGCATTGAAGTCCTCATAATTTGGAAGCTCTAGCTTGGCCTTCCCCTTCTCAGGCAGTGTTGTTTCGTCTTTAGTAACAAGTTTGGTTAGCACCTTGGAGACCTCAGGAGCGGTGTAACCCGACCCAGTAATGGTGATCTCCGCATTTTTATCACAAGGAGCATTTTCAGCTGCCTTCGGAGGACTGGGCGGGTTAAGGTTGGCTGCCGGGTCGGCTTCAGTATCCATAGCCTCAGTACTTGGCGGCTCAGGATGTGGGGGCAAATCAGCTTGGGCCTCCTGATGGTCTTCAGTATGATCAATATGGATTTCAGGAGCCACCAAATCCGGGTTTTTCGGCTCAGGGGCCTCAAGATCAGTGGATGACTCGCCAATTTTCCTCTTCTTGGCCTTGGCTTGGGCCCTGCAAAACAAGAAGCCAGAATAAAGCATATGCAAGGATAAAGTTAATAAGCAAATATATGATAAAAGGAAGAGAAGCTTACCCGTGGTTGATAACAAGGGGTGGCAGCTTGGTGACGGTTGAGTCGCCCGATGAAGGTGGCGACTCCTGATAATTTGAATCAAAAGGATTAAGAGGTTGCCGGATAAAGCCAGCTTTTGGAAGAGAATGGGTTGGACTATGAGGCACCTCATTTTGTCGTTTGCGGGTGGCTGGTTTGTCGGGTAAGCCGGATGCAAGGTCACCAGTGCTGCTCCGAGTTTGATGTTTCGATTTATGTTGAGTCTTCTTCAAAATAAAATTGGGATCCAAATAAGCATTTGGGTGAGAGAAACTTACTTTCCGAATTACCCGCCTTATTTTCATTGGAGACAAGGACTCTGAGCCGGAGGAGACGGAAATTACCTCAACACCTTTGGCACGGCTGGTTGCAGCGTCACCCTGAGAGTAAGAGGTGTCAGCAAGTTCAATAAAAAGACAGTGGAGGGAGTCAAGTTTTACCTCCGATTGAGCAACAACTGCAGGTGACTCGCCCCTAATTGACGGCTCTTCTGCAGCCACCTTATTCTTCTAGGCGGGTTTTGGCTTATGTGCTGCAACCTTCCCCCTCTTCTTCTTCCAGAATGGAGAATTTGCCTATAAGGTTAACAATGAAAACGACAAATAAGCTTTGGAGCTTAAAAAGTGTTATGGGCCATATGAATAATTATCAAGGTTTCTTACTGATGGATCCGAGTTAAGAGTACAGAAGGGATTCAGCCCAACTTGACTGCAATCTGCTAGAGTTTCTCCCAGCAACTTCTTCACAATCCGGTTAATTTCATCATCGTTCAAATCTTGGTTGCTATATCTTTAAACGTCATTTAAATCGCTAGTAATTGCACATCAAGTCGCCACGGTGACTCAATGGCATGATCCTCCAAGATACCCAGCACCATGTTAGATCAATTCCAGTCAATCCATGGGCTTGCAAAGCCTTTTGTTTCGGGTATACAAAGGCGAGTTGGCCACATTCTTCTTGTGAAGCTCGGCCAAGAAGCTCAAAATTCATGGGAAGACGATCTGGTCTGTAACCCGGTAGGGGGTTTTCATTAACAGGAGTCGTTTTCCGGTAGTAGAACAAGGTCTTGACCCATCCTTTCGGGTGGCTTGGCAGAATAGCAGCAAGGAAGGCACCATCTCTGCGCCGTTGAATAGAAATCCCGCCGAGTTCCAGGCTGAGTCCATATGCACACTCAGTTTGATAGTTGAGGTGGAAGAATTCCATGAAAAGTGGGACGATGGGTTCTATTTGTAGGTACATGCTACTTCTTGAGCTTGCGTTGGTTTTCCCTTGAAGAGGAAAGGGTGATGCAGCAAAGTAGATAAGTATTTTCCTCAGTTGTTGAAAACCAAGGTATCAATCCAGTAGGAGGTACAAGCAAGGCCCCAATCTATGCACCTACACAAACAATCAAACACTTGCACCCAACGCTATAAAGGGGTTGTCAATCCCTTCACGGTTACTTGCAAGGATGAGATCTGATAGAGATAGATATAAAAGATTACTAAAAGTAAAAGTAAATAAAAGTAAATAAAATTGCAGCAAGGTATTTTTGGTATTTTTGGTTTATAGATCTGAAAATATAATATGGAAAATAGACCCGGGGGCCATAGGTTTCACTAGAGGCTTCTCTCTTGAAGGAAAATAATACGGTGGGTGAACAAATTACTGTCGAGCAATTGATAGAAAAGCGCATAGTTATGACAATATCCAAGGCAATGATTATGCATATAGGCATCATGTCCGTATCAAGTAGACCGAAACGATTCTGCATCTACTACTATTACTCCACACATCGACCGACTCCTGCCTGCATCTAAAGTATTAAGTTCATGAAGAACAGAGTAAGGCATTAAGTAAGATGACATGATGTAGAGGGATAAACTCAAGCAATATGATGAAAACCCCATCTTTTTATCCTTGATGGCAACAATACAAATACGTGCCTCGCTACCCCTACTTTGTCACTGGGTGAGGACACCGCGAGATTGAACCCAAAACTAAGCACTTCTCCCATTGCAAGAATTACCAATCTAGTTGGCCAAACCAAACCAATAACTCGAAGAGACTTGCAAAGATATGAAATCATGCATATAAGAATTCAGAGAAGATTCAAATAATATTCATAGATAATCTGATCATAAACCCACAATTCATCAGATCTCGACAAACACACCGCAAAAGAGTATTACATCGGATAGATCCCCATGAAGATCATGGAGAACATGGTATTGAAGAACATAGAGAGAGAAGAAGCCATCTAGCTACTAGCTATGGACCCGAAGGTCTGAGGTGAACTACTCACGCATCATCGGAAGGGCAATGGTGTTGATGTAGATGCCCTCCGTGATCAAATCCCCCTCCGGCAGATTACCGGAAAAGGCCCCAAGATGGGATCTCACGGGAACAGAGGCTTGCGGCGGCGGAAAAGTATTATCGTGGCTCTTTCTGGTATTAGGGGAATATTTCTGAATTTATAGGCGGAGAGTTAGGGTTGGAGGAGCTACGGGGGGCCACAAGCCAGGGGGCGCCCCCCCCCCCCCAGGGGCGCGCCCTGGTGGCTTGTGGCCCACCCGTAGGTCTTCTGGCCTCTTCTCCAAGCCTCCTGGGTTCCTTCTGGTCCAAGAAAAATCAGCGTAGAATTTTATTCCGTTTGGACTCCGTTTGATATTCCTTTTCTGCAATACTCAAAAACAAGAAAAAAACAGAAACTGGCACTGGGCACTAGGTTAATAGGTTAGTCCCAAAAATAATATAAAATAGCATATTAATGCATATAAAACATCCAAAACAGATAATATAATAGCATGGAACAATCAAAAATTATAGATACGTTGGAGACGTATCAGCATCCCCAATCTTAATTCCTGCTCGTCCTCGAGTAGGTAAATGATAAAAACAAAAATTTTGATCTAGAATGCTACCTAACATATTTATCCATGTAATATTCTTTATTGTGGCATGAATGTTTAGATCCATAAGATTCAAAACAAAAGTTTAATATTGACATAAAAACAATAATACTTCAAGCATACTAACAAAGCAATCGTGTCTTTTCAAAATAACATGGCCAAAGAAAGTTATCCCTACAAAATCATAAGGTCTGGCTATGCTCCATCTTCCCCACACAAAGTATTTAAATCATGCACAACCCCGATGACAAGTTAAGAAATTGTTTCACACTTTTTATGTTCTCAAACTTTTTCAACTTTCACGCAATACATGAGCGTGAGCCATGGATATAGCACTATAGGTGGAATAGAATATGGTGGAGGTTGTGAGGAAAAGGAGAAGATAGTATCACATCAACTAGGAGTACCAACGGGCTATGGATATGCCCATTAATAGATATCAATGTGAGTGAGTAGGGATTGCCATGCAACGGATTCACTAGAGCTATAAGTGTATGAAAGCTCAAAAAGAAACTAAGTGGGTGTGCATCCAACTCGCTTGCTCAAGAAGACCTAGGGCAATTTGAGGAAGCCCATCATTGGAATATACAAGCCAAGTTATATAATGAAAAATTCCCACTAGTATATGAAAGTGACAAAATAGGAGACTCTCTATTGTGAAGATCATGGTGCTACTTTGAAGCACAAGTGTGGAAAAAAAAGATAGTAGCATTGTCCCTTCTCTCTTTTCTCTCATTTTTTAGTGTGCATCTTTGGCCTCTCCTTTTTTTTATTTGGTCTTCATTGGCCTCTTTTATTATTTTTAAAGTCCGGAGTCTCATCCCAACTTGTGAGGGAATCATACCTTCCATCATCCTTACTCACATGGGACAATGCTCTAATAATGATGATCAGCACACTTTTATTTACTTACAACTCAAGAATTACAACTCGATACTTAGAACACAATATGACTCTATATGAATGCCTCCGGCGGTGTACCGGGATGTGCAACGATCTAGCATAGAAAATGACATCAAAAAACGGACAAGCCATGAAAACATCATGCTAGCTGTCTTACGATCATGCAAAGCAATATGAAAATGATGGTGCGTGTCATAATAAACGGAACGGTGGAAGTTGCATGGCAATATATCTCGGAATGGCTATGGAAATGCCATAATAGGTAGGTATGGTGGCTGTTTTGAGGAAGGGTATATGGTGGGTTTAATGCACCGGTGAAAGTTGCGCGGTACTAGAGAGGCTAGCAAAGGTGGAAGGGTGAGAGTGCGTATAATCCATGGACTCACATTAGTCATAAAGAACTCACATACTTATTGTAAAAGTTTATTAGTTATCGAAGCAAAGTATTAGACGCATGCTCCTAGGGTATAGGTTGGTAGGAGTTAACCATCGCGCGCTCCCGACCCTCACACAAAGGATGACAATCAATAAACAAATCATGCTCCGACTTCGTTACATAACGGTTCACCATACGTGCATGCTACGGGAATCACAAACTTTTAACACAAGTATTTCTACCAATCCACAATTACTCACTAGCATGACTCTAATATCACCATCTTTATATCTCAAAACTATATGCAAGGAATCAAACTTCTCATAGTATTCAATGCACTTTATATGAAAGTTTTTATTATATCCCTCTTGGATGCCCATTATATTAGGACTAAATTCATAACCTAAACCAATTACCATGATGTTCAAAGACTCTCAAAATAATATAAGTGAGGTACGAGAGTTCAATTATTTCTATAAAATAAAACACCACCGTGCTCTAAAAAGATATAAGTGAAGCACTAGAGCAACATTGCCTAGCTCAAAAGATATAAGTGAAGTGCATAGAGTATTCTAATAAATTCACGATTAATGTGTGTCCCCCTCAAAAGATGTGTGCAGCAAGGATGATTGTGGCAAACTAAAAAGCAAAGACTCATATCATACAAGACGCTCCAAGCAAAACACATATCATGTGGTGAATAAAAATATAGCCTCAAGTAAATTTACCGATGGATTGAAGACGAAAGAGGGGATGCCTTCCGGGGCATCCCCAAGCTTAGGCTCTTTGGTATCCTTGAATATGGCTTGGGGTGCCTTGGTCATCCCCAAGATTAGACTCTTGCCACTCCTTATTCCATAGTCCATCAAATATTTACCCAAAACTTGAAAACTTCACAACACAAAACTCAACAGAAAACTCGTGAGATCCGTTAGTATAAGAAAAATAAATCACCACTTTAGGTACTGTTGTGAACTCATTCTTTATTTATATTGGTGTAATATCTACTGTATTCCAACTTCTCCATGGTTCATACCCCCCGATACAACCCATAGATACATCGAAATAAGCAAACAACACAAAGAAAAACAGAATCTGTCAAAAACAGAACAGTCTGTAGCAATCTGGAAACTTCGAATACTTTTGTAACTCCAAAAGTTCTGAAAAATTAGGAAAATCTGGGAAATTTGTATATCAATCTTGTGTAAAAACTTCAGACTCATTCGATGCTCTGGTGAATTTATAAAATTCCTGGACTGAGTGCAAAAGTTTCTGTTTTTCAGCAAGATCAAATCAACAATCACCGTAGACCATCCCAAAGGTCTTGTTTGGCTCAAACACTAATTAAAACACTAAAACACAATTACTACAGAGGTAATAATGTGTAAATCACTCAATAACAGAAACAAAAACAAAAAACATAAAATAAAATTGGGTTGCCTCCCAACAAGCGCTATTGCTTAACGCCCCTAGCTAGGCATGATGATTTCAATGATGCTCACATAAAAAAGTAGTAATTGAAATATGCAAAAGAGCATCATGAATCTCATGACAAACACATTTAAGTCTAACCCACTTCCTATGCATAGGGATTTTGTGAGCAAACAATTTATGGGAACGAGAATCAACTTGCATAGGAAGGCAAAACAAGCATAACTTCAAAACTTTGAACACATAGAGAGGAAAATTGATATTATTGCAATTCCTACAAGCATATGTTCCTTCCTCATAATAAATTTCAGTAGCATCATGAAAGAATTCAACAATATAACTATCACATAAATCATTCTTTTCATGATGCACAAGCATAGAATTTTCATTACTCTCCACATAAGCAAATTCCTTATCATCCATGGTAGTGGGAGCAAACTCAACAAAATAACTATCATGAGACACTTGATTGTCATAACCACATTGCAAATTAAAACCATGATGATAAGTTTCACCATCATCATGAATAGGAGGCATGCAAACATCATAATAAATTTGCTCATCAAAACTTGGGGGACTAAAAATATCATCTTCATCAAACATAGCATCCCCAAGCTTGTGGCTTTGCATATCATTAGCATAATTGAAATTAATAGAATTGATAGTAACATCATTGCAATCATGCTTTCCAATCAAGGAGATATCATGAATCACCTTATAATTTTCTTCTTTCAACACTTCATCAAAAATTTCATGATTTTCAAGCAAAACTTCATAGAGATAATCAAGTGCACTCAACTCACTAGCAATTGGTTCATCATAATTTGGGCTTTTGAAAAGATTAGCAAGTGGATGAGGATCCATATCAATAGATTTTTAGCAAGCGAAGATGCAAGCAAATAGAAGGCACATGGCAACACAAGCAAAGATAGCAAACAAGCAAACAACAAGAGATCCGGCAAGAAAAAGGCGAACGAGAAAGAGGGCGAATAAAACGGCAAATCTTTTTGGTTTTTTCTGAAAATTATATTAGAAGTGGGGGAGAGGAAAACGAGAGGCAAATGGCAAATAATGTAAATGCAAGAGATGAGTTTGTGATGGGTACTTGGTAGGCTTGATGTAGATCTTTCTAACAACCACGCCAAAAATTAGCAAGTTGACGGGAGAGTTCTTGTCTTGACTTGCTATGTATCCTCCCCGGCAACGGCGCCAGAAATCCTTCTTGCTACTTCTTGAGCTTGCGTTGGTTTTCCCTTGAAGAGGAAAGGGTGATGCAGCAAAGTAGATAAGTATTTCCCTCAGTTGTTGAGAACCAAGGTATCAATCCAGTAGGAGGTACAAGCAAGGCCCCAATCTTTGCACCTACACAAACAATCAAACACTTGCACCCAACGCTATAAAGGGGTTGTCAATCCCTTCACGGTTACTTGCAAGGATGAGATCTGATAGAGATAGATATAAAAGATTACTAAAAGTAAAACTAAATAAAAGTAAATAAAAGTAAATAAAATTGCAGCAAGGTATTTTTGGTATTTTTGGTTTATAGATCTGAAAATATAATATGGAAAATAGACCCGGGGGCCATAGCTTTCACTAGAGGCTTCTCTCTTGAAGGAAAATAATACGGTGGGTGAACAAATTACTGTCGAGCAATTGATAGAAAAGCGCATAGTTATGACGATATCCAAGGCAATTATTATGCATATAGGCATCACGTCCGTATCAAGTAGACCGAAACGATTCTGCATCTACTACTATTACTCCACACATCGACCGACTCCTGCCTGCATCTAGAGTATTAAGTTCATGAAGAACAGAGTAACGCATTAAGTAAGATGACATGATGTAGAGGGATAAACTCAAGCAATATGATGAAAACCCCATCTTTTTTATCCTTGATGGCAACAATACAAATACGTGCCTCGCTACCCCTACTTTGTCACTGGGTGAGGACACCGCAAGATTGAACCCAAAACTAAGCACTTCTCCCATTGTAAGAATTACCAATCTAGTTGGCCAAACCAAACCAATAACTCGAAGAGACTTGCAAAGATATGAAATCATGCATATAAGAATTCAGAGAAGATTCAAATAATATTCATAGATAATCTGATCATAAACCCACAATTCATCGGATCTCGACAAACACACCGCAAAAGAGTATTACATCGGATAGATCCCCATGAAGATCATGGAGAACATGGTATTGAAGAACATAGAGAGAGAAGAAGCCATCTAGCTACTAGCTATGGACCCGAAGGTCTGAGGTGAACTACTCACGCATCATCGGAAGGGCAATGGTGTTGATGTAGATGCCCTCCATGATCGAATCCCCCTCCGGCAGATTACCGGAAAAGGCCCCAAGATGGGATCTCACGGGAACAGAGGCTTGCGGCGGCGGAAATGTATTATCGTGGCTCTTTCTGGTATTGGGGGAATATTTCTGAATTTATAGGCGGAGAGTTAGGGTTGGAGGAGCTACGGGGGGCCCACAAGCCAAGGGGCCGTGCCCCCCCCCCCCCCGGGGCGCGCCCTGGTGGCTTGTGGCCCACCCGTAGGTCTTCTGGCCTCTTCTCCAAGCCTCCTGGGTTCCTTCTGGTCCAAGAAAAATCAGCGTAGAATTTTATTCCGTTTGGACTCCGTTTGATATTCCTTTTCTGCAATACTCAAAAACAAGGAAAAAACAGAAACTGGCACTAGGCACTAGGTTAATAGGTTAGTCCCAAAAATAATATAAAATAGCATATTAATGCATATAAAACATCCAAAACAGATAATATAATAGCATGGTACAATCAAAAATTATAGATACGTTGGAGACGTATCAATACACCTCACCGAATACTTGAAACTGGCAAAGATTGGTTATAGAGTTGGGAGCCAGATCTTGAGGATGGAGGTGGAAAGAGTGTAGAGCATCCCGAAAGAATTTTGACCCGGGGGGAGAAAACCCCCGAAGAAGGTGACCTATGAACACCACTACTTCTCCTTCGCCGGGTGCTGGGCGTTCCTCTCCAAGGGGAGCCCGCCATCCAATTGCCTCCTTAGATGGCAGGAGACCCTGGTCTTGGTAGTCTTTGAGCAAAAGTTCAGAAACTTGGGATGGCACCCTGTTACATGTGGTAGTTTTCGACATGATGAGACGCCTAAGTGCAAATAAAAGATGCTGCATAAGCATATATGTTATGATCAAGGATAAGACGGCATAAAAATCTGCAACAGGTGAGTTGCCTTATGATGAGCCGGCATTTATACGAAGCATTTCTAAACATGGCGGGTCATAGTCACAATGATGAGCCGGCGCTTAAAAGAAACGGTATCTACATATGGCGGGTTGTAGTCATAAGAATGAGCCGGCAAACATAAGGATGTCTTATGCCAAATCAGAGATTTCTAGTTTTTGCTAAGTGTGGGACAAACAAGTTTCTACCAAACTGGCTACAATTACAGATCTACAAATGGTTTAGAAAAGGAAAATATTTGCTAAACCTAATGACGAAGCATGGAAGCAGCGGCGGTCTAGTTTGCATATTCTTAAGGGGGATTTGAAGACGCTATGCATGAAATGGATCCGTTGCTCAAACCGCTCTGTTTCTATGATAAAACTCATGGAAGCTATGCGTGAACTAGCAATGGCGATGAACAAACAATGAACTCCGGAATAACCAAGGAACCCCGATGAACTACTATAGATCTGGGGAAGAAAAATGGCCAGGGGCAGCGGAGATGCTCAGCTGGACCTTGATGAAGACGAGGTATCGCCGCAGTCCCGAAAGCAGTCGTCGGCGACGGATGAGCAGCAGTGGTGGCGCGATGAAGCTTCGGGCTCGACATAGGAGAAGAAGTGAAGGGGCAAGGTAAAAGTGAATGAGGGGGCTGTGAATATTTATAAGGAAGAAACCCGAAGGGGCAACCGGCAGGCGCAGGAATCAAGGAGGCGCGGTAAATTTTGGAAACAAAGACGCCTCGATTTTAAGGATAAATGGATACATGCACAGATCCGCTGTGATGTCATCATTGGTTTCCTGGATTTCCGGTGGGTGACGTCACTGATGGATGTCACGAGAAAAATTACAAGTCTGGGGCATTTCGTGGTTTAGGGAAGACATAGATACAAGCAGATGATAAGCCACCAAGTGAAGGTGAGGAAGATTGAGATGAATACATTCAAATCAATCTGGGGCCTAATGTCAGGGATATAACCCCGTGGTATAACCCGCCCTATTGGGCCGGGTCAGCATATTGGCGGCTTGTGAATCATACTCAAGATGGGCCGTGCCGTTGAAGACAAGGCAGGCAAGGCGGCTTACAAAGTAAGCCGGATGGCGGCCCAGCACATGAAGACGGCGACTCAAGGCCCAAGAGGCAGAAGACACCAGGAGTTTCCTTGCTTGAGAGGCAAGGCGAGTTAGAGACATAGTAAGTCACGAATCGTAGCACGACTCGGACTCTTGTAAAGCCCAGGGTCTCGACCTGTATATAAAGGCGAGCCCCTAGGGCAAAAGACTTAAGTTACACACCCTCGAAATCTAGGTTAGCAACTCCACACCCTTGTAATCGAGATCATCATCAATATAGACACAAAGCAGGACGTAGGCTTTTACCTCCGTCAGAGGGGCCGAACCTGAGTAAACTCGTCTCTCGTTCCCAATCAACCCCTTCGAGTCGCCACACAACGGTGATGGCCTCACACCTAAGTTCTACTATGAGGACATCTGTCGTGACAAAACCACGACAGGGTCCCTCCATGAGCCGGTCTTCGGACTCATACAAGAGGGCATATTGGGTCCCTCCATGAGCCGGTCTTCAGTCCTTCCACGATAGGGTCTTTGGGCCTGCCCATACAAGCCGGCATATTGGGCTCCTTGTCAAGTCGGCCTCCTGCCAAGTCTCGTCACTAAGCCCTGGATTCTTCCTTGTCATCTTTATCTTAACCCGGAAAATTGGGTGACCCATAGAGCTATCAAGCTGTAGGCCGGGTCAAACCTTTAGCCGGGTTATAACCGTGGGGAATATCCCTGACATTAGCCCCCAGTTTAGCTTGAATTTATTCATGGTAAGCTCCTGAAATAAGAATAATAAATCTGTTAAGGGACCTGCTTGCTCCACTGGCCGGCTTATTTCAATGAAGTAGCTCCTCAAAAATTCGGGTCTCTCTTTGTCATATCATCGGGTTGGCTTCTCAATCCACTTGTTGATGTGGTTTCCTCGTAGAAAAAATACTGGAAATAATAATGCCTCTAATGTCAGGCCAGCTCCTCGTGCTTTGGGTTTGATGAAAATATTGAGAATAGAATTTCGTCTATTGTTGAACCGGCTTTCTGGGACGCGGCGGCTCTTGACGGGTCATCGGACATAGTGGATGCTGAATTAGGATGAAAATATTGTTGATTTATGGATGTAGAAATTGCCAACTTGTGAAGCCGGGTTGCATATATAGACTCTACCGGGTCATGAACATTGATGATGCCGGGTCGTGATCGTTGGCGCTCCCAGGTCAAACAACTGGACTCCAGTTGACTTGATAAAATTATTGGGAATAAAGAAATCCATGTGATGTTGAGCCGACTTTCAATTCTTCGACTAAATAAAATTATTGGGAATAAAAGATCCATCTGATGTTGAGCCGGTCTTCTGGGCCTTTCTATGAATAACTTGGAGAAGATGATCTTTGCAAACCTCCACCAAGCCATGAGACCTCGCTCACTCAAAACTGATATCTTGAAAATATTCTTCCTTTCTCTTTTTTTATCTCCATATTACCTGTAGCCCCGAAGCTCTGAGTTTATCAGTTCATGATGACTTGGTGCTTTGCATAAAAATAATATATTCGACTGTGTAACCCCCAAGTGCCGGATTGTTTGCCTACAGCAGCCTGGGACTTGTAATTGTCTTATACTTATGAAACTTCAGCCAGTGTATCCCCCAAGGGCCGGGTTGTTTTGCCTGCAACAACCTGGGACTTGAACTTAGTTTTGGATGTTGTAGATAGATATCTTGGAGAAATCCGGGTTGTCATATGAGTCGCCAGTTATAAACTGAATGTCTTGCATTGCACATGTGTATCCCCCGAGGGCCGGCTCATCAGTATGTGATGGGCCGGGTCTTCAATTTGGACCTTATAATCCGTTTAAGCTGAATATTGTAGCCCCCAAGTGCCAGGTCGCATGCCTGCAGCGACTTGGGACTTTAGAAAATTTGATCTGGGTAGTGTAGCCCCCAAGTGCCGGGTCGTATGCCTGCGGCGACTCGGGACTTACATGTACTTCTCCGTTGAAAAGAAAAACATCATATGATGTAGCCCCCAAGTGCCGGGTTGTTTGCTTGCAGCGACTTGGGACTGTGTGAGAATAATATAAACCATCATAATGCACTTCAGAAGTTCTCTTGAACTAATATTCATCTGGCTTGAATGAAATCCTTGACCGTGGTTGTAATGCAACCTGGTAATTTATCATTTGTATGAATATCCTGGAATAATGCCTTTGTGCTTGAAATGAAATCCCTGCCCGTGGTTGCGATGCAACCCGACAAATATATTTTGAGAAATCCGAGCACAAGTTGAAAAATCCAAGAGTCGGTCAATGAAATGACCTGGCATTATATGTGATAAGTTGGCTCAGCAATATGTAATATACCAGCTCAGCAAGTTCTGAGCTGGCTTGGAAACCCCAATCATTTAATACTGGTTATGATAAACCATGATGAAAATCCGGCCATTTTTGGCTATCGAAGATTTATTTGTTGCTGCAGAAGTTACAATGTAACTTTGTTTGAAAACCGGCTTTCTGCAACATAAACAAATATGAATATGTATGTATGATGCATTGTGCAATGATGCAATGCAGGATGATGTATGCATATGATAATAGAGTATAAAATGCCAGTTTTCAAGGCATGACATAGAGACCGGCTTTCGAGGCTCGAGTCTTGCTTCAATGAAGCGAGTGTGATAAACCATGGTTTATCCTCGCTCTCTGTAAGCCGTCTCTCACATGACTCAAGCCGGTGTTTTAACCTTGATAAATTCAGGGTCCAGATGGATTGACTTATCAAGAGTACACGGGTCACCTGTTCGGAGTAACATCTTGCAAACAGGCAGGTTTAACCATATATGTATTGGCTTGTAGCTGAGTCAAGAGGGTTGTTAAAAGCTAACTTGTTGAGTCGGAAGCCCCCAAGTGACCAATGATCATGGAAAAGCTCAGCATAGGATATACAGGAGACAATGCTACTACTGCAAAACATCTAGGGTTCAGATAAGCCGGCTTTATTCCATTGATCATAATATGATAATATGATGATCCAATAAGGAAGGATACCTATGTTTGAACAGTGCATCATGGCAGCGGGTCCTCTTTGGCAACCTTTAATTTTTCGCCCATAAGGCAGGACACCCATGTTTGAACTGCGCATCGTGGCAGCAAGTCCTCTTTGGCAACCTTTAATGTTTCCGCCAATAAGGCAGGACACCCATGTTTGAACTGCGCATCGTGGCAGCTAATCCTCTTGGGCGACCATTAATTTTTCGCCAATAAGGCAGCAGCCCCCGGGACCGGGTTATCTTCCCTGCAATAACCCGGGGTTCTTGAATTTTTTAACACGGTTGAATCTGCCGAGTCATGTCTGTGTAGCCCCCGAGTCTTAAGTCGACTCGAGGAGTTGGCTTGGGAATCTTCATACTTGGCTGTAGCGTAAGCCGGCATAAAGTTGACAGTTGAACGATTGATTTTATTGAAACTAGAGATGATGTGGCGAGTTGATGATCTTCGTGATGCTCCTCGTATGTCTTTGGCAAATGTCGTGGCCAAATTGAGTGTATATGCCTCCTGACCTATTCTTGGCTATTCTTATTTGGTCCGGCTCTCCTGGATCCTCCAGGGCCATTTTTTTGTTCTTTTCTACTGGCTTTGAATTGCCGGCTCAATGGTGGCCGGCTCAAATTGTAGCTTCTCCTGGGATGTTTCCTCTGTGGCTCTGGCTCTCCTGTTGCCTCTTATGTGTTGAAGCAGACCAGACCGGGGGATGCCAAGCCAGTGCGTCTATCCATTGGACAACCCGGCGCGGGTGGAGTCTGATAATAGATATATATTTCTCTCTTCTTCTTCTTTTTGCTCCAGCGTTGTTGGAGTAAACCGGACCGCACGGGGGGGGGGGTGACTTGCGCGCGTCCGTTGGGCGGCTCGTACGGGCAAGGTGTATCCCCGGTGTGTTGATGTAGACGTGAGAGCTAGCCGGTAACTTGGCACAGACTCGGGAGTCGGCCGCAGCGTTGTAAGCCGGCGCGGACACGTGTGTCAGCCGCGGTGTTGCGAGCCGGCGCGGACGCGTGAGTCGGCCGCGGTGTTGCGAGCCGGCGCGGACGCGCGAGTCGGCCGCGGCGTTGTAAGCCGGCGCGGATGCATGAGTCGGTCACCGCTTGTTGATGTCAATTGGACCGCAGAGGCGGCAGCTTGCGCGCGCGCGTGTCGAACAGTGCAGCATGGACGGACACGGGCGTGTGATGATGTTGGCGCGAGCTCCGTGCTCACAAAATAACGCCTTTTTTGTAATCAGTAAATGTCATGCGTATAAAAATACCGTAGGGCAAAGTAGTTGGTCTTAAAGGAATAAAAGTTTACTGATAAAATAAATAGGGCGGATAGCACCTGATTTATTTGGACAACAGATGATCCGTCGGGATGTCCAATTGATGAGACTCGCCGTAATATTGCATGTTACAGACCGATCCACATTTTGTTTTGTTTTTGGCAGCCTGAGCTGTGGAACCAAAAAATGCCGAGCTTCCGAACTGATTGCTTTATCCGGGCGCAGACGTAACTTGATCTGTCCTGATCGGCCTCGCTTGAGAAAATAGTGAAACAAGTTCGCTTCACTTGATAGCATGACATGACCTTTATTTTACTTTATTTGGATGTAGCATGGTGCTTCTTGACGTGAGTACTCCGAGCCAGTCTCTTGCTGAATTCTGGTGCTAGTTGGCCAATGGCTGCACCGTGGTTTGACCGGAAAAAAGAACTGTCTCCATGGAGAGCTTGGAGCACTTTTTTGAAGAGGCTGGTGCAACGCTTGGAGAAGGTACCCTGCCGGCTGTTCTTGTCTGGTCTGAGGCTCATCACGATGCAGTGCCTCCTTGTGCTCACTAGGCGTTCGACTTGGTGAACTCTCTGCAGCAGATGGTGTGGAGCGCGTGTAGCGCCTGCAGTAGAGACGAGGCCGGCTCGGACGCACAGTGGATGGCGGCTCGCGCGGCGGGGTGAGCCGAGACAGTCTCGGACGCACAACGGACGGTGAAAGCACATTTGCTCCCTTGGTGGTTTTGGTAATTAATAACAACATATATGTCATTGAACTAATGTTTCCACTAAGCATATTTCAGGAAAAGTTCGGCAAAAGGATTGTGGAGATACCCCAAGATGCAAGGAAATGGATTAGCAAAGCTTCAAGCAAGAGGACTCTACATTTTACGTTGTGAGAAATCACTTTGAGTCCATAGGAAAGCCAATACTATTAAAAGGGGGTAAGGTACTGTTGGTGAACAAGATGCTCCACGTGCACAAGTGATAGTCACCAAAAACACCCACAAACTCTTCCACAAAAGTCTGTCCAAGCCTATCTTGAAAATCGGTGCAACCAACAATTCCCACTCGGTCTCACCGATTCCCAAACTCAGACAGACCCATGCCAAACCCTAGCCATTCGGTGCAACCGATATTGCATCGGTGCCACCGAGTTCAGTTGCCAACATTCTGTTTAGCTATTTTCAAGCTTCGGTACCACCAGATTTGCCAGTCGGTCTCACTGAGACTTGGACCAACTTCCTGGTTAGCTATTCACAAGAATCGGTACCACCGAGTTTTGTGAATCGATCTCACCGAGTTTTTGGACCAACTCTCTGATTAGCCATTGTCAAGAATTGGTACCTCCGAGATTTGAGAATCGGCGTCACCGAGTTTTGCAATCTGACCGTTGGTCATCTTATCGGTACCACCGAGAGTTATGTATCGGTCTCACCAAGATTCAAAAGTTACTGCCTTTTGGTCACTTTGGTACCACCGAGTTTTATACTTCGGTGTCACCGAGTTGGTCACTTTAGGTGTAACGGTTGGATTTTTGGGGATGCCTATATATACCCCTTCACCACCAACCACTCAAAAGAGAAGCACTTAGAACTATTCCATACTTGCCCCATCCTATTTTCTGAGAGAGAGCCACCTACTCACGTGTTGAGATCAAGCTATTCCATTCCTACCATATGAATCTTGATCTCTAGCCTCCCCAAGTTGCTTTCCACCAAATCAATCTCTTCCACCATAGCCAAGTCTGTGAGAGAGTGATTGTGTGTTGAGGAGTCTATCACCTTGAAGCATAAGAGCAAGGAGTTCATCGACATTACCGAGCCTATTACCTTTTGGAGGGTGGTGCCTCCTAGATTGGTTAGGTGTCGCTTGGGAGCCTCCTACTTCGTGTTGTGGAGTTGAACCAAGAAGTTTGTACGGGCAAGGAGATCGCCTACTTCGTGAAGATCTACCCATAGTGAGGCTAGTCCTTCATGGACGGAAGCCGTTATGGAATAGTCAAGGTTGCTACTTCGTGGACCCTTATGGGTGGAGCCCTCCGTGGACTCTCGCGACCGTTACCCTCTGTGGATTGAAGACTCCATAAACGTGGACGTACAATAGCACCACCTATCGGAACCACGGGAAAAATCTTCGTGTCTACAAATTGCGTTTGATCTTCCTTCCTACCCTCTACTACATATGCTTGTTGTTACTTTTCACTGCTATACTCTTAGACATGCATGTGTAGGGTGTACTTGACTTGCTATCATTGCTAAAATCTGCCAACACTTAAAATTGGGAAAAGGTAGAATTTTTATTTGGTCAAGTAGTCTAATCACCCCCCCTCTAGACATACTTTCGATCCTAAGAGTGGTATCAGAGTTTTGGTCTCCATTGCATTGGTCTCACAACCTAGGAGAGTATGGCGTCTAGTGAGGGAAATTATCACCGTAGAGGTCCGTACTTTGCTGGCACAAATTTTGCTAGTTGGAAGCACAAAATGAAAATGCATATTCTTGGTCATAACCCCACCGTTTGGGCTGTTGTTCGTGTTGGCTTGCAAGGTGAATTCTTTGGTGATGGAAAGGAACCGGATTGTGAAGCGACCGCGGATGAATTGAACATGTTGCAATACAACGCTCAAGCATGTGACATTCTCTTCAACTGCCTATGCCCCGAAGAATTCAACAAAATCAGCCGTCTTGAGAATGCAAAAGAGATTTGGGATACTTTGGTAGATATGCACGAAGGTACCGAATCCGTGAGAGAATCCAAGTTAGACATTCTTCAAAGTCAGCTTGACAAATTCAAGATGAAGGATGGTGAAGGAGTCGCAGAGATGTACTCTAGGCTAGCTCTCATCACCAATGAGATTGCCGGCTTAGGAAGCGAAGAAATGACCGACAAATTCATCATCAAGAAGATACTTCGAGCTTTGGATGAGAGATACGACACCGTGTGCACATTGATCCAAATGATGCCCAACTACAAAGATCTCAAGCCTACGGAAGTCATTGGAAGGGTTGTTGCTCATGAGATGACACTCAAGGACAAAGAAGAGCATCACAACAAGTCTAGCGGTGCTTACAAAGCCACAAGTGATGCTCCCGCAACTTCAAGCGACAACCACGTCACCAATGAAGAGATAAGCCTCATGGTCAAGAAATTCAACAAGTTCTATAAGAATAGAGGCAAATAACGAAGCTCCAACTCAAGATATGAAGAGAAGCGTTCGTCAAGTCATGACCGAAACTGCTACAATTGTGGGAAGCCCGGACACTACTCCAATGAGTGCACGGCTCCCTACAAACAAAGAGAAGAGTCACCTAGAAGACGAAGCTCTAGGAATGAATCACCTCAAAGAGAGAGAAGGAGTAGAGATGATCATTATGAACGAAGACCCTCAAGGAGAAGTAGGGATTCGGAGAAGAAGGACAAGTACACCAAGATCTACACAAGAAGAAGACATCAAGCTCATGTTGGTGAATGGGTTTCCGGCTCCGAATCTGACAACAACTCCGAGAGAAGCTATCACTCCAACTCCGACTATAGTCAAGATGAAGGTGTTGCCGGACTTGCACTAGTGACTACCAACTCCTACGATCTATTTGATTCACCAAATGAAGGGAGTGGAAGTTGCTTCATGGCTAAAGGCCCCAAGGTATCACACCCCGAGTATCTTGATTTCAATAGTGATGAAGATGATTTACTTTGTGATGATGACTTGCTCTTTGATAAAACTAGTGATGTTAGTCAAAATGAACTTGATAATTTTCATGCTAGTCAAGATAAGTCGGTTGATGATGATAAGATGAAAATAGAACAACTAACTAAAGAATTAAACACTCTTAAGTTAGCTCATGAATCTACTCTAGAAGATCATAGAGAGCTTGTAAGGACTCATGAGAAGCTACGCTTCGAGAAGCTCACCTTGGAGCAAGAACATGAGTTTCTTAAAGCTATCAATGACGATCTCCGAAAGAAGACTTCATCTTATCTAGCCAAACGACTACTCTTGTCTACATTGATGCCACAAGTTAAACCTAGACAAACTAGTAACAAAGGCAAGAAAGGTTCTTCATCTAGTAGCAACAATAAAAATGCTAAATCTAATGATGTTGCTTCTAGTAGTTCTATTGATTCCACTAATGATGATTCTCTTAGCCAAGTTACACTTGAGCAAGAAAACGATTTATTGAAAGGAATTATAGAGAAAGGTATCTACAAGAGTCTTGCCGAGTGTAAGCAATTTGAGGAGATTGTACGCAAGCACGGAGGATACCGGAAGAACCATGGCATTGGCTACTTCAACGCTAATGGAGTTGAATGGGAAGAAGGTCAATACCTCAAGCCCAAGTTTGTTCCTCAAAGGGAGAAGTATGAACATACTCTTCCCAAGGGCACAAACACTCAAGATGACCTTCCACCACAAGACCACAAGCTCAAGGGCAAGGACAAGCTTCAAGAGGACATTGACTCATATGAAGATGAATCCCAAGCTTTGGTGGAGTGGGTTCCCGAGGCTACTTCAAGCTCAACTTCTACAAGTGCCACTTCAACACCAAGGATCCCCATCAAGTTGATGTGGGTCCCCAAGAAGAAGAACTAGAGAAGTTCTTGAGGGGTGACTCCACCAATGAAATTCACTAACATTCAATATTGGGAAGAACTAGTTGCAAACAACTTCAACATCATGCAATAGTTCAAGGAGTCACACATTCCCTCAAAGGTAAGCAAGGGACAAGGTAATCAACAAATCCATGGACATCATCATGTATGCTTTGCACTCCATGTCCATAGATATCCTTGTATTTGTCTCTTGTGTGTTGGGACTAACCCATGTAGGTGAGAAGAGTAAGGAAACAACAAGGATGCTCCCAACTCTTGGTGATCTTCATCAACCTTGAGCATCCACCACTACATCACCCACATGAAGTCTTCCACGACAAAACCCAAGGTTAGTTTATCCCTCCTATGGGGGGATGTCACATCAAGGGGGAGCTTTACTCTAAGACTTGAGTTAAAGCATCTCATAGTATGTGACAACATTAAATGCTTTATGTAAAAGTGGTAACCCCACTTGTGCTTAAACGATGAGTATGACCTATGATCAAGTATTCTTGCTTGGCTCCTGAGTCAATATAGTCATATATAGATGACTCCGTCATCGCCAAAATGCTTGATAGATGCTAGTATGTATGTGCATGTTTGCCATGATTTCATTTGACATCTTATTGTGTGAGCATGTTGGTCTGCATTTCTTTAACCATTCGAGGACATCCAATTGTTGCTATTTGGCTTTGATTTTTCTTTTGCCAATTGGATGGACAAGAATGCCTAGGACCACTCTCTAGCTATCTATGCTTTCTCGTCTCATATTCCATTCTTGCTGCATCACAAAATTTGAACAAGGACTTTTCGATCTCTCTGTGTGAGGAGCACTCGGAGTTCCGTATCGACAAAGGACTGACCATTAAAACCTCCCAAGTGCATCTCGGTGGAACCAATACCAAATTCTCGATATCACCGAATGCCTAGGGTTGATCTGGTTTTCACACTCGGTATCACCGATTCCATCTTCTCGGTTACATCGAGTTTCCCTGTCAGCTGACAGTAGAGAAACTCGGTGACACCGAAAAGTTAGAACCGGTGTCACCGACAGCCCCGGGTATATAAATAGGCGGACCCGACTTTTGAAATTAGTTCCTCAAACGTCATCCCCTCCAAAACCCTAGCTGCCGAACAAGGACCCCTGGTTGTCGCCTTCGTCTTCCCGAGCGTCTCCGCCGTTGGAAGTCCACGCCGCCGACGGATTCTTTCCCCCCGTCGCCGCCGTAGCGAGATCGTCACCAAGTTAGGGTACGATTTCGTCCCCTCGTGCGCTCCACTTTCCGAATCTTGCGCATTAGGACTTTTCCATCTATAAGACAATGTGTGAGATCGATCTATCCACTAGAAACTTCATTAGTCTAGAGAACGAACGATTTTTTAGGGTTTGTCATCCGCGACTTGAATCTCGGTAACACCGAAGCAAAAGAATCGGTGGCACCGATTCCCTTTTTCGGTCGACTGAGAACAACCTCGGTGAAACCGAGTGCCCATTTTCGGTCTCACCAAAAGTGGTGCCAAGTTTCTGTTATGTAGGTTGTTTGTCTCGGTGGGTTCGAAAAGTTTGCATCGGTAGTACCGAAATTCACTTGGCAGAATGCAAATCTTAAGAAATTTTAGTTCAAATTTGAGAAAATCTTCTGCAATTTTGTGATGACTCAACGTATCCACTCTTCTATACTCGATTTCACAGGGTCAGAGATGTCAGGTTCAGATGATAGCCAGAATGGTTTCAGAGAGAAGAATGTTGACATGAACTCAGGCACTAGTTCTGATGAGAGCTTTGATGATGTTCCTAGCTCATCTGATCTGCCCAAACTGCAACTAGGGCAAGGAGGAAGCTCAACTCAGATGAAGAAGATGAGGATTTCATTCCTGAGGAGCTGTCAAAAAAGGATGATGCTGCCAAGAGCACTGCTGTTGCCACTACTTCCAAGAAGAAGAGGGCCATTAGGAAAGAGTATGCTAGCTCAGGGACAACAAGAGCACCAGAGAGCTCTAGGGCAACAATGACTGTTGAGCCCTCAAAGAAGTCCATGCCTAAGAAGGCATGTGAGAAGAAGAAGAGCAGAAAAAGGATCATTCATGTCATGGACAGGCCTACCTCTATGTATGAGGATCCAGCAGAGGCTGCTGAGGAAGAAGAGGAGGAAGAGCCAGTTGCCAAGGCCGCTCCTAAGAAGAAGAAGAAGCTCATGGCATATGATATGCCTAGGACTACCACATCCAAGGGCACCAAAACTGCCCCCAAGAAAGCTGCTGCAGACAAACCCAAGAGGTTCTCCAAAGAGATACCAGCTTCTAGCAAGAACAAGACCTCCACCTTTAGGGAAGCTGAGGATGATGCTATGTCAGATTTGATGAAGCTACGACCACACCTTCCAGAGCACAATGACAACCACTTGCATGCTGAGGACATGAAGAAGAGGAAGGACTCTGGTTTGAGAGAATGGAGAGCCATTGATCCATATTCTCAGAGAAGAAAAACAGTTGTGGACTACAGATTCTATACCAAGGAGCAACATGATTTCTATGAAACTATTTTGCTTGATACGAGCCCTGCTGTGAGTGACATGAGGTATGTGGATTGGAAGTACATCAAGGAAAATGAGGACTACTTCCCAAGTGTGCAAGAGAACTTTCACTGCATTGGTCTGGATGAATTTGTTGGCAAGGAATTTACTGCATGGAATGATGAGATGATCATGCAATTCTACTCCACTGCTCATTTCTATGGAGATGGTAGAATTGTATGGATGACTGAAGGAGAAAAATATGAATCCACTATTGAGGAGTGGGATGCCATCTTAGGAGTCCCAGAGGTGGAAGATGGTGACATTAACATATACAATGAGCCCAAGGCTAGCCACAATGCCATGAAGAACATGTACAATGAGATCCCTGCTGCACATCTGAAGTCTCACAAGCTTGGATCCATCAACTTCCTCCAGGCTGGCCTACAGACTATCAACACCATCTTGAGGCATACCTTGATGCCTAAGTCTGGAGATGAGAAGATGATAAGAGGTTATTCCATCAACATGCTGCTCCATCTAGATCAACATACGAGATTCAGAGTGATGGATTTGATAGTGGAGACTGTGAAGAGGGTTGCTGCTGATCAGAAGCGTTCATGTTGCTATGCACCCTACATCCAGATGCTTATCAACTCCAAGCTGGAGAAGCACATCTTTGCTCTCGACAGACCACATTTGCCACTACTGCCAGATCTAGAAGATAATGTTGTGGTGATGGACCCAGATCATCCCACATCAGCTAGCACAGGCACATGCAGAGGCTGCCAGAGACTCTAGTTCTCAGATGCCCAGGTCTAGGAGTGAGCAGATGGATCTCCTACTCAGTACTATGCTCAGCATGCAGAAGGACATCAGCGAGGTATTGAAGAACCAGGCAAGTCTCTCGAGGATTGTTCACAACAAATTTCACACTCTCAACAACAAGGTGGATGGGCTGACTAAGACAGTTGATGAGCTCAAGAAGGAAGTTGATGCAGTGCCTAGCCCTCATTCCACTGATGATGATGATGAGGATCGTGCACCTCTCAGGCCTAGCACTCAGTTCACTACTCAGGCTAGATCAGCTACAGTGCCAGCCCAGAGTTGCGACCTTCTTCATCAGCTCCTGCTACAGCTTCTTCAGCTCCATCAGCTCCTCTAGTCCTCCAGTTGCTACACCGACTCCATCCATGACATCTGCCGACATCTTCGCTGATGCCGTTCTCTCGACTCCTTCATCGGCCACCGGAGGAGATCAGCCCCAGAAGAGCGCTTAGTTATATACCTTCGAACTTTTTGGTAACTTGTTGCCAAAGGGGGAGAAGATGTATATAGATATTTAGGCTTCGAGATAGAGCGTTGTTTTTTATCGCTTTTCAAAACATTTGATATCTTTTGGTTTGGTTGTGTTAAACTTTGTTGGTGTTTGATCATACACTTGATGTGTATTGCTACTATTTCCTATCATTGTGATGCTTATGAGATGATCATTCACCTTTGCGTGATTGTGTTGTGCTATGATATTCATTCTTATTACTCTCGCACACCACCAAGTTGTATGTGACATGAAAGAGTGCCCCATGTACCTAATCGATTGTGCATTTGCATTCAAACGCAAATTTAAAATAATGCACAAATTTAGGGGGAGCTCTTGCTTATCACATACTTCTCAAAGCGACGATTATATTCATTGATTATATCATATGTCGAAGCTTTGATCTATATGTTGTCATCAATTACCAAAAAGGGGGAGATTGAAAGCACATTTGCTCCCTTGGTGGTTTTGGTAATTAATAACAACATATATGTCATTGAACTAATGTTTCCACTAAGCATATTTCAGGAAAAGTTCAATGATAGGGATGGCAAAAGGATTGTGGAGATACCCCAAGATGCAAGGAAATGGATTGGCAAAGCTTCAAGCAAGAGGACTCTACATTTTACTTTGTGAGAAATCACTTTGAGTCCATAGGAAAGCCAATACTATTAAAAGGGGGTAAGGTACTGTTGGTGAACAAGATCCTCCACGTGCACAACTGATAGTCACCAAAAACACCCACAAACTCTTCCACAAAAGTCTGTCCAAGCCTATCTTGAAAATCGGTGCAACCAACAATTCTCACTCGGTCCCACCGATACCCAAACTCAGACACCCCCATGCCAAACCCTAGCCATTCGGTGCAACCGATTCTGCATCGGTGCCACCGAGTTCAGTTGCCAACTTTCTGTTTAGCTATTTTCAAGCTTCGGTACCACCGAGTTTTGCTAGTCGGTCTCACCGAGACTTGGACCAACTTCCTGGTTAGCTATTCACAAGAATCGGTACCACCAAGTTTTGTGAATCGGTCTCACCGAGTTTTTGGACCAACTCTCTGGTTAGCCATTGTCAAGAATTGGTACCACCGAGATTTGAGAATCGGCGTCACCGAGTTGTGCAATCTGACTGTTGGTCATCTTATCGATACCACCGAGAGTTATGTATCGGTCTCACCGAGATTCAAAAGTTACTGCCTTTTGGTCACTTCGGTACCACCGAGTTTTATACTTCAGTGTCACCGAGTTGGTCACTTTAGGTGTAACGGTTGTATTTTTGGGGATGCCTATATATACCCCTTCACCACCACCCACTCGAAAGAGAAGCACTCGGAACTATTCCATACTTGCCCCATCCTATTTTCTGAGAGAGAGCCACCTACTCACGTGTTGAGATCAAGCTATTCCATTCCTACCATATGAATCTTGATCTCTAGCCTCCCCAAGTTGCTTTCCACCAAATCAATCTCTTCCACCATAGCCAAATCTGTGAGAGAGTGATTGTGTGTTGAGGAGTCTATCACCTTGAAGCACAAGAGCAAGGAGTTCATCGACATTACCAAGCCTATTACCTTTTGGAGGGTGGTGCCTCCTAGATTGGTTAGGTGTCGCTTGGGAGCCTCCTACTTCGTGTTGTGGAGTTGAACCAAGAAGTTTGTACGGGCAAGGAGATCGCCTACTTCGTGAAGATCTACCCATAGTGGGGCTAGTCCTTCGTGGACGGAAGCCGTTATGGAATAGTCAAGGTTGCTACTTCGTGGACCCTTATGGGTGGAGCCCTCCATGAACTCTCGCGACCGTTACCCTCCGTGGGTTGAAGACTCCATAAACGTGGACGTACAATAGCACCACCTATCGGAACCACGGGAAAAATCTTCGTGTCTACAAATTGCGTTTGATCTTCCTTCCTACCCTCTACTACATATGCTTGTTGTTACTTTCCACCGCTATACTCTTAGACATGCATGTGTAGGGTGTACTTGACTTGCTGTCATTGCTAAAATCTGCCAACACTTAAAATTGGGGAAAGGTAGAATTTTTATTTGGTCAAGTAGTCTAATCACCCCCCTATAGACATACTTTCGATCCTACAGATGGCGGCTAGCGCGACAAGGCGAGCCGAGGCCGGCTCGGACGCGTGGCAGAGCGAGGCCGCGGTGGCGGAGGTGAGGCTGCGGAGTTCGGCGCGGCAGGTGCGGCGGGGAGAGGCCACGGTGGCAGAGGCAAGGCGGCGTGGCGGCTCGAGGTGAGGCAGCGAGGCGGCTTGAGGCGAGGCCGACACGAGGTGTGGCCGCGGCAGCGAGGCGACTAGAGGTGTGGTCGCAGTGGCGGAGCGGCTCGAGTCGAAGTCGGAGGCATGGGCAGCGGAGGTCGAGTCCACGTCCATGGCTATCTCCAGGTCGCGGTTATTTCATTCAATCCACGTCCGTCTCTCGCTCCAAGAAGTCGTGGCCTTCTCTCTTTTCTTTTTCTTTTTTTTGGATCCATATGGTGCCTGTGTTGCCCTCAGGTGTTTCTCTCGTATGCACGTAGTAGAAGCCCGGGTCATGTTGGTTGACGACCGCAGTGCAAAACCGAAACGCACACGCTGGCCAATTCCTTGCTTTTTACGTGGGATAAAGAGTTTTTTGGAGTCTATGCATAAAGCCTAGCACATAGTAGTATATTGGTGTAGTACTACTGCTGGCACGTAGTAGTATTGGTGTAGTACTACTGTTTTGCTTGAGTACTAATTGGGGTTGAGTACTAATTTCTCTTGACCTCCTCCCGTAAATGACTCATATATTGATTTGTCATTGGATCGGTCTGGTGTTCAGGCAACTTGTGGTGGTATCTTGATTGTAGGGCAATGAGTACCCATAGCAGATCGGTCCTAATACCTGTGGAAGCCTAGGGCGTGAGTTCGATTGCATGCAACAACTCTCTTTTTTCTATTTGACAAATCTCTTGCATCTGCTGGCTGCTAATCAATTAGGGCTTGTTGCTGCCGCAGGTCTTTGGATAAAAAACGTAGTCAGCTTGATTTGTAGCTAGGACAACCAGAGAAGCAGCGACATGCAAAAAACGCCCGTATTCTTTCCTTGGGACAGCGCCATCGGCCGGCCCCGCTCAGTTGTTGGATCATAATTTGTTTCCTTTGGATTTTTCACTCATGTACAGATTTTGCCATGGTCTAAATCACCTCCAGTCCAATTGTGAAAGTTTGAGGTGTTCCTGGCCGTAGTGTATGGATTAGATCGCTCGGGGCAAACCTTCCAAAATTATCTTCTGAGCCGGTAATTTTTATGCCACCGCTGGAAAAAAATTTGCCTCGACTCATGAACTCCGAGTTGATGTACATCCTTCTGCACCGGCTCTTTCTTCATCCGGCCAAATAGTGAGCTTCTCGATCCCTGAGAGAGCTCCGTCCAAGATCACAACACCACTGTGCACAGGCCCCACGGTGGGCGCCAACTGTCGTGGTTTTGTCACGGCAAGATGTCCTCGTGAGAGAACTTAGGTGTGAGGCCATCACAACTAGGTGGCGGCTTGAACGGGGTTGGTCGGAATCGACAGACACGAGTTTTACCCAGGTTCGGCCCCTCCGATGGAGGTAAAAGCCTACGTCCTGCTTTGTGTGTATTGATGATGATGATGATCTCGATTACAAGGGTGCTCTTTCGCCACCTCTAGTCTCGAGGATTTCTAATTTGTCTATCTCTAATGACTTAACCTCTCCCTCTTGGGGCGCCTTGCCCCTCCTTATATAAGTTGAAGGGGCAGGCTTACATATAGAGTCCTAGTAGGTTTAGGACTAATCTCTTTCTTATTATAAGATGAATCCTAGTCCAGGTCTTGCTTCCCTTAATTGGAGTCCTACTCTAAGTCTTGTAGGTCGCCTTTGTCTTCCAAGTTGAGGATCCCTCTTGAGTATTCTCCATGAGCCGGCCCTTCGGGGTCCCTCCATGAGCCGGTCTTCGACCATTTCTCATTCTGGGCCTGCCCATACAAGCCGGCATATTGGGCTCCTTGTCAAGCCGGCCTCTTGTCGGGTCTCGTCACTGAGCCCTGGATTCTTCCTTGTCATCTTTATCTTAACCCGGAAAATGGGGCAACCCATAGAGCTATCAAGCTGTAGGCCGGGTCAAACCTTTAGCCGGGTTATAACCATGGGGAATATCCCCGACACCATCCAAGGAGATTCCCAGGTCGAGGTGGAGGCAAGAAACACCATCGAGATGTTAAAGACTGCGGTGACCCAGCAGGCGCAGTACTCCTACAGCAGTGATCTGATGCACTCGACGCCTTACGCAAGCCGCAGCAAGAGCCGGCATGCAGGGTCCCCGGTAGTTTCTAGCAGTGGACAAAGGCAACTTGCCCAAAATTCCCCTGTTCAGCCGGGCCTATTAGATGCGCAGGCAGTGGTCGATGTAGCTCGTGCCATGCGTCAGGCGCAGGCCGATGCAGCCGCTGCGAGGGCGGGTCAGCAGCCTCATCTCCAACCAGCAACCATGGGGGCTGGAGTTAATAGTAGAACGATTGGGATTCCTTGTTTATCCCCGGCTCTCCGTGGCGAGCGTATGCCCAAGGATTTTAAGGGGCCTCGCAAAGTACCCAATTACACAGTGGACCTCGAGCCGGCAGCATGGATCGAAAGTTACGAGCTAGCCATGGATATGCTCGATGTCAGCGGCGCTGTGTGTGCAAAGTATCTGACTATGATGCTGGAAGGGCCGGCTCGAACATGGTTGAAGAATCTTCCACCTAACTCCATCAACACTTGGGCAGAGATGAAGGGGCGATTTATCAAGAATTTCAAGGGAACGTGCAAACGACCAATGACGATTATGGATCTTCAACATTGCGTCCAGCGCGGGGACGAGTCGGCTCATCATTGGACTCGTCAGGTTGCCGAAATCATCCACTCGTCAAACATCATTATGGCTTCTCAAGCCGTCCTAATATTGGAAAATAATTGCCACTTTCAGCTGCTGGTCCAAAAGCTTGGCCGTCTGAAACGGAAGGTGCAGGATATGGGCGACTTGATGGACGTTCTTACCAGATACGCTGAGTCAGGCAGCACGAAGGATCCCGGCTCAGATGAGGACAAAACTGGCAAGAACAAGAAAGGCGAAGGTGGTAAGGGTCATCAGCAAAACCTTGGGCACAGTGGGAACCCAGGAGGTCAAGGTAATAACAGTAAGCGAAAACAGCCTAATGGCGGGTCAGACTTCGTCGCCAATACCAACACTGGTTCTAAGAACCAACGTCGTAACAACCGCCCTGGTGGAGCTTACAATGGGAATAAACCGCGCAACTATGAGGAGGCACTCAAGGCGCCTTGTCCCAAGCATAGTACCCCGGACAAGCCGGCTACACATTCATGGGAAAACTATTATATCATGCAGGAGTTCCGTAACCATGCTTTCCAGAATCACCAAGGAGGCAATGGTGGGGGACATCCGGGTCAGCTTGGCCCTAGCGGGTCACACGGCGGCTCATCTAGCAGATTTTCAGGATCAGGTTATCATGGCCAGGGCAGCTCAAGAACGGGATTTCAGTATCAAGGAAATAACGGCAATGGACAGCGTTCTGGACAAGGCAATTAGCAGCATAATAATCAAACCGGGTTTCAGAGTAATCCCAAACAGCTGAATAATGGCCAGTACCATGTTTTGACCACCAGTACCTGCAGGCGAGACAGCAAACTCAAACAAAGGGCCAACAACATGGTCGAGCCGGCAGTTCCCAGGTATCTCAATTGGTCTGAGCAACCAATCACCTGGAGCAAGGAAGATCACCCCCCCGGGTTGATAACCCAAGTGGTCTGGCCTTGGTGGTGGTGCCTCACGTTGGCGGTTATACCCTCACAAAGGTCCTCATAGATGGGGGTAGCAGCATCAATATTGTGTATTATGACACCTTCCGGCGGATGAACCTCCCTGAAAGCAGATTACAAACTTCAACCACAGTTTTTCAAGGTATCATTCCCGAGAAGTCGGCATACCCGATTGGGCGGATTAAGCTTGACATGGCTTTCGGTGACGAGTTTAACTTCAGATGCGAGCCCTTGACTTTTGAAGTGGTTAAGATAAAGAGCCCTTACCACGCTCTCTTTGGACGGCCGGCTTATGCTCGCTTCATGGCTCGGCCCTGCTATGTTTACCTCAAGCTCAAGATGCCGGATCCAAACGGTACTATAACTGTGGGAGGCAGCAAGAAAATAGCTCAAGAGTGCGAGGAAGGGGATGCAGCCTACGCTGAGTCAGCCTGCGCAACTGAAGAGTTGAAGTTCTATACGGCCAACGTTGACCCTACTGATATGAGCCCCCTCAAGAAGCCCACTACTCAGTCTGAATCGTCGCTCAAATTCAAGCTGGCTGAAGATACGAAGCAAATTGACTTCACGTCGGGTGACTCATCTCAGCAGTTCACTATTGGGACTGGCTTGGATCCCAAATAGGAAAGCGCACTCATCGAGTTCATCCATGAGAATCGGGACATCTTTGCATGGAAACCCTCTGACATGCCTGGAGTACCGAGAGAACTCGCTGAGCACCACCTTAATGTGGATCCAAAGATGAAACTAGTACGTCAATACCTCCGCCGTTTTAACAAGGAGAGACGACGCAAAGCTATTGGAGAAGAGGTAGCCCGACTCCTAGCTGCCGGGTTTATCATTGAAGCTTTTCACCCTGAGTGGTTGGCTAACCCGGTGCTCATTCTGAAAAAGAACGGTACTTGGCGCATGTGTGTTGATTACACATATCTCAACAAAGCATGTCCTAAGGATCCTTTTGCTCTCCCACGCATCGATCAGATCATTGATTCTACGGCTGGTTGTGAGCGATTATGCTTTCTGGATGCATACTCTGGTTATCATCAAATCAAGATGGCCATTGAGGATTAGGAGAAGACAGCTTTCATAACTCCCTTCGGTGCTTTCTGCTATGTCTCTATGCCTTTTGGGCTTAAGAGTGCGGGGGCTACTTATCAGCGTTGTGTTCAGAATTGCCTCCACCCACAGACTGGACGCAACGTTCATGCCTATGTTGATGATATCGGTGTAAAGTCTCAGAAGAAAGAGATGCTCTTGGATGACCTCAAGGAGACGTTTGATAATCTTCGAGTGTACCAGATGAAGCTCAACCCGACCAAATGTGTTTTTGGCATTCCTGCAGGCAAGCTACTGGGATTTCTGGTTTATGAGCGAGGTATCGAGGCTAATTCAGATAAAATCAAGGCAGTGACTTCGCTAGCTAAGCTAGCCAACATGAATCAAGTTCAGCGCATGGCTGGTTGCATTGTGGCGTTAAGCCGGTTTATAAGTCGCCCGGGGGAGAAAGCAATCCCTCTTTATCAATTGTTGAGGAAGACAGACGATTTTGTTTGGACTGACGCAACTAACGAAGCCTTCGAAGCACTTAAGAAATAGCTAGCTGAGCCGCCGGTCCTAGCCGCCCCGATTGACAAAGAGCCTATGCTCCTGTACATTGCAGCCAATTCAAATTCAGTAAGTGTCACAGTTGTCGCCGAACGAAAGGAGGCAGGAAAGGAGTATCCGGTGCAGCGGCCGGTCTGTTTTGTCAGTGAAGTCTTGATTTTGTCCAAGCAACGGTATCCGCATTGGCAAAATTAGTTTTCGGCGTCTTTATGGCAAGGCGGAAGTTAAAATACTACTTCCAGGAGCATCAAATCACGGTGGTCAGTTCAACACCTCTTTGCGATATTATACAAAATCGAGAAGCCACTGACCGGATTGCTAAATGGGCAATTGAGCTTGGTCCTCACCAGGTGAAATACATGCCCCATACAACCATCAAATCCCAAGCACTGGTGGATTTCATCAACGATTGGACTGAACTACAAATTCCAGAGGATAGGCCAGATAACATGTATTGGACTATACACTGATGGATCCAAACAATTGGAAGGCTCGGGGGCTGGAGTTATTTTGTCTTCTCCGCGAGGTGACAAATTCTGTTATGTTTTACGGCTCATGTTCCCTTATACTAACAATGCAGCTAAACATGAAGCCCTCCTACACGGGCTCAGAATGGCTAAGGAAATGAATCTTAGCCGAGTTAGGTGTTTGGGCGACTCAGATTTGGTGGCTCAACAAGTCTCAGGGACTTGGGATTCGAAGGACCCCTTGATGGCGGCCTATCGACGGGCAGTCACCGAAGTGGCTGGACATTTTCAAGGATATCAAGTTGATCACATTGATTGACGGTTCAACGAGGCGGTAGATGCTCTATCACGACTCGGCTCTCAGTGCAAGTCGGTCCCTCCAAACGTGTTTCTGGATGTGCTTCACAACCCTTCGGTTAAATTGCCATTTGAGGAAGACATCGCTATTCCTGACCCTGAGGCACGCCTGGTGGTAGCTCTCCATGCTATTCCTGACTGGACAGTACCATACTTGGCTTATCTGACTTGAGGCGAGCTCCCAGCTGAGGAAATCATTGCTCGACGGATAATTCGGCGGTCCAAGTCCATGACTATCGTCAATGGAGAGTTACATCGACGAAGCAGCACCGGTCTTTTTCAGCACTGTGTTTCCCCTGAGGAAGGCCAGGAGATTCTCAATGAAATCCATGCTGGCAACTATGGACATCACGCCGGCTCACGGTCCCTGGTAGCGAAAGCTTTTCGGCACGGGTTTTATTGGTTGACAGCTCATGCAGACGTAGAGGACATTGTGCGCAAGTGCGGTCGATGTCAAAAGTTCCCTTGACAAGCTCACGCGTCGGCTCAAGAATTGTGCATGATCCCAATTACTTGGCCGTTTGCGGTCTGGGGGCTCGACATGGTCGGCCCATTCAAGTCGTCTTCTGACAAGAAAACCCACCTGTTGGTGGCGGTTGATAAATTCACCAAGTGGGTCGAGGCGGAACCTGTCAGCAATTGTGACGCGGAGACATCAGTCAAATTTTTGAAAAAGTTGATCTTCCATTTTGGTTATCCTCATAGCATTATTACTAACAACGGTACTAATTTATCCAAAGGAGCTATGGAGCAGTTTTGTCAGCGTGAGCATATCCTGCTTGACTTGGCGGCAGTAGCACATCCACAATCCAATGGACAGGCCGAACGGGCTAATCAAGAGATTCTCAGAGGGATCAAACCCCGGCTTATGGTTCCACTTCAGCGCACTCCAGGCTGTTGGGTTGAAGAACTCCCCGCATTACTCTAGAGTATTTGCACAACTCCAAATAGATCCACTGGATATACACCGTTCTTCCTGGTTTATGGAGCTGAGGCGGTATTACCAAGCGATATTCGCCATGATTCTCCTCGAGTTACTGCTTACGTTGAGGCAGACAATGAGCAAGCACGTCAAGATTCCTTGGATGCCTTGGAAGAAGAACATGACTTAGCAGCAGCCAGATCTACCATATATCAGCAAGACCTACGTCGCTATCATAGCCGTAGAGTCCGCGGTCGTACTTTTCAAGAAGGCGATTTAGTGCTCCGTCTGATTCAAGATCAAACAGGAATGCATAAACTTTCGCCACCTTGGGAAGGTCCTTTCGTCGTCAGCAGGAACCTCAATAATGGTTCATATTACCTGATAGATTTAAGAGAAGGATCATATACCTCTGAAGAGGAAACAACCCGGCCTTGGAACATTGCTCACCTTCGGCCTTATTATACTTAGAGCCACCGGCTCCTTCCCCTTTGTACTCCCCCCAAATTATGTACATACTTATTTATGTTCAAATATAATAAAGCCGGCACCCCCGAAACCTGGGGTCTTTGTCGTTTCAGCCTAGCAAATTGAGCACGAGTCTTTATTTTTTTAACATAAGTCACTTGGGGGCTTCCAACTCAACGAGTCAGCCTTTAATACCCCTCTTGACTAGGCTATAAGCCGCTAAAAATGGTTAAACCTACCTGTTTGCTCGACGTGACTCCGAACAGGTGACCCCGTGTGCTCTTGACAAGTCAATCCATCTGGACCCTGAACTTATCAAGGTTAAAACACCGGCTTGAGTCACGTGAGAGCTGGCATACAGAGAGCTAGGATAAACCATGGGTTATCACACCCGCTTCATTGAAGCAAGACTTGAGCCTCGAAAGCCAGTCTCTTTGTCGAGTCTCACTGAGCCGGCTTATTAACAGTCCTTTATATTGTTACAATATTTTTTTATTACCTCATAACTTTTTAGGTACAATATTGTTCCTATTTTCCGGATCATAAGTGGGCGTCTGGGTTACAAACTGCAGTCATATCAAGACCAGTTCATGTTGGGGAACGTTGCATGGGAAACAAAAAATTTCCTACGCTTCACCAAGATCAACTAGGAGATGAGCATCTACGAGAGGAGAGATTGGATCCACATACCCTTGTAGATCGCTAAGCGGGAAGCGTTAAGAAACGCGGTTGATGTAGTCGAACGTCTTCGCGATCCAATCGCAATCCATCCCGCGATCCAATCACGATCTAGTGCCAAACGGACGACACCTCCGCGTTTAGCACACGTACAGCTCAATGACGTTCTCCGCCTTCTTGATCCAGTAAGCAAGGGCGGAGAGGT
Source organism: Elymus sibiricus (assembly GCA_039707655.1). Lineage (NCBI taxonomy): Eukaryota > Viridiplantae > Streptophyta > Magnoliopsida > Poales > Poaceae > Elymus > Elymus sibiricus. Next base: position 122,130,711 of record CM077663.1, read on the forward strand.
AGATGAGTTCTCAGGCAGCACAACGGCGTGGTGGCGGTGGTGGTGGAGCTGATCCGGCAGGGCTTCGCCGAGCACTACCGAACCAGTCTAGAGGAGAAACGATCTATGAGGGAGGGAGAGGGTGCGCCGTGGCTTGGGTGCTGCAGCCATCCCTCCCCTCACATATATATAGGGGGAGAGGAGGGGCCGCCCGCCCTAGGGTTTCCCCTAGGGTTGGTGCGGCGGCCAAGGGGGTTGCCTTGCCACCCAAGGCAAGGTCCAGTGGCCCCCTTTGGGCTTGGCCCCCACCCTCCAGCCGCATGGGCCTATGTGGGAGGGGCGGCCAGCCCACCAGGGGCTGGTGCGCCCCCTCTCACAGCCCAAGCAGCCCTCCGGGGCATGTGGGCCCCTTCCGGTGGACCCTCGAAACCCTTCGGCACTCCTGGTACACTGCCGGTGACGCCCGAACTCTTTCCGGTGACCAACACGGTACTTCCCATATATAAATATTTACCTCCGGACCATTCCGGAACTCCTCGTGACGTCCAGGATATCATCCGGGACTCCGAACCACTTTCGGTCACCAACATATATAACTCAACAATACCTAATCATCACCGAACGTTAAGTGTTCAGACCCTGCGGGTTCGAGAACTATGCAGACATGACCGAGACACCTCTACGGTCAATAACCAATAGCGGGACCTGGATGCCCATATTGGTTCCCACACATTCTACGAAGATCTTTATCGGTCGAACCACGATGTCAAGGATTCAGTCAATCTTGTACTCTGTTCCCTTTGTTCATCGGTATGTTACTTGCCCGAGATTTGATCATTGGTATCTCCATACCTAGTTCAATTCCGTTATCGGCAAGTCTCTTTACTCGTTTCGTAATACAAGATCCCGCGGCTAACTCCTTAGTCACATTGCTTGCAATCTCATTATGATGTTGTATTACCGAGTGGGCCCTGAGATACCTCTCCATCATACGGAGTAACAAATCCCAGTCTTGATCCATGCCAACTCAACATACACCCTAGGAGATACCTGTAGAGCATCTTTATAGTCACCCAGTTACGTTGTGACGTTTGATACACACAAGGTACTCCTCCAGTGTCAGTGAGTTGCATGATCTCATGGTCATAGGAACAGATACTTGACATGCAGAAAACAATAGCAATAAACTTTACACGATCATATGCTACGTTCATAGTTTGGGTCTTGTCCATCACATCATTCTCCTAATGATGTGATCCCGTTATCAAATGACAACTCATGTCTATGGCCAGGAAACCTTGACCATCTTTGATCAACAAGCTAGTCCTATAGAGGCTCACTAGGGACACGGTGTTGTCTATGTACCCACACATGTATTTGAGTTTCCAATCAATACAATTCTAGCATGGATAATAAACATTTATCATGAACAAGGAAATATGATAATAACAACTTTATTATTGCCTCTAGGGCATATTTCCAATAGTCTCCCACTTGCACTAGAGTCAATAATCTAGCTCACATCGCTATGTGATTTACATTGTAATGAATCTAACACCCATACAGTTCTGGTGTTTATCATGCTTTGCTCGTGGAAGAGGTTTAGTCAACGGGTCTGCGACATTCAGATTTGTGTGCACTTTGCAAATATTTATGTCCTCCTCTTTGATGTAATCGCGGATGGAATTGAAGCGTCGCTTTATGTGTCTGGTCCTCTTGTGAAACCTTGGTTCCTTGGCTAGAGCAATGGCACCAGTGTTGTCACAGAACAGAGTCATTGGGTCCAGTGCACTGGGCACAACTCCAAGATCTGTCATGAACTGCTTCATCCAGACACCTTCCTTTGCCGCCTCCGAGGCAGCTATGTACTCCGCTTCGCATGTAGAATCAGCTACCACGCTTTGCTTGGAACTGCACCAACTTACTGCTCCCCCATTGAGAATAAATACGTATCCGGTTTGTGACTTAGAGTCATCCGGATCGGTGTCAAAGCTTGCGTCGACGTAACCCTTTACGACGAGCTCTTGATCACCTCCATAAACGAGAAACATTTCCTTAGTCCTTTTCAGGTACTTAAGGATATTCTTGACCGCCGTCCAGTGTTCCACTCCTGGATCACTTTGAAACATTCCGGTCATACTTATGGCAAGGCTGACATCTGGTCTTGTGCACAGCATTGCATACATGATAGAGCCTATGGCAGAAGCATAGGGGATGCCACTCATCTTTTCTCTATCCTCTGCAGTCACTTGGCATTGAGTCTTACTCAACTTCACACCTTGTAATACAGGCAAGAACCCCTTCTTGGACTGATCCATTTTGAATTTCTTCAAAACTTTATCAAGGTATGTGCTCTGTGAAAGTCCTATTAAGCGTCTTGATCTATCTCTATAAATCTTGATGCCTAATATGAAAGCAGCTTCTCCTAGGTCCTTCATTGAAAAACTCTTGTTCAAATATTCCTTCACTCTTTCCAGAAATTCTATATTGTTTCCAATCAGCAATATGTCATCCACATATAATATTAGAAACGCTATAGAGCTTCCACTCACTTTCTTGTAAATACAAGCTTCTTCGTAAACTTGTATAAACCCAAACACTTTGATCACCTCGTCAAAGCGAAGATTCCAACTCCGAGATGCTTGCACCAGTCCATAAATGGATCGCTGGAGTTTGCAAACTTTGTGCCCACCTCGGACACCTTCCCAACTCCGTTTTCCTTCCACATGCTTGTTTCCCAAGAATAAAAATTCTCTATATATACCCCCGACTGTTTTGACGACCGCATGTAGGATCGAAAGTATGTCTAGAGGGGGGTGATTAGACTACTTGACCAAATAAAAATTCTACCTTTTCCCAATTTTAAGTGTTGGCAGATTTTAGCAATGATAGCAAGTCAAGTACACCCTACACATGCATGTCTAAGAGTATAGCAGCGGAAAGTAACAACAAGCATGTATAGTAAAGGGTAGGAAGGAAGATCAAACGCAATTTGAAGACACGAAGATTTTTCCCGTGGTTCCGATAGGTGGTGCTATCGTACGTCCACGTTTATGGAGTCTTCAACCCACGGAGGGTAACGGTCACGAGAGTCCACGGAGGGCTCCACCCATAAGGGTCCACGAAGTAGCAACCTTGACTATTCCATAACGGCTTCCGTCCACGAAGGACTAGCCTCACTATGGGTAGATCTTCACAAAGTAGGCGATCTCCTTGCCCGTACAAACTTCTTGGTTCAACTCCACAACACGAAGTAGGAGGCTCCCAAGCGACACCTAACCAATCTAGGAGGCACCACCCTCCAAAAGGTAATAGGCTCGGTAATGTCAATGAACTCCTTGCTCTTGTGCTTCAAGATGATAGACTCCTCAACACACAATCACTCTCTCACAGATTTGGCTATGGTGGAAGAGATTGATTTGGTGGAAAGTAACTTGGGGAGGCTAGAGATCAAGATTCATATGGTAGGAATGGAATAGCTTGATCTCAACACATGAGCAGGTGGCTCTCTCTCAGAAAATAGGATGGGGCAAGTATGGAATAGTTCTGAGTGTTTCTCTTTCGAGTGGGTGGTGGTGAAGGGGTATATATAGACATCCCCAAAAATCCAACCGTTACACCTAAAGTGACCAACTCGGTGACACCAAAGTGAAAAACTCGATGGTACCGAAGTGACCAAAAGGCAGTAACTTTTGAATCTCGGTGAGACCGATACATAACTCTCAGTGGTACCGATTAGGTGACCAACGGTCAGAATTCATAACTCGGTGAGACCGATTCTCAAATCTCGGTGGTACCAATTCTTGACAACGGCTAACCAGAGAGTTGGTCCAAAAACTCGGTGAGACCGATTCACAAAACTCGGTGATACCGATTCTTGAGAATGGCTAACCAAGAAGTTGGTCCAAATCTCGGTGAGACCGATTGACGAAACTCGGTGGTACTGAAGCTTGAAAATAGCTAACCAGAAAGTTGGCAACCGAACTCGGTGGCATCGATGCAGAATCGGTTGCACCGAAGGGCTAGGGTTTGGCATGGGTCTGTCTGAGTTTGGGAATCGGTGGGACAGAGTGAGAATTGTTGGTAGCATCGATTTTCAAGATAGGCTTGGACAGAATTTTGTGGAAGAGTTTGTGGGTGTTTTTGGTGACTATCACTAGTGCACGTGGAGCATCTTGTTCACCAACAGTACCTTACCCCCTTTTAATAGTATTGGCTTTCCTATCGACTCAAAGTGATTTCTCACAAAGTAAAATGTGGAGTCCTCTTGCTGGAAGCTTTGCCAATCCATTTCCTTGCATCTTGGGGTTTCTCCACAATCCTTTTGCCAACCCATCATTGAACTTTTCCTGAAATATACTTAGTGGAAACATTAGTTCAATGACATATATGTTGTTATTAATTACCAAAACCACCAAGGGAGCAAATGTGCTTTCAATCTCCCCCTTTTTGGTAATTGATGACAACATATAGATCAAAGCTTCGACATATGATATAATCAATGAATATAATCGTCGCTTTGAGAAGTATGTGATAAGCAAGAGCTCCCACTAAATTTGTGCATTATTTTGAATTTGCATTTGAATGCAAATGCACAATCGATTAGGTACATGAGGCACTCTTCCATGTCACATACAACTTGGTGGTGTGCGAGAATAATAAGAATGAATATCACAGCACAACACAATCAAGTAAATGTGAATGATCATGTCATAAGCATCATAATGATAGGAAATAGTAGCAATACACATCAAGTGTATGATCAAACACCAACAAAGTTTAACACAACCAAACCAAAAGATATCAAATGTTTTGAAAAGCGATAAAAACCAACGCTCTCTCTCTCGAAGCCTAAAGATCTATATACATATTCTCCCCCTTTGGCAACAAGTTACCAAAAAGTTCAAAGGTATATAGCTAATCGTTCTTTTGGGGCTGATCTCCTCCGGTGGTCGATGAAGGAGTCGAGAGAACGGCATCAGCAAAGATGTCGGCAGACGTCATGGACGGAGTCGGTGTAGCAACTGGAGGAACTGGAGGAGCTGATTGAGCTGAAGAAGCTGTAGCATGTGCTGATGAAGAAGGTCGCAACTCTAAAGATGGCACTGTAGCTGATCTAGCCTGAGTAGTGAACTGAGTGCTCGGTCTGAGAGGTGCACGATCCTCCTCCTCATCATCATCATATGTAGAATGAGGGCTAGGCACTGCGTCAACTTCCTTCTTGAGTTCATTCACAGTCACTGTGAGCGCATCCACCTTGTTGTTGAGAATATGAAATTTGTTGTCAACAATCCTCGAGAGGCTCGCCTGGTTCTTCAAGATCTCGCTGATGTCCTTCTGCATGTTGAGCACAGAGCTAAGTAGGAGATCCATCTGCTCACTCCTAGACCTGGGCACCTGAGTACTGGAGTCTCTGACTGCCTCTGCATGTGATTGTGTTGTAGCTGAAGTGGGATGATCTGGGTCCATCACCACAACGTTGTCTTCTAGATCTGGCAATAGTGGCAAATGTGGTCTGTCAAGTGCAAAAATGTGCTTCTCCAACTTGGAGTTGATAAGCATCTGAATATAGGGTGCATAGCAGCATGAACGCTTCTGATCAGCAGCAACCCTCTTCACGGTCTCCACTATCAGATCCATCACTCTGAATCTAGTATGTTGATCTAGATGGAGCAGCATGTTGATGGAGTATCCTCGAATCATCTTCTCATCTCCAGACTTAGGCATCAAGGTATGCCTCAAGATGGTGTTGATCGTGCGTAGACCTGCCTGGGGGAAGTAAATGGATCCTAGCTTGTGAGACTTCAGATGTGCAGCAGGGATCTCATTGTACATGTTCTTTATGGCATTGTGGCTTGCCTTGGGCTCATTGTAGACATTGATGTCACCATCTTCCACCGTTGGGACTCCTAAGATGGTAGCCCACTCCTCAACAGTTGATTCATACCTTGCTCCTTCAGTCATCCATACAATTCTACCATCTCCATAGAAGTGAGCAGTGGAGTAGAATTGCATGATCATTTCATCGTTCCAAGCAGTAAATTCTTTACCAGCAAACTCATCAAGTCCAATGCAATGGAAGTTGTCTTGCACACTTGGGAAGTAGTCCTCATTCTCCTTGATGTACTTCCAGTCCACAAACCTCATATCACTCACAGCAGGGCTCTTATCAAGCAAGATTGTTTCATAGAAATCTTGTTGCTCCTTGGTATAGAACCTGTAGTCCACAACAGTCTTCTTCCTTTGTGAATATGGATCAACATCTCTCCATTCTCTCAAACCAGAGTCCTTCCTTTTCTTCATATCCTCAGCAAGCAAGTGGCTGGCATTGTGCTCTGGAAGGTGTGGTCTTAGCTTCATCAAAGCTGACATAGCATCATCCTCAGCTTCCCTGAAAGTGGAGGTCTTGTTCTTGGAAGAAGCTGGGATCTCTCTGGAGAACCTCTTGGGTTTGTCTGCAGTAGCCTTCTTGGGGGCAATCTTGGTGCCCTTGGATGAGGTGGCCTTAGGCATAGCATCAGCCATGGGCTTCTTCTTCTTCTTAGGAGGAGCCTTGGCAGCTGGCTCTTCCTCCTCTTCTTCCTCATCTAGATACTCTGGAGTAGAAGGAAGAACTTTAGCTTTAACAAATCTTGTCCTTTCTCTCTTCTTCTTCTCTCCTGCCTTCTTAGGCATAGATTTCTTGGAGGGCTCAATAGTCATTGTTGCCGTAGCACTCTCTGGTGCTCTTACTGTCCCTGAGCTAGCATACTCTTTCCTTATAGCCTTCTTCTTCTTGGATGAAGAGGCAGCAGCAGTGTTCTTGGTAGTGTCATCCTTCTTGGACAGCTCCTCAGGAATAAAGTCCTCATCTTCTTCATCTGAGTTGAGCTTCCTTATTGCCCTGGTTGCAGCCTTGGGCAGATCAGGAGAGCTAGGAACATCATCATAGCTCCCCTCAGGACTAGTGCCTGAGCTCATGTCAACACTTTGCTCTCTGAAATTGTTCTCACTGTCATCTGAGCCTGACATCTCTGACCCTGTGAAATAGAGTATAAAAGAGTGGAAGGGTTGAGTCATCACAAAATGCATAGATTTTCAAAGGTTTGAACAAAGAAATTCTTAGATATAGCTTTCAGCAAAAAGGGATTTTGGTGTCACCGAGTCAAAAGTTTCGGTACCACCGAGACGCACAGACCTCTTTACAGAAACTTGGAAGCAATTTTGGTCGTACCGAAAATCGCCACTCAGTTTCACCGAGACTGTCCTCAGCGGCCCAAAACAAAATCGGTAGAGCCGATTTTTCTGACTCGGTATCACCGAGATTCGGTTTTGCGGACGGCTATACCTAATTTTTTTTCGTTCGCTAAGCTAATGAGATTTCTAGAGGATTGAGAGGATTGCAATCGGTGGATTAACGATAAAATTTACTCTAATGCGCGTGAATCGGAAGGGGAGCGCAAAGAGGGCCGGATCCATAACCTAACTCGATGAAGGATCCGCTAAGGCGACGACGGCGGTGAAGATTCCGTCGGCGGCGGCGATTCCCAACGGCGGAGACGCACGGGGAGGCAAGGGCGACGACCAGGGGTCCGGAGCGGCAGCTTAGGGTTGGAGGAAAACGGACTTTTGCGGCTGAATTTCAAAAGTCGGGTCCGCCATGTAATATACCCTTCGCTGTCGGTGACACCGGTTCGAAACTATCGGTGCCATCGAGTTTCTCAACTATCAGTTGACAGGGAAACTCAGTGTAACCGAGAATAAGGAATCGGTGTTACCGAGATTGAAAACCAGATCAACCCTAGGCATTCGGTGAGACCGAGATTTTGGTATTGGTTCCACCGAGATGCACTTGGGAGGTTTTAATGGTCACTCCTTTGTCGATACGGAACTCCGAGTGCTCCTCACACAGAGGGATCGAAAAGTACTTGTTCAAATTTTGTGATGCAGCAAGAATGGAATATGAGACAAGAAAGCATAGATAGCTAGAGAGTGGTCCTAGGCATTCTTGTCCATCCAATTGGTAAAAGAAAAATCAAAAGCCAAATAGCAACAATTGGATGTCCTCGAATGGTTAAAGAAATGCAGACCAACATGCTCACACAATAAGATGTCAAATGAAATCATGGCAAACATGCACATACATACTAGCATATATCAAGCATTTTGGCGATGACGGAGTCATCTATATATGAGTATATTGAGTTAGGAGCCAAGTAAGAATACTTGATCATAGGTCATACTCATCGTTTAAGCACAAGTGGGGTTACCACTTTTACATAAAGCATTTAATGTTGTCACATTCTCAGAGATGCTTTAACTCAAGTGTTGAGTAAAGCTCCCCCTTGATGTGACATCGCCCCATAGGAGGGATAAACTAACCTTGGGTTTGTCGTAGAAGACTTCATGTGGGTGATGTAGTGGTGGATGCTCAAGGTTGATGAAGATCACCATGAGTTGGGAGCATCCTTGTTGTTTCCTTACTCTTCTCACCTACATGGGTTAGTCCCAACACACAAGAGACAAATACAAGGATATCTATGGACATGGAGTGCAAAGCATACATGATGATGTCCATGGATTTGTTGATTACCTTGTCCCTTGCTTACCTTTGAGGGAATGTGTGACTCCTTGAACTATTGCATGTTGTTGACTTTGATTGCAACTAGTTCTTGCCAATAATGATTCTCAGTGAATTTCATTGACGGAGTCACCCCTCAAGAACTTCTATAGTTCTTCTTCTTGGGGACCCACATCAACTTGATGGGGATCCTTGGTGTTGAAGTGGCACTTGTAGAAGTTGAGCTTGAAGTAGCCTTGGGAACCCACTCCACCAAAGCTTGGGATTCATCTTCATATGAGTCAATGTCCTCTTGAAGCTTGTTCTTGCCCTTGAGCTTGTGGTCTTGTGGTGGAAGGTCATCTTGAGTGTTTGTTCCCTTGGGAAGAATATTTTCATACTTCTCCCTTTGAGGAACAAACTTGGGCTTGGGGTATTGACCTTCTTCCCATTCAACTCCATTAGCATTGAAGTAGCCAATGCCATGGTTCTTCCGGTATCCTCCGTGCTTGCGTACAATCTCCTCAAATTGCTTACACCCGGCAAGACTCTTGCAGATACCTTTCTCTATAATCCCTTTCAATAAATAGTTTTCTTGCTCAAGTGTAACTTGGCTAAGAGAATCATCATTAGTGGAATCAATAGAACTACTAGAAGCAACATCATTAGATTTAGCATTTTTGTTGTTGCTACTAGATGAAGAACCTTTCTTGCCTTTGTTACTAGTTTGTCTAGGTTTAACTTGTGGCATGAATGTAGACAAGAGTAATCGTTTGGCTAGATAAGATGAAGTCTTCTTTCGGAGATCGTCATTGATAGCTTTAAGAAACTCATGTTCTTGCTCCAAGGTGAGCTTCTCGAAGCGTAGCTTCTCATGACTTCTCCAAAGCTCTCTATGATCTTCAAGAGTAGATTCATGAGCTAACTTAAGAGTGTTTAGTTCTTTAGTTAGTTCTTCTATTTTCATCTTATCATCATCAATTGACTTATCTTGACTATCATGAGAATTATCAAGTTCATTTTGACTAACATCACTAGTTTTATCAAAGAGCAAGTCATCATCACCAAGTAAATCATCTTCATCACTATTGAAATCAAGATACTCGGGGTGTGATACCTTGGGGCCTTTAGCCATGAAGCAACTTCCACTCCCTTCATTTGGTGAATCAAATAGATCATAGGAGTTGGTAGTCACTGGTGCAAGTCCGGCAACACCTTCATCTTGACTATAGTCGGAGTTGGAGTGATAGCTTCTCTCGGAGTTGTTGTCGGAATCGGAGCCGGAAACCCATTCACCAACATGATCTTGATGTCTTCTTCTTGAGTAGCTCTTGGTGTACTTGTCCTTCTTCTCCGAGTCCCTACTTCTTCTTGAGGGTCTTCGTTCATAACGATCATCTCTACTCCTTCTCTCTCTTTGAGGTGATTCATTTCTTGAGCTTCATCTTCTAGGTGACTCTTCTCTTCGTTTGTAGGGAGCCGTGCACTCATTGGAGTAGTGTTCGGGCTTCCCACAATTGTAGCAGTTTCGGTCACGACTTGACGAACGCTTCTCTTCATATCTTGAGTTGGAGCTTCGTTCTTTGCCTCTATTCTTGTAGAACTTGTTGAATTTCTTGACCATGAGGCTTATCTCTTCATTGGTGACAAGGTTGTCGCTTGAAGTTGCGGGAGCATCACTTGTGGCTTTGTAAGCACTGTTAGACTTGTTGTGAAGCTCTTCTTTGTCTTTGAGTGTCATCTCATGAGCAACAATCCTTCCAATGACTTCCGTAGGCTTGAGATCTTTGTAGTTGGGCATCATTTGGATCAATGTGCACACGGTGTCGTATCTCTCATCCAAAGCTCGAAGTATCTTCTTGATGATGAATTTGTCGGTCATTTCTTCGCTTCCTAAGCCGGCAATCTCATTTGTGATGAGAGCTAGCCTAGAGTACATCTCTGTGACTCCTTCACCATCCTTCATCTTGAACTTCTCAAGCTGACTTTGAAGAACATCCAACTTGGATTCTCTCACGGATTCGGTACCTTCATGCATATCAACCAAAAGTATCCCAAATATCTTTTGCATTCTCAAGACGGCTGATTTTGTTGAATTCTTCGTGGCATAGGCAGTTGAAGAGAATGTCACATGCTTGAGCATTGTATTGCAACATCTTCAATTCATCCGCGGTCGCTTCACGATCCGGTTCCTTTCCATCACCAAAGAATTCACCTTGCAAGCCAACACGAACAACAGCCCAAACGGCGGGGTTATGACCAAGAATATGCATTTTCATTTTGTGCTTCCAACTAGCAAAATTTGTGCCATTTAAGTACGGACCTCTACGGTGATAATTTCCCTCACTAGATGCCATACTCTACTAGGTTGTGAGACCAGTGCAATGGAGACCAAAGCTCTGATACCACTTGTAGGATCGAAAGTATGTCTAGAGGGGGATGATTAGACTACTTGACCAAATAAAAATTCTACCTTTTCCCAATTTTAAGTGTTGGCAGATTTTAGCAATGATAGCAAGTCAAGTACACCCTACACATGCATGTCTAAGAGTATAGCAGCGGAAAGTAACAACAAGCATGTATAGTAAAGGGTAGGAAGGAAGATCAAACGCAATTTGAAGAAACGAAGATTTTTCCCGTGGTTCCGATAGGTGGTGCTATCGTACGTCCACGTTTATGGAGTCTTCAACCCACGGAGGGTAGCGGTCGCGAGAGTCCACGGAGGGCTCCACCCATAAGGGTCCACGAAGTAGCAACCTTGACTATTCCATAACGGCTTCCATCCACGAAGGACTAGCCTCACTATGGGTAGATCTTCACGAAGTAGGCGATCTACTTGCCCATACAAACTTCTTGGTTCAACTCCACAACACGAAGTAGGAGGCTCCCAAGCGACACCTAACCAATCTAGGAGGCACCACCCTCCAAAATGTAATAGGCTCGGTAATGTCGATGAACTCCTTGCTCTTGTGCTTCAAGATGATGGACTCCTCAACACACAATCACTCTCTCACAGATTTGGCTATGGTGAAAGAGATTGATTTGGTGGAAAGCAACTTGGGGAGGCTAGAGATCAAGATTCATATGGTAGGAATGGAATAGCTTGATCTCAACACATGAGTAGGTGGCTCTCTCTCAGAAAATAGGATGGGGCAAGTATGGAATAGTTCTGAGTGCTTCTCTTTCGAGTGGGTGGTGGTGAAGGGGTATATATAGGCATCCCCAAAAATCCAATCGTTACACCTAAAGTGACCAACTCGGTGACACCGAAGTGAAAAACTCGGTGGTACCGAAGTGACCAAAAGGCAGTAACTTTTGAATCTCGATGATATAGATACATAACTCTCAGTGGTACCGATTAGGTGACCAACGGTCAGAATGCACAACTCAGTGAGACCGATTCTCAAATCTCGGTGGTACCGATTCTTGACAATGGCTAACTAGAGAGTTGGTCCAAAAACTCGGTGAGACCGATTCACAAAACTCGGTGATACCGATTCTTGAGAATGGCTAACCAGGAAGTTGGTCCAAATCTCGGTGAGACCAATTGACGAAACTCGGTGGTACCGAAGCTTGAAAATAGCTAACCAGAAAGTTGGCAACTGAACTCGGTGGCACCGATGCAGAATCGGTTGCATCGAAGGGCTAGGGTTTGGCATGGGTCTGTCTGAGTTTGGGAATCGGTGGGACTGAGTGGAAATTGTTGGTAGCATCGATTTTCAAGATAGGCTTGGATAGACTTTTGTGGAAGAGTTTGTGGGTGTTTTTGGTGACTATCACTTGTGCACGTGGAGCATCTTGTTCACCAACAATACCTTACCCCATTTTAATAGTATTGGCTTTCCTATGGACTCAAAGTGATTTCTCACAAAGTAAAATGTAGAGTCCTCTTGCTTGAAGCTTTGCCAATCCATTTCCTTGCATCTTGGGGTTTCTCCACAATCCTTTTGCCAACCCATCATTGAACTTTTCCTGAAATATACTTAGTGGAAACATTAGTTCAATGACATATATGTTGTTATTAATTACCAAAACCACCAAGGGAGCAAATGTGCTTTCACCGCATCGCAGAAAAATCCTCTGTTCTTGTTTCTTGTTGTTTTCTCGTCAGATCTAGATCTCCATGGCTCCACCAAGCTCCTCCAAGGACAAGTTCTTTGAGAAGGTCATCAACCCGTACTTGCCGAAGGTGATGAAGCACCCTCAAGCCATTGAGATGCGTGAGGGGGTGCTCCACATCCGCGATGTTCAGGGACCCAAGAAGACCAGAAGCGTGGGGGCTAGTCTCGAGGCAGTGGAACAGGAAATCTTCAAGTGCCAGAAGATGGTGGAGCGTGGACTTAGTGCCAATCACTCCATGATCATTGAATTCACCCGTGATCAGATGGTGGATGGCCGGTCTGTGAAGGACATCATCTCCACCCTCAACGAGCAAATTAATTTTCTGCACATCCAAGTTTATGATCTTCAATACCAAGTTTTTGAATATGAAGCAAGATTTAAAGGTATGAGTTTAGCTGCCAGTTGCAGGATTCAAGGGACTATTGCGTCAACTTTCGATGGGGAGCCCTTACCGTGGAAGCTGCAGGACAAGCCTACCACATCATCACCACCACCTTCTTCATCACCACCACCAAAGGAGACTTGAGCACACGGGTATGGGCACTCCCCTTGGCTTGAGCCAAGCTTGGGGGAGGTGCCCCGGTATCGTATCACCACCACTTTTATTCACCTTTACCTATTTTAGTTCGATCTTTAGTTTCCCTTTGCTTTAGTTGAATAAAAGTTTAGCATGATCTATTTTCGTGTGTTAGTTTCGTGGCCTATCTATCTATGTAATCGAGTGAGAGTTATATAATAAAGTTTAGTTTGAGTTTTTGCCTCTCTACTTTATTATTGCAATCAAAATAAAAGGAAAGAGAAATAAATGAAAAGAATCATATGCTAATCTTATGATAAGTAAAGACATCACATAAGGAAAAGTATAAGTAGTAAAATTTATTGGAGATTGACAATCATAGCATTGGTCAATGATGCAATTCATGAAAGAATTAATAAGGGAAGAGAAGATTCACATGCAAATACACTATCTTGGACATCTTTTATGGTTGTGAGCCCCCATTAAATAGTATATGTCAAAATTGTTGACGTTGGACAAGGAAGACAACATAATGATTTATGTTTGTTCATATCCACATAGAAGTTATATTGTCATAGATCCTTCAACATGTGGTGCTTGCTCAATATCTTTGCGAGCCAAAAATTCCGCACTAAGTAGAGATACTACTTGTGCATCCAAAAACCCAAACCCAAATTCATTCTTTGAGTGTCCACCATACCTACCTACGGATCGAGTAAGATCCTTCAAGTAAGTTGTCATCGGTGCAAAAAGGCAATAAAAATTGCTTCTAAAAATGTTTTGATCAATTAGTGTAAGAGAAAATTGAGCGCCATACGAACTTATGATGGCAAAGTAATAAAAGCGAACTGCATAATAAAGGTTGCTATCATAGGGGGCAATATAGCGTGACGTTCTTTTACATTAAGGGATTGGGCATACAAACCAAAAAGCGCATGGCAACCTCTGCTTCACTCTGTGAAGGGACTATCTTTTACTTTTATGTATTTACTTTTATGCAAGAGTCAAAGTATTCTTCCCTGTTCCTTTTTACTTTTTCCTTTTGCAAGCATCATGTGGTGAGGAAAGATCTAGGCACATATATCCAGTTGGATATGAGTGGGCATGAGTTATTATTGTTGACATCACCCTTTAGGTGAATACGTTGAGAGGCGAAACTATAAGCCCCTATCTTCCTATGTGTCCGGTTGAAACTGTTTGCTCATGGGTATGCCGTGAGTGTTAGCAATCATAGAAGACTAAATGATGGTTGAGTATGTGGACTTGCCAAAAGGCTCCGACATGAGACCCTTGCTGAAAATATGATGAATTGTAGTTGCAAAGTTGACTGAGAACATAGTTTGTTGGTTTTTAATAAGGTTTATGCTTCATACTTCTATGTTGTGATGAATTGTTACTTGTTCATGAGAAGTTATATGATGAAAATGTATTGAATAAGTTTTATGTTAGAGTTTGTTGCTGTTATGACAATAGGCATTATGCTACTATGTCCGTATTTTGTTTTTATCGACACCTCTCTCTCAAACCATGTGGACATGCTTTTCAATATCGGTTTTCGCTTGAGGACAAGCGAGGTCTAAGCTTGGGGGAGTTGATACGTCCATTTTGCATCATGATTTCCTACTGTTATTTATTATGTTTTGTTGAATAATAATGCTTTAGGGAGTGATTCTAATGCCTTTTCTCTCATAATATGCAAGGTTTACACAAAGAGGGAGAATGCCGGCAGCTGGAATTCTGGACCTGAAAAAAGCACATCAGAGATACCTATTCTGCACATCTCCAATGAAGCTGAAATTTTACGGAGATTATTTTTGGAATTAATAAAAAATACTGGAGCGAAGAACTACCGTAGGGGGCCACCCTGGTGGGCACAAGACACCAGGGCGCGCCAGGCCCCCCTAGGCGCGCCCTGGTGGGTTGTGCCCTCCTCGGCCCACCTTGGGTGCCCATCTTCTGGTATATAATCACTTTTTACCTAGAAAAAATGAGAGGAGGACTTTCGGGACGAAGCGCCGCCGCCTCGAGGCGGAACTTGGGCAGGAGCACTTTTGCCCTCCAGCGGAGCGATTCCGCCGGGGGAACTTCCCTCCCGGAGGGGGAAATCGAAGCCATCGTCATCACCAACACCCCTCTCATCTTTGGGAGGCCAATCTTCATCAACATCTTCAACAACACCATCTCCTCTCAAACCTTAGTTCATCTCTTGTGTTCAATCTTTGTACCGGAACCTCAGATTGGTACCTGTGGGTGACTAGTAGTGTTGATTACCTTGCGTAGTTGATTTCTATATGGTTTATTTGGTGGAAGATTATATGTTCAGATCCATTATGCTATTCAACACCCCTCTGATCTTGAGCATGTTTATTATTTGTGAGTACTTACCTTTGTTCTTGAGGTCACGGGAGAAGTCATGTTGCAAGTGATCATGTGAATTTGATATGTGTTCGATATTTTGATGATATGTATGTTGTGATTCCCTTAGTGGTGTCATGTGAACGTCGACTACATGACACTTCACCATTCATGGGCCTAAGGGAAAGCATTGTGCAGTAGTTATTAGATGATGGGTTGCTAGAGTGACAGAAGCTTAAACCCTAGTTTATGCGCTCCTTCGTAAGGGACTGATTTGGATACAAACGTTTAATGCTATGGTTGGATTTTATCTTAATAATTTTCTCGTAGTTGCGGATGCTTGCGAGGGGGTTAATCATAAGTGGGAGGTTGTTCAAGTAAGAACAACACCCAAGCACCGGTCCACCCACATATCAAATTATCAAAGTAGTGAACACAAATCAAACCAACATGATAAAAGTGACTAGATGAAATTCCCGTGTACCCTCAAGAACACTTTGCCTATTACTAGAGACTGTTCTGGCATGTCCTTTGCCACAAAAGGATTGGGCTACCTTGCTGCACCTTATTTACCGTTACCGTTACTTGCTCGTTACCAATTATCTTGCTATCAAACTATCTGTTACCTACAATTTCAGTGCTTGCAGAAATTACCTTGCTGAAAACCACTTGTCATTTCCTTCTGCTCCTCGTTGGGTTCGACACTCTTACTTATCGAAAGGACTACGATTGATCCCCTATACTTGTGGGTCATCAAGACTTTTTTCTGGCGCCGTTGCCGGGGAGTGAAGCGCTCTTGGTAAGTGGAAATCGGTAAGGAAAAACTATTACTACATGCTGAAATTTATTGCTACTTGCCACTATGGAGGACAATCCTTTGAGGGGTTTGTTCGGGGTATCTTCCCCTCGACCGAAACCACAATTAGTTACCCCTCAACCTACTGCACCTACTGAAAATATTGGTTATGAAATTCCTTCGGGTATGGTAGAACAACTGCTTGCTAAACCTTATGCAAGAGATGGAACTGAACATCCTGATATGCACCTATTATATGTGAACGAAATTTGTGGATTATTTAAGCTTGCAGGTTTACCCGGAGATGAAGCTAAGAAGATGGTTTTCCCTTTATCTTTGAAGGGAAAAGCATTGACATGGTATAGGCTATGTGATGATCTTGGATCGTGGAACTGGAATCGTTTGCAATTGGAATTCCACCAAAAGTTTTATCCCATGCATCTAGTTCATCGTGATCGGAATTATATATATAATTTTTGGCCTCGTGAAGGAGAAAGCATCGCTCTAGCTTGGGGGAGGCTTAAGTCAATTTTATATTCATGCCCCAATCATGACATCCCGAGAGAAGTTATCATTCAGAATTTTTATGCTCGGCTTTCTCATAATGATCAATCCATGCTTGATACTTCTTGTGCTGGTTCTTATATGAAGAAGACTATTGAATTCAAGTGGGATCTCTTAGAAAGAATTAAACGCAACTCTGAAGATTGGGAACTCGACAAAGGTAATGAGTCAGGTATAAAGCTTGAGTTTGATTGTGTTAAATCTTTTTATGAATACCGATACTTTTCACAAGTTTAGCACTAAATATGGACTTGACTCTGAGATAGTAGCCTCTTTCTGCGAAGCATTTGCTACTCACGTTGATCTCCCTAAGGAGAAGTGGTTTAAATATCATCCCCTTATTAAAGAAGAAATTAAAGAAGCGGTCATAGCTAAAGATGAAACCATCATTTACAATGTTGATCCAGTTGTGCCTACCACTTATATTGAAAAACCACCTTTCCCTGTTAGGATAAAGGAACATGCTAAGGTATCAACTGTGGTTCATAAGAGTAATATAAGATCACCTAAGCCCCCTGAGAAAATTAAAGTAGAACCTAGTGTTGCTATGGTTAAAGATCTCTTGGTAGAAAATATTGATGGGCATGTTATCTACTTCTGTGATGAAGCTGCTAGAATTGCTAAACCCGATGAAAAAGATAAACATGGACCCATAGAAGGCATGCCTATTGTCTCAGTTAAAATAGGAGATCATTGCTACCATGGTTTATGTGATTTGGGTGCTAGTGTGAGTGATATCCCTTTTACTCTATACCAAGAAATTATGGATGAAATAGCACGTGCTGAAATAGAAGACATTGATGTGACTATTAAACTTGCTAATAGAGACACTATCACACCACTTGGGATCGTTAGAGATGTTGAAGTCTTGTGTGGGAAAGTAAAATACCCTACTGATTTTCTAGTCCTTGGTTCCCCACAAGACGACTTTTGTCCCATTATCTTTGGTAGACCTTTCTTGAGCATCGTCAATGCTAAGATAGATTGTGAAAAACAAACTATCGGTGTCAGTTTTGGTGGTGTGTCTCATGAGTTTAATTTTTCCAAGTTTAGTAGACAACCTCGTGATAAAGCGTCATCTAGTAAGGATGAAATAATTGGTCTTGCTTCTATTGTTGTGCCTCCTACTGATCCATTAGAACAATATTTGCTTGACCATGAAAATGATATGCACTTGCGTGAAAGAAACGAAATAGATCAAATTTTCTTTAAACAACAACCTCTCCTGAAACACAATTTGCCAATTGAAACTCTTGGAGGTCCTCCTCCACCTAAAGGTGATCCTGTGTTTGAATTAAAGCAATTGCCTGACACTTTGAAGTATGCTTATCTTGATGAGAAAAAGATATATCCTGTTATTATTAGTGCTAACTTTTCAGAACATGAAGAAGAAAGATTATTAAAAGTTCTAAGGAAGCACTGAGCTGCTATTGGATACACTCTTGATGATCTTAAGGGCATTAGTCCCACTCTATGTCAGCACAAGATCAATATGGAACCTGATGCTAAACCCGTTGTTGATCATCAACGACGATTAAATCCTGAGATGAAAGAAGTGGTAAGAACTGAAATATTAAAGCTTCTGAAAGCAGGTATAATCTATCCCATTGCTGATAGTAGATGGGTAAGTCTCGTTCATTGTGTCCCTAAGAAAGGAGGTATTACCGTTGTTCCTAATGATAAAAATGAACTCATTCCACAAAGAATTGTTACTGGATATAGAATGGTATTTGATTTTAGAAAATTGAATAAAGCCACTAGGAAAGATCATTACCCTCTGCCTTTCATTGATCAAATGCTAGAAAGATTATCTAAGCACACACACTTTGGTTTCCTAGACGGATATTCTGGTTTCTCTCAAATACCCGTGTCACAATCCGATCAAGAGAAAACCACCTTTACTTGCCCTTTTGGAACCTATGCTTATAGACGTATGCCTTTTGGTTTATGCAATGCACATGCTACCTTTCAAAGATGTATGACTGCTATATTCTCTGATTTTTGTGAAAAGATTGTGGAGGTTTTCATGGATGATTTGTCCGTTTACGGAACTTCATTTGATGATTGCTTAAGCAACCTTGATCGAGTTTTGCAGAGATGTGAACAAACTAATCTCGTCTTGAATTGGGAGAAGTGCCACTTTATGGTTAATGAAGGCATTGTTTTGGGGCATAAAATATCTGAACGAGGTATTGAGGTGGATAAAGCTAAAGTTGATGCAATTGAGAAAATGCCATGTCCTAAAGATATTAAAGGTATTCGAAGTTTCCTTGGTCATGTTGGTTTCTATAGGAGGTTCATTAAAGACTTCTCTGAAATTTCTTGGCCTCTTACTAATCTTTTGCAAAAGGATATTCCTTTTGTTTTTTATGATGATTGTGTGAAAGCCTTTGAAACACTCAAGAAAGCCTTAACCTCTGCACCTATCGTTCAACCACCTGACTGGAACTTGCCTTTTGAAATTATGTGTGATGCTATTGATTATGATGTTGGTGCTGTTCTAGGACAAAGAGTTGATAAAAAATTGAATGTTATCCATTATGCTAGTAAAACTCTAGACAGTGCTCAACGAAATTATGCTACTACTGAAAAAGAATTTTTAGCAGTTGTGTTTGCGTGTGATAAATTTAGATCCTATATTGTTGATTCAAAAGTTATTGTTCACACCGATCATGCTGCTATAAAATATCTTATGGAAAAGAAAGATGCTAAACCTAGACTCATTAGGTGGGTTCTCTTGCTTCAAGAATTTGACTTACACATCGTTGATAGGAAGGGAACTGAGAACCTCGTAGCTGATAACTTGTCTAGGTTGGAAAATATTCTTGATGATCCACTACCTATTGATGATAGTTTTCTTGATGAACAGTTAGCTGCAATAAGTGTTTCTCAAAACACCCCTTGGTATGTTGATTATGCTAATTACATTGTCGCTAAATATATACCACCTAGCTTCACATACCAACAAAAGAAAAAAAATTCTTCTATGACTTGAGACATTACTTTTGGGATGACCCACATCTTTATAAAGAAGGAGTAGATGATATTATTAGACGTTGTGTATCTGAGCATGAACAGGAACAAATCCTACGAAAATGTCATTCCGAAGTTTATGGAGGACATCATGTGGGAGATAGAACTGCTCACAAGGTATTGCAATCTGGTTTTTATTGGCCTACTCTCTTCAAGGATGCCCGTAAGTTTGTCTTGTCTTGTGATGAATGTCAAAGAATTGGTAATATCGGTAAGCGTCAGGAAATGCCTATGAATTATTCACTTGTTGTCGAACCATTTGACGTTTGGGGTTTTGATTATATGGGGCCTTAATGGGTACACTCATATTTTGGTTGCTGTTGATTATGTCACTAAGTGGGTAGAAGCTATTCCAACTAGTAGTGCTGATCACCACACCTCTATTAAAATGCTTAAAGAGGTTATCTTCCAGAGGTTTCGAGTCCCTAGATGTTTAGTGACCGATGGTGGTTCACACTTTATCCATGGTGTCTTCCGTAAGATGCTTGCTAAATATGATGTTAACCATAGAATTGCATCACCCTATCATCCTCAATCTAGTGGTCAAGTTGAACTTAGCAATAGAGAAATAAAATTGATATTACAAAAAACTGTCAATAGGTCTCGTAAGAATTGGTCTAAGAAATTAGATGATGCACTTTGGGCCTATAAAAATCCTATGGGTATGTCTTCATACAAAATGGTATATGGTAAAGCTTGTCATTTGCCTCTAGAATTAGAACATAAGGCATTTTGGGCAATTAAAGAACTTAACTATGATTTCAAACTTGCCGGTGAGAAGAGACTATTTGATATTAGCTCACTAGATGAATAGAGAACCCAAGCCTATGAAAATGCCAAACTATTCAAAGAAAAAGTAAAAATATGGCATGACAAGAGAATCCAAAAGCAGGAATTCAAAATAGGAGACTATGTTCTTTTGTTCAACTCTCGTTTAAGATTTTTTGCAGGTAAGCTTCTCTCCAAATGGGAAGGACCTTATATTATAGAAGAGGTTTATCGTTCTGGAGCTATCAAGATTAATAACGCCGAAGGTACTAACCCGAAGGTGGTCAATGGAGAAAGAATTAAGCACTATATCTCAGGTACGCCTATTAACGTTGAAAGCAATGTTATCCAAACCATGACACCGGAGGAACACATAAAAGAAACCTTCCGGAACACTCCAGAATTCTGAAAAAAATAGGAGGTACGTGATACGGTAAGTAAACGGACTCCGAAAAATCCACAATAATATTTTTTGTCAGTTTTGGAATATTAGAAACTTTAGGAAATAAAGAAATAAACCGGAAGGTGATCGAGGTGAGCACGATACACCAGGGCGCGCCAGGCACCCCTGGGTGCGCCCTGGTGGGTTGTGCCCACCTCGGACACCTTCCCAACTCCGTTTTCCTTCCATATGCTTGTTTCCCAAGAATAAAAATTCTCTATATATACCCTCGACTGTTTTGACGACCGCATCTCAGAAAAATCCTCTGTACTTATTTCTTGCTGTTTTCTCGTCAGATCTAGATCTCCATGGCTCCACCAAGCTCCTCCAAGGACAAGTTCTTCGAGAAGGTCATTAACCCGTACTTGCCGGAGGTGATGAAGCACCCTCAAACCATTGAGCTGCGTGAGGGGGTGCTCCACATCCGCGATGTTCAGGGACCCAAGAAGACCGGAAGCGTGGAGGCTAGGCTCGAGGCGATGGAACATGAAATCTTCAAGTGCCAGAAGATGGTGGAGCGTGGACTTAGTGCCAATCACTCCATGATCACGGAATTCACCCGTGATCAGATGGTGGATGGCCAGTCTGTGAAGGACATCATCTCCACCCTCAACGAGCAAATTAATTTTCTGCAGAGCCAAGTTTATGATCTTCAAAACCAAGTTTTTGAATATGAAGCAAGATTTAAAGGTATGAGTTTAGCTGCCAGTTGCAGGACTCAAGGGACTATTGCGTCAACTTTCGATGGGGAGCCCTTACCCTGGAAGCTGGAGGACAAGCCTACCACATCATCACCACCACCTTCTTCATCACCACCACCAAAGGAGACTTGAGCACACGAGTATGGGCACTTCCCTTGGCTTGAGCCAAGCTTGGGGGAGGTGCCCCGGTATCGGATCACCACCACTTTTATTCACCTTTACCTATTTTAGTTCGATCTTTAGTTTCCCTTTGCTTTAGTTGAATAAAAGTTTAGCATGATCTATTTTCGTGTGTTAGTTTCGTGGCCTATCTATCTATGTAATCGAGTGAGAGTCATATAATAAAGTTTAGTTTGAGTTTTTGCCTCTCTACTTTCTTGTTGCAATCAAAATAAAAGGAAAGAGAAATAAATGAAAAGAATCATATGCTAATCTTATGATGAGTAAAGACATCACATAAGGAAAAGTATAAGTAGTAAAATTTATTGGAGATTAACAAACATAGCATTGGTCAATGATGCAATTCATGAAAGAATTAATAAGGGAAGAGAAGATTCACATGCAAATATACTATCTTGGACACCCAAGCACCGGTCCACCCACATATCAAATTATCAAAGTAGCGAACACGAATCAAACCAACATGATAAAAGTGACTAGATGAAATTCCCGTGTACCCTCAAGAACACTTTGCCTATTACTAGAGACTGTTCTGGCCTGTCCTTTGCCACAAAAGGATTGGGCTACCTTGCTGCACCTTATTTACCGTTACCGTTACTTGCTCGTTACCAATTATGTTGCTATCAAACTATCTGTTACCTACAATTTCAATGCTTGCAGAAATTACCTTGTTGAAAACCGCTTGTCATTCCTTCTGCTCCTCGTTGGGTTCGACACTCTTACTTGTCGAAAGGACTACGATTGATCCCCTATACTTGTGGGTCATCACTGCGCTACTCTCTGGTTGAAGTAAAGGTTCAACGACCTCATCAAGTTCTATCTTCCTCCCTATCAATTCTTTCGAGAGAAACTCTTTCTCGAGAAATGATCTGTTCTTAGCGACAAACACTTTGCCTTCGGATCTGAGATAGAAGGTGTACCCAACCGTCTCTTTTGGGTATCCTATGAAAACACATTTGTCCGCTTTGGGTTTGAGCTTTTCTGGCTGAAGCCTTTTGACATAAGCATCGCATCTCCAAACTTTAAGAAACGACAACTTTGGTTTCTTGCCAAACCACAGTTCATACGGCATCGTCTCAACGGATTTAGATGGTGCCCTATATAAAGTGAATGCAGCTGTCTCTAACGCATAACCCCAAAATGATAGTGGCAAATCGGCAAGAGACATCATAGAACGCACCATATCCAATAAGGTTCGATTACGACGTTCAGACACACCATTACGCTGTGGTGTTCCAGGTGGCGTCAACTGTGAAATAATTCCACATTGTCTTAAGTGATTGCCAAACTAATAACTCAGATATTCCCCTCCTCGATCAGATCGTAGAAATTTAATCTTCTTGTTACGATGATTCTCGACTTCACTCTAAAATTGCTTGAACTTTTCAAACGTTTCAGACTTGTATTTCATTAAGTAAATATACCCATATCTACTTAAGTCATCGGTGAAGGTGAGAAAGTAACGATATCCACCGCGCGCCTCAATGCTCATCGGACCGCACACATCAATATGTATGATTTCCAACAAGTCACTTGCCTGTTCCATTGTTCCAGAGAACGGGGTCTTAGTCATCTTACCCATGAGGCATGGTTCACATGTGTCAAGTGATTCAAAATCAAGTGACTCCAAAAGTCCATCAACATGGAGTTTCTTCATGCGTTTTACACCAATATGACCTAAGCGACAGTGCCACAAGAAAGTGGTACTACCATTATCAATTCTACATCTTTTGGCATCAATGTTATGAACACGTGTATCATCACTATCGAGATTCAATAAGAATAAACCCCTCACATTGGGTGCATGACCATAAAAGATATTACCCATATAAATAGAACAACCATTATTCTCTGATTTAAATAAGTAACCGTCTCGCATTAAACAAGATCCAGATATAATGTTCATGCTCAACACAGGCACTAAATAATAATTATTCAGGTTCATCACTAATCCCGATGGTAATCGAAGAGCGAGCGTGCCGACGACGATCACATCAACCTTGGAACCATTTCTCACGCGCATCGTTACTTCGTCCTTTGCCAGCCTCCGTCTATTCCGTAGTTCCTGCTTTGAGTTACAAATGTGAGTAACCGAACCGGTATCAAATACCCAGGCACTACAACGAGAGTTGGTAAGGTACACATCAATAACATGTATATCATATATACCTTCTTTGGTGTTGGCCGCCTTCTTGTCGGCCAGATACTTAGGGCAATTTCGCTTCCAGTGACCAGTACCCTTGTAATGAAAGCACTCAGTTTCTGGCTTGGGTCCACCCTTGAATTTTCTTGATCGGGCGACAAATGTAAGACACAATGTGAAGTAAGTTTAACTTCATAACCACGAAATGCTTCATGTAAGAATTTTCACCGCTGCCAAACAGTTTAAGTTGTTGAGTGTTTTCTATTCATGTATATTATTGATTGGTATCTCCTAGTGTATAACGTCCACGTGGAGGCCGGGGCTTTTTTTTCTGTGTCCGTCCCTGAAAGTGGGCGGACCAGCCTGGGCCTAAACCAATTCCTCCTACGGCCCAATTGCCCGGGTCACGCATGACGCAAACCAAGGGTGTGTTCAGTTGGGGGACCAACTGTCATGGAATGGAATGGTTCCATTCCAGAGGAACGGGTCCGTTCCATTCCTGTGTTTGGTAGGAGCAAAAGAGTAGAACGGGTCGGTTCCGTTCCGGTGTTTGGTTGGAAGCACGTAATGAAAAATGGAACGACCTAAAATTTAAAATTTTGGCAGCATTTCGTTTGTAATTTGATTAAAAACAACATAACAATAGATATGGACAAGTTTATAACACATCGTTTGCCAAATTTTTTGGTTTAGATAATCGTATCTGATTCGATCTCTTTCATGCATTGGGCCATAGGTAATACGTGGTCTTCTCTTCCTTACTATAGCCCGAACAATTACTGCCATTGCAGCTAGTGCAACAAAAACAGCAGCTCCCCTAACCATCTTTTTTCTTTTGTTCATCTTCATGACCATCTACAAGTTACCAATGATGCTTACATCAACATATATATTGCAAACATACACTGGACATCAAATAAACATGAACACTAGCTGCATATACAGGGGGAGGGTTATTCTACCTTCACAGTTCGAGTCCGGCCGTCGAGCACCCGCTGCTTGGAGTCCTTCTGTCGAGCTGCTGCAAAACGAGAGAGAAAGAGAGATTATCAGGCATCGGGAAGGGAGGAAACTTCCGATGGGGATAGGAAACGGCCGGCATGGATGGGAGGAACCGGCCGCCATGGAGAGGAGGACCCGGCCGCGGCCGGGGAGAGGAGGAACGGGCCGCCAGGGATGGGAGGAACGGGCCGCCAGCCGACTGGGAAGGGAGGGCCGCTGCAGCTCAGATCCATGGAGTGGGGGAGGAGGGGAGAGGAGGGGGAGGGGGAGGGAGGGGAGAGGAGGGGGAGGGGGAGGGAGGATGAGGAGGCAGCCGCCGACCGACGGGGAAGAGAGGACCGGCGCGCGGGCCAGATCCATGGGGAAGGGAGGAGGGGGAGGGAGGGGAGGGAGGTGGCGCACCTGCGGGGCTGAGGACGAGTGCGAGGGAGGCAGCCGTTCCGCGTGGTCCGGCCGTTTTCGGGGTATGACTTCGTTCCGCATCTGGGCGGAATATTCGCTCGGGGGGAACCAGTGCGTGCCGGTCCCAATTTCAATTGAACGCGAGAACGGGGGCTAGGGGCGGGTCGGACCCGTGCCATTCCATGCCATCCCTTCAACTGAACACACCCCAAATGTAGACGTCGGCCAGTTCAAGTCCAATACATGACATGACACGGGCTAGAGCAAAACCGATTTGAGCCATCCGGTTGAAAATCCAACGGCTAATATTGGGAGTGAAAAAGCGTGGCCCGAAGCCTTCTGGTGCATTCTGGGCCTGGACCAATTTCTCCTCAGGCCCAACAGCTCCGGTCACGCATGACGCAAAACCCAATATGGACAGTCCAAGTCCAATAGCGCCACCTCCACGCGGAAACCCAAGCCCCCAGGACAGCAACCCATTCCCAATCCCCACCTCTATATAAGCGGCCCCGTCGATCCACACCAAACCCTAGTCGCAGCTCCTCCGTCCCCTCCCGCCGCCGCCGCCGCCGCAGCCGCCTGCCTCGAGCCGCCGTCGCCATGGGGAGAAGTAAGCACGCGATTACCCTCTCCCTCTCGCCCTTCCGTGTATGCTACCCTAGTCTAGCGTTCATCTGGTCGTAGCTATGGTTCGTGCGATCGTTTGACTGGGCGCGGTTGCGTGTGAATCTGGCCTAGATCCGTCGTAGCCGCGCGAAACATGTGATATGTGTTGCTCCCGATATTTATCTAGTTTCTGTCTGGATGATTTGGGAAGACGAATTCATGCCCGTTGATGTTCTCTTGTGGTGATTCGAAAGAAAATTTGGCTATTACATGCCGCGGGTTCATCCCTGTTCGTTTCATTTAAGTACCTGCTTGTATGATGGTGCAAGGACACAGATGCTCTAGCCTTCTCGGATGTTAATATTTCCCGTGCGCTTTCATGTATAGTAGTTTGCTTCTAAGTTATTTGAATCACTCATAACATTGCTGCTGTTGATAGGGTTGTAATAGTCAATGATATCCTGTAAATCTGAATGAGTAGTTTGTTATGTCTATTTGGTGTGGACCTTACACAATGGTTTACATTCCCTGTTAAAACGTGTTTGGGTCGCCAGCTGCTCCTGCTGAATCGTGGTGGTTAGTTATCTCTTGTTTGCATGTCAATGGAGCTTATTGAAACTTACTGTGCATGTTACTCATATCTAGTTTTGTATGGTGTACAAACTAAAATGGCTATTCTCAGTATCTGCAATGATGCAGTGTCTGAATGTGTTGCACTTTGTTTTCAATGTTCACTACATTTAGTTATTTTTCTTTGTGATGTTTGCTGCATTTAGTTAGTTTGTTCTTGTTATTGACCAAATTCTCTGATCAGGACCTGCAAGGTGCTATAGGCAGATCAAGAACAAGCCGTACCCCAAGTCGAGGTACTGCCGTGGTGTGCCTGACCCCAAGATCAGGATCTATGATGTTGGCATGAAGAAGAAGGGTGTGGATGAGTTCTCTCACTGCGTTCACCTTGTCTCATGGGAGAAGGAGAATGTGTCCAGTGAGGCTCTTGAGGCTGCCCGTATTGCTTGCAACAAGTACATGACCAAGCATGCAGGAAAGGATGCCTTCCACCTCAGGGTCAGGGTGCACCCGTTCCATGTGCTCCGTATCAACAAGATGCTTTCGTGTGCTGGGGCTGATAGGCTCCAGACTGGTATGAGGGGTGCTTTCGGGAAGCCACAGGGAGTCTGTGCCCGTGTTGCCATTGGCCAGGTCCTCCTTTCTGTGCGGTGCAAGCCCAATAACGCCATCCATGCCACTGAGGCCCTTCGTCGTGCCAAGTTCAAGTTCCCTGGCCGCCAAAAGATCATTGAGAGCAGGAAGTGGTGAGTATTGAATACTATTTCTTGTGCTGAGATGATCTGCATGTCGAAATTTCTGTGTGCCATATCTCTAATCTGTGCTTCTTCTTTCAGGGGCTTCACCAAGTTCAACCGCAATGACTACCTTAAGTTCAAGAGTGAGGGCAGGATCTTGCCTGATGGAGTCAACGCCAAGGTAAATAAACCTGACCCTGGCCAATTGTTTTGTAGCTTGTTTATGTACTTGTGGTTTGTTTTTCTGTCTTAGGAAAACCAGTGTTCCTGCATCAACTAATTGTTTCATCCCTCTTGCTTTGCAGCTGCTCGGATGCCATGGCCGCCTTGCGAACCGTGCCCCTGGACAAGCTTTCCTGTCTGCCGCATAATCTAGCAGAAGACTATCAGTTCTATCAATCCTTATTTTACCGTGTGGAACTTAGATTCCAAGCGCCTGTGGTGCTATGTTATTTTGTCTGAATGTTGTGTCGAACCTTGTTATGGAAGATATTATCTATTTTGTGATGGTACTAATATGAATGGCCTGTTGAATCATTGGTGCTTGAGTTCGTTAATCAATGTCTATTGAAGTGGTTGTTTTGTTTATGCAAGTATATAATGTCAGTTGTGCTGTGGGTGGTTGATATTATGAGTCTACGCAAGGAAAATGCTTATATGTTCGTTCACACGGTCTCAAGCATTCTGTAAAGAGTTGAACGTAATTCTTGACATTACAGTAATTTGAATTTCGGAAGTCGTATATAATCTCCGGACCTCTAGTAGGGCAGTGGTTCGTCTGCTGCTGGTCCATTGTTCAACTGTGATGGATTTTAGTATACAATATCCAGACGCCTAGTACGTTCAGTTGGTTGGTGTTTCGTCTGCTGGTGTCTTTCATTCATCTGAACTGCGTTTTTCAGTTTTTTTCTTAATTTTATTCTTCTTATTATTACAATATAATAATATACATCCCAGTTTCCCCCCTGTATCGTCGATGGTCTGAAACCCCTAGAATTACCAGTATTAGCCTGGAATAACCAGTATTAGGGTGATCTGAATTTGGGAGCGCAATTGACCAAACACGAAATCCCCATAGATAGACAGCTACGTTGGGGGTTGGTCTGTTGACGCCGACGAATCCCTCGCCCACAAGCAAAATACCAATAGACGACCATCCAATTCCAAAGCGAGGGAGGGAGACCCGGCGAGACGAACAAAATCCAAACACCAGAGCATCGCCCACACGATCGATCGATCGATCAATCGAATTCTCAGTTTGTTACCCGCAAAATCCAAAGCAACGAGGACATAAACCCCCTTCCTTTGTTCCTTCCCTTCCCCTTCCTTTCCACCCTCGCCCCGGCTGCGAGCGCGGCCCACGCCTCCTCCCCTCCCCTCCCCTCCCCTCCGCCCACCCCACCGCGCCGCGGCCGGTGACCGGGTCGCGCCATCGCACGGCGACGCCTGCCCGCCCCGATGGACCCGCCGCCCCCTCCCCCGCCGCAGCCGGCGCACGGGGGCTACGCCGCGCGCTTCTCCCCCGCCGGCCTCATCCACGCGCCGCTCTCCGCGCTGCTCGAGTACTCCTCGGGCGTCCTGCGGGCCCAGGCCGGAGGCGGCGGCGGAGGCGGGCCCCAGCGAGGGGAGCCTGGCGCGGGGACCGACGGGGAGGTGTCGATTCGGATCGCCGGGCCCGACGACGCGCCCGGCTCCGGCGCGGGGGACGCGGGAGGCCAGCAGCCCGCGGACGAGGAGGCCCCCGCGGCGCGGGGGGACGAGGCCGGCGCGGGCGGCGGGAGCGGCGGGAGGGGGGACTCGCCGTACCAGGGCTACGACGTGCAGCGCCTGGCCAGGTGGGTGGAGCACGCGCTGCCCTTCTCCCTGCTCCTGCTCGGCGTCTTCATCCGCCAGCACCTGCAAGGTACGCGAATCCGCGTGCAGCACCTACCTCTCTTCTCTATGTAGCGTGAGGGTTTGCCTCACCTGGCGCTGCACGCGTGAATTGTGACGCGAGTTTGGTTCGATCCATTTTGTTGCGCTGTGCCCAAATACTGCGGAGAGTCGCTGGTGGGAAGGGGATGATGGCGAGTTCCTCATTCCAGTTGAGTTTATATTGTGTAGGTTTCTTCGTGATGATTTGGATTGCCGCAGTCATGTTCAAGTCCAATGATATCTTGCGCAAGCAGACCGCTCTCAAGGTTTGTGCTTCTTACCTTGTGTATCAACGTGCTTTTTCTGCTCCTAGAGGTTAATTAATTGTTCTCGCAAGCAGACTGCTCTCAAGGGCTTGTGTTTCTTATCTGGTGCATTAACGTTATTGTTATTGTTCTGGTTCTAGCATAGAGGTTACTAGTTCTACTTCTAGAGGTTAATTGTTCTGCTTCTGGAGATTAATTGTTCTGCTTCTAGAGGTTAGTTTGGATGTCAGCTGATCATGTTAGTTTTGCTCAGCAACTGCCAGCAGAAATGTTACAATATCTTCTTACCATATGTAACATCATGATGCACAGCTGCTCCGCAAACCCAGTGAACAAATGCAAATCCTTTTGCTACTCTGAGCGGCACAGCTACATTGGGTTGGGTCAGGATGTAAGTTCACAAATTGCAAGCTGGCCACCAGCCATTATGTGGGCATTTGCGGCTGCCCGTGTAACATTTGGCAACGCGAACTATTGAAGAACAACACATAGATTTATAATTGGCGCCTCACCGAACTATTGAACCCTCTTTAGCTAGATTTGTGCGCATGCTCTGGCGCCAAGAAAGGTGACGCTTTTAATTAGGCATACAGGGTCGGGCTTAGCTGTTGCTGATGAAACAAATTGCTGGTGTTTGTGGGCTGAGTGCCGCTAAAGCTGTGCGGTGAGCCTCATAGCAATTTTATGCATCATTGAGGAAGCAGGCTGTGTGCCAAGAGGTCTTGGGTTCGATGCAGCCTCTCTGCATTGCACTGTAAGGCTTGCCTTGTGTAATCCTTCTCCAGACCCCACCTGGTGTGGGAGCTTCTAGCACTGGCTCTGTCCTTTCTATCGAGTAAGCTGGCTGGCAGACTGCTGTTGCCACTACATCCCTAACACTGGGGCCCAGGATAACTCCATTTGATTGTCAAATTGCTTAGATAACTCCATTTGATTGTCCTCATTGTGTTCCAGCATGCTTAGAAGAGCTGGAAACACTGTTGGTACGGATATGTGCTCTAGAATGTGACTATCATGTCGTTTCCCCTTTAAGTTAATGCGGTGAACGTCAATTAAACAAGATCTTCAGCTGATCTATCACCTGTATTTATTTTTCTTATTTCAGGGGGAGAGGAAAATGCCAATGCTTATCGGGATTGTAATAGTAT
The DNA here is from genome assembly GCA_039707655.1 of Elymus sibiricus. Taxonomy (NCBI): domain Eukaryota; kingdom Viridiplantae; phylum Streptophyta; class Magnoliopsida; order Poales; family Poaceae; genus Elymus; species Elymus sibiricus. Next base: position 122,161,495 of record CM077663.1, read on the forward strand.
TCACCATTCACGTGTTTGGAGTCTACTGGTGGTACAGGAATGATGACCTTGTTAGACCTTTGGTGATGCTTCCTCCAAAAGAAATACCACCATTCTGGCATGCTATATTTTTCATCGCGGTGAATGGTATTCTCTTTTCCCTCACACAGCGTGATTTCTCCATCTGGGGCCTCTCTGCTTCAAATTATTCCATATGATTGTAATATGACACCTTGAAAAAACTCCTATAGTTTTCTATGATGCACTCAAACATCTTTTCGATCATATTGTATGAAGAGAGGTCATGGCATTGCAACCCAATGGTTTTCCTATTTATGAGTTTTTTTAGGTCCGGCGAACCGATGAAGCCCTTGGTCATTTCTTGAACTAGGCTAAATCAGTAACTCATTTGTGGAAAAACTTAACGATGTGTGTATCTGTGTGTTCTGTTTTATTTTGAAGCGGATAACATTGCCCTGCGTTTCACTTGGAAATAACTTATGTTTGTTGAATAATAGGAATTTATGCACCATTGCTATGTGTTCATAACTCTTAAACTAGCACTGGCCTCTTTAAAATTTCTAATCAGGATGACTGCTGTTTTGTGCTCCACAGATACAATGGTACGGCAAGCTGCTATGGTGGTCAAGTGTGTGCTGCTAATGTACTACAAAAACAGCAAAGGTCGTCACTATCGTAGACAGGTAATCTGCTGTACATTATCATTGTTCAGCTAATTATGTAATTTTTACCAGCTTTGATAGAGAGATGCACAGCCAAGCATTTCTCGTTGTAACTCAACTTTCTCTTTAGGGCCAAATGTTGACAGTTGTGGAATATTCCCTACTTCTGTATCGTGCGTTGTTGCCGGCTCCTGTGTGGTATCGGTTTTTCCTGAACAAGGAATATGGAAGTCTTTTTTCATCTTTAACAACTGGACTGTACCTTACTTTCAAGGTGGCATCAATGGTGGAAAAGGTACTTCTAGTTCCTTGTTTCATTTCTTAACCGGTTCTGGGTTTATAAAAGCTCACATTACTGCTGCTTCCTATCAGGTTCGATCACTTTTAGCTTCAGTGAATGCGCTGTCTCATAAGGACTTGCATTATGGTTCACATGCAACAACTGAGCAGGTAAATGCATTGTTAGGCTTCTAGGCGCATGAGTGAAATGTGGTGGTGGCATATGCATCCTTGGTTTATATCACTGGAGCCTCTAGCTAAGAAACTCTGCATTCATTTCATTATATGGTATGCAGGTTCTTGCTGCTGGAGATCTGTGTGCTATATGCCAAGAAAAGATGCACACTCCCATCCTCCTGCAGTGTAAACATATCTTCTGCGAAGACTGTGCCTCTGAATGGTATGTCCCATGCACATTTTGCCATCTGATTCTTGATGCTTTGTTGGCATCTAACAGTTACCAAATTGGAACTTCTCATCGCTCGCTGAACGATGGCAGGTTGGAGCGGGAGCGGACATGCCCATTATGCAGGGCCCTGGTGAAGCCAGGGGACATCCGGTCATTCAGCGACGGTTCAACGACCCTCTTCTTTCAGCTCTTCTAACAAGAAACAAGAAGCGCTAACCTTCGGCCTGCAGATGTTGGATCACCCCTTGTTACTCTCCATCAGCCTGCCGTGTGCTGAGACTTGTTCCAGTCCAGGTCATTTTCCGCCACTTCGTGACAAGTAGTAGGTGCTGTGGGTGTGCATATTACCCCTGTATAGGTCCTTGCGGGATTCTCCATCGCAAAAAAGAAAAAGAAAGGAATGCTATGACGAAATAACTGAATCTATAGAGGTGAATTTCCATGGCATGTGGCTGGGTGGGTGCCGCCACATCTGCAAAATTCAGAATTGACCTTATACAAGATGACAAAGGTTAACTCTTGACTCTTGAGCCAAAGTAGCTTTATGCTCGTACAATGAGATGAGCATATCCTTCTGTTTCCTGCTTGTGTCACATGAGTCGCATTGTCATTCTTGCCACCTAAAATATGTCTTTTAGTAATTTCAGCGAAGGAGTTGGGTCTGATTTGATACAATGCGGTATCTTTTGCTTGATTCAAATTTTGAGCATCTCTAGCAGACCCTTAAAAGTTGACGCTTAAAACGTGTATAAGGGGCATTGTAAACCGATTTTATGGTGCGAAATTGCCCAGGCAGAGTGACCCTGTAAATAAAACTGTATTCCATTATAGCCCAATTTTTTTTCTTATTTTTCTTTTTTTCCTCCCGTCCCGACAGAGCTCGTCTCTGGCCACGGCGTGCCTTGCCCCGCCGCTGCCCGCCTCGTCTCGGCGCTGTTCCACGCGTGCAGTGGAGGAGCCCTGTGCCGCCCGCCTCGACCGCACGCTTCCTGTCGTGCCCGCCCCTCCCTGATTGAGCCCGACACTGCCTGCCGTTGCGTGCGCGTTCGCTGGTGTGGCCGCCGGTGGCCTGCTTCGCCCTGCCCGTGGACAGTCTCGCCTCGACAGTGGAGGTCGAGCCGACCGCAATTCGGACTAGCGGCGGCAAATTCCGGCGTGTGGCGACGGATACCGGTTAGATTCCGGTTAGTTCCACGGCGGCGCGTCTGCTTCGACGAGGTTTGACCGGTTTACGGGTTGAACTGTATTACCGCATTCGAAACTGTACATATAAGATTTTCGCGGATGGATTTACAGTGCCTTTTAAAAAGTTTAAGGATCAAACGAGTTTTACGGGATCTGCTGCGCCGTTTTTTGATCGAAACTGTAAACACTTTTTCTTTACGGATTTAATCATTTTAAAGGGTCTACTAAAGATGCTCTTGGCACCGAAAATGAACCAAAGTAGGCAACAAGATGGCATGAACCCAACTGGCAAGGCAAAAAGCCTGTTTGTCTTAGCCAGAAAGTTGGTAGAGTTGATTTTTTTTTTTTGAAACGGAGGCAAAAGATTTGCCTCATATATTAATTAAGAGGAGGATAGAATTTTTGTTACAAACCCCACACTACATAGAGCTCACTCTCCCGGTACGATGGTGCCCAATTTTTTTTGCTCCTGCAACAACCCAAATCTTGATCTCGCTTTTGATGTTGTTGAGCAAGATTGTTGTTGGCGTATTCTTGTGTTGAAAGACGCGGGCGTTTCGCTCATTCCAAAGAGTCCATCCGACAAGCATTGTAAGGGACGCCAAGGCCTTCCTGTTGGGCGTGCTGTCATCGGATCTCTTGACCCACCAATCACTGACGGAGTTCTCAAGATGCCAACCTGAACTATCAAAATCAATCAAGTGGAGCCAGTCGTTCACCATGTTCCAAAGACAGATTGTGAACCGGCACTTATAGAACAGATGAGGACCGGACTCCTGGACTTGCTTGCAGAGTGGACAGAGGTTACAGTTCGGCCATCCTCGCTTGGCCAGTCGGTCGGCGGTCCAAATACGGTCTTGTGTAGCCAGCCAGGAGAAAAACTTGACCCTGGGAGGGGCCCATGCTTTCCATATCATTTGCTCCATTGGAGAGTAGACCGTACCCAGGAATTGGGCCTTGTAGGCGGAGGCCGGGGAGTATTGCCCGCTGCTCGTGTGCTTCCACAGAATATCGTCTTCAGCATGCTCATCTAGGTGAAGGCCTTGAATGGTGGACCAAAGGGTCACAAATTGTCGAATATGCTCCATGGTGAAGTTGGCCGAAACTTTGACCTTGGCAACCCAAGCCCCATTATTGAGCGCCTCTCTGACCTTCCAATTTTTGCGCGTAGAAGCCTTGAAAATGAGTGGGGCTAAATCCTTGGATTTCTGGTTATTAATCCATGGAGCGTCCCAAAAAGGGGTTCTTGCACCATTTCCCACGGTATTGGTGGTGGAAGCGTAGAAGAGGAGGTCATTGTCGTCGCAGGGGTTACCCATGCCAACCCACAGTTTGGATGGCTCTTTCCATTCGAACCATGGCCATCTGAGCCGCAACGCTCGCGCGAACTTTTCTATGTTAAGCACACCAAGCCCTCCACGCTCGTATGGCCTGCATACCAAGTCCCAATTGACTTTGCATTTTACCCCTGTTGTCTTGTCAGAGCCAGCCCAAAGGAAAGCTCTTTCCAATTTGTTGGTGCCATGGAGGATGCTCGATGGAACGTTTAGAGGCGTGATGTAATATAGCACTTGGGATGAAAGCACCGATTTGACTAGAGCCGTGCGTCCAATGGTAGTGATATTGCCACCATCCCAAGGAGTGAGCTTAGCAGCCACCTTATCCTCCAAAAATTGAAAGTCCACATTCTTCAGCTGCCATACAGAGAGAGGAAGCCCCAGATATCTCATTGGGAAGGATGATCTTTTGGCCGGCAAGTTATGGAGGATAGGCGCCAAGTTGATGTTGTTGCATCTGATGGGAACTACCAAACTCTTCTGGAAGTTGGTTGCAAGGCCTGTAACCTTGCCAAAGCAGTGAAGGATCTGAGATAGCCGGTCAATATCCCTCTTGATTGGCGCCATGAAGACCGCCGCGTCATCCGCATAGAGAGAGGTACGAACCGAGGCCCTCCGTCCTCGAGTCTTGTGCAGTAGGCCCTTTGTGGTGGCGTTGTCCAGAAGCCGCTGAAGAGGATCAATGGCGATGACAAACAGCAGCGGAGACAGCGGCTCTCCTTGTCGCAGACCACATTCGTGTATGATCGGCGGCCCTGGCACCCCATTGAGGAGGACCCTAGAAGAGGAGGAGCGCAAAAGGATTGTGATTCAATTTCTAAACTTGGTGGGGAAACCTCTTTTTTGCAGAAGGTCGAGAATGTATTCCCATTTAATAGAATCAAAAGCTTTGCGGATATCCAGCTTGAAAAGGAGCGATGGGGTTTTGCTCTTGTGAAGCCTCCGAGCAAGGTTTCTGATGTACATGAAGTTGTCGTGGATGCTCCTTCTCTTGATGAAAGCACTTTGCGCGTTGGAGACAAGATCGTTCATGTGGAGGCGTAATCTGTTCGCAAGGACCTTTGAAATGATCTTTCCAATGGCGTTAATGAGGCTAATTGGCCTGTAATCTGTTATCCCCTCGGCGCCGTCTTTTTTTGGCAGAAGTACCACATTGGCCGAATTCAGCCAGTGAAGGTTGCCACCTTGGAGATCCTCAAAGAGATGGACCACAGCCATCACATCAACCTTCACTCTTTGCCAACACTTTCTAAAGAAAAGGACGGTGAAGCCATCGGGGCCTGGGGCCCTGTCTGCGGGCATGTCATTGATCGCAGTTTTGACCTCCTCTTCAGTGATTGGGTCCTCAAGATCTGAAAGGTCATGGGGCTCCAGGTTTAGTTCGCCCCAGTTGAAGTCAAGGGACCTTGGTTCCCCTCTGCCCAGTGCCACACTAAAATGGTCAAAAATGAGATCCTCTTTCTTTTGATGTTCAGTTATCCATCCATGATTGTGTTTAAGTCTGTGGACATGGTTTTTTCGCCTCCTCGCATTAACCTTCTGGTGGAAGTATTTGGTGTTTGCATCTCCCTCCTTCAAGTTGGTCATTTTTGCACACTGGCGCTTTCGAGCCCTCTCGATGATAGATAAGGAGATGACCCTTCTTTTTAGCCTTTTACGGAGGTCCCATTCTGCCGTGGATAGTGCTCTACTTTCTTGGGCTATGTCAAGGCAAAGGATGATTAGCAGAGCGACATGAAGATGGACCTTAGATTTGGAAAATAGCTTCTGACTCCACTCTGTTAGCCTAGTGCCCGTCGTTTTCAGCTTGTGGTATAACACATGACAAGGCTCGGAGTGAGAAGCAGTCTCCGACCACGCCTTTTGGACCACGTCTGTGAAGCCCGACATCGAGGTCCAGAAGTTCTCAAACTTGAAAGAGCGAGGCCGCCGCGGCCCCTTGTCGTCCGCGAGCAGGAGGGGGCAATGGTCCGAAAGGGACGAAGAAAGTGCATGAAGGATGTGGGTGTTGAAGTGCATGTCCCAATCTGCGTTGCAGAAGAAAGAGTCCAGCTTGCTCATCGTTGGGTTGGTTCTTTCGTTGCTCCAAGTGAACCGCCGATTCTGGAGGTGAATTTATTTGAGATCGCAACTATTTAAAGCGGCCCGGAAACGACTTATGCGACCACGGTTGACGTTTCGCTTGTTCTTATCTTGAGCTCGGTAGATTTGATTAAAGTCCCCGTTCACCACCCACATCACACCGTCCACGGGCTTCGCCGCAACCAGCTCGGTGAAGAAGGCATCCTTCAGTTGAGACAATGTTGGCCCGTACACAGTAGTTAGCTTGAAATTTACATTGGTGGCTTTGATGGAAACCGTGGCTGAGAGGCAGTACGATGACAACACAATATCAGTGACCTCTAGAGCAACATCATCCCATAGCAACAAAATTCCTCCCTTAGTACCGATGGCGGGGCGTTGAGCGAAGCTCCGAAGCCTGTTGCCACCCAAGAATGCAGCACAGTACATGTCCACACTGGCCAACTTAGTCTCCTGTAGACACACAAGGTGGCAGGAAGATGCTGCAATAGTTTCTGAGGCCGTGGTGCGGCGATTGTGGTCGTTCAGGCCTCTCACGTTCCAACACAAGATGTTTGGGTTTTGGTCTAACATAATTGGATTGACATTGACACATAGTACCGGGGCGTTACAATTGCAATAACATAGCTTGCAAAGAGGAGGCACGTACATTTGCTCCTTCCAGGAACACACTTGCTAGTACAGAACCTGACTAACATAGCAACTAATACAACACTTGCATGAATAAAAGACTGCATGAGAGTCATCAACATCAGGTAACAGTGGTCGCGGCAGCGGCAGCTCCATCATGATCTTCAGCATGGTCCAGGGCGTCAGTGCCGCCATGGGCAAGCAGGGCTTCCTCCACCTCATTCTCAAGGTCATCATCAATCTTGAACAGAGCACACATGGCGACAATAACATCAGGGGCCAGCTCGTCTTTGAACTTGTCTGCGAATGTTGCCAGTGCGCGAGCCGTGACATCCTCACCATCCTTCACAATTCCCAGGTTTTGGCAGACCAGCAGCTCGGCCGCTTTGGCCACAGGGACATGCCTGCATCTTCCTGCAGTACGCTGCCTTTCACTGGTGCGTCGGAGCGATACTCCCCCACCTCTGTTTGAGATTGCCACACCAGCAAGTGTCTTGCGCCTAGCAGTGGGCCGCAAGGGAGGGGACGGCATCGGAGGGGAGGAGATGAGGGGCACTGGCTGCAGCTGGAACAAAGGTTCTAGGCCTTTAGGGATGGCCTCTTGCACTCTAGAACATGCAGAAGAAGTGTCCATAGCTGTCGGCAGAGACTGCTGCTACACTGGAGGCTCGGGTGATGCATCGAAGCCGGGGGGACGCACCGGGGACAGCTGGGGCAGCGTCCTGACCAAGCCTGAAGGGGAGCAAATGGCCAAAGCCCTACGGGCTGCCGCAGACTTTGGAGAAGGGGTGACGGAGCCGCGCATGGAGCTGGGGGGGGGCTTGGCAGCACTGAAGTTGGGGACGATGGCGGCGTCAGGTTGTCCCTCAATCTCTGCCTGCTGGCATGTGTGAAGCTGCTGCGCACAGGGCTGCGGCCCCTGGCCTCGACCGAGGCGACCAGGGCGACCACAGGCGCAGGCGCCGGCGGCGCCAATGGTGGAAATTCGGCCATGTCCAGGCCGACGTCGTGACGGCGGCCCCCCGAGCGGTCACGGTTGCGACCTCCCTCTTCCTGGCGCTGGCGGTCCCGAGGGTTCCTCGACAGCGAGCGGTGCAAACAGTCATGCCATCCATCCCGCGCACGGCCACCCTCACGCCCCCGGTCACCATCGCGGTCACCCTCGTCGTTGCGCCTGTTCTGGTTGCGATCATCGCGGCCTTGGTCGCCCCTGTGGTCACGGCGAGAGGCAGTGCCGTCAACCACCTTCCGGACCCAAGCGTGCTCGTAGATGTCAGGGGGAGGCGGGTTGTCGTCGTCGTCTCGAGCCTTGGAGTGATCTTCGTGCAGGTCGAGATGCAGCAGTACCCAGTGGCGCAGCCCCCGGCGCCCGCGACGGTGGTGTCCGCGGGCGGGGAGGGTGAGCCACTTCACCTTGGGAATGCAGCTTGGGTCCGCCGTCCAAGCCCAGAGAGCGAGTTCGCGCATGTCCTCCCTGCGGAGTGAGCGCTGCTCGATGTAGTCGAGCGAGCATCCATGGCCGATGACGAAGGTGGCGACGTAGGCGTTCCAGGCGTGGACGGGGATGCCCTCGATGCACAACCTGACATGGTGCATCATGTCCTCGTTGTCCGCATGAGCCTCAAGCCGCCAAGCCCGGACGAAGATCTTGGAGTTGCAGCAGAGGAAGTCGCCGTGGTTAACCGCATCAGCGCAGTAGTGAGGGTACATGAAGCAGATGAAGTACTGCTCGGGGCAGTGACGGACGACGTTGACGTCGGCCTTGCGCGCACCCACCTTGGTCGCGAAAGCAGCGGACACGACGTCGCGGTCGACATCGCGGGCATCCTCGAACCAGGCGACCGCCGCGTGCATCGAGAGCAGCTCCGACTCGGCCTGCATCTCCGGTGTGGCCGGGACCACCACGAAGTCCACGTCCGGTCGAGACGCAGGGTCACGTAGCCGCGGCATGACCGCAGTGGCGACCGGCTGCAGTGGAGGAGGTGTGGTCGGAGCCTGCTGGAGCAGCGGCCAACCCCTACCAGCACCAAAACGAGGTGCTGGGCCTTGGTGCGTTGCAGGAGCAGGACGAGGTCGGGGAAGCGGAGGAGGGGGCACGACGAGTCTCTGTAGATGTCGGATTTCGGGCTCCGCAATACCCTAAGGAATTCGAACCCAGGGGTGTGTGCGAAGATTCCCCAACAGCTTCGCCCCTTCCAAGCTCACAACACGATAACCCGCTCGATGGCGAGGAAGATGATGGCACACAAGAGTTTACCCAGGTTCGGGCCGCTGCGAAGCGTAAAACCCTACTCCTGCCTTTGGTGGATTGCCTCACGAGGAGGTTTGTGGATGAACTAGTACAGAGGTGTGTTGCCTTGCGTGTGTATTTGCGGGGTGGTCCCTTCCTCCTCTTCTACCGAGCTACCTAGCCTCTATTTATAGCGGCCTGGATCCTCTTCCCTTATCGCAATGGCGGGAAGGGATCCCACAACGGCCAAATTTGAAGGGGGACAGGGGGTACACCCTATCCTGATGAAAGGTGGTCTTCGCCTGCAAAGTTGGTGGTGGTGACGCGGTGGTGGGCTCGCCGGTGACATCCGTCCCGCTACGCTCGCTGACCCGGTCTTGTTGCACCGGAATGGAAACCTTTGGCGGGGCTCCTTAGGAACCCGCGTTCGTCCTTGTCTCCTTTGCACAAAAGAGGAAACTGTTCCCTCTGGCACGCCGGCGCCCGCCTGACCTGGCCGTCGTCACCCCTGACCTCCTGAGGACCAGCGTTGCATAGAGATCTCCGCCGCTCGGGAGGAGGCCTGGGGAGGCCTTCCCCTTCTGCCTTGGCGCTGTCCTCCTCACGAGAATGGGCTCCTCGCGAGGGTCTTGTCTTGAGGAAGGCCGCGTAGGGCCGTACGGACCGCCAGGTGGGCCACGCCTTGGGCCGCAAGCAGGCAAGTCTGGGTACCCTGGTATCCAGAATGCCGACAGTAGCCCCCGGGTCCAAGGCGTGCTCGAGCCGGCTTCGAGGGGAAAGTCGAAGGAGGTGGCCCGGAGCGCCGCGGGCCCTTATTGCTTGAGGGCCTGGTTTGGCGTGCGGTGCCCGGTGGGGCGCGGGCGTCCCGCCCCGTGTCTCCTTGGCAACTGCCCGAACCGACAAAAGCCTGACGTCCAGCGCTGAGCCATTATTGCTTTCCTCTTCCGCGCCCTTGCTCTTCTTTCCAGATCTCCATCCCTTGCGAGAACCTCCCCAGATCTCGGCACCGCTCCATCCTTCTTTTTGCTCGCTTGGCCCTGGAAGCTTCTCAATGGCTCCCGCAGGCAAGGCGAAACCTGAGGTCCAGGGCTCGGCTTCTGCTCCTATCTCGCCGGTGCTCTCATAGTCCACCATAGCCAAGGACGGGGACCTCGCCCCGGTGCTCCCGTCGACGGCAGATGACTCCAATGAGTGGGGGCGGACCTTGATATGGTGCGGCTCCGCGGAGGGACGTCACCTGGCCAAGTCGGCCTACCCTTTCTTCCTCCACAGCGTCTTCTCCGGGCTCGTCCCACCCTTCTCCGCGTTATTCACCGCCATCCTTGAGCACTACGGGATCCAGGCCCTCCATCTTCAACCCAACTCCATCCTGCTTCTGTCCGTATTTGCCTTCTACTGTGAGGCTTTCGTGGGCGTCAAGCCGTCGGTGGCCCTGTTCCGCCATTTCTTCAGCTTGCGGCTTCATGACGGAGCTCAGCGGTCGGCATGCGTCTCCTTCGTCGCGGTCCAGAGCGGGAACATGCTCTTCAAGACCGGGAAGAAGGTGGAGAACTTCAGGAACCGTTGGGTCTTCTTGGATCTCAAGGGAAACGACCCTCGCCTGGAGCTTCCCAGGGGGCTGCCGGAGAAGATCCCGGCGTGGAGCTCCGCGAGGCTCTCCGACCCCCGGGCCAAGCCCGTTTTGGAGCGGGTCCTTCGAGACATCAGCGCCAGGGAGCTGACAGGGGGGATGATAGTGAAGGAGTTCCTGGTGCAGCGCCTGGCGCCCCTCCAGTCCCACTCAAGGCCCATATGGGACTACCAGGGTGGCGGCGACGACATGAGGCTCCGTTCTGCGCTCCTGACCCCCGTGGAGTTGAACAGGGTTGTGACGACCCTTCTCAACGGCGATCCCGGGGACCTTCCTGAGGCCTACGCCCCGCTGTACTGCCGCGACGACAAGGCTGACCTGGTCACCACGATGCCCAGCTTCGACGAGCTGGGGCTCTCTCCGGCCGAGAGCTCTGGCGCCCCTGTGACGGTGTCCTCCGACGAAGCCGTTGATGGAGAGGACTCGGAGGAGACGGCGGATGACGACCTGGAGGAGGTATCTCCTCCGTCGCGGAGTGCCCTTCTCCGCGGCTTCGATGACGATGACGCCGGCGAGCCCCCTGCTGCAAGTCCTCCGCGACTCGCCAGGGTCCTCAGGGGGCCAGGCCCCACACCTCGGGCTGCTCGATCCGCCTGCCGGGCGACCTCGAGGAAGCGCGAGGCTGGGCCTCCTCCGGAGCCCCCAGCTTGCGTCGGCAAGGTGGCCGAAGCGCCCGTCTCACCCCTGCCCGAGCCGCAGCTTGTGGGCGAGGCGGCCGCGTCCGGGGCTGACACGACCTTGCCGGCCGTGGCTGCTTCGAGCGGTTCCACCGCTCCTCCACGCAGCGGCAGCTCCTCGGGGAGGGACGGAGGCTTCCCCGCCTTTGCCGATGTGGAGAGAAAGAGGAAGTGGGTTGACGTCGAGGAGTAAGTTGTCCCGCTTGGTTTCATGCCGCCTTCCAGTGGTTTATGTACTGATGGGCCTCTCTTTGTCTGACAATCAGGGGTCCCGCCATGCCAAAGTCGAGAAGGAAGAAGGCTGGCGTCAAGCCGAGGGGGCCTTCCGACGCGACGCCCGTTCCTGGTGCCTCGCTGTCGCCTGACGGGGCGCCAGACGTCGCGGGCGAGGAGGCCCGCGGGTCGACTCTCCTTGTCGCGGCCGCGGAGCCCCTGATGCCTGCTGAAGGGGCCGTCCCTGCCCTTGGGGGCATGCCCGCGCTGCAGCCCGAGGGGCCAGCCCCCGAGGGCCAGCTGGGTGTAGGGTCGTCCGCCCCGTCCTTGTCTGTGGTGGTGGCGCAGCTACCGCCGTCTTCTGCCCTTCATGCCTCCGCTCCTCCGGAGGCGGCTCCCGCCGCCTCGTAGCCGCCGCCTCCGGGCCATGCTCTGGTGCCACCGTCTCGTGGCCCTCTAGTCGAGTCAGGCGCCCTGGACGGGGCCTACTCCATCTTGGATCAGGTCCGAGGCGCTCTTGGTGGCGCCAACGGTCGCCTCGCAAGGGAGCGCCTGGGTCTTCTTTCTCGGTGGCTCCAAATCGACGCCTCGGCCGTGGGGTTTTGGGGCCATGCCGAATCCGCCGCGGCTATGAGCAGGAAGGAGGCCGCGTCGGCCAGGACAGCCCGAGACGCTGCACTGGCTGACGCAGCGTCTGCATGAAGCGCTGTGACGAGGCGGAGGCCCGCCTGAAGGCCCTTCAAGAGGACAGGTCCGCGCTTGTGGGGAGGCTCCGCCAGCGGGAGGAGGACCTCAAGGCCTGCGAGGTCAAGCTCACCGATCGCGACTCTGCGCTGTCCAGGGCGGCGGCCGACCTAGCCGCCGGGCGCGAGCAGCAAGGTAAGTTGAAGGAGGAAGTGGCTGCGGAGAAGGCTCGACTTGCTTCCAGGGAGGAGTCCCTCGCCACGGCTGAGGAGAGGAAGGCTGCGGAGCTCGACGCCCTCCCCTCCGTCGAGTTCAGGCTCCACCGGGCGCTGCAGTCCATCTGCCGAGGGGGATTCACAGAGCCCCTGGCGGCTCCTGAGGGTGGCTTCGTTGGGCTCTCTTCAAAGCTTGCCGAAGTGCTTGAGGCTGCCGTCGCCAGGGTGGAGAACATCTTGGAGAGTGAGTGCCACGACCTCTTCTCCGAGGCCGCGACGCGCGTCTTCAGCCACCTCTACCTTCATGAGCCGAGCTTCGACTTCGGCTCCGTGATTCGCCCGGTCGATCCTGGGGTTCGCGCCGCTACGGCGACAGCCGTGGAGGGCGCCGTGGATGCGCTGATGAAGAAGTTCGCCTGCGTCGCCGTTCCCTCGGCTCCTCCTGCAACTGCGAGGGCTGTCGACGACGATGACAGCGGCAGCGACGTCGACGACGAGCTCCCTGCGACCGGGGCGAGCGGTGGTGCCAGCTCCTCTTAGCTTCTTTTCCTGGGTCTTCCCCTGTAATGTTCATCGTGCCTCATGGAGGCGTTAGACTTGTTTGCATTTTCAAAGACATTTTAATGCTTGTAATGAATGCTAAGCTGTGTGATTTTGTTTCCTCGCTTCGTTTCCTTCCTGCTTGCTGTAGCGCTCTGCGTTGGCAGGGCCCGGTCCCGCGCATACCTCGACCGCCGTTGGGGCGTCCGGATCGCCAGGACGATGCCAAGGGGTGAGGGGCTACGAGACCAGTGATGCCCCTGAGTCGCGATGCTCAGGGGTCCCCCTTGACGTACGAGCAGCCCTCATGAAGGGAATGCGGCGAAGACGGGGTTGACTTGGGGATTTGGAGCGCCTTGAGCTCTGCGTCAGCAGGGCCCGGTCTCGCGCATACCTTGACCGTCGTTGGGGCGTCCGGATCACCAGGACGTTCCCAAGAGGCGAGGGGCTACGAGACCAGTGAGGCCCCTGAGTCGCGATGCTCAGGGGTCCCCCTTGACGTACGAGCGGCTCCCATACCTTTGTTTTTGTCCGGGAGGGACGCGTGAAGACCAGGTGCCAGGGACCTGGTGAGGTGGCGTAGCCCCCTTGCAGCCCCCTCACGCGTGCATCCTGGGGGAATGTCGCGAGATGGAGCCGCGAGGAGCCATCCTGAGGTTGAATGCACCCGCTAAGGCGCCCTCAGTTGTTTATCCCCAGCGCGGAGCATAGGGCTTCCACGTTGCGTGGGCATAGCCATTGGTGGGCCGTGTCGTCCGCCAGCGCGGAGCATGGGGCTTCCACTTGGGCGTGGGAATGGAACCCCTTCGCGTCCTCGGGAGGCTCCGGGCGTGTACAGCCCATTAAGTTCGTACGCGTGGCCTGCACGGTAGAACTGGGAGGTGTATATGGGCGACGCAAGACAGCTCAGGTCTCACGTGGCCCTACCTCAAAGGCGGGTTGCGCCTGAATCTTCTTGGTGGAAATCGCCGCTTCGAGTCCTGTACGTTTTGGAGAAACCTGTGCCGAATGGATTTCCAAGGGCCATCGCATGAGAAGGACAAACACCAATGACCCCAAGAGGTGACGTGAACGGGGCCGGCCCGCCAGACAGAGCTCAGCCATTGGGTTTATCGACGCTGCAGGGACGGACCCGAGCACAGACGTCGTGCCCAGTCTTCTATGCGACAACTCCGAGGAGAAAACACCAGGCGCGCGGCTCCTAGGGCGGTGAAAGGCCGACCGGAACCGTGCCGCGCGCCCTGACTCACCCACTCCCGATTAGCTCACGCGAGGGCGAAGCACCGAGGGCCATGCGAGGTGACGTACACGCAGCCAGCCCGCGAGACAGAGCTCGACCACTTGGATTTTTCGACGCCGCAGGGACGGACCCGAGCACAGACGCCGTGCCAGCCCTTAATCATGAGGCGGTCGAGGGCAGGCTCATTAGGGCGCAACGACATTCATGGCGGCGAAGCACCGAGCATGCAGGTTGGAATACTTAGGGAAATAGATTGAAAGCATGTAAAGGTCCAAATCATGCGGGAAAACGCAGGTGGGATGAGTTCCAGCCGCCTGAGGATAATGCGGCCCGATGCGCGCCCTCAAACTGAGCAAACCAAAAAGTTACCTAGTACGGGCCGAAAGGATCACCTGGCGGCGATGCCGCCGAAGCATGGAGGTGGTCGTAGGAGCTTGGCCCTGTGCCTCCGCAAGCTCGGCCTTCACGAGCCCGTCGCCTCAGGAGGCTCGGGGCTCCCGCTCGGGCCCGACACCTCCTCCAACTCCTCATGGTGTCTGGCCCGGTACGGTACGAACATGGCTCGGGCAAGGCGCTGGAACGTGTCGGCCACGTTCGCCAGCCCGAAGGGCATGCTGACGTAGTTGCGCGGGTAGGCCCTGCCGTGACTGACACGCGTCGGCCAGAAGACGTCCGATGATGCAGCCCTGTTGATGCTGGGTACGTTGACGCAGATGCGCGGCGCGCCGCCCGGGTCGATGACGGCGACGACGTTGGGCGGTGTGGGGCCGCGCCCACCTCGTACAGCTTGTGCTTCCTGAAGCTCCTCGATTGCTCTGGTGATGAACTCCCGCGAACTTGGCGCCTCGCGCCGTGCTCCTTGCTCGGATGGGTGCGTGCCGGCACATGCCCCCGAGTTGTGCCCGAGCACCTCCCTTGTCTCACTGGCCAGGTTGGTAGTCCTCCGGGTGGAAGCCCCCAAGCCCGGCCCAAGGGAGGCGCTGGGTGCGCCTTCCTATGCGAGGGAGGAAGGGGCCTGAGCCCTTGGCGCGGATCCTGAGGCGCCGTCCTTAGGGTTCTCAGCCCCTTGGCGTCCCTTGGACAGGAGCTGCTTCTTCTTCTTGGGGATGTCCTCGCGGGGCAGGACACTTCCTTCGTCGTCCGAGTGCTCGGCCGCCGCGGCACGGTAGGCGCGCTCGAGGGAGCAAACGGCGTCCTTCTCATCGCATGCGATAGTGATGACGCCGCCACTTCCCGGCATCTTGAGAACGTTGTAGCCGTGGTGGGTCACCGCCATGAACTTGGCAAGGGCTGGGTACCCAAGGATCGCGTTGTACGGGAGGTGGATGTGGGCGACGTCAAAGACGATGATCTCAGTGTGGTAATTGTTGCGCCCGCCGAATGTGACCGGCAGGCGCACTTGCCCGATGGGGACCGTGGAGCTGTCAGTGACTCCTAAGAAGGGCTTGGTTGGCATGAGCTGGTCGTAAGGCACTTGGAGCGTCTCGAACGTCTCGATGGAGAGGACATTGAGTCCGGCGCCGCCGTCGATGAGGGTCTTGGTGACGAGGACGTTGCTGATGGTGGGTGTGCACAGCATGGGGAGTGCGCCTGCCATGGCTGAACATCTGAGTTGATCCTTGGAGTCGAAGGTGATGGCGCACTGGGACCACTTGAGGGGGCACGTGGCCTCAAGCTTTGGAAGAGCCGCGTTCACCTCCCGCGAAAACTGCTTGAAGACGCGGTTCGAGGCCGGGGCTTGGGCGCCGCCCAGGATGCAAGCTATTGCCCTGACCTCCTGGAAGCCCCCAGCCCCGTCGTTCTGCCTGTCCTCTTCCTTCCTTCTGGGTGGAGGCGGCAACGGGGGAAGACCGGCCTCGCGAGTGCGGACCTCACGAGGCTGGCCTCGACGTGACCCCTCCGGAGGCTCGTCGAGCCAGCGGTCCTCACGAGCTTGATCGCGCCAGCGGTCCTCCTGAGGCTGGTCTCGCCACTCCTGACGCGGGTCTCGATTGTCCCAGCGGCCTCCACCGCGGCCTTTGCCACGTCCGCAACCTCGGTCAGTGCACCCAGGGCGTCGGCCGAACTGCTCGTCACGGACCACCCTGAGCTCGTGACAGTCGATGGTGTTGTGGCTGTTGGTGCCATGGAAGATGCAGAATGGTCGCCCGCCCGTGAGGGGTTCTTCGTCTCGGCCGCGCTTTGCCTCGGGCTCAGCCGCCAGCACCGCGGGTGCCTTGCGCTTTGGCTCCTTGGCCTTGGTCTTCTTGTCTTCGGGTTCCGCCTCCGGAAGCTCGCGGAGGGAGAGGCGGCCTTCCTCGGCCTTCGCGCACTTGTTCGCCAAGTTGAACATCTCCAAGGCCGAGCTCAGGTCGTCGTGGATAGCCAGCTCCTCCCTCATCCTCTGATCCCTGACGCCGTCGGTGAACGCCAAGATGATGGCCTCATCTGACGCCCTCAGGATCTTGAGGCGGGTAGTCGTGAAGCGCTGTATGAACTTGTGCAGGGTCTCTTCAGGTTGTTGCTTCACGCGACGGAGGTCACCCACTCCAAGCGCGCGGTCGCGGGTGCCTTGGAAGTTGGCGACGAAGCGCTCACGCAGGCCTTCCTAGGAGGTGATTGACCCTTCCGGGAGGTTGAGGAGCCATGAAAGTGCGCTACCTTTGAGTGCCATGGGGAATCAGGTTGCCATGATCTTGTCGTCCCTGCCGGCCGCCTGGATGCTCAGCGAGTAGAGCTGTAAGAACTCAGCGGGGTCTGTTGTGCCGTCGTAGCGAGGAGGCAGGTCAGGCTTGAACTTGCAGGGCCACACGGCCGAATGGAGTTCCGGGGCGATGGCGCGGTAGCCCACCGGGCCCACGGGTGGTGCGTGCTCGGGAGGAACCTGGTCTTGATGCTCTTGCATGGCTGCCTCCAGGGGTGCCCGGTCGCGCCGCTGGCGCTGGGAGCGCACACGCGTCAACGCGCGGCCGTGGCACCACCTGGCAGCTTAATTCTTCTCTCACCCTTGCCGGGGGCTCACGCGGCTGGTCGCGCGGTCGTGCTTCACGCTTGGGCTCGGGGTCGACGTCACGCTGGGGAGGAGGCGGCGACACGTCATGGGCTTTGTCGCCTGCCAGGGAGGGTTGGTGCCGGAACGAGTAGGTGAACGTCAAAGCATCGCCGGCTGCGCTGACGAGCTCCGCGACGCGCCCGAGCCAGTCGTCGAGGCGGTTGGGGGCAGGGCGGTAGCGCAGCAGCTCGCGCGCCATGTTCAGTGTGCCCGATCCACGCGCCAGCCCTGGGCGGGCGTGGGAGGAAGACCCAGTAGCTGGAACGATTGACGGAGTGGCGGTGCGGCCGTCGCGCCGCGCGGTGACCGGTTGCGACGAATCCTGCTGCTCGTGGGCCTCCGGGCCCGTGGCGGCGTTGGACACAGGAGAGGGAGAGCGGTGCGCAGCGGCGTGGCCCACGGGCGCCGTCTGGGCGACACGGGTAGCACGGCGCTCAACGCGGGCTCGGCGGGCGTCGGCCATCGGAGCGGTGAGGCGGAGGAAGAGTGAGGCTTGAGGAAGACTCTGACACGCCCCTACCTGGCGCGCCAAATGTCGGATTTCGGGCTCCGCAATACCCTAAGGAATTCGAACCCAGGGGCGTGTGCGAAGATTCCCCAACAGCTTCGCCCCTTCCAAGCTCACAACACGATAACCCGCTCGATGGGGAGGAAGACGATGGCACACAAGAGTTTACCCAGGTTCGGGCCGCTGCGAAGCATAAAACCCTACTCCTGCCTTTGGTGGATTGCCTCACGAGGAGGTTTGTGGATGAACTAGTACAGAGGTGTGTTGCCTTGCGTGTGTATTTGCGGGGTGGTACCTTCCTCCTCTTCTACCGAGCTACCTAGCCTCTATTTATAGCGGCCCGGGTCCTCTTCCCTTATCGCAATGGCGGGAAGGGATCCCACAACGGCCAAATTTGAAGGGGGACAGGGGGTACACCCTATCCTGACGAAAGGTGGTCTTCGCCTGCAAAGTTGGTGGTGGTGACGCGATGGTGGGCTCGCCGGTGACATCCGTCCCGCTGCGCTCGCTGACCCGGTCTTGGTGCACCGGAATGGAAACCTTTGGCGGGGCTCCTTGGGAACCCGCGTTCGTCCTTGTCTCCTTTGCACAAAAGAGGAAATTGTTCCCTCTAGCGCGCCGACGCACGCCTGACCTGGCCGTCGTCACCCCTGACCTCCTGAGGACCAGCGTTGCATAGAGATCTCCGCCGCTCGGGAGGAGGCCTGGGGAGGCCTTCCCCTTCTGCCTTGGCGCTGTCCTCCTCACGAGGATGGGCTCCTCGCGAGGGTCTTGTCTTGAGGAAGGCTGCGCAGAGCTGTACGGACCGCCAGGTGGGCCACGCCTTGGGCCGCAAGCAGGCAAGTCTGGGTACCCTGGTATCCAGAACGCCGACAGTAGATCACTAAGTGGTCTCCACTTGTTGGTGCAGCCGCGCGCACGGTGCCCATTTTGAAGACAGCAGGAGCAACGTAATGGATCGCGGCAGAGCACCGCTTTGTGACCGGGGAATAAGCAGCGGCAACAGCGGCCATGAAGCCAGGATGGGATGGCCGGCTTGAATGCGATAGTCATATCTGGGCGGCGCGGGGCGTACCGCGACTTTGCCATCTGCCATCCACTGGCAGCCGCGACTTCGCGCCCTGCGCCCGCAGAGGAAGCGGGCATTGAAGGCCCAGGCACAGCTGGTCGCGAGCGGGGAGGATCTGCCAACGCACTGGAGTAACTACAGCCACCAACCGCCGCATGAATGCGCAGATCCGGCGTGGGCCTTGGGGATCCGGCTGGCGGAGGAAGCATTGAATGGGCACCAGGATCCACGCGGAGTGGCATGTCGAGGACGACCTCCGAGCCGGCGGATGCGCGAGCGCTGACCGCGCCGCATGGCGCCGACGCCAGATCTGCCGACTCCGCCAACCTGTGCATTGAAACAACCCGCGCGTGGGCGTCAGCCGGGATCCTGTGCGGCGGGGGCAGCAGCGGCATGTACCAGGAGGCCGCATGCACCCCAGCCTGGCTGGCCGCCGGAGGAGCTCCCGGCGCGGATGCGGGGCCAGGGGCGCCAGGGTGGGAGGGGGGAGCGAGCTCGGGTTCGGACATCCCGTTTTGTATGTAGAGTTGATTTTGGGTAGCAAGCACACATACCCTAGACCCCGACGACACTAATGTGTATACTGTTAGTTGTGTGCTGTTGAATAGATATATCCGGGTGTGGACGTTATTATGTTGACACCACAGGAAGGTGCACGAGAATATCCTGTGGTGCCGGAGCACAGGGCTAGGGAGAACAACCTGCCCGGACGTTGCCTGAACTGAAAGGGATGAGCTCTATAATATAAGTAGATCTCTCTTTTTTTAAGAGAAGACATTCAAAGAACATCTTATATATAATAATCATCAAGGAAAACCATAGCGGGTACAATGGATAGACAATAAGACACAAAATGACCAGCAAATAATAAAATTACAACCAAACCGTACTGATTGTCCTTCGATTGTATGCCGCTCGTCGAAGCTTAAAAAACAGTGTTGAACTGATAGTAAGTGAAATGTACACCCTCTTAATACCGGTCTTTGAAGGCTGCAATAGCCACCCACCACTAGAAATGACATGAACATCTTTCACCACAAGCCCGAAGGGTTGGAGAAAACAAACCATGCCGTAGTAACAATCAAATCAAAAGAAGAGGTCGAAATCATCGCACCAAGAGCCAAGCAATTACTTCCCTTGATTGAACCAACACTTTCTAGATTCTCGTCCATATAGATACCTATCTGATCACGACTTCGATTTCGCATATTGAATATGAAGATAACCACCAAATCTGGCAACACCCGCCCTTACAGGCTCTTTGTCGGTGTCAGATCAACTGTCGTCGATGTAGGAAGAGCCCAGAGAGACCGTATTCCAATGCGCATCGCCGCTACCACCTCGTCGGTGCTGCTAGGGAAACAAAACCTAAGGGAAACAACGACATGCAAAAACTAAGAAAAATGAAAGGGATGCCCCCACTCTTCTAATTGCCAATGAGGTCATCGAACGAAAGAGATGAGGCGGACCAAGACGCTGGCGTGGAGGGAGAGCACAACTATGGTTAGATGAAAGAACGAGGGTCGTGGACTCAAAATTCTACGGGATTTCCAGCGCACTTCATGTAGAACCTTTATTTAAACCGTAGAAAACACACCAGTGCCTTTGGCTAAGGGCACGCACATTAGTGTTGAGACATGTGGTCCGTAATAACTCTCCACATCACTAAAAACGACTCTACCATAGACTCTTTTTTCCTACCCATAGGGACCTAATATTACAAAATCATGGAATTGGTGGGCCTGGAACCGATCCCCATGTAGGCCCTCGTGTCGCACACCAGGTGCGACACGAGCGACAATTTAGCATAGCCGCCACTCCTCTCCTCCTTCTCGTTCCTCGCTGTGACGAGAGCCGGTGGGCAAGCCCGCCCGACCCCTAAGGAAGGCGGCGGCGAGGATCGGGGTTCGGCTTGTGATTTTCATCCTCTCTCTTTGTGTCTCAGTGGAGACCATGCTGGTGCTGCGTTGTTGTTGGGCGGTGCCATGGCTGGCGGTACGTGACCTGGTCGTGTGTGTGTGTGGGGGGGGGGGGGCTCGCATCGGTGGCCATCTCCACCCCGCCGCTCAGGTGTCCCTCCTTCTCCCCCAGGTTCCTTCGTCCCCGCTGTTGCAGATCCAACAACCTAGTGGACGGATGTAGCCGTCTCGGCGGCATATATGGTCGTGTGGCCCGTCCCCCTTTCGTGCTCGCGGGGCGCGATCATGCTGCCATGGGTGCTCGGTTCTCGACCGAGCCCCTTGTCCGGATCTGGAGGGCTCAGGATCATGCTGCCATGGAGCTCCCTTGATATCGAGCGCCTCGACGGTCATCCAACAGGTGGATGGCCTTCCGTGTTTGTGATTAGTTCCTTTGTGATCCAAAAATGGAGCAATAAGGATTCTCACTCTTTTCCCCAAAGATGAACTTGAGTTATCGAACCCACGAGAGGAAGGTGCCTGTTGGGGATATAACCCCGCGGTTAACCCTGTTGGCGACTCATAGTGCAAGAGCCTAAGCCGGCCCAGGAAGGCAAGGCGTGAAGACGACGACTTACAGATGGGCCAGTCAAAGGCCTAAAGCCTGGTGGCAACTCAAGGCCCGAAAGGGTAAACCGCCATGTGAAGACTTATCTTGTAAGATTAGGAAAGTAGAACCTGGGTCGGTTACGTTGTGTAACCCGACCCGGACTCTTGTAAGCCCAGGGCCTATACCTATGTATATAAAGGTGAGCCCCTGCGGCGGGTGAAGGGGAGTTAAGAAAGACAGACAAGCCTTACGGCGTGAGAGATCAAGCAATTGAGAGTTAGGGCAAGCAAGCCGCCCCTTGTACTCGATATACCAGTTAATACAGCTTAAGCAGGACGTAGGCTTTCACCTCCACCGTGAGGGGCCGAACCTGGGTAAAACCGTGTCCCTTGTCCCGCTTAACCCCTTTGAGTCCACTTCCATGGCGTTGACTCCGAACCTAAGCCTTCGGGCATCTGCCGTGACAAAACCACGACAGTTGGCGCCCACCGTGGGGCTAGCGCTCGGTGGTGTTGAGTTCTCAAAGGGTGCTCTCCTCGGGGGCGAGGGGTACGTGGTCGGCGAGATGACTAAGACCGCCGCGGAAAGCTTTACATCGACGACGCCAGCTGGGGTCCTGAGGCTGACTCAATCGAGTACGGCTTCCGGGTCCCCTTCGATGGAATCCATGTCTTCATCGGGAAGATTGGCGGATCTGAACCCGGGCCGGACATCTGCACCAACATCGTCGAGCCGGCCCGGCGCAAGCAACCCGCCCGGGGCATGCAACCCGCCCGTTCTGACCCGGGCAGGAAGCATGTCTTCGTCGGCTTCACTCAGGGCGTAGAACTTGAGGGTTCTGTGTCCGAGGAAGAAACTCACGACTACTCCGTGGAGGAATCTTCATGTGGGGAGACGGAATCGATCTATCAGCTTCAGGATGGAGGGCTTGGGGGCTACGACGAGCCTTACCCCGAGTCAGAATACCATGAGCCGGAGGGTTATGAGCCGCCAAGTCATGCAGCCGTCTTCATGGCCGGTTCAGCGGCGGCTCAGGGCAGTACACCTGGTGCGGCCGTGTCCGGGTCAGGCGCGCCCCCGGCTCAAGTTCTCCTGGATCTGATGAATGAGCTTACAACCTTGATGGCAACTGAGGTCACTGTTGCGAACCAAGCGGCCCACAATGCAGAAATCACTTGGTTGAAGGATCGGATGGCCGCGGTCCAGCAGGAAGTTAACGAGCTGAAGGCTCAGATGGATGCTGAGGCGGAGCGCCTTAAGGCAGACGCTCTTCGCCTCGAGATAGAGCAACAGTCGGCCGCGGCGGTTCAGCGGATGAGACATCAGTCCCGCTTGCCAGAGCAGTATGAAGCTAGGAATCTCTTCAACACGCCAGGAACGGGACGAAGTGTGCCTGTGGCCATAACCCGGACGGCGGAAATACCTGGGAACCGGGCGGCGGTTCAGCGTCAAGACCCGCCACGACGGGGCCAAAACCCGCCACCGCTTTATCCGACACCGCCGGGTCATTATTCTAACCCGGCGGAGAACATGGTGGTAGCAGCAACCAGGCTTGATACAATTCCGATCCCCGATGAGGCGCCTTATGCAGAAGAGGTGCGGAACGCCATCGGATACCTGCGCACGGCGATGGCCCAGCAAGAGAAGTATAATTACAGCCGGAGTCGCGTGCACTCAACGCCCATCCATAGCCGTAGCTACAGCCGGCGTTATGAGTCGCCGGCGGTTTCTAGCAGCGAACGACATCGTAACCCGCCGCAAGCGGATCGGGCGGCTCTGGATGCTCAGACATTGGTGGATCAGGTGAGAGCACGGCGAGAAGAGGCGGCTCAGGCAGCGGCGGCGTCTCAGGAACACACAGTCGCCCCTTCCGTTTCAGGAGGAGCGGGGTTGACTTCCAGGGCTGTGGGGGTGCCGTGTCTGGTACCGGCTCTGCGGAATGAGCGTATGCCGAAGGATTTCAAGGGTCCTCGTAAGGTGCCCAATTACACTGCTGATTTACCTCCAGAGGCCTGGGTTGAAAGTTATGAGCTAGCCATGGAGATGTTGGACGTTAGCGATGCGGTCTGCGCCAAGTATTTCATCATGATGCTGGAAGGGCCGGCTCGCACATGGTTGAAGGGTTTGCCACCCAACACCATTAACTCCTGGGCCGAGTTAAGGGCGAAATTCATCAAAATTTTTAAAGGAACATGCAAGCAGCCCATGACGATTGTGGATTTGGACCATTGTGTACAGCGTGAGGACGAGTCGGCTCATCACTGGGTCCGGCGGGTCTCTACTATCATCCACTATTCGGAGCAGATTACGGCGGCTCAGGCGGTTTTAATTCTTGAGAAGAACTGTCACTTCACGCCTCTGAAGCAGAAGCTTGGCCGGCTCAAGCGGTCATGTCAAGACATGGGGGAGCTCATGGCGGCTCTCACCAAGTATGCAGATTCTGACAATACGAAGGACCCGGGCTCTGATGAGGAGAAATCAGGTCAGGGGAAGAAGGGTAACAATGGCAAGGGTCAACAGCCGGGTACGGCTGGAAGTAACAACGCTGGAAAGCGGAAACACCCGGAAGGCGGGTCAGAGCTAGTGGCTAATACCAACACTAGGAATAACCGTGCTAAGGGCAATGGGAATTATAGACAGCCTTTTAACAGGGGTAAGATTCCTCTAGAGGAGATGCTTAATAGACCTTGTCCAGAGCACAGCCGGAATGGCAAGCAAGCAGATCATACATGGGGAAATTGCAGCGTTATGCGGGATTTCCGGAACTACAGCATTCAGCAGCATCGTAACAACGGTAATGGCCCGTCGGGCGGCTCAGGGCCGGGCGGCCAGGGTCAAGGCAACCAAGGAGGTCATAACCAACAGTCTGGTGGCGGAGGCTAGCAGCAGAATAACCAGTCAGGGTATCAGAGTAACCCGAAGCAGCTCAGCGGGGGTCAGTACCACGTCTTCACAACCAGCCTTGACAAGCGGGAACGGAAGGTACGCAAACGGGCTGTTAACGCGGTCATGCCGGCTCTCCCACAGTATCTCAAGTGGTCTGAGTATGACATCACTTGGAGCAGGGCGGATCACCCGCCACGTGTTGATAACCCGGGGTAGCTAGCCTTAGTAGTTGCCCCCCAAGTGGGAGGATACAAGTTCACTAAAGTACTTATGGATGGCGGCAGCAGCATCAACATCTTGTACTATGACACCTTTCGCCGGATGAACTTACTTGACAAGGATCTTAAGCCTTCTTCAACAGTTTTTCACGGTGTGGTACCAGGAAAGTCGGCTTACCCAGTCGGGAAGATCTCTTTGGAAGTGGCTTTTGGTGATGAACACAACTACAGGGTGGAGTCTCTATGGTTTGAGGTGGTCAAGATCAAGAGCCCGTACCACGCTATTTTTGGACGGCCGGCTTACGCGAAGTTCATGGCCAGACCCTGTTATGTGTATTTGCAGCTCAAGATGCCCCGCTTGGAGGGAACGATTACTGTACATGGTGATCGGAAGACGGCTATGGAATGTGAGGAAGGTGATGCGGCTTACGCAGAGACAAGCTGTGCAGAGGCAGAACTTAATTTCTATAAGCAGAATGTTGACCCGGCAGATATGACCTCTCTGAAGAAACCCAACACGGAATCTGAGCCGCCCCTCAAGTTTTTGGCAGAAGATACTAAGTTGGTGGACTTTAAACCGGGCGACTCATCACACCAGTTCACTATTGGGGCCAATATGGACCCCCAATAGGAAAGCGCGCTCATCGAATTCATCCGTGAGAATCGGGACATCTTTGCATGGAAGCCTTCTGACATGCCGGGTGTACCGAGAGAATTCGCTGAGCACCATCTTAATGTGGATCCTAAGTTTAAGCCGGTTAAACAGTTCCTCCGACGGTTTAACGAAGAGAGACGTAAAGCCATTGGAGAAGAGGTGGCCCGGCTCTTGGCTGCAGGGTTCATCGTCGAAGTGTTTCACCCGGAGTGGGTTGCTAACCCGGTGTTGGTACTTAAGAAGAACGGCACGTGGCGCATGTGTGTGGATTACACGGATCTCAACAAGGCGTGCCCGATTGATCCTTTTGCCCTCCCCCGCATTGATCAAATCATTGATGCCACGGCGGGTTGCGAGAGCCTATGTTTCCTGGATGCTTACTCCGGGTATCATCAGATCAAGATGGCGGTTAAAGACCAAGAGAAGACGGCTTTCATAACGCCTTTTGGTGCTTTCTGCTATGTGTCTATGCCTTTTGGGCTCAAGAGTGCCCAGGCGACTTATCAGCGCTGTGTGCAGAACTGTCTTCACAATCAAATTGGGCGCAATGTTCATGCTTATGTGGATGATATTGTGGTTAAGTCTCGGAAGAAGGAGACTCTGCTCGAAGACCTAAAGGAGACGTTTGATAATCTACGGGTTTATAAAATGATGCTTAACCCGGCCAAGTGTGTTTTTGGAGTTCCAGCAGGAAAACTCTTGGGGTTTCTAGTTTCAGAGCGAGGCATTGAAGCCAACCCGGACAAGATAAAAGCTATTACCTCCCTGTCAGAACCGAAGTGTGTTAACGATGTTCAGCGCCTGGCGGGTCGAATCGCTGCGTTAAGCCGGTTCATAAGCCGCCTGGGCGAGAAAGCTATCCCCCTGTATCAGATGATGAAGAAGACAGACAACTTCATCTGGAGTAAGGAGGCGGGTGAGGCGTTTGTAGCTCTTAAGAGGCAGCTGTCTGAGCCGCCCGTCTTGGCTGCTCCGATTGAGAAGGGACCTTTGCTCCTCTACGTGGCGGCTAATAACAGAGCAGTCAGTGCCGCAGTGGTTGTGGAGCGAAAGGAGGCAGGGAAGGAATATCCGGTTCAGAGGCCGGTTTACTACATCAGTGAGGTGTTGAGTGAGTCTAAGCAGAGGTACCCCCATTGGCAGAAGCTGGTGTATGGGGTGTTCATGGTGAATCGCAAGCTGAAGCACTATTTCTTGGGCCACCCGATTACCGTGGTGAGCTCTGCCCCGTTAGGGGACATAATTCAGAACAGGGAGGCCACTGGTCGGATTGCAAAGTGGGCATTGGAACTTGGGCCTCTCAACCTTACGTACGTGCCTCGTATGGCTGTCAAGTCTCAAGCTTTGGTGGATTTCATTAACGACTGGACAGAGCTGCAGGCGCCCGAGGAAAATCCGGATAACACTTATTGGACGATTCACTTTGACGGGTCTAGACAGCTAGAAGGCTCGGGGGCTGGGGTTGTCTTAACCTCCCCTAAAGGTGATAAGTTCTGTTATGTGCTCAGACTAATGTTTACCTGTACTAACAATGCAGCTGAGTATGAGGCCTTGCTTCATGGTCTCCGCGTGGCGAAAGAGATGAGCCTGAGCCGGGTTCGATGCCTTGGCAATTCAGACCTCGTGGCTCAGCAGGTTTCAGGCACTTGGGACTCCAAAGACCCAAGGATGGCGGCTTATCGTCAGGCGGTGGATGAAATTGCTGGTCACTTCAAAGGCTATCAGGTGGACCATATTGACCGTCACAAGAACGAGGCGGCTGACGCGTTGGCAAGACTCGGCTCACAGCGTAAGCCGGTGCCGCCTAACGTCTTCTTGGACGTGTTACACCACCCGTCTGTCAAGCTGCCTTCAGAGGAAGACCTGGCTGTCCCTGACCCGGAGGGGCCATTGGTGGCGGCTCTACATGCTACTCCCGACTGGACGTTGCCTTACTTGGCATATCTGACGCGCGGTGAGTTACCAGAGGATGAGATCTTGGCCAGACAAATCATAAGGCGGTCTAAATCTATGACTATCCTCAATGGCGAGTTACATAGACGCAGCGTCACCGGCGTCTTTCAGCGGTGTGTTTCACCAGAAGAGGGTAAGGAGATTTTAAATGAAATTCACGCTGGCGACTGTGGTCATCATGCCGGCTCAAAATCTTTGGTGGCCAAGGCTTTCCGTCATGGTTTCTTCTGGCTGACGGCTCATAAGGACGCGGAAGACCTGGTTCTTAAGTGTGACGGATGTCAGAAGTTTGGGCGTCGTGCTCACGTGCCGGCTCAGGAGCTGCGTATGATTCCAATTACTTGGCCGTTTGCGGTCTGGGGGCTTGACATGGTTGGACCCTTCAAGAGATCTAAAGATAAGAAGACCCACCTTTTGGTGGCGGTGGATAAATTTACCAAGTGGGTGGAAGCTGAGCCGGTCAGTAAGTGTGACGCGGCTGCGGCGGTTCAATTTATTAAGAAGTTAATCTACCGTTTTGGTTATCCTCACAGTATCATCACTGATAATGGTACAAACCTGTCCAAGGGGGTTATGCAGACGTTTTGTGAGAGTGAACATATCCGGCTTGATGTTTCGGCGGTTGCTCATCCACAGTCCAATGGTCAGGCGGAGCATGCTAACCAGGAGATCTTGAAAGGTATCAAGCCCCGGCTTATGGTTCCTTTGCAGCGAACACCGGGTTGTTGGGTTGAGGAGTTACCATCAGTGATATGGAGCATCAATACTACTCCCAATAGATCGACGGGTTATACACCTTTCTTCATGGTTTACGGCGCGGAAGCTGTATTACCAAGCGACATACGTCATGACTCGCCGCGTGTGGCGGCTTATGTTGATCAAGACAACGAGATGGCGCGTCAGGATGCGCTAGATGCTCTGGAGGAGAAACGTGATCTGGCGGCGGCTCGTTCGGCGATTTATCAGCAAGACCTGCGTCGCTATCACAGCCGCAGAGTTAAGACCCGGCCGTTTCAAGAAGGCGATTTAGTGTTGCGTTTGATTCAAGACCAGACGGATATGCATAAGCTAACTCCTCCATGGGAAGGGCCTTTTGTGGTCAGCAAGAATCTCAACAATGGGTCATACTACCTAGTTGACGTGCGAGACGAGTCAAATACCTCTGGGCAGGAGACCCGCCGGCCGTGGAACATAGTTCATCTACGGCCTTATTACACTTGAGTCATTGACTCCCGTCGTTGTACATATCACATATATGATAAATAAAGTTGGCATCCCCATAAGCCGGGGCCTCTGCCGTTTTTTCGTGTATCTCAGATTGTGCACAAGTTATGTCATCGACAAGGTCAAATTGGGGTGCAGCGAGTTTAATACTTACCCCCTCTTTGATGACTTATTCCAAAATTGGGGGGCAGCGAGTTGAGAACTTACCCCCTCTTTTGATGATTTTTTCCAAATTGGGGTGCAGCGAGTTGAATACTTACCCCCTCTTTGATGACTTATTCCAAAATTGGGGTGCAGCGAGTTGAGAACTTACCCCCTCTTTTGATGATTTTTTCCAAATTGGGGTGCAGCGAGTTGAATACTTACCCCCTCTTTGATGACTTATTCCAAAATTGGGGTGCAGCGAGTTGAGAACTTACCCCCTCTTTTGATGATTTTTTCCAAATTGGGGTGCAGCGAGTTGAATACTTACCCCCTCTTTGATGACCTTTTTTTTCAAAATTGGGGTGCAGCGAGTTAGCCACTCACCCCCTCTTTTGATAACCTCTCCAATATTGGGGTGCAGCGAGTTGGCCACTTACCCCCTTTTTGGATGACTTGTAAGAGCAGAGAACATCATACATCATGCATTGCATCATGCATCGTGCATTGCATCATACGTCATGCATTGCATCATACATCACACTTACATATCATTCTGGTTTTGACAAGCCAGGTCAAGGAAAGATTATGAAACAAGACGCAAGACCATGAAAGACATCTCCGGGCTGTGCTGTTATAAGCCGCCCTTACAACAATACAGAAGTTTTCTGTCTTGTTTATTTTGCAGGTTTTATCTTTTTTGATAAGCCGCCATGGACCTTGAAAGCATGGTTGAGAGTAAGAGCATATGAAAGATATCATTGCAGCAAGACTATTCAAAAAGGGTTATACGCGCACGAAGGCACGACTCAGGCATTTCAGATGTCTCTACAGCTATTACAAAAGCTCCCCATGGAGTACAAGACAAGGCAAGATTAAAGTTTTTTACAAAAGACAGCCTTGGCGGCTCAGACAGGCCGAGTTATCAGTTTCAGCCGAAAGTACAGCTCGCTGGCTAGTCATCCTTCGCCGGGTCTTCGACCTCTTCGATCTGAAGATTGTCGACATCCCAGTTGCAGCGTGTTAAGGCCTCAAATTGGGTCTGGTCGAAGAAGGGAGATGCATCAAGGTTAGGAGTGAAGAGCTGCTTACGACGTGCGGGAGTCAGGCTCCTCGATTCAAAGGTTGGGCTGCGCACGCGTTTGTTTTTCGCGTCATAAGCCACCTGGTATGTGGAAAGGTCTAACTCATTGGCAAGACTTGAGGCCAGCACCCGGGAATCTTTCATACATTTGACGTAGTCGGCTTCTGTGAAATCTGAGCCGTCGACCTTTTTGGCTGGGAACCCGTCCGTCATTTCCGCTGTAGTTAACTCCGGGGCAAAAGCAAGACACCGGCTTAAAGCAGCCATGGCTCCCTGCCGGGCGGCTGACCGTTTGAGTTCTCCAACCTGTTTGGGCAGGGTGGATAGAAGTTCTATCACCCCCTTCATATGCTTTGGGATGCATTTCTCGGTCAGCATCGCCTTCATGGTGCAGAGGGTCCCGCAATATAATTGTTCGGTTAAGGAGTAGATGGCTTTCAGCTTAATCATGCTGTCAGAAGCGAGTTGGCGGCTCCATTCACCTGCAAGATAGTCAAGTATTATAAGCCGCCTGTATGAGTTATTCAACAAGACAAGGTAATTTTCAAGTGCTTGGCACTTACCGAAGATCGCAGAGGTCATTCTGGAGATATGGTCTTTGAGAGTTTGTAGCTCATCGGACACAACCTTAAGCCGGCTTTCAGTGTCGTTGGCTCGTTGGGTTATAGCAACTTTTTCCGCCTCAGCCGTCTTCTGATAAGCAGCGAGTTCAGCCCGGGTTTTCTCCAGCTCTGTCACGGCAACTCGCCATTTATTGTCCGCCTCAGCCCTGGCGGCTTGTTGCACAGTGAAATTCGACTCAGCAGTTGCTAAAGCTTCCTGCGTTACGCAAAAGACAGTTTCAAAGGTTTTCAGTCAGGATATGATTCGCACATTGGTGAAACTATTGTGTTATAAGTCTCAAGCAGATTGCAAGCAATATACTTGACACTTGGGGGCTAATGCCTGTGTTTTTCTCTAAGTCTACATGGCAGTCCCGGCTCATCTTTGTTAAAGTTAAGCCGGCACTTGGGGGCTACACAGAGCTCTCCAAAGTTTACAATGGAGTTCTGGCTCATCGTCATGACCCGAACTCGGGGGCTACACTTGGATCAACCCTTTCAACTAAGTACCGGCTCAATATCAGTATTAACCCGATACTTGGGGGCTACAGGTATTATAATTTGAAGTATGACAAGAAGTATAAGACCCGGTCTACTATTTTGCAAGACTAAACCGGATCTTGGGGGCTACATAAGGGTATAAGGAAAGCAAGAAAGGAGCAGTACCTCAAATTTGGACTTCATAAGGCTAACAAGTTTTCGCTCCATGTTGTGGCTTGCGCTGAGGCGATTTAAATAGCCGGCATGAAGATCATCTGTAGACATCTTTTCCAACGAGGGCAATGCAAAGTCGAATCTTTCTGGCGAGTTCTCTTTAGCCTCGCCGGTGTGTCTTGTCAGCACATGAGAGGTCGATTGATAACCCGCCCCAGTAAGAGCGACGTTTTTGGTAGCTGGAGAGCTCGGCGTTTGGAAGTCAGTTCGTGGAGGGCTCGTAGGAGCGACCGTATCATGAACAGCCGGCTCGTGGGGCTGAGGATCATCGGCAGGTGTTTCTTTTATAGCTTCTGTAGGCTCAGCATGAGGTACAGGGGAAGCCGGCTTGGATTTCTCCGGCTCTTGGACAGTGGGGGCGGCTTCAGACCTGCCTGTTTTCTTCCGCTTCGCTTGAGCCCTAGAGAGCAAAAACAATTGTCAAATAAAAGACAAGATTGAAGAAAAATATAGTACAAAGGAAAAATGCATACTCTGGGTTGATTCTCAATGGAGGCAGCTTAGTGGCCATTGAGTCGCCAGACAAAGGGGGCGAGTCCTGGAAAAGTTACAGTTCTTCAGGTAAAGTAAGGTTGCAAGACAAGACTGTTAAGATGATCAGACTTGGGTAAAAAGTACCTCTGCAGGACGCTTCCGGGAAGCCGGGGAGTTGGGTAAGCCGCCCATCAGCTCCTTAGAGCCGGCACTCCGGGTCTGACGCCTGGAGGTGTGCTGTTGCTTTTTCAAAAGAAAATGGCAGTCCAAGTAAGCAAGAGGATGAGAGAATGGGACTTTTCGGATAACCCGCCGTTTCTTCTTTGGGGGAGAATTTTCTAAATCGGAGGAAATAGTGATTACCTCAGGAGTGTCCACACGGCTGGTCTCTGGTTCAACCTGTGAAATAAATATCATCAGTAAGTTGTATAAAGAGACGGTCAGAAGAAGTCAAGCTTTACCTCTGAATCGTTAAACTCAGGAATCGAGGAGGCGGTGGTTCTCCTTTTATGAGCAAGGGTTTTACCCGCCCTGGGCTTCCTCACGGGCAGGTTGAGTTTTTTCTTCCAGAAATCTGAGCCGGCCTGCGCACAAGCCGCCAGAGAGGTTAAAAGATGCAAATTAAAACGAGCAAGACGAAGATTGTAAGGTTTCCAGAAGTTTTTCTTACAGGCGGAGCCGGGTTCTGGGCATAGAAGGGTCTCAGCCCAATTTTATCACAAATTTCCTGTTTTTCGCCGAGAAGATTTTTAACGCTATTGCTGATTTCCTGTTGTGACAATTGGGCGTTTGAGAAGCAGAGGGGGTCATTGGGTTCACCCGTGTATTCAAACATAAGCCGGTCACGCCGGCTCAGGGGCGATATTTGCCAACTGACCCAGCAGCGGGTCAGGTCGACACCAGTTAATCCATTTGCAATCAAAGCTTTGATCTTGGCAATGGAAGGGGCATACTTCGCTCTTTCAGTAGTGGATAGCCTGTCGGGAAGTTCTCCGGAGCTGGGAAGCCGGGTAGGGCGGTAACCCGGCAGCGGATTTTCACCCTCCGGAGAAGTGTCTTTGCAATAAAACCAGGTCCTGTTCCAGTTCTTAGGATGACTTGACAGGGTAGCAGATGGGTAAGGCACATCTCTCCGCCTCTGGATAGTCACGCCGCCGAGTTCCAGACTTGAGCCGCCTGCTTTCTCAGTTTGGCGGTTGATATAATGGTAATCACGAAAAATGTCCACAGAAGGTTCTTCTTGCAGATACACCTCACTCAAGACTTGGAATTGGCAGATATTGGTGACTGAATTGGGGCCTATGTCCTGTGGGTGAAGCTTAAAAAAGTGCAGAACATCTCGGAAGAATTTAGACCCGGGCGGGCTGAAGCCGCGGACGAGGTGGTCAGCGAAAACAACGACTTCTCCGTCTTGAGGTCTGGGTCTTTTCTCTAACCCGGGAGCCCGCCACTGAATGACGTCCCGAGCCGGTAACACGCCTATCTTCACATAGTCTAACAGTAGATCTTTGGTAACTCCGGATTGGACCCAGTCACAAGACGATGTTGCGCTTGACATATTGGCGGGTTAAGTGCTGAAATTTAAAAGCCAGAGGTATGTTGGCGGGTTAAGTGAAAGAAGCAATAGTCAAACTTTATGGCGAGTTACAAACATATGTGCTAAGCCGCCCGAAAGATCAATGGCGGGTCAGTCGTCAGTACCCCCAAGATGGCCCAAGATTTCACTAAGTATGGGACAAACAGATTTCACAATCTGCGGCAACATTTTTGGATCTACGAGCGGTTCGGAAAGGGGGAAAAACACTAACCCTAGCAGACAGTGGAAGAACAGATAGATCAGGGACTCATTAATGCTGAAGCAGAATCAATCCGTACAAGATACAAAGGGGGAGCTGATCACTACCGCAATGTATTTTGACTCGATTTGAATTAAAATACCGTTCCTAGCCCTAAGAACGCGAAGAACAGGGATGAACTCCGGCGAGCTCCATGAACAGTACAAATCTAATGCGAGTCCAGGGAGAGGCAGAAGCTTTACCTTGATGATTCGAGGGAAGAGCGGAGGAGCACCGCGGTTCTCTGGTCCCGGTTGGGTTGGTGTAGTGGCCCGTTTCGAGTTCGCTGGAGAGGAGCGACGGCGGCGGGGCTGTTTGCTACAGTAGTCGTGACGGCGTCGGGAGGAGGAAGAAGAAGTGACAGGGTAAAGGAGCGACCCTGTGCCCATTTATAAGGGTAGGTGGGGTAGTGAAACAGCAGGCCCGGAGATCGAGGAGGCGATATAGTTATCATGGCTGAGATGGCGCCTCGTTTCTCGGATGGCGGGTAAATGAAAGATTCATTGTGACGTCACTGTTGGATATGGCGGGTTAGGGAAGACCAGTCAAAGTTGCAGTTCCAGAAGACCCGCAGAAGACTCGCCAACTGAAGAATTTAAATTGACATGAACAG
The DNA here is from genome assembly GCA_039707655.1 of Elymus sibiricus. Lineage (NCBI taxonomy): Eukaryota > Viridiplantae > Streptophyta > Magnoliopsida > Poales > Poaceae > Elymus > Elymus sibiricus. The sequence goes on from CM077663.1 coordinate 122,195,023, forward strand.
GTTCAAATCAATTTGGGGTATAATGTTGGGGATATAACCCCGCGGTTAACCCTGTTGGCGACTCATAGTGCAAGAGCCTAAGCCAGCCCAGGAAGGCAAGGCGTGAAGACGACGACTTACAGATGGGCCAGTCGAAGGCCTAAAGCCTGGTGGCGACTCAAGGCCCGAAAGGGTAAACCGCCATGTGAAGACTTATCTTGTAAGACTAGGAAAGTAGAACCTGGGTCGGTTACGTTGTGTAACCCGACCCGGACTCTTGTAAGCCCAGGGCCTATACCTATGTATATAAAGGTGAGCCCCTGCGGCGGGTGAAGGGGAGTTAAGAAAGACAGACAAGCCTTACGGCGAGAGAGATCAAGCAATTGAGAGTTAGGGCAAGCAAGCCGCCCCTTGTACTCGATATACCAGTTAATACAGCTTAAGCAGGACGTAGGCTTTCACCTCCACCGTGAGGGGCCGAACCTGGGTAAAACCGTGTCCCTTGTCCCGCTTAACCCCTTTGAGTCCACTTCCATGGCGTTGACTCTGAACCTAAGCCTTCGGGCATCTGCCGTGACAAAACCACGACAGTGCCCTTTGAGCTAGGGTTTCAAACAAGCTTTTGCTAGAGAATTAAATTCCAAGTTTTGAACGGATCGTAAATCAAGCTGAGGCTGAATTCCATTTTATTATTGCCTCCAGGGCATATTTCCAACACTTGTTACATATCAAAGTGGGGGATGTGTCCAAATTACGTCCTGACCGGCACGCGTCCTGCATCAAGAGTCTGTTGTCCAATCGAAGGCCCTATACGTCGTGCGGAGTTGCCCTGATAACTAAGATTGCAATCCTCAGACAAAAGGATTGGGAGTTTAATAACTACACCTCTTGAATCCCCAAGGACAGGATCCGTGTTACCGCAGTAAACCTTTCTGTTACTGGTGTTTGGAATAACACAACATGGTATCCCTGCCCTTATCCTCTCCGTTACTCGCTCTCCATGATCCGGGGTACCTGCAGGGATGAAGAACGCGAACAAGACAAAAGACAACTACAAAACGATTTTATGCTACACATATGAGACGTTAATTCAAAGTACTTCCATTGATCCCTCCCACAAATAGATCGGGTTGCAAGGCTCTTGCCTCAACCCATGACCTCATCGAGCTACTCACACATGGAGATCAGATCACATCCTGAAGATTGATTGATTGATAATATGTCATACAATGGATGGCATGTGTGATACACGATTACAAGTATGACTAGATTGCTAAGAACTATGGTGGTGGTGAATGTTGTGGCTATGGAGAAGTGAGAATGGCGGCGGCTAGGCTTGATGTAGATGGGAAATGTAGAGATGACGGAGATTGGCTTATGCGGCGATGTTTTGTTGCTCATTCGGTGTCGGGAGCTTTATAAAGGTTGTTCGGGTGGATCAGACGCCTCCGTTGGCAGTCCATACCACCGCTCATATGAGCGGGCGCGGCCATATGGAACACCTCTTTTACTCTGGCTCCTCTGCCGCGCCTTCACTTGATCTCCTCTATCTTCCACTTTACTCCTTTCCATGTATTGGCTTAAGTGTTGGAAATATGCCGTAGAGGCAATAATAAATTGGTTATTATCATATTTCCATGTTCATGATAATCATCTATTATCCATGCTAGAATTGTATTGACCGGAAACTCAGACATGTGAAGATACATAGACAACACCGTGTCCCTAGTGAGCCTCTACTACACTAGCTCATTGATCAAAGATGGTTAAGGTTTCCTAACCATAGAAGTGACTTGCAATTTGATAATGGGATCACATCATTAGGAGAACGATGTGATGGACAAGACCCAACCGTAAGCTTAGCTTTGATCGTATCACCTAAATTTACTGCTACTGCTTTCTTCATGTCAAGTATCTGTTCCTAAGACCATGAGATCATGCAACTCACTGACACCGGAGGAATATCTTGTGTGCTACCAAACATCACTTCATAACTAGGTGATCATAAAGGTGCTCTACAGGTATCTCCGAAGGTGTATGTTGGGTTGGCATGGATCAAGACTGGGATTTGTCACTTCGTATGACGAAGAGGTATCTTCGGGCCCTCTCGGTAATACAACATCACAAGAAGTTTGCAAGCAATGTGACTAATGAGTTAGTCACAGGATCTTGTATTACAGAATGAGTAAAGAGACTTGCTAGTAACGATATTGAACTAGGTATGGAGATACCGGCGATTGAATCTCGGGCTATTAACATACCGATGGGCAAAGGGAACTGCATACAGGATTGACTGAATCCTTGACATCGTGGTTCGACCGATAAAGATATTCATGGAGTATGTAGCAACCAATATGGGCATCTTGGTCATGCTATTGGTTATTGACGGAGAGGTGTCTAGGTCATGTCTACATGATTCTCGAACCCTTAGGGTCCGCACGCTTAACGTCTGATGACGCTAGAGTAGTATTGGGATATGTATGTTGATGACCGAATGTTGTTCGGAGTCCCGGATGAGATCCCAGACATCGCGAGGAGCACCGGAATGGTCCGTAGGTAAAGATTTATATATGGGAAGTCATAGTTTGGCTCTCGGAAAAGTTTTGGGTTTTGCCGGTATTGTACCGGAAGCTTCCGGAAGGTTCCGGAAGTCCATGGAGGGTTCCACCATGCCCCTTAGGCCAGCATGGGATGTAGGGGGTGCCCTATCCTTATTGGTCCAGCCCCCAAGGGCCCAAGCAGCTAGGGGATTATAAACCTTGAAGGGCAAGGCACCTCGGAGGTGCCTTGGGGAGGGAGGACTCCTCCCACCTGGCCGCCACCCCCTCCCTTGGAGGAGGGCCAGGGCTGCGCCCCTCCTCCCCCTTGCCTCCTATAAATAGTGGAGTGGAGGGGAGGGCTGAACACAACAAGTCCTCTCTCTTGAGGCAGCCCTCTCCCTCCTGTCTCTCCCGTTCTTCCTCGTTCGTAGTTCCGGAGGCGCTTGGTGAAGCCCTGCTGGCACTGCTCCACCATCATCTCCACCATGCTGTCATGTTGGTAGAGATCCCATCTACTTCTCCGTCCTCGCTTGTTGGATCAAGGAGTCGAAGACGTCATCAGGCCGCACGTATGCTGAACGCAAAGGTGCCGTCCGTTCGGCGCTGGATCGGATTGGATCGTGAAGAGTATGACTACATCAACATCGTTGTAAACGCTTCCGCTTAACGATCTACGAGGGTACGTAGACACACTCCTCTTGTTGCTATGCATCTCCGTAGGTAGATCTTGGGTGTTCGTAGTTTTTTTTGTTTTCCATGCTTCATTCCCCAACATTGAGTTCGTCCATAAATAGCCCATTTTCTGTGGAAAAAATAAAGATAGCATATTTGGATTTCTTTACATTAATTAGTCATTAGTGGCAATATCGGAGCGAATATCTCAGTTTTAATGAAATAATTTGTTTAAACCCAGGTTAGAGGAGTGTAAAAATAACACTCATCAGTTGACTCTCGGGCTAACTGGTGGTGGGTGGGGTTCGCTCTATGTTAGTGTTCGACAGGGTGACTGATACGTCTCCAATGTATCTATAATTTTTAATTGTTCCATCCTATAATGTTATCATTCTAGGATACTTTTTGGGTATTTATTTGCTGATTCATATTATTTTTGAGCACTAACCTATTAACCCAGTGCCAAGTGTCAGTTGTTGTTTTCTGCATGTTTTTGGCTTTTCAGGTTTACAGTATCAAACGAAGTCCAATTGCCACGGAACTTTTTTATGATTTTTTCTGGACCAAAGGAAGACCTGGAAGCTTCGGGGGAAGGTCGGGGGCCGCACAAGGGTCCCACAAGCCAATAGGGCGCGGCCACCCCACAAGCCAACAGGGCGCGCCCAGGGGGTGGACGCGCCCTGTTAGCTTGTGGCCGCCCCCCACGTCTCCTAGCCCCGTACAATGGCTTGTAAATTCACATATATTCCAAAAACCCTAGGGGAGCTCCCGGAAAACTTTTTCCTCCGCCGTAAGTCTCTGTTCCGCCGCGATCTCATCTGAAGCCCTTTTCCGGTGCCCTGTCGGAGGGGGGAACGATCACGGAGGGCCTCTACATCATCCTTGCTGCTCCCATGGTGATGTGTGAGTAGTTCACCATAGAGGGTCCGTAGTTAGTACCTAGATGGCTATCTCTCTCTATGTTCTTCATTGCCATGATCACCGCGATTCCCACGGTGATCTATCTTATGTAATCACTATTTGCGGTGCGTTTGTTGGGATTCGATGAATTATGGGTTTATGTCCGGATTATTCATGAAAAAGATTTGAGTCTCCTCTGAATACTTATTTTATTCTTATTCGCATGATTATTATAGCTTTGTAATTCTCTCTGATCTATCGGTTTAGTTTGGCCAACTAGATTGGTTGATCTTCAGTGAGAGGGGTGCGTTGTAGTGGGTTCAATCTTGCGGTGCTCTATATCCCAGTGACATAGTAGGGGACAAGACATGTATTTGTATTGGTTCCACTAAGGATAAAACGATGGGGTTCATTCATATTATTTGAGTTTACTTTGTCTACATCATGTCATTGTTCTCCAAACATTACTCTGTTTGTATGAACTTAATACCTAGAGAGGCAAGCATAGAAGCGCTCTCGAAGTGGAGTAATAGTAGTAGATGCAGGAAGGAGTCAGTCTACTTGTTTATGGATGTGATGCCTATATACACATGATAATTTTCGTGAATAAATATTGCATAACTATGCGCTTTTCTATCAATTGTCCAACAGTAATTTGTTTACCCACCGTGTGCTTTCTTCAAGGGAGAAGCCTCTAGCGAACACCATGCCCCCGGGCCTATTCACAAATATATTTACAAACGCTCTTATTTACTTGCTTCCATTTATTTGTTTTCTTTTTATTTTGCAATTTATAATTATCAGCTATCATCCACACTACTCATTTGCTTGCAAGTAACGAGTCCAAGGGGATTGACAACACTCTTGCCCGCGTTGGGTGGATGTGTTTGCTCTTTTGTGTGTAGGTGTTGAAGACGGGAAGTTGTGTGATCATCCTATTGGTTCGATAATCTTGGTTCTCACCGTGGGAAATACTTATCTATACTGCGCTGCATCATCCCCTCCTCTTAGGGGAAAACCCCAACGGAGATCACAAGTATCAGGAAGGATTTCTGGCGCCATTGCCGAGGAGTATCATCAACTTCTTATCAAGTACCTTCTCATAAATTATCATTCACTTGTTCTACTTTTTACTTGCCTGGTTATGTTATCTTTATCTTTGTCACACCAAAACAAAAGTAAAAGCAAAAATTTAAGATAAATGGATCCTCATCCACTTGCTAATCTTTTTAAACTTGTTGCTTATTGTAAACCAATAGCTCATAATGAAGTGATGAATGAAAATGCTATTGGGATACATTTATTGAATGAAAATCATGACTGCAATTTTGTTAGTATAAATTCTATGGATATCAATTGTGCTAATGATCATGATTGGGGTGATAATCATGATGTTTCTTGTGATCTTGAAAATTCATTTGAGCTTCATGATGAATCTACTATTGATAACGATATTTGTAGTACTACTAAAAGTAGGTTTGGAAGAGCGTCAACTTTAGGTAATAATGATCCCACTATTTTGTAAAATGATCAATCTTATGAATTTTTTGGTAAAAGTGGGTTTGGAGAGGTCATGACTGTAGTTAATGTTAATCCCACTATCTTGGAAGATTGTAAAACCTTTTTGCATATGGATCATGGAGAAAATATTTTATACAATAGCTATATTGTTGAATTTGAATGCGATCCTACATGTAATTATTATGATAGAGGCAACTATGGTTATAGAAATTTTCATGTTACTCACTTACCTCTCTTGATATTCAAATTGTTAATGCTTCATTCTTCCTATTTGCATATGCTAGACACTCCTTGTCTTGATAATTTGTTTGCTTATAAAATTCCTATGCATAGTAAGTATGTTAGACTTAAATGTGCTTTTCACATATTTTATGATGAGTCCCTTCGTGCTTAAATTCTTGTCTTTTATGTGAGCATCATTATTACCCCAAGCCTATCTTAATGGCTATAAAGAAAGAGCTTGTTGGGAGGCAACCCAATACTTTCTGTTTGTGTGTGATAACATGATTATTGCTACTGTAATTATTGTGTTTTTATGTTTAAATTAGTGTTTGTGCCAAGTAAAGCCTTTGGGATGACTTGCATGATAAGTAAAATTGATACGGTGCAAAAACAGAAACTTTTGCGTCTAGTGCAGAATTTCTTTGATTTTACTGGAACGTCTTTTTGATCTGAATTTTTTAAAAAGTATTTATATAAAAATTACCCAGGTTGTCCTAATTGTTCAGATTCTTTGGAGTTACAGAAGTATGGTTTCTCTACAGATCATTACAGATTGTTCTGTTTTAGACAGATTCTGTTTTTGCTTGCATAGTTTGCTTGTTTTGATGATGCTATGGATTGTATCAGGGGGTATAAGCCATGGAGAAGTTCTAATATAGTACCTTATGCAATAATAAAATATGAATCAATTTATAACAGTACCTAAAGTATTTGATATGTTTATTATACTAACGGATCTCATGAAGGTTTCTGTTGAGTTTTGTGTGCTGAAGTTTTCAAGTTTTGGGTGTTATCACGATGGATGAAGGAACAAGGGGCGGCAAGAGCCTAAGCTTGGGGATTCCCAAGGCACCCCAAGTCAAATTCTAGGAAGACTCAAGTGTCTAAGCTTGGGGATGCCCCGGAAGGCATCCTCTCTTTCGTCTCAATCCATCGGTATGTCACTTGGAGCTATATTTTTATTCATCACATGATATGAGTTTTGCTTGGAGCGTCGTTTGCTTTTGTTTGCTTTTGTTTTAGTTTTCCACAATCATTGTTTGCTGGACACACCTATTTGAGAAATACACACCTTCACCATGATTTGTTAGAATACTCTATGTGCTTCACTTATACCTTTTGAGCTTAGCAATTGCTCTAGTGCTTCACTTATATATTTTTGAGCACGGCGGCATATAGATTTTATAGAAATAATTGCACTCTCATTCTTCACTTATATTTGTTTGAGAGTTAATAAACAGCGACGGTAATTTGTATGGGTTATAATACTAGTCCAAAAATAATAGGTATTCAAGGAGTGCAGAATCAAAACCTTCATGTAGCACATAAAAGAGAAATTGTGGGTTACTAATATTGATGTGGTAATGTGAAAGGGTGTGAGTGCATGGTTGTTGGTTCGTAGGAGTATCGATATGAAAAGTTTTTAATTTGCCGTTTGTCTAAATATTGGTTATAGCATCGTGGGGATGTGTGAGCATTATTATTCCTCGTTGAAATCCTAGTGTTGTTTCGAGTTGGAGGCGCGCAATGGTTAACTCCTCCCAACCTCCTTCCTAGGGGCATGCGAGTAGTACTTTGCTTCGAGAAAGCTAATAAAACTTTGCAATAAATATATGAGTTCTTTTATGAGTAATGTGAACACATGGACATACGCACTCTCACCTCCTCATATTCTGCTAGCCTCTCCGGTACGGTGCATTGCCCATTCTCACATCGAGGATCGATGCGAACTTCGCCGGTGCATCCAAACCCCGCGGCATGATACGCTCTATTGCATATAAGCCTCCTTATATCTTCCTCAAAACAGCGACCATGCCTACCTATTATGGCATCTCCATAGCCATTCCGAGATATATTGCCATGCAAGTTACACCGTCACATCATATGACTAGTACACTCATTGTTATATTGCTTTGCATGATCGTAAGACAGCTAGCATGATATTTCCATGGCTTATCCTTTTTTGATATCTTTTGCTATGCTAGATCATTGCACATCCTGGTACACTGCCAGAGGCATTCATATTGAGTCATATTGTTTCATAGTTTTTTTATATCGAGTTGTAAGTAAATAAAAGTGTGATGATTTTCATTATTAGGCCACTGTCTCAGTGAGGAAAAAAATAAAAGAAAAAAAGAAAATAAAAAAAGAAAAAAGAAAGAAAAAAAGAAGGGAGGAAAAAGAAAAAGGGAAAAAAAGAGAAGGGATAGTGCTACTACCTCCTTTTCCACACATGTGCTTCAAAGTAGCACCATGTTTTTCATATAGAGAGTCTCATGTTTTGACACTTTCATATGCTAGTGGGAATTTCTCATTATAGAACTTGGCTTGTATATTCCGATGACGGGCTTTCTCAAATGCCTGAGGTCTTCATGAGCAAGCAAGTTAGATGCACACCCACTTAGCTTTATTCGAGCTTTCATACACTTATAGATCTAGTGCATCCGTTGCATGGCAATCCCTACTCCTCACATTGATATCTATTGATGGGCATCTCCATAGCCCGTTGATACGCCTAGTTGATGCGATACTTTCTTCTCCACATTTTACCGCTTTGATATCTACCACCATAGTCTATTCCAACTATATGCTATGCCCATGGTTCACGCTCATGTATTGCGTGCATAATAAAAAGTTGAAGCGCGTTAAAAAGTACGATTCAATTGCCTGACTTGGACACCGTGGTGCTTGCCATTTGTATTAATGTGGTGAAGACGGAGTCATGCCTTACTAATATGATAAAATGAATGGGGGTAAACATTCTTTGAGGATCGTATATTTCGAAAGATTGATGATTGTGTTACTTATGCTTATAAATATCACTATGTTGATGTTTGTTAATTCATCGTTTCTCAGTGAGCATACATGCAAGAGATTACATGTTGGGTAGCATGTCACATCAAAAATTTTGTTTTTATCATTTACCTACTTGAGGACGAGCAGGAATTGAGCTTGGGGATGCTAATACGTCTCCAACGTATCTATAATTTTTGATTGTTCCATGCTATAATATTATCAATCTAGGATACTTTTTGGGCATTTATTTGTTGATTCATACTCCCTCCGTCCCAAAATAAGTGACTCAACTTTGTACTAACTTTGTACTAGAGTTAGTGCAAAGTTGAGTCACTTATTTTGGGACGGAGGGAGTATTATTTTTGAGCACTAACCTATTAACCTAGTGCCAAGTGCCAGTTGCTGTTTTCTGCATGTTTTTGACTTCTCAGGTTTACAGTACCAAACGAAGTCCAATTGCCACGAAACTTTTTGATGATTTTTTTCTGGACCAAAAGAAGACCTGGAAGCTTCGGGAGAAGGCCGGGGGGGGGGGGGGCACATGAGGGCCCCACAAGCCAACAGGGCGCGCCTAGGGGGTGGTCGTGCCCTGTTAGCTTGTGGCACCCCCCTCATCTCCTGGCCCTGTACTCTGGCTTATAAATTCACATATATTCTGAAAACCCTAGGGGAGCTCCCGAAACACTTTTTCGGACACCGCAAGTCTTTGTTCTGCCGCGATCTCATCTGAAGCCCTTTTCCGGTACCCCGTCGGAGGGGGGACCGTTCACGGAGGGCCTCTACATCATCCTTGCTGCTCCCATGGTGATGTGTGAGTAGTTCACCACAGACCTATGGGTCTGTAGTTAGTACCTAGATGGCTATCTCCCTCTCTATGTTCTTCATTGCCATGATCACCGTGATTCCTGCGGTGATCTATCTTATGTAATCACTTTTCGCGGTGCGTTTGTTGGGATCCGATGAATTATGGGTTTATGTTCGGATTATTAATGAAAAAGATTTGAGTCTCCTTTGAATACTTATTTGATTCTTATTTGCATGATTACTATAGCTTCGTAATTCTCTTCGATCTATCGATTTAGTTTGGCCAACTAGATTGGTTTATCTTCAGTGAGAGGGGTGCGTTATAGTGGGTTCAATCTTGCGGTGCTCTATATCCCAGTGACATAGTAGGGGACAAGACACATATTTGTATTGGTGCCACTAAGGATAAAACAATGGGGTTCATTCATATTAATTGAGTTTACTTTGTCGACATCATGTCATCGTTCTCCAAGCATTACTCTGTTTATATGAACTTAATACCTAGAGAGGCAAGCATAGAAGCGCTCTCGAAGTGGAGTAATAGTAGTAGGTGCAGGCAGGAGTCGGTCTACTTGTTTATGGACGTGATGCCTATATACACATGATAATTGCCTTGAATAAATATTGCATAACTATGCGTTTTTCTATCAATTGCCCAACAGTAAATTTTTTACCCACCATATGCTTTCTTCAAGAGAGAAGCCTCTAGCGAACACTATGGCCCCCGGGTCTATTCACAAATATATTTACAAACGCTCTTATTTTCTTGCTGCCATTTATGTTTTTCTTTTTCTTTTGCAATTTATAATTATCAACTATCATCTACACTACTCATCTGCTTGCAATTAACTAGTCCAAGGGGATTGACAACCCTCTTGCCCGTGTTGGGTGCAAGTGTTTGCTCTTTTGTGTATAGGCGTTGAAGACGGGAAGTTGTGTGATCCTCCTATTGGTTCGATAACCTTGGTTCTCACTGAGGGAAATGCTTATCTATACTATGTTGCATCACCCCCTTCTCTTCGAGGAAAAACCCAACGCAGATCACAAGTATCAGTGGCCAGGTTTGGATCCCGTGTCAGCTTAGGTCATTGGGCTTGGGAGGAGCTGAATATTTTCTTGGGGTGGCGAGCTATGCACTCTACCTTGACATTTGCAGTCATCTAGTAGTGCCTAGGGAGGATGGGTTGCCAGCGAAAGATGCGTGATACGCTCCAAATGTATGTGCTTTTTCAAACACTTTTGCTATTGTTTTAACCTTTAAGTTGCATGATTTGAAGGAAACTAACCAGAACTGACGTTGTTTTCAGCAGAATTGCCATGATGTTATTTTTGTGCAGAAATAAAAGTGTTCGGAATCAAACGGGGATTTTTGGAGAATTATTTCAGAATATATAATGAATTATGGAGCAAAGGTGGGCCAGAGGGGGGAACCAGGCCGCCACATGGTCTGGTGGCGTGACCACCCCTAAGGCGTGCCACCTGGCTGTGTGTGCCCCCTCGCCACCGCCTTACGATGATTCCGCCACCCAAAAATCCTATATATGCCCAAAAAGTCACAGAAAATCATTGACACATTTTGCGATACAGATTCGCTACCACCTCCTGTTGTTCCTCTGGAGATGTGATCTCGAGTCCGTTTCTGGCTCCGGAGAGGGGGATTCGTTATCGTCGTCATCAACAACTCTCCAACAAAAATTTCATGATGCTCTCCCCGATGTGTGAGTAATTCCCATGTAGGCACATGGAGGTAGATGGGAATTGGATAAGTTTCTTATGTAATTGATGTCATATTTGTTAGGGCTTGATGCCTGGTATTCACTATGTTCTGAGATTGATGTTGCTAGCTATGCTTAATGCTTGTCATTAGGGCCTGAGTGACATGATTTCATATCTGAACCCTCCATGTTTTCATGAATATATTTGTGTTCTTGATCATATGTGCAAGTTGTATGCACTTGTTATCGTTCTGAACCCTAGACCCCGAAGTGACAACAGTTGGGATATGGACGGGGATGACTTTACCTTGAGGATTACATGTATTCAACGTATGTTAATGCTTTGTTCCTGTTCTTTATTAAAAGGAGCGCCTTAATTACCCTTAATATCCATTAGGATCCCTATTAGAGCATATTTCTCCATGTGTGGTTTTGGTAATTGATGACAATTGATATGTCTCCAACGTATCTATAATTTTTGATTGTTCCATGCTATTATATTATCTGTTTTGGATGTTTTATATGCATTAATATGCTATTTTATATTATTTTTGGGACTAACCTATTAACCTAGAGCCCAGTGCTAGTTTCTGTTTTTTCCCCCTGTTTTTGAGTTTTATAGAAAAGGAATATCAAACGGAGTCCAAACGGAATAAAACTTTCACGATGATTTTTCTTGGAGCAAAAGACATCTAGAAGACCTGGAGAGGAGGTCAGAAGACCTGGTAGCAGACGACAAGCCGCCAGGGCACGCCCTAGGGGGGGGGGGCCTGGCTTGTGGGTCCCCTGCAGGCCTTCTAACCCTAACTCTTCGCCTATATATTCCCACATATTCCCAAACCATCATAGGGAGCCACAAAAATACTTTTCCGCCGCCGCAACCTTCTGTTCCCGTGAGATCCCATCTTGGGGCCTTTTCCGATAATCTGCCGGAGGGGGATTCGATCACGGAGGGCTTCTACATCAACTCCATTGCTCCTCCGATGAAGCGTGAGTAGTCTACCTCAGACCTACGGGTCCATAGCTAGTATCTAGATGGCTTTTTCTCTCTCTCCGATCCTCAATACCATGTTCTCCTCGATGTTCTTGGAGATCTATCCGATGTAATCTTCTTTTGCGGTGTGTTTGTCAAGATCCGATGAATTGTGGATTTATGATCAGATTATCTATGAATATTATTTGAATCTTCTCTGAATTCTTATATGCATGATTTCATATCTTTGTATTTCTCTTCGAGTTATTGGTTTGGTTTGGCCAACTAGATCGGTAGTTCTTGCAATGGGAGAGGTGCTTAGTTTTGGGTTCAATCTTGCGGTGTCCTCACCCAGTGACAAAGTAGGGGTAGTGAGGCACGTATTTGTATTGTTGCCATCAAGGATAAAAAGGTGGGGTTTTCATCATATTGCTTGAGTTTATCCCTCTACATCATGTCATCTTACTTTAGGCGTTACTCTGTTCTTTATGAACTTAATACTCTAGATGCAGGCAGGAGTCGGTCGATGTGTGGAGTAATAGTAGTAGATGCAGAATCGTTTCGGTCTACTTGACACGGACATGATGCCTATATGCATAATCATTGCCTTGGATATCGTCATAACTTTGCGCTTTTCTATCAATTGCTCGACAGTAATTTGTTCACCCACCGTATTATTTTCCTTCAAGAGAGAAGCCTCTAGTGAAACCTATGGCCCCCGGGTCTATTTTCCATTATATATTTTCAGATCTATAAACCAAAAATACCAAAAATACCTTGCTGCAATTTTATTTACTTTTATTTAGTTTTACTTTTAGTAATCTTTTATATCTATCTCTATCAGATCTCATCCTTGCAAGTGACCGTGAAGGGATTGACAACCCCTTTAAAGCGTTGGGTGCAAGTGTTTGATTGTTTGTGCAGGTGCATAGATTGGGGCCTTGCTTGTACATCCTACTGGATTGATACCTTGGTTCTCAAAACTGAGGGAAATACTTATCTCTACTTTGCTGCATCACCCTTTCCTCTTCAAGGGAAAAACCAACGCAAGCTCAAGAAGTAGCAACAATCCCTATGGACTAATAGTTGCATTGAGTTATATTCGAAGGATTTGTCCATAGGCATTTCTTGAAGTGCATTTGTTGGTTTCAAGGAGTTTATGTGATGACCAAGGTGGTATTGAAGGATTTATCCAAATATTTCTTCATGCGAAGCGGTAGTACCGCCTACAAGTGGTAGTACCGCCCGCCACTACCACCCCTCTACCGCCTCGTGGCTCCACGCCGTTGCTCTTCTCTGTGGGTACTGCCGTCCAAGCGGTAGTATCGCTCTCGCAAGCGGTAGTACCGCTTGTGCATGACCAGTGCGCATAACAGTTGGATTTGGGGAGGTCTATTTAAGGGGGTCTTCTTCCCCAATGGTTTTTATCTATTGAGATCGTGTTCTTCCCCCATTGTTGATATTCTTCGAGCTTTCTAACTATCAAAACCTCTAGTAATTCTTGCTAGTTCTTGAGGGAAAAGAGAGAGATCTAGATCTACATTTCCACCAATCACTTTCTCCTCTACGTGAGGGGAACCCCTTGGATCTAGATCTTGGAGTTCTTTGTGTTCTCTTCTTCGTTCTTCCTCTCATTTTCCTCCATAGCATTAGTTGTTGTGGTGGGATTTGGGAGAGAAGGACTTGGACACTTCGTGTGTCCTTGTCATTGCATTGGGTGCATAGGTTTGAGTTCTCCACGGTGATACGTGGAAGTGAAATTTGAGAAGCTTATTACTCTTGGGTGTTTGGGCACCCTAGAGCTTGTTCCTCTTGGGTGCTTTGGCGCCCTAGACAGTTGGTGGTGTCTCGAAGCTCAATCATAATGGTGTAAAGCTCCGGGCAAGCGTCGGGATCTCCAATTAGGTTGTGGTGATCGCCCCGAGCAATTTGTACGGGTTCCGGTGACCACCCCCAAGGGTTACCAAAGTTTACGGGTTCGGTAACCGCCCCGAAGGATTGGCAATTGTACGGGTTCGGTGACCGCCCTCAAGGCTCCCTTAGTGGAATCATGACATCCTTCATTGTTCGAGGGCGTGAGGAGATTACGATGGCCCTAGTGGCTTCTTGGGGAGCATTGTGCCTCCACACCGCTCTAAACGGAGATTAGCACCCGCAAGGGTGTGAACTTAGGGATACATCATCGTCTCTGCGTGCCTCGGTTATATCTTACCCCGAGCCCTTTACTTATGCACTTTACTTTGTGATAGCCATATTGTTTCTTGCTATATATCTTGCTATCACTTAGTTGTTTATCTTGCTTAGCATAAGTTGTTGGTGCACATAGGTGAGCCTAGTTGTTTTAGGTTTTGTGCTTGACAAATTAAACGCTAGTTTTATTTCGCATTTGTTCAAGCCTAAACCGTAATTATTTTAAAGCGCCTATTCACCCCCCTCTAGGAGACATCCATGTCCTTGTAATCCCGCTGCCACGGGAGGGTAGGACAAAAAATGTTCTACAAGTTCTTATCCCAAGCACCCATGGAATGCGTGCCTACACATGATCGACGAATTGGAGCTAGTTTTTACCACTGTGTCTTATGACCATTGCATATTGAATCTCATGTGAACAAAATCCACTATCTACTTATATGCGTACACTTTCTACTACTGTTGCTTTCGTTACATTTACTATTGTTGCATTCTGCCGCTACTCTACAATCTTATTATTGTTATTGCTACTATCACCTTATCACTACTACTGCTATTATATTATGACCACTGTGTCTTATGACCATTGCATATTGAATCTCATCTGAACAAAACCCACTATCTACAGATACGTCTCCTACGTATCTATAATTTTTGCTTGTTCCATGCTGTTATATTATCATTCTTGGATGTTTTACAATCCTTTTATTACAACTTTATATCATTTTTTGGGACTAACCTATTGACATAGTGCCAAAGTGCCAATTGCTGTTTTTGCTTGTTTTTTACTTCGCAGGAAATCAGTACCAAACAGAGATGAAACGCTGCGGGGATTTTTTGTGGATTTTTACGGACCAGAAGAAACCAAATGGGCCAAAGAACACCAGAAGAGGGGGCCCATGGTGGCCAACACCCACCAGGGCGCCCTAGAGGCCCCCTGGCGCGGCCTGGTGGGTGCTGGGCACCTCGGGCACCCCCTCAACCGACTATCGTGCCTATAAATTCCCTGGAAATCCAAAAACCCTAAGGGAGTCGACGAAACACAATTCCAGCCGCCGCAAGTTCCAGAACCGCGAGATCCAATCTAAACACCATCACGGAGGGGTTCATCTTCCTCATAGGTGCCTCTCCGATGATGCGTGAGTAGTCCACCATAGACCTACGGGTCCGTAGGCAGTAGCTAGATGGCTTCTTCTCTCTCTCTTATGATTCTCAATACAATGGCCTCTTGGAGATCTATTTGATGTAAACTTTTGCGGTGTGTTTGTTGGGATCCGATGAATTTTGAGTTCATGATCAGTTTCTATCCATGAATATTATTTGAGTCTTCTTTGATCTCTTATATGCATGATTGCTTATAGCATCATATTTCTTCTTCGAATCTTTGGTTTAGTTAGGCCGACTAGATCGATTTTTCTTGCCATGGGAAGAGGTGCTTTGTGATGGGTTCGATCTTGCGGTGTTCTTTCCCAGTGACAGAAGGGGCAGCAAGACATGCATGTATCGTTGCTATTAAGGATAACAAGATGGGGTCTATTCCTACATGAATAGATCTTGTCTACATCATGTCATCGTTCTTATTGCATTACTCCGTTTTTCCATGAACTTAATACACTAGATGCATGCTAGATAGCGGTCGATGTGTGGAGTAATAGAGGTAGATGTAGGCAGGAGTCGGTCTATCTATCTTGGACGTGATGCCTATATAATGATCATCGCCTTGGATATCGTCATGACTATTCGATTTTCTATCAATTGCCCAACAGTAATTTGTTCACCCACCGTGCGCTATACTCATGAGAGAAGCCACTAGTGAACCCTACGGCCCCCGGGTCTACTTTTCCTATCATATTGCTTTCCGATCTACGTTTTTTGCACTCTTTGTTTTCAGATCTATAAAACCAAAAACCCAAAAACATATTGCTGCATATTTACTCTTTTTATTTGTGTTCTTGAGAGATCTATGTCTCCTATCTATCACTACCTAATCTATCTTATTACCGTAGAGAGATTGACAACCTCTCTTTCGCGTCGGGTTGCAAGTATTTGTTGTTTGTGTGCAGGTGCTGCTTATTGGGTGGTGGTGATCCTCCTACTGGTTCGATAACCTTGGTTTCATAACTGAGGGAAATACTTACCGTCGTTGTGCTGCATCATCCCTTCCTCATTGGGGAAATACCGACGCAGTCCAAGCCACGTCAAAGGAATTTCTGGCGCCGTTGCTAGGGAGGAAGCAGTCTCTTCTACGTGCCTATCGTAGGCGCCGAGGGACTCCATCATCATCTACCAGGTTCCTAATCACAAATCTCATCTCCTTGCAATTACATTATTTGCCATTTGCCTCTCGTTTTCCTCTCCCCCACTTCACCAATTTGCCGTTTTATTCGCCCTCCTTTTCGTTTTCCCTTTTTCTTGCCGGATCTCTTGCCTAGTCATTATGGCTAGTTCTTCCTTTATTGCATGTACTCCCGATAATGAGGTTCTTAATTTTAAGCAAAGGGGAGGGGAGAACTTAAAAAGATGCTTGGTATAGGATTTGCAATGCTCATAATAGATCTATCCATAAGCAATCTACCGTTGTTCTTCTTCGCAGTTTTTATGTTGGCATTACCACTTGGTATAGATTCGTCCTTGATATGATTACCGGTGGGAATTTCTTGATGTGTCCATCTTTGGATGCTTTTAATGCTTGGGAAGTTTAGTGGGATCACCACCTATCATGATCAATGAAACAACTTTAACTCTCGAACATGTTATGGAGAGATTAGATGCTATTGAAAACAACATGATTACTAAAGAACATCTTGATGATCTAGATAAAAGGTTGCATAACCTTGCTAATAAAATTGGTGCTAAGGCGGGAGATGCTATTAAATTACTAAAGGCAAAAGAAATCATAGTTAACGAAAGGGTAGAAGAAAGTCCTTACCGTATTGATAAGTTGGAAGAGATCATTAGTAATTTGGGTTTGGCTTTTTCTTCTATCAAGTCTATTGAAAAAACTCCCGTAAAAAGTGGCAAGACCATGCAAGTTACTAAGAACAAAGTTGCAACACCTAGTGGGAACAAGGGAGATCTTAAAATGATTAGTATTCATCCCGACTTTGTTGAAATCATAAGAGATCCTATTTACAAGAATGAATTTTTTGGTTTTCTTCCTAGGAGTGTTATCGTTAAGAACATGCATGCTAAGTCCTTGAAGAAATCTAGTTGTGTGATTGAAGAGTTGAAAACCAAAGATGACAGTACTTGAATCTATCCAATATGACTAGCTAGGGGCGTAAAACGATAGCGCTTGTTGGGAGGCAACCCAATGAATAAATGATTTTTTGCTTTTTCCTTTCTGTTTTTGAGTGTTGACACAATTATGCCTATGTTATGATTGTGTTTTTATGGTTTATTTAGTGTTTATGCCAAGTAGAACCGTCAGGATGATTCATAGGATGAGTAGAAGTGATCCTGAATCTGAAACATAAACTTTGCGTCCAGTATATGAATTTTCATTTTTTTCTGGAACGTGATCTTGAACTTAAATTTTAACACAGTGTTTCTATACAAATTCCTTATGTTGTCCTAATGTATCAGAATTTTAGAGTTACAGAAGTATGGGTATGGTACAGATTACTACAGACTATTCGGTTTGAGACAGATTCTGTTTTTGTTGCATTGCGTGCTTGTTTTGATGAATCTATGGGTTATATTGAAGGGTATGAGCCATGGTAAAGTTAAAATACAGTAGGCATAATGCAATTATAAAATTTGAATGGGTTTACAACAGTACCTAAAGTAGTGATTTGCTTTCTTATACTAACGGATCTCACGAAGATTTTGTTGAGTTTTGTGTGATTGAAGTTTTCAAGTTTTGGGTGAGATCACGATGGATGAAGGAATAAGGAGTAGCAAGAACCTAAGATTGGGGATGCTACCGCACCCCCAGGATATATCCAAAGAGTAACAAGCAACTAAGCTTGGGGATGCCCCCGAGTGGCATCCCCTCTTTCTTCTAACGACCATCGGTATTTTACTTGGAGCTATATTTTTATTCGTCACATATCATGTGTTTTGCTTGGAGCGTCTTGTATCTTTGCTTGCTTTGTTTGTTAGTTTTTCCTTTGTAACCTTTCTGTACACACCTATTTGAGAGAGCCACAATCATGCTATGATTTGTTAGAATTGCTCTATGTGCTTCACTTAAACTTTTTGAGCTATAGAATTGCTCTAGTGCTTCACTTATATCTTTTTGAGCACGGTGTGCTCGGAAACTTTTGTAGAAATACTCTCATGCTTCACTTAGATTAATTTGAGAGTTAGTAATTTTTTTTAAGAAATCCTCTCATGATTCACTTATACCTTTTTGAGAGATGAAATCTTTATGCTCATGTGCTTCACTTAAATTTGTTTTAGCTTGCCAAAAAGAAATGGCAATATATGAAACTAGTCCCAAAGTGATAGATATCCAAGGAGGATATAATAAAAACTTTCATGAAGATCATTGGACAAATTAAACTTGATTCCTTGTAATAGTTTTGAAACATGATGATAGTAATATGTGAGTCATGTTAATGAGTAATTATGCTTAGTAGGAATATTGGTGTTAAGGTTTGCGATTCCCTATGCATGCACGAAAATCAATAGTTATGCAATGAAGTTACATCCTACTTGTGGTGCATTATTCGGTGTTAGTTATGTTCAATGCTCACTTATGTGATTTTTCGTTTCTTGGTTTGGTTGCTCCCCAATCTATTTGCTAGCCTTCACTTGTACTAAGTAGAAATACTACTTGTGCATCCAAAATCCTTAAACCAAGTTTTGCCTTATGAGTCCACCATACCTACCTATATGCGGTATTTCCATGCCGTTCCAAACAAATTTGTATGTGCCATCTCTAAATTTTCAAAATAAATTTTCTCTTTTGTGTGCCCGTACCGCTTATGAAACGGTGGGGAGTGTCCAATATTTTTCCATGCTAGACGTGTTATTCTCAAGATGAGTGTTTATTCACTTGTCATTGCACGAGAGTGCGGCGGTAATAGGGATGCCCATTCCCAAAATGAAAAAGAAAAAAATATTTACTTTATGTTGCCAAATAATAAATTCCTTGGAAAGTGTTGGTATAGAAGGCAACCGTGGATATGACCCGTCGTGGAAAGTGAAAGTTTGGTGGAAAAAGGAATAAACTTTATTTTCTGTTTGGGAACCGCCTATGATATATCTAGCATGGAAAGTATTGTGAGCTACTTTGTCGTTTTCGTTGACAGGAAAAGCATGCCACCAAAAATATTTTTCTCTCTCAATTTAAACCTTGAGCTATGGCACCTCTACAAATCCCTACTTCCCTCTGCGAAGGGCCTATCTATTTACTTTATGCATTTTTTTATTTTGCTTTGAGTCTCCATCTTTTCTTATAAGCACCAACTAGGGGGCACTATGATCGTACTTGAGCATTGTGCATAGCTAATATTTGAGTGTGTTTCATGAATGGATCAATGATTGAGCATGATGGGCTAGGGATAACTTTCTTTAGTGTTGATATTATGAAAGACATGGTTGCTTGTTGACATGCTTGAGTATTGAAGTCATTATGTTAAAACTAGACTATTGCTTTGAATCATTTACAAGTCCAAATGTCCATGCTATACAAAAAAGAAAAGAATATGATGAACATGTTAGGCAGCATTCCACATCAAAAATTCTGTTTTTATTATTTACCTACTCGAGGACGAGTAGGAATTAAGCTTGGGGATGCTGATACGTCTCCAACGTATCTATAATTTTTGCTTGTTCCATGCTGTTATATTATCATTCTTGGATGTTTTACAATCTTTTTATTACAACTTTATATCATTTTTTGGGACTAACCTATTGACATAGTGCCAAAGTGCCAGTTGCTGTTTTTGCTTGTTTTTTCCTTCGCAGGAAATCAGTACCAAACAGAGATGAAACGCTGCGGGGATTTTTGTACATTTTACGGACCAGAAGAAACCAGATGGGCCAAAGAACACCAGAAGAGGGGGCCCAGGGTGGCCAACACTCACCAGGGCGCCCCAGAGGCCCCCTGGCGCGGCCTGGTGGGTGCTGGGCACCTCGGGCACCCCCTCAACCGACCATCGTGCCTATAAATTCCCTGGAAATCCAAAAAACCCAAGGGAGTCGACGAAACACAATTCCAGCCTACGCAAGTTCCAGAACCGCGAGATCCAATCTAAACACCATCACGGAGGGGTTCATCTTCCTCATAGGTGCCTCTCCGATGATGCGTGAGTAGTCCACCATCGACCTACGGGTCCGTAGGCAGTAGCTAGATGGCTTCTTCTCTCTCTCTCTTATGATTCTCAATACAATGGTCTCTTGGAGATCTATTTGATGTAAACTTTTGCGGTGTGTTTGTTGGGATCCGATGAATTTTGAGTTCATGATCAGTTTCTATCCATGAATATTATTTGAGTCTTCTTTGATCTCTTATATGCATGATTGCTTATAGCATCGTATTTCTTCTTTGAATCTTTGGTTTAGTTAGGCCCACTAGATCGATTTTTCTTGCCAAGGGAAGAGGTGCTTTGTGATGGGTTCGATCTTGCGGTGTTCTTTCCCAGTGACAGAAGGGGCAGCAAGACATGCATGTATCGTTGCTATTAAGGATAACAAGATGGGGTCTATTCCTACATGAATAGATCTTTTCTACATCATGTCATCGTTCTTATTGCATTACTCCGTTTTCCCATGAACTTAATACACTAGATGCATGCTGGATAGCGGTTGATGTGTGGAGTAATAGAGGTAGATGCAGGCAGGAGTCGGTCTATCTATCTTGGACGTGATGCCTATATAATGATCATCGCCTTGGATATCGTCATGACTATTCGATTTTCTATCAATTGCCCAACAGTAATTTGTTCACCCACCATGCGCTATACTCATGAGAGAAGCCACTAGTGAACCCTACGGCCCCCGGGTCTACTTTTCCTATCATGTTGCTTTCCGATCTACGTTTTTTGCACTCTTTGTTTTCAGATCTACAAAACCAAAAACCCAAAAACATATTGCTGCATATTTACTCTTTTTATTTGTGTTCTTGAGGGATCTATCTCTCCTATCTATCACTACCTAATATATCTTATTACCGTAGAGAGATTGACAACCTCTCTTTCGCGTCGGGTTGCAAGTATTTGTTTTTGTGTGCACGTGCTGCTTATTGGGTGGTGGTGATCCTCCTACTGGTTCGATAACCTTGGTTTCATAACTGAGGGAAATACTTACCGTCGTTGTGCTGCATCATCCCTTCCTCTTTGGGGAAATACCGACGCAGTCCGAGCCATGTCATCTACTTATATGCGTACACTTTCTACTACTGTTGCTTTCGTTACATTTACTATTGTTGCATTATGTCGCTACTCTACAATCTTATTATTGTTATTGCTACTATCACCTTATCACTACTGCTATTATATTATTTTGCTACTAATAAATTGTTGCAAGGAAGTTATCTATTCAGGTGTGGTTGAATTGACACTCAACTACTAAGGCTTACGAATATTCTTTGGCTCCCTTTGTGTCGAATCAATAAATTTGGATTGAAATACTTCCCTCAAAGACTGTTGCAACCCCCTACACTTGTTGGTCATCACTGGGTAAGGCCTTGGCCATTGCTGGCGAAGGTTTGTCGGGATCAACATCATGCCGGAAGGCTGACGGAGGTATCCATTTGCCAATGTCCATGGGTGTGATCGACAATTGCCAATGATGGTCTCCTGGCTTGGAGGGTGGGACCTTGCATGACCTTGGTTAGGCCGTTGTTGCCGACGTCCACGAACATCGTTATCCTCCTTGGAGGCATCGTTTATTTTACCCCTCCTCCTTCAAACTGTTGCTATCATGTATCACCTAGTGAGTGTTGTCCTATTTGGCGAGGTGTGTCGAGTAAGAGGTTCATGTGGCCCAAACAAGCTCCTTTTGTTCTTGTGCTTAACTTCACTTCACTTAGTCCCTGTTTCTTTGAGTCCCCTATTTTGCAGTCTTAGCTTCTCCTATATAACTGGTATTCTTAGTGGGGTTGGTGTGCATGCGCTACCTTTTTATGTTGCACGGTTTTTTCTTAATATATAAAGCGGACTGAAAGAGTTTTCAGTAAAATATTTAAAAATTTACGATGATCAACTAGAAATTACTTTAATCTTATCCACCTCAGGTCGCCACCGCTTCCACTGCTCCTCCATGACCTAAAAAGGTAACGACGTCGTCGTCCCAACACTCCAGCGTTGTACTCCTCCCTGGGATGAAGGTGTGCATTGTGGGAGTTGAACCTCTACCATAGCAGCACGACCGTGGCGACGACATTAAGCATGGGTTCATGGATCATCAATGTCAAGTTCTCCACTTAATGGCATCATGCTTAGCTGTTGCTTTCTCGAGAAGGGTCGTCAAGGTGAATCGAACCATCCGGCACCCTTGGGACCGAGGAGGATGCCACGGCCGGCTGGGCCATTCCGGAGAGCTTTCCGGCCATGCAGAAGCCATCGGTCGACGAATGTGAGTCGTCGCAGCTCGTTCAGGAGTGGATGAGCACGGGCACCGCCACTGCCCGGGCTGCACTCAACATGTTCCACGAAATGACCGAACAAGATCGGGCACGTTCGCTCATCCGACCAAATGTTCAATGTTTTGCATGGATCACTTTCACACATGATGAATGCTTTCAAACCATGATCGTGTAGGAGGCATACATGGCAAGCATGATCAATGACAACGAAGATCCGACCGAAATGGAATATGAAATGGAGGAGACCACCGAATTTGTACTTGGGGCAACATCTGATCCGAGCAAGAAGAAGAAGAAAGGCAAGACGGCTAAGGCAAGAGGTCCGACTTTCACAAGATTTGAGGACGTATTGTTTGTCAAATCTTGGTTGGACACAACATTGGATCCAATAAGCGGTACCGAGCAAAAGGGGAGCACGTATTGGGAGAAGATTTGGAAGGACTATCATGAATGAAAGGAGTATGTGGAGCCGCATCCTATCGTGACCACCCGCAATGTGGCATCTCTCCAACATTGATGGGGGGTCATTCAAGGAGAAGTGAACAAGTACGTCGGTTAATACTCACAAGTGACCAAACATCCTCAAAGTGTGAAGGGAGTGGCAACTCATGTAAGCTCGATTGCCTCATCTTATTATCATTTAAATATGTTTATGTATTTTCATTCTTGTGCTCATACGTATGTTGTATTCTAGGTGGCGGTGGCGGCCACTTAGTATCATGAGCTCGAGAAGAAGCCATTTGGTTTTAGCCATCGTTGGCTCTTATTGAATGGCAAACCAAAGTGGCAAACACATTCTTGCCGATCTCATGGCCGACAAGAAGAGGAATGATGGCTCAAGCTCCCACCAATCCATTGGGTTGGACGATAAGGACGACGACGTTTTTGTCACCAATGGAAAAGCAACCGTGCCAAAGGATAACCGACAAGACATGGAAAACAAGTGGGAGAAGGCAAGGATCTTCCGTGACGCCGCGGCTACAAAAATGTCGTCCACATGGACGGGCATTTTTTCGACAAGGGAGAAAAATAAAGACGAGAGGTACAAGATTATGTTGGATGCGCAAAAGGAGAGGATGGAGTGGGATCGGATGAGGGCAGAGAGGAGCCTTGAAATTGAGAGGGAGAAGATCGAGTTGGAGAAGCAAGAGGCAGCAATCAAATGGGAACTCTAGAAGGCCAAGACATTTGGGGAGATTGAGCTCGAGAAGGAGAGGTTGCAACACTCACGGGACACGGAGGATGCAAAGATCATGTTGGTGGATGAATTCCCTTTGGATGAGCATGCCAAGAAATGGCTTGCGGAGAAGAAGCAGGGGATCAACGACCGTAGGGCGCTGGAGGCAGCGAGGACGGCTGCGGCAGCGGAGCAGGTAGCCAGGATGCAGGCGGAGGAGGCAGCCCAGATGCAGGAGGGGATGGCTGCCCAGGCGGAGCAGGACGCATGGACGAACTCGTCCGGCCAGTGATCCGACAAGCACCACTTGTCGGTCGGACATTGATTTCATTTTGGCATGTTCGGTTTGTTGAACTATGATTTCATTTGCTTTTGTTTTGAACTGTTGAATTCGGACAACTTGTATTGGATGATCGACGTGCATGGATTGCATGGATTTGATAATTGCATTTGAGGTATGTGGATGTACGGAGCGAAATATGAGGGGCTGTCCGGATGCGTCCGCGAGCGTGCCCGGGCGCGTCCGTGGGCGTTTGAGGGGACGGATTTGCAAGTTGCGATTGTAGATGCTCTTAACTCGGTTTTCTCTCGGCCTTCGCCAGTAATTTTCTGTAAACCCAAAAGTTTGTAGAAGCAACGATCAAGAAGTCATGGATACAGACGAAGAGACGTCATCGATGAAACAATCTTCCAACTCTTTCACAAGTAGGCCACTCCTTTGTTAGGATCCCTTCTATCATCATGTACATGGGCTGGCCCCTTAGACCAGCTAATAGGTCTGGCCCGTTGGGGAACTACTGAGATGATATGAACCAGAGATAGGCGACGAGAGAGACATCAGCATAGGATCACGGCACGAACGGCAGTGGCTCCTCTCTCTTTCTCCTACCTCCAACCTCTAGTTCATCCCATGTTCTTCCTTTTCCCCTGTAATCATTCCTGTGTAATCGCTACTGCTACTATTCATCTTGTGAAGTGAGTAATCGAGATATATCATAGCAGGTTGCTAACACCCTGATTATGATCTCCTAGTCGGCAGCGTCGCCCCATGGTCTTTGTTCTGTGATGCGTCCAAGCGACGGGTGAGAGGGGGAGTAGATGGGACAACAACTAGGATTTCGTTCGCCTCTAGTCTCACAAAACGGTATGTTATCGACAAGCCCAATATGGTCAATTTAGGTATGATATATTTACGCATTGGCTCGACATCCACCCAAGCAACGTGGCGGCCCATCCATTCGGGGGTTGCTAGAACCAAAGATTGATCATATTGGGCTTGTTGATAACATACCGTTTTGTGAGACTAGAGGCAAACGAAATCCTAGTTGTCGTCTGTATGATCCAAAGTATGTCTAGAGGGGGGTGATTAGACTACTTGAGCAAATAAAAATCTAGCCTTTTCCCAATTTTAGATGTTGGCAAGTTTTAGCAATTATATCATGTTGATACGTCTCCAACGTATCTATAATTTTTGCTTGTTCCATGCTGTTATATTATCATTCTTGGATGTTTTACAATCATTTTATAACAACTTTATATCATTTTTTGGGACTAACCTATTGACATAGTGCCAAAGTGCCAGTTGTTGTTTTTGTTTGTTTTTTACTTCACAGAAAATCAATACCAAATGGAGTCCAATCGCGACGAAACTTTTTGGAGATTTTTTCTAGACCAGAAGACACCCAGTGGGCCAAAGAAGTGCCGGAGAAGTGGGCCGAGGAGACCACAACCCACCAGGGCGCGCCAGGGGGGCCCCTGCGCGCCCTGATCGGTTGTGCCCTCCTCGGGGCCCCTCTCCACCGCCTCTGATGCCTATAAATTCCCATATATTCCAACAACCCTAGGGGAGTCGACGAAACACAATTCCAGCCGCCGCAAGTTCCAGAACCTCGAGATCCAATCTAAACACCATCACGGAGGGGTTCATCTTCTTCATAGGTGCCTCTCCGATGATGCGTGAGTAGTCCACCATAGACCTACGGGTCCGTAGGTAGTAGCTAGATAGCTTCTTATCTCTCTTATGATTCTCAATACAATGGTCTCTTGGAGATCTATTTGATGTAAACTTTTGCGGTGTGTTTGTTGGGATCCGATGAATTTTGAGTTCATGATCAGTTTCTATCCATGAATATTATTTGAGTCTTCTTTGATCTCTTATATGCATGATTACTTATAGCCTCATATTTCTTATTCGAATCTTTGGTTTAGTTAGGCCAACTAGATCGATTTTTCTTGCCATGGGAAGAGGTGCTGTGATGGGTTCGATCTTGCGGTGTTCTTTCCCAGTGACAGAAGGGGCAGCAAGACACACATGTATCGTTGCTATTAAGGATAACAAGATGGGGTCTATTCCTACATGAATAGATCTTGTCTACATCATGTCATCGTTCTTATTGCATTACTCCGTTTTTCCATGAACTTAATACACTAGATGCATGCTGGATAGCGGTCGATGTGTGCAGTAATAGTGGTAGATGCAGGCAGGAGTCGGTCTACTTATCTTGGATGTGATGCCTATATAATGATCATCGCCTTGGATATCGTCATGACTATTCGATTTTCTATCAATTGCCCAACAGTAATTTGTTCACCCACCGTGCGCTATACTCATGAGAGAAGCCACTAGTGAACCCTACGGCCCCCGGGTCTACTTTTCCAACATATTGCTTTCAGATCTATCTTTTTGCATCTTTGTTTTCAGATCTACAAAACCAAAAACCCAAAAACATATTGTTGCATATTTTATTTGCCCTTTTTATTTTGTGTTCTTGAGAGATCTATCTCTCCTATCTATCACTACCTAATCTATCTTTTTACCATAGAGTGATTGACAACTTCTCTTTCGCGTCGGGTTGCAAGTATTTGTTGTTTGTGTGCAGGTGCTGCTTATTGGGTGCTGGTGATCCTCCTACTGGTTCGATAACCTTGGTTTCATAACTGAGGGAAATACTTACCGTCGCTATGCTGCGTCATCCCTTCCTCTTTGGGGAACTACCGACGCAGTCTCAAGCCACGTCGAAGGAATTTCTGGTGTCGTTGCCGGGGAGGAACCTGTCTCTTCTACGTGCATATCGTGGGCGCCGATGGGACTCGATCATCATCTACCAGGTTCCTAATCACAAATCTCATCTCCTTGCAATTATATTATTTGCCATTTGCCTCTCGTTTTCCTCTCCCCCACTTCACCAATTTGCCGTTTTATTCGCCCTCTTTTTCATTTGCCTTTTTCTCGCCGGGTCTCTTCAATGCTTGCAATCTTGTTTGCGTAGTCACGATGACTCTAGAAAACACCAAGTTGTGTGATTTTTCCAATACTAATAACAAAGATTTTATTAGTACTCCGATTGCTCCTCCCGCCACTAGTGCGGAGTCTTGTGATATTAATGCCGCTTTGTTGAATCTTGTCATGAAAGATCAATTTGCCAGTAATCCTAATGAGGATGCCGCGTCCCATCTAAACATGTTCGGAGAATTGTGTGATATGAAAAAGAAAAAGGATGTGGACAATGATATTGTGAAGTTGAAATTATTTCCTTTTTCCTTGCGAGATCGTGCTAAAATTTGCTTTTCCTCTTTGCCTCGCAATAGTATCAATTCTTGGAATAAGTGCAAGGATGCTTTTATCACTAAGTATTTTCCGCCCACGAAAATTATTTCCCTTAGGACGCAAATCATGAATTTTAAGCAACTTGAGCATGAACATGTTGCACAATCTTGGGAAAGAATGAAGTTGATGCTAAGAAATTGTCCTACTCATGGTTTAAATCTTTGGATGATCATACAAAATATTTATGCGGGATTGAATTTTCTCTCTTGAAATCTTTTAGATTCCGCCGCGGGTGGTACTTTTATGGAGATTACTTTCGGTGAAGCTACTAAATTGCTAGATAATATCATGGCTAATTATTCTCAATGGCATACCGAAAGAGCACCTACTAGTAAAAAAGTTAATTCGGTTGAGGAAATTAGTACTTTGAGTGATAAGGTTGATGCTTTGATGAAATTGGTTGCTAGTAAAAATGCTCCTATTGATCTTAATGATGTGCCTTTGTCTACCTTGATTGAGCAAAATAATGATTCCGTAGATGTGAACTTTGTCTCGCGAAACAATTTCAATAACAATGCTTATAGAGGTAATTTTAATCCTAGGCCTTTTCCTGGAAATTCCTCTAATAATTATGGTAATTCCTATGGTAATTCTTCTTACAATAATAATAGGAACACCTCTGATCTTGAGAGTAATATTAAAGAATTTATCAATGCGCAAAAGGCTTTCAATACTACGATAGAAGAAAAGTTGAATAAGATTGATGATATGTCTAGAAGCATTGATAGAATTTCTCATGATGTTGAAAATCTCAAGTTGAAAGCTTTTGTGCCTAAGATTGATGAATCAATTAAAGCTTTATATGTCTATATGGATGAAAGTAAGAAAAGAACCGCTATGCTTAGAGCTAAAAGAGAAATCTTAGAAAAATCGTTTTCTAGTGATTGCCTTCATAAAAAAATGAAGATCTTAAAGTGATTGGTGTTTCTTCTATTGATTCCTTGTTTAGTATTATTAATATTGATGATAAAGGGACTTAAGTAGAGTCAACTTTAGCTAGAAGGCGTCCCAATAATTTGGAGGGTGAAAATCTTGATGAAATTTTTGATAAAAGTGGGTTTGAAGAGGTCAAAACTTTAACTGGTGATGTGCCCATTATTTTGGATTGCAAAGACTTTATTTATGATAGTTGCTCTTTGATTTAATGTATTTCTTTGCTGCAATCCATGTTGAATTCACCCCATGCTTATGATCAAAATAAAGCTTTTTACTAAACATATCGTTGATGCCATGATGAAATCTTTTGAAGAAAAGTTGGAGTTGGAGATTTCTATTCCTAGAAAATTACATGATGAGTGGGAACCTACCATTAAAGTCAAGATTAAAAATTAGGAGTGCTTTCCTTTGTGTGATTTGGGTGCTAGTGTTTCCATGATTCCGAAATCTCTATGTGATGTGCTTGGTCTTACCAATATTGAAGAATGTTCTCTTAATTTGCACTTGGCGGATTCTACTATTAAAAAGCCTTTGGGAAGAATTAATGATGTTCTTATTCTTGCAAATAGGAACTATGTGCCCATAGATTTTATTGTGATTGATATTGATTGCAATCCGTCTTGTCCTATTATACTTGGTAGACCGTTTTTACGCACTATAGGTGCCGTGATTGATATGAAAGAAGGCAATATTTGTTTTCAATTTTCCTTGAGAAAGGGTATGGAACACTTCCCTAGAACAATAATTAATCCACCATATGTATCAATCATGATTTCATTCTATGGATCCAAAGCCAAGGATGACAATACTTGAATCTATGCTTTATGCCTAGCTAGGGGCGTAAAACGATAGTGCTTGTTGGGAGGCAACCCAATGAATAAATAATTTTTTGCTTTTTACTTTCTGTTTTTGAGTGTTGACACAATTATGCCTCTGTTATGATTATGTTTTTATGGTTTATTTAGTGTTTGTGCCAAGTAAAGCCTTTAGGATGATTCATAGGATGAGTAGAAGCGATGCTGAATCTGAAACTGAAACTTTGCGTACAGTATATGAATTTTCATTTTTTGCTGGAACTTGATCTTGAGCTTAAATTTTAACACAGTGTTTCTATACAAATTCCTTACGTTGTCCTAAGTTTTCAGAATTTTTAGAGTTAAATAAGTATGGTTAGAGTACAGATTACTACAGTCTGTTCTGTTTAAAAAAGATTCTGTTTTCGTTGCATTGTGTGCTTGTTTTGATGAATCTATGGGTTATATTGAAGGGTATGAGCCATGGTAAAGTTAAAATACAGTAGGTATAATGAAATAATAAAATATGAATAGGTTTGCAACAGCACCTAAAGTAGTGATTTGCTTTATTATACTATCGAGACTCACGAAGATTTTGTTGAGTTTTGTGTGATTGAAGTTTTCAAGTTTTGGGTGAGATCACAATGGATGAAGGACTAAGGAGTGAAAAGAGCCTAAGCTTGGGGATGCTACCGCACCCCCAAGATATATCCAAAGATAAACAAGCAACTAAGCTTGGGGATGCCCCCGAGTGGCATCCCCTCTTTCTTCTAACGACCATCGGTATTTTACTTGGAGCTATATTTTTATTCGTCACATATCATGAGTTTTGCTTGGAGCGTCTTGTATGTTGGCTTGCTTTGTTTGTTAGTTTGTCACTTGTATCCTTGCTGGACACACCTATTTGAGAGAGCCAAAATTATGCTATGATTTGTTAGAATTGCTCTATGTGCTTCACTTAAACTTTTTGAGCTATAGAATTGCTGTAGTGCTTCACTTATATCTTTTTGAGCACGGCGTGCTTGGAAATTTTTGTTGAAATACTCTCATGCTTCACTTAGATTAATTTTAGAGTTAGAAATTTTTTAAAAAATCCTCTCATGCTTCACTTATACTATTTTGAGAGATGAAATCTTTATGCTCATGTGCTTCACTTAAATTTGTTTGAGCTTGCCAAAAAGCAATGGCAATATATGAAACTAGTCCCAAAGTGATAGATATCCAAGGAGGATATAATAAAAACTTTCATGAAGATCATTGGGCAAATTAAACTTGATTCTTTGTAATAGTTTTGAAACATGATGATAGTAATATGTGAGTCATGTTAGTGAGTAATTGTGCTTTAGTAGGAATATTGGTGTTAAGGTTTGTGATTCCCTATGCATGCACGAAAGTCAATAGTTATGCAATGAAGTTACATCCTACTTATGGTGCATTATTCGGTGTTAGTTATGCTCAATGCTCGCTTATGTGAATTTTCGTTTCTTGGTTTGGTTGCTTCTCAATCTATTTGCTAGCCTCCATTTGTACTAAGTAGAAATGCTACTTGTGCATCCAAAATCCTTAAACCAAGTTTGCTTTATGAGTCCACCATACCTACCTATATGCGGTATTTCCATGCCGTTCTAAGCAAATTTGTATGTGCCATCTCTAAATTTTCAAAATAAATTTTCTCTTTTGTGTGCCCGTACCACTCATGAAACGGTGGGGAGTGTCCAATATTTTTCCATGCTAGATGTGTTATTTTCAAGATGAGTGTTTATTCACTTGTCATTGCACGAGAGTGCGGCAGTAATAGGGATGCCCATTCTCGAAATGAAAAAGAAAAAAAATATTTACTTTATGTTGTCAAATAATAAATTCCTTGGAAACTGTTGGTATGGAAGGCAACCGTGGATACGACCCGCCATGGAAAGTGAAAGTTTGGTGGAAAAAGGAATAAACTTTATTTTCTGTTTGGGAACCGCCTAT
This sequence comes from Elymus sibiricus, assembly GCA_039707655.1. Taxonomy (NCBI): domain Eukaryota; kingdom Viridiplantae; phylum Streptophyta; class Magnoliopsida; order Poales; family Poaceae; genus Elymus; species Elymus sibiricus. The sequence goes on from CM077663.1 coordinate 122,226,356, forward strand.
TATATATCTAGCATGGAAAGTATTGTGAGCTACTTTGTCGTTTTCGTTGACAGGAAAAGCATGCCACCCAAATTATTTTTCTCTCTCAATTTAAACCTTGAGCTCTGGCACCTCTACAAATCCCTACTTCCCTCTGCGAAGGGCCTATATATTTACTTTATGCAATTTTTATTTTTACTTTGAGTCTCCATCTTCTCTTATAAGCACCAACTAGGGGGCACTATGATCGTACTTGAGCATTGGGCATAGCTAATATTTGAATGTGTTTCATGAATGGATCAATGATTGAGCATGATGGGCTAGGGATAACTTTCTTTAGTGTTGATATTTTGAAAGACATGGTTGCTTGTTGACATGCTTGAGTATTGAAGTCATTATGTTAAAACTAGACTATTGCTTTGAATCTTTTACAAGTCCATGTGTCGATGCTATACAAAAGAAAAGAATATGAGATGAACATGTTAGGCAGCATTCCACATCAAAATTCTGTTTTTATCATTTACCTACTCAAGGACGAGTAGGAATTAAGCTTGGGGATCCTAATACGTCTCCAACGTATCTATAATTTTTGCTTGTTCCATGCTGTTATATTATCATTCTTGGATGTTTTACAATCATTTTATAACAACTTTATATCATTTTTTGGGACTAACCTATTGACATAGTGCCAAAGTGCCAGTTTTTGTTTGTTTTTTACTTCGCAGAAAATCAATACCAAACAGAGTCCAATCGCGACGAAACTTTTTGGAGATTTTTTCTGGACCAGAAGACACCCAGTGGGCCAAAGAAGTGCCGGAGAAGTGGGCCGAGGAGACCACAACCCACCAGGGCGCGCCAGGGGGGCCCTGACGCGCCCTGATGGGTTGTGCCCTCCTCGGGGCCCCTCTCCACCGCCTCTGATGCCTATAAATTCCCAAATATTTCAAAAACCCTAGGGGAGTCGACGAAACACAATTCCAGCCGCCGCAAGTTCCAGAACCTCGAGATCCAATCTAAGCACCATCACGGAGGGGTTCATCTTCTTCATAGGTGCCTCTCCGATGATGCGTGCGTAGTCCACCATAGACCTATGGGTCCGTAGGCAGTAGCTAGATGGCTTCTTCTCTCCCTCTTATGATTCTCAATACAATGGTCTCTTGGAGATCTATTTGATGTAAATTTTTGCGGTGTGTTTGTTGGGATCCGATGAATTTTGAGTTCATGATCAGTTTCTATCCATGAATATTATTTGAGTCTTCTTTGATCTCTTATATGCATGATTACTTATAGCCTCATATTTCTTCTTCGAATCTTTGGTTTAGTTAGGCTAACTAGATTGATTTTTCTTGCCATGGGAAGAGGTGCTTTGTGATGGGTTCGATCTTGCGGTGTTCTTTCCCAGTGACAGAAGGGGCAGCAAGACACGCATGTATCGTTGCTATTAAGGATAGCAAGATGGGGTCTATTCCTACATGAATAGATCTTGTCTACATCATGTCATAGTTCTTATTGCATTACTCCATTTTTCCATGAACTTAATACACTAGATGCATGCTGGATAGCGGTCGATGTGTGGAGTAATAGTGGTAGATGCAGGCAGGAGTCGGTCTACTTATCTTGGACGTGATGCCTATATAATGATCATCGCCTTGGATATCGTCATGACTATTCGATTTTCTATCAATTGCCCGACAGTAATTTGTTCACCCACCGTGCGCTATACTCATGAGAGAAGCCACTAGTGAACCCTACGACCCCCGGGTCTACTTTTCCAACATATTGCTTTCAGATCTATCTTTTTGCATCTTTGTTTTCAGATCTACAAAACCAAAAACCCAAAAACATATTGCTGCATATTTTATTTGGCCTTTTTATTTTGTGTTCTTGAGAGATCTATCTATCCTATCTATCACTACCTAATCTATCTTTTTACCGTAGAGAGATTGACAACCTCTCTTTCGCGTCGGGTTGCAAGTATTTGTTGTTTGTGTGCAGGTGCTGCTTATTGGGTGGTGGTGATCCTCCTACTGGTTCGATAACCTTGATTTCATAACTGAGGGAAATACTTACCGTCGTTGTGCTGCATCATCCCTTCCTCTTTGGGGAAATACCGACACAGTCTCAAGCCACGTCACATGTCAAGCACACCCTACACATGCAAGTCTAAGAGTATAGTAGTGGAAAGTAAGACATGCACATATAAGTAGAGGGAAGGGATAGGAGGATCAAACGCAATAGGGGACACGAAGATTTTTCCCGTGGTTCCGATAGGTGGTGCTATCGTACGCCCATGTTGATGGAGACTTCAACCTACGCAGGGTAGCGGTCGCGAGAGTCCACGGAGGGCTCCACCCAAAAGGGTCCATGAAGTAGCAACCTCGTCTATTCCATCACGGCTTACGTCCACGAAGGACTAGCCTCACTCGGGGTAGATCTTCACAAAGTAGGCGATCTCCTTGCCCGTACAAACTTCTTGGTTCAACTCCACACACGGAGGCGGAGGCTCCCAAGAGACACCTAACCAATCTAGGAGACACCACTCTCCAAAAGGTAATAGATGTGGTAACAATGATGAACTCCTTGCTCTTGTGCTTCAAAAGATAGTCTCCTCAACACACAATCACTCTCTCACAGATTTGGCTTGGTAGAAGAGGTTGATTGGGTGGAAAGCAACTTGGGGAGGCTAGAAATCAAGATTCATATGGTTGGAGTGGAAGATCTTGATCTCAACAAATGAGAAGGTAGTTCTCTCTCAGAAAAATGGATGGGGCAAGTGTTGGTCTGTTCTGAGTGCTTCCTCTATGAGTGAGAGGTAGGTGGAGGGGTATATATAAGCATCTCCAAAAATCCAACCGTTACAACATTATTGCCCAACTCGGTGAAACCGAAGCAAAAACTCGTTTGCACCAACTAGTGCAAAATGTGGCAACTTTTGGCGTTTCGGTGAGACCGATATACACATCTCAATGGGGACGAATTGGCTAACCTAGGCAGTTAACAAAACTCGGTGAGACCAATTTCCAAAACTCAAAAATTCCGATTTTTAGAAATAGGATATGAGAGAGTTGTTCACTGATTTCGGTTTCACCGAAATAAAAGTTGGTGTCACCGAGACCTTAGGGTTTGGCTTAGGATCTGTCTAGGGTAAAACTCGGTAGGGCCGATTTGGAAATATTGGTGGCACCGAATTTGAGTGGTAGGATTTAGACATAGTATTTTGTGGGAGAATTTCATTTGCATTTTTGGTGGCTAACTCTAAGCACTCGAGCAATACCTCATCCCCTTTTAATAGTATTGGCTTTCCTATGTACTCAAAAGTGATTTCTCACAAAATGCAAAATGTAGAGTCTTGAATCTTGTTGCCAATTGATGTTCCTTGCATCTAGGGGATCTCCTCACAATCCTTTGCCAATCCATTCATTGAACTTTACCTGAGATATACTTGGTAGAATCATTAGTTCAATGAAATATATGTTGCTATTAATTACCAAAACCACCTAGGGATAAGTTGTGCTTTCATCGTCCCATCTACTCCCCCTCTCACCCGTCGCTTGGACGTGTCACAGAACAAAGACCATGGGGCGATGCCGCCGTCTAGGAGATCATAATCAGGGTGTTAGCAACCTGCTATGATATATCTCGATTACTCACTTCACAAGATGAATAGTAGCAGTAGCGATTACAGAGGAATGGTTACAAGGGAAACGGAAGAACATGGGATGAACTGGAGGTTGGAGGTAGGAGAAAGAGAGAGGAGCGACCATCGTTTGTGCCATGATCCTACGCAGATGTCTCTCGTGTCCCCTCGTCTCTGGTTCATATCGTCTCAGTAGTTCCCCAACGGGCCATACCTTGTCGGTGTACTAAAATTGGGTCCCTTGGTACCCCGTACTTGTGCACGGGCAGTTGTAGCTACACCTGTGGCAAGGCCTGCCGGGGGACAACCGAATGCGAGTTCATAAAGTCGAGAAGGCTTTCAAGTCACGGACCGGAAGATAGAAGACCGAAGGCTAGGCGCCCCGGCAAGATCTTGCCGGGCTGGTCACGTGGCCCCGGCAAGACTCACACCCGGCAAGCCCTCGCTGCCCTGTCACCGCTCCGGTGCGGTCACCAGCTTGTCTTTTAGCTGTTGTCCTCCTGGTAACGTGTCAGGTGCTAGCGGTGGATGGGCTTAAGCGGTGCTGATGGGATGGCTTCTTTTCCCATCCCCAAGACGCTAAGGGACACCTCGACGGAGCATTTAATGTTCCTGTCCTAAGCCGTCAGTGTTAGGTATGATAACACTGTAGCTACTTTTACAACTCATGTATGCCCAGTACGCCACTGTTGGTGACCCCTTCGAACGTATAAAAGGAGGCCCAAGGCATAGCTACAGGGGGGATCTTCTCTGACCGATTCTGGATGAGTAGCGGCTGAGTACTGTAGCGCTCCCAGAACTTGAGCTAGAACACATCTAATACAACCAAGCAGGAGTAGGGTTTTACGCATCTTCGCGGCCCGAACCTGGGTAAATTCCCGCGTGTTGATCATCGGATCTGCTCTCTGTACAAACCCTCTTCCCTGCCGAATCGTAAAGGGATCCTCCCGGTCCCATAGGTGTCGTTTCTCCGACATCTTTGGCGCGCCAGGTAGGGGATAGAGGTTGTGCGGACCTGATCTGGTGACTAGCGCGCCAGTTCTTCATCATCTTCGTCGCCATGGCCCCCAAGAGGAAGGGTTTCACAGCGGTTGGACCATCCACGTCCGCTGCGCCTGTACTTACATGCACGGGCGACGGTGTCGATGCGGGTGGAGGAGGTAGAGATCCAGAACTTCCACGATGCTCTGGTGATCATAGCCAGGCGAGCGGCGTCGTTCGCGCCGCTAGATCTAGGGATGGAGCTGTGCTGCCAGCAGGCGGTGCAGCGAACTCCAGAGACGGAAGGGCGCCTTCCAAGACACCCACACCGGCGCACGTGCCGCGACCTTCTCAGGGCGCGCGCGATGAACGTCGCCGTGATGTTGGTGGGTCCGGGCGTCCCCATGGAAAGTCTCCTGAGCATCAACCTCGGGATGTGCGAGACCAACATGCACGTCCACAAGCTGGTGGAAGCGGTGTACGGTCGCGGGACCGTGATATAGCTCCTTCCAACATAGTTGGGAGTCAGAGCACCTCACGTTCCTCGCACCTGTCGCCGCCGCCTACACGAGCAGAAGCGATGGCACGTGCACAGCTGCTTCTGAACTTCCCTCCTGCTGCGGACAAGCTCGAAGAATGGAGAGCTGCCATTCAGAGCCGCGTTGGCCTCGCCAACGAAGATAAGCCACAGCAGACAGAGCCTTCGCGGCGGCAGTCCATCGAGCCGGCATGCGTCGGTGGTGAGAAGACTGGAGGTGGTACAACTACGGTGTACTCTCCCCCATAGTGGCAGCAGCGGTCGCTGACTCGACGGGTCGACACCCTTGATGACGATTCCACGGCGTCGTCCGATCCGCGAACTCGCCGCGATCAACGTCAAGTTCTTCGGGAGAGAGGCAAGGAAGACGCTCGAACCACCATTGAGCGGCGGCGGGAAGCGCGCTATCAGTCTGACAAGCGCGCAGGACCTACTATAGAAAAGCCAGCGCCAGGGTATCCTGTCAATCTACCTTACGAGGTGGGTTGTCCAGCGTTTACCCGTGAGCTGCGGCGAGTCCAGTGGCCCAATTCCCGCACGTTCAAGTCGGAGGTCCCGGAGAAATACGATGGCAAGACCCACCCGTCAGAGTTCCTGAGCGTCTACACCATTGCGGTGCAGGCTGCCGGGGGTCGCGACGACAAGATACTTGCCAACTACTTCCCGTTGGTGCTTAAGCCCACCGTCAGGTCGTGGTTGATGCATCTGCCGGAGGATTCCATTTCTTCCTGGGCAGATCTGTGCCATGAGTTTGTTGGCGCCTTTACCGGAGGCCACCAAGCTCCTGGCTAGGAGAGCGATTTGCATCTCATCCCCCAGAAGGAGGGCGAGACCTTGCGCAAGTACATCCAGAGGTTCAGCCGCATACATCACAACATTCCAGACGTTCATCCTGCCGCTGTTATCAGCGCATTCCATCAGAACGTGCGCAACCGCAGGATGCGGGAAGAGCTGGCGATGAACAAGATCAGGGATGTTGCCGAGCTCTATGCTCTGGCAGATAAGTGTGCTCGAGCCGAAGAAGGGAGGAGGCTCCCCGGCGAGGACGCTGGTGCAGGGGCCGACTCTGAGGATGAGGGCACCGCCACCCGGCAAAGAAGGGCCGGCGGCGCAACAGGAAGCGCAAGGGCAAGTCCGTGCTTGCCATCGAGGGATCCGGCAACCCCGGCACCGCCAAGAAGCCCAAGGTTGATGACCCCGGCAAGGATGTTGCCGGGTGCGCCTCCTGGCAAGCCTTGGCGGCCGCCGACAAGCCGGAGGGCTCCGTCAAGCAATATTGCAAGATCCATCGCACCAAGGGCCATGACCTCCAGGACTGCCGGCAAGTTGAGCAGCTTGTCGAGAAGCAAAAAGCCGAATATGAAAGTCGAGACAAGGAGAAGGGCCAGGATGGTGCAGAGGGGTCCGGCAAGAAGCGCGGTGGCCGAGGAGGTCGCCGCGGCAAGGCCAGGCAACAGAAGGACAGGCCCGCTCGAGGCCGCGACAAGCAAGAAGGAGGTGATGATGACATTGAGGAGGACGACGAGTCCAGCAAGCAAGAGTTCCAGAAAGCTACAGACACCATGTGCGTTGACGGAGGTGCCTCGTTGCATTCTTCTCACCGCCAACTTAAACAGTGGGCGCGTCAGGTTAATGCGACTGAGCCATCTGTCGACGCCCGGAAGCCTTTGAAGTGGTCCAACACGCCTATCGTTTTCGACGTTGAGGATCACCCTGATCGCATAACCGCGGTCGGGTGTTTGCCGTTGTTGGTTTCACCAACGATTCGCGACCTCAAAGTGACTAAAATGTTAGTTGACGGTGGGGCCGGTTTGAACTTGATCTCACCCGAGGTGATCAAAAGATTGCAAATTCCTGATGGAGATCTCGAGGAGACGGGCTCGTTTCAAGGGGTTAATCCAGGAAGGAGTCAGCCCAAGGAAAAGATCACGCTTCCGTAACATTCGGTAGCGATCTGAACTTCAGGACGGAGAAGATTGTTTTCGATGTCGCCAAGATTCCACTACCATATAATGGGATCCTTGGCCGTCCAGCACTGGCCAAGTTCATGGCGGCATCACATTATGCTTACAATGTATTGAAGATGCCGGGGCCGATGAGCGTCATCACTCTCAACTCCGACAAGAAGGACGCGCTTATCTGCACCGATCAACTCTACCGGGAGGCAGTTGCAGCGTCTGCCGCCAAGGCACTTGCTCCTGCCGCTGAAACTCCTGGGGGAAAGAAGACCGGCAAGACCTCCCGCACACACTCCGGCAAGCGCGCCTCCTCCGAGTGTTGCGCTCCTGTTGAGGATGTGCCAGAGAGTTCCACCGGCAAGAGCAAGAAGTCCAAGGCTGCTCCGCCAGAGACCAAGAAGGTGTCCGCCAAGGAAGATGGCTCGGGAGGAACTTTCACCATAAGTTCCACCCTCAACAGCAAATAGGAAAGCGCGCTCGTTGCCTTCCTGCGGGCGAATGTCGATGTGTTTGCATGGCAACCATTTGATATCCCCGGTGTTCCCAGCGAGGTGATTGAGCACCACCTTGCCGTCTGTCCACACGCGCGGCCCGTCAAGCAAAAAGTCAGGAAGCAAGCTTTGGAGCGGCAACAGTTTATTGCCGAAGAAATCAAGAAATTAGAAGCGGCAGGATTGGTTAAAGGAGTACTTCATCCAACATGGTTGGCCAATCCAGTTGTAGTGCGCAAGGCGAATGGGAAATGGAGGCTATGTATTGACTATACGGATATCAATAAAGCCTGTCCAAAAGACCCTTTTCCCTTGCCGCGCATCGACCAGATTGTGGACTCCATTGCCGGCTGCGACTTGCTGTCATTCCTTGACGCCTATTCAGGGTATCATCAGATTTTCATGGCCAAGGAAGACGAAGAAAAGACCGCATTTATCACCCCATGTGGTACGTACTACTTTTTACGTATGACTTTCGGGTTGAAAAGTGCTGGTTCTACATTCGCAAGAGCAGTCCAGATTGGTTTTGAGCCCCAGCTACATAGAAATATGGAAGCTTATATGGATGACATAGTGGTCAAAACCAAGGACAAGGCAACGCTCATATCAGACCTAGAAGAAACATTCGCGAATCTGCGCAAGATCAACTTGAAGCTCAACCCTGAGAAGTGTGTATTTGGTGTCCCATCCGGCAAGCTTCTCGGGTTCTTTATATCTCAACGTGGAATTGAAGCAAATCCCGACAAGATCAAAGTAATTGAACAACTTGAGGCGCCAAGACGTGTCAAGGATGTGCGTCGACTTGCCGGCTGCGTTGCTGCTCTGAGCAGGTTCATCTCCAAATCTGCTGAGCGCGCCCTGCCCTTTTTCAAAATCTTGAAGAAGGCAGGTCCAATGAAATGGACTCCGGAAGCAGAGGCAGCGCTGCAAGATTTGAAGACGTACCTATCCTCTCCGCCAGTGCTAGTCGCGCCAAAACTGCAAGAGCCATTGTTGCTATATCTAGCGTCAACGAATCAAGTGGTGAGTGATGCGCTAGTGGCAGAGAGAGAAGTTGATGAAGAAGCAGCGGCAACGGCAGGACCGCCAAGCGACAAGCCAGAACCTTCCCCGGCAGAGTCTGGTGCTGACCAAGCAGGATCTGCGCAGTCAAATGGAACGATACAGAAGAAGAAGATGGTGCAGCGCCCAGTCTATTTTGTCAGCTCCCTTTTGCAGGGGGCTAGGTCAAGATATTCTGGTGTGCAGAAGCTGCTCTTCGGCCTTCTTATGGCCTCGAGGAAGCTGCGCCATTACTTTCAGGCACACGAGATCACCGTTGTCACTCGTTTCCCATTGCAGCGGATTTTGCGTTATCCAGATGCTACCGGCAGAATTGTGGAGTGGGCTTTGGAACTGTCAAGCTTTGGTCTCAAGTTTGAAAGTACTTCGACCATCCAGAGCAGAGCCTTAGCGGAGTTCATTGCAGAATGGACCCCAATGCCAGATGAAGAGGTTCCGGAGTCAACTCTCCCCGGCAAGGAAACAAATCAAGAGTGGATTATGTACTTTGATGGGGCTTTCTCGCTACAAGGCGCCGGTGCTGGCGTGCTGCTTGTCGCACCCACCGGAGAGCACCTCAAGTATGTAATTCAGATGCACTTTCCCCGGGAGAGGTCAACGAACAATACTGCGGAGTATGAAGGGCTGCTTGCCGGTCTCAGGATCGCAGCAGACCTTGGAATCAAGAAACACATCGTCAGGGGTGATTCTCAGCTTGTTGTCAAGCAAGTGAACAAAGATTATCAGAGCCCGTTGATGGAAGCTTATGTAGATGAAGTAAGGAAGTTGGAAGAGCATTTTGACGGTCTACAAATGGAGCACGTTCCTCGTGCAGAAAACAGCATTGCTGATGGCCTGTCAAAATGCGCTGCTCTCAAGTTACCTATGGAACCAGGGACTTTTGTGCTTCGACTGACTCAACCATCCATGACACCATCAATGGGACAAGAGAAGAGAAGAAAGTTGAGTTCCGGCAAGTACTTCCCGGCAGAGCTCCCAGAAGCCGCCGGCAAAGAAGTTGCCGGGAACAACGCCAAGCTTGCCGGAGAGCGACAGGCTCCGGCAGAGCCTCAAGCTCTTGCCGTCGAGACAAACGCTCCCGCCAAGCTTGCCGGGGAACAGCAAGCTCCGGCAGGGTCTCAGGCCCTTGTTGTCGAGACAATTGCTCCCGCGGCAGAAGATATGCCTTTAGTCCTTGCTGTCGAGCCCCAGGCTCCAGCATGGGCACAACACATCGTCCATTTCCTTCAGACAGGAGAACTCCCTGAGGAACAGGAAGAAGCAGAAAAAGTAGCCCGGCGGTCCAACATGTACCAGTTTGTGGACAATGTCCTATACAGAAAGAGGCCGAACGGTGTGAAATTGAAGTGTATTTCCCGGGAGGATGGACTGGAGCTGTTGGCAGAGATACATGGAGGCATATGTGGCTCCCACATAGGATCAAGAGCACTTGCCGGTAAGGCATTCCGGCAAGGTTTCTTTTGGCCCACTGCTCTCCAGGATGCAATTGCGCTAGTAACCAAGTGTGAAGCATGCCAGTTTCATTCGAAGAAATTGCATCAACCAGCTCAGGCTCTTCAGACAATACCTCTCTCCTGGCCGTTTTCAGTCTGGGGGCTCGATATCTTGGGCCCTTTTCCCCGCGCTGCCGGGGGCTTTGAGTACTTGTACGTAGCAATCGACAAGTTTACAAAGTGGCTGGAAGTGGAAGCAGTGAGGAAGGTGACCGCACAGTCAGCCGTCAAGTTCTTCAAAGGAATAGTTTGCTGTTTTGGTGTACCAAACAGGATCATCACCGACAACGGCACATAGTTCACGAGCCGCACCTTCATGCAGTATGTCCAAGACCTTGGCGGCAAGATTTGCTTTGCCTCTGTTGCTCACCCGAGGAGCAACGGCCAGGCGGAAAGGGCAAATGCTGAAGTGTTGCGAGGCCTCAAAACAAGGACTTTCGACAAGCTGCGCAAGTGCGGAAGGCGCTGGATTGATGAGTTGCCGGTGGTTCTTTGGTCAATCAAGACGACACCGAATCGAGCCACCGGCCAGACACCCTTCTCCCTAGTATATGGGGCGGAAGCAGTTCTCCCCACGGAACTCACATACGGGTCACCTCGAGTGCTCGCTTATGATGAGCTTGAGCAAGAGCAGCTGCGGCAAGATGACGCGTTGCTCCTTAAGGAAGATCGTCTTCAGGCTGCTGTGCGAGCTGCACGCTACCAGCAAGCCTTGCGCCGCTATCATAGCCGCAAGGTTCATGCCCGAAGTCTTGAGGAAGGCGACCTTGTTCTTCGGCGCGTTCAGTCCGCCAAGAATTCCAACAAGTTGACGCCAAAGTGGGAAGGCCCTTATCGGGTAGTGCGAGTCACCAGGCCTGGCGCAGTCCGCCTGGAGACCGAAGACGGTATTCCGGTGAGCAACTCCTGGAATATCGAACATCTTCGTAAGTTCTACCCATGAGGCGCGGTTGCCGGGTCTCCCGGCAACCCTTTTTGTACAAGTCTTGCCGATGAAGCATGTAATCCTTTGTACAAAGCCAGGCGCAGACCCTGTGCGTAGTTGAATAAAGCCTAAGCGTTTTACAATTCTTGTTGATGTTCATGTTTACTTATGTGCATGTTTATCTGAGATATTGTATTACGCTTACTTCCAGCAAGTACTAATGAACCGCCAAGGTTCCATATCTCTATTTTCTCTTCTTTCTTTTTCTCAAAGGACAGAAGGTTCCCTCGCATGCAAGTTTGCCGGGGGGATAGGATGGTATGGATACCGACAGGCAACGTTCAAGGTCGACATCTTGCCAGAAGAAGTACAGCAACCAAAAGCTAAGTTGCAAAAACTTTGAACAAATTTTTGTTTGTAAGGTTATTCTCCTTGAACGATTTCGACTTTTGTATGGAAAACCTGCACGCGAAGGAACCTTGTTGTGATCGGTTACGCCCTTACCCTGTTTCGAGTCCGCTCAACAGTTTAGGTGGCTGCACTGAAAGCGTCAAGGTCTCTTGCCGGTAGCGGCACCGCCAGCAGGCTGCTAAAGTCCCGCACCTAGCGCTCGCGGCAAGGGTGTGCGCGCCGGCAAGTGTCCAATCAAGCGTAGGGCGAAAACATACGGAAAGAAATCGAACAAGGGGAATAGCGTACATTCATGCAAAACATAGCAAGTTATATTACAATAATAGCTGCCGCTGTTCTAACATGAGATTAAATTGTCTTTGACACGTAACGATGGTGGCAAGAAGGAGTAAAGCAGCTAATCCCGGCGACTGCCTTCAACCCTCTTGACTTGGCTTACCCTGTCGATGATGGGCGCGACGAGCTCCTCAAGCGGCTTGACGTCTACATCCTTCGGCAAGCGGTCAAAGACGTTGGAGAGGTTGATGCCGGGGTTCTTGTGCGCCACTTTGACGAGCACCTTGCGGAGGACGGCCTGGCAGAGTTTGCGCGACTCGCTGGCCAGATAGGCTGTTCGGTCGGAGTGAAGCTGCTCCAGGGCTTCAAGTGTGCGGTCGAAGAACATGGTCAGCTTGATGCTCGTGGACACCCTGTCGTCAGAAGAATACCTGTAATCTTGCAGGCCCATGGTAGACAATTGTGTGGCAAGCTTCTCCGCGACGTCGACAAGCTTCTCAGTCCAGATCTGCACTCCCTGCACATAGTCGTTGTGGGCAGCAACAGCACTCTTGACCAGCTCCTCCTCATTTCAGAGATCCTTGACCAGAGCCTTCTCGCGAGACTTGGCGGTCTCCAGAGTCTCCTCCAGCGTGGACAGTTTCACCTTCAGATCTTCGATGGAGTCAGTGGCTGAAGAGAGTTGTTTGGTCTTGTCGGATATGGTGACCTGCATCTCCATCAGGCTGTGGAGAGCTTTGTCTCTTTCAGCCTCGAGTGTTGAGATCTTCTTGCCGTGGTCTTCGAGATCTGCCTCCAGCTTCTTCACCCTCTCCTCCAGCAAGTTCTTGGCGGCCTCTGTAGCTCCGGCAGCATCGACGGCCTCCTTTAGCTTGCCGGCATGGTCTGTGGTCAGGGCCTCAAGTGTCTCCCTGTGCTTCAGCTCCAGATCCTGGGTCCACTGCGCGACAAGCCTTTCAATCTCCTCGTCCTTGGCGCGGAGCTTGTCGGCAAGTGCCTTCTCACGAGCGGTCAGGTCGTCATCATGAGCCTCAAGCCCGACACGGAGCTCTCTTAGGCGTGCTTCCTCTGTGGCGGCCTGTTGTTTGGCATCTTCCTGTGCCTTCTCAACGTCGGACTGCTTCATGAGGAGCTCGTCCCACCTTCGGCTCAGTTGCTCTTGACCCGCCCTCAGCTCCTGAAAAGCTTCGGCAAACCAGGCATGCGTTTCCTCAACGCGTTTCTGGAGATCTGCTTCCACCTTGTCGACAACCGCGGCCCTGGAGTCTAGTTTCTCCTTCCGGGCGCGGTGGAGTGCTTGGAGCTTCTGGTAGTTGTCGCCCATGGCCTTGAGGAGTTTCTCTTCTTCAGATTTGCTACTACTGGCGCTTGGTTCATCAACGACCTCGAGCCCAGCAGCGGCGATGACGTCTTCATCAAAGACTTCCCCTTCAGTTGGCGCCCTAGTGCTTGCCGTGCCTGGGATGCTGACGAACAAGTTGTCGCCAATCTTGAGGTACTTTCTTGACGAGGGAGCTTCGGATGTTGGTGGCTGTTCCTGAACAGCCGCCTCCCCGGCAGCTAGGGGCTCTTTGTCCGGCGTAGCGCCTAGCGCTCCTGCGGCAGGGATGCCGTCAGTACGGTCACTAGCCTCCTCGCCGGCCCTCTCGGCAGATTCATTGGCGGCCTCTTCCTGTGCAGCCCTGGCAGCTTCGGCGTTGGCATCCTTGGCGGCCTCGGCGGTAGCGTTCTTGGCAGCTTCGGCGGCAGCATTTTGGGTGGCCTCGTCAGCGGCAATCCTGTCGGCCTAGGCGGCAGCATCCCTGGCGGTTTCCTCGATGACGGTGTCAACGTCCATCTGCTCTGTCGAGGGAATGTCTGAAGGCCAAGAAAGCAAAACAAAATGAGACTGAAGTGGAAGTTCAAGAAGACAAAAAAAAAGAAAGCCAGAATAATGAGTACCTGCACCAGCATTGGTTGCCGGCATAGAACTGCCGGTGCCCGTGCTTGCCGGCTCTTCCTCGTCGCGGTAGAGCACGCTAGAGGAAGTCCTTGCCGGAGACCCATTCCTAGGCGGCGTGGTTGATGGAGGCGGCATATCAGGGGTGGCCTCTGACGGTTCTCCTTGTCGCTGCTCTCCTCCTGCACGCCTGGTGATGTCAGCAGTAAAGATGCACACCCCGGCACTTGCCAGCGGAAAGTGAGTAAGCTGCGCCGGGGGCTGAGTCGAGGACTGCGTCGCGGGCTGGGATCCGGGCTGATGGTGACCCTCTCTGGCGCACCTGAGGTGCTTGCCGGCGGCTCCTCACCCGTCGAAGTCTTCGCCCTCTTCGCTATCCTCTGCGCCAATGTTTCCGTATCCCTGTGGAGACAGGCCAAAGCAAAATAAATGAGTCAAGAAAAACCAAAAACTCAGAAAGTAAAGGACGCGGCAAGATCCTTACTCTTCTTCTTCTTCTCCCGAGCTAAAGGTAGAGAGGTCGAAGTCGACTTCCGCCACAGGAGGAGGTGGAGGGGTGCTCCTAGGCCGCTTGGCTGCGGCGGGCGCGGGTTGCTGATGAGCCTCTTGCCGCTGCGTGGCCTAGCCGGCTGGCCCCTTGCCGGGGGCTACACCGCTCGAGGAAGGCTGATGGACTGCGGTGCCAGAGGCGGCTCTCCGAAGAACGCGCCTCTTCCTCACTTCGAGAGTTGGGGGCTCCTCCTGCAGCTCTTCCTCGGCTGTGTCTTCGGCAGAAGGACCCCCGGTAGATGTGCCACCCTGCTCTTCGGCAGTCTCGCCCTGCCCGGCAAGATTCTCGTCCGACAACGTTTCCCCTCTGCTGGTTTCCTCTTCCACGAAGCCGGCGCTGCCGACCTCCGCGGCAAGATTTGCCTCCTCCGCCCTGGTGGCGATGTACGCCAGCTCTTCATCAGTGGTGGCGCGGACGAGGTTTTCTTCTGCGCGGATGGCCTTCTCCGACAGATTATCAAAGAATTGTTGTGCCTGCTCCTCGGACGGCTCGATCCAAGTCCCGTCAAGGCTGTGGGCGTCAAACGCCGGCATCATGGCAATGATTGAAGTCAAAGCGGAGTTGTTGCACAAAGGAACTATGCCTGCCGGCAGTTTGCACACCACATCACCCCTGAGCAGTTTCTGGCAGAGGGCTGCGTGCTGCATAAGCGTCAAATTATGGTTCAGCCCAGGGCGCAGCCTCATGATGTCTGCCGCGTTCCAGAATTCCCAAGCTGGCCTCCCCTTGTTCTGCAGAGGGGCGATGCGCCGGCGAAGGAAATCGGCGCCTATCATTGTGAGCCCGGCAGCTCTGAGGCGGTGAATCCTGGTAGTAGCGACTGTGAGCTTCTTATCGTAAGGATCGAGGGCACTCCAGTCGTTGCTGCGCACTATCTTCATCTGCCGCGGCAGGCAGAAGGGCTGGAGTTTTGTCTCCTGAATCCAGCACCACTTGGCCCGCCATTCATCCCACTTCTCGCGGTAGGCCCCCTCTGGGTAAACCTCCTTGGTTCCTGGCCGTGGAATCCAAGCGATGGAACCGGAAAGGGCCTCGCCCTTTTGGATCCGAGGAATAAAGTTATGGCGGAAAAGGGTGGTGCTAGGGACTACTCCGGCGAAGTTTTCGCAAAGGTGAGCGAAAACTGACATGCATGTCACAGCATTCGGCGTGAAATCCAAAAGCTGGAAGCCGTATGTGAGCATGATATCGTTGAAGAAATCAGAGAAAGGAGGATAGAGCCCGCAGTAGAAGTAATCGACGAAGAAGTGATACTTATTTGGGCCGCCTTTGGAAGAACCTGGACTCACGAGGGTGGCGGGGTGCGCTGTCGTCTCCGCCGCCCACACGCACTGGTATCGATCCCTCAGGGCGGCCGCGTCGAGCGCCGGAGGGAAGACGACGTGCTCCTTCCGCATCTTTGTTAGCTTGCTCTCCGAGACAGCGGCGTCCACCTCCTTGCCCTTGCTTGCTTTGGGCGGCATGGCAGTTGTGGAGGCTGAGACTGAGGACGGGGAGGGAGTGGAGGCGCGGATGGATGGGAGGGGCTCTGTTTCGACTCGAGGAAGAAGACGACGGCAGTTCCCAGATTGGAAAAGACAAGAGGTAAATGAGCAGCGCCTCTGCAGATTCCTTCTTATGGGGAGGACGTGAGGCCGCCTCTTTACTAAAATAATATTGAAACGCTTCGCGACCGCGCTGCTGTAACGGCCGCGCCGCGCACGTCCCCCACGTCCCGCATTCAATGGGCGTCATGGGTGGCGTAGTAAATGGAATGATTACGGTGGATAACTCCTGCCACGCGTGCCCGTGCACTGTTTGGGCCTGGCCCAACAGCGCCTCGCACCCGTGTATGGCCCAGGCCCGGGGGCTCCTGTCGGTGTACTAAAATTGGGTCCCTTAGTACCCTATACTTGTGCACGGGCAGTTGTAGCTACACCTGCGGCAAGGCCTACCGGGGGACAACCGAATGCGAGTTCATAAAGTCGAGAAGGCTTTCAAGTCACGGATTGGAAGATAGAAGACCAAAGGCTAGGCGCCCCGGCAAGATCTTGCTGGGCTGGTCACGTGGCCCCAGCAAGACTCACACCCGGCAAGCCCTCGCTGCCCTGTCACCGCTCCGGTGCGGTCACCAGCTTGTCTTTTAGCTGTTGTCCTCCTGGTAACGTGTCAGGTGCTAGCGGTGGATGGGCTTAAGCGGTGCTGATGGGACGGCTTCTTTTCCCATCCCCAAGACGCTAAGGGACACCTGGACGGAGCATTTAATGTTCCTGTCCTAAGCCGTCAGTGTTAGGTATGATAACACTGTAGCTACTTTTACACCTCATGTATGCCATGTATGCCACTGTTGGTGACCCCTTCGAACGTATAAAAGGAGGCCCAAGGCGTAGCTACAGGGGGGGTCTTCTCTGGCCGATTCTGGATGAGTAGCGGCTGAGTACTGTAGCGCTCCCAGAACTTGAGCTAGAACACATCTAATACAGTCAAGCAGGAGTAGGGTTTTACGCATCTTCGCGGCCCGAACCTGGGTAAAATTCCCGCGTGTTGATCATCGGATCTGCTCTCTGTACAAACCCTCTTCCCTGCCGAATCGTAAAGGGATCCTCCCGGTACCATAGGTGTCGTTTCTCCGACATACCTGTTAGCTGGTCTAAGGGCCCAACCCATGTACATGATGATAGAAGGGCTCCTACAAAGGAGTAGCCTGCTTGTGGAAGAGTTGGAAGATTGTTTCATCGATGACGTCTCTTGGTCTGTATCCATGACTTCTTGACCGTTGCTTCTACAAACTTTTGGGTTTATAGAAAATTACTCCACCGAGGCGAAGGCCAAGAGAAAACCGAGTTAAGAGCATCTACAGCCGCAACTTGCAAATCCGTCCCCTCAATGCCCACAGACGCGCCCGGACAGCCCCTCATATTTCGCTCCATGCATCCATGATACATCTCTAACGTATCTATAATTTTTTATTGTTCCATGCTATTATATTATCATTCTAGGATACTTTTTTAGTAATTATTTACCAATTTATATTATTTTTGAGCAGTGACCTATTGACCCAGTGCCCAGTGCCAGCTCCTATTTTTTGTGTGTTTTTTGTTTCGCAGAAGCTCCATATCAAACGAAGTCCAAACGCGATAAAAATTTACGGAGATTTTTGTTGGAATATATGTGAATTTTGGGAGTCGGAATCAACGCAAGACGGTGCCCGAGGGAGGCACAAGCCAACAGGGCTCGGCCTGGGGGGTGCACCCTGATTGCTTGTGCCTCCCCCTTAAGTCGGTTGACGCTCTCCTTCCGCCGCAAGAAAGATATTTTCGTGATAAAAACCCCCTCAAAATTTTAGCCTGGTCGGAGTTACGGATCTCCAGATATTTAAGAAACGGTGAAGAGGTCAGAAACTAGTCGCGAAAACAGAAGAGAAACGGAGAGAGAGATCCAATGACGGAGGGGCTCCTGCCCTCCGGGAGCCATGACGTCCATGGACCAGAGGGGAAACTCTCCTCCCACCTAGGGAGGAAGCCAAGTAAGAAGAGGAAGGAGGGGGGCTCTCTCCCGGTGGTGCCGGAGCGCCGCCGGGGCATCCATCGTGACGGCGATCTACACCAACAACTTCGCCGCCGTCACCACCAACTCTCTCCCCCTCTATGCAGCGGTGTAAACCCTCTTTTCCCCGTTGTAATCTCTACTTGAACATGGTGCTTAATACTATATATTATTATCCAATGATGTGTGGCTATCCTATGATGTTTGAGTTGATCTCTTTTTTCCTACAGGTTAATTGTGGTATGATGTTATTGATATGAGTTTTATGTTGATATGATGCTGTCCTAAGGTGCCTTGAGGCGCACACGTGAAGGATTCACGCTGGAGGGTTTGCAATATGTTCACGATTCGCTTATAGTGGGTGGCTAGAGTGACAGAAGCTTACACCCGAGTAAGGGGATTGTTTGCATATGAGAGTAAAGGGGACTTGATGTTTAATGCTATGGTTGGGTTTACCTTAATGATTTCTAGTAGCTGCGGATGCTTGCTAGAGGTCCAATCATAAGTGCATATGATCCAAGTATGTAAAGTGTGTTAGCGTATGCCTCTCCCTCATTGCATATGACAAGTATCTATCATATTATATTCGATTGCCTAGGGACAAATATTTCTCTTGTGTCACAAAAAGCTTTCTACTAAACAATTAACTTAATTAATATTTATCTAAACAGCCCCTAACTTTTATTTACTTGTCCTTTATTACCTTGCAAAACTATCTTTACACCTACTAAGTACTTCTAGTTTCTTTTCCGCAAAGTAGTTTCATACTTGTTCTAGTTAAAGTAAGCGTTAGCGTGCGTAGAGTTGTATCGGTGGACGATAGAACTTGAGAGAATATTAATTCTACCTTTAGCTCCTCGTTGGGTTTGACACTCTTACTTATCGAAAAAGGCTACAAACGATCCCCTACACTTGTGGGTTATCAAGACCTTTTTCTGGCGCCATTGCCGGGGAGCAATAGCGTAGTGGTTGATATTCTCGTGTGTGCTTGTTTGCTTTATCACTAAGTAATTTTTATTTTCTGTTATAATTTGTTTTCTATCTTTAGATATGGGTAGGAAACGCAAAATACCAAAAAAAATAGATGCACTTGCTGCTCCAAAAGTTGAGGAACCACTAGTGTTCCGTACTACCGAAGAATATTACTTGGATCATCTTCGATCCCTTTGTGCTCGTGGTGAAAACTCAACTAGCTTACTTGAGGGAAAATCATTAAATGAGCATGCTTATTATGTGCGACACCGCATATCTCAAAAAGGGAAACTCTTGTGGCATCAAATTAATACTTTGTGTTGCTATGCTTGGAATTTATGCGAAATACATGATTTTACTTGTTGTTCTGAAGAAACTAAAAAACACCTTCCCTACCAATGTGTGTTTAATGATAATGAAATACTATCTTCTTTTGCCAAGGAGGCCTATTGTTATTATGATGTTGAGCAAATTGAAGAATTTGTTGCTTTTAAGGGTGCATATGAAATTGCTTCTTTGATTGAAAAGTGTGATGCTACTCTTTACAAATCTGAAAATTTTGCCGTACTTAAATATTGTTATGAAAACTATGCTTCTAATGCTTATGTTAAAGAATTTATTGAAAGAATGACTGCTGCCTTGGAAGAGACTAATATTTCACAGGAATCTTTGGAAGAAGAAATTGCTGAAACTGTGAGCTCATTAGATGAAAAAGATGAGGAGGAGAGTGAAGAACAAAAGGAGGAAGAGCAGATTAGCTACCCATGCCCACCTTCTAATGAGAGTGACTATTCAACTCATACATTATTTAATTTCCCTTTGTACATACCGAAGGATGAATACTATGATGATTACTATGATCCCTTGGATTCGTTTGAAATATCCCTTTTTGATGAACTTGATGCTTGCTACGCTTGTGGCCATGATGCCAATATGAATTATGCTTATGAAGATGAACTTGTTATAGTTCCATATGTTAAGCATGAAATTGTTGCTATTGCACCCACACATGATAGTCCTATTATCTTTTTGAATTCTCCCAACTACACTATATCGGAGAAGTTTGCACGTATTAAGGATTATATTGATGGGTTGCGTTTAATATCACACATGATTATTTTCATGAATATAATATGCATGTGCTTGTTGCTCCTACTTGCAATTATTATGAGAGAGGAACCAAATCTTCACCTCTCCATGTTTCCAATACGATAAATTGCAAGAAACTACTTATGCTATGAATTGGCCTTTACTTTGTGTGAATGAATTGTTCTTGTATGACATGCCAATGCATAGGAAGAGAGTTAGACTTTGTTGTCACATGATATATATTACTTTGTGCTCACTACTAAATTACAAATCATTGTTAATTAAAATTGGCTTTGATATACCTTGGGATCCGGGTGGATCAATTACTTGAGCACTATATGCCTAGCTTAATGGCTTTAAAGAAAGCGCTGCCAGGGAGACAACCCGAAAGTTTTAGAGAGTCATTTATTTATGTTGTGTGCTTTTAAAATAATTAAAAAACGAAAAACTAAAGTGGGGAACTTAAAACCTTTTCAAAAAGAGAAGTGAAAGTGAGAAAGACGAACATCATTGAAGTGGGGGCTAGCCTTGAACTTTTGTTCATGCCCATGGAAACTTTGTGAATCTTGATTACATCAACTTTCCAACAAAAATAATTATCCCCTTGTACAAATCCATTGTATTATAGAAATAATGTGCCAAGAATTACCTTTAGGATGTTTGAATTGTTTGTTTGATATGTGCTGTGTAAAAACAGAAACTTTTGCTGTAGTGTTTGAATTTTCATATTTTACTGGAGCGTGCAAATATTCTGAAATTTTTACACAGTACTTCTATGAAAATTCTTTATTATGTACTAATTTTTCAGAAATTTGAGTTACATAAGTATAGTTTCTCTATAGATCATTACATACTGTCCTCTTTTTCACAGATTGCTGTTATAGTTGCTTTGCGTGCTTATGTTTGAATTCTTGTTGAGCCCCAATGACTTGGGAGCCATAGAATTATGATAGCATACAGTGGGTAATGTTATATTATAATTATGCAATATTGTTATGGCAGGACATTATGAGATTTGATGATTATGTACTAATGTTTCTAATGAAAGTTCTGTCAAGTTTTGTGTGGATGAAGTGTTCGAAGATCGAGGAGGTATCGATATGAGAAGAATAAGGAGAGACAAGAGTTCAAGCTTGGGGATGCCCAAGGCACCCCAAGTAAATATTCAAGGAGACTCAAGCGTCTAAGCTTGGGGATGCCCCGGAAGGCATCCCATCTTTCTTCTTCAACAACTATCGGTATGTTTCGGTTTTTGTTTTGTTCACATGATATGCGTAAATTATTGGAGCGTCGTGTGCCTTTTTGTTTTCCTTTTAGCAATGCACCATGCTGGTATGGGAGAGTCCATGGTTTATTTATGAAATCCTCTTTGCACTTCACTTATATATTTTGAGTATGGCTTTATAGAATGCTTCATGTGCTTCACTTATATCATTTGAAGTTAGATGGCTGTTTCTCTACATATAGAAAACCGTTATTTATAGAATGATATTTTGCTTCACTTATATTTATTAGAGCATGTTTAGGTCTTTTGTAGAAAGAAGTAAACTCTCATTCTTCACTTATATTTGTTTGAGAGTTAATAAACAGTGACGGTAATTTGCATGGGTTATAAGACTAGTCCAAAGATAATAGGTATTCAAGGAGTGATAATCAAAACCTTCATGTAGCACATTAAAGAGAAATTGTGGGTTAATGATATTTATGTGGTAATGCGAAAGAGTATGAGTGCATCATTGTTGATTCGTAGAAGTGTCAATATTAAGAGGTGTTAACTTCTTGTTTGTCTATATATTAAAAAGGCATGGTGAGGATGTGTGAGCATTTCTATTCCTCGTTAAAATCCTAGTGTTGTTTCGGGTCGGAGGTGCGCGATGGTTAACTCCTCCCAACCTCCTCCCTCGGGGCATGCGAGTAGTACTTTGATTTGTGATAAAACTAATAAAACTTTGCAATAAGTATATGAGTTCTTTATGACTAATGTGAAACCATGGACATACGCAATCTCACCTATTCATATTTTGCTAGCCTCTTCAGTACCGTGCCTTGCCCATTCTCACCTCGAGGATCGGTGCAAATCTTGCCGGTGCATCCAAACCCCGTGACATGATACACTCTGTTGCACATAAGCCTCATTATATCTTCCTCAAAACAGCCACCATACCTACCTATCATGGCATTTCCATAGCCATTCCGAGATATGTTGCCATGCAACTTCCGTCACTTCATATGACTTGTACCTTCATTGTCATATTGCTTTGCATGATCGTAAGATAGCTAGCATGATATTTACATGGCTTGTCCGTTTTTCGATATCTTTTGCTATGCTAGATCATTGCACATCCTGGTACACTGCCAGAGGCATTCAAATAGAGTCATATCATCCTATCAGTTTTTCATATCGAGTTGTAAGTAAATAAAAGTGTGATGATCATCATTATTAGAGCATTGTCCCAGTGAGGAAAGGATGATGGAGACTATGATTCCCCCACGAGTCGGGATGAGACTCCGAACGAGAAATAAAAATGGGGGAGGCCAAATGAGCCCACCATAAAAAAAGAAATGGGGGAGGCGAAAAAAAAGAAAAGGAAAAAAAGGCCCACCATGAAAATAATAATAATAATAATAATAAATAAATAAATAAATGAGAGAAAAAGAGAGAAGGGACTTTGCTACTATCCTTTACCACGCTTGTGCCTCAAAGTGGCATCATGTTCTTCATATAGAGAGTCTCTTGTTTTGTCACTTCCATATGCTAGTGGGAATTTTTCATTATAGAACTTGGCTTGTATATTCCGATGACAGGCGTCCTCAAATGCTCGAGGTCTTCATGAGCAAGCAAGTTGGATGCACACCCTCTTATCTTCAATTGAGCTTTCATACACTTATAGCTCTAGTGCATCCGTTGCATGGCAATCCCTACTCCTCGCATTGATATCTATTGATGGATATCTCCATAGCCCGTTGATACGCCGAGTTGATGCGAGACTTTCTTCTCCACTTTTACCCCTTTGAAACCTACCACCACATTCTATTCCACCTATATGCTATGTCCATGGTTCACGCTCATGTATTGCGTGAAGAAATAAAAAGTTGATGCATACTGAAAAAGTATGATCCAATTGCCTGACTTGGACACCGTGGTGCTTAACATTTGTATTAATGTGGTGAAGACGGAGCCATGCCTTGCTAATATAATAAGATGAACAGGGGTAAACATTCTTTGAGGATCGTATACTTTGAAAGATTGATGATTTTGTTGCTTGTGCTTATAAGTATTACTATGTCAATGTTTGTTAATTCATCTTTTCTCAATGGGCATACATACACAGATTACATGTTGGGTAGCATGTCACATCAAAAATTCTGTTTTTATCATTTACCTACTCGAGGACGAGCATGAATTAAGCTTGGGGATGCTTGATACGTCTCCAACGTATCTATAATTTTTTATTGTTCCAAGCTATTATATTATCATTCTACGATACTTTTTGAATAATTATTTACCAATTTATATTATTTTTGAGCACTAACCTATTGACCCAGTGCCCAGTGCCAGCTCCTGTTTTTTGTGTATTTTTTGTTTCATAGAAATTCCATATCAAACAAAGTCCAAACGCGATAAAAATTTACGGAGATTTTTTTTGAATATATGTGAATTTTGGGAGTCGGAATCAACGCAAAACGGTGCCCGAGGGAGGCACAAGCCAATAGGGCGCGGCCTGGGGGCGCCCTGATGGCTTGTGCTTCCCCCTTAAGTCGGTTGACGCTCTCCTTCTGTCGCAAGAAAGATATTTTCGTGATAAAAATCCCCTCAAAATTTCAGCCCGATCGGAGTTACGGATCTCCGGATATTTAAGAAACGGTGAAGGGGTCAGAAACCAGTCGCGAAAATAGAAGAGAAACAGAGAGAGAGAGAGAGAGAGAGAGAGAGAGAGAGAGAGAGAGAGAGAGATACAAGCCAAGGAAGAATAAGAAGGAGGGGGGCTCTCTCCCCCTCTCCCCCGGTGGCGCCGAAGCGCCGCCGGGGCATCCATCGTGACGGCTATCTACACCAACAACTTCACCGCCGTCACCACCAACTCTCTCCCCCTCTATGCAACGGTGTAAACCCTCTTTTCCCCGTTGTAATCTCTACTTGAACATGGTTCTTAATGCTATATATTATTATCCATTGATGTGTGTCTATCCTATGATGTTTTAGTATATCTCTTTTGTCCTACGGGTTAATTGTGGTATGATGTTATTGATATGAGTTGTATGTTGATATGGTGCTGTCCTAAGGCGCCTTCCGTGAGGCACACACGTGAAGGATTCACGCTGGAGGGTTTGCAATATGTTCATGATTCGCTTATAGTGGGTGGCTAGAGTGACAGAAGCTTACACCCGAGTAAGGGGATTGTTTGCGTATGGGAGTAAAGGGGACTTGATGTTTAATGCTATGGTTGGGTTTACCTTAATGATTTATAGTAGTTGCGAATGCTTTCTAGAGGTCCAATCATAAGTGCATATGATCCAAGTACGGAAAGTGTGTTAGCTTATGCCTCTCCCTCATTGCATATGACAAGTATCTATCATATTATATTTGATTACCTAGGGACAAATCTTTCTCTTGTGCCACAAAAAGCTTTCTACTAAACAATTAACTTAATTAATATTTATCTAAACAGCCCCTAACTTTTATTTACTTGTCCTTTATTACCTTGCAAAACTATCTTTACACCTACTAAGTACTTCTAGTTTCTTTCCCGCAAAGTAGTTTCATACTTGTTCTAGTTAAAGTAAGCGTTAGCATGCGTAGAGTTGTATCGGTGGACGATAGAACTTGAGAGAATATTAATTCTACCTTTAGCTCCTCGTTGGGTTCGACACTCTTACTTATCGAAAAAGGCTACAAACGATCCCCTACACTTGTGGGTTATCAATCCACATACCTCAAATGCAATTCTCAAAACTATGCACGTCGATCATCCGATATAAATTGTCCGAATTCAACAGTTCAAAACAAAAGCAAATGAAATCATAGTTCAACAAACCGGATATGCCAAATGAAATCAATGTCTGACCGACAAGTGGTGCTTGTCGGATCACTGGCCGCACGAGTTCGTCCATGCGTCCTGCTCCGCCTGGGCAGCCATCTCCGCCTGCATCCGGGCAGCCATCTCCGCCTGCATCCGGGCTGCCTCCTCCGCCTGCATCCTGGCCGCCTGCTCCGCTGCCTCATCCGCCTTCGCTGCCTCCAGCGCCCTACGGTCGTAGATCTCCTTCTTCTTCTCCGCAAGCCATTTCTTGGCATGCTCATCCAAAGGAAATTCACCCGCCAACATGATCTTCGCATCCTCCGCGTCCCATGAGAGTTGCAACCTCTCCTTCTCAAGCTCAATCTCCCCAAATGTCTTGGCCTTCTCGAGTTCCCATTTGATTGTCGCCTCTTGCTTCTCCAACTCGATCTTGTCCCTCTCAATTTCAAACCTCCTCTCTGCCGTCATCCGATCCCACTCCATCCTCTCCTTTTGTGCATCCAACATAAGCTTGTACCTCTCGTCTTTCTTGTTCTCCTTTCATTCATGATAGTCCTTCCAAATCTTCTCCCAATACGTGCTCCCCTTTTGCTCGGTGCCGCTTATTGGATCCAATGTTGTGTCCAACCAAGATTTGACCAACAAGACGTCCTCAAATCTTGTGAAAGCCGGACCTCTTGCCTTAGCCATCTTGCCTTTTTTCTTCTTCTTGCTCGGATCAGATGTTGCCCCAAGTACAAATCCGGTGGTCTCCTCCATTTCATATTCCATTTCGACCGAATCTTCGTTGTCATTGATCATGCTTGCCATGTACGCCTCCTACACGATCATGGTTTGCAAGCATTCATCATGTGTGAACTAGTGTTCCATGCAAAACATTGAACATTTGATCGGACATGAGCGAACGTACCCGGTCTTGTTCGGTCATTCCGTCGAACATGTTGAGTGCATCCCGGGCGGTGGCGGTGCCCGTGCTCATCCGCTCCCGAACGAGCTGCGACGACTCACATTCGTCGACCGACGGCTTCTGCGTGGCCGGAAAGCTCTCCAGAATGGCCCACCTGGCCGTCGCATCCTCCTCGGTCCCAAGGGTGCCGGATGGCACAATCCGCATCGGCGCTTGGATGGATGGGGTGCGGGGAGCCCGGCGTGCCGGGGGAGACATCTCCTCGACGACGCCCGCACCTACCTGCGCCACCAACTCCGCCTCCCTCTCTCGCTGCCGGCGACGGCGCATCTTACGGGCGACGATCTTCGGCTTGCAAGACGAAGCGGACGAGGCGGACTGCGTCTCCGTCGTGGCGGTCGGGGACGGGCTGGAAAACATCATGGCGGCTGTCGTGGTTTTGTCACGGCAGATGTTCTCTTAGGAGAACTTGAGTGTGAGGCCATCGCCGCTAGGTGGCGACTCAAAGGGGTTGATCGGGAACGAGAGACGAGTTTATCCAGGTTCGGCCCCTCCGATGGAGGTAATAGCCTACGTCCTGCTTTGTGTGTATTGATGATGATCTCGATTATAAGGATGCGAAATCGCTAACCTAGCTCTCGAGGGTTTGCTTCCTTCTTACTTGATCTCTCTAGCTCAAGGGCTCCCCTTTATATATAGGCGGATGCCTTGAGCTTACAACAGAGTCCGGGTCGTAAAGAGCCCGTGACCTAATCTAACTCCTTCTTTCCTTGCTCCTCAAGGCAAAAAGGATTTGCTATGTCTTCATATTTAAGCCGACCATCTGGACGACGTTGATGAGCCGGCCCACCCAATGAGCCACCTATCTGGGCCTTGAACTTCTCATGGATATCTTCTGTATGGGCTGTCTTAGTAGAGCCCGGGCGGGTTATACCTGCGGGATATATCCCCGATAGCGGCGGATAGGGACAGGTGGTGAGGATGGAGAGAAAGGTTGTCGGACGACGAGGGGTCGGGCACGGAAAATGTTGGAGGGCAACGGGAGGAGGAGGAAGGGTTTGAAGAATTTGGGGCAATTTGCGGTGGGATCGGGTTGTCGGGTCGTGCCCGGGCTCCCCCTTATCCGCCTCATATTTGGGCTGGATATGGAGGGTGCCGGTCAGATCGGACGTTTGAGGCTGGTTTGAGAGGCCCGACTGGGTCACATTTTTGTGACCAGTCAGACGGCCTGTCCGGACGGATTTTTAAGGGGTCCGGTTGTAATGTGAAGGCTTCGACCTGAGACGCCAGCTTGTGTGTGCGTTGAGGTTACGAAGATAGACGCACTGGGACTCGGTCAGGCCAACTCCAGCGCACGACCCCATCCTGTCCGGGTCTGTCCGTTTGGGGGTAAACGGACACACGAGACATCCCAACGCGCGACCCCATCTGCAAAAAACGTTCGTTTCTGGTCCGGCTCGCCCCATCCTGGGCGCAAATTTGGTCTGCCTTTGGGTCTGAAATGGACACAGACGGACATTTTTTGCTCCCTCCGCGTCCGCGCTGGTCCGGGGCTGACCCACATGTCATCCACCCACCCACCTCCCACCACTCTCTCTCTCTTCCTTTTTCTCTCTCTTCCTTTTTCTCGGAGCAGGGCGCGTCGGCAGGAGCTCGCAGGCGAGCACGACGCGGACGAGGTGGAGGAGCAGGCCGCCGGAGCTGGGCGCGGGCGGCAGGAGCTCGTGGGCGCGGGCGTGTCGTCAAGAGCTCGTCGGCGCGGGCACAACTGCCGGCGGGAGCGCAGGCACGGCGGGCTGCTGCAGGGGCAGGCCAGCGTCGACCGGGCGCGGAGGGAGGCGGCATGGGCGCGGGCGAGCAACAGCAGCTCGCGGGCGGCGTCATGGACGCGGCACTGCGCGCGGATGAGGCAGGCGCGTCGGCAGGATGCGGCGGGCCACAGCGGGCGAACGCGCGCAGGACGGGCAGCGCGCGGGCGGCCAGGCAGGAGCATTGCGGCGAGCACCTGCCGCGCGGCGGCGGGCACGGTAGGGCGAACCGGTGCAGGGCGCGGGCGGCGAGCGCGGTGCAGGGCGCGGGCGGCGAGCGCGGTGCAGGGCGCTGCTGCAGGCGCGTGGCTGGGGCAGGGGGCGCGGTGACGGGTCGCGGGCAAGCTGGTGGCGAGTCCGTGCGAGCAAGCGAGTGCTACGGCGGCGTGCGGGCTCATATGGCAGTACGCAGCAGAACGTGGGCGCGATGGCTGGCGGCAGGACTCGGCGCCCGGGCCAGGCGCTGCTGCGGCGCGCCGAGCATGCGGGCGTTGTGGCAGGACGCGGTAGAACATGCGGCGCGGCGCGATTGAGCGCCTGGGGTGCGGGCGTCGACGGGTGCACGAATGCGCGGGACTGCGGCTGGCTGGCACGGCTGCTGGCTGGCACGCTAGCTAACTGATGGCTGGGCTGGCGCGGTCGGCGGCGCATGCACGATGCATGAGCTAGCTAGCCCGGCGTGCCGCACGCCCCTCCACTACAGCAGCGGCTACGCGGGCGCGCGGGTGCGGCTGCCGACGGGCAGCGGACGGTCAGCTGTGGCGCGGTGCAGCATGGCTGCAGACGGACAAAGCCGGACCAAATTTGGGATGGGTGTGCTGCGTTGGGTGCACGCACGGTGGAGCGGACACGGACGCCCGTTTTTCAGCCCAAACCCATCTCAAACGGACAAATTTCGGACAAGATGGGGTTCATTTTGGGGTCTTGGGTAGGAGTTGGCCTCAGTACACGGAGGAGACGGGAAAGTATCTGGTGCACCGGGAGCATTGGTGCTACCGGTGCACCCGACCCCGGTTGCACATTTTAAAATGTTCGAAAAATTCCAAGAAAAATTTAGTGAATTGACACAACATCCATGTATGTTGTCATAAAAATTCAAATCAAAATTCGAAACATTGCTCAAGATACAAAAATGACAAATTCAACATCAATGTGCTAATGGGCCAAATCTGAAGACTATTCAGTGTCGAATTTGTCATTTTTGTATCTCAAGCAATGTTTTGAATTTTTGTGACAACATACATTGATGTTGTGTCAATTCACTAAATTTTTCTTGAAATTTTTCGAACATTTTAAAATGTGCAACCGGTCGGGTGCACCGGTAGCACCAATGCTCCCGGTGCACCAGATACATCCCCCGGAGGAGACACCGGTGAGTCGTGGGTGCACTCAACTACTCCACGTCTCGTCTCCGCAGGGACCCTGAGACTCAACGGAAACCCGGAACCCAAGCCCGAAAAGGACCCAATCCAATCCACCGCAACCCGCCTCCGGCTCCACTAAGGGCCCCGTCGTTGCTTCCTCGTTCGATTTCTTCTCCGCCTCGCGCACCGACGTCGACGCCCCGCCTCTCTTCCCTCGTTCGTTCCACGGTGGTCGGAGCCTGCAGGTACTCTCTCTCTCTCCCTCTCCCTCGTGCTGTCTCGCTTCGGTAGGTATCGCTCTGTCGCGCCGTCGCGCGGGGCTATCTCTCCACTCGGGGGTTCCACGCCGGCCGGGGGGGAAGGTTTCAGGCGAAGCCGCTGTGTCGCCGGCCATTTTTCGGACTTGGGTTGGCGCTAGAGCCCGATTTCGCGGGTCACTCCGCGGCGGCCCGGCGGATTTCTTAGGGCTGCTCGGCTCCAGCGGGGATTCGGGGGGGGGGGGGGGGGGGGGGGGGGGCATGAAAAAGCTCGAGCCTTTGCCGCGAGTCGCTGAAATTAGGCACCCATAATACGGAGTTACGAGTACATAGCTAAAAATGGATTTCGAAATTTCGCGCTGTGCTATCGTTCATGCCAAGGGAGGGAGGGAGGGACGCCACTGTGGGTTTTATTTTCTTCACAACTCATTGCAACCTTGAGCATGCATACTCTGCCGACTGTTGTGCTGCGCTTTGGAATTCAGTTAGTTAGGGTGGGCTTCTTACTTGCTAGTTTCATTAACTTCAAATCGCAATTGCAGTAAGGAAAGTCTTCGAATGACTACTAGAGTGTTACAACCCACAAAGAGAATATTCCTAGTAGTGCTTTCTTGCTTGTTTTTCCGCTTAGAATTCAGTCCATGCTTAGCCATCCATTTTGAGGTCCTGAGTGAACCAAACAACTGCTGCAGGTGTTAAACCGGGATATTCTGAAGAAGGGCACCTGCACAATCTGGTGTCATCATGACATCGCAGGTATCCCCATCACAGGGCGCAGGCGGCAGTGACGTCGAGGACGAGGATGTTGAGCTGCTGTCGGTTAATTGGAACCAGGACCATAGTTGCTTCAGTGCTGCCACAACCAATAGCTTCAGGATGTTTAGTTGCAAACCATTCAAGGAGCAATTAAGGAGGGTTCACGCGGATGGCGGGTTTCAAATTGTCGAGATGCTGTTCCGTACCAGCATATTTGGCCTTGTGGGTCAGGGATCCGACGAGCAGCATCAGCAAAACAAACTCACCATCTGGGATGATCTCCATAACCTTCTCATTGGTGACTTCTCATTCAAGTCCAACATCCGAGCCGTCAAATTGTCCAAGGACTACTTTGTTGTTGCTCTCGAGCACAAGATACATGTTTACAATTTTAAGACTCTGAAGCTCATCCATCTGATCGATACCACGTCCAACCCGAAAGGATTGTGCTGCCTCTCGCATCATGCAGACAATTCAGTGATGGCCTGCCCTGGGACGCACCAAGGAATTGTTCGGGTTGAGCATTTTGGGTTGAAGGAGACCAAGTTCATCACTGCTCATGACTCCAACATTTCATGCATGACACTCACCGTGGATGGGCTCCTCTTGGCAACAGCCAGTGTTAGGGGTACTTTGATCAGAATATTCAACACGATGGACGGCGCTTGTCTGCAGGAGGTGAGACTACGAAATATTCTCCTTTTTTCCATTAGTTTCTCTTACTTGCTTCATCTATGTAGGATGAAATTTTTGTTCAGTATCATCTTTTTGAGTTCTCTTGAATCGTGACTTGCTATCTCCGTTTTGTGCATAATCTAGTTGCTTTATATGTTTCGGAAATTGGAAGTAATGATTTTTCTTGTCTTAATATTTATTTAGGTGCGCAGAGGAGTAGACAAAGCTGAGATATATAGCATTGCACTATCACCAAACCTGCAGTGGTTGGCAGTGTCTAGTGACAAAGGCACAATGCATATTTTCAGCTTGAGAGTGAGACCTAGAGGGAAAGATGCAAGTAACGGGCAATCTGCAATTTCTGGTCGACAAATGGATCGTAGTTACTCATCCGGTTCTGTTGGATCCAATGCGAGCTCATCCTTGTCTTTCATGAAAGGTGAGGATACTCTGCTTCTTCTAGTGAACCTTTCTAGTTGATTTGATTTGAATCTTCTGGAGTATTAGATTCTCTCAACATTTAAGCCACTTTGAAAATACGCATTATCACTTTTTCAATTGATCATTTCACTAGCCTTTTGTGAATATCTATAAATTTGCACTTCCACTATTCTTTCAAGACTGGGACCATGCATTTAATTACCTCATAGCAAAGCCGATCTCTCTTTTAGTGCAAACTTAGCGTGATTCTGGATTCTAATTGGTAAAGTGGCACATCTGTTTTCATATGCTAAGACCTTGATACCATCAAAATGTTGTGCCATGGTAAAACTATTGTTTGGGTCTGGCTGATCATCATATGCGGTAATATAAGGATAGACAGAGCACTTCCTGTAGTTTCTATCCCATTCTGTTCTTAGATCACCAGATTCTTGAACAGTGCTCTCCTTGTTTCATTCCAATCAAAATGGAGCCTAGCAGTTTGCTTGTGTTCTTGTAATATGCTGTGCCAGCTGTGTGTTCCCATTTGTTTGGACTGGTAATGACATCCATAGACGTAAATATTTCCGATTTAAGATATGGATATAATGACAAATAAGCATAGCAAAGGCATGTCATGCTGTTTGAACGTCCTAGGCTTAGGTGGAGTCCGTCGTGTCCCGCCTTTGTTTTCTTATCCAACATGATCTGGCAGGCAGCCATTTGTGTTTATATTGGTACATTATTACTGTACAAATGAATCCCTTTTGTTTAACTGATATGTGTATGTTGGCCTTGAAGTAGTAGGGAACAATCGCATGGCATGTACATCTGCATGACAGCTTGTGAAAGAGAAAATTAGCATTCAAATTGAGAATATTTTGCTCTCTCCAATCTTATGCACATTGAATTTCTCCAGGGATTCTCCCCAAATATTTCAGTTCAGAATGGTCATTTGCTCAGTTCCGTTTACCCGAAGTCACACGCTATATTACAGCATTTGGAGATCAAACCACTGTGATGATGATCGGTCTGGATGGCAGGTACTCTGTTTTTTCACAAAAAATGTTCAACGAAGTACAACAATAAAACTAGCATTTTCACCAACACTGGTAACCAAATGAGATTCGTTCCATGCCTTTTTTTTCTATTAGTGGCATTGCTTATTTCTAAAAAGACATGATTACAAGGAAAAAAGAAGTTAAGATCTACGTATATAATTTCTACCAATTTGACGTCACCTTGATGTTTTCTTCTAATACAAAATGATGCGCACTTAGGTGCGTATTTGAGGAAAAAAAAAGCTATATATTTTTTTTGAAAAAAAAAGGTATACAATTGAAGTCGTTGTTTTTTCTTGTTCTCATTCTATCTTGGACATTCATGATCATAAAGACATAGCACTGCGTAGTTAGATTTTTTGGAAAAGGAGGGCAGACCCCTTTTTGGGAAAAAAAATTCTAACTATGCACTGCATCTCATTTAGATTGGCTGGTGGGTAAATAGTTTCCGCAACGGCATAAGTTGTCGCGATATATGGGCCTTGATGACTTATTCTTCGTTAGCTAATGCATTATCTTGTACTTACATATGCTGGGATTTGATTTTCACTAATTGCATCGGTCTTTCTTTTGTGGCGTGTTTAGTTTCTATAGGTGCAGCTTTGACCCTGTAAATGGCGGGAAGATGGTGCTGGATGAATTCATCCGGTTTATGAAACCCAAAATGTCCGGTTCCAGGACTCCAAGCGCCTGAGCAGCTGAGCTTCATGGCCATGGCGATCATGTCATTCTCTAACTACATGTACATATAAGATTTCACCAAGTCCACCATGTGTGTATAGTCGCGGGTTAAGGAGAAGTGGGTATTCAGCGCCATCTTTTTCCTTCAAGGCTGGTTCCATGTGTGTTTTTGTTGACAAATCTTTGGCGTCGCGTTGCCGGTGATGATCAAATCCTTTGGTTTTGGGGAACCATAGACCAGTTCGAGCAAGGTTGCAACTTTGTCACGCTCTTCAAGATGATGGTCAGGCTGTTGATTTGCCTCAGATTTGTAATCGGTTATCTTCTGAACCTCGGCGTTGGTTTCTCTTGTGCCGTTGTGCTGATATACAAAGCATCAGTTCTAGTGGTT
Source organism: Elymus sibiricus (assembly GCA_039707655.1). Taxonomy (NCBI): domain Eukaryota; kingdom Viridiplantae; phylum Streptophyta; class Magnoliopsida; order Poales; family Poaceae; genus Elymus; species Elymus sibiricus. The sequence continues at coordinate 122,259,523 of CM077663.1, forward strand.
TTGAAGCCTGATTTTTAGTCGAAAGGAAATATAAGCATAGAAGCGACCATTTCAAGGACGTGTCAATCTGCAACATGTATAAAACTTCCAAACGCCACATCTGGACCCTCAAATCCCCCAGAGCAGACTAGGTTTTTCTTCTTCTGAGAACTTCTGGCGCTAACGAAGCATGATGTTGGAGCCAGAAACGTTTCATGGTGAAGTGGTCTACGAAACCAGTACTCCTTCCGACGCGGCGCATTATTTCCACTAATTTTTTTCTCCAAAGGATGGTGTTCTTTTTTCAGTACAACTGAAGTCTGTTTTAAAACGTTGGTTTGATCGTTATAGTAAAAGAGATCTTTGTGACAACAAGATGGGGAGTTCCTCTGAAAAAACAAGATGAGAAGTTGCTTCCGTCTCTGTTCCATAAGCCACGCGGTATGTCTTAACAAGCGTTGCTGCGCCGGTAGCCGAGATCAAAATTGTGTCGCCATCGTGATCCAGGCCAATCACACGACATCTTTGCCCCAGCGGCCGTTGCTCATGCCTGCGCTGGGGTCCCAGAGCAAACAAAGTCCGACCACAAGACGAACAGTCTGTTAAGCCAAGTTACAATACATCAGCATAAAATTCACGCAGCACGGAATGATCCAAGGACTCGATTCAGACTCGGTCTGTACCCTCTATCGAACCACACAAGAGCGAGCAATTCAACTAGCTGGCCTATCAAGTGCTAACACATGTTGAACAACCGTACAATCATACGCAATCCCGGTCGCACATGCCGTTCTAGGAGTTCAGAGACTCATCGACTAGCAAGGAAAGTTTCACGTTGATCAGCATCCAACACCAGCAGCCTAGTAGCCCTGCTTCATGCTTTCGAATCGCGCCTTCTCGTCCTGTAAACAGAAATCTCAAAAGGTCAGTGGCATATCTCGCCATGTCTTCATATGCATCCGCAGAAATTAATTCAACTGGAACGACCGTATCCAGATCAATTTGGAGGATGGCTGACACTGTGCCGGCACTTGGTGGTCTAATATAACTAACAGGAAACCCGAGAGATGTCAAGCAAAGCATCATATTTTAACTAACATCTTTTTTAACTCCTGGTGTTGGCAACATAAGGAATTTCTAAACCCAAATCCATGGATTCAATCTAACGAATATGTAGACATGCCATATGATTTGAAAAAGTTCTATCCATTCTTCCGCTGACAAAGAGAAGGTGCACCGGGAATGAACTACGGCGGCAGAGCACCCTGTGCAGTTGTATTAGGCAGTCCTTGCAGTTCAATTATATGTGACCCATTATTTCTATCTTTGAAATGGTTGACAAGTGAGATAAGAGAGATTTAACATCTGAAGTTTTGCCTGGCAGTGGAAACATGTATAGTCTATTAACGATGCAAACTAGGCTGAAGATACAAATAAAAGGAGCAAATCACATGTAGTCTACTATCCTTAGTGTCTCCTAGCACAGATACCCTTCTCTAGTCGCACAACATGAAGTCATCAATCATCGCTACCAAATAATTACACTAGGCATTGTTGCCCTTATTTAGCAGCCGTCATTTTTCTGAAAGATTTTTTTTTCCCAAAAGTCGGCACTGTTTGGATTCTCAGAAACTATTAAAGACCTCAAGACAGACAATTTTCCAGATTCAAAGCCTTCAGAATGACACAGTTATATAAAACTAACAGTAGTTTAAGAAAGTTTCCATTATATGTATTATTCCTTGTTTTATGCCACCATTACAAACAAACTGGAAGGTAGTGCCATCGCGCGCAAACAAACAAAATTTGCCTCTATTTAGCAAAACACTAATTCAGAAAAGGTGAAGGAACCTGGGAAACTAAAGATGATACTGATGCTCATGGAAAGGAAGAGGCAGCTCCAGGGAGTACAATAAAAAGTTCTATGTGTGCAAACTAAAGATGCAACTTCGGCCATAACAAATACTTGAAATTATACTAATGGAGTTATAAGGTGGCCTGTTCTCATTACAAAAGAAAATATAGTGCTGGCAATGAATGAATTGGTAATCTTTTACAGAAGCAATTGTCAATAATTTTGACATGCCTAGTTCATAAGTAGTACATGATCGCTATTTGTGTTATTACATAGCAAAGAAAAAAGTACCAGCATGCTCTCAATTGTTGTGTGATCAAGAGCTTAGCTTGGAGCAAGACGATTTGCAACCAAAGTATTCAGGGGATTTCTGACCCACAATCTTAGTTTCACATTCTGTAAGGTGCAACTTTCCGACAGGTTAACTTTATGCTTAGTGGCAGTGTAAGTAGCAAGTCAACTGACGGCCTAAAGAGCAATGCACATGAAAACAGCACGATGTTTATAGGATGTTTAGTGTAAAGGAACATTATTTGCCCAAAACATGAGTACTTTTTTCTGAATGGTTGTTCCATGTCTGGGAAGCTACAGTAAACAGTTAATCAACGCCAAAAATAATTGAAGATCAATAGTGACTTGTGATGGATTCTAAAATTAACAGTATCTATGAAATAAAAATGGCATTCAGCTATATTTAGTTTTCCTTCTTTTTCCAAGGAGTGGTTGGTTGGGAGATGCTTGCACTATTTAATTCATGTTTTGCTTCCAAGACTACTCATTTGACGAGAGAAAGTACATAACTAAAAGCAGTATATTTGCTTCGACATTTTTCCAATGACAGTACAATAAACAAATTATGTTGTACTGACTCTACTAAAATGTATTGGCCTGTAGCAAACATCAGAACAAGCATTACATGGCAGCATACATCACAGTTATCTCAGCACAACAGCATGAAAAATAAAATACGCTCACTTCATCAGCTTTGTTGTGTAAAAATCAACATAAACCAACTCAATCCACAAATCTCAAATCAGGCCATGAAAATGCAAATTTAATAGCACAAGACACTAGCTTTTATACAGGCCCACACTATTAAATGCTATATTGGAGGCTACAAGGAGTAGCTAACTATTGAGCTATGGACAAGAAACATACCTCAAAAGCTTGCTTCAGGTTCTCGAGCTCCTTGTCTAGATCATTGATTGCTTGGGTATACGCCTGCGTTGGGGAGGATTGGCTTGCAGTATGGATCTGCCCACATAATAAAACGTGAGACTAGCAAACTCTAATCCGACAAAGGAATAGAACAAACATAAATATGCACCCTACCCTAACAATGATCTTGTACTGAAGGGGGTGAGGCAGCTTATAGCCAGCAAAGTGAACATTTGGGTCCCTGTGCAGCTGCCTGCAGAATCTCATAGATATCGAAGAAAATTATAAGGTGTGAACTGATGAACATAACCAAGGAAAAAAAAAGGCACGCAGTTTATCTACACTTACATGCGGAGGATGTTGCCGATGGTGTGGTCCTCACGTTCAATTGTGAAAGATGCAGCATTCATGATCTTTGTATCCTTCTCGAAGGACACCCTGCATTACATGAATACATAATAGCAAGGATTACATCCATAATCTTTAAGTGACAGAGCAGCAGGTAGAGACTACTACAAGCCTTAATTGTAATAAAAGTAAAAAAGGTTCAAAGCATCAGATTTTCATAACTGCATGCCAAAAGGATCACCTGAACAGGCACAAAATGGCTATTAATGACAGAATTTAAATGCTTAATTATTTAAAGAAAGTTGCATCCCACTGATTCTTCTTTTTCACAAAAAAGTCTATACCTGACAAAACATAATTGAAGCATTTTCTAGAAAAATGTTGGGGGAAGTGCGGTGTTAGAGTAGACTCACTTCTTTGTGCCCTCAGGCACGACGAAGCGCTCATAGCGGTCAGGGGCATTCATCTCCAATCAACACCTGGCTCCTAAAATGCATCGATATGGATACGTGCATCAGTATCGGGCCAATATGGATACGTAGATTCGGCATTTTGGAAAAGCGCCAATACGGGGATGTGTTTTACTATTTTTTAGTTCACAAAAAAATATATGTATAGAAGCTAGGAACAGCAGATTACCTTCTTGTTTTCTCTACTGTGGACGCCGGAGCAGCTCCAAGCCCCTCCAATTGACAATGTTGATGCCCTGTTCCAACTCCAAGTTCCAAAGGGGTAGAATTAGACTTTTAGTAAGTGTAAAATGCATCAAATCAAATCAAATCATTAGCCAGTAGTACATCTATCATGGCATAACATGAAAGGTGGAACCTGAAGATCAATCAGCTAACATGCAAAAGGAGAAACAATCACTTTAAACGGAAATATTTTAGGTCTGACTGTTAAAATTAACAACACAGCGTAACAGTACCACTGTATTCCCAATCATAAACAAAGTACTAATGTGTTAACCATTTCCAGACAGTATAACCAAGACAAAGCTCCTGCTCTCTCAAGTTGCATGTTACTGCTAAGCTTTGATTTCAGGTAATGACGGTGCAGATAAAACAACTTAATCTTTTCCTTTTCATATATATCGTCATCATTGCATGATTCACTGCTAACATGTTTAAACCAAAACATTTGCTCATCTGGAAAAAAATAATCAAACTACAATTCGTAAAAATTTGCACCTACAAGCATTATCACAAACACCTATCAAGCAAAATCCTTTCACATGTAAACTTGAACATGCACTGGAAAAATCATGCGGCAAGTAGTCATCTAGAAATAATCATCGTTATATTCTCACAATATCAAATACAGTATACAGACCCTCAAAAAAAAAATACAGTATACAGCAAGCACTCATCCAATACAGAATTCAGGAAAAAAATTGAACAAAAAGAGGACGCAAGAGGAAGGAGGAAGCACAAAGGAGTGGTGGCTAGCTGCCTATGGACTGGTCGCCGGCCTAGCTCTGCGGCGGCGTTGCTGGGCGGGAGCGCCTGCTCCAGGGAGAGCGGCGCTGCTGGTGGGAACGGCTACCCGACGGAGGAAGGGGCTGCTGGGATCCTGTACCTGCGGCGGGGCGGCGGAGGCTTCAGCCGACTGGGCGCGCCGCGGCGGCGGCTATGAACCCTAGCTGTCGCGCTCGGGGAAGGACTCTGGTCGTCCGCTCGGGGACGGAGGCTCGTTTTTTTTTTTTAGTAAAATACCAAAGGCTTTTAATGACTTGAACTGATTATTAATATTAAGAAAAATAAAAGCCGGTACAATAGATAGACAACTCGACAATGATCAGTAAAAGATAAATTTATATCAAAAAACATACTAGTTTTTTTCACCCTCTGCGCCGTTGCCGAAGATTAAAAATTACACTGAATCAATAGTTAATGAAAGCGAGCCTGCAAACGCTCTTGTCGTACCAGATTTTGAAGACCGCAATAGCGACTCACCTCTTGTGACGAGATCTACAAATCGTTGAAGCAGCATCAGTTGGACCATCATCCCATGCAGAGCAGATTTGCAATACCTCACCACAAGTTCAAAGGGTTGGACAAACCGAACAAAGCCACATAACAACAAAAAAGAAGATATCATAGTCGCCACAGCAATAGTCGGTCAATAGCCCTCCTTAAAAGACACACGAGCTGCCAAGATCTAAAAGGAACCAACAAATCTGGAACACAAAATCTCACAAGCCCTTCGTCGACGCCCGATCGGACGTCGTCGAGGTAGGGAGATACCTTATCTCAACAAGACATCTCGCCAACACCTCGTCCATGTCGCCGGAGAAAAAACCCTAAGAAAATATAAAACAAGATGGACGGGTCCCCACTCCTCTTGCCGTCGAAAAGGCCGTCGGAAAAGAAAGATGAGAAGGGTCGAGGCGGTGGCGTGTACGAAAGCTAAGGCGGCAGCGGCTAGGGTTATGAGCTGGTCTGGAAATAGGTTTTGTGCATGGTATCGCTTTTTAAGGGGAGCTTTGCTTCTACAATCTCCTACTATAAAGGATGCTTGAAACAGACGCCTTCGGTTGTGTTCAGGTGTCGAGGTGCATTAGAGTCGAATCTTTATCAGATAACGTATTCAATACGGTCACGCAGGGGACTGAGACATATCTGTGTTTTTTAGCCTGACTCCTTCCTCTAAAATTACTGTAAGCATGAATCATCAGACCACAAAGGTCCATTCCACAAATCAGATTGCCTCCTGAACTAAAATTCAAAACCTCATTTTTCTGGAAGTGAAGAAGAACAAACATTTAATCATCATGTATGAATCCCTATCTTGCTAAACATTGACAAGGGTGCCATGGTGCACACTGAAATCAAACAACCACTAAATAAAATCCCCAAACCGAAACTGAATCCAATCAACAAAAAGGTACAAAAAAACTCATCAACCATTGCGCGGGATGAGCCAAATGTTGGTGGATATAAGTTTAATTAAACCATCGCCAAATTTGGAAAAAAATAATTGACTGGTGTTAGAGCCCCAAATCCGCAACAAACTGGATGAATCGGTGGATAATATCCAGAGAGGTTTCCCAAAGAAAGTGAGAGACCAAAACAGTCGAAGCAGGTTAGGGTTCACGGCGAACAAGAGGAACCCAGGTTCAGATAGACCGGTCTACTCCATGTTCGTACACCACAATGTGGGGGCGAGGAGGAGTCGGGAAGGAGAGGGGCAAATTACCTCCCTCAAGGCGCACTTATAGTTATAGATGACGACGTTACCTCCTCGGGATAAAATCTACTTGTTAGACATAGTGTAGCTCACATCAAACACCATTGGTCATGATTCAAGAATATCTTTTAATATCACCAAGGAACAAAGGATCTTGGACTATTTTTCAGTTGCCGAGAAATCAAGAATCTAATATGATTGAATATATATATATATATATGTTGGCTATTTATCAGATTTCCATAATGCCAGATCGCAAACCGGCTTTGTGTTCCAACATGGTGGAACTGCCATGTCATGAAAGTCTTCGAAACATACTCTTGTGGTGACATTTACCAATCATTATGAAAAAAACTTCATTATCTGAGGCTTCTGACGAATGTGTGTGGCTTCACAGAATGACAAACCACAGACAACGGTTATGTGGAATTAGTCCTATCAATCGCCTACAATTATCTGTGAAGATAATGCAACTTGTGTTGCACATATGCAAATATATATTATTTTTTTCAAAACGGAGGCAAAGATCGCCTCATCTATTAAATAAGCAGAAGAGAATTGCCCAGTTAATTACGGAAAACCGGGCAAAAATCGGAACAACAAGGGCCAAGCCCACTCCCATAGACTGAAACACTCAGTGCAAAGCCCACCCTAAACGTCGACATGTCGACCTGCGGCCGGACAACGCAGCTTCGACTCTGACGGAGAACTCAGAAGAACAAAACCAGGCACAGCTGGCGCCACGGAAGATCGCCGAACGGTCCACCTGCAGCCAGTCATCGTACACCACAGGGCCCCGCCGCTGCAGCTTCGACTCTAAAGCAACAAACAATCCGAGACAATATCGTGGACACGCCGGAGAAGAGCCGACTACCGCAATGATACGTCTGCAACGTATCTATAATTTATGAAGTATTCATGTCATGTTTACAATAATTTTATATGATTTTGGTATGATTTGATTAGAACTAACCCGGACTGATGCTGTTTTCAGCAGAGCTACCGTGGTGTTGTTTTTGTGCATAAATAAAAGTTCTCGGAATGGGCTGAAAATTTACGGAGAATATTTTTGGAAAATATAAAAAATATCGGAGCAAAAAGATATCGGAGAGGAGTCCTGAGGAGGCCACAAGCCTAGGGGGCGCCCCCCCTAGGGCGCGCCCCCCTGGCTTGTGGGTCCCTCGGGAGCCTCCCTGACTTGATTTCGACGCCAAGCACTCCTATAAATCGAGAAAACTCCAGAAAGAAACCTAGATCGGAAGTTCCGCCGCCGCAAGTCTCTGTAGCCACGAAAGATCAATCTTGGCCCTCTCCGGCACCCTGCCGGAGGGGGTCACCATCACCGGAGACCATGGAGGAGGAAGACGGAGGGGCCATCATCGCCATGGAGGCCAAGGACCAGAGGGAAAACCTCTCCCCACTCAGGGGGGAGGCCATGGAGGAGGAAGCACAAGGGGGAGACCCTCTCCCGCTCTCTCTCGGTGGCGCCGGAGTGCCATCGGGGGAACCATCGCCGCGGTGATCGTCTTCATCAACATCACCTTCTTCATCACCATCCTCATCTCCTTTCAGCGGTCCACTCTCCCGCACCTCGCTGTAATCCCCTACTTGAACATGGTGCTTTATGCCACATATTATGATCCAATGATTTGTTGCCATCCTATGATGTTTCGAGTAGATTTCTTTTGTCCTTTGGGTTGATTGATGATCTAGATTGGTTTGAGTTGTATGTTTTACTTTGGTGCTGTCCTATGGTGCCTTCCGTGCCGCGCACACGTGAAGGATTCCCGCTGTAGGGTGTTGTAATACGTTCATGATTCGCTTATAGTGGGTTGCTAGAGTGACAGAAGCTTAAACCCGAGTAAGGGGGTTGTTGCGTATGGGATAAAGGGGACTTGATGCTTTAATGCTATGGTTGGGTTTTACCTTAATGATCTTTAGTAGTTGCGGATGCTTGCTAGAGTTCCAATCATAAGTGCATATGATCCAAGTAGAGAAAGTATGTTAGCTTATGCCTCTCCCTCATATAAAATTGCAATAATGATTACCGATCTTGTTAACAATTGCCTAGGACAATTTCGCACACCGACCCATCATTATTCCACACTCGCTGTTTGTAATATATTGTAATATATTATAACTTTATGATAACAACACCTATTTTTATATTTTAGTTCTCCGATATCATGCAAAGCTATTCTCTTCATACCCACAACGTAGTTTTATTTCTCCTTTCTAGTTGGAAGCAAACGTTCGGCTTACGTAGAGTTGTATCAGTGGCAGATAGGACTTGAGAGAATATTGATCTTACCTTTAGCTCCTTGTGGGTTCGACACTCCATACTTATCACTTCCACCTTTGGAAATTGCTACGATGATTCCTTGCACTTGGGGATTATCAAGCTCTTTTTTGGCGCCGTTGCCGGGGAGCAATAGCGTGGGGTTGATATTCTTGTGTGTGCTTGTTTGCTTTCTTCACTAAGTAGATTTTGTTTTCCCTTTTTGCTTTCTTTAGTTGTGAGTGAAACAAACAAAAAAATTAAATAATGAAAAGTACAAAAATAATTACTCGCCTCTTATGCCTAAGAAGTTTTTCAAAAAGAGAAGTGATTGGAAGGTTTTGCATTGGAGAAGTGAGGGTCGACCTTGAACACTTGTGTTCATGCTCATGGAAACAATGTAGAATTTTTAATGGAAGTTTCTCAAAAATAATTATCCCCTTGTATATATCCATTGTATTATAAAAATAATGTGCCAAGTTTTGGTTTTAGGATGATTAGATTGCTTGTTTGCTTTGTGCGGTGCAAAAACAGAAACTTTGACTGTAGTGCATGAATTTACATTTCTTACTGGAACGTCAAAAGTTTCTGAAATTTTTACACAGTACTTCTATATAAATTGTTTAATCTGTCCTAATTTTTCAGAATTTTTTGAGTAACAGAAGTATACGAAGTTTCCAAATTGCTACAGACTGTCCTATTTTTGACAGATTCTGTTTTCTATGCATTGTTCTCTTATTTTGATGAATCTATGGGTAGTATCGGAGGGTATGAACCATGGTGAAGTTGGACTACAGTAGATATAATGTTAATATGAATTTGGAATGAGTTCACAACAATACTTAAGGTAGTATTTTGCTTTATTACACTAACGGATCTCACGAGGGTTTTGTTAAGTTTTGTGTGAATGAAGTGTTCGAAGATCGAGGAGGTATCGATATAAGAAGAATACGGAGAGACAAGAGTTCAAGCTTGGGGATGCCCAAGGCACCCCAAGTAAATATTTCAAGGAGACTCAAGCATCTAAGCTTGGGGATGCCCCGGAAGGCATCCCATCTTTATTCTTCAACAATTATCGGTATACCTCGGTTTTTGTTTTGTTCACATGATATGCATCTTTAGTGTTTTTATTTTATGCACCCTTCTAGTATGAGATAGTCCTTCATTGCTTTGTAGAATGCTCTTTGCGATTCACTTAGATCTTTTGAGTATGGCTTTGTAGAATGCTCTTTGTGCTTCACTTAAATCTTTTGAGTATGGCTTTATAGAATGCTTCGTGTGCTTCACTTATATATTTTGAGCTTGGATATTGGTTAATCTATATTAATTTTAGAATGCTCTATGAACTTCACTTATATCTTTTAGAGTACGAATAAAATTACCATCGGAATTGGGCTTGGAAGTGTATCATTAAAATGTCATGCCTAGCTAGAAAGGCATTAAAGAAAAGCGCTTGTTGGGAGACAACCCAATATTTACCCCTACTGTTTTTGTGCGTTCTCATGATTATGCTACTGTGGTAACTATGTTTTATATGTTTTCTTTCAATAAAGTGCCAAGTGATGCCTTTGGGATGATGTGGTTGATAGTTGACTTGATTCTGTGCAAAAACAGAAACTTTGGTGCCCAGTCCAGAATTTTTATAAATTCACCAGAGAGTCAAAAGCTTCTGAATTTTTTACACATGATTGATATACAAATTTCCTAGGTTTTCCTAATTTTTCAGAATTTTTGGGGCTGCAGAAGTATGGCCATTGTTCAGATCATTACAGACTGTTCTGTTTTTGACAGAATCTGCCTTGTTTGCGTAGTTTGCTTGTTTTAGCATTTCCATGGCATATATTAAGTGATATAAATTGTGGAAATGATAAGCTACAGTGTACATTATGCGTGAACAATTATGGATCTTGTATTTAACAGTACCTAAGTGGATGGTTTGCTCTTTATCATACTAACCCATCTCACGAAGTTCCGTTAAGTTTTGTGTGATTGAAGTTTTCAAGTTTTGGGTGAGATATCGATATGAGGAGAATAAGGAGTGGCAAGACCCTAAGCTTGGGGATGCCCAAGGAACCCCAAGGTAATATTCAAGGAAGATCCAAGCAACTAAGCTTGGGGATGCCCCGGAAGGCATTCCCTCTTTCGTCTTCAACATTATCGGTAACCTCACTTGGAGCTATATTTTTATTCGTCACATAATATGTGCTTTGCTTGGATCGTCATTATATTTTTTTATTTTCTGTTAGGTGTTATTCATAATCGTGTTTTTCAATAAAAAGTTCCAAGAATTGCCTTAGGATGCTTGCATTGCATGTTTGATGTGTGCTGTGTAAAAAAACAGAAACTTTTGCTGTAGTGTTTGAATTTTCATATTTTACTGGAACATGGAAAGTTTCTGAAATTTTTACATAGTATTATCATATAAATTATTTAGCATATCCTAAATTTTCATAATTTTTGAGTTACGGAAGTACACTGTTTTCATAAATTGCTACAGACTGTTCTGATTGGACAGAATGCTGTCATAATTTTGTTATCCACTTATCCTCTAGTTTCCATAGCCTATATTGGTAGATATAAATTGTGGAAACGGTAGTAAACAGTAGATGATGTTTGAAAATTATTGTGCAACTTGTCTTGGCAGTACATGAAGTGTTGATTTATTATTATGTGTACTAACCTATCTCACGAGTTCTTTTCGAGTTTTGTGTGGATGAAGTTTTTTAGAATAGGTGAAACCATGATATGAGAGGATTGAACGAGATACAAAAGCTCAAGCTTGGGGATGCCCAAGGCACCCCAAGTAAATATTTCAAGAAGTCTGAAGCATCTAAGCTTGGGGATGCTACGCATCCCATCTCTCTTCATCAACAATTATCGATTAGCCTATGTTGAGCCTAAATTTTTATTCATTCACATGATGCGTGCTATTCTTGGACTGCCATTTTTATTTTGCTGTCTGAATAAAAGCATTGGATCTGAAATTCTGAATAAGAGAGAGAGTCCTCACATGGCTATTTAACTAATTGACTACGCATTGATCTTCACTTATATCTTTTTGGAGTAGTTTGTCATTCAATCTCGTGCTTCACTTATATCCTATGAGTAAATGGCTGAATGAATTGAATATCATAAATCTGAAATTAAATATGCTTCATATACTTAGCCCATGGGGAGTAATGACTTCACACATAATAAGTATAGGTGGTAAAATTTATTGAAAGTTAGCAAACACCGCATTGGTCACTTGAACAATTCATGAAAGAATATTGAAGGAAGAGAGATTCCACATATAAATATACTATCTTGGACATCTTTTATGATTGTGAGCTCATTAATTATTTTCAAACTTGAGCAAATTAATTGAAATTGGACAAGGAAGACAACGTAATGAGTTATATTTGGGTATATTTGTATAGAAGTTATATTGTTATGGATCCTCCAACATGTGTTGCTTGCTTCCACCTCATACTAGCCAAAACTTCCGCACCAAGTAGAAATACTACTTGTGCATCCAAACACCCGTAAACCAGTTTTGCCATGAGAGTCCACTATACCTACCTATGGATTAAGTAAGATCCTTCAAGTAAGTTGTCATCGGTGCAAAAAGCAATAAAAATTGCTCCTAAATATGTACGATCTTTTATTGTGAGGGAAAATAAGCGTTGTACGAATTTGTGATGGTAAAGAAATAAATGTGACGGACTGCATAATAAAGGTTGCTATCACAAAGGGCAATACAACGTGACGTTCCTTTGCATTAAGGGTTTGCACGTCCAAAAACAAAAAGCGCATGACAACCTCTGCTTCCCTCTGCGAAGGGCCTATCTTTTACTTTCTAGTACTTACCTTTACGCAAGAGTCATGGTGATCTTCACCACTTCCTATATGTCGCCTTTTTCTCTTGGCAAGCGTCATGTGTTGGGGAATGATCTAGACATATATATCCACACAAATATATTTGATCATGAATTATTATTGTTGACAATTATCTATATGATAAATAAGTTGGGAGGCGAAACATTAAGCCCCTATCTTTGTCTGTGTTCGGTGGATGCTATTTGTTCTTAAAATATGCTTTGAGTGTCAATAATCATGGAAGACTATATGATAGTTGAGTATGTGGAATTTGCTAAATCAAAGCTCTTACATAGACTCTTCCTGAAAATAAAATGAATTGCAATTGTTCGATAACTAGGAATATGGTTTGTTAGTTTTCAAGAAACTTTCTGGTCTATACTTTAACATGTGAATAGCTCGTTACTTGATCATGAGAAGTTTTATGAGATGAGCTACTGTTTATGGTTTATATTGATGCTAGAAAAAGTGATTGGAATTATCATTGATCAAACTTGTGCACTTGCTAGCATTCACACTTCATAAATTATTTCTTTTATCATTTACCTACTCGAGGACGAGCAGGAATTAAGCTTGGGGATGCTGATATTTCTCCAACGTATCTATAATTTATGAAGTATTCATGCCATGTTTACAATAATTTTATATGATTTTGGTATGATTTGATTAGAACTAACCCGGACTGACGCTATTTTCAGCAGAGCTACCGTGGTGTTGTTTTTGTGCAGAAATAAAAGTTCTCGGAATGGGCTGAAAATTTACGGAGAATATTTTTGGAAAATATAAAAAATATCGGAGCAAAAAGATATCGGAGAGGAGTCTCGAGAAGGCCACAAGCCTAGGGGGCGCGCCCCCCTGTCTTGTGGGTCCCTCGGGAGCCTCCCTGACTTGATTTCGACGCCAAGCACTCCTATAAATCGAGGAAACTCCAGAAAGAAACCTAGATCGGAAGTTCCGCCGCCGCAAGTCTCTGTAGCCACGAAAGATCAATCTTGGCCCTCTCCGGCAACCTGCCGGAGGGGGTCACCATCACCGGAGACCATGGAGGAGGAAGACGGAGGGGCCATCATCGCCATGGAGGCCAAGGACCAGAGGGAGAACCTCTCCCCACTCAGGGGGGAGGCCATGGAGGAGGAAGCACAAGGGGGAGACCCTCTCCCCCTCTCTCTCGGTGGCGCCGGAGTGCCATCGGGGGAACCATCGCCGCGGTGATCGTCTTCATCAACATCACCATCCTCATCTCCTTTCAGCGGTCCACTCTCCCGCACCCCGCTGTAATCCCCTACTTGAATATGGTGCTTTATGCCACATATTATGATCCAATGATGTGTTGCCATCCTATGATGTTTCGAGTAGATTTCTTTTGTCCTTTGGGTTGATTGATGATCTAGATTGGTTTGAGTTGTATGTTTTACTTTGGTGCTGTCCTATGGTGCCTTCCGTGCCGCGCACATGTGAAGGATTCCCGCTGTAGGGTGTTGCAATACGTTCATGATTCGCTTATAGTGGGTTGCTAGAGTGACAGAAGCTTAAACCCGAGTAAGGGGCTTGTTGCGTATGGGATAAAGGGGACTTGATGCTTTAATGCTATGGTTGGGTTTTACCTTAATGATCTTTAGCAGTTGCGGATGCTTGCTAGAGTTCCAATCATAAGTGCATATGATCCAAGTAGAGAAAGTATGTTAGCTTATGCCTCTCCCTCATATAAAATTGCAATAATGATTACCGATCTTGTTAACAATTGCCTAGGACAATTTCGCACACCGACCCATCATTATTCCACACTCGCTGTTTGTAATATATTGTAATATATTATAGCTTTATGATAACAGCACCTATTTTTATATTTTAGTTCTCCGATATCATGCAAAGCTATTCTCTTCATACCCACAACGTAGTTTTATTTCTCGTTTCTAGTTGGAAGCAAACGTTCGGCTTACGTAGAGTTGTATCAGTGGCAGATAGGACTTGAGAGAATATTGATCTTACCTTTAGCTCCTTGTGGGTTCGACACTCCATACTTATCACTTCCACCTTTGGAAATTGCTACGATGATTCCTTGCACTTGGGGATTATCACGCAACCATTGCCGTGTCGCCGACCTCGCTCCCACCATCATCGTTGCCACCAAAGTCTGGACGCCATAGTGATTCGCTCGGGGCCGCCGCCCCGACATCCACCGCTCCGTCACGCCCAGCACAATCAACCGGCACCGCCTTCCAGGGCCGCCGCCTCGACATACTACCGCTCCCCTCGAGCAGCAACGCCGCACAACCCAGTTGCCCGCAGCCCACGCTGCTCAGGGCAACCGCTCGCAGACCACGAACGTCGCACCACATCCGGGGCCGCCGCCCCGACATAAAGTTAGACCGCCCCCTCTGGGGCGCATCGACCGAGCCGACACCCCTACCGCTCAAGCGGGACAAGGATGCCACCCAATCAATGTCGAGACAGAGCCCCACCTCATAGAGCTGCCACTCACATTGTTCCTGAGATCGCCATCTCGGCGCACAAACATAAACCACCCGGAGCCGCCACCCCGACGCCCACTGTCCCCGACGACGAAGAGATCCGTGCAAACTGCAGTATGCTGACTCACCAAGGAGATGCCTCAAAGAAGGAAACGACGTAGCCGCCGTCATCGCCCGCTTCGACCATCCGAAGCTAGAGATTTCTCCCGGAGAGTCGTGTAATGGAGCTCCACGGCAACGCCTTCAAGAAGGGGACGACGCCATGGCGTCGCCGTTGCGGGCGCCGACCCAAAGGCAGGGCTGGGCTTTCGCCCGGAGTTCCACCACACCTCCGAATCCGAGCAGAACCGAAGCACTGCACAACACACAATCCCCATGGTCGACGTCCACCGGCTCCACCTCATGGTGCGGCGCCCTAGGCCTGCCCGCGAGCCCTCGTGGCCGAAGCCACCGCACCACCTTCCAGATCCATGGCAGGCCGCCATTGCCATGGATCATCAGCTGTTGGCCGTACCCGCCGCACGCCGGCCAGCCCCGCGCCCCCTTGTGCCACAGCACCCGCAGACCCAGCACTCACGCCCGTGCCACTGGAGCCCCCGCCACGCCGCACCGCCCGACGGGCCACCGGGCCCGCGCCAGCGCGCGCCGGAGCTGTGCCCGCACGCCGGCCAGCACCCACCGGGACTCGACGCATCTCCTCGCCAGATCCGCCCGTCCGCGCTCCTCTCGTCGCACACGCCCGCGCCGCAAGAGTCCCTCCACGCCGCTCCGCCCGACGGACCACAGGGACCGCACCAGCGCACGCTGGAGCTGGGCCCGCTGGCCAGCTAGCTCCCGCCTGGACCCGAAGCACCGCCGCGCGAGATCCGCCCGCGCACCTCCGAGAGGGACCCCCCGCCGCCACCCTCCCTGGAGCCTGACCGGGCTTCGCCGGCGGGCTCCTCAGGCGACGGCGAGGTGAGGGGGACGGTGGTGTGAGGGACGATGGCGGCGCCGGAGGGGCTCCCCCCGTGTCGCCAGAGAGAGGCGACGCAGGGGTGGGGGGAGTTTGTTTGCTATGGCTGGATGTGTGAAGTATATGCAAATATACAAATAGAACATCAAGAACAATATCACTAAGCATATTGCTACTAAGTTGTTTGCAGTTTGCTATCAGACGATGTGAGTGTTATTTAAAATTAATAACACTAGCCATGAAGGCCTTCCCGTCAAAAAAATAAAAGTTGTTTCCCCATGAACTCCAGAAAAGAAAATATAGGCATCTTGCAAGTCAAATCACGTGAAAACGTTGCTGATTTGTTCGCCGAAACTATACCAACTTTTGTATTTTAGAAATAATATTCATGAAATTGGTATGCGATGACTTTAGGACATGCAAGAATCATGACGTGTATCTTTCTGAGATGTTCCTGTTCAAAGCATCATATTGCACTTTTTTCCTTCGTGAGTTTTATGTTTCAGCTTCTCATCAAGGATTTTTAGTGAAGAACTTTTGAAGGAGAAACCTTTCGAGATGATGATGGTATTTGGACAAACATAGATTAAGGGAGTGTTATGGTTTAATTAAGCATGATTAATTGAAGGGACATCTATCTTTGCCCAAACAAACATATGGTTGTCTTTTAGAACCGTCACATTGCTCCAAACTGTTGCTCCTGTGCGACGCGCCTCTTGAAGGCTTATATATTAACCGAACTCATCAATCAATGCAAATATTCATTTGACATTCACTGCTCCCGGTTTTCACCTTCGAACACCATGAAGTGAAGACCGTATAATATCATACTATTCCAACTATACAAACTTGTGAATGTCTTCACGTAATTTTTCAGTTTACCTATGCATAACCATGCGAAGTGTGTCGACCTGGGCCTGAATTGCGGAAACAACAAACGAGGGAAATCAGACGAATGGACTTGTTTGATCGTGAGGCGAAAGGTAGGTGTTCCAACACTAAGGGCTTGTTTGGTTACCTGCATGCATTTTGAGAGGTCGCATGTGATGAACGGGACATGCTCACTAGGGCCTGGCTCAGCAAAAGCGTGCAAAAAATGGCATACATATGGGCTACCTCTGTCCTGGTTTACTAGTCCTTATCGTATTTCGGGTTAAGTTTGACCACATATTTAACTGGCAAATGTTAATGCATGTTACTAAAAAATAATTTGTTGGATTCATATTTGAATTTAGTTCCAATGATATTATTTTTGCTACGTATAACATGCATTTTTTGAAACTAAAACCATGGTCAAAATATGACCCTGAATACAAAGAGGACAGTAAACCAGGACAGAGATAGTAGTTTGATTGCATGCATGCATGAGATTTGATAGCATTCATAGCGTCTCATTTGGTTGTGAATTTGGTTGTGACGGCTTTCCGCATGTGTTGTGAGAGCAGCATGCAATCTGGCACAGAAAAAGAGGAAATCTTTCCCATCTCGTGGTTCGTGCGATCCTCCACGAGTGAAATCGACCAATTCAGCCATTCCTCCCAACTAGGCAAACACTGCTTAAAATGGTGTGCGGTCATGAATTCCAAGCTCCTCGGTCGGAGCCGGTGCAAGCAAACTTGATGCGGGGTACAATATTTTTACTTCATGCATCGTATCTACCATGGAAATCCCTACCAGTCGCACGATGCGGGGGAATGTCTCTACAACGCACAAGGACGAGCGAGCCAGCAAGTGGCCCAACGCACTTCAACGGTAAGCAGAGTAAGGGTAGGGTTCTCGTCCCAGTTTTGGGAAGGTTCCATGCCGAATTTTACTGGTTTTGGGAACCTTCTAGAAAATTCCTAAACCGATTTTCTCTTCGTTATAGCTTCCTTTACCCCTCTTCCGTTTTTTTTTGTTTCTTTTCCATTTTCATAAACTCACAAGTTTCAAAAAATGTTCAAACCCTTCAAAAACTGTTCAGAATTACAAAAAATGTTTGCAATTTTCAAATATTGTTCATGTTTTAAAACAATGCTCAGGTTTTTAATCAGTGCCTAGAATTTGAAAGGTTGTTCACATTTCCAAAAATGTTCTGTTTTTCTTTCCAGAAAATATCAGTGTTTCTAAATATTTGAAAAATTTCTCAACTAAAATCGTTCTTGTTTTTTAAAAATTGTTCAAAATTTTAAAATTTATTTGTGTGTTTGGAAAATGTTTGAAAAATTCATTGCATTTTTTCAAAATGTTCAAAGATTCGAAAAATATGTTCTTTTATTTATTTATTTTAAAATTTGAGAAAATGTTCATGTTTTTATAAAATGTACTATTTTTTAAAAAATATATTTGCATTCATAACATGTTCTCATTCTTTCGAAAAACCTTCACACTTTTATTTAATACTAGCTGGATGCCCGTGCTTTGCCACGGAATAACAAAGACGCATGAATAATACAATTGTTCTAGTGTGTTGTCAACGGAATAACAAAAACACATGTATCACACAGTTTTTCCAATTTAGCATTGTCTGTAGCATGAGGCCATGTGGTTGTCGGTCATATACCAGCGACAAGTACCAATTCTCTCCCCGCTTCTTTCCTTGACAATAACATCTATCACCCTACCCCTCCTTTCACTCTACCGTCATTCATCTGTCCTTGTTTTAGCATTGTGATTGCTTTAAATATTAACAATTTCTATTTGGCGCTGCCCAACAAAATCAACACTTAACATGATATAAGCCTCCACAAACTGAAAAATGGAAAGAAAAATCCCGGAAAATTGAGCAAAACCAAGTCAAAAAACATGTCAACATTTCCTCCTCAAGCAGGGCAAATCTGGAAGCGAATTTCCCATTCATGTTGAATAAGAAAGCTAGATTTCTATGCATTACCACGGAATAAGACAATATATTGACCAAAGAATCATTCCATGCGGTGGATACAAACTTTACAAGCTCTTGATGTTTTACCAATATAGCAAGTGATTGTGATGGCTTCTTTCTTGTGTTTCTCTCTTAGCTGCAACAGTTAAACCTCATATAAAGACAAACAAACCAAATTTATTATACCAAAAAGATGGCAGCCGTGCTTGGCAAATGCATAGGAAAAAAATACTATCCCCTGCATTGCAACTGTTTTGGGAATACCCTCCTTTTTGCTTGTTCATCAAAATATTTTTATTTCGGTTCTAGAATAAAGTAACATGACTTGTTAGTAGCTTTCAAAATTTTAACAGGACAATTACTAATGTTCCAGCCTAAGCAATGCAAATCCGCTTTTTGTGATACATCTCAGCGAACAAGAAACATAGATTAAGTTAAACACAAAAGAATTAGTCTTCCAATCCAAAAAGTGCATGACTCGAATTTTCCTTTCACAGCCAAATGTGCAGCCCAATTCAGCCTAGCATTAATTAAGAAATTTGATGCGGCCAACAAAAACAACACAAAGTTGTTACTGTTTAAAACTGAAGGCGATAAAATTTAGAAGTCGATACCTAAGAACAGGGCGAGCAATGGTGGGTGGTGGGAAAAATCTTGGCTAAGTAATATCTCATGATATCGCACCACTAAGTAAAGGATAAATCGCTCCCTCAAAAAAGGTAAAGGATAAATCACAAGATTATACTACAGGATATTATTGAAATGGTAGTTGTAGCGGTAACGGAACACCTTTTGATTAGAGTATGTGTTCCTTATTTGTAGCACTGTTCAAAAAATCTTCCGATTCAGCGATTTATCGTCAGACTTATCGCTACTCTTGGGGTGACCGATAAGATTATGCCTTATCTTCACCATTTATCGTTTTGGCCGATTTATCTCTATGACAAGCGATTTATGAGGAATCTACCGATAAATCGGGCCTATTCATAGCACTATGTTTACAAAAATTATGTTTATTTGCGTTTTGTGGACCTTGTTACACAATATGTGTTGTTGTCCTATTTTGTTTATCATTATATGAGTATTCAAAGGCTAGGAATTAAGGTAATACTTATGTCCAATATTGTTTTGGTGTTGAATATAACATATTTTGCTGTTCGGAACCTGGGATTTGCAGAAAATGACCGCTTAATAGTCGACCGATAAAATCGATTAATCGACCGATTTCCGATTAATCTCTAATCCCCAGCTGACCGAGACGCTAACAATAAGCGATATCCTCAACATTGATTTGTAGTAATGAACAAAATGTGCGCTTAGTTCCATAAGAACGGTGAAAGAACGTGGATGTCGCCTAGAGGGGGGGGGGGGTGAATAGGCGCTTCAAAATAATTACGGTTTAGCCTTTAACAAATGCGGAATAAAACTAACGATTAATATGTCAAGCACAAAACCTAAAACAATTAGGCTCACCTATGTGCACCAACAACTTATGCTAAGCAAGATAAACAACTAAGTGATAGCAAGATATAAAGCATGAAACAATATGGCTATCACAAAGCGAAGTGCATAAGTAAAGGGCTCGGGTAAGAGATAACCGAGGCACGCGGAGACGACGATGTATCCCGAAGTTCACACCCTTGCGGATGCTAATCTCCGTTCGGAGCGGTGTAGAGGCACAATGCTTCCCAAGATGCCACTAAGGCCACCGTAATCTCCTCACGCCCTCACACAATGCAAGATGCCGTGATTCCACTAAGGGACCCTTGAGGGCGGTCACCGAACCCGTACAAATGGCAACCCTTGGGGGCGGTCACCGGTACCCGTACAAATTGCTCGGGGCAATCTCCACAACCTAATTGGAGACCCCGACGCTTACCCGGAGCTTTGCACCACAATGATTGAGCTCCGAGCCACCACCAACCGTCTAGGGCGCCAAAGCACCCAAGAGGAACAAGCTCTAGGGTGCTCAAACACCCAAGAGTAATAAGCTTCTCAACTTCTCACTTCCACGTATCACCGTGAAGAACTCAAACCTATGCACCAAATGCAATGGCAAGGGCACACGGAGTGCCCAAGTCCTTCTCTCCCAAATCCCACCACAACAACAAATGTTATGGAGGAAATGAGATGAAGAACGAAGAAGAACATGAAGAACTCCAAGATCTAGATCCTGTTGGGAAACGCGACAGAAAACAAAAAATTTCCGACCTACGCACCAGCCCAGGACCACTATGGAGACTGCATACAAGGTTTGATCATTTCGTTACCGACTCGTAGCGCAGCGGAAGTAGAGTCGATGACGATCGGCGGTGCAGATCCCCGCAGCTAGGATTTTACAACCTCCCAACCGCGAGGATGTATACCCTCATCTGCCCCGCGGACAGCCCTCCGGGAGGCGGTCGCACAGTCCCCCGGACGGTGTCGCGGACAGCCCTTCGGGGGGACCTCCGAAACTCGGATTGTCACTCGGACAGCTCTTCGGGAGGACCTCCAAAACTCGGACGGTCACACGGACAGCCCTTCGGGAGGCACTCTCGAACTAAGACCGAAACTACGATCTCTCTACAGAGTTGCACACATACGGTGTCATCTATCCGGCAGGGCTTCGCCGTCCAGAACTAGTTCCTGCCGGAACCCAGACAGCCTTTCGGCTCTACGAAACTATTTCGCTGGGAGGGAGAGAAGAATGCCAGATCATGCATGGCTTTGTGTATGAGAGCAAGAGTATGTCTTATGGCAGCCCACACACCTCCTATTTATAGGAAACCCAAGGGGTAGGGTGGTTTTACAAGAAAACCCAAAACCCACATGGAAAGGAGTCCTTCCCAAGGACCTAAAAGGTGAAACCAAGGAACAAGGGGGACTCCATGAAGGAGTCCACCATGTGGCCGGCCACACCCTCATGTGGGGCCCCAAAATTGGCCCCTATCCATCCATGTCATCCCCAAGATCTTTTGGAGCAAAGCCCCAAAAGGTGGCTTTCCAAAAATATCCCAAAAAGCACTTTCACTATTCATGACGACATTTTTCAGCGTCTGATCGAACTGAAAATATTCATGTGGGCTTAGAACAATTCTAGTACCCACCAAAATAATTTTCAACGCGAGCCGGAACAATTCCGGTTTAGTGATTTCATCTGCGAAAAGCATCTGAAGCGGTTTCGGCAGCTCCGGAACATTTCCGGTTTTCATCCCGGAAAATTCCAGAAAGTTTCCAGAATGATTCTGGCACCCTCCAAGAATTATCAGGCATGTGCCAAAACCAATTTGACTTTATGGTATCCTCTGAAACAACTTTTCAGTTTCACCGGAACTCATCCGGTGACCTCTCTGCGGAACTTTTCCGCTGTCCGAAACTTTTCCGATGTCCGAAACTTTTTCGGTGTTTTTCTCTCAGACTCCCTGTCTAGTATTCAACAGATAGATGACCCTTAAGCGTGTGACCCTATAGGTTCGGTGAAGCATAGACATGACCCGGAACCCCTTCCGATCAATGATCAACATCGGAGCCGTGGACACCCATATTGACCCCTATACCCACACGAATGAATATTCGAGTGAACCACCAGTTGCCGTGTGCTATTCCTGTTGCTTCACGATATGTTACAAATACCCGAGGTGAGAAACATCGGCATCCTCGTGGATCAACACTTGTCCATAATGCCAGTTACCTCGTTGCCGGTATTGTTCTCTTTTCTCGTTTCTGTGTTTCGGCATCCCTGTGATCAAATCACAATGTGTCTGGCCAGACGATGATGGATACCGTAACACCGAGAGGGCCCAGAGATATCTCTCCATCGTCGGAGGAGCAAATCCCAATCTCGAGCTATCAAGTTACTTGACACACTTTTCCATGAACCCGTAAGCCGCCGTAATAGCCACCCATTTACGGATGACGTTTAACAAACCCCAAAGTTCATGAAGCAAGCATGAAGAAACTCGATACTCTCATGGTCTAAGGAATCATGCAAACGTTAACCATCTCTGTGTTATTAACCATTAACTTATGACGAATGTATCTCATAGCATAACATCAATCGGGTCGATTCAACACAAGTGTTCTACCAACAATTGTGCCCTCAAAATTGCCGGCATAGCCATGCCCATGATCAGGAAAACAGGATCATCATGCAATACTTGAGCCAGTCATAGAGGCTTGACTAGGAATACATTTTACCGTTTATTATCCCACACGTGCATATGAGTCTTCCTCCGAGCCTCGTGGTTATTGTAGACTGGAGAACCATAGCAGTTATAGCATGGAACATAAACCTAATTATGAACAGGGAGATAATCAATAACATTTATTATTGCCTCTAGGGCATATCTCCTACAGATCCAAGGGGTTCCCCTCACTTAGAGGAGAAAGTGATTGGTGGAAATGTGGATCTATATCTCCTCTCTCTTTTCCCTCAAGAACTAGCAAGAATCATTGGAGGGATTGAGAGTTAGCAAGCTCGAAGAAGGTCAACAATGGGTGGCAAACTCGAGCTAAAGAGATAAGAACCATTGGGGAAGAAGACCCCCTTAAATAGGTGGGGGGAAATCCAACCGTTACCCCCACAGCCCGCACACAAGCGGTAGTACCGCCCCTGGGAGCGGTACTACCGCCCACTAGTAGAACTGAGTAGTAGTAGAAAGGGCGGCGGTACTACCGCCACTACTACCGCTGCGGCTGGAGGGCTGGCGCTGGACACCAGACAAGTGTCTGGAGCTGTCTGGTGCCTCCCGCGAGTTCCCCGAGCCACCCCACTTCCCCCCAGCGGTACTACCGCTGGCCAGGGCGGTAGTACCGGCTATAAGCGGTACTACCGTGCTGGCCAAAGCGGTACTACCGCGGGAGAGAAACAAAGAACCCAAGCAATCAGATGGAAACAGTAAAACCAGAACTGCCATAACCTTCGCATATGAGCTCCGAATTGAGCAAACTCAAGCTTGTTGGATTCAGGACGACAAGAGCTATCCAACAGCGATGTGATGTGAAACCTCTATGAATTCCAATGATATAGAGATGTGAAACCTCTATGAATGAAGAACCGGCAAAAACTCCAACATCAAAAACATCATAGAAGATGCATATGGACTCCGTTTTCGATGAACTTGAGCTTGTAATGAAGCTGACTATAAGCTCAAGAACCCACATAGAGAAAAGCCAACCAAGAACCAAGAAAGATGATGATGCCAAGAATGCAATGGTTTGAGCTCTCAACGAACGATACGATCAAGCTACTCACTTGAGAGCCCCCCTTGATAGTACGGCTATCGATCCTATAACCCGGTCTCCTAACTACCACCATGAGACCGGTAAAATAGAAAACCCTATCAAGGTCAAACCTTTGCCTTGCGCATAGTCCACTTGAGCTAGATGATGACGATCTTGTCCTTCTCAAGATGGACCACCTTTCTGTTGGAAATATGCCCTAGAGGCAATAATAAATTGGTTATTATTATATTTCCTTGTTCATGATAATCGTTTATTATCCATGCTATAATTGTATTGATTGGAAACTCAAATACATGTGTGGGTACATAGACAACACTGTGTCCCTAGTAAGCCTCTAGTTGACTAGCTCGTTGATCAAAGATGGTTAAGGTTTCCTAGCCATTGACATGAGATGTCATTTGATAACGGGATCACATCATTAGGAGAATGATGTGATGGACAAGACCCAAACTGTAAACGTAGCATTTGATCGTGTCAGTTTATTGCTATTGTTTTCTGCATGTCAAGTATCTGTTCCTTTGACCATGAGATCATGCAACTCACTAACACCGGAGGAATACCTTGTGTGTATCAAACGTCGCAACGTAACTGGGTGACTATAAAGGTGCTCTACAGGTATCTCCGAGGGTGTCTGTTGGGTTGGCATGGATCAAGACTGGGATTTGTTACTCCGTATGACGGAGAGGTATCTCAGGGCCCACTCGGTAATACAACATCACAATGAGCCTTGCAAGCAATGTGACTAAAGTGTTAGCCACGAGATCTTGTATTACGGAACGAGTAAAGAGACTTGCCGGTAACGAGATTGAACTAGGTATAGTGATACCGACGATCGAATCTCGGGCAAGTAACATACCGAAGAACAAAGGGAACAGCATACGGGATTAACTGAATCCTTGACATAGAGGTTCGACCGATAAAGATCTTCGTAGAATATGTAGGAGCCAATATGGGCATCCAGGTCCCGCTATTGGTTATTGGCCGTAGAGGTGTCTCGGTCATGTCTACATAGTTCTCGAACCCGCAGGGTCTACACACTTAACGTTTGGTGACGATTAGTATAATTGAGTTATTATGTTGGTGACCGAAAGTTGTTCGGAGTCCCGGATAAGATCCCGGACATGACGAGGATCTCCGGAAGAGTCCGGAGGTAAAGATTGATATATGTGATAATAGTGTTTTGATCTCTGGAAGGGTTCCGGAATTCACCGGAAGGGGTTCCGGATGTTTACCGAAGTGTTCGGGTGCAGCAACACTTTTTATGAGCCAAAGGGATAAAGCCCACAAGGTATTGGAAAGTGCAAAAGTAGTTTTGCTGCCGCGTAAGCGGTACTACCGCTTGGTGAAGCGGTACTACCGCCGGAGCGGTACTACCGCTTGTGTGAAGCGGTACTACCGCCCAAGCGGTACTACCGCTTGTGTGAAGCGGTACTACCGCTTGTGCGCGGCTGTGCACGGTTCGGCAGGGATCCGAGTTGGACTCTTTCCCTGCGGGCCAAACCGACCTTGTGCGGGCAAAACCGACCTGGAGGAGGCTTTTACTCCAAGTTTAGACCCCAAGGCTCAACATATAAATAGAGGGGCAGGGCTAGCACACGGGACACATCAGGATTCCCCAAGCCGTGTGCCGGCAACCCTAGCCCTCTAGTTCCTCCGTCATAATCTCCGTAGCGCTTGGCGAAGCCCTGCAGAGATTGTTCCTCACCACCATCACCACGCCGTCGTGCTGCTGGAACTCAACCACTACTTCACCATCGCTCGCTGGATCGAGGAGGTGAAGGCGTCATCAAGCCGTACGTGTGTTGAACGCGGAGGTGCCGTCCGTTCGGCACTAGATCGGAAGGATCGTGATTGGATCGCGGGACGCTCGGCGATTTGGATCGCGAAGACGTTCGACTACATCAACCGCGTTTATTAACGCTTCCGCTTAGCGATCTACAAGGGTATGTAGATTCACTCTCCCTCTCATAGATGCTCATCACCATGGATAGATCTTATGTGTGCGTAGGAAAATTTTTGTTTCCCATGCAACGTTCCCCAACACTTTCTTGATTGCGTCGGCTCGATGAAGACTAGTAGATTGCTCCCCCATACTCCACTATGGGAGAGCCACTCTTCGACACATCTTCACAAGTCCATTGTCACCAAAATGGACGGCAAGCTTCAAGCATGATCTCTCCGCGATGCTTCATTTGAACTTGCACACCGCAACCTTGATGACGATCACCACTTGATGTCATCCTTCATGGGTTGTATGAGATCTTCCTCTTGACGCAAGCCCATGAAAATATACCTAACCCCACAACGAACTCTCACGTAGACCATGGGTTAGTACACAAAGCGTAATGGACAATGCTTACCATACCATGGGATCACTTGATCCCACTTGGTACATCTTCTACGCTTTTTGTGTTGATCAACTCGAATCATTCTTTGCCTTAATCTTGATCAACCTTGTGTCTTCTCTTCTCTCTTCACAAAGATGATGTCTTGAAGGTAAACATGAATGTTCACACAATCCTTTTCTTCAAGACATGCTTGCAATGAGATCAACTCTCACATGACCAATCTTTGAATAAAACCTTACATACCACCTTGGTCACCATATAAACTTCTTGAAACCAACACATGTACTTCAAGAAGTGCCTACGGACAAATCCTTCGAATATAACTCAGGGCAACCATTAGTCCATAAGGATTGTCATCAATTACCAAAACCACACATGGATAAATGTGCTCTTACAAACGGGTTATATTGCGAAAAATGGAAACATGTCTGAGAATGTAAAAATGGAAAAACTATACTGGTTTGAATCTGCATGTCACAATAAACAAATGAGATTAACCCTTGAATAAAAAATTGGGAATGATCTAGACTAAGAATAAGCCTGAAACTGGGATATGTCCTCCAAAAACCTATAATGATGGAGCCATCATTTTTGTCAATGCCCATTCGCTGTTTTCAGCGAAATAGGCATAGAAAGTTTATTGTAGAAACAGGGATGGTCAGTGTGAACAATCATCAGGATAAGGGGGCAAGGGAGAACAGGGTGGTTCAACTGGCAGAGTATTTGGAAACTGCTGATCGACACCTCCCAAGTTTCAACAATTCATAGCGTGTGCTGCCGACTCAAACAATCTAATTTTGACCTAAGGGATGTGTTGAACAACAAAACCCTGATCTGTCCAGTACAACCATTAACAAAAAGAACAAATGCATACTACTACTTTGAGGCCGCACATATTATTTAGCATGCAGACCGGCATGAGAGCAAACAAAAAGGATAAATAAAATTAAACGCAAAGTTCAAGACTCGTTATGATTTAGTAAGCAAAGTCAGTAGTAGGTGTGCGGCTGATTAGGAATTCAGGTAGAGAACAATAACAATACCTGGTGGATAGCAATATCATAGTACTCCTGCAGATAATATATACAATTCAAGAGCAACTTCATGGAAGGAAATAACCTACATTTGTTATTTTATAAGGGAGCTGAAAGAAATATGAGAAGAAAACTGTATTATCTTATTCAACAAGAACACGAGGGATTAGCAAAGAAACAAGGGCTCCTCACCAGCGTGCTTCTGGTTAGCAACGAGAAGCGGCCACACATATGCCGCCCCAACCTCATCTTCTTGTTCTCATCGTCTTCCTTCCACGTAGAATAAAGAAAGGCCCGAGACCAAAACCCAAAGAGGAATAGAGGGAGGGGGATATCAATCGAGTGAACTGCCTGGCGCACCTGTGGTTTCTGGCTTTCTGCTTGCAACCTGCCGGTCTCGACTGCCTCTCCATCTGCAGCCGCACCACCAAGTCGCGCATGTCGCCCTCGCCGATCTTGGACCGCGCCTACTGTCTCTCCTGGATTTGGGGACAGGAGGCGCCACTTGGGATGTCGAGGCGGAGCGGATGTGTTGGGGCTGCTGCCACGCGCCTGACCATACGCGGTCGACTCCGGTGGCAGCCGCTGGCCCGCACATCTTCGGCAGGGCCGCGCTTGCTGGCTCGGCAGCATGGGGTGCGGTTGGGTGACGCCGAGCTACGACTATGGAGGCAGGAAGACGAACCCTTCCATGCGGTGGGGGAAGGAGGACACCGTGATGGTTTGGGATTGGGAGAGAGGGGTGGGAGAGGGATAGGGCACGCATGTTGGGGGGGAGAAGGTGGAGGACGTGGGAGCGTGGTCAGACTGTTTTTTTTTTTTGAAAAACAACATCTACTTTATTAATTAGAGACTAGTAAGTATGCGCGTGCAACGCACGTCTAGACTAATACTATAAATAATTCAAGAATTTCACGTGTATAGAAATAGTGCATGACACATTACAAAGCCAATCATTGCGCCGCAATATTTACTTGCCTCACATGCAACTCTTGAGAAGAAATGGAAAGTTATATTTGCTGGTGATGAGACATTTGGAATAAAACAATAAAGAGAAACCATTTCGTGCAACTTATAAAAAGTTTCCCCATCATACATCGTGTATTAAAAAATAAACAAAATCACCAACCAAACCTAGTAACCAAACAGGTTGATCAGAATGTGAATCTTTCTTTGAACCTCAATTTGTTTCAAGATTGAAGCCTGAAAGGAACAACAATAAACCAGACAAATAAGTTCAAATTGGATCTGAATAACCAAAATAAACAACTGTATAAAAATGACATAATGAATAAATTATGAACTGGTTAACTGAAAACTTAAATAGAAGGCACAAAATGCTGAAATTAATAAAAATGACAGGTGAACAGGTTGATCAAAATGCTGTATAAAAATGAGATACAAAATGCAGCTTAGTGTTCCCTGAAAACTTAAGCAGGGAACATGACAGGTGAGCAAGAAATCAAAATCAGAAGATAGGCTAAAGTGAAGACAGTTTCTACTTAGTGGTATTCCTTTCACACTGATCATGTGCGCACTGAAACTTTTTGCAGCTTCCCAATAAAATCTGAAGTGCTAAAATATAAGTTAAGATTACCTGGAGTGATGCAACATGTTCTCCCCATTAGTGATCTCCACTAATATATTACAAATGTGAACACGCGGTTAGATAGAAACACTCAATACTGTTGCGTGGTATTTCATTTCTTCTTATTTTGAACGTGTAGGGCTCCCTGGAAGGTAGATATTTAGATAATCAAACTATGGATAATCAATATCCTTATTTAAACCTTGAATGATGATTGTGATGTGTACTTGTCTTATATGGGATCAGACTAAGAAACACCGGATAGTGCTATGGGCTTTCAACAATTCCTGATGTACTACAGATAATTGAATTGCCAAAATAATAGGATCATGTTCTTTTGAGAAATCTGCACGAACACACCTCCTCTAACTTCCAAGTGATTTCTAGCATTGCCCACAACTCAACTCAAAGCATATATGATTCTTTCAGAAGAAAAAAATATATACGTAGACACAAAAACAGTACAGAGATGGGTGATTCAACCCACCATGCATGAAAAATAGATATAGAAATTTAGATGTATGCTTATGTGAGAACAGACTATTATCCTCTAAGAAAGGGTAAATTGGCAATCCAACCCATTCGTGTGTATTCTCTAGGCAAATAAACAAGTATCCAAAAAGAATATGATATAAAAATTTCAGTCGGCAAGAGATATCCATGCACTGCCTGTTCGTGCTTGGTGGTTGTCACAAGAAAAAACAGTGGTTCCATGTTCAAATTAGAATTAGAATTCGCGTGCCACCGAAATTCCAAAAGGCCAAATTGGCAATGGATGGGATTTCAGATTTGTGCAACCTATAAGAATTCAGTAAATACCTTTTTAGAAAAAAGAATGGTTATCAAACAACTGGTGAAGATGTAATGCCCAAGAAAAGTCCAAGTACACGTATACACTGATCAACATATACTGTACATAGCACATATGCAAATTTGGTCGAATCACATAGAACATCATCTAACACTGAACAGTTTTTACACATCACGTATACTTCAGACATGACTAAGCTTGTGGGCTGCGGCAGAAATGTCAACTTCAAATCTTAATGCGAAGGATCAGTGTCAAACCTGGGTATCAGGTCTTGGTGTGTTGCATTTTCTCATGTTACAAACTGTCCGAAAGGCGAAGGTAATGTTATTGCAAATAGGGCACCTCCAATCACTGTCACGCTCAGCTCCTAAAATAGTTCAAGAGAAGAGGCAGAGAATTAATCTGAGTGCCAACAAAATTGATTGACCAGTGAAAAGGACAATGCAATTTTATACCAGCAGATTAGACATCGTCAGAATAGGAACCAGCCATTGTGCCCTACAAGAAATTAATAAACGACATGTAGAGTTCTTAGCATGGTGAATCACACCAAAACAACAAGAACAATGAGAAATAACCTTCCCACACAACATAAATAGATGGCACAAAAGGTAGCAGCAGCCTATTGAGGCAATAGTAACTCATATTAATATGTACAGGAGTAATTACCATTGCACCAGGACCAGACTGCAATAGATTAGAGATAGGAGAAACCATCTTGTATATTCTTGCGACAGAGGCTGCTGTGCAATTTTCTGCTACCGTGTGCCCACGTCCCTGACGGCGGCCACGCCTACGTTCGCCCATGTCCGTGGAGACGAAGGTGGCCCTCATGCGTCCTCCACTTCCCCAGGAGGCGGCTTCGTCTCCGCCAGCCAGCCCGCGTGCGTCCATGTCCCCGACGGTGGCCACGCCTGCGTCCGCCCAAGTCCGTGGAGACGGCGGCGACCCCCTCGTGTGTCCTCCACTTTCCCAGGAAGTGGCTTCGTCTCCGGCAGCCACGCCCGCGTGCGCCTGGAGCCCGCGTGCGTCCACGTCCCCGGCAGCGGGGGCGTGGAGGCGCTCACCCATGGCGGCAGCTGCATCCAGAGCCGGCGGCGGCGAGGGAAACTTCGTGGCGACGGCGACGAACGCGCAGGCGAGTCGTGGGGGCGGCCAAGGCGATGGGGAGCGTCGCCGGTGCGTCGAGAGCGTTCTGGGGCCGCGGGGAGATCTGGCTAGGGAGCGGGGCGAGAGGCGAGGAGCACTGGGGAGAGGGGCGTGCCGAATCTTACGTCCGCTCAATGTGGGGCGACGGTTCCAGCGGGGGAACAAGTGCGTACGTCTATGGCAGAGTTTTCGTCCGCTCGGGGTAAATTGCTAGACGCAGATTTGACTGAGGGTTAGTATAATTTGAACGGTTAGATCTAATTAAGGGGTTCTGATCATGAGGCTGTAATTGGTTTGTGGTGTTATGTGTACGTTAGGCTGGGTACACTTAACGATGAATATGTTTGCTTGTTTAATAGTAGTAGAGATAAGTGTTACATCGTCTATTAGAATGGATACAATATTTTCCAAAGGCTCCTCGATCCACTCACTCGTACCAGAACTCTTTGCTAGTCTAGCGAGCTCATGTGCTACTCTGTTCGCTTCTCTATTACAATGCTCGAAACTAGTAAAAGAAAAATCACAAGCCATAAAAAATAATCCTCGAAGATTGCAGCCGCCGCTCCCGCCGAGTATCCTCCGTTGTTCATTGTTTCAATTACTTCCAAGTTATCAGAATTAATAATAAGCCGATTGCATCCCCCTTTTTGTGCTAACAAAAGTCCGAACCTAAGCGCTAACGTCTCTGCAGCTAGAGCATCCGCACAACACTCAATCTTCCAGTTTGCTCCTACAATGAAGTTTCCCTTACCATCCCTTATAACAGCACCCGCAATGCCTCTTAGCTGATCTTGATCAAAAGAGGCATCCACATTTAATTTAACAAAACCCTTTGGTGGTCTATTCCATCCTCCACTCTTCTTCTTCGCCTTTGGTAAGTGGGCGTTTACGTAGTTCGCCGTTATAGCTCGGATCCCCATTGAGGTCTGGGACGCCTCTTCTGACTTCCCCTCGTGAATAAGCTTCCTTCTATTCCACCATAGATACCACGTGGTAATAGCGATCAGCTCCCTTCCGTTCTGGAAACCCAACATAGATAGATCTTGATCAGCCATTAGAAGTAACAGTTCAAGAGTTGCCTCCCCTGCACGGTCGACCACACTAGCTTTCTTAATCATTTCATACAGGCCCAAGCTTTCCCAGACTTGTTTGGCCTTCGGACATAAAAACAACACATGTTTAGTATCCTCTGGCCCCGTCGAACATGCTGGGCAAATTGGCGAATTTTTTATGTGTCTATTAGCCAGCGTAACACGACATGGAAGAGTCCCATGAAGCGTACGCCAGATAAATTTTTTAACCTTCGTCGGACAAGCTAATTTCCAAATGTTTGCCCAGATAGGATTGACCTTACTTTTTCCCATGCCATTAAAATATTCCAGTTTACGTCCATGTTGTTTACTCCATTCCTCCATGTAGGCTGGTCGTACTGTAAACAGACCATTTTTAGTATAGCTCCAGGCAATGAAGTCATGCATATTATGCATAGGGAGGGGGATTGCCAGGACTCTTTGAGCGTCTATAGGCCACAATATTTGTCTCACCAAATCCTCGTCCCAAAAATTTGTAACTGGATCAATAAGGTCGGCTACTTTCGTCAATAGGTTCCCCTTCTGGGTGTAATAATTCTCCTATTCGCACAATTTGGGATCCACACATCTCTCCATATGTCAATATTTTCTCCAGTTCCAACCCTCCAAATATAACCATTCCTGAGAGATTCCACTCCCGCCATAATGCTTTGCCAAGTGAAGGAAGCACCCTTTCTTAAGCTTGCGCTCATCAAATCACCCCCCGGAAAGTACTTGGCTCTTAAAATGGTGGCGCACAATGATTCAGGATTATCCAATAGACGCTAAGCTTGTTTAGCTAGTAGTGCCAAATTAAAACAGTGTATATCCCGGAAGCCCATTCCTCCTTGGTCTTTTGGAACACACATCTTCCACCACGCCATCCAATGCGTCCTTTTCTGATTGTCCTCGTCACCCCACCAGAATTGCGACATCGCGTCAATGATTCCTTTACAATTTTTTTTAGGAATTTTAAAGACGGACATGGCATATGTTGGGATAGCTTGAACAACAGATTTTAGTAAAATTTCCTTTCCTCCAGCAGATAATAACTTTTCTTTCCATCCACTAATTTTCATTATAACTCGATCAATCAGGAATTGAAAACAATCACTTTTGTCCATTCCCACATTGGCAGGTAACCCCAAATATTTATCAGTAAGTGCCTCAGTCATAATATTCAAAATAGTGCAAATATGTGCTTTATCTTCAACTTTTGTATTGGGGCTAAAAAATATGCTTGATTTTTCTACACTCACCATTTGCCCCGAAGCGGCACAATAAGAATTTAAAACCTCTCTCAAGGCCTCCGCATTTGTAGCATTTGCTTGCATAAGTATCAATGAATCGTCTGCAAAAAGGAGGTTGGACATTGATGGGGCTCCTCTACAGACCTTAATGCCAGAAATCTTGCCCATCTCCTCTGCCTTTGCTAAAAGAGCAGTGAGGCCCTCCGTACATAACAAGAACAAATAGGGGGAAAGGGGGTCCCCTTGCCTCAGCCCCCTAGTGGGTTTGAAATTGTCAGTCTCGTCACCGTTAAAACGCACTCTATATTCCACAGAGGACACACATTGCATAATCAAATTCACCCAATTCTCTCGAAACCCGAGTTTCAACAATATTGCTCTTAAAAAGGACCATTCCACTCGGTCATAAGCTTTATGCATGTCCAGTTTGATGGCACACAAACCCTCCCTCCCCGTTCTTTTCTTTTTAATTTGGTGGAAACACTCATACGCTACTAGAATATTATCTGTGATCATTCTCCCAGGGACAAAAGCACTTTGAGTTGGACTAATAATATCCGAAAGAATTACCTTTAAACGTGCCGCAATCATTTTTGAAATAACCTTATACACCACATTGCATAGACTAATTGGTCTGAATTGAGTAATCTTTTCCGGAGCATTAACCTTAGGGATCATGACGATTGCAGTAGTTGGTCGAGCGATGGTTTGACTTACGAAGGGAAGAGGGGAGATCGACGTTCGATCCTCCTTCAACAGTAGAGATGTTTTCTTCCATGTTTGATGGAAAACCTGAACATAAAAATATTAACAAATGTTTGCGTTCAGAAAATGTTTGTCTTTTTTCGAAAAATGTTGGCACTTTTATAAAACTTGCTTTCTTCCATGTTTTTTTTTTGGAAAACCGAAACAAAAAATATTTATAAGGGTCACAACTATAGTAGTTGGCTCGCGGCGCCACTGGGCCGGCCCAGTCGCTCGCTCCCTATGACGTTCCGGATCTGGTCCCAATATTCGGTCCATGGAAAGGAGAGTAAGTGACCGTGCCACCCGCGTGAACACGAGAACAAGGCCTGGAAACGGGTCGGACGTGTGACATTTCGGTCCATTACTGCAACCAAACACACCCTAAACACGGGAAAATCCTATTCGCCGCATTTTGCGGCAAAGAGTCGAGGCGCCGCACACCCCCTTGACTCGAGTAGGGCTGGTCCAGTTTCGCTCTGCCACCGATTTTTGGAACCTTTAGGAGGTTCCCTGAACCGTTTTTTTTTTGTTTTTTTCCCAGTTTTTTGTTTCTTTTTTCTTTTTTACATTTCTGTTTCTTTTTCTTCGTTCTTTTTCTTTTTTTTTGTTTTCTATTTATTCCTTTTTCCTTTTTTCCAGGTTACTTTATCTTTTTTAAACTAATTTCACGTTCGAAAAATATTTTTTTCTTCTTAAAAAATGTTCTAAATTTCAAATAATTGTCGTTTTCCAAAATTATTCCTAATTTAAAAAAAAATCGAGATTTTCAAAAAAATGTTCGGGATTTTAATAAAATGTTACTGTTTTCGTTTTCATTTTTTTCCTTCCCTTTTTCTCGTTTTTCCATTTCCTATTCCTTTTGTTTTACTTTTTAAAATTTCTGTTCTCAATTTCAAAAAATGTTCTCGTGTTCAAAATTTTGTTCACATTTTTTATTTAAATGTTCGTGCATCAAAAAATAATCAGGAGCTGCAAAAAATGTTCTGGCTTTCAAAATGTGTTCATATTTTAAAAAATGTCCGTGTTTCAAAAATTGTTCTCGTATTAAAAAACTGGACGATTTTTCAAAAATTTCCTTGTTTTGAAAAATATATATCATGGATTTAAGAAAATGTTCTTGTTTTCAACGAAAAAAGTCATGATTTCATAATAATATTTGTGTTTCAATTTTTTTTCTCCTTCTCAAAATGTGTTCACGATTTTCATAAAACATTCGTGTTTAAAAAATTATTCTCATTGTCAAAATTTGTTCACAATTTTCATAAAAATGTTTATGTTTCAAAAAGTGTCCAGGAATTTAAAAAAATCTTCTAAAAAATAACAATTTAAAATCAGGAAAACATTTTATGAAACTCCCAAACAAATTGGAAAACACGAACATTTTTTGAAAAACCGATTTTTTTGAAGTTATGAGTACTTTATGAAAGGTGAACATTTTTTTAAATATGAAACATTTTTTGAATATGTGAATAAAAATAATAATAGGAACATTTTTTGAGCTTCTGAACATTTTTTGAAATTTTTTGAAAAAATTGAAATTTTGAAGAACAAGAAAGAGAAGGAAAAGGAACTAAAAATAAAATCAATAACAGAAAAACGGAAAAAGAAAAAGAGAAAAAAGAATCAGAAAAACGCTACAGTACCCGTATGCATGCCGGCCCAGTCGGGGAGCGCCGTGTGCAAAGGCCCGACTGGTTGCCGCAATAAGCGGCGTATAGGAGCTCCCCTAAACACGCCCCATTGATTTGATTTTTCGTACTTACTAGATGAATGAGAAATAAATTTATGTTATGTGATACGTGCGTTACACGTGCAAGCTTACTAGTTATGAATAATTAATAAAGTGACTGCATGCATCTACGAGATACAGAGGCCGAGGTCATCCTCCTTTTCTAAAAAAACAATCAGATCGAAGGTAAGAGACCCATGGAGCATCATCAGGCTCGATGACAGTTTCCCCACCAGCGTGGGCGGTGGCTCACAATCCGTCGCCCCGGACTCATGGACGCCTTCCACCATCAGGCTCTCGAACGACCAACGCTCGGTGCGGCTGCAGAGCGGAAGCACGTGGCGTCTTGACGATGTGTGACCCGTGACCCTGGTGAGGTCTCTTCCTCCTGTGCAGCCCTGTCTGGCGCATCGGCTGCCAACGACAGAGGCAGCGAACAGCATGGCTCGGCTTCTCTAACCGAGGCGAGTTGTGGCAATCTCCTCCTTACCTGGCGAGGACCTCCTGCTGTATAGCTACCAACGAAGATGGCAGTGCACGGGTCCTCGGGGCCACTGGTGGTGGCTCCCCATCTCCGGTTGCTTCCGGCCCGGGCGCTAGCGACGCGACGACGCCTTCCGCTGTGGCCTTGCCTTTTTTTCGAGGAACCGTGTGTCAGCGACTCTTCCTAATCTACGGACGACGGGCCGCATCCTTGGGCCAGGCTTGCTTGGAAGGACAAGGGACAAGAAGGGTATCGTAGAGAGGGGCTTGGAGGGAAGGCTTCGGCCTGGCTCGGCTTGACAGCGATCTCTCTCTAGCTCGTGTTCTTCCTGCTGTGTCTCCCTCTTCTTTTCTTTTTGCTAATGAAACGAATATATTAATCAACCAGAGTCATTACAATCTTGTTGACACAACACGTCAACATCATCAGAGGCAGAACGTAACCACACAACAGTTTTTGGCAATGTTCTACCCATCAGCGCAAGAGAATGGCTGACTTTATTTTGGTCGCGTGCGACGACTTTCATTTCATGCTGGCGTGAGGCCAACTGCACCTTAGTACTCTCAAGCATTGCCGCTATTTGTGATCTGTTCGCCTCATGTTCCTTGAGCATGCACACTAGCTTAGCGCAGTCCGACTCCACGACAAGGTTGTCCGTACTCCATACAAGGGTGAGGTCTACCCCTTCCATGAGAGTTGCAGCTTCAGCCTCAGGGCATTCGCACACCTTTTGGATAAACCTGCAGGAGGTGAAGATAATGGATCCAATGTGATCCTGAAGCACCATCCTGGCACCTCCTGTGCCATCCTCGCCATTCCATGACCCGTCGATGTTCAGCTTGACCCATCCGGCCGACGGTTTGCTCCATCGCTCAGGAGGGCGCCCTTGCAAGGTAGTCATTTCATGTAGACCGCTTCCTCGTCTCCCTTCGTGGGATATAAATGTTTTCCCTTTGGCGACTTCCGCCATGGTGTGTTGTTGAATATTAAGCAACATATTGATGTTGTCGGGCCCATGGGACTGGAGATACCCAGGCACGTCTGCCTACGGCCCAAGGCGTGGCATGTGTCTCGGGCCCGGAGAGTTTTCCCGCCAAGCCTCGGGAACCAGACCCTCGCGAGGTGCACGCCGACGAGCGTCGTTAGGAGGCAGATGGAGTTCATCCTCGAGGTCGCCTCCCGGAGCCACATCATGGGATCCTCTCTTGAGGCTGGCCGCGGGAGCCTACGCGGGGCATACTAGCCAAGGACGGCGTGGCGGGGTCGCTCAGCCCTGCTCCTTCACGTGGTTGACGCGGCTCACACAGAGCGGCCCCAGGGGCGTACGAGCTGGCACGAACAGAGAGGGTTTCCTCTTTGGTGATAGAGGAGCAACGCCAGCTCGCGGGCTTCCAAAGCAACCCCCAAAGGTTTCCTTTCTCATGCAAGAGGACCAAGACCGGGGGCTCGGCAGGACGGATGTCATCCCCGAGCCCACGAGCATGTCACGATGAGGAGCTTTGACAGGCGAAGACCACTTTAGTCAGGATAGGCTGCAGTCCTGTCCCCCTTCAAACTGGCCGTTGTGGCGACCCTTCCCGCCTTGTGTTTTCGGGGGGAAGAGGACCAAAGCCAGTATAAGAGTAGGAACCAGCCACCGTAGTGGGCATCGATCCCTGGGCAAGAAAGAACACACCTTGTACTCATCCTCATCCTCAAGCAGTCCAGACAAGCAAGAGTAGGGTCTTACACCGCGAGGTGGCCCGAACCTGGGTAAACTGTGTGTCATTTGTTCGTCTTCCTTAGCTCGAGCCGCCGAAAAGTCGCCGTGAGGTTGTGAAGCGGAGTAGGGCAGGAGAGCGAGTGCACCCTAGTGTTCGAACCTTTTTGGGTCCCCGGAGCCCCGATTCCGACAGATGTACCCGCATAGGAATTTGCTCGATGCCTCGACTCGTGGTGCCGGCTTTGCATGGTACACCTCATTCCGCACGTACCAACTTCTCCATAGTGTCATCAAGACATGAAGGCGCTCATCATGGGTACATCGGTCAAGCAGATGGATAATCCACTCGGTTCCTGTCTCCTCCCTTCCCTTGCTTTCTCCTCCTGTGTTCCTTGATTTGTAGCCACACCTTGCTGATTGAGTGAAACTAGTAGTTGGATCCTAACAAGGTGGATCCGGCGGGTGGCCCTGAAGCGAAGAGCAACGGTGGCGTCCCATGGCTACCCGCGGCCACGACTCCTGGTTGCATATCCTCCATGATTGACGTGTCAGGAAGATGGCCAAAAGAATCATGCGATTGGTAACCATACAAGATAGGGAACCTTAGAACATGCGTTTCTATGGAAAGAGATAAATACTGTATTTTTTTTTCTTTGTAAGATGGACACAGACTTTCTTTTTCATCGTAACGTGTTTGTATGGAAGGAGATAAACATTGTCATTTTTGTTTCCTTGTAAGGCGGTGTGTTATTATGGGAGTCGCACGGTTTGTGGGATTTGAATTGTGTTTAGCCGTGCTCAACATTGGAATGATCTGGGTCGTTGGTCGGAGGCAATTGAATATGTGAGATTAAATGTATCCCAACATGTTTGCTTTTTTATAAGTAGTGTAGAGTAGATTATAAGCAGTGTAGATATAAGTAGTGTTGATCAGTGAACTATATGTGGAACAATTTATGATCAATTATATCAAAATATGATATTATGCTCAACACAACGGTGGATGGGGAGTGGTTGGCCGAGATGGCATGGGAAAGGTGATCTTTGCGGCATCAGGACGGCTCCTACATTAGACCAGTGCGCTCCAGGCAGAAACGGAGGCCCTCGTCAAGGCGATCCAGTTCGCGGAATCCTTCGCTATGGGTCGTGTAATCTTCGAAACAAACTGTCTGAACCTGCAACATGCCATATACTCCACCGCCCAAGACCGGGGACCCCTGGGCATGCTCTTCCGTGAGGCAAAGTTCCTCCTACAGCTAGGTTTCATCGAGTATAAGATCATGTACTGCCCTCGCGCGTGTAGCATCCCAGTTCATGTGCTGGTTGCCAACAGGTGTGGCATGAAGATCTCCCCATTGATGTAACTCGTGATGTGATCGCCGATTTGGCTGCTCCCTCATAATTTGGAATGCAATGTGTTCCCGATCAAAAAAATATGATATTATGCTCAACTATGTGTTATATCTTTTGTAAATTATTATACAGTTAGTACAATATGATGGTACAATCAAATTATGCATAACAAAACAAGTGTTTAAGTTGTAAAAAATTAAAATTTTGAATACACCCTCTTTAAATTCTGGGCCCGCCCCTGTCAATCTGTTTTCGTCTCACGTTGCCTCGCTAATATGTTGTCAAGGTAATAAATTAACAGAACAAAAATCACTCATTTCGGCTTTTTCATCAAATTTTTCTTTAGATGCTTACTCTAAATAAT
This sequence comes from Elymus sibiricus, assembly GCA_039707655.1. Classification (NCBI taxonomy): domain Eukaryota; kingdom Viridiplantae; phylum Streptophyta; class Magnoliopsida; order Poales; family Poaceae; genus Elymus; species Elymus sibiricus. Next base: position 122,299,332 of record CM077663.1, read on the forward strand.
ATTCTTGTCAAACAAAATTCTTTATCACCAACTTATACAATGCTTCATAAATTTTCTCCTGTTTTTTAACATCAAATTATTTATTAACAATTCCCACATCAACACACGGGATATATATTATCTAGTATCCTATAGACAGACCCCACCAACAATCATTTAGTATCAATCAAATTCATCACATTAATATTTTTTTTTGGAAAGATAAGAACCACAGGAATTATAATGTGTTGAGGAAAAACAAGAAAGATTAAATGCGGATAAGATATACCCCATGGGCTGGGAACATACTCCTATATAGAATGAGTATCACAAAAGCACACCAATGCACGTCCCTCGCGGCTACTCCTTTCGATCAGGTGCCGTAAACCTTGTGTGACCGTGTTCGTTTTGGGCCCTGATTGGCCTCTATAGCTTCAGCCACGACACTGGATTGGCGCTGCGCCCGCTGGTGACTGCGAACTCGCGGCCTCCTCGAACGACAGACGTAGCGAGATATATGGTCAACGACACTGCATGATCGGGCTTCACCAGTTATGCGTTCCATGTCTCCAGATTGGACATGGTAGGCGTGGATTATCGGCCGGTCCAGTTTGCCGTCATCATCACTGCACGAGTAGATAGTGTCAGCACGGACATGAGGGGACAGCCTTGCCGTTGCGGGCACCGAAACCACGGGGCCCTGCACCCGGTAGCCATTGCCGACGAACAAGGCGTTCCCTCCAAGCTCCTGCACGGGTACGACCTTGCCTGCGTCCAGATCCACTCTATGCACCAGGTAACCTCCCCGTGAAGGCTGGTCCAGGCCCGGCCTTGTCGCGTGGACCAGAAGCAGTTCCCCGGCGTTGTCCACTAGATTCACGTTCTTGTCAAAGAACCTGAAACGCAAATCTCCAAGTTCGGCCGCCATTGTCAGCTGCGGCGGCATCTGCTCTGCAGTAGTAGCGTCCACCACCATGATGCCCTTCTCGGCGACGCAGTAGAAGCGGCCGGCGAACGCCAATGCTGCGATGATGGCTTCGCCGTCCTTGCAATGCCACGGCGTCCACCTCTCGTCGCCGGGCTTGGCGGTGACCAGAGAAGACCAGCCGAGGTACAGCGCCACGGTTGTTGAGTCGTCCACAAGACCGGCGCCAGACACCGCCAAATTGTTCAGTCTGGATCTGCTGCTTGACATATCCCGCTGCCGCACCGTGGTCGCGTTCGGGAGGCCCGTAAGCTGCCGGGTGAGCGGGTTGAGGAGGCTGACGGCATAGGTGTGCCTGTGACTCAACTTTTTTTTTTTTTTGAGGGGTGCCTGTGACTCAACTAGGACTGGACGTACGAGCGAGCTTTTCGGCTCGGCCCGAAGCTCGCTCCAGCTCGGCCCGTAGCTCGGCCCGATAGGATAAACGAGCGGGACGAATTCTGAAAAGCGGCCCGTTTCGCGACCGAGCCGAGCCGAGTTTCGGCCGGTCCAGCTCGGTGACTCGCTTGCGGCCCAGCCCAATTTCGTCGGCATCGCATTAGGGCAACCGCACAAGCACGACTGCAGTAGCGCACATCTCTTCCTCTCTCTGCTCTGCGCCGCGCCGCCGCCTCACCCCCCTCTCGCGGTGTCGCCACGCCGCAAAGCTGGATCGATGACGACGACGGACGCCGCCGCGTTTCCTCAGCACACCGACAGCAACGGGCGCGGCATCAACGGCGACGGGCGGCGCCACCTTTCCTCACCAGACCGGACGCAGACGGACACGCACACGCCTCCCCTGGTTTCTCGCCGAGCGTGACGAGCAGGAGCAGGTACTATCTCCTATCTCTTTCCTTCCCAATCCCTAGCTGTAGCTCTCTGCCTCTCTGAACTACCACACATGTGATGGATGGATGAATCGATGGATGTAGTACGCACTAGTAGTTCATAGGTTTATTCCGATAGATGGATGGATCATGGATGGATCGATGGAATTTGTAGGACTGCGTCCTAGATGTAGTAGGGACTACTCGATGGAATTTATCATCAGTGTCTTGTGTGAATTAGTATCTGCCATGTGCTGTCCTCTTTCATGAATTTGTTTACTGGAGCTGTAGAGCAGAATGGATGGATAGATTGATTCCATGTGTAATTTGTTTACTGCTGTTGATGATTAATTGTTTGTTGTTTGCTGATGTCTGCAGAGGCCTATCATCGCAACAATGGACAAGGAAAAGAGGAAGGCGAATGGGAAGGAGGCGGAGAAAGAGAGGACCTTGGACTCCATTATGAAGAGTAAGTTGCCGGTCTCGGGGATGCAAAAGGGGAACGGGAAGGGCAATGTAGCAGCTACTACGCGGCGACCGAGGAAGCTGTCAAAGGATTCTGTCAATGTCCCGATCGCTGAGTTGTTGTATAGGAAACCTCCGCCTCGACGTCTCCCTGACCCCACCGGCGCTGGCGTGCATGCTGCAACCGCCGCTGCCTCCGGCTCCGCAAACGACTATGATAGGGATGCTACATCTTCGCCGGTATGTGTGTGCCAAATATATGTTTGTGCAAGCTCATGTATGTGCTATTTTTGTTATCTGAAAGTCAAATTTATGTGTGTCCAAGCTCATATGTGTTGTTTTTGGTATCCAAATGTCGAATATATGTTTGTGCAAGCTCATGTATGCGCTGTTTTTGCTATCCAAAAGTCAAATATATGTGTGATGAACCTCATGTGTGTGCTGTTTTGTGTGCTAGGCAATGGTGCATGGTAAGCAAGCGGAGGATGATCACGAAGAGGTGGAAGAGGATGAGGAGGAGGACGAGGACGAGCAAGATACTTTGTTTGAGGTGCCGCCTGGGGTTGGTGACAAATCAGATTCAGATGGGTTTGCGAATAGTGAAGAAGAAGACTTCGAAGGTGATGACATGTCCGAGGATGGTCTTGGCCTTGGGCCTACGCCTCAAGAGCAAGAGACCGTAGTTCTTAGTTCGAGTGAGGATGAAGCAAGAAAAGTGCAACGAAAGAGTGCCAAGAAGCGAAAAGGTCAAGCTCCTTCGAGGTCGAAGTCGGTGGTTTGGACCTTCTTTCATAAGGTAAAGGTGCCAACAGAAGAAGGTTTGGAGGAGTTGAAGGCACAATGTAATTATTGCGGCAATCAATATGCATATTCCCAAGGTGGAAGCACCTCCTCCATTAAAAGACATATGGACACATGTAAGGATTACAAGGACAAGGTTAGTAGGGAGCTCATCCAAGCTACTCTGTTTTTTAGAAAAACCAATGCAACAACAAGTGGTCCAGCAGTCCAATGCATTGAGTATGATAAGGATCTCATCAAGGAGGTCATGGCAAAGATGATTTGCATCTTGATTGTGTCACACGGTGGAGTTCAACGTACAAGATGCTCGAGACCGCCTGCTTGTATAGGGAAGCCTTGTCCTCTTATGCAGCATCAAATGCCAACTATCAATGGGAGCCGGAAAAACAAGAATGGGACAAGTTTGAAGTTATTAAGCCATTGCTCCTCTCTTTATCTCGTGTGACCACTGCGTTTTCAAGGCAATTATATCCCACCTCCAACATATTCTACCCCCACATTGTGAGCATCAAGATTCCTTTGAGAAAAGCCATGGCTCATGATGATGAATGCTACAAGAAAATGGGTGATGCAATGATGGATAAATTTGAGAAGTATTGGGAAGAGCCAAACAATGTCATGGTGCTTGCTACCATCTTGGATCCAAGGTACAAGATGAGGTATGTGGAGTGGTGCTATCACCAAATGTATGCTGTGGGGAAAGCAAATACCGAGAAGAATATTGTGCGCGGGGAGTTGGACACATTGTATGAGAAGTTTGTTGCCAAAAATAAGCAAGCTGGAGAAAGAGCTAGTGGATCATTAGCCAAGAACAATTGCAACACAAGTACCTCAATGCCACTTATGGATTGTGAGTTCCAGTCCTTCTTATCAGCCACTTCATCAACACCATCAAAAAGTGAGCTTAGAAACTATCTAGATGACTTGAATGAGGCAATGGATCCTAAGTTCAATCTTCTTGACTGGTGGAGGGTGAATGCACCTAGATACCCCATATTGGCAATGATGGCAAAGAGGTTCTTGACTGTCCCGGCTACCTCTGTGTCTTCGGAATCAACGTTTAGCACGGGCGGAAGAGTTTTAGGTATGTCTACTTGTTACTTTGGATGTTAACTTGTCAACTTGTCATCCTATCCTTGAACTTAGATATGTCTACTTGTGTGGTTTTAGATGACTATAGGAGTTCTTTGAAACCAGAAATGGTGGAAGCCTTGGTGTGCGGTGCTAGTTATATCAAAGGTTCTCACAAGGACTTCAATGTGGGGGTATGATTCCCATCTTTTTCTTCTATGATTTCTGTCTATTTCTTGTATGTGGCTAACATCCAAATAACTAGGAGAGGGATGAAGATGAGGAGGACGATGTTGAGAATATCAAGTTGCCCAAGATTGTTGATGTGGGGGATAACCACAATTGGTAAATATTCTTTCGACATGTTTCAGTTTTCATATCTTTACATGATCCCAATATGTTTACAAATCTGTGTTACATGTAGACATTCGTCATGTGGGTGTTGCTCTTGCTATATTCAAGATGGAGGTCGACGTGATCTTGTCATGTGGATTGTTGAGGTCAATGTGATCGTCTCGTGCCATTTCTTTTGCTGTGATGAACTTCGAATTATGTGTTTGTTGTGATGAACTTTGAATTATGTGTTTGTTGTGATGAACTTTGAATTATGTATTATGTGGTTTTCACTATTCATTGTTTGGCTGTCATCATTTTCTCTTTTTTATGTCAAAGTGGTAAGTGTTATGCTATGCAAAATTTCTTTGTTTGGCTGTCAATATTTGATGTCTTGCTGTGTAAAGTTCAAAGGAAGTGCTATCCAAAATTTAATTGAAATGCTGTACAATTCTTTCTCTCATATCTGATCCATTGTTACAATTTTCGTACAAGAATTCATAGAAGAAAATATATTTTTTATTACTATGACCATTTCTTAAAACAATAGACTGCTGGATGTTTCTTTTTTAGCAATATGAACTGTTTGTTTTCCAAAATATGGGTTTAATTGCTGCAAACAAATCAAGACTGGACTATACACACAGGTTTTGTAACTCAAAAAGGTTCTGGCAGCATCTGGCTTACGAGCCGGCTCGGTCTGAGCCGAGCCATATCTGAAGTGAGCCGAGCCGTCTGAAGTAGGCTCGTTCGCTGAGCGAGCCGAGCCGAGCCGAAGCTCGGCTCGGCTCGGCTCGTGTCCAGCCCTAGACTCAACACGATGAGGCCATCCGAAGTTGGCCCCAACACGCGCTGGTCTAGTATCTCCGGGAGGTCCACCATGATGCGCTCCCCGTTCGAGACGTTCAGGAAGTCGCGAGGCTTCCGAGCGGCGCTGACTGCCGGCGGGATCATGATCCACCGCCGGGGGTGGAACCGGCGGTCCAGGTGGCCGTGCTTACGCGGGGACGTGGTGGTGGCGGCACATAGCCGCCATGAGCTGCACACCGCGCGGAAGCGGAGGTAGTCAGCGACATCGTCAGCGAGGACGCGCTCGGCGATCACGCACATCGGCTCGGCAATCTGGCTGTCCGTCCAATCTCTCCTGCAGAGAGAGCCGCAACGGACGACTTCATATCGGATCCATGAGATGCCGGCCAGGATCAAGACCTAAATCTGAATGAAAAGTCCACGTACCAGTTTGAGTCGGCGACGGGCGATCCAGAATTGGCGCGTGGCGGCTCGGTTATCCCGTCGGTGCGTGCGTGTTTTTCACGCCGGCGATACGTTATCAAGGCTTGGTTCGTCGGAGTAGTGCCAGTGCTCCCGGTCATGTTGGGCAGGGCTCGACCTGCGCCACCGCTTGCCTTTGGATCGGAGGATGGTTTTGTGCCGGCAATATGAAAGACTACGCGGAGTCTCGGAATATGCATCTATCAAACCAGTGTTAAGCCGTTGGATAGGACAAAAGGACGTCCGATCTGGTGCTTGGGCCCACGCGAGATTAGCCGTTCCTTCGCTGAAATAGTGCTTCCTGTTGTGCGTAACTATTCCCAAATTTAAGGCTATGCTCGTGGGATTTGCTATTAACTGTTTGCTGATTCAAACTGTTCCGAAATTGATGCTATTTGGGCTCTTCCGAAAGAGGGGAAGCGGCGTGGATTAACGAAGAATTTGGGCGCGCTATGCTGAGCCGTTAGTGTTGTTGGGTTTCTTAAAAAAAATTACTCACTCTCTTTCAAAATATGAAGTGTGTTATTTTTTGAAAAATCAAATCTTTTAAGTTTGATCTAATTTGTAGAGAAATATATAAAAATCCATAATATCAAATCAGATTCATCATGGAATGAATTTCCATACCTTTTTTTGTTTAATATTATAGATGTGGATTTTTTTTGCTCTGAACTTTATCAAAATTTAAAAAGTTTGAATTTTTAAAAAACAAATACCCTTATATTTTTGAATTGATGGAATATTTAGTTTGGCGGGTGGGGGAGACGATGAAATGTGTTATATTTTTATTTATAATGTGGTGATTTGATGGGCCTTTTGTGGTGCGGTTCTGTGTTATCCACTAACCAACGTATATTTAGCACGTCATTGATATGTTTTTATAGAACGCTTGAAGCTAATTGATTTGAAAAATTATTGGCCCGATCAAAATTGTAATTCAAATCCAAAATTGAATACCTCAATTGAATGAAAAATGTTTTAAAATGATAACATAAGAATTAAAAGAATTGAATGGGATAGCCCTTGAAAAATTGTTGACCCGGTCAAAATCAGTCTGACTGAATTCTAAATTGAAGATCTCAATTAATTGTGAGACATTAAAAATTAGAAAGCATATTGTATAGTATAAAAGAATTGAATGAGATAATTTTGAGAAATTGTTGACTCGGTCAAAATCGGGTAACCTTGGAGACCTCAATTGAATGTGGGCTCTTTAAAACTAGGGTGCTTAGTGTTATAGAGGATGTATTCACCAGCTGCAAGTACTGCTAGCAATATAATGCACATTAATCAAAACTTGAACTCTATTCACTAGTGGGGAAATGGCTAGCCACAACTCTTGTTGGTGGCGCGTCGTTTCCAACCGACGCCAGCACTACATTTTTTAAATAGCGCTGGCGTCAACCATTTTAGTACGACATAGCTAGTTACTTAGTGCTGACGTTGGACGTACGTGCAACGCCACTTGTATGTGGACTTCAATGTTGTGTGCAGGCGTAACTTAATGTTGGCGTACCAGATTGATACTACGCCAGCAGTATTTCCTATATCTATGGCGTAGGTTTCGTTCGGACGCCAACAATATATTTTGTGGGTACATTTTTCTTGGTCAACTTTGGGGCCCACATAACACCGGTGTGGCGTACAATTGCACGCCAGGAATATACATATTAGTGCTGACGTTGTATTGTCTAGCTACGCTAGTAATAAAGTCTCAACACTATTTCCACGTGATAACTCTTGTGTATACACCTAGTATATTCCCTTCTTCCTCCTCTTGCTCTTCCTCTTCCTCCTCTCTCTTCCCTCCTCATCTTGAGAAACCCAATTATTTTATCATGATTCTTAATTAGGTAGTTAGATCTAGCTAGGTGATGCATTAGTTAAGTTTGCTAGCCTCCACACACCCACTCTCTAAGCTTGCTAGCTAGCTCTCTCGTTCCACCCACTTGCATTAAATTTTCTTTCACCCTCCATTAATGGTGCCCTCCAACCTACGTACGGTCCACCGACTTCTCACGCGATCGATCGAGGACTAGCTTAACTTGTGTCTCTTCTGCTTGAGGTAATTAACACAAAACACTTCCTCGTCATTTAATTATGCATGTTATGTACGTGTGTGATTGCTATATGGCGAAACGTGCATGGATTGCAAATTTGTAGAGAGAGAGTTGCCAATGTTTTGGCGAAACGTTGATTCATTTCCGTTTCATCAAATTTTTGGTACTCAATATGTACCATTTTTTAGCAAAGGCCATGCCGAAATTTTGTATGCCCTTGTTGTTGTTAATATATATGTAATTCTTTTTGTATTTCCCTTTACATGCTACTTTGATCTATCGAAAGATTCAATATGGATCGAAGTGTGAAGGCCTTTCTCAATTTCGCGGTGACGAATATGATACAAAAGTGTGAAACGCAGATATTATGTCCATGCAAGGGTTGCAAAAATGGAATTATCCTTAACCCGTTTGATGGTAGCGCCCTCGCGCACTTGCTTCGTCGTGGTTTCGTTGAAGGTTATACATGATGGACAAAGTATGGTGAGAATGATGATGTTCGTGATGACGACGACGGAGCGGCGGATATGGAAGCGGAAAACCTCTTCAATGAATTAGCAGGGCCGCCAGAAGGAGGAAACAATAATGAACATGCGCCTGGAGGAGGAAATGATGAAACGCCACCCGAACATGAAGAGGACCATGTCACTTAGGATATGTCGTTGGCTGAAATGCTGCCCCATGTTAAAGAACTGCTTCAGAAGAAGACGGCAAGTGAGAGAGCTGCTATTAAAGAGGCTCTCAAGTTGGCTCAATTGGAGTTAAACGCGAAAGCTCCACTGTATGAAGGTTGCAATCCTGAGCACACCTGCTTGCACATCACGCTCAAACTTCTAGACATCAAGACAAGATTCAAGAGCACAGACGCAAGTTTGGACGCTACATTGGAATATTTACATAAAGTTTTGCCCAAGGGGAATTTGTTGCCTAAGAGTGTCGATGAGGCAAAAAAAATCGTGTGCCCTCTTGATTTGCCGCATGTAAGATATCATGCATGCATAAATGATTGCATCTTATATCGTAACGAGCATGAGCACAAAACAGAGTGTCCAACTTGCAAGGAACCCCGATACAAGCCTGGAAATAAGGATCCTCAAAAGGTTGTATGGTACCTTCCGTTGATTCCACTCCTGCAGCATTATTTCGCTAACGTGAAGGAAGCAAAGAACATGACTTGGCACAGGACCAGGAAATCTAAAAATGATGGCATTCTGAGGCATATTGCAGATGGTTGTCAGTGGAAGCACTCGACTGCATAGAACCAAAATTCGCAGCAGAACCAAGAAACCCCAGGTTGGGTGTCAGTAGTGATGGACTAAATCCATTTGGTAACTAGAGTAGCACACATAATACATGGCCCGTGTTTGTTTGGATGTACAACCTTCCACCTTGGCTCTGCATGAAACAAAAGTACATACACATGGTAATTCTAATTCAAGAGCTGGTCCAACCAGGCAACGATATCAACACATATCTTGAGCTATTGAAGGATGAGTTAGACATATTATGGAAGGATGAAGGGGTCAAAACGTGGGATGCTAGCACTGGAAACTATTTTCCAATGAGAGCAGCATTGCTCACGACCATTCATGACTATCTAGGTTATAGATATATTTCCGGACAAGCGTGTCATGGACATTGCGGATGTGTTACATGTATGGATGACACATCCTTTCGCCAGCTATCAAAAAAGGGCATTTGCAAAACAGTGTTCATGGGCCATCGAAGGTGGCTTGACAAAGATGATGAGTGGAGAAGTCGTGGAGATCTGTTCGACAACACGGATGAGGCCCTAAGAGGGGTGGGGAAGAAATCAATGAGATGTTAAAGAATTGGGAAGATTGTCCGAAGCCAGGAAAGAAGAAAAAGAAGGCCTCTGAGAAAATGCTGCTAAAAGTATGGAAAAGAAAGTCTGTTTTCTGGGGCTTGAAGTATTGGGAACTACTCAGTACGACGCATTCTCTTGATATGATGCATATCACAAAAAATATCTGCGAGAGTTTTCTTGGCACACTGTTTGACATGCGAGAAAGAAGTAAATATGGTACGAGGGCAAGACAAGACTTGAAAGATATAGGTATTATGGAAGAGCTCCAACCCGCATCCCTTAAAAGAACCAAGGAGACGACCAAGGGCAAAAACATCGCCATAGCCGACGAGACAAAGAAGGGCAAAACCGTGTCGAAAACAAAAGAAGATTATTGCCCCCAGCTTGTTTCACGCTCGACAAGGATGAGCTTCATCAACTTTTCAAGTGCCTTGATGGCATCAAAGTTCCTTCTGGTTACTCAGGGCTCATACGCAGATATCTTGACACAAAAAAACAAAGGTTTAGCAACATGAAGTCCCATGATTGTCATGTGATGATGACACAATTACTTCCGATAGCTCTCAGAGGGATAATGGATGACCACGTCCACAATACACTTCTTGACTTCTGCAACATTTTTGACGTTCTCTCTCGAAAGTCGATCAGTGTGCGACACCTCATGCGACTACAAGAGGAGATCATCACAATACTATGTGAGCTTGAGATATTTTCCCACCGTCATTCTTTGATGTGATGGTGCATCTCCTAGTTCATATTGTTTCTGAGGTTAAAGATCTTGGACCGACATTCTTGCATACCATGTTCCCGTTTGAAAGGATGAATGGAACTGTGAAGGGTTACGTTCGTAATAGGGCCCGTTCGGATGGAAGCATCGTCCAGACCTATCTGACTGAAGAGTGCATATCATTATGCAATAATTATATAGATGATGATCAATCTCTTGGTTTGCCCACGAGGAAGCATGCCAATAGGCTCGAAGGAGTAGGTCACTCACAGTTGAAGCGTGATTTAAATGCGGATATACAAAACCGCCAAGACAACTTCGACAGAGCGCACACAGTGGTGTTACAAAAAGCAGATATAAACACTCCTTGGCAGACTCACAAGGACACCTTAAAGAGAGAGCATGCAACGGCACGGAGGCAGAGGACCGAAGCCCGGATCATTAGAGAGCACAACTCCAAATTTGCAGCTTGGTTAAAAGAGTGAATTCGGGAGAAACCACTCCCAACGGGTATTGCCAATGCAAATCTCATCTATGCATTAGCAGTAGGTCCCGCATGCACTGTCGTCACCAACCAATCATATGATATCAATGGATACACATTCTATACTGAGGCAAAAGACAAAAACTCCGATTACCAGAACTTAGGCATACGATAATTTCCTTCACTGAGAATGAAAATAACAGATACTACGAAAGGATCGAAGAGATATGAGAACTTGAGTACGCCAAAGATCACACGGTGCCACTGTTCCGGATCAGATGGGCGAAGAATGTCGAGAAGGAAGAACGTGGTGTCGTTATCATCTCTCTGCCCGAAGCACAACCTGCTGGTTCAAAGGGTGTCAAAGGAATTACCGCCAAATATGAGCCTTAGGTATTCACTAAGGATGTGTCACAATGCTTCTACATAACTGACCCGGCAAAGCCGAGTCATGTTGTCGTCAGGAGATCCAAGAGATGCATCGTCGGGATGGACGAAGTGGCCAACGAGGATGACTATGATCAGTTTGGCATGGACCCAAAAGAAGAGAAGAACTATGATGACGATAAAAATTACACCACCAGAAGGAACAGAACTACCTTGCTTGAGACAGGACGTCCCTTCTTACGAAAGAGTCATAACGCGGGCCGGAAGTATTCAAGCAAGATTAAAAAGATCCAAACCGTCGTTGAGAAGATTGTCAAACGACGTCGTACTACATGATTTGTGTACTTCATTATTCGTCTTGTAATTTTGTGTACTTTTCATTGTGTAATACTTCACACATTAATTTGTGTACTTCATTTGTATGTACCTCCTAAATTGCATTATTATATACTTCGATCCACACTTCTTATGTAATATGCGTTTTCACACGCTGTAACACCCCCATTGTCATGCTACAGTGACCACATGCTAATGTGCCATGTCATCATGATCATCATAGTTAAGTTGTATTTAGAAAAATCCCACTCTCAAATTGGGTCAAATTCAAATTTAAAATATAAAGTGCAGAAATTACTTCACCAAACACTAGGACAAAAATGTGTATTATATTCTAAATAATCCCCTGATAATTTTCCAAGTGAAACCAGCAGCAATGGATATTTTTTAAATTAACCACAAAAACTTTTTAGTGGACCAATAACATTTAAATTGGCCTCTTCAAAATAAACACTTATTTAAAACCATCACAAATGGCCTGAAACTTTTTGTGCAGCTCTTGTATGTTACAAATTATTTTTGTGCAAAGTTTTACCCACAACTAAAATCATTTGCTAATTATAAAAATGCAAAACAGTAACTTTTCACTTAACAGAAAATAGAAAAGAAAAGAAAAGAGTAAAAGCCTCACTGTTGGCCTGGGCTCTATGACCACACTAAAGGCCCAACCCAACTCCCCTCTCATCTTCAACCTACTGCTCACAGGAGGCTGGGTGGCTGCCCCTCACACATTCATGGCCATGGATGACCACGTGCCGGGCATCCAGCTCCTCCCCACCACCTATAAGCTGCCCCCGACCTCCTTGGCGAGCCCTAGCTCCATTCCCATCCCCTCCTCGCGCCGCTCCGCTCTCTGCCCGCCACCACCTGAGACCGCCCGCCCACGCCGCCATCGATCCCGAGGCCACCGTCGTCCCCGCGCCCCGACGAGGTGTTCAGAAGCTCCGCCACCTCCGGCTTCGTCCATTCCGAGCATCGAATCGAGCCGGGGCGGCCCGTACGCTCGCAATCGCCGTCGTCTTCACGTGTACATCACCGGCCGCCGTCATCGATTGCCTCGTCTCCGGTCCACCTCTGGCCTCCTCGTCGCCTCCGTTGGAACCGCTGTGAGCTCCTCCTGCGTCTCCCCCTCACCCTGCAGTCGATTCGTCGCCGTAACCCGCCCGAGTCGCCATGGCCGAAGCTTCGCGTCCGCTGCCCCAGGCTGAGCTGCTGCTGTTGTTGTTGCGCGCGCGTGCTCGCGCATGGCCTCGCTGCTGACTGCTGTGCCATCCACACTGCTCATGTTGCTTTGCTCCGCGGCTGCTTACTTGCCGTGCTGCTCGTAGCCGCTGCCTCCTGTGCCACTGCTACATGTTGCTGCTCGCTGCTGGCGCTGCCTACTGCTGCCCGCTGCTGCTTGTTGCTACGTATTGCCGCTGCACTGTTTTGCTCTGCCGCTGCTTTGTTTGCTGCTGCTGTTGTGCTGCCGCCGTTGATGGTTTGCTCAGCTGCCGCCGCTGCCTGTTGATACAGGCCAAGGCCGACCAGACGTGCTGCGTGTAGTGTGTGCCTGTGTGTGTACTAAACCTGGGCATAGCCCGGGCCGGGCCGGGTTTTGGGCTGGGCTTAAAAAAACCCGAAAGGGAAAAATTAGGCCCGAGCCCGGCCCGGCCCGGCCGTCGGGCCTAACAAATCGGGCCCGAACCCGGCCCGAACCTACGAAGCCCGGTAAAGCCCGGCCGGCCCGGCCCGATCTAGGCTTAAAAATTGCGTTTCGCAAGCCCGAGCCCGTCCCGGTCTGCTTTTCGGGCTCACTTTCCAGGCCCGAGCCCTACCCGATGGCACGATCAAGCCCGTCCCGGCCCGGGATTTTCGGGCCGGGTCAGGTCGGGCTGCCCATGCCCAGGCGTAGTGTATACGTGAGTGTGAGTGTGTGTGCGCATGCGTGAGTTTGTGTTGGTTAATTAGAGTAGAATTAGTTTAGTGCTAAATTAGTCGAAAACTCAACTCTGCACCCAGGCTCATCTGCTCCCGCTGACGAAAAAAATAAAAATAAATACTAGAAAAATTCAAAAAATTTCAATTGTTTTTTGTGTGGTACATATTTTGATGCGTGAGGTCCGCTCCAAATTTCAACTTATTTGGACATCCGAGCAGCTCTCGGCAAAAAAGATAAATCGGGTCAAAAAAATTCGTGAACAGTAAACCTTTTTTACAGACCCCGATTTGTCTTTTTTGCTGAGAGCTGCTCAGATGTCCAAATAAGTTGAAATTTGGAGCGGACCTCACGCATCAAAATATGCACCACACAAAAAAAATTGGAATTTTTTGGATTTTCTAGTATATGTTTTGATTTTTTTCGTGAGCGCGGGTGCAGATGCACCCGAGAGCCGAAACGCCGCTCTCTAAATTAGTATACTAACTAACAAATGACATGTGGGTCCCCTTTAATTAGATTAAATAAATCATTTTTAAAAATTTAATAAAACCCTGACATGTGGGACCCCCAACCCTGTTCACTTTGACCAGTCAATTTGACTTGGTTAATTCAGATTAATTAAATTTAATAATTCCAGAAATTCCTGAATATTTGATAAAACTTGAAAAATCATATAAAATAAATAGTAACTCGGATGAAAATAATTTATATATGAAAAATGATCAGAAAAACTTAGCGAATCTGATTATGACATCCACATGTCTGTGAGACCCTTCTAACATAATGAACATGGACATTTTGCGTTAGGATCATCTGTCCGTTAGTAGCCCGAGACCCGGGAAATATCGTCAGATATTCTCCCGCTCCGTTTGTGACATGTACTACTGTATTAGCTCATGCCTAGCACTGCATATTGCCATGTCATGCATCGTGATGCATCTGTCTGCTTTTATTTATCGTTTCTCCCCCCTCTTCTTACCGGTAGACACCGAGGCTGACGCTGCTGCCGGGTACGAGTACGCCACTGACGACCAGCATTTTGTAGCAGAGCAACAAGGCAAGCAAACCCCCTTGAGCATTACGATATCGCTCATTCTTTCTCTCTCATGCTTGCATTAGATTTTGCTACTGTTGTATATAGCTCCTATTCTGATGCATAGCCTGCTTTTGATAAACTGCTACTGTACCTACTGTTATATCAACTGCTTAGTATAGGTTGATCAGTGAATCCCCTGTGAACCCTTAGTCAGAGCTACCCCGCTTTAAATACCAGTTACTCGATCATCATGCTCGACGAGCCAGGCCCGTCACATCACCGCACCCCCCCTTAGTTGTATGACTCTGCAGAACTACTATCGAGTACCGAGGGTGACACCTCGTAAAGTACTCATGATGTTAGCTCTGTAGTGTATCTAATCGGTCGTGGTTATCGAGGGTGATTCCTCCTTCACCACTTCCGATAACGACTTGTCGTGCAACCCCTCAAGTGTGAGACCACCGAGGGTGATTCCTCTAAGTCCACCTTGACGGTTACATCGAGCGGGATCCATTGAGGGTGATTCCTCAGGTCCCGCCTTGATGTTTTATACACACGGTTACTATGACTTGGTTACAGAAAGATGTTGGTGATGGGTCGGCCCTGAAGGGTACCCACGGATTATTAACGACGAGACGTGGCCGAGCAGGTGAGTCCCTTGCCACAAGTCCTCGAGACGGGGCGACGAGACCGCACATCGTGGGTCGCGCTC
The DNA here is from genome assembly GCA_039707655.1 of Elymus sibiricus. Taxonomy (NCBI): domain Eukaryota; kingdom Viridiplantae; phylum Streptophyta; class Magnoliopsida; order Poales; family Poaceae; genus Elymus; species Elymus sibiricus. The sequence continues at coordinate 122,314,538 of CM077663.1, forward strand.
GTCACCACATTAATAAAATGCTAATGGGTTGGGTATTTGATCTGAGTTGGTCGATTGACCTTTTTATGCACTAACCTTCACGTGGGGCAAGTTATGGGTACTCGGCGTCGTTCTATCAGCCAAAGCTCTTCGGACATCAGCAATGGAGGGACGCGCGCCCGAGTGGTCCGCGACAACATTGATCTTGTATTAGAGGTGCTAGGACTGACCTCGGCCGCCCACGCATCGTGAAGGAGTGCAAAGGGTGAGTGGGCCCATGACCCCTGCGCGCTTAGGATTAGACCGGCGGGCTGGCCTCTCTATTGAGCCTAGGTAGGGTGACCCAGGCCGTGTTGATATCCCAAGGCCGGGCATGACCCAGGAAAGTATGTCCGGCCAAAGGTTATCAAGCGTGTTGGAAAATGTGGTGCACCCCTGCAGGGATGAATTCAACTATTCGAATAGCCGTGTCCACGGTTACAGGACGACTTGGAGTTGTATCCCGATCTAATACAACTATAATTGTGACTTGAAATTGAAATGGTTGGCTCCGAGATTGCTTTCTCGCAGGGAGTCGAGGAAGAATCTCTGGGCGTGGTTACTAAATAAAATTGCTACAATAATATTGTTACATTGAGTTACCAATCTACACTCTTCTAATGCTGCAAGATGTTGAAGATGCTAGTCTTCGATAGGACTAGGCCTTCCCCCTATTCTTGCAGTCAGTCCAAAGATATAACCCCATTCCTTTGATACTGATGCATATTTTAGTATAATTCTGATGTAAGTCTCGTGAGTACTTTGGATGAGTACTCACCGCTGCTTTACTTCCCTCTTTCCCCTCGATACGATTACTACGTTCAGATGACGGAGCCCAAGAGATGGAGTACCCCGCCGACGACTACTACACCACCGCTGGAGTTTACTACTACGTGGAGAGTGCCGACGCTCAGGAGTAGTTAGGTTGGCTCCCAGGCAGGAGGCCTTGCCTCTTCCGATCCGTTGTTTATGTTTGTGCTAGCCTTCTTAAGGCAAAACTTGTTTAACTTATGTCTGTACTCAGATATTATTTGCTTCCGCTGACTCGTGTGTATGTCGAGCTTTGTATTCGAGCCCTCGAGGCCCCTGGCTTGTAATATGAAGTTGTATGACTTTAAATTGTGTCTAGTGTTGTGTTATGATATCTTCCAGTGAGTCCCTAATCTTGGTCGTACGCATTTGCGTGTATGATTAGCGTATGGTCAAATTGGGGGCGTGACACACACCATCTGTCAATTAGAGCAGCCCTAACAACACAACACCAATTATTGCTGGCATTGGCCGCGCCAACACTAACAACCAACCGGCACTTGAGCTACACTGCGCTGTGAGAACCACTCATTTTCCCCTTGTCCCCCCGTCACCGGACACTGTTCTCGATCGTTCCCTGCCCAGCCGCGCCCCCACCCTGCGCCAGCCGTGTCGCGCGCTGCGCTGCCCAGCCATTCTCCTGGACCACCCGCTCATCGAAGAGCCTCTCCCTCCGTCGTTCTGGCCGACCACTCTCTCTCTTTGTCGGCCTGTCCGACCGCCCCGTCCGCCCCGCACCCCCACCCCATCGCGCAGTCTTCACGGGCGCCCCCACCCCCCTCCCTCTGGATTCGGACGGTACAAAACTTCTTCTAACCAATTGATGAAATGTGTTATATGTTTCATTGTCTGTTCTTGCAAATTCTCTCGCGCTACGTTTCTTTATGCAGGGAATGTCGAGAGAGTTGCCAATGTCTTGGCGAAACGTGGATTCGATTCCGTTTCATCAAATTTTTGGCACTCAATATGTCCATTTTTTTCATCGTTCATGTCAATTTTTCCGTTGATTTTTTATTCTATGAATGCAACACAAAATGGAATATTGTAAGTATTGTTCTAACACAGGGGGTATGTGCGACGATCCTCACCTTGACAACAATAAGTGCTTCACAATCACGCTACAATGTGACTACAAATATTATACGGTAATCAATCTTCAACATTGCTGGCAAATATAATTTTCTGTTTTTCCTTCAAAGTGTAATTTATGTTTCTTATTTGTCAACTAGTGTGTCCCTTGCTACGCAAGACCTTTTCTCCTAGACAAGTTTTTTGTCCGCGACATGGAAAAGGTGACTCAGATGACTGCTTACCTCAAGACAAAAGATGGTTTCAATTTCAAATGTACGATCTATAATGAGGTAGATCACACATATTTTGATTGTGCTAATTGGAAAGGATTGACCAAAGCTTACGGATTTGAGCCTGGTATGAAAATAACATTTGATATCGGCACCTATTCTCTAAGTGAAGAAGACATATGGGTGGATTTAGACCTGATGCCCATTCTTCCTCCGTGTAAGTTTCGTACATACACTTGTTAAATAACATTTAGATTACACTTCAAATAGATGTTATTCAAACATATCTTATTATCTTTTGTATTTAAAACTGACAACTTATTTTCTATCTTGAAGAAACATATGAAACATAGACGACACCTACTACACTGCCCACAGTATGCTTACTTGGTAGGAAAAATGTCACCTTGTGTTCTTTGTTGCTAACATTGAGTCCCTTAAGGGCATTTATGGTGCTGATCCAAATGATACACGATACCTGCTGATGTCTACTACACAACCTTCTTCTTGTAGACTCGTGTTGGGCCTCCAAGCGCAGAGTTTTGTAGGACAGTAGCAAATTTCCCTCAAGTGGATGACCTAAGGTTTATCAAGCCGTGGGAGGTGTAGGATGAAGATGGTCTCTCTCAAACAACCCTGCAATCAAATACAAGAAATTTCTTGTGTCCCCAACACACCCAATACAATGGCAAATTGTATAGGTGCACTAGTTCGGCGAAGAGATGGTGATACAAGTGCAATATGGATGATAGATATAGGTTTTTGTAATCTGAAAATCTAAAAACAGCAAGGTAGCAAGTAACAAAAGTGAGCAAAAACGGTATTGCAATGCTTAGAAACAAGGCCTAGGGTTCATACTTTCACTAGTGCAAGTTCTCTCAACAATACTGACATAGTTGAATCATATGTAAATCCCTCACGTGCGACAAAGAGTTCACTCCAAAGTCACAAATAGCGGAGAACAAACGAAGAAATTATTGTAGGGTACGAAACCACCTCAAAGTTATCTTTTCCGATCAATCTTATGAGCTATCCCTATAAGTGTCACGAACAGCCCTAGAGTTCGTACTAAAATAACACCTTAAGATACACATCAACAAAAACCCTAATGTCACCTAGATACTCCAATGTCACCACGAGTACCCATGGTCTTGATTATACGATATGCATCACACAATTTCAGATTCATCATGTTCAATCCAACACAAAGAACTTCAAAGAGTGCCCCAAAGTTTCTACCAGAGAGTCAAGACGAAAATGTGTGCCAACCCCTATGCATAGATTCCCAAGGTCACGAAACCCGCAAGTTGATCACTAAAACATACATCAAGTGGATCAATAGAACATCCCATTGTCACCACGGATATCCCATCGCAAGACATACATCAAGTGTTCTCAAATCCTTTAAAGACTCAATCCGATAAGAAAACTTCAAAGGGAAAACTCAATTCATCACAAGAAGATAGAGAGGGGAAAACTCCATATGATTCATCTATATTAATAAAGCTCGCGGTACATCAAGATCGTGTCATCTCAAGAACACGAGAGAGAGAGATCAAACACATAGCTACTGGTACATACCCTCAGCCTCGAGGGTGAACTACTCCCTCCTCGTCATGGAGACCGCCAGGATGATGAAGATGGCCTCCGGTGATGGTTTCCACCTCCGACAGGGTGCCAGAATGGGCTCCCGATTGGTTTTTTGTGGCTACAGAGGCTTGCGGCGGCGGAACTCCCGATCTAGGTTTCTTTCTGGGGGTTACAGGATTTATAGGAGTACTTGGCGTTGGAATCAAGTCAGGGGGAGTCCCGAGGGGCCCACAAGCCAGGGGGTGATACGTCTCCAACGTATCTATAATTTTTGATTGTTCCATGCTATTATATTATCTGTTTTGGATGTTTTATATGCATTAATATGCTATTTTATATTATTTTTAGGACTAACCTATTAACCTAGTGCCTAGTGCCAGTTTCTGTTTTTTCCTTGTTTTTGAGTATTGCAGATAAGGAATATTAAACAGAGTCCAAACGAAATAAAATCTTCGGGATGATTTTTCTTGGACCAGAAGAAACCTACCAGACTTGGAGATGAAGGAAGGAGACTTGCCGGGAGGCGACAAGCCTGCAGGGTGCGCCCTAGGGGGGGGGCGCCCCCTGGCTTGTGGCCCCCCCTGCAGGTCCTCCAACCCTAATCTACGGCCTATAAATTCCCAAATATTCCCCCAATACCAAAGAGAGCCACGAAAATACTTTTCTGCCGCCGGAAGCCTCTGTTCCCGTGAGATCCCATCTTGGAGCCTTTTTCGGTAATCTGCCGGAGGGGGATTCGATCACGGAGAGCATCTACATCAACTCCATTGCCCCTCCGATGATGCGTGAGTAGTTCACCCTAGACCTTCGGGTCCATAGCTAGTAGCTAGATGGCTTCTTCTCTCTCTATGTTCTTCAATACCATGTTCTTCATGATCTTCATGGAGATCTATCCGATGTAATACTCTTTTGCGGTGTGTTTGTCGAGATCCGATGAATTGTGGGTTTATGATCAGATTATCTATGAATATTATTTGAATCTTCTCTGAATTCTTATATGCATGATTTCATATCTTTGCAAGTCTCTTCGAGTTATTGGTTTGGTTTGGCCAACTAGATTGGTAATTCTTGCAATGGGAGAAGTGCTTAGTTTTGGGTTCAATCTTGGGGTGTCCTCACCCAGTGACAAAGTAGGGGTAGCGAGGCACGTATTTGTATTGTTGCCATCGAGGATAAAAAGATGGGGTTTTCATCATATTGCTTGAGTTTATCCCTCTACATCATGTCATCTTACCTAATGCGTTACTCTGTTCTTCATGAACTTAATACTCTAGATGCAGGCAGGAGTCGGTCGATGTGTGGAGTAATAGTAGTAGATGCAGAATCGTTTCGGTCTACTTGACACGGACGTGATGCCTATATGCATAATCATTGCCTTGGATATCATCATAACTATTCGCTTTTCTATCAATTGCTCGATAGTAATTTGTTCACCCACCGTATTATTTTCCTTCAAGAGAGAAACCTCTAGTGAAACTTATGGCCCCCGGGTCTATTTTCCATATTATATTTTCAGATCTATAAACCAAAAATACCAAAAATACTTTTCTGGAATCTTTTTACTTTTGTTGTACTTTTCGTTTTGGTAATCTTCTATATCTATCTCTATTAGATCTCATCCTTGCAAGTAACCGTGAAGGGATTGACAACCCCTTTATAGCGTTGAGTGCAAGTGTTTGATTCTTTGTGTAGGTGCAAAGATTGGGGACTTGCTTGTATCTCCTATTGGATTGATACCTTGGTTCTCAACAACTGAGGAAATACTTATCTACTTTGCTGCATCACCCTTTCCTCTTCAAGGGAAAACCAACGCAAGCTCAAGAAGTAGCAGGAAGGATTTCTGGCGCCGTTGCCGGGGAGATCTACATCAAGCCTACCAAGTACCCATCACAAACTCATCTCTTGCATTTACATTATTTGCCATTTGCTGCTCGTTTTCCTCTCCCCCACTTCTAAAACGATTTTCAGAAAAATACCAAAAAGATTTGCCTTTTTATTCGCCCTTTTTTCCGTTCGTCTTTTCGTTTGCATTTTGTTTGCTTGTGTGCTAGATTGCTTGCTTTGTCACGATGACTCAAGAGAATACCAAGTTGTGTGAATTTTCCAATACTAATAATAACGATTTTATTAGTACTCCGATTGCTCCCGCCACTAGTGCGGAATCTTATGAAATTAATGCCGCTTTGCTTAATCTTGTTATGAAAGAACAATTTTCGGCCTTCCTAATGAAGATGCCGCATCCCATCTAAATACTTTCGTTGAGTTGTGTGATATGCAAAAGAACAAAGATGTGGATAATGATATTGTTAAATCGAAGCTATTTCCTTTCTCACTACGAGATCGTGCTAAAACTTGGTTTTCATCTTTGCCTAAAAATAGTATTGATTCATGAAATAAGTGTAAAGATGCTTTTATTTCCAAGTACTTTCCGCCCGCTAAGATCATCTCCCTTAGGAACGATATAATGAATTTTAAGCAACTTCATCATGAGCATGTTGCACAATCTTGGGAGAGGATGAAACTAATGATTAGAAATTGCCCCGCACATGGTTTGAGTTTATGGATGATTATACAATTTTTTTTATGCGGGATTGAATTTTGCTTCTAGAAATCTTTTAGATTCCGCCGCGGGTGGTACTTTTATGGAAATAACATTAGGAGAAACTACTAAACTCTTAGATAATATTATGGCAAATTACTCTCAATGGCATACCGAAAGATCTCCTACTAGTAAAAAGGTGCATGCTATTGAAGAAATAAACACTTTGAGTGAAAAGATGGATGAATTAATGAAATTGTTTGCTAGTAAGAGTGCTCCTATTGATCCTAATGATATGCCTTTGTCTTCTTTGATTGGAAATAATAATGAATCTATGGATGTGAATTTTGTTGGTAGGAACAATTTTGGTAATAACGCGTATAGAGGTAATTTCAACCCTAGGCCGTTTCCTAGTAATTCCTCTAATAATTATGGTAATTCCTACAACAATTCTTATGGAAATTATAATAAGATGCCCTCTGATCTTGAGAATAATATTAAATAATTTATTAGTTCGCAAAAGGTTTTCAATGCTACGATTGAAGAAAAATTGCTGAAGATTGATGATTTGGCTAGGAACGTTGATAGAATTTCTCTTGAGATTGATTCTTTGAAAATTAGATCTACTCCACCTAAACGTGATATTAATGAGTCTTTAAAATCTATGAGAACTTCTATTGATGAATGTAAGGAAAGAACCGCTAGAATGCGTGCTAAGCGTGAATGGCTTGAAAAGGTGTGTTCTCGTGATAATAATGATGAAGATCTTAAAGTGATTGATGTGACTCCTATTGAATCTTTGTTTTCTAATACAAATCTTGATAAATATGGGACTGGAGATAAGTCAACTTTAGTTAAAGGTCGTCCCAATGATTCAGAGTTTATAGATCTTAATGCTAAGATTGATAAAAGTGGGATTGAAGAGGTCAAAACTTTAAATAGCAATGAACCCACTCTTTTGGATTTAAAGGACTTTAATTATGATAGTTGTTCTTTGATTGATTGTATTTTCTTGTTGCAATCCATGTTGAATTCTCCGCATGCTTATAATCAAAATAAAGCTTTTACTAAACATATCGTTGATGCTATGATGAAATCTTTTGAAGAAAAACTTGAGTTGGAAGTTTCCATACCTAGAAAGCTTTATGATGAGTGGGAACCTACTATTAAAATTAAAATTAAATATTATTAGTGCCATACTTTGTGTGATTTGGGTGCTAGCGTTTCCACGATTCCGAAAACTTTATGTGATGTGCTAGGTTTCCATGATCTTGATGATTGCTCTTTAAATTTGCATCTAGCGGATTCCACTATTAAGAAACCTATGGGAAGGATTAATTATGTTCTTATTGTTGCAAATAGGAATTATGTGCCCGTATATTTCATTGTTCTTGATATAGATTGCAATCCTACATGCCCTATTATTCTTGGTAGACCTTTCCTTAGAACGATCGGTGCAATTATTGATATGAAAGAAGGAAACATTAGATTCCAATTTCCGTTAAGGAAAGGCATGGAACACTTTCCTAGAAATAAAATTAAATTACCTTATGAATCTATTATGATAGCTACTTATGGATTGCATACCAAAGATGACAATACCTAGATCTATTGCGTTATGCCTAGCTAAGGGCGTTAAACAATAGCGCTTGTTGGGAGGCAACCCAATTTTATTTTATGTTTCTGTTTTTGTTTGCTTCTGTTATTGAGTGTTTTGCACATTATTACCTCTGTAGTAATTGTGTTTTATTGTTTTAATTAGTGTTTGTGCCAAGTAAGACCTTTGGGATGGTTTACGGTGATTGTTGATTTGGTTTTGCTGAAAAACAGAAACTTTTGCGCTCAGTCCAGGAATTTTATAAATTCACCAGAGCGTCAATTTGATCTGACTTGTTTACACAAGATTGATATACAAATTTCCCAGATTTTCCTAATTTTTCAGAATTTTTGGAGTTACATAAGTATTCGAAGTTTACAGATTGCTACAGACTGTTCTGTTTTTGACAGATTCTGTTTTCTTTGTGTTGTTTGCTTATTTTGATGTATCTATGGGTTGTATCGGGGGGTATGAACCATGGAGAAGTTGGAATACATTAGATATTACACCAATATAAATAAAGAATGAGTTCACAACAGTACCTAAAGGGGTGATTTATTTTTCTTATACTAACAGATCTCACGAGTTTTCTGTTGAGTTTTGTGTTGTGAAGTTTTCAAGTTTTGGGTAAAGATTTGATGGACTATGGAATAAGGAGTGGCAAGAGCCTAATCTTGGGGATGACCAAGGCACCCCAAGCCATATTCAAGGATACCAAAGAGCCTAAGCTTGGGGATGCCCCGGAAGGCATCCCCTCTTTCGTCTTCAATCCATCGGTAAATTTACTTGAGGCTATATTTTTATTCACCACATGATATGTGTTTTGCTTGGAGCGTCTTGTATGATATGAGTCTTTGCTTTTTAGTTTGCCACAATCATCCTTGCTGCACACATCTTTTGAGGGGGACACGCATTAATCGTGAATTTATTAGAATACTCTATGCACTTCACTTATATCTTTTGAGCTAGGCAATGTTGCTCTAGTGCTTCACTTATATCTTTTTAGAGCACGGTGGTGTTTTATTTTATAGAAATAATTGAACTCTCGTACCTCACTTATATTATTTTGAGAGTCTTTGAACAGCATGGTAATTGGTTTAGGTTATGAATTTAGTCCTAATGTAATGGGCATCCAAGAGGGATATAATAAAAACTTTCATATTAAGTGCATTGAATACTATGAGAAGTTTGATTCCTTGCATATAGTTTTGAGATATAAAGATGGTGATATGAGAGTCGTGCTAGTGAGTAATTGTGGATTGGTAGAAATACTTGTCTTAAAGTTTGTGATTCCCGTAGCATGCACGTATGGTGAACCGTTATGTAACGAAATCGGAGCATGATTTGTTTAATGATTGTCATCCTTTGTGTGAGGGTCGGGAGCGCGCGATGGTTAACTCCTACCAACCTCTCCCCTAGGAGCATGCGTCTAATACTTTGCTTCGATAACTAATAGACTTTTGCAATAAGTATGTGAGTTCTTTATGACTAATGTGAGTCCATGGATTATACGCACTCTCATCCTTCCACCATTGCTAGCCTCTCTAGTACCGCGCAACTTTCACCGGTGCATTAAACCCACCATATACCCTTCCTCAAAAGATCCACCATACCTACCTATTATGGCATTTCCATAGCCATTCCGAGATATATTGCCATGCAACTTCCACTGTTCCGTTTTCTTTATGACACGCACCATCATTGTCATATTGCTTTGCATGATCGTAAGACAGCTAGCATGATGTTTTCATGGCTTGTCCGTTTTTTGATGTCATTTGCTATGCTAGATCGTTGCACATCCCGATACACCTGTTGGGGAACGGAGCATGTAATTTCAAAAAATTTCCTACGCTCACGCAAGATCTATCCATGGAGATGAATCGCTACGAGAAGGGGGGAGTGTGTCTACGTACCCTCGTAGACCTTTAGCGGAAGCGTCTCACAACACGTTTGATGTAGTCGAACAATCCTTCGAGCTCCACCGATCGAGTACCGAACGTACGGCACCTCCGAGTTCTACACACGTGCAGCTCGGTGACGTTCCTCGCCTTCTTGATCCAGCAAGATGTCGAGGTAGTAGATGAGTTCCGTCAGCACGACGGCGTGGCGACGGTGACGGTGAAGTGATTTCGGCAGGGCTTCGCCTAATCTCTCCGAAAATATGACCGAGGTGGAAAACGGAGATCGGGGCACCGCACACGGCTATGGGACAATTGTGTACTTTGGGGTGCCCCCTTGCCCCCGTATATAAAGGATGAGAGGGAGGAGGCCGGCCCCCTAGGGGTGCGCCAAGTGTGGGGAGTCCTACTAGGACTCCTTAGTCTTAGTAGGATTCCACCTCCCATACGGAGTAGGAAAGGGGCAAGGGAGAGGGAAAGGAAAGAGGGGGCTGCGCTCCCTCCCCTAGTCCAATTCGGTTTGGGCAAGGGGGGGCGTGCTCCTCCTCACGTGGCCTGCCTCTCCTTTTCCCGTATGGCCCAATAAGGCCCATTACTTCTCCCGGTGAATTCCCGTAACTCCCCGGTACTCCGAAAAATACCCGAATCACTCGGAACCTTTCCGACGTCCGAATATAGCCTTCCAATATATGAATCTTTACCTCTCGACCATTTTGAGACTCCTCGTCATGTCCGTGATCTCATCCGGGACTCCGAACAAACTTCGGCCACCAATCACATAACTCATATAATACTAAATCGTCATCGAACCTTAAGTGTGCGGACCCTACGGGTTCGGGACTGATGTAGACATGATCGAGACGACTCTCCGGTCAATAACCAACAGCGGAACCTGGATGCTCATATTGGTTCCTACATATTCCACGAAGATCTTTATCGGTGAACCTCATATGTCAACATACGTTGTTCCCTTTGTCTGGCGGTATGTTACTTGCCCGAGATTCGATCGTCGGTATCCAATACCTAGTTCAATCTCGTTACCGGCAAGTCTCTTTACTCGTTCCGTAATACATCATCTGGCAACTAACTCTTTAGTCACGGTGCTTGCAAGGCTTCTGTGATGCTGTATTACCGAGAGGGCCCAGAGATACCTCTCCGATAGTCGGAGTGACAAATCCCAATCTCGATCCATGCCAACTCAACAAACACTTTCGGAGATACCTGTAGTGCACCTTTATAATCACCCAGGAACGTTGTGACGTTTGATACACCCAAAGTATTCCTACGGTATCCGGGAGTTGCATGATCTCATGGTCAGAGGAACGTGTATTTGACATAGTGAAAGCAATAGCATTAAACTGAACGATCATTTGCTATGCTAACGGTTGGGTCATGTCCATCACATCATTCTCCTAATGATGTGATCTCGTTATCAAATGACAACTCACGTCCATGGTCAGGAAACCTTGATCATCTTTTGATCAACGAGCTAGTCTAGTAGAGGCATACTAGGGACATAGTATTTGTCTATTATCCACACATGTATTTAGTTTCCGGTCAATACAATTCTAGCATGAATAATAAACCATTATCATGAACGGAGAAATATGATAATAAGAAACAATTTATTAATTGCCTCTAGGGCATATTTCCAACAGTCTCCCACTTGCACTAGAGTCAATTACATTGTAAGGAATCTAACACCCATCGCATTCTGGTGCTGATCATGTTTTGCTCGTGGAAGAGGTTTAGTCAATGGGTCTGCCACATTCAGATCCGTGTGTACTTTGCAAATCTCTATGTCTTATGTAGATGCGGTCACCATACTCTGCTTTGGAGCTACTCCAAAAAAACTACCCCACTTTATGTATCCAGTCAGAGACTCATAGTCTTCCGGATTGGTGTTTAAAGCTTGCATCGACGTAACCCCTTACGACGAACTCTTTATTACCTCTATTTCCCGAGAAATTCTTCCTTAATCATCTTAAGGATATACTTTGACCGCTGTCCAGTGATCTACTCCTGGATCACTTTCGTACCTCTTTGCCAGACACATGGCAATGCACACAGCATGGCATACTTTAAAGAACCTATGGCCGAGGCATAGGGGATAACCTTCATCCTTTCTATTTATTCTGCCGTGGTCGAGATTTGAGTCTTACTCAATTTCACACCTTGTACCACAGTCAAGAACTCTTTCTTTGACTGATCCATTTTGAACTTTCTTCAAACTTGTCAAGGTATGTGCTTCGTGAAAGTCCTATGAGGCGTCTCAATCTATCTCTATAGATTTTGATGCCTAACATGTAAAACAACCTTTACCTAGATTTTCAAGTCTTACTCCACTTCACACCAGGCAAGAACTCATTTCTTTGACTTGATCCATTTTGAACTTCTTCAAAAAACTCATCAAGATGTGTGAACTTTTATCAGGCGTTTTGATCTATCTCCATAGATCTCGATGCCCAATCTGTGGATAACTCAAAAACAGGTTTTTATTGAAAATCTCCTTTCAATTCTTTATGCTTTCTAGAAATTCTACATCATTTCCAATCAACAATATGTCATCCACATATACTATTAGAAATGCTATAGAGCTCCCACTCACTTTCTTGTAAATACAAGTTTCTCCATAAACTTGTATAAACCCAAACGCTTTGATCACTTCATCAAAGCGAGTATTCCAGCTCCGAGATGCTTGCACCAGTCCATAGATGGATCGCTGGAGCTTGCATATTTTGTTAGCGCCTTTAGGATCGACAAAACCTTCCAGCTGTATCATATACAATTCTTCCTTAAGGAATCCGTAAAGGAATGCCGTTTTGACGTCCATTTGCCAGATTTCATAATCATAAAATGCGGCAATTGCTAACATAATTCTGACAGACTTTAGCATCGCTACGGGTGAGAAATTCTCATCGTAGTCAACTCCTTGAACTTGGTGATAACCTTTAGCAACAAGTCGAGCTTTATAGACGGTGATATTACCATCAGCATCCGTCTTCTTCTTAAAGATCCATTTATTTTCAATAGCTCGCCGTTCATCGGGCAAGTCTACCAAAGTCCACACTTTGTTCTCATACATGGATCCAATCTCGGATTTCATGGCCTTAAGTCATTTGTCGGAATCCGGGCTTGCCATCGCTTCTTCATAGTTCGAAGGTTCATCGTTGTCTCGCAACATGACCTCCAAGACTGGATTTCCGTACCACTCTGGTGCGGAACGTGTCCTGGTTGACCTTCGAAGTTCAGTAACAACTTGATCCGAAGTTTCATGATCATCATCATTAACTTCTTCTCTGGTCTGTGTCGGTGTCACAGAAATTTCTTTCTGTGGCGTACCACTATCCAGAGGAGGTACAATTACCTCATCAAGTTCTACTTTCCTCCCACTCACTTCTTTTGAGAGAAACTCCTTCTCTAGAAAGGATCCATTCTTTAGCAACGAAAACTTTGCCTTCGGATCTGTGGTAGAAGGTGTACCCAACGGTCTCTTTTGGGTATCCTATGAAGACACACTTATCCGCTTTGGGTTCGAGCTTATCTGGCTGAAGCCTTTTGACATAAGCATTGCATCCCCAAACTTTCAGAAATGACATCTTAGGTTTCTTGCAAACCACAGTTCATACGGTGTCATCTCAACGGATTTAGACGGTGCCCTTGTTTAAAGTGAATGCAGCTGTCTCTAATGCATAACCCCAAAATGATAGTGGCAAATCGGTAAGAGACATCATAGAACGCACCATATCCAATAGAGTATGATTACGATGTTCGGACACACCATTACGCTGTGGTGTTCCATGTGGCTTGAGCTGTGAAACAATTCCACATTGTCTTAAGTGATTGCCAAACTCGTAACTCAAATATTCTCCTCCACGATCAGATCGTAAGAACTTTATTTTCTTGTTACGATGGTTCTCTACTTCACTCTGAAATTCTTTGAACTTTTCAAATGTTTCAGATTTATGCTTCATCAAGTAGACATAGCCATATCTACTCAAATCATCTGTGAACGTGAGAACATAACGATATCCACCGCGCGCCTCAACACTCATCGGACTGCATACATCGGTATGTATTATTTCCAATAAGTTGGTTGCTCGCTCCATTGTTCCGGAGAACGGAGTTTTAGTCATTTTGCCAATAAGGCACGGTTCACATGTCTCAAATGATTCATAATCAAGAGATTCCAAAAACCCATCTATATGGAGTTTCTTCATGTGTTTAACACTTGATATGACCTAAGCGGCAGTGCCACAAATATGTGGTACTATCATTATCTTTTGGCATTCGTGTTATGAACATGTGTATTACTACGATCAAGATTCAATAAACCTTTCATTTTAAGTGCATGATCATCAATGATATTATCCAAATAAATAGAATAACAATTATTCTCTGAAATTGAATAACCGTCTTGCAATAAACACTATCAGATATAATGTTCATGCTTAACGCAAGCACCAAATAACAATTATTTAGGTTCATCACTAATCCTGAAGGTAGAGAGAGCGTGGCGATGGTGATCACATCAACCTTGGAGACACTTCCAATGCACATCGTCACCTCGTTCTTAGCTAGCCCTCGTTTATTCCGAAGCTCCATGTTTCAAGTTGCAAGCAACTGAACAAGTATCAAATACCCAGGTGCTCCTACGAGTACTAGTAAGGTACACATCAATAACATGTATATCAAATATCTTTGTTGACATTGCCAGTCTTATTATCTGCCAGTTACTTTGGGGAAGTTCCGCTCCCTATGACATTTCCCTTTGTAATGGGAGCACTAAGTCTCGGGTTTGGTTCAGCCTTGGGTTTCTTCGCGTGAGCAGCAACTGTTTTACCGTTTTTCTTGAAGTTCCCTTTTCTTTCCCTTGCCCTTCTTGAAACTAGTGGTCTTATTAACCATCAACACTTGATGCTCCCTTTTTGATTTCTACAACCGCAGCTTGTAGCATCGCGAATAGCTTAAGGATCTTCTATCCCTTGCATGTTTATAGTTCATCACGAAAATCCAGTAGCTTAGTGATAGTGACGAGAGAACTCTATCAATCACCACTTTATTTGGAAGTCTAACTCCCACTTAATTCAAGTGATTGAAGTACTCAGACGTTCTGAGTACATGCTCACTATCGGAGCTGTTCTCCTCCATCTTGCAGCTATAGAACTTGTCGAAGGTGTCATACCTCTCGACCCGGGTGTGAGCTTGAAAAACAAACTTTCAGCTCTTGGAACATCTCATATGCTCCATGGTGCTCAAAACATATTTCGAGCCCCGGTTCTAAGCCGTAAAGCATGGCGCACTGAACTATCGAGTAGTCATCTTTTCTTGTCTGCCAGATGTTCATAACGTCTTCAGACAAAGCCATAGGGGTTGCTCACCGAGCGGTGCATCAAAGACATAAGCCTTCTGTGCAGCAGTGAGGACAATCCTCAGAATACGGACCCAGTCCGCATAGTTGCTTCCATCAACTTTCAACTTAACTTTCTCTAGGAACGCATTAAAATACAGGGGAGTAACAACGTGGTCTATCGTTCTACAACATAAACTTGCTAAGACACTATTGACTATGTCCATGATAATTGAAGTTCAATTAATCAAATTACTTAAGAACTCCCACTTAGATTAACATCCCTCAAGTTGTCTAAGTGTAACATGATCCACATCAAACTAATCCACGTCCGATCATCACGTGAGGTGGATCAGTTCATCAATGGTGAACATCTTTCATGTTGATCATATCTACTATATGACTCATGTTCGACCTTTCGGTCTCTTGTGTTCCGAGGCCATATCTGTATATGCTAGGCTCATCAAGTTTAACCCAAGTATTCTGCGTGTGTAAAACTGGCTTACACCCGTTGTATGCGAACAAAAGAATCCATCACACCCGATCATCACGTGGTGTTTAGAAGCGTCGAACCTTCGCAACGGTGCATACTAGGGGAGAACACTTATCTTGAAATTTAGTGAAGGGATCATCTTATAATGCTACCGTCGTCCTAAGCAAAATAAGATGCATAAAAGGATTAACATCACATGCAATTCAATATATATGTGACATGATATGGCCATCATCGTCTTGTGCTTTTGATCTCCATCAGCAAAGCACCATCATGATCTCCATCGTCACCGGATTGACACCATGATCTCCATCGTAGCATCATGACACCTTGATCTCCATCGCAGCGTCGTGGTCGTCTCGCCGGCTATTGCTACTACTGCTACTGCTAACTCATAGTGGTAAAGTAAAGCAATTACATAGCGTTGGCATTGCATACAATAAAGAGACAACCATAAGGCTCCTGCCGGTTGCCTGATAACTTACAAAACATGATCATCTCATACAACAACTTATATCACATCATGTCTTGGCCATATCATATCACCAGCATACCCTGCAAAAACAAGTTAGACGTCCTCTACTTTGTTGTTGCAAGTTTTACGTGGCTGCTACGGGTTTGCAAGAACCGTTCTTACCTACGCAAAACCACAACGTGGTGTAGTGATTGCTTTTTGATCTTCTAAAAGAACCCTCTTCATTGAAACCGATTCAACTAAAGTGAGAGAGACAGACACCCGCCAGTCACCTTTATGCAACGAGTGCACGTAGCGGTGAAACCTATCTCGCGTAAGCGTACGCGTAATGTCGGTCCGGGCCGCTTCATCTCACAATACCGCCGAATCAAGTATCAACTAGTAACGGCAAGCAATATGTATACACCCACGCCCACAACTCACTTGTGTTCTACTCGTGCAAATCACATCTACGCATAGACCTGGCTCTGATACCACTGTTGGGGAACGGAGCATGTAATTTCAAAAAATTTCCTACGCTCACGCAAGATCTATCCATGGAGATGCATCGCTATGAGAAGGGGGGAGTGTTTCTATGTACCCTCGTAGACCTTTAGCGGAAGCGTCTCACAACGCGTTTGATGTAGTCGAACAATCCTTCGAGCTCCACCGATCGAGTACCGAACGTACGGCACCTCCGAGTTCTACACACGTGCAGCTCGGTGACGTTCCTCGCCTTCTTGATCTAGCAAGACGTCGAGGTAGTAGATGAGTTCCGTCAGCACGACGGCGTGGCGACGGTGACGGTGAAGTGATTTCGGCAGGGCTTCGCCTAAGCTCTCCGAAAATATGACCGAGGTGGAAAACGGAGATCGGGGCACCGCACACGGCTATGGGACAATTGTGTACTTTGGGGTGCCCCCTTGCCCCCATATATAAAGGATGAGAGGGAGGAGGCCGCCCCCCTAGGGGTGCGCCAAGTGTGGGGAGTCCTACTAGGACTCCTTAGTCCTAGTAGGATTCCACCTCCCATACGGAGTAGGAAAGGGGGAAGGGAGAGGGAAAGGAAAGAGGGGGCTGCGCCCCCTCCCCTAGTCCAATTCGGTTTGGGCAAGGGGGGGCGTGCTCCTCCTCATGTGGCCTGCCTCTCCTTTTCCCGTATGGCCCAATAAGGCCCATTACTTCTCCCGGTGAATTCCCGTAACTCCCCGGTACTCCGAAAAATACCCGAATCACTCGGAACCTTTCCGACGTCCGAATATAGCTTTCCAATATATGAATCTTTACCTCTCGACCATTTCGAGACTCCTCGTCATGTCCGTGATCTCATCCGGGACTCCGAACAAACTTCGGCCACCAATCACATAACTCATATAATACTAAATCGTCATCGAACCTTAAGTGTGCGGACCCTACGGGTTCGGGAATGATGTAGACATGATCGAGACGACTCTCCGGTCAATAACCAACAGCGGAACCTGGATGCTCATATTGGTTCCTACATATTCCACGAAGATCTTTATCGGTGAACCTCATATGTCAACATACGTTGTTCCCTTTGTCTGGCGGTATGTTACTTGCCCGAGATTCGATCGTCGGTATCCAATACCTAGTTCAATCTCGTTACCGGCAAGTCTCTTTACTCGTTTTGTAATACATCATCTTGCAACTAACTCTTTAGTCACGGTGCTTGCAAGGCTTCTGTGATGTAGTATTACCGAGAGGGCCCAGAGATACCTCTCCGATAGTCGGAGTGACAAATCCCAATCTCGATCCATGCCAACTCAACAAACACTTTCGGAGATACCTGTAGTGCACCTTTATAATCACCCAGTAACGTTGTGACGTTTGATACACCCAAAGTATTCCTACGGTATCCGGGAGTTGCATGATCTCATGGTCAGAGGAACGTGTATTTGACATAGTGAAAGCAATAGCAATAAACTGAACGATCATTTGCTATGCTAACGGTTGGGTCATGTCCATCACATCATTCTCCTAATGATGTGATCCCGTTATCAAATGACAACTCACGTCCATGGTCAGGAAACCTTGACCATCTTTTGATCAACGAGCTAGTCTAGTAGAGGCATACTAGGGACATAGTATTTGTCTATTATCCACACATGTATTTAGTTTCCGGTCAATACAATTCTAGCATGAATAATAAACCATTATCATGAACGGAGAAATATGATAATAATAAACACTTTATTAATTGCCTCTAGGGCATATTTCCAACAACACCACCGGAAGCATTCATATAGAGTCATATCTTGTTGTAGGTATCGAGTTGTAAGTAAATAAAAGTGTGATGATCATCATTATTAGGAGATTGTCCCATGAGAGGAAAGGATGATGGAAGCTATGATTCCCTCACAAGTAGGGATGAGTCTCCGGACTTTACAAATAATAAAAGAGGCCAATGAAGCCCAAATAAAAAAAGAGGCCAAAGATGCCCACCAAAAAAAAAGAAAAAAAAAGAAAAAAATGAGAGAAAAGAGAGAAGGGACAATGTTACTACCCTTTTTCCACACTTGTGCTTCAAAGTAGCACCTTGATCTTCATGATAGAGAGTCTCCTATTTTTGTCACTTTCATATACTAGTGGGAATTTTTCATTATATAACTTGGCTTGTATATTCCAATGATGGGCTTCCTCAAAATTGCCCTAGGTCTTCGTGAGCAAGCAAGTTGGATGCACACCCACTTAGTTTCTTTTTGAGCTTTCATACACTTATAGCTCTAGTGCATCCGTTGCATGGCAATCCCTACTCACTCACATTGATATCTATTGATGGGCATCTCCATAGCCCGTTGATATGCCTAGTTGATGTGAGACTATCTTCTCCTTTTCCACATAACCTCCACCATATTCTATTCCACCTATAGTGCTATATCCATGGCTCACGCTCATGTATTGCGTGAAAGTTGAAAAGGTTTGAGAACATAAAAGGTGTGAAACAATTGCTTGAATTGTCATCGGGGGTGTGCATGATTTAGATACTTTGTGTGGGGAAGATGGAGCATAGCCAGACCATATGATTTTGTAGGGATAACTTTCTAAGGCCATGTTATTTTGAAAGGACACAATTGCTTGTTAGTATGCTAGAAGTATTACTGTTTTATGTCAACATTGAGCTTTTGTTTTGAATCTTATGGATCTGAAAATTCATGCCACAATAAAGAATATTACATGGATAAATATGTTAGGTAGCATTCCACATCAAAAATTCTGTTTTTATCATTTACCTACTCGAGGACGAGCAGGAATTAAGCTTGAGGATGCTTGATACGTCTCCAACGTATCTATAATTTTTGATTGTTCCATGCTATTATATTATCTGTTTTGGATGTTTTATATGCATTAATATGCTATTTTATATTATTTTTGGGACTAACCTATTAACCTAGTGCCTAGTGCCAGTTTCTGTTTTTTCCTTGTTTTTGAGTATTGCAGATAAGGAATATTAAACGGAGTCCAAACGGAATAAAATCTTCGGGATGATTTTTCTTGGACCAGAAGAAACCTACCAGACTTGGAGATGAAGGAAGGAGACCTGCCGGGAGGCGACAAGCCTGCAGGGCGTGCCCTAGGGGGGGGCTGGCTTGTGCCCCCCCTGCAGGTCCTCCAACCCTAATCTTTGGCCTATAAATTCCCAAATATTCCCCCAATACCAAAGAGAGCCACGAAAATACTTTTCCGCCGCCGGAAGCCTCTATTCCCGTGAGATCCCATCTTGGAGCCTTTTCCGGTAATCTGCCGGAGGGGGATTCGATCACGGAGGGCATCTACATCAACTCCATTGCCCCTCTGATGATGCGTTAGTAGTTCACCTCAGACCTTCGGGTCCATAGCTAGTAGCTAGATGGCTTCTTCTCTCTCTATGTTCTTCAATACCATGTTCTTCATGATCTTCATGGAGATCTATCCGATGTAATACTCTTTTGCGGTGTGTTTGTCGAGATCCGATGAATTGTGGGTTTATGATCAGATTATCTATGAATATTATTTGAATCTTCTCTAAATTCTTATATGCATGATTTCATATCTTTGCAAGTCTCTTCGAGTTATTGGTTTGGTTTGGCCAACTAGATTGGTAATTCTTGCAATGGGAGAAGTGCTTTGTTTTCGGTTCAATCTTGCGGTGTCCTCACCCAGTGACAAAGTAGGGGTAGCGAGGCACGTATTTGTATTGTTGCCATCGAGGATAAAAAGATGGGGTTTTCATCATATTGCTTGAGTTTATCCCTCTACATCATGTCATCTTACCTAATGCGTTACTCTGTTCTTCATGAACTTAATACTGTAGATGCAGGCAGGAGTCGGTCGATGTGTGGAGTAATAGTAGTAGATGCAGAATCGTTTCGGTCTACTTGACACGGACGTGATGCCTATATGCATAATCATTGCCTTGGATATTGTCATAACTATTCGCTTTTCTATCAATTGCTCGGCAGTAATTTGTTCACACACCGTATTATTTTCCTTCAAGAGAGAAGCCTCTAGTGAAACCTATGGCCCCCGGGTCTATTTTCCATATTATATTTTCAGATCTATAAACCAAAAATACCAAAAATACTTTGCTTCAATCTTTTTACTTTTGTTTTACTTTTCGTTTTAGTAATCTTCTATATCTATCTCTATCAGATCTCATCCTTGCAAGTAACCGTGAAGGGATTGACAACCCCTTTATAGCGTTGGGTGCAAGTGTTTGATTGTTTGTGTAGGTGCAAAGATTGGGGACTTGCTTGTATCTCCTACTGGATTGATACCTTGGTTCTCAACAACTGAGGGAAATACTTATCTACTTTGCTGCATCACCCTTTCCTCTTCAAGGGAAAACCAACGCAAGCTCAAGAAGTAGCAGGGGGGCGCGCCCTAGGGGGGGGGTGCCCCCTAGGCTTGTGGCTGCCTCGGGACTCCTCTCCGGTATCTTTTTGCTCCAGTATTTTTTATATTGCCAAGAATATTCTCCGTAAATTTTCAGCCCATTCCGAGAACTTTTATTTCTCCACAAAAAACGACACCATGGTAGTTCTGCTGAAAACGACACCATGGTATTCTCAAAAACATCTTCCACACAAAACTTGAAAAGAACTCGTGAGATAGGTTAGTACACATAATAATAAATCAACTCTTTATGTACTGCCAAGACAAGTTGCATAATAATTTTCAAACATTAGGTACTGTATACTATCATTTCCACAATTTATATCTACCAATATAGGCTATGGAAACTATAGGATAAGTAGATAACGAAACTATGACAGCAATCTGTCCAAACAGAACAGTCTGTAGAAATTTATGAAAACAGTGTACTTCTGTAACTCAAAAAATTATGAAAATTTAGTACAAGCTAACTAATTTATATGAAAACACTATGTAAAAATTTCAGAAACTTTCCACGTTCCAGTAAAATATGAAAATTCAAACACTACATGAAAATATGAAAAACAGAACAGTCTGTGAAGATCTGTAGTATAACCATACTTCCTTGTCTCTAAAAATTCTGAACAATTAGGACAACCTGAATAATTTGTATATCAAGACTATGTAAAAATTTCAGATCATTATCACGCTCCAGTAAAAAAATGAAAAATCCTGTACTGGAGTCAAAAGTTTCTATTTTGGTTCAGCATCAATTCTACTCATCTTGTGAGTCATCCCAAAGGCTTTACTTGGCACTTTATTGAAATAAAAGGCACAAAACATGATTACTACAGTAGCTTAATCATGTGAACACACCAAAACAGAAAGTATAAGTGTTGGGTTGTCTCCCAACAAGCGCTTTTCTTTGATGCCTTTTAGCTAGGCATGATGATTTCAATGATGCTCGTATAGGAATAGTAATTGAAACATGCAAGAGAGCATCATGAATCTCATGACAAGCACATTTAAGTCTAACCCACTTCCTATGCATAGCGATTTTGTGAGCAAACAATTTATGGGAACAAGAATCAACTAGCATAGGAAGGCAAAACAAGCATGACTTCAAAACTTTCAACACATAGAGAGGAAACTTGATATTATTGCAATATGTAGAAGCATAAGATCCTCTCTCATAATAATTTTCAGTAGCATCATGAAGGAATTTCACAACATAACTATCACATAAAGCATTATCTTCATGATCCACAAGCATGGAAAATTTGTCACTCTCCACATAAGCAATTTTCTTCTCATTCATAATAGTGGGAGCAAACTCAACAAAATAACTATCATGAGATACTTGATAGACATAACCACTTTGAATATTAAAATCATGATGACAAGTTTCAAGGTTACTATCACTCTTTATAGCATAGATGTGATCATCATAATCATCATAGATAGTAGGCATGTCATTATCATAACAAATTTGCTCATCAAAACTTGAGGAACTAAAAATATCATCTCCATCAAACATAGCATCCCCAAGCTTGTGGCTTTGCATATCATTAGCATCATGGATATTCAGAGAATTCATACTAGCAATATTGCAATCATGCTCATCATTCAAGGAATTCTCATTAAGTATTTTCATAAATTCTCCCTCTACCAATTGAGCACAATTTCCGGAATCCTTATTTTCACGAAAGACATTATAGAGACGAAACAAATGATGCAACCTAAACTCCATTTTTTTGTAGTTTTCTTTTATAAAACCAAACTAGTGATAAAACAAGAAACTAAAAGTTTCAATTGCAAGATCTAAAGATATACCTTCAAGCACTCACCTCCCCGGCAACGGCGCCAGAAAAGAGCTTGATGTCTACTACGCAACCTTCTTCTTGTAGACTCGTGTTGGGCCTCCAAGCGCAGAGTTTTGTAGGACAGTAGAAAATTTCCCTCAAGTGGATGACCTAAGGTTTATCAATCCGTGGGAGGTGTAGGATGAAGATGGTCTCTCTCAAACAACCCTGCAATCAAATACAAGAAATCTCTTGTGTCCCCAACACACCCAATACAATGGCAAATTGTATAGGTGCACTAGTTCGGCGAAGAGATGGTGATACAAGTGCAATATGGATGATAGATATAGGTTTTTGTAATCTGAAAATCTAAAAACAGCAAGGTAGCAAGTAACAAAAGTGAGCAAAAACAGTATTGCAATGGTTAGAAACAAGGCCTAGGGTTCATACTTTCACTAGTGCAAGTTCTCTCAA
This sequence comes from Elymus sibiricus, assembly GCA_039707655.1. NCBI lineage: Eukaryota > Viridiplantae > Streptophyta > Magnoliopsida > Poales > Poaceae > Elymus > Elymus sibiricus. Next base: position 122,337,736 of record CM077663.1, read on the forward strand.
CAATACTGACATAGTTGAATCATATGTAAATCCCTCACGTGCGACAAAGAGTTCACTCCAAAGTCACAAATAGCGGAGAACAAACGAAGAAATTATTGTAGGGTACGAAACCACCTCAAAGTTATCTTTTCCGACCAATCTTATGAGCTATCCCTATAAGTGTCACGAACAGCCCTAGAGTTCGTACTAAAATAACACCTTAAGATACACATCAACCAAAACCCTAATGTCACCTAGATACTCCAATGTCACCATGAGTACCCATGGGCTTGATTATACGATATGCATCACACAATTTCAGATTCATCATGTTCAATCCAACACAAAGAACTTCAAAGAGTGCCCCAAAGTTTCTACCGGAGAGTCAAGACGAAAACGTGTGCCAACCCCTATGCATAGATTCCCAAGGTCACGGAACCCGCAAGTTGATCACCAAAACATACATCAAGTGGATCAATAGAACATCCCATTGTCACCACGGATATCCCATCGCAAGACATACATCAAGTGTTCTCAAATCCTTTAAAGACTCAATCCGATAAGAAAACTTCAAAGGGAAAACTCAATTCATCACAAGAAGATAGAGAGGGGAAAACTCCATATGATTCATCTATATTAATAAAGCTCGCGGTACATCAAGATCGTGTCATCTCAAGAACACGAGAGAGAGAGATCAAACACATAGCTACCGGTACATACCCTTAGCCCCGAGGGTGAACTACTCCCTCCTCATCATGGAGACCGCCGGGATAATGAAGATGGCCTCCGGTGTTAGTTTCCCCCTCCGGCAGGGTGCCGGAACGGGCTCCCGATTGGTTTTTCGTGGCTACAAAGGCTTGCGGCGGCGGAACTCCCAATCTAGGTTTCTTTCTGGGGGTTACAGGATTTATAGGAGTACTTGGCGTTGGAATCAAGTCAGGGGGACTCCCGAGGGGCCCACAAGCCAGGGGGCGCGCCCTAGGGGGGGCGCCCCCTAGGCTTGTGGCTGCCTCGGGACTCCTCTCCGGTATCTGTTTGCTCCAGTATTTTTTATATTTTCCAAGAATATTCTCCGTAAATTTTCAGCCCATTCCAAGAACTTTTATTTCTGCACAAAAAACGACACCATGGTAGTTCTGCTGAAAACAGCGTCAGTCCGGGTTAGTTCTAATAAAATCATACCAAAATTATATAAAATTATTGTAAACATGGCATGAATACTTCATAAATTATAGATACGTTGGAGACGTATCACGTGCCACTAGTCCATACCTCAAACAAAGGCAACATTTGTAGAAAATGCATGGTAAGAGTTTCGACTATATCATGTCTTTCACATATATACATTCTCTTACACAAGTCAAGTGTGTGTTACTACATTGCTTACTATGTTACTATTTTGTTCAAGGACAGAAACTTCCAAGATGTGTTGTGCCTCCCGTGATGGATGACCACCAGGGTGATATGATAATTATTTCCGCTGACAAGATTTATTTCAGAGGTACATACATGATTGCACAAGATGGACAGCTCGAAATAAAATGAAGGCAACTACTGAGTGACTGCAACTTGAAGATTGGAGATCGGTGGATCTCTGTGCTCCACCATGGAGATGCATGGGTTTTCCTATTCTTCAAGATTGTTCCTAAAGGAGAAGAGTTCCGTACTAATAGTTACGATGGTTAATGTATATATGCATATCTTATATTGTACGTGTACATATGTGTTGTCATATCTTATCGGAATCAATGTAGGACGTAAACGTAGTTATGTATATACTGATACAAAATTATGCTGCCGTGGCAGCATTTTTCGCTGCCGTGACAACCTTTTTTTTGTTGCGTTTTTGTAATTATTAATGGCGTGCAGAAAAAGATACAACTCCAGTAATATTGTATCTAGTTTCTGACGTTTGGAAAGCCCGCACGCCATAGATATGTATGATATTGCCGTCGTTAAGATATAGCCTACGCCATACGTATGTCGAATACTGCTGGCGTCGGCTCCAACATCATCACTATTTTTTAACTGTGGCGTCATATTGGTGGCGTCGGGTGTCCACGCCAGCAAGACCATTTTTACCACGTCATAACTAGGCTTTTCTGCACTAGTGATTAGTGAATCTGATTCGGCGTCTCGTCCAACCAAACTAGTAAAATGTTCAGGTTTTCACATATTGTTCATGTTTTTAAAAAATGTTCAGGTTTTCAAACAATGTCTACAATTTGAAAAGTTGTTCACATTTCCAAAAATGTTCATGTTTTATCTGAAAATATCAGTGTTTCTAAATATTTGAAAAAAGTTCTCATTTTCAAAATCATTCGTGCTTTTAAAAACTGTTCAAAACTTATTTGTGTGTTTGGAAAATGTTTGAAAAATTCTTTGCATTTTTCAAAATGTTCAAAGATTCGGAAAAATGTTCTCGCTTTATTTACTTAGTTTGCAAATTTGAGAAAATGTTCACGTTCATATAAAATGTGCGATTTTTTTGAAATATTTGCATTCAGAAAATGTTCTCACGCTCGCTCCCTATGCTGTTCCGGATCTGGGCCGAATATTCGCCAGCTGCAAGTACTCGCTTGCAATATAATGCGCATTAATCAAAACTTGAACTCTATTAGTGAATCTGATTCGGCGTCTCGCCCAACCAAACTAGTAAACAAACGGGGAATGTTTCTGTGGCCAGATGATTGCGCAGCACAAAGGAACGCACAGACAGCCAATCTCAATCCAGGATCCAGACTGTAAAGACGGGAAAGAAATTCAGCAACGGTCGTCCATGTGAGCGGGCCCCGGCGCTGGCGCAAGACGCCATCGCGATCCCAGCGAGGTCCAGCGAATTCCAGGAGAGGGGAAGAGAGCCGTTATATAATCAATCAATTATCAAGGGAGGTTATATAATGGCACAAGAAGCGGCAGAACGTGAGGACAAGGCGCAGAGTCAAGGAGAGGGATAGAGGGCATCTTGCTCATCAAAGATACGCGGCTGCCATGGCGAGAACCCTCTTCGGTTTCGTCGCCGCCGCCGCGCTCTTCCTCGCCGTCTTCATGCCGGCCCTCGCCGCCGCGCAGGCCCCCGCGCCGGCGCCCACCAGCGACGGTGAGTCGTCAGACTATGGCGTCTTCCCTTCTGAATTGCTTTTCCCTTCTGAATTTCTTCTCACTTGTTTTCTTGTCAATACGTGCAGCGTCTTCGATCGACCAGGGCGTCGCCTACCTTCTGATGATCCTGGCGCTGGTGCTCACCTACCTCATCCACCCGTTGGACGCCTCCTCCCCTTACAAGCTCTTCTGAGCCTAAATATGCGCCGAGGCTTCTCATTCTTTTGTTCATCTTCTCTATTGTTCGTTGACCGATAAGCTAGTGGATTCTTGAGAGATTGGCTGTGTGAGATTCGGTTTGGATTCATTAATTTGTTGCCCTTGTACTCTTAGTGGATTCGCACGCGCGCGTGCATCTTTTTATTTCGCCATGTGCATCTTGTTACAATGCTTCTCAGGTCTGTTGCCACTAGCTATGCGTACTAGTCATCAACCCGTGTCACAGCACGGGCTAGCGATTTATGAAAATTCCATAGAAGAATGAAAATATAGGTCGAAAATTTGAAGAATATTTTTTTAAATGGTTAACATCAGAATATGTAGTAGTTATTCTGGTCATCCATTGGCCAAAAAAAAAGAAGGAATTGCATTCTTTCAATTTGGTTCTAATTAGGGGGTATTAACTGAACTGGAAGAATGACGATGTAGGTCATATGAACAATACCTGGCTCTTGGCGACTATAGAATACGAAAACTATATCCTTCTTTTGGAACAAAATTAGAACTTATGTTTTTTTTTTGAGAGGCATGGTCGATAACATTAGATCAACGGAAACAGTGCAAGAACCAGACACGACAACGCCAACGCGAAACATCCAGCGACTACCCGGAAAATTACAGAGACAACCCTGGAAAACAAAAAAATAGGAAAAGAAAACCCCAGGTCCCTGCATCCGCCGTCTCCTCCGCACTGCCATGGATCCGCCGTCTCCCCGCATCCGCGAAGAACGACGAAGACCAACTGAACCAAGCTCGGGCAAAGCCCCTCGCAGATCCACTGCTTTGTGGCATTCCCTTGAGGCCCGCCGCTGTCGGCGAGGCACATCTCCGATAAGGCGCACCGGTGGGGTCGATCCCCACAACTTCCCCGAGCCCGGCAACGACGCTCTTCGTCGAAAACGACGAAGCAAGCCCGCCGAAGCCGTCGACCACCAACAACCGCAAACCAGCAGCAGAGCCAGCGTCTTCCAGATCCCGCCAAACCACCTCCTCCTCTCCACCTGCAGCGCAGGCCTCCCAGGCTCCATAGCGAGGCCGGAGCCTTATGTTGAAGAACCATGCTGGACATGAGTGGTACAAATGCAAACTTTTAAAAGTGGTTTTCAGCATTTGTGTAAATAAATGAGTTAGCACAGTAAAAAAAAATCAAACTTTGACTGCTAATTGATAAAAATATCTTTATACTTCTGGCAAGATGATAATAGTACTAGTAGATTTCATTAACACGCGCCTTCGCTACTTCTGTTGACCTGTTGACGACCATGTAAATATAAAAATTTGCGTGTCAATGTGAACTGAAAATTGTGATGTTGAATTTACATGTTTGGTACAATCAAATATATACATCTACCATTCATAAATAGATTGCGTCGCCCTCCCCCTAGGGCGACTCGGGCGGAGCCCAGAAACCTAGCCGCCGCCGCCAAGCAACTCTCTCACGCGTCTCCGGGTTGGGGCGGGACCTCTAGGCGTGTGGTGGCGCGGCCGATCTGGATTCTGCGACGCGGCGGATGGCTGCGGCAGGTGGCGGGTGGCCGGCCCGTCCTCGGACAGCGGCGGCTAGGCGCGGCGGGCGGCCCAGTCGCGGACGACGACGTGGGCTGCGGGCGCAGCGGCCGGCCTTTCGGGCGTGCGTCGGCGGCGGCGGCCAACTAGGCTGCGGTGACGTGCAAACTGCCTTCAGATCGGCAGCGGCGGCGTGGAGGGCCTGGTGGTCTCGTCGGCAGCACATCCGGTCAGATATATTCGGACCGATGCGACCGGCGGTGGTGGTCATCTCTTCCGTCAGAGGAGGTCGGCCTGAGGCTGGGTGTTCGGATCTCCGGATCCGTGATCCAGTACTGGCTGCGAGTCGGGGAGACATAGTTGCCAGTGAAAACCGACCGACGGCGAGTGATGGCGGCGTTCTACGTCGTTCCCTTGATGAAGGCATCGTTGTGTGACTTATGTCGACCCACTCGTACTGCTCTGGGCGAAACCCTAGGATCTGGTCTTCCAGATCGGACGATGACGGCACTGCGGTGGCGTTTCTCTCTTAGGAGCATCGTTTGTGGAGCAGTGCTGGTGGTCAGAGGCAGGAGGTGGAGCGGCTTCGTCTTGCACGGAGCTTCGGTGGAGAAGTCAAGTCATGCCTGGCCGACAGGTGCTACGCTTTGTCATGCCTGGTCGGCAGGTGCTACGCACGACAGATCTTCCAGAGACTTCAAGCTGTGTCGGCTGGTACTTGGCTGCATGGGGCTGAGGTGTACCGGCGGCAACTGCGACGTGCTCAGTAGTTCGCGCGCAGGGTGGTGGTTGTTGGGGAACGGAGCATGAATTTCAAAAAAATTTCATACGCTCACGCAAGATCTATCCATGGAGATGCATTGCTACGAGAGGGGAGAGTGTGTCTACGTATCCTCGTAGACCGTTAGCGGAAGCGTCTCACAACGCGGTTGATGTAGTCGAACAATCCTTCGAGCTCCACCGATCGAGTACCGAACGTACGGCACCTCCGAGTTCTACACACGTGCAGCTCGGTGACGTTCCTCGCCTTCTTGATCCAGCAAGACGTCGAGGTAGTAGATGAGTTCCGTCAGCATGACGGCGTGGCGACGGTGATGGTGAAGTGATTCCGGCAGGGCTTCGCCTAAGCTCTCCGAAAATATGACCGAGGTGGAAAACGGAGATCGGGGCACCACACACGGCTATGGGACAATTGTGTGTCTCCAAGGGGTGCCCCTCCTCTGTATATAAAGGAGGGAGAGGGGAGGAGGCTGGCCCTAGGGGCTGCGCCAAGAGAGGGGAGTCCTACTAGGACTCCTAGTCCTAGTAGGATTCGGCCCCCCCTCTTGTTCCTTCTCATGGAGGGGGAAAGGGGGAAGGAGAGGGAGAAGGAAAGGGGGGCTGCGCCCCCTCCCCTTTGTTGAGGAACGTTGCATGGGAAACAAAAAATTTCCTACGCACACACAAGATCTATCCATGATGATGAGCATCTACGAGAGGGAGAGTGAATCTACATACCCTTGTAGATCGCTAAGCGGAAGCGTTTAATAAACGCGGTTGATGTAGTCGAACGTCTCCGCGATCCAAATCGCAAGTCGTCCCTCGATCCGATCACGAACTAGCGCCGAACGGACGGCACCTCCGCGTTCAACACACGTACGGCTTGATGACGCCTTCACCTCCTCGATCCAGCGAGCGATGGTGAAGTAGTGGTTGAGTTCCAGCAGCACGACGGCGTGGTGATGGTGGTGAGGAACAATCTCTGCAGGGCTTCGCCAAGCGCTACGGAGATTATGACGGAGGAACTAGAGGGTTAGGGTTGCCGCACACGGCTTGGGGAAATCTTGATGTATGTCGTGTGCTAGCCCTGCCCCTCTATTTATATGTTGAGCCTTGGGGTCTAAACTTGGAGTAAAAGCCTCCTCCAGGTCGGTTTTGCCCGCACAAGGTCGGTTTGGCCCGCAGGGAAAGAGTCCAACTCGGATCCCTGCCGAACCGTGCACAGCCGCGCACAAGCGGTAGTACCGCTTCACACAAGCGGTAGTACCGCTTGGGCGGTAGTACCGCTTCACACAAGCGGTAGTACCGCTCGGGCGGTAGTACCGCTTCACCAAGCGGTAGTACCGTTTACGCGGCAGCAAAACTACTTTTGCACTTTCCAATACCTTGTGGGCTTTATCCCTTTGGCTCATATAAAGTGTTGCTGCACCCGAACACTTCGGTAAACATCCGGAACCCCTTCCGGTGAACTCCGGAACCCTTCCGGAGATCAAAACACTATTATCACATATATCAATCTTTACCTCCGGACTCTTCCGGAGATCCTCGTCATGTCCGGGATCTTATCCGGGACTCCGAACAACTTTCGGTCACCAACATAATAACTCAATTATACTAATCGTCACCAAACGTTAAGTGTGTAGACCCTGCGGGTTCGAGAACTATGTAGACATGACCGAGACACCTCTACGGCCAATAACCAATAGCGGGACCTGGATGCCCATATTGGCTCCTACATATTCTACGAAGATCTTTTATCGGTCGAACCTCTATGTCAAGGATTCAGTTAATCCCGTATGCTGTTCCCTTTGTTCTTCGGTATGTTACTTGCCCGAGATTCGATCGTCGGTATCACTATACCTAGTTCAATCTCGTTACCGGCAAGTCTCTTTACTCGTTCCGTAATACAAGATCTCGTGGCTAACACTTTAGTCACATTGCTTGCAAGGCTCATTGTGATGTTGTATTACCGAGTGGGCCCTGAGATACCTCTCCGTCATACGGAGTAACAAATCCCAGTCTTGATCCATGCCTACCCAACAGACACCCTCGGAGATACCTGTAGAGCACCTTTATAGTCACCCAGTTACGTTGCGACGTTTGATACACACAAGGTATTCCTCCGGTGTCAGTGAGTTGCATGATCTCATGGTCAAAGGAACAGATACTTGACATGCAGAAAACAATAGCAATAAACTGACACGATCAAATGCTACGTTTACAGTTTGGGTCTTGTCCATCACATCATTCTCCTAATGATGTGATCCCGTTATCAAATGACATCTCATGTCAATGGCTAGGAAACCTTAACCATCTTTGATCAACGAGCTAGTTAACTAGAGGCTTACTAGGGACACAGTGTTGTCTATGTACCCACACATGTATTTGAGTTTCCAATCAATACAATTATAGCATGGATAATAAACGATTATCATGAACAAGGAAATATAATAATAACCAATTTATTATTGCCTCTAGGGCATATTTCCAACAGTCTCCCACTTGCACTAGAGTCAATAATCTAGTTCACATCACTATGTGATTTACATTGTAATGAATCGAACACCCATGCAGTTCTGGTGTTGTTCATGTTTAGCCCTTGGAAGAGGTTTAGTCATCGGATCTGCAACATTTAGATCCGTGTGTACTTTGCAAATATTTATGTCGTCCTCCTTGATGTAATCGCGGATGGAATTGAAACGTCGTTTTATGTGTCTGGTCCTCTTGTGAAATCTTGGTTCCTTGGCTAGAGCAATGGCACCAGTGTTATCACAAAACAGAGTCATTGGGTTAAGCGCACTAGGCACTACTCCAAGATCTGTCATGAACTCCTTCATCCAGACACCTTCCTTCGCCGCCTCCGAGGCAGCGATGTACTCCGCTTCGCATGTAGAATCTGCTACCACGCTTTGCTTGGAACTGCACCAGCTAACCGCACCCCCATTAAGAATAAATACGTATCCGGTTTGCGACTTAGAGTCATCCGGATCAGTGTCAAAGCTTGCATCGACGTAACCCTTTACGACGAGCTCTTGATCACCTCCATAAACGAGAAACATGTCCTTAGTCCTTTTCAGGTACTTCAGGATATTCTTGACCGCCGTCCAGTGTTCCATTCCTGGATCACTTTGAAACCTTCCGACCATACTTATGGCAAGGCTGACATCGGGTCTTGTGCACAGCATTGCATACATGATAGAGCCTATGGCTGAAGCATAGGGGATGACACTCATTTTTTCTCTATCTTCTGCAGTCACTGGGCATTGAGTCTTACTCAACTTCACACCTTGCAAAACAGGCAAGAACCCCTTCTTGGACTGATCCATTTTGAACTTCTTCAAAATCTTATCAAGGTATGTGCTTTGTGAAAGTCCTATTAAGCGTCTCGATCTATCTCTATAGATCTTGATGCCTAATATGAAAGCAGCTTGTCCTAGGTCCTTCATTGAAAAACTCTTGTTCAAATATTCCTTTACGCTTTCCAGCATTTCTATATTGTTTCCAATCAGCAATATGTCATCCACATATAATATTAGAAACGCTATAGAGCTCCCACTCACTTTCTTGTAAATACAAGCTTCTCCGTAAACTTGTATAAACTCGAACGCTTTGATCACCTCATCAAAACGAAGATTCCAACTCCGAGATGCTTGCACCAGTCCATAAATGGATCGCTGGAGTTTGCAAACTTTGTCAGCATTCTCTGGATCGACAAAACCTTCTGGTTGCATCATATACAACTCTTCCTTAAGGAAACCGTTAAGGAACGCTGTTTTGACATCCATCTGCCAAATTTCATAATCAAAAAAAGGCAGCTATTGCTAACATGATTCTGACGGACTTAAGCATCGCTACGGGTGAGAAGGTCTCATCGTAGTCAACTCCTTGAACTTGTGAAAAACCCTTTGCCACAGGTCGAGCTTTATAGACGGTGACATTACCGTCCGCGTCCGTCTTCCTCTTAAAGATCCATTTGTTCTGAATGGCCTTACGCCCTTCCGGTAATACTTCCAAAGTCCATACTTTGTTTTCATACATGGATCCCATCTCGGATTTCATGGCCTCTAACCACTTCTCGGAATCCGGGCCCATCATCGCTTCTCCATAGCTCGTAGGTTCATCGTTGTCTAACAACATGACCTCTAAGACAGGGTTGCCGCACCACTCGGGAGCAGTACGCGTCCTTGTCGACCTACGAGGTTCGATAGCAACTTGATCCAAAGTTTCATGATCATCATCATTAACTTCAGCTAATGTAGGCTCCACAGAAACAACTTTCTGCGCTGCGCTACTCTCAGGTTGAAGTAAAGGTTCAACAACCTCATCAAGTTCTATCTTCCTCCCACTCAATTCTTTCGAGAGAAACTCTTTCTCAAGAAATGTTCCGTTTTTAGCGACAAACACTTTGCCTTCGGATCTGAGGTAGAAGGTATACCCAACTGTCTCTTTTGGGTATCCTATGAAGACGCATTTCTCCGCTTTGGGTTCCAGCTTTTCAGGCTGAAGCTTTTTGACATAAGCATCACATCCCCAAACTTTAAGAAACGACAGTTTTGGCTTCTTGCCAAACCAAAGTTCATATGGTGTCGTCTCAACGGATTTCGATGGTGCCCTATTTAAAGTGAATGCAGCTGTCTCTAATGCATAACCCCAAAACGATAGTGGCAAATCGGCAAGAGACATCATAGATCGCACCATATCCAATAAGGTTCGATTACGACGTTCGGACACACCATTACGCTGTGGTGTTCCAGGCGGTGTTAATTGTGAAACAATTCCACACTGTCTTAAGTGACTGCCAAACTCATAACTCAGATATTCTCCTCCTCGATCAGATCGTAGGAATTTAATCTTCTTGTTACGATGATTCTCAACTTCACTCTGAAATTGTTTGAACTTTTCAAATGTTTCAGACTTGTGTTTCATTAAGTAAATATACCCATATCTACTTAAGTCATCAGTGAAGGTGAGAAAGTAACGATAACCACCGCGCGCCTCAATACTCATCGGACCGCACACATCAGTATGTATGATTTCCAATAAGTCACTTGCCCGTTCCATTGTACCAGAGAACGGAGTTTTAGTCATCTTGCCCATGAGGCATGGCTCACATGTGTCAAGTGATTCAAAATCAAGTGACTCCAAAAGTCCATCAGCATGGAGCTTCTTCATGCGTTTTACGCCAATATGACCTAAACGGCAGTGCCACAAGAAAGTGGTATTATCATTATCAATTCTACATCTTTTGGCATCAATGTTATGAACATGTGTATCATTACTATCGAGATTCAATAAGAATAAACCCCTCACATTGGGTGCATGACCATAAAAGATATTACTCATATAAATAGAACAACCATTATTCTCTGATTTAAATGAGTAACCGTCTCGCAATAAACAAGATCCAGATATAATGTTCATGCTTAACGCAGGCACCAAATAACACTTATTTAGGTTCATCACTAATCCCGACGGTAATCGAAGAGCGAGCGTGCCGACGGCGATCACATCAACCTTGGAACCATTTCCCACGCGCATCGTCACTTCGTCCTTTGCCAGCCTCCGTCTATTCCGCAGTTCCTGTTTTGAGTTGCAAATATGAGCAACCGCACCGGTATCAAATACCCAGGCACTACAACGAGAGTTGGTAAGGTACACATCAATAACATGTATATCATATATACCTTGTTTGTTGTTGGCCGCCTTCTTGTCAGCCAAATACTTGGGGCAATTCCGCTTCCAGTGTCCAGTTCCCTTGCAATGAAAACACACAGTTTCTGGTTTGGGTCCAGCCTTGGGTTTCTTCACGAGAGGAGCAACTGCTTTGCCACTCTGCTTGGAGTTACCCTTCTTACCCTTGCCATTTTTCTTGAAACTAGTGGTTTTATTGACCATCAACACTTGATGCTCCTTCTGAATTTCAGACTCAGCGGCTTTCAGCATCGCAAACAGCTCGGCGACTGACTTGTTCATCCCGTGCATGTTATAGTTCAACACGAAGCTCTTGTAGCTAGGTGGCAATGATTGAAGAACTCTGTCAGTGATAGCCTCTGGCGGAAGGGGCATCCCTAACTCAGCCAGACGGGTGGAGTACCCAGACATTCTGAGCACGTGATCACTGATAGACCCGTTCTCCTCCATCTTGCAAGCATAGAATTTATCGGAGATCTCATATCTCTCGATCCGGGCATTCTTCTGAAAGATAAACTTCAACTCCTGGAACATCTCATATGCTCCATGACGTTCAAAACGTCTTTGAAGTCCCGGTTCTAAGCCATACAACATTGCACATTGAACTATTGAGTAATCATCAGAACGAGCCTGCCAGGCGTTCACAACGTCTAGAGACTCAACTGGAGCGGGTGGATCACCAAGCGGTGCATCAAGGACATAAGCCTTCTGGGAAGCCGTAAGGATAATCCTTAGATTACGGGCCCAGTCCACAAAGTTACTTCCATCATCTTTCAACTTAGCTTTCTCTAGGAACGCATTAAAATTCAGGGGTGCTACTGCGCGAGCCATGATCTACAACATAAATATAGCAAAGACAACTTAGACTATTGTTCTTAGATAATGAGTTTAGTTAATCATATTTAAAAAACTCCCACTCAAATTGACATCCCTCCGATCATTCGAGTGTAACATGATCCAAATCCACCAACTCAAGTCCGATCATCACGTGAGTTGAGGTGGTTTCAATGGTGAACATCTTCATGTTGATCATATCTACTATATGACTCATGTTCGACCTTTCGGTCTCTTGTGTTCCGAGGCCATGTCTGTACATGCTAGGCTCGTCAAGTTTAACCCGAGTGTTCCGCACGTGCAACATGGCTTACACCCGTTGTATGCGAACGTAGAGTCTATCACACCCGATCATCACGGCGTGTCTCGAAACGACGAACTTTCGCAACGGTGCACACTTGGGGAGAACACAATTTATCTTGAAATTTAAGTGAGGGATCACCTTATAATGCTACCGTCGTCCTAAGCAAAATAAGATGCATAAAAGGATTAACATCACATGCAAATCATAAGTGACATGATATGGCCATGAACTTGTGCTTTTGATCTCCATCTCCAAAGCACCGGCATGATCTCCATCGTCACCGGCATGACACCATGATCTCCATCATCTTGATCTCCATCAACGTGTCGCCATAAGGTTGTCGCGCTGACTGTTGCTTCCACGACTATAGCTAACGTTTAGCGATTAAAGTAAAGCATTACATAGCGCTTAATGATTGACACGCAGGTCATACAATAATTAAAGACAACTCTATGGCTCCTGCCAGTTGCCGTACTCATCGACATGCAAGTCGTGATATTCTATACATCACATGATCATCTCATACATCACATATATCTCATCATGTAATTGGCCATATCACATCACAACATACCCTGCAAAAACAAGTTAGACGTCCTCTAATTGTTGTTGCAAATTTTACGTGGCTGCTACGGGTTTGCAAGAACCGTTCTTACCTACGCAAAACCACAACGTGGTGTAGTGATTGCTTTTTGATCTTCTAAAAGAACCCTCTTCATTGAAATCGATTCAACTAAAGTGAGAGAGACAGACACCCGCTAGCCATCTTTATGCAACGAAGTTACATGTCAGTAGAAGGAACCTGTCTCGCGTAAGTGTACGCGTAATGTCGGTCCGTGCCGCTTCATCTCACAGTACCGCCGAATCAAATATCAACTAGTAACGGCAAGCAATATGTATACACCCACGCCCACAACTCGTTTGTGTTCTACTCGAGATCTCATCTACGCATAGACCTGGCTCATGATGCCACTGTTGAGGAACGTTGCATGGGAAACAAAAATTTTCCTACGCACACACAAGATCTATCCATGATGATGAGCATCTACGAGAGGGAGAGTGAATCTACATACCCTTGTAGATCGCTAAGCGGAAGCGTTTAATAAACGCGGTTGATGTAGTCGAACGTCTCCGCGATCCAAATCGCAAGTCGTCCCTCGATCCGATCACGAACTAGCGCCGAACGGACGGCACCTCCGCGTTCAACACACGTACGGCTTGATGACGCCTTCACCTCCTCGATCCAGCGAGCGATGGTGAAGTAGTGGTTGAGTTCCAGCAGCACGACGGCGTGGTGATGGTGGTGAGGAACAATCTCTGCAGGGCTTCGCCAAGCGCTACGGAGATTATGACGGAGGAACTAGAGGGTTAGGGTTGCCGCACACGGCTTGGGGAAATCTTGATGTATGTCGTGTGCTAGCCCTGCCCCTCTATTTATATGTTGAGCCTTGGGGTCTAAACTTGGAGTAAAAGCCTCCTCCAGGTCGGTTTTGCCCGCACAAGGTCGGTTTGGCCCGCAGGGAAAGAGTCCAACTCGGATCCCTGCTGAACCGTGCACAGCCGCGCACAAGCGGTAGTACCGCTTCACACAAGCGGTAGTACCGCTTGGGCGGTAGTACCGCTTCACACAAGCGGTAGTACCGCTCGGGCGGTAGTACCGCTTCACCAAGCGGTAGTACCGTTTACGCGGCAGCAAAACTACTTTTGCACTTTCCAATACCTTGTGGGCTTTATCCCTTTGGCTCATATAAAGTGTTGCTGCACCCGAACACTTCGGTAAACATCCGAAACCCCTTCCGGTGAACTCCGGAACCCTTCCGGAGATCAAAACACTATTATCACATATATCAATCTTTACCTCCGGACTCTTCCGGAGATCCTCGTCATGTCCGGGATCTTATCCGGGACTCCGAACAACTTTCGGTCACCAACATAATAACTCAATTATACTAATCGTCACCAAACGTTAAGTGTGTAGACCCTGCGGGTTCGAGAACTATGTAGACATGACCGAGACACCTCTACGGCCAATAACCAATAGCGGGACCTGGATGCCCATATTGGCTCCTACATATTCTACGAAGATCTTTTATCGGTCGAACCTCTATGTCAAGGATTCAGTTAATCCCGTATGCTGTTCCCTTTGTTCTTCGGTATGTTACTTGCCCGAGATTCGATCGTCGGTATCACTATACCTAGTTCAATCTCGTTACCGGCAAGTCTCTTTACTCGTTCCGTAATACAAGATCTCGTGGCTAACACTTTAGTCACATTGCTTGCAAGGCTCATTGTGATGTTGTATTACCGAGTGGGCCCTGAGATACCTCTCCGTCATACGGAGTAACAAATCCCAGTCTTGATCCATGCCTACCCAACAGACACCCTCGGAGATACCTGTAGAGCACCTTTATAGTCACCCAGTTACGTTGCGACGTTTGATACACACAAGGTATTCCTCCGGTGTCAGTGAGTTGCATGATCTCATGGTCAAAGGAACAAATACTTGACATGCAGAAAACAATAGCAATAAACTGACACGATCAAATGCTACGTTTACAGTTTGGGTCTTGTCCATCACATCATTCTCCTAATGATGTGATCCCGTTATCAAATGACATCTCATGTCAATGGCTAGGAAACCTTAACCATCTTTGATCAACGAGCTAGTTAACTAGAGGCTTACTAGGGACACAGTGTTGTCTATGTACCCACACATGTATTTGAGTTTCCAATCAATACAATTATAGCATGGATAATAAACGATTATCATGAACAAGGAAATATAATAATAACCAATTTATTATTGCCTCTAGGGCATATTTCCAACACCCTTGTCCAATTCGGACTGCCCATGAGGGGGGGCGCGCGCCATCCCTTGTGGGCTGCCCTCTCTCTCCCCTATGGCCCATGTTGGCCCATCACTTTCCCCGGGGGGTTCCGGTAACCTCCCGGTACTCCGATAAATATCCGGAACTTCCCGGAACCATTCCGATGTCCGAATACCACCTTCCAATATATGAATCTTTACCTCTCGGACATTCCGAGACTCCTCGTCATGTCCGTGATCTCATCCGGGACTCCGAACAACATTCGGTCACCAATCACATAACTCATATAATACTATATCGTCATCGAACCTTAAGTGTGCGGACCCTACGGGTTCGGGAATGATGTAGACATGACCGAGACGACTCTCTGGTCAATAACCAACAGCGGAACCTGGATGCTCATATTGATTCCTACATATTCCACGAAGATCTTTATCGGTGAACCTCATATGACAACATACGTTGTTCCCTTTGTCCGGCGGTATGTTGCTTGCCCGAGATTCGATCGTCGGTATCCAATACCTAGTTCAATCTCGTTACCGGCAAGTCTCTTTACTCGTTCCGTAATACATCATCTTGCAACTAACTCTTTAGTCACGGTGCTTGCAAGGCTTCTGTGATGCTGTATTACCGAGAGGGCCCAGAGATACCTCTCCGATAGTCGGAGTGACAAATCCCAATCTTGATCCATGCCAACTTAACAAACACTTTCGGAGATACCTGTAGTGCACCTTTATAATCACCCAGTTACGTTGTGACGTTTGATACACCCAAAGTATTCCTACGGTATGCGGAAGTTGCATGATCTCATGGTCAGAGGAACGTGTATTTGACATAGTGAAAGCAATAGCATTAAACTGAACGATAATATGCTATGCTGACGGTTGGGTCAAGTCCATCACATCATTCTCCTAATGATGTGATCCCGTTATCAAATGACAACTCATGTCCATGGTCAGGAAATCTTGACCATCTTTTGATCAACGAGCTAGTCTAGTAGAGGCTTACTAGGGACTCAGTATTTGTTTATCTATTCACACATGTATTAAGTTTCCGGTCAATACACTTCTAGCATGAATAATAAACCATTATCATGAACGGGGAAATATGATAATAATAAACACTTTATTAATTGCCTCTAGGGCATATTTCCAACAGTCTCCCACTTGCACTAGAGTCAATAATCTAGTTTACATCTCCATGTAATTAACATCCAATCAGTTCTAGGGCTGATCATGTTTTGCTTGTGAGAGAGGTTTTAGTCAACGGGTCTGCAATATTCAGATCCGTGTGTTCTTGGCAAATCTCTATGTCATATGTAGATGCTGCTACCACACTCTGCTTGGAGCTACTCCAAAAACGACTGTCCCACTTTACGTATCCGGTCTGAGACTCATATTCTTCCGGATCGGTGTTTAAAGCTTGCATTGACGTAACCCTTTACGATGAACTCTTTATCACCTCTATTCCCGAGAAATTCCCCATTAGTCCTTTTCAGGTACTTCAGGATATTCTTGACCGCTGTTCAGTGATCTACTTCTGGATCACTTTGGTACCTTCCCACCAAGCTAATAGCGAGGCATACATCAAGTCTAGTACACAGCATGGCATACAAAATAGAGCCTATGGCTGAAGCATAGGGGATGACACTCATCTTCTCTTTATCTTCTGCCGTGGTCGGGCATTGAGTCTTACTCAATCTCATACCTTGCAATACAGGCAAGAACCCTTTCTTTGACTGATCCATTTTGAACTTCTCCAAAATCTTGTTAAGGTATGTGCTTTGTGAAAGTCCAATGAGGCGTCTTGATCTATCCCTATAGATCTTGATGCCTAATATGTAAGCAGCTTCTCCGAGATCCTTCATCAAAAACTTTTGTTCAAATAACCCTTTGTGCTTTCCAGAAATTCTATGTCATTTCTCATCAACAATATGTCATCTACATATAATATGAGAAATGCCACAGAGCTCCCACTCACTTTCTTGTAAATACAAGCTTCTCCATAAGTTTGTATAAACCCAAACGCTTTGATCACTTCATCAAAGCGAGTATTCCAGCTCCGAGATGCTTGCACCAGTCCATAGATGGATCGCTGGAGCTTGCATACTTTGTTAGCGCCTTTAGGATCGACAAAACCTTCCGGCTGCATCATATACAATTCTTCCTTAAGGAATCCATTAAGGAATGCCGTTTTGACGTCCATTTGCCAGATTTCATAATCATAAAACGCGGCAATTGCTAACATAATTCTGATAGACTTTAGCATCGCTACGGGTGAGAAAGTCTCATCGTAGTCAACTCCTTGAACTTGTCGATAACCTTTAGCAACAAGTCGAGCTTTATAGACGGTGATATTACCATCAGCGTCCGTCTTCTTCTTAAAGATCCATTTATTTTCAATAGCTCGCCGTTCATCGGGCAAGTCTACCAAAGTCCAAACTTTGTTCTCATACATGGATCCTATCTCGGATTTCATGGCCTCAAGCCATTTCTCGGAATCCGGGCTCGCCATAGCTTCTTCATAATTCGAAGGTTCACCATTGTCTAACAACATAACCTCCAAGACTGGATTTCCGTACCACTCTGGTGCGGAACGTGTCCTGGTTGACCTTCGAGGTTCATTAGCAACTTGCTCCGAAGTTTCATGATCATCATCATTATCTTCTTCTCTGGTCTATGTTGGTGTCACAGAAATTTCTTTCTGTGGCGTACTACTATCCAAAGGAGGTACAATTACCTCATCAAGTTCTACTTTCCTCCCACTCACTTCTTTCGAGAGAAACTCCTTCTCTAGAAAGGATCCATTCTTAGCAACGAAAACTTTGCCTTCGGATCTGTGGTAGAAGGTGTACCCAACAGTTTCTTTTGGGTATCCTATGAAGACGCACTTATCCGCTTTGGGTTCAAGCTTATCAGGCTGAAGCCTTTTGACATAAGCATCGCAGCCCCAAACTTTCAGAAACGACAGCTTAGGTTTCTTTCCAAACCATAGTTCATACGGTGTCGTCTCAACGGATTTAGACGGTGCCCTATTTAAAGTGAATGCAGCTGTCTCTAATGCATAACCCCAAAACGATAGTGGCAAATCGGTAAGAGACATCATAGAACGTACCATATCCAATAGAGTACGATTACGACGTTCGGACACACCATTACGCTATGGTGTTCCAGGTGGCGTTAACTGTGAAACAATTCCACATTGTCTTAAGTGAGTGCCAAACTCGTAACTCAAATATTCTCCTCCACGATCAAATCGTAAGAACTTTATTTTCTTGTTACGATGGTTCTCTACTTCACTCTGAAATTCTTTGAACTTTTCAAACATTTCAGACTTATGTTTCATTAAGTAGACATAACCATATCTACTCAAATCATCTGTGAACGTGAGAACATAACGATATCCACCGCGCGCCTCAATACTCATTGGACCGCATTCATCGGTATGTATTATTTCCAACAAGTCTGTTGCTCGCTCCATTGTTCCGAAGAACGGAGTTTTAGTCATCTTGCCCATAAGGCACGGTTCGCACGTCTCAAATGATTCATAGTCAAGTGATTCCAAAAGTCCATCAGCATGGAGTTTTTTCATGCGTTTAACACCGATATGACCTAAGCGACAGTGCCACAAATATGTGGTACTATCATTATCAATTTTGCGTCTTTTGGCATCAATATTATGGATGTGAGTATCACCACGATCGAGAGTCAATCAAGAATAAACCATTCACAAGTGGTGCATGACCATAAAAGATATTATTCATCAAAATAGAACAACCTTTATTCTCTGATTTAAATGAATAACCGTCTCGCAATAAACAAGATACAGATATAATGTTCATGCTCAACGCAGGCACCAAATAACAATTATTTAGGTTCATAACTAATCCCGAAGGTAGATGTAGAGGTAGCGTGCCGACGGCGATAACTTCAACTCTTGAACCGTTCCCGACGCGCATCGTCACCTCGTCCTTAGCCAATCTTCGCTTATTCCGTAGCTCCTGTTTCGAGTTACAAATATGAGCAACTGAACCAGTATCAAATACCCAGGTGCTACTACGAGCATCGGTGAGGTACACATCAATAACATGTATATCAAATATACCTTTGTTGACGTTGCCATCCTTCTTATCTGCCAAGTACTTGGGGCAGTTCCGCTTCCAGTGACCAGTCCCCTTGCAGTAGAAACACTCAGTCTCGGGTTTGGGTCCAGACTTGGGTTTCTTCGTGGGAGCAGCAACTGATTTGCCGTTCTTCTTGAAGTTCCCCTTCTTTCCCTTGCCCTACTTGAAACTAGTGCTCTTCTTTACCATCAACACTTGATGCTCCTTCTTCACTTCTACCTCCATAGCTTTGAGCATTGCGAAGAGCTCGGAAATAGACTTTTCCATTCCTTGCATATTATAGTTCATCACAAAGCCCTTATAGCTTGGTGGCAGTGATTGGAGAATTCTGTCAATAACCGAATCATCTGGAAGATTAACTCCCAACTGAGTCAAGCGGTTATGCAACCCAGACATCTTGAGTATATGCTCACTGACAGAACTATTCTCCTCCATCTTACAGCTAAAGAACTTGTCAGAGACATCATATCTCTCGACCCGGGCATGAGCTTGAAATACAAGTTTCAGCTCTTGGAACATCTCATATGCTCCGTGATGCTCAAAACGTCTTTGGAGCCCCGATTCTAAGCCGTAAAGCATGGCACACTGAACTATCGAGTAGTCATCAACACGTGTCTGCCAGGCATTCATAACGTCAACAGACGAGGGAGGGGGCGCGACACCTAGCGGTGCATCAAGGACATAAGCTTTCTGTGCAGCAATGAGGATGATCCTCAGATTACGGACCCAGTCCGCATAGTTGCTTCCATCATCTTTCAACTTAGCTTTCTCTAGGAACGCATTAAAATTCAGTGGAACTACAGCGCGGGCCATTGATCTACAACATACAATTGCAAAGATTATTTAGACTATGTTCATGATAATTGAAGTTCAATTAATCAAATTACTTAAGAACTCCCACTTAGATTAACATCCCTCAAGTTGTCTAAGTGTAACATGATCCACATCAACTAAACCACGCCCGATCATCACGTGAGGTGGATTAGTTATCAATGGTGAACATCTTTCATGTTGATCATATCTACTATATGACTCATGTTCGACCTTTCAGTCTCTTGTGTTCCGAGGCCATATCTGTATATGCTAGGCTCGTCAAGTTTAACCCAAGTATTCTGCGTGTGTAAAACTGGCTTACACCCGTTGTATGCGAATGAAAGAATCCATCACACCCGATCATCACGTGGTGTTTAGAAGCGTCGAACCTTCGCAACGGTGCATACTAGGGGAGAACACTTATCTTGAAATTTAGTGAAGGGATCATCTTATAATGCTACCGTCGTCCTAAGCAAAATAAGATGCATAAAAGGATTAACATCACATGCAATTCAATATATGTGACATGATATGGCCATCAACGTCTTGTGCCTTTGATCTCCATCAGCAAAGCACCGTCATGATCTCCATCGTCACCGAGTTGACACCTTGATCTCCATCGTAGCGTCGTGACACCTTGATCTCCATCGCAGCGTCGTGGTCGTCTCGCCGGCTATTGCTACTACTACTGCTGCTAACTCATAGCGGTAAAGTAAAGAAATTACATAGCGTTGGCATTGCATACAATAAAGAGACAACCATAAGGCTCCTGCCGGTTGCCTGATAACTTTACAAAACATGATCATCTCATACAACAACTTATATCACATCATGTCTTGACCATATCACATCACCAGCATACCCTGCAAAAACAAGTTAGACGTCCTCTACTTTGTTGTTGCAAGTTTTACGTGGCTGCTACGGGTTTGCAAGAACCGTTCTTACCTACGCAAAACCACAACGTGGTGTAGTGATTGCTTTTTGATCTTCTAAAAGAACCCTCTTCATTGAAACCGATTCAACTAAAGTGAGAGAGACAGACACCCGCTAGTCACCTTTATGCAACGAATGCACGTAGCGGTGAAACCTGTCTCGCGTAAGCGTATTCGTAATGTCGATCCGGGCCGCTTCATCTCACAATACCGCCGAATCAAGTATCAACTAGTAACGGCAATCAATATGTATACACCCACGCCCACAACTCACTTGTGTTCTACTCGTGCAAATCACATCTACGCATAGACCTGGCTCGGATGCCACTGTTGGGGAACGGAGCATGAATTTCAAAAAAATTCCTACGCTCACGCAAGATCTATCCATGGAGATGCATTGCTACGAGAGGGGAGAGTGTGTCTACCTACCCTCGTAGACCGTTAGCGGAAGCATCTCACAACGCGGTTGATGTAGTCGAACAATCCTTCGAGCTCCACCGATCGAGTACCGAACGTACGGCACCTCCGAGTTCTACACACGTGCAGCTCGGTGACGTTCCTCGCCTTCTTGATCCAGCAAGACGTCGAGGTAGTAGATGAGTTCCGTCAGCACGACGGCGTGGCGACGGTGACGGTGAAGTGATTTCGGCAGGGCTTCGCCTAAGCTCTCCGAAAATATGACCGAGGTGGAAAACGGAGATCGGGGCACCGCACACGGCTATGGGACAATTGTGTGTCTCCAAGGGGTGCCCCTCCTCTGTATATAAAGGAGGGAGAGGGGAGGAGGCTGGCTCTAGGGGCTGCGCCAAGAGAGGGGAGTCCTACTAGGACTCCTAGTCCTAGTAGGATTCGGCCCCCCCTCTTGTTCCTTCTCATGGCGGGGGAAAGGGGGAAGGAGAGGGAGAAGGAAAGAGGGGCTGCGCCCCCTCCCCTTGTCCAATTCGGACTGCCCATGAGGGGGGGGGGGGGGGGGGCGCGCGCCATCCCTTGTGGGCTGCCCTCTCTCTCCCCTATGGCCCATGTTGGCCCATCACTTTCCCCGGGGGGTTCCGGTAACCTCCCGGTACTCCGATAAATATCCGGAACTTCCCGGAACCATTCCGATGTCCGAATACCACCTTCCAATATATGAATCTTTACCTCTCGGACATTCCGAGACTCCTCGTCATGTCCGTGATCTCATCCGGGACTCCGAACAACATTCGGTCACCAATCACATAACTCATATAATACTATATCGTCATCGAACCTTAAGTGTGCGGACCCTACGGGTTCGGGAATGATGTAGACATGACCGAGACGACTCTCTGGTCAATAACCAACAGCGGAACCTGGATGCTCATATTGGTTCCTACATATTCCACGAAGATCTTTATCGGTGAACCTCATATGACAACATACGTTGTTCCCTTTGTCCGGCGGTATGTTACTTGCCCGAGATTCGATCGTCGGTATCCAATACCTAGTTCAATCTCATTACCGGCAAGTCTCTTTACTCGTTCCGTAATACATCATCTTGCAACTAACTCTTTAGTCACGGTGCTTGCAAGGCTTCTGTGATGCTGTATTACCGAGAGGGCCCAGAGATACCTCTCCGATAGTCGGAGTGACAAATCCCAATCTTGATCCATGCCAACTTAACAAACACTTTCGGAGATACCTGTAGTGCACCTTTATAATCACCCAGTTACGTTGTGACGTTTGATACACCCAAAGTATTCCTACGGTATGCGGAAGTTGCATGATCTCATGGTCAGAGGAACGTGTATTTGACATAGTGAAAGCAATAGCATTAAACTGAACGATCATATGCTATGCTGACGGTTGGGTCAAGTCCATCACATCATTCTCCTAATGATGTGATCCCGTTATCAAATGACAACTCATGTCCATGGTCAGGAAATCTTGACCATCTTTTGATCAACGAGCTAGTCTAGTAGAGGCTTACTAGGGACTCAGTATTTGTTTATCTATTCACACATGTATTAAGTTTCCGGTCAATACACTTCTAGCATGAATAATAAACCATTATCATGAACGGGGAAATATGATAATAATAAACACTTTATTAATTGCCTCTAGGGCATATTTCCAACAGTGGTGCCGTTGGGCGCCGTGGTGGCGTTGACGACAGCTAGACCAGGAAAGGATGATGCATCAGTACAGCTCTGAAGATGGAGTAGTGGCAGTTGGCGGCGGCGGCCTCTGAGAGCGCGCCGGACCGGTGGGTGCCCCATACCCGGCAAGTGGCTTGGTTGGGACCTCATGTCTTAGATGTTAGGCTTGTCTGCGAGGTCTGTGGTATTAGGCCCGGACTATCAGCATCCCTTCATTAGATGGATAGGAGTAGCGACAGTTGTCGCCTAGACGGTGGCTTCAGACTTATTGCTGTATTTCTTTGTAAGGTCTTTTGTGAATAATTAATAAAATGGCTGCATGCATCGCTCAGATGCAGAGGCCAGGGGCGATCCTCCTTCTCTAAAAAATCATAAATAGATGACTTCCTAAAGTGTGAATTTAAACCTTTTCAAACTTTCAGTACTGATTGGTAGAAATATGTTTATTTTGATGAGATGAAAAGTAGTACCATTAGATTTGCCAAAATAATTTTAATGATTTTGCACTATCATGCATGTGCAAAACAAATGGCCAGAGGTACATACTGGACAATGTGGTAAACATGCAAACATTATTAGCCTCGCGGACATATACGACGTCCATATTGATGCTACCTGGAACGCCCCCGTGTCGCTCCCAAGAGGGGCGGCTCGGGCGGATCCCTAGCCCAGCCGCCACCCCTTCCCCCTACGATCTTGCTCCCCCCCCGCCGGCGTCGAAGGACGCCTCCGATCAAAGGCCGCGAGGCTGACGTCGACGACGGGTTCTCATTCTCCTCGTGCGACTGATGGTGACGGCACCCCATCGTTTCTCGCGTTGCGGGATCTTCAACTGGAGCTTCATGACGGCCCTGAACAGCGTGGTTCGTACGATGGAGATAGGTGTCGGGGCGGCAACCCTGGATTTCTTCGGCGACCTTGACTGTCATTGTGGCCGCGAGGGCGGCACGGCGACTGGATCGGGGGGCTTGGTGCGGCTCAGCTACTCATCTCCGCATGGTGCGGGTGGTGGCGGCGGTGCCCGCTGAGATCTCCGGTCTGCTGTAGGGAACCGACGGGTGGTGCGGTCCTTGGGTTCTTTTTGCTCGAAGATGATGTTCTGCCGGTTGCTAGCCCTCATGGATCTGGCGTTGACGAGTTCCGGAATGCTCTGTAGGAGATCTTCATTGGGTGCTTGACATATGTATATCAGATGGGATTCGGTCCTGTGCACCCCTATTTCAGCCCGAGTGGCTTTAGGATGGTGTGACGCGAAGCTTTAGTATTCGTTGACATTGTGAGAAACATCGGTATTTCGATTTCCACAATGGCGAAGAACGTCATGGCAGCTGAGGTCTGAGGCCTTGTAATGGCGGATCGAGTCTTCGTGGCAATGAGTACTTTGCTTGAGATTTGTGACTCGTAGCAGCGCAAGTGGGGACAACAACACAGGTGGAGTACATAGTCTTAGTTTTTAAGGTGAAAACCCAAGGCCTGGCCTTAATTGGTTGTGCCTCACAGTGACCTTGTTGAAGGCATTGCTTTGAGAGCGCGGATCTTCTCCTGGGTGAAAACCTAAGATCCAGGATCGGGTGACGACGGTGCTTGTGCAATGTTTCCTTTTTGGAGGCGTCGCTTTTGGAGTGTTTGGACTTCGGGTGTTTTCTAGGTGATGGTTCGTGCTCCAGCTACAAAGAATTGATCACTGTAGCGAGATCTTTGGTTTTCCTTTTTTTTGTTTTTGGGTTGTGTGCATTCGTAATTCTTTACAATATTACGTTGTTGCAGTGGCTTGGTGTAATTGGTACCTCCGCAATATTAATATACTAGAAGGATTGGGCGCGCTTTGCTGCGCTGTTAGATTAAAAAACCTAATCATTCTATTTTAAAATACAATGTGTATTACTTTTTAAAATGTCAAACCTTTTAAATTTGATTAAATTTGTAGATAATTATATCAAAATCCATAATATCAAATTGTTATGATTAGATTCATCGTTAAACGAATTTCCGTATTTTTTATTTAATATTGTGGATGTCGATATTTTTGCTTCCAACTTGGTCAAAGTTAAAGAATTTGACCTTCCAAAAAATTAATACCCCTTATATTTTAAAACTAATGGAATATTTCGTTTGATGTGAGGGGGGATGACATAGTGTGTTGTATTTTTATTCATAATTCGGTAATTTGATGGGCTTTTCGTGGTGTGATTCTATATCATATGCTAACCAACCTTATATATGTGGGAAATTTTTTACGTCGACGGCTGCATATGCGTGATTGATATGTTTTTATAGACCGATTGTTGTTGATTGATTTGAAAAAATGTCGGTTCGGTCAAAATCGTAAACCAAAACCATTAGGAAGCATAGTGTATTTGTCTAAAGAATTGAACAAGAGAGTTTTGAGAAATTATTGACCCGGTCAAAATTGAATGACACAATTTTAATTGGAGTCTTGGAGACCTCAATTGATTGTGGACTCTTTAAAACTAAGGAGTATAGTGTTATAGATGTATAAATAAAATAATTAAATGAGAGAGCTTTGAGAAATCGTTGACCATGTCAAAATCGGGTGTCACAATGTCAATTGGAGACCTCAATTGAATGTGGGCTCTTCAATTCTAGGGCGATTAGTGTTGTAGTATATTCCTCTTGTCAAAAAATCTATTTACAGAGCGATACTTGGCTTTCCACCAAATCCACCAAGCTTTGTTAATTTCAATTTCGCATGCATATGCTTCCGGAAGGATCGCCTTGTACAAAGAGGGTATTAATTGGTAATGACAAAACTCAAAGAGAGCCAAAGTAAAATGTGCAATTGTCGGGGACACAAAAACAACAATTTTTCAACGTTTCGGCCTCCCAACGCTTTCGGAAAACCAAATCCCGGTCCTATTTGATCTCGGTTCCGAATTCCACTCACATCAACATAAAGCCCTCATCCGTGTACCCACTCCCACCCCCGCGTCGCCTCCCTGGCGACTCGGGGGGAGAAACCCTATCGCGGCCGCCTCCTCCCCCCCACCTCCCTTCCTCCCCTCGCCGCCGCCTGAGGGGCTCACCGGCGAAGCCCGGCCGGCTCCGGGGATGGCGGCGGCGGGGCTTTTTCTTCTGCTACGTGGCGGATCTCGAAGCTGCGACACCGGCAGGCGGCTGGTCTGCAGATCTCGAGGGTCCATCCGAGGTCGGCGGCGGTGGATGCCTCGCCAGAGGTGGGGCGCGTGAGCGGCGGCAGAGCTCGAGGCAGCGGCGCCTCTGCCTCCCTCCGGTGGTTGCGGGCGCGCTGTTGTGGATGCGGGCGGGGCGGGCCCGATCTGGGTTCTCCCGGACCCGTTGCGGGCGAGTGGGGCGGCGGATCTGCGCCGGATCGGCCGTGGGGTGGAGTCCCAGGCAGGGGCTGCTGCCTGGGCACCGATGGGTGTGCTGCGGCGACTGTGGGCAGGCGGGCGGGTCCGATCTGGCCGCGTCCTGGCCTGCGTTGATGCCTGGGGTCATTTTCGGGGCGGCGCGAGGTGTGCTGGGGTGGTGCGGGCGGCTGGCGGTTGTGTGGTCAGGGATTTCTGTCCTTGGTGTTCGGGTCCAGATTCTCCAGACGAAAGTCTTGCTTAATGCCGGCGATGGCAACGTCCGTGGATGTTGTTTTCCTTCTTGGAGGCATCGCTGAGGAGATCTGTCACCCTCCTGCCTTTGGATCCTTTCTCCGGGTGAAAACCTAGATCCGTCTTGTCGGATCGGCAATGGGGCATCCTTGGCTGCCTTACTTTGTTGGAAGCATTGCTTTGGAGGGGCTCTTGGTGGGCACACTTGGTCTGCGGTGGTCCGGATGGTCGGGGCTCCGGTGGTGCGTGGAGCCGCGATGGCGCGTTCGTCCGAGGATGGCCGTTGGCCGTTGTGCGGTGGTGGTGGGCGGCAGGAGCACACTTGACATGCTTGGTGCGGCGGACAAGTCTTGTTTAGTCCTCCTCTCGGATTGGAGCGGCACATGTCTGCCCTGCTTCGGATATGTCTTCTCTCTCCAATGTCGATGAGGTCGAGGAACACACTTGTGGCGGACATGCTTGATGCGGGTGCCCTTCCATGTTGCAGCGAAGTCGAAGTCGTCGGGTCGCGAGCGCGATGGATGATATACGATGACTCTGTGAAGATCTGCGGGATGCTCTGCTCTGTCATGTTTTAGTTGTGCCGGCGACCTTGTATCTCCTGTGGTGCTGTTGGCCTGGTTTAGCTGTTGGTCTTCTCTTTTGGCTAGGCCGAGGGACCTTTTTTCTGTTTTCTCTCTTTTCATCCATTGATCACTTGATCGCACATTGTTTTCCGCTTGCTTCCTGCTTAATCTATGAAATGCCAGCGAACGCTGGATCATTCAAAAAAAAAAAAAAAAAAAAAGCCCTCATCCTAAAAAACGTCTACCACAATTTACTAGGTGTAGTCGTGAGCACAACTGGAGTTTCACTCTCTCTGGTCTCTACCCAGAATCAATCCCTCGAGTACGTCACCTGGCCTCCCCCTTCTCTAATGATCAGATCAAACAAGCGTTTTTTCAGATGAATCGCAACGCTAGTCGTGGTCTGGATGGCTTCGGGCCAACTTTTTACAAATCTTTCTGGAAGCACTTAAAGAACCTTGTTCTTAAATTCTTGCGAGATTTTGAACGATCGGCCTCAGAAACTGATCATTTCAACCGCTCCACCATGGTTTTGTTGCCAAAATATGTTGTTGCTCGCATGGTTGATGCCTTCAGACCCATTGCCTTGCAGAACATCCCATTCAAGGGCATAGCCATGCTTCTAACGAACATGCTTAAACACTTCATCCCTCTGCTAATTCATGGCTACTAGACAGGCTTCATATATGGGTGTTGCATTGCTGAAAATTTCATATATGTTGCCGACCTATTAAACTGCTGCCACAAACGAAAGGCCAAGTCCATGGTAATCAAACTTGATTTCCAAAAAGCTATTGATTCAGTTTCATGGCAATCTTTATTGACCGTTTTGCGACATCGAGGCTTCCCTTCTCGTTGTTATGCTTGGATTGAAAACATCCAAATCTCTGGGAAAACGTCTGTCCTTCTAAATGGCGTACAAGGAGACTGGATTAATTGTAAGAACGACCTACGTCAGGCGACCCTTTGTCCATGTATCTCTTCATCATCATTGTATTTGTGCTTCAGCAAATGATAATAAAAGCCTTTAGGTCTTCTGCATCTACCCTCAGACACCCAATCTACCCTAACTCCCTCCCTCGATGCTCCAATACGTTGACGATACTCTGAATATCGCTCATGCTTTGCCTCAAGCGACCTCTGTTCTAAAAGAAATTCATGTCAACTTCGCTGCTGTCACGGCCCTGTAAATTAACTTCGCTAAAACCATGTTTATCCCTCTTTTTGTTGACGACGCTGACATCGCGTGTGCCCTTGAGTGCTCGATCTCTAGCTCCCCTCAAACTTATCTCGGCCTACCTTTGTGTAACACCCCTGGTTATCAGCTACAGTAACCCCTGTAATTAAGCAACAATAACTTCTGTGGTTAAGCTACAATAACCCCTTTTGCTTACGCGAAGTTATTTAGCTAAACAGTGTTTGATCATATTTGTCTCATATCTCATTTCAAATTCCACTTTAAATTCAAATTCAAATAATAAGTAAAATAAAGAAATTCACTAACATGCAAACTAAATTGTTCACAATGTTGCAAATATTCCCTACATATTTGTCATGTTGAAACTCACATTTTATAAAGTATTTAAGTGCCCTAAAACATTTTAAACAGAGGCCAAAACAATAGTTTAAATGCCTTTTAAATTATAAAAGTTTCAAACCATTTTTATTTAAACCTCAAATCTTTAGTGGCAGAGCCAACTATTGCAATGTAATTAATGGACCAGTTTCCATATTTTCTAAAACTATTTGCTAATTCAAATAATTACAAAACAATGTAAATAAAAGAAAAACATAAAGAACTTAAACAAATAATAAATAAAAAGGCCCCCCTGTTTCCCCTGGGCCTTGGCCCGTGCACTGGCCCAGCCCACCTGCTCCTCTTCCCCTTCCCCCTGTTCAACCGAGCGCGCTGGAAGCCGAGCGCCCTTCCACGACGCCGATGGCCATGGGCATCCATCCGGCGGCTCCCCGACGCCCTCAACTCGCCAACATACTGTTGGAAATATGCCCTAGAGGCAATAATAAATTAGTTATTATTATATTTCCCTATTTATGATAATCGTTTATTATCCATACTATAATTGTATTGATTGGAAACTCAAATACATGTATGGATACATAGACAACAAAGTGGCCCTAGTAAGCCTCTACTAGACTAGCTCGTTGATCAAAGATGGTTAAGGTTTCCTAGCCATAGACATGAGATGTCATTTGATAACGGGATCACATCATTAGGAGAATGATGTGATGGACAAGACCCAAACTATGAACGTAGCATATGATCGTGTCAGTTTATTGCTATTGTTTTCTGCATGTCAAGTATCTGTTCCTATGACCATGAGATCATGCAACTCACTGACATCGGAGGAATACCTTGTGTGTATCAAACGTCGCAACGTAACTGAGTGTTTATAAAGATGCTCTACAGGTATCTCCGAAGGTGTCTGTTGAGCTAGCATGGATCGAGACTGGGATTTGTTATTCCGTATGACGGAGAGGTATCTCAGGGCCCACTCGGTAATACAACATCACAACAAGCCTTGCAAGCAATGTGACTAAAGTGTTAGCCATGGGATCTTGTATTACGGAACGAGTAAAGAGACTTGCCGGTAACGAGATTGAACTAGGTATAGAGATACCGACGATCGAATCTCGGGCTAGTAACATACCGAAGAACAAAGGGAACAGCGTACGGGATTAAATGAATCCTTGACATAGAGGTTCAACCGATAAAGATCTTCGTAGAATATGTAGGAACCAATATGGACATCCAGGTCCCGCTATTGGTTATTGACCGTAGAGGTGTCTCGGTCATGTCTACATAGTTCTCGAACCCGCAGGGTCTGCACACTTAACGTTCGGTGACGTTTCGGTAGTATTGAGTTATGTATGTTGGTGACCGAAGGTTGTTCGGAGTCCCGGATGAGATCCCGAACGTCACGAGGAGCTCTGGAATGGTCCGGAGGTAAAGATTGATATATAGGAAGTTCCGTTTTCGTCACCGGAAAAGTTTCGGGTACTTCGGTAGTGTACCGGGAGTACCGGGAGGGTACCGGGGGGAACCATCGGGAGGGGACTCTCGCCCCAAAGGGCCTCATGGGCTGTGGGAGGAGGTGAACCAGCCCTTAGTGGGCTGGCCGAACCCCCAACAAGGCTCATGCAGCTAGGGGTGGGAAAGTCCAAGTGGAGATAAGGAAAAACAAGTGGAAGTGGAATCCTACTTGGAGTAGGACTCCTCCACCTCTCCCACTTCGGCCGCACATAGGGGCAGCCCTAGGGGCGCCGGCCTCCCTCCCCTTCCTCCTATATATACTGGAGGGGAGAGAGGGCAGCCACACCAGAAAACCCTAATTGCCACGTGCTGCCCTCTTCTTCCTCTAGATCGTTTTCTCCTCAAGTCTAGTTTCGACGGTGCTTAGGCGAAGCCCTGCCAGAATAGTTCCACCACCACCGCCGCCGTGCCATCGCACTGCCGGATAACTCAGCTACCTCTCCGCTCCCTCTTGCTGGATCAAGAAGGCGGAGATCGGCATCGAGCTGTACGTGTGCTGAACGCGGAGGTGCCGTCCGTTCGGCACTAGATTGGAAGGATCGTGATTGGATCGCGGGACGGATCGTGATTGGATCGCGAGACGGATCGTGATGGGATCGCGGGATGGCTAGCGATTTGGATCGTGAAGACGTTCGACTACATCAACCGGGTTTCTGAACGCTTCCCGCTTAGCGATCTACAAGGGTATGTAGATCCACTCTCCCTCTCGTAGATGCTCATCACCATGGATAGATCTTGCGTGTGCGTAGGAAATTTTTTGTTTCCCATGCAACGTTCCCCAACAGTGGCATCATGAGCTAGGTCTATGTGTAGATGAGATCACGAGTAGAACACAAAGGAGTTTGTGGGCTTTGATGCTCAGATTGCTTCCTCCCTTGGTCTTTTCTTGATTCAGCGGTATTGTGGGATGAAGCGACCCGGACCAACATTATTCGTACGCTTACGAGAGACCGGTTCCATCAACTGACATGTAACCTCGTTGCATAAAGATGGCTGGCGGGTGTCTGTCTCTCCCATTTTAGTTGGATCGGATTCGACAAAGGCGGTCCTTGAGAAGGTTGAATAGCAATTTGTGTATCACCGTTGTGGTTTTTGCGTAGGTAAGAATCGTTCTTGCTAGATACCCGTAGCAGCCACGTAAAACATGCAACAACAATTAGAGGACGTCTAACTTGTTTTTGCAGGGTATGTTGTGATGTGATATGGCCAATTACATGATGAGATATATGTGATGTATGAGATGATCATGTATTGTATAGAATATCACGACTTGCATGTCGATGAGTACGGCAACCGGCAGGAGCCATAGGGTTGTCTTTAATTAATTTTCGCCGTTTTGCTTTACTTTATCGCTATGGGTTAGCAATAGTCGTAGAAGCAACAGTTGGCGCGACAACCTCATGGCGACACGTTGATGGAGATCAAGATGATGGAGATCATGGTGTCATGCCGGTGACGATGGAGATCATGCCGGTGCTTTGGAGATGGAGATCAAAAGCACAAGTTCATGGCCATATCATGTCACTTATGATTTGCATGTGATGTTAATCCTTTTATGCATCTTATTTTGCTTAGGACGACGGTAGCATTATAAGGTGATCCCTCACTAAAATTTCAAGATAAAATTGTGTTCTCCCCGAGTGTGCACCATTGCGAAAGTTCGTCGTTTCGAGACACCACGTGATGATCGGGTGTGATAGACTCTACGTTCGCATACAACGGGTGCAAGCCAGTGTTGCACAAGCGGAACACTCGGGTTAAACTTGACGAGCCTAGCATGTACAGACATGGCCTCGGAACACAAGAGACCGAAAGGTCGAACATGAGTCATATAGTAGATATGATCAACATGGAGATGTTCACCATTGAAACCACCTCATCTCACATGATGATCGAACTTGGGTTGGTGAATATGGATCATGTAACACTCGGATGACCGGAGGGATGTCAATTTGAGTGGGAGTTCTTAAGTAATATGATTAATTGAACTCATTATCATGAACATAGTCAAAATGTCTTTGCAAATTATGTTGTAGATTACTAGCTCGCGCTGTAGCTCCCTTGAATTTTTATATGTTCCTAGAGAAATAGAGTTGAAAGATGATGGTAGCAATAATGCGGACTGGGTCCGTGATCTGAGGATTGTCCTCATTGCTGCACAGAAGGCTTATGTCCTTAATGCACCACTCGGTGCGCCCCCCCCTCAAGCGTCGTCTGTAGATGTTGTGAACATCCGATAGGCACGTTCTGATGACTACTTGATAGTTCAGTGCGTCATGCATTACGGCTTAGAATTGAGGCTCCAAAACGTTTTGAACGTCACGGAACATATGAGATGTTCTAAGAGCTGAAATTGGGATCTCAGGCTCGTGCCCGTGTTGAGGGGTATGAGACCTCCAACAAGATTCTTTGCCTGCAAGATGAAGGAGAAGAGCTCAATCGGTAAGCATGTGCTCAGATTGTCTGGGTGCTACAATTGCTTGAATCGAGTGGGAGTTGATCTTCCTGATAAGATAGTGATTGATATAGTTCTCCAAGTCACTTTCACTAAGCTACTAGAGCTTCGTGATGAACTATAAAATGCCAGGGATGGAAATAATGATCCCTGAGCTATTCGCGATGTTTGACACCGCGAAGGTAGAAATCAAGAAGGAGCATCAAGTGTTGATGCTTAGTAAAACCACTGATTTCGAGAAGGGCAAGGGCAAGGGCAAGGAGGGAAACTTCATGGGTGGCAAGCCAGTTGCTGCTCCAGTGAAGAAACCCAAGGTTGAACCCAAACCCGAGACTAAGTGCTTCTATTATGAGGAGAGCGGTCGCTGAAGCGGAACAACCCTAAATACTTGGTAGATAAGAAGGCTGGCAACGTCAACGGAAGTATATTTGATATACATATTATTGATGTGTACCTTACTAGTACTCCTAGTAACACCTGGGTATTAGATATTGGTTCAGTTGCTAACGTTAGTAACTCGAAATAAAAGCTACGGAATAAACGGAGGCTAGCTAAGGGTGAGGTGACGATGAGTGTTGGAAGTGTTTCCAAGGTTGATATGATCACCATCGCACGCTCTCTCTACCTTCGGGATTAGTAATGAACCTAAATAAATGTTATTTGGTGTTTGCGTTGAGCATGAACATGATTAGATCATGTTTATTGCAATGCGATTATTCATTTAAGTTAGAGAATAATGGTTATTCTGTTTACATGAATAATACCTTCAATGGTCATGCGCCCAATGAAGAATGGTTTATTGAATCTTGATCGTAGTAATACACATGTTCATAATATTGATGCCAAAAGATATAAAGTTAATAATGATAGTACCACATACTTGTGGCACTGCCGCTAAGTGTCATATTGGTGTAAAACGCATGAAGAAACTCCATGCTGATGGATCTTTGGACTCATTCGATTTCGAATCGGTTGAGACATGCGGACCATGCCTCATGGGCAAGATGACTAAGACCCCGTTTTCCGGTATGATGGAGCGGGCGAGTGACTTATTGGAAATGATATATGTTGATGTATGCGGTCCAGTGAGTGTTGTAGCGTGCGGTGGATATCGTTATTTACCTACCTTCACTGATGATTTGAGTAGATATGGGTATATTTACTTAATGAAAACACAAGTCTGAAACGTTTGAAAAGTTCAAACAAATTCAGAGTGAAGTTTGAGATCATCGTGACAAGAAGATAAAATGTCTACGATATGATCGTGGAGGTGAATATCTGAGTTACGAGTTTGGTATGCAACTTAAGACAATGTGGAAGTTGTTTCACAACTCACGCCACCTGGAACACCATAGTGTAATGGTGTGTCCGAACGTCGTAGTCGTGCTCTATTGGATATGGTGCATACTATGATGTCTTATCGATTTGCCACTATCGTTTTGGGGTTATGCATTAGAGACAACTACATTCACTTTAAATAGGGCACCATCTAAGTCCGTTGAGATGACACCGTATGAATTTTGGTTTGACAGAAACCTAAGCTGTCATTTCTTAATGTTTGGGACTGCGACGCTTATGTGAAAAAGGTTTTCAACCTGATGACCTCAAACCCAAAGCGGACAAATGCATCTTCATAGAATATCCTAACATTACAGTTGGGTATACCTTCTATCTCAGATCCAAGGGCAAAGTGTTTGTTGCTTAAAATGGGTCCTTTCTCGAGAAAGAGTTTCTCTCGAAAGAATTGAGTGGGAGGAAGATAGAACTTGATGAGGTTGTTGAACCTTTGTTTCAACCAGAGAGTAGCGCAGTGCAGAAAGTTGTTTCTGTGGAGCCTACATTAGTTGAAGAGGAAGTTAATGATGATGATCATGAAGCTTCGGATCAAGTTACTATCGAACCTCGTAGGTCGACAAGGACGCGTACTGCTCCTGAGTGGTACGACAACCCTGTCTTAGAGGTCATGTTGTTGGACAACGATGAACCTACGAACTATGGAGAAGCGATGATGGGCCCGAATTCCGAGAAATGGTTAGAGGCCATGAAATCCGAGATGGGATCCATGTATGAAAACAAAGTATGGGCTTTGGAAGTATTACCTGAAGGGCGAAAGGCCATTCAGAACAAATGGATCTTTAAAAGGAAAACGGACGCGGACGGTAATGTCACCGTCTATAAAGCTCGACTTGTGGCAAAGGGTTTTTCACAAGTTCAAGGAGTTGACTACGATGAGACTTTCTCACCTATAGCGATGCTAAAGTCTGTTGGAATTATGTTAGCAGTTGCTGCATTTGTCGATTATGAAATCTGGCATATGGATGTCAAAACATCGTTTCCTTAACGGTTTCCTTGAGGAAAGGTTGTATGTGATACAACTGGAAGGTTTTGTCAGTCCTAAGGATGCTAAAATGTATGCGAGCTCCAGCGATCCTTCTATGGACTGCAGCAAGCATCTCGGAGTTGGAATATATGCTTTGATGAGGTGATCAAAGTTTTTGTGTCTATACAAAGTTTATGAGAAACTTGTATTTACAATAAAGTGAGTGGGAGCACTATAGAATTTCTGATAAGTATATGTGGATGATATATTGTTGATCGGAAATGATGTCGAATTTCTGGAAAGCATAAAGGGTTGTTTGAAAAGGAGTTTTTC
The DNA here is from genome assembly GCA_039707655.1 of Elymus sibiricus. Taxonomy (NCBI): domain Eukaryota; kingdom Viridiplantae; phylum Streptophyta; class Magnoliopsida; order Poales; family Poaceae; genus Elymus; species Elymus sibiricus. The sequence goes on from CM077663.1 coordinate 122,373,250, forward strand.
AAAGGAAAACCTGGAATGAAGCTACTTAAATATTGGGCATCAGGATCTATAGAGATAGATCAAGACGTCTGATAAAACTTTCAATGAGTACATACCTTGACAAGATTTTGAAAGAGTTCAAAATGGATCAGTCAAAGAAAGAGTTCTTGCCTGATTTGTAAGGTGTGGAGTTGATTGAGACTCAAAGCTCGACCACGGCAGAAGAAAGAGAAAGGACGAAGGTCGTCCCCTATGCCTTATCCATAGGCTTTGTATAGTATGCCATGCTGTGTACCGCACCTGGTGTGTGCCTTGCCATGATTCTGTCAAGGGATACAAGAGTAATCCAGGAGTGGACCACTGGACAACGGTCAAAATTATCCTTAGTAACTAGAGGACTAAGGAAATGTTTCTCGATTATGGAGGTGATAAAGAGTTCGTCATAAAGAGTTACGTCGATGCAAGCTTTGACACCTATCCGGATGACTCTGAGTAGCAATCCGGATACGTATAGTGGAGCAGCCATTTGGAATAGTTCCAAGTGGAGCATGGTAGCATTTGCAGTATGACATATAGATTTGCAAAGAACACACGGATCTGAATGTTGCAAACCGTTGACTAAAGACCTCTCTGACATGCAAAGCATGATCGAACCCCAGAACTCATTGGGTGTTAGATTCATAACAATGTAAATCACATGGTGATGTGAACTAGATTATTGACTCTAGTGCAAGTGGGAGACTGTTGGAAATATGCCCTAGAGGCAATAATAAATTAGTTATTATTATATTTCCCTATTTATGATAATCATTTATTATCCATGCTATAATTGTATTGATTGTAAACTCAAATACATGTGTGGATACATAGACAACAAAGTGTCCCTAGTAAGCCTCTACTAGACTAGCTCGTTGATCAAAGATGGTTAAGGTTTCCTAGCCATAGACATGAGATGTCATTTGATAACGGGATCACATCATTAGGAGAATGATGTGATGGACAAGACCCAAACTATGAACGTAGCATATGATCGTGTTAGTTTATTGCTATTGTTTTCTGCATGTCAAGTATCTGTTCCTATGACCATGACATCATGCAACTCACTGACACCGGAGGAATACCTTGTGTGTATCAAACGTCGCAATGTAATTGGGTGACTATAAAGATGCTCTACAGGTATCTCCGAAGGTGTCTGTTGAGCTGGCATGGATCGAGGCTGGGATATGTTACTCCGTATGACGGAGAGGTATCTCAGGGCCCACTTGGCAACAAGCCTTGCAAGCAATGTGACTAAAGTGTTAGCCACGAGATCTTGTATTACGGAATGAGTAAAGAGACTTGCCGGTAACGAGATTGAACTAGGTATATAGATACCGACGATCGAATGTCGGGCTAGTAACACACCGAAGAACAAAGGGAACAGCGTACGGGATTAAATGAATCCTTGACATAGAGGTTCAACCGATAAAGATCTTCGTAGAATATGTAGGAACCAATATGGGCATCCAGGTCCCGCTATTGATTATTGACCGTAGAGGTGTCTCGGTCATGTCTACATAGTTCTCGAACCCGCAGGGTCTGCACACTTAACGTTCGGTGACGTTTCGGTAGTATTGAGTTATGTATGTTGGTGACCGAAGGTTGTTCGGAGTCCCGGATGAGATCCCGGACGTCATGAGGAGCTCCGGAATGGTCCGGAGGTAAAGATTGATATATAGGAAGTCCCGTTTTGGTCACCGGAAAAGTTTCGGGTACTTCGGTAGTGTACCGGGAGTGCCGGGAGGGTACCGGGGGGACCATCGGGAGGGGACTCTCGCCCCAAAGGGTCTCATGGGCTGTGGGAGGAGGTGAACCAGCCCTTAGTGGGCTGGCCGAACCCCCCAACAAGGCCCATGCGGCTAGGGGTGGGAAAGTCCAAGTGGAGATAAGGAAAAACAAGTGGAAGTGGAATCCTACTTGGAGTAGGATTGGAGTAGGACTCCTCCACCTCTCCCACTTCGGCCGCACCTAGGGGCAGCCCTAGGGGCGCCGGCCTCCCTCCCCTTCCTCCTATATATACTGGAGGGGAGAGAGGGGAGCCACACCAGAAAACCCTAATTGCCACGTGCTGCCCTCTTCTTCCTCTAGATCGTTTTCTCCTCTAGTCTAGTTTCGACGGTGCTTAGGCGAAGCCCTGCCGGAATAGTTCCACCACCACCGCTGCCGCGCCGTCGCGCTGCCAGAGAACTCATCTACCTCTCCGCTCCCTCTTGCTGGATCAAGAAGGCGGAGATCGTCATCGAGCCATACGTGTGCTGAACGCGGAGGTGCCGTCCGTTCGGCACTAGATTGGAAGGATCGTGATTGGATCGCGGGACGGATTGTGATTGGATCGCGAGACGGATCGTGATGGGGTCGCGGGACGGCTAGCAATTTGGATCGCGAAGACGTTTCACTACATCAACCGCGTTTCTTAACGCTTTCTGCTTAGCGATCTACAAGGGTATGTAGATCCACTCTCCCTCTCATAGATGCTCATCACCATGGATAGATCTTGCATGTGCGTAGGAAATTTTTTGTTTCCCATGCAACGTTCCCCAACACATACCCCCCTGGTGCCAACCCTAACCCTAGCGCCCCTCCTTCCCTCTACCTCGCTCGCTCTCTTCCTCCTCGCGCGGAGCAGAGCCGCCGTCGCCATGGCTCCGTCGTAGGCGAGGCCACCAGCCATCGATCGTCGTTCCGAGCCGTCCAGCAGCTCCGCGGGGTTCCCCTTCTTCCTCTACGCCGCAAGATCGATGCCGGGGAGCACCAACAACGCCTCCCGTGCCGTTCCCCTCTCCGGGATCCGCCTCGGCCGTTGCCTCGTCTCGCTCGTCTCCGGCGACCCCGGCTTCCCCGAGACCTTCCTCGAGCTCCGCGGCGAGCCCCGATTCTCCCCCACCTCCCCTTGCTCTCTCCCGTGCACCGTAGCTAGTTCCCCATCGGGCGCTGCCACTATCCGCCGCTCGATCGACGTCGTGGTCGCTGTTCCGGCCACCCACGGCGTCCATCGAGCACACCTACGTGCGCAGGGCCTCGCGGCGATGCCGTTCATGCCCTCGGAGCGGTCAACCTCGCACCGCAATGCCGTCGTTGCCCGTGTTCGCACCTCGCCCCCGCCACGACTCATCGTCGGCACCCCTGCCGACCGCCACAGCACCCGCGGACGCCACCGCAGGATGTGCGCGAGCGTCAGGAACCCGTAGAGCTACTCCGCACGCGATTTGGTGGACCATAGCGAAATTCCGGCCAAGTCCGGCGAGGTACTGCCGCGGCACGGCTCGCTAGAGTTACTCCGGTCGCTGGTGCTGACCTGGCCAACCACGTGGCCCCCTCTGGGTCACTAGCAAAGGGCCCCACGGGCCAAGTTGACCAGTTGACCTGGTCAACTACGACCCAATTTGGGCCACAAAATCATCAAACTTTTTAACATGACAACTACTCCTGCGCACCTGCTCTTGAAGTCTCCGGGTTGACATCTTCATGCTGGTCTTCTGCACCAGCGACTTCTGGGTCAACTTGAGCTGGCTCCTGTGGATCGGTCTAGGGGTCTTTTGTGTCCACTTAATAGTTGTCAAGGCTTGGAAAATTGAGTCTTCACGGAAGATAACAGATGAATCAACATCAGGGGCGAAGTTTTGCTTACGGCGTGGAGGAATAAGCTCGAAGGACTTATACTCAGGAGGGTTGTCGCACTTGTTTTCAGCTGTGTAGCCGGGTTGATATTTCGACAAGTCGAGCTCCTCAAAAAGCTGAGTCGCCAGCGGCCGGGTTTCTTTCACGCACTGTGTATAGTCTCTCAGAAAATTCTGAGCCATCAATTTTGAACTCCGGGAACCCGCCTTCCATTTGAGCCGGCTCCATCTCCGGCAAATAAGCCTTCACATGGGCAAGCGCCGCGTTGACTCCAGCTCGAGCCGCCGATTCCTTGAGCTCCTGAATTCGCTGAAGAACAATTGATAAGTCGTTGAGCATGTGTTTGAGACGGAGAGGGGGCTTTGTGACATTTTTCACAACCATTATTGCATAGACACATCCCGTGAACATCTGTTCTAGGTATGTGAATATGGCTTTCAGTTTCACTATCGGTTGTTGAACATCATTATCACTTCTACTGCCTCCATAATGAAGAATTACATATATAAGCCGGCTGATAACCTAATCCGGATTATGAGTACAGTGATGTTATAAACGTACCGAAGATGGCCAGTATCATATTTGTAATATGCTGCTTCAGAGTCTTCAACTCCTCAGTCACCGGGCCAAGTCTTTTTTCAGCATCTTCTACACGCTTCTGCAGAGTGGCTTTTTCTTTCTCAGAATCAACCTTGGTCTTATGCGACATCTTAGTTGATAGGCGTAATGAATTCTGGAGATCAGTCGTCAGCTTCTCGGCTCTTTTTTTCAGCTCTCTCTTGCTTGAGTTTCTTTCGCAAGCTGGCCACAGACGACCCAGCTTCATCCAACATATCCTCCACATTGTAAATCATCAGCGATAGTTTACAAGCCCCAAGCCGCCACAGGCAGACGACCTGGCACTTGGGGGCTACAATATGCAAAATTTGCTCCATGTTTAAGTCCCATGTAGTTGCAAGCACTCTACATGGCACTTGGGGGCTAATGCATGTCACTCTTTTCCATTATGAGAAGACCCATCCATCTCAAAGAGATGAGCCGGCCCTTGGGGGCTACAGGTTGCATTTTCTTTATAATAATTTCAGGCTTCTTAAAGTACCGGCTCGTTATTTTCATAACGACCCGGTCCTTGGGGGCTACGGTCAGTGTTCACAAATTATAAGTCATTTCTTCAAGACCCAACTCACTACTTATCTTACTGAGCCGACCCTTGGGGGCTACAAGAGTGTGTATGCTAAAGGAAAAAAGGATGGAATTTTCATACCTCATATTTGCGCTTGAGCATGCTTATCAAAGCTCATCTCAGCATCCCGGCTCTTAGACAGCCGGGTCAAATATTCCTGTTGCAGGGCATCAACACCAAGATTGGCAAAGTTAGGGAGCTCTAGTTTGACTTCCCCTTTTGCAACATTTTCGGCTCATCCTTGGCTATGATTTTGGCCAAGGCAGTTGAAGCTTCGGAAGCTTTATAAACCTCTCCAACAATGGTCATCTCTGCATCACCCATCGTGGGCGATGGGATAGTGTTATCCACTTTGTGTGTAGGGCTGGAGGCGCGAGCAGGGCTCGGCGAGTCAACATGCTGGGCCAGGTCATCAATCACAGCCTGCTCTTGGACTGGCCTTTCCATTATAACTAGCTCTTCAGCATGAACCGACTCATTTTCACAAGCCGCCTCAACCCCTAAGTCGGGTTATGCTGGACAGCCGACTTAGTTTGGAGTTCTGAATCGGCCATTGGCGGGTCTTGAGTGTCAAGACCGGCAACAGCAGAAGATGACCCGCCAATTTTCTTCTTCGTGAAAGCTTTGGCTCTGCAATCATGATGATAATAGTGGGTCAAAGAAACAATAGCGACGACAAAGCAAAATCAAAGCTTAACAAACTTACCCACGACTAATGGTGAAAGCAGGGAGTTGAGTTGCGGATGACTCGCCAGAAGAGGGCGACATTTCCTGATAATTGGAATCAGAAGGGTTGAGTGGTTGTTTAAAAAGACCGGCTCGCGGATGGGATGAAGTTGGACTATGAGGCACCTCAACCCGTTGTTTACGGGTGGCCGGTTGATGCGGCAAGTTGGCAGATAACTCCGCAGAATGACTCCGGGTCTTGCGCTTCGATGTGCCAAAATGTTGAGTTTTCTTCAAAATAAATTGTGGATCTAAGTGAGCATCTGGGTGCGAAAACTTAACTTTTCTGACGGCTCATCTCGTCTTCTTCAGGATATAAATTTCTGATGAGTTGGATGAGATTGAAATTACCTCAAAATTGCCGGCTCAGCCAGTCTCGGTGTTATCCTGGGAAGAATAAGCATCAGGAAGTTCACGGCCAAGTGAGTCGAGCTCTACCTCCAATTCTTCTACAGTGGCTGCATCATCGGTCGGGTCATCCATGTGCTCAACTTGAGAAGGAGCAGGATTCTGAGCTCTACGTTTCCACCAATCATAATTCGCGTGCATAAATGATAAGTCGGACATTGAGCACAATAATAATACAAACTATGGAAAACAAATAGGAGCAAGTTTTAGAGCACTTACCGGAGCAACATGATTGGTCGAGCAGAAGGGAGCCAGCTCAGTGAGGTTGCATTTCTCCTTGGGGTCACTTAGGAATTTCTTCCTGGCTTTGGCAACTTCATCATCAACCAAATTGACTTGACTGAAGCGTTGCGCGTCTTTTGGCTCGTGAGTGTAGTTGCACATCAAGTCGCCCCTCTAGCTTAGGGGCAGAATCCGCTAGCTTATCCAACACCGGATCAAGTCAATCCCGGTGAGGCCGTGAGCCACCAACGCTCTTAGCTTGGAATGGTAAGGCGGAATTTGCCTCCTTTCCTCCTCAGTTGGCCAACCCGGAAAAGCAACAGTGGCATTGAGCCGCTCCAGTCTGTAACCCGACAGAGGATTTTCACCTTGTGAGGCAGTGTTTCGGCAATAAAACCAAGTCTTGTTCCAGCCCTTGGGATGACTCGCCAGTCTGGCTTCTGGGAAGAGACTGTTTTTCCTCTTCTAGATAGAGATTCCACCAAGTTCAACGTTGGGTCCATTTTTTAACTCAGTTTGATAGTTAATATAGAAAAATTCTAGAAATAGACTGACAGTGGGTTCCATCTGAAGATATACCTCGCAAAGAACTTGGAATTGACAAAGGTTGGTGATTGAATTTGGGCCAATATCTTGCGGCCTAAGCTTGAAGAAATGAAGCACGTCTCTGAAAAACTTTGACCCGAGTGGTCAAAATCCTCTGTGCAAATGATCTGAAAATATGACTACCTCCCCTTGTTGAGGCCGGGGAGAGGATTCCTCTTTAGGCGCTCGCCAGCCGATCACTTTTTGAGCCGGCAAAAGACCCTGGCTCACAAGGTCATCCAAAGTAAGCGCCGACACCTGGGACCTGACCCAGCCAACTGCTTTGTTGGTTTTTGGAGCCATATGGTTTTTTCACACGTCAGGTGCAGGGTTAAAATAGAATAAGCCGACAGACTATGTCCATTTGGTACGAACAGGTAAGGTGGATGGATCTTATTGAAAGCACTACCGCAACACTATAAGCTGGCCAAACTAAGTCGGCATCTGAGGGAAATTTTAAGGTTTTGCTAAATTTTAGTTGGGCAAATAAAAACGAGTCTGCTGCTATATGGATTTTAGAGACGTCAAGTGACATGATATTTTGATAAGCCAGCAAAATGGACGAGTCGGCACCACAAGATGAGCCGGCAAAATAGTAAAGATAACAAGCGATGAAATGAGTCGACATCTACATGAGCCGGCTGGTGAAAGGCAAAAGGTCTAAACAAAGACTTAGTAGTGTTCGCGTGAGCAAACCATTTTCTTCCAGAGTAGATAAGTGGATGGATCTAATAAATACCTTGAAAGAAAATAAAATGCCCTAGCTACGGCGGAAACACTAAGGTGGAACTACTATAGATTCAGTGGGCAATTATGACCGAGCTTTGATACTGCAAAAATGATGCGGAGATGAGGTAACGTGTTGACAACAAAGATTACAGGAGGCAACTAGATCCACAACTACTGTTCGATGAACATCTATGAATTCCGAAGAACTACTAGGCGCACCGAAAACCTAAATGGGAAATGAGACTCACCAGATCCAAGATGAAGAAGGTTTCGGAGTGTTTGGTGCTCCCGAAGAAGGCCGCGTCTGATACGTCTCCAACGTATCTATAATTTTTGATTGTTCCATGCTATTATATTATCGGTTTTGGATGTTTCATATGCATTAATATGCTATTTTATATTATTTTTGGGACTAACCTATTAACCTAGAGCCCAGTGCCAGTTTCTGTTTTTTCCCTTGTTTTTGAGTATTGCAGATAAGGAATATTAAACGGAGTCCAAATGGAATAAAATCTTCGATATGATTTTTCTTGGACCAGAAGAAACCTACCAGACTTGGAGAGGGGGGCAGGAGACCTGCCGGGAGACGACAAGCCTGCAGGGCGCCCTAGGGGGGGCGCCCCCTGGCTTGTGGCCCCCCTGCAGGCCTCCTAACCCTAATCTTCATCCTATAAATTCCCAAATATTCCCCCAATACCAAAGAGAGCCACGATAATACTTTTCCGCCGCCAGAAGCCTCTGTTCCCATGAGATCCCATCTTGGGGCCTTTTCCGGTAATCTGCCGGAGGGGGATTCGATCACGGAGGGCATCTACATCAACTCCATTGCCCCTCCGATGATGTGTGAGTAGTTCACCTCAGACCTTCGGGTCCATAACTAGTAGCTAGATGGCTTCTTATCTCTCTATGTTCTTCAATACCATGTTCTCCATGATCTTCATGGAGATCTATCCGATGTAATACTCTTTTGCGGTGTGTTTGTCGAGATCCGATGAATTGTGGATTTATGATCAGCTTATCTATGAATATTATTTGAATCTTCTCTGAATTCTTATATGCATGATTTCATATCTTTGCAAGTCTCTTCGAGTTATTGGTTTGGTTTGGCCAACTAGATTGGTAATTCTTGCAATGGGAGAAGTGCTTAGTTTTGGGTTCAATCTTGCGGTGTCCTCACCCAGTGACAAAGTACGGGTAGCGAGGCATGTATTTGTATTGTTGCCATCAAGGGTAAAAAGATGGGGTTTTCATCATATTGCTTGAGTTTATCCCTCTACATCATGTCATCTTACCTAATGCGTTACTCTGTTCTTCATGAACTTAATACTCTAGATGCAGGCAGGAGTCGGTCGATGTGTGGAGTAATAGCAGTAGATGCAGAATCGTTTCGGTCTACTTGATACGGACGTGATGCCTATATGCATAATAATTGCCTTGGATATCGTCATAACTATGCGCTTTTCTATCAATTGCTCGACAGTAATTTGTTCACACACCGTATTATTTTCCTTCAAGAGAGAAGCCTCTAGTGAAACTTATGGCCCCCGGGTCTATTTTCCATATTATATTTTCAGATCTATAAACCAAAAATACCAAAAATACTTTGCTGCAATCTTTTTACTTTTATTTTACTTTTCGTTTTAGTAATCTTTTATATCTATCTCTATCAGATCTCATCCTTGCAAGTAACCGTGAAGGGATTGACAATCCCTTTATAGCGTTGGGTGCAAGTGTTTGATTGTTTGTGTAGGTGCAAAGATTGGGACCTTGCTTGTACCTCCTACTGGATTGATACCTTGGTTCTCAACAACTGAGGGAAATACTTATCTACTTTGCTGCATCACCCTTTCCTCTTCAAGGGAAAACCAACGCAAGCTCAAGAAGTAGCAAGAAGGATTTCTGGCGCCGTTCTCGGGGAGGATACATAGCAAATCAAGAGCCGGAGAGATCTACATCAAGCCTACCAAGTACCCATCACAAACTCATCTCTTGCATTTACATTATTTGCCATTTGCCTCTCGTTTTCCTCTCCCCCACTTCTAAAACGATTTTCAGAAAAAACCAAAAATATTTGCCTTTTTATTCGCCCTTTTTTCGTTCGTCTTTTCGTTTGCTTTTTGTTTGCTTGTGTGTTAGAACGCTTAAACTCATGGCTAGCCTTACTACTATCGCTAGTACTCCCGAGAGTGAGGTTCTTAATTTTAAGCAAAGGGAGGGAGAAAACTTAAAAGATGCTTGGTATAGAATTTCCAATGCTCAAAATAGATCTACTTGTAAGCAATCTACTACCGTTCTCCTTCGCAATTTTTATGTGGGTGTTTCTCCTTGGAATAGATATGTTTTGGATACCATTACGGGAGGAAATTTCTTGGGAAGCCATACCTTTGATTCTTATAATGCTATGATAAATTTGGTAGGTTCACCCCCACTCATGGTTAATGAAACAATCTTAACTTTGGAACATGTGATGCGAAGGCTTGATATCATTGAAAATAAAGTTGCTACTGTAGAGCTCATTGAAAACTTGGATAAAAAGATTCATAATCATATTACTCAATATGGATCTAAGGTAGGAGTTACTTTAAAAAACCTAAGGGAAAAAGAACCCATAGTTAATGAAAAATTAGATCAAGATTCCTCTAGAATTGGAAAGCTAGAGGACATTGTTACTAACTTGGGTTCCGCTTTTGCCTCTGTTCAAACCACTCCAAATTTTCCTCCTTCTAAGACTTCCAAGTTTGTTTATGTTCCTAAAAATAAGGGTGAATCCTCTAGTAAAGGGAATGAAGATCTTAAGATGATAAGTGTTCACCCCAGCTTTATCAATATTGTTAGGGAACCTATTGCCACAAGTGAATCTCCTGACTTCTTGCCTAGGAGCATTATTATTGATAAGAGCAAAGAACCTCCTAGGGTTTATAAGTGTGCAATTGAGGAGTTGCGTACCAAAGATGACAATACCTAGATCTATTGCGTTATGCCTAGCTAGGGGCGTTAAACAATAGCGCTTGTTGGGAGGCAACCCAATTTTATTTTATGTTTGTTTTTGTTTGTTTTTGTTTATGTTATTGAGTGATTTACACATTATTAACTCTGTAGTAATTGTGTTTTATTGTTTTAATTAGTGTTTGAGCCAAGTAAGACCTTTGGGATGGTCTACGATGATTGTTGATTTGATTTTGCTGAAAAACAGAAACTTTTGCGCTCAGTCCAGGAATTTTATAAATTCACCAGAGCGTCAAATGAGTCTGAAAGTTTTACACCAGATTGATATACAAATTTCCCAGATTGTCCTAATTTTTCATAATTTTTGAAGTTACAGAAGTATTCGAAGTTTACAGATTGCTACAGACTGTTCTGTTTTTGACAGATTCTGTTTTCTTTGTGTTGTTTGCTTATTTTGATGTATCTATGGGTTGTATCGGGGGGTATGAACCATGGAGAAGTTGGAATACAGTACATATTACACCAATATAAATAAATAATGTGTTCACAACAGTACCTAAAGTGGTGATTTATTTTTCTTATACTAACGGATCTCACGAGTTTTCTGTTGAGTTTTGTGTTGTGAAGTTTTCAAGTTTTGGGTAAAGATTTGATGGACTATGGAATAAGGAGTGGCAAGAGCCTAAGCTTGGGGATGCCCAAGGCACCCCAAGCCATATTCAAGGATACCAAAGAGCCTAAGCTTGGGGATGCCCCGGAAGGCATCCCCTCTTTCGTCTTCAATCCATCGGTAAATTTACTTGAGGCTATATTTTTATTCACCACATGATATGTGTTTTGCTTGGAGCGTCTTGTATGATATGAGTCTTTGCTTTTTAGTTTGCCACAATCATCCTTGCTGCACACATCTTTTGAGGGGGACACGCATTAATCGTGAATTTATTAGAATACTCTATGCACTTCACTTATATCTTTTGAGCTAGGCAATGTTGCTCTAGTGCTTCACTTATATCTTTTTAGAGCACGGTGGTGTTTTATTTTATAGAAATAATTGAACTCTCGTACCTCACTTATATTATTTTGAGAGTCTTTGAAAAGCATGGGAATTGGTTTAGGTTATGAATTTAGTCCTAATGTAATGGGCATCCAAGAGGGATATAATAAAAACTTTCATATTAAGTGCATTGAATACTATGAGAAGTTTGATTCCTTGCATATAGTTTTGAGATATAAAGATGGTGATATGAGAGTCGTGCTAGTGAGTAATTGTGGATTGGTAGAAATACTTGTCTTAAAGTTTGTGATTCCCGTAGCATGCACGTATGGTGAACCGTTATGTAACGAAATCGGAGCATGATTTGTTTAATGATTGTCATCCTTTGTGTGAGGGTCGGGAGCGCGCGATGGTTAACTCCTACCAACCTCTCCCCTAGGAGCATGCGTCTAATACTTTGCTTCGATAACTAATAGACTTTTGCAATAAGTATGTGAGTTCTTTATGACTAATGTGAGTCCATGGATTATACGCACTCTCATCCTTCCACCATTGCTAGCCTCTCTAGTACCGCGCAACTTTCGCCGGTGCATTAAACCCACCATATACCCTTCCTCAAAAGATCCACCATACCTACCTATTATGGCATTTCCATAGACATTCGGAGATATATTGCCATGCAACTTCCACTGTTCCATTTTCTTTATGACACGCACCATCATTGTCATATTGCTTTGCATGATCGTAAGACAGCTAGCATGATGTTTTCATGGCTTGTCCGTTTTTTGACGTCATTTGCTATGCTAGATCGTTGCACATCCCGATACACCACCGGAAGCATTCATATAGAGTCATATCTTGTTGTAGGTATTGAGTTGTAAGTAAATAAAAGTGTGATGATCATCATTATTAGGGTATTGTCCCATGAGAGGAAAGGATGATGGAAGCTATGATTCCCTCACAAGTAGGGATGAGTCTCCGGACTTTACAAATAATAAAAGAGGCCAATGAAGCCCAAATAAAAAAAAAGAGGCCAAAGATGCCCACCAAAAAAAATAAAAAAAAATAAAAAAAATGAGAGAAAAGAGAGAAGGGACAATGTTACTACCCTTTTTCCACACTTGTGCTTCAAAGTAGCACCTTGATCTTCATGATAGAGAGTCTCCTATTTTTGTCACTTTCATATACTAGTGGGAATTTTTCATTATATAACTTGGCTTGTATATTCCAATGATGGGCTTCCTCAAAATTGCCCTAGGTCTTCGTGAGCAAGCAAGTTGGATGCACACCCACTTAGTTTCTTTTTGAGCTTTCATACACTTATAGCTCTAGTGCATCCGTTGCATGGCAATCCCTACTCACTCACATTGATATCTATTGATGGGCATCTCCATAGCCCGTTGATATGCCTAGTTGATGTGAGACTATCTTCTCCTTTCCACATAACCTCCACCATATTCTATTCCACCTATAGTGCTATATCCATGGCTCACGCTCATGTATTGCGTGAAAGTTGAAAAGGTTTGAGAACATAAAAGGTGTGAAACAATTGCTTGACTTGTCATCGGGGGTGTGCATGATTTAGATACTTTGTGTGGGGAAGATGGAGCATAGCCAGACCATATGATTTTGTAGGGATAACTTTCTAAGGCCATGTTATTTTGAAAGGACACAATTGCTTGTTAGTATGCTAGAAGTATTACTGTTTTATGTCAACATTGAGCTTTTGTTTTGAATCTTATGGATCTGAAAATTCATGCCACAATAAAGAATATTACATGGATAAATATGTTAGGTAGCATTCCACATCAAAAATTCTGTTTTTATCATTCACCTACTCGAGGACGAGCAGGAATTAAGCTTGGGGATGCTTGATACGTCTCCAACGTATCTATAATTTTTGATTGTTCCATGCTATTATATTATCTGTTTTGGATGTTTTATATGCATTAATATGCTATTTTATATTATTTTTGGGACTAACCTATTAACCTAGTGCCTAGTGCCAGTTTCTGTTTTTTCCTTGTTTTTGAGTATTGCAGATAAGGAATATTAAACGGAGTCCAAACGGAATAAAATCTTCGGGATGATTTTTCTTGGACCAGAAGAAACCTACCAGACTTGGAGATGAAGGAAGGAGACCTACCGGGAGGCGACAAGCCTGCAGGGCGTGCCCTAGGGGGGGGGGGGCTGGCTTATGCCCCCCCTGCAGGTCCTCCAACCCTAATCTTTGGCCTATAAATTCCCAAATATTCCCCCAATACCAAAGAGAGCCACGAAAATACTTTTCCGCCGCCGGAAGCCTCTATTCCCGTGAGATCCCATCTTGGAGCCTTTTCCGGTAATCTGCCGGAGGGGGATTCGATCACGGAGGGCATCTACATCAACTCCATTGCCCCTCTGATGATGCGTTAGTAGTTCACCTCAGACCTTCGGGTCCATAGCTAGTAGCTAGATGGCTTCTTCTCTCTCTATGTTCTTCAATACCATGTTCTTCATGATCTTCATGGAGATCTATCCGATGTAATACTCTTTTGCGGTGTGTTTGTCGAGATCCGATGAATTGTGGGTTTATGATCAGATTATCTATGAATATTATTTGAATCTTCTCTAAATTCTTATATGCATGATTTCATATCTTTGCAAGTCTCTTCGAGTTATTGGTTTGGTTTGGCCAACTAGATTGGTAATTCTTGCAATGGGAGAAGTGCTTAGTTTTGGGTGCAATCTTGCGGTGTCCTCACCCAGTGACAAAGTAGGGGTAGCGAGGCACGTATTTGTATTGTTGCCATCGAGGATAAAAAGACGGGGTTTTCATCATATTGCTTGAGTTTATCAATCTACATCATGTCATCTTACCTAATGTGTTACTCTATTCTTCATGAACTTAATACTCTAGATGCAGACAGGAGTCGGTCGATGTGTGGAGTAATAGTAGTAGATGCAGAATCGTTTCGGTCTACTTGATATAGACGTGATGCCTATATGCATAATCATTGCCTTGGATATCGTCATAACTATGCGCTTTTCTATCAATTGCTCGACGGTAATTTGTTCACCCACCGTATTATTTTCCTTCAAGAGAGAAGCCTCTAGTGAAACATATGGCCCCCGGGTCTTTCCATATTATATTTTCAGATCTATAAACCAAAAATACCAAAAATACTTTTCTACAATCTTTTTACTTTTATTTTACTTTTCGTTTTAGTAATCTTTTATCTCTATCTCTATCAGATCTCATCCTTGGCTTGCCGGTTATGTGGGCCGCAGTTAACCAATAGGTTCAGGGTCCAGAAGGCGACTTAAAGGAGGAGGCCGGCTCAAGCCAATACTTGGCTTGCCGGTTTACGAAGGATATCGTAAGGAAAGAGACAAGTTAAGTAGGAAATAGACTAGGTCACGGGTTGTACTAGGACTCGGACTCTGTTGTAACCTCGGGGCCTCAACCTATATATAAAGGGGAGCCCCTGAGGTAGAAGGACCAAAAAAGAGACCCTTGAGAGCTAGGTTAGCAATTCCGCACCCTTGTAATCGAGACCATCATCATCGATAACACACAAAGCATGATGTAGGATTTTACCTCCATCGAAGGGGCCGAACCTGGGTTAATCCTTGTGTCTTGTTCCCGATCAATCCCATCCAACCGACCACCTAGTTGCGATGACTCCCAGACTTACTCCTCTCGCTAGGACATCTGTCGTGACAAAACCACGACAGTCTCCCTCTGAAGCTTCCAGGTCTTATTTTTGTCCAGAAAAAATCATCAAAAAGTTTCGTTGGATTTGGACTTCGTTTGGTACTGATTTCCTAAAAAGCCAAAAAAACGCAGAAAACAACAACTGGCACTAGGCACTAGGTTATTAGGTTAGTTTCCAAAAATGATAGAAAACAACATAAAAATGCATATAAAGTATCCACGAATGATAATATAGTAGTATGGAACAATCAAAAATTATATATACATTGGAGATGTATCAACATCCCCAAGCTTAATTCCTGCTCATCCTCGAGTAGGTAAATGATAAAAATAGATTTTTTGATGCGACATGCTACCCAACATGTAATCTATTTTAGGTATGATCTTTGAGAAATGATGAACTATAAACATCAACTTAGTAATATCCATAAACATAAATAACATGATCATTAACTTTCAAAATATACGATCCTTAAAGAACATTACTCCCCACTCATTTTATCATACTAGCATGGCATGACTCCGTCTTCACCACATAAGTATAAATCATGAGCACCACGGTGTCAAGTCAGGCAATTGGATCGTACTTCTAACGCGCTTCAGCACTTTCAACCTCACTCAATACATGAGCGTGAACCATGGATATAGCATATGGTGGTAAAGATCAAAAGGAGTCAAAGCGGAAGGAAAGTCTCCGACGTGGCTTGAGACTGCGTCAATATTTCCCCAAAGAGGAAGGGATGATGCAGCACAGCGACGATAAGTATTTCCCTCAGTTATGAAACCAAGATATCGAACCAGTAGGAGGATCACCAACACAACGTAAACAACACCTGCACACAAAGAACAAATACTTGCAACCCGACACGAAAGAGAGGTTGTCAATCTCTCTATGGTAAAAAGATAGATTACGATATGATAGATTGGATAGATAGATCTCTCAAGAACGCAAAATAAAAGAGGAAAATAAAAGGCGCAGCAAGATATTTTTGGGTTTTTGGAATAATAGATCAGAAAACAAAAGCGGCAAAAAGATAGATCGGAAAGCAATATGTTGGAAAAGTAGACCCGGGGGCCGTAGGTTTCACTAGTGGCTTCTCTCATGAGTATAGCACACGGTGGGCGAACAAATTACTGTTAAGCAATTGATAGAAGATCAAATAATCATGACGATATCCAAGGCGATGATCAATATATAGGCATCACGTCCAAGATTAGTAGACCGAAACGATTTTGCATCTACTACTATTACTCCACACATCGACCACTATCCAGCATGCATCTAGTGTATTAAGTTCATGGAAAAACGGAGCAATGCAATAAGAACGGTGACATGATGTAGACAAGATCTATTCATGTAGGAATAGACCCCATCTTGTTATCCTTAATAGCAACGATACATGCGTGCCTCGTTGAACCTTCTGTCACTGGGAGAGGACACCACAAGATCGAACCCATCACAAAGCACCTCTTCCCATGGCAAGAAAAATCGATCTAGTTGGCCTAACTAAACCAAAGATTCAAAGAAGAAATATGAGGCTATAAGTAATCATGCATATAAGAGATCAAAGAAGACTCAAATAATATTCATGGATAGAAACTGATCATGAACTCAAAATTCATCGGATCCCAACAAACTCACCGCAAAAGTTTACATCAAATAGATCTCCAAGAGACCATTGTATTGAGAATCAAAAGAGGGAGAAGAAGCCATCTGGCTACTGCCTACGGACCCGTAGGTCTATGGTGGACTACTCACACATCATCGGAGAGGCACCAATGAGGATGATGAACCCCTCCGTGATGGTGTTAGATTGGATCTCGCGGTTCTGGAACTTGCAGCAGCTGGATGTATTTTTTGTTGACACCTCTAGGGTTTCTGGAATATTTGGGAATTTATTGGCATCAGAGGCGGTGGATGGGGTTCCCGAGGCGGCCACAACCCATCAGGGCGCGCCCGAGGCCCCTGGCGCGCCCTGGTGGGTTGTGGGCGACCTGGGCTCCCTCCTGGTAACTTCTTTGGCCCACTGGCCTTCTTCTAGTCCAAAAGAAATCTCCAAAAAATTTCTTCGCGATTGGACTCCATTTGGTACTGATATTCTGTGAAGTAAAAAACAAGCAAAAACAACAACTGGCACTATGTTAATTGGTTAGTCCCAAAAAATGATATAAAGTTGCTATAAAATGATTGTAAAACATCCAAGAATGATAATATAACAGCATGGAACAAGCAAAAATTATAGATACGTTGGAGACATATCAGGTTCCCCAAACTTAATTCCTACTCGTCCTCGAGTAGGTAAATGATAAAAATAGAATTTCTGATGTGGAATGCTGCCTAACATGTTCATCACATATTCTTTTCTTTGTAGCATGGACATTTGGACTTTTAGATGGTTCAAAGCAATAGTCCAGTTTTGACATAAAGACTTTAATACTCAAGCATGCCAACAAGCAACCATGTCTTTCAAAATATCAACACTAAAGAAAGTTATCCCTGGCCCATCATGCTCAATCATTGATCCATTCATGAAACACACTCAAATATTAACTACACCCAATGCTCAAGTATGATCATAGTGCCCCCTAGTTGGTGCTTTATAAGAGAAGATGGATATTCAAATAAAAAATAAAATTGCATAAAGTAAACAGATAGGCACTTCGCAAAGGGAAGTAGGGATTTGTAGAGGTGCCAGAGATCAACGTTTTAATTGAGAGAGAAAAATATTTTGAGTGGCATGCCTTTCCTGTCAACGAAAACGACAAAGTGGTTCACAATACTTTCCATGTTAGATATATCATAGGCGGTTCCAAAATATAAAGTAAAGTTTATTCCTTTTTCCACCATTCTTTCACAATCCATGGCTAGCCGTATCCACAGTTGCCTTCCATACCAACACTTTCCAAGGAATTTATTATTTGACAACAAAAAGTAAATTTTCTTTTTTTTTTCATTTCGGGACTGGGCATCCCTATTACTGCCGTCCTCTCGTGCAATGACAAGTGAATAAACACTCATCTTGAGAATAACACATCTAGCATGGAAAAATATTGGACACCCCCTACCGTTTCATGAGCGGTACGAGCACACAAAAAGGAAATTTATTTTGAAAATTAGAGATGGCACATACAAATTTGCTTAGAACGGCATGGAAATACCTCATATAGGTAGGTATTGTGGACTCATAAGGAAAAACTGGGTTTAAGGATTTTGGATGCACAAGTAGTATTTCTACTTAGTACAAGTGGAGGCTAGCAAATAGATTGAGAAGCAACCAACCAAGAAACGAAAATTCACATAAACGAGCATTAAGCATAACTAACACCGAATAATGCATCATAAGTAGGATGTAATTTCATTGCATAACTATTGACTTTCGTACTTGCAAAGGGAATCACAAACCTTAACACCAATATTCTTACTAAAGCATAATTACTCACTAACATGACTCACATATTACTATCATCATGTATCAAAACTATTACAAGGAATCAAGTTTAATTTCTCCAATGATCTTCATAAAAGTTTTTATTATATCCTCCTTGAATATCTATCACTTTGGGACTAGTTTCATATATTGCCATTGCTTTTGACAAGCTCACACAAATTTAAGTGAAGAAAACATGAGCATAAAGGTTTCATCTCTCAAAATAGTATAAGTGAAGCATGAGAGGATTTCTTCAAAATTTAATAATTCTCAAATTAATCTAAGTGAAGAATGAGAGTATTTCTCCAAAAAAATTCCAAGCACACCGTGCTCAAGAAGATATAAGTGAAGCACCAGAGCAATTCCATAGCTCAGAAAATTTAAGTGAAGCATATAGAGCAATTCTAACAAATCATAGCATAATTTTGGCTCTCTCAAATAGGTGTGTCCAGCAAGGATACTAGTGACAAACTAAAAAGCAAAGCAAGCAAAGACTCAAATGATACAAGACGCTCCAAGCAAAACTCATGATATGTGACGAATAAAAATATAGCTCCAAGTAAAATACCGATGGTCGTTAGAAGAAAGATGGGATGCCACTTGGGGCATCCCCAAGCTTAGTTGCTTGTTTCTATTTGGATATATCTTGGGGGTTCTGTAGCATCCCCAAGCTTAGGCTCTTTTCACTCCTTATTCCTTCATCCATCGTGATCTCACCCAAAACTTGAAAACTTCAATCACACAAAACTCAACAAAACCTTCGTGAGATCCGTTAGTATAATAAAGCAAATCACCACTTTAAGTACTGTTGCAAACCCATTCATATTTTATTATTGCATTATACCTACTGTATTTTAACTTTACCATGGCTTATACCCTTCAATACAAACCATAGATTCATTAAAACAAGCACAAAATGCAACGAAAACAGAATCTGTCTTAAACAGAACAGTATGTAGTAATCTATACTATAAGCATACTTATAAACTCTAAAAATTCTAAAAAATTAGTAAAACGTAAATAATTTGTATAGAAACACTGTGTTAAAATTTCAGCTCATTATCATGCTCCAGTAAAAAATGAAAATTCGCACACTGGAGGCAAAGTTTCTGTTTCAGAATCAGCGTTGTTTCTACTCATCTTATGAATCATCCTAAAGGCTTTACTTGGTACAAACACTAAATAAAACATAAAAACACAATCATAACAGAGGAATAATTGTGTCAACACTCAAAATCAGAAAGAAAAAGAAGAAAATAAATTTATTCATTGGGTTGCCTCCCAACAAGCGCTATCGTTTTACGCCCCTAACTAGGCATAATGCATAGATTCAAGTATTGTCATCTTTAGTTTTTGCTCCATAGGATGCTCTCATGATTGATTCATATGGTGGCTTAATTATTATTTTAGGGAAGTGTTCCATACCCTTTCTTAGTGGAAACTGAAATCTAATATTGCCTTCTTTCATATCAATCACGGCACCTATAGTGCGTAAAAATGGTCTACCAAGTATAATGGGACAAGATGGATTGCAATAAATATCAAGAACAATAGAATCTATGGGCACATAGTTCCTATTTGCAAGAATAAGAACATCATAAATTATTCCCAAAGTCTTTTTAATAGTAGAATCCGCCAAGTGCAAATTAAGAGAACATTCTTCAATATTGGTGAGACCAAGCACATCACATAAAGATTTCGGAATCGTGGAAACACTAGCACCAAAATCACATAAAGCAAAGCACTCATAATATTTAATCTTGACCTTAATGGTAGGTTCCCACTCATCATGTAATTTTCTAGGAATAGAAATCTCTAACTCCAACTTTTCTTCAAAAGATTTCATCATGGCATCAATGATATGTTTAGTAAAGCTTTATTTTGTTCATAAGCATGGGGTGAATTCAACATGGATTGCAGCAAAGAAATACAATCAATCAAAGAGCAACAATAATAATTAAAGTCCTTGCAATCCAAAATAATGGGCACATCACTAGTTAAAGTTTTGACCTCTTCAAACCCACTTTCATCAATTTTTTCATCAAGATTTTCATCCTCCAAATCATTGGGACGCCTTCTAGCTAAAGTTGACTCTACTTCAGTCCCTTCATTATCAATTTTAATATTACTAAACAAGGAATCTATGGAAGAAACACCAATCACTTTAAGATCTTCATCATTTTTCTGAAAGCAATCACTAGAAAACGCTTTTTCTAAAAATTCTCTTTTAGCTCTAAGCATAGTGGTTCTTTTATTACTTTCATCTATAGAGACATATAAGGCTTTAATTGATTCATCAATCTTACGTGCAAAAGCTTTCAACTTGAGATTTTCCACATCATGAGAAATTCTATCAATGCTTCTAGACATATCATCAATCTTATTCAACTTTTCTTCTATCGTAGTATTGAAAGCCTTTTGCGCATTGATAAATTCTTTAATATTACTCTCAAGATCATAGGGGTTCCTATTATTATTGTAAGAAGAATTACCATAGGAATTACCATAATTATTAGAGGAATTTCCAGGAAAAGGCCTAGGATTAAAATTACCTGTATAAGCATTGTTATTGAAATTGTTTCGCGAGATGAAGTTCACATCTATGGAATCACTATTTTGCTCAATCAAAGTAGACAAAGGCACATCATTAAGATCAATAGGAGCATTTTTACCAGCAACCAACTTCATTAAAGCATCAACTTTTTCACTCAAGGTACTAATTTCTTCAACCGAATAGTTCTCCATAGTATTATCTAGCAATTTTGTAGCTTCACCCAAAGTAATTTCCATAAAAGTACCACCCGCGGCGGAATCTAAAAGACTTCTAGAGACAAAATTCAATCCCGCATAATTTTTTTGTATGATCATCCAAAGATTTAAACCATGAGTAGGACAATTTCTTAGCATCAATTTCATTCTTTCCCAAGATTGTGCAACATGTTCATGCTCAAGTTGCTTAAAATTCATGATTTGAGTCCTTGATGACCCACAAGTATAGGGGATCAATCTTAGTCCTTTCGATAAGTAAGAGTGTCGAACCCAACGAGGAGCAGAAGGAAATGACAAGCGGTTTTCAGCAAGGTAATTTCTGCAAGCACTGAAATTGTAGGTAACAGATAGTTTGATAGCAAGGTAATTGGTAAAGAGCAAGTAACGGTAACGGTAAACAAGGTGCAGCAAGGTAGCCCAATCCTTTTGAGGCAAAGGACAGGCCAAAACAATCACTAGTAATAGGCAAAGTGTTCTTGAGGGTACACGGGAATTTTATCTAGTCACTTTTATCATGTTGGTTTGATTCGTGTTCGCTACTTTGATAATTTGATATGTGGGTGGACCAGTGCTAAGGTGCTGTTCTTACTTGAACTAACAACCTACTTATGATTAACCCCCTCGCAAGCATCCGCAACTACGAGAAAAGTATTAAGACGAAGTCTAACCATAGCATTAAACATGTGGATCCAAATCAGCCCCTTACGAAGTAGCACATAAACTAGGGTTTAAGCTTCTATCACTCTAGCAACCCATCATCTAATAACTACTCCACAATGCATTCCCTTAGGCCCATGAATGGTGAAGTGTCATGTAGTCGACGTTCACATGACACCATTAAGGGAATCACAACATACATATCATCAAAATATCGAACACATATCAAATTCACATGATTACTCGCAACATGACTTCTCCCGTGACCTCAAGAACAAAGGTAACTACTCACAAATAATAATCATGCTCAAGATCAGAGGAGTAATGAATAGCATAATGGATCTGAACATATAATCTTCCACCAAATAAACCATATAGTAATCAACACTACTAGTCACCCACGGGTACCAACCTGAGGTTCCGGTACAAAGATTGAACACAAGAGATGAACTAGGGTTTGAGAGGAGATGGTGTTGTTGAAGATGTTGATGAAGATTGGCCTCCCAAAGATGAGAGGGGTGTTGGTGATGACGATAGCTTCGATTTTCCCCCTCCGAGAGGGAAGTTCCCCCGGCGGAATCGCTCCGCCGGAGGGCAAAAGTGCTCCTGCCCAAGTTCCGCCTCGAGGCGGCGGTGCTTCGTCCCGAAAGTCCTCCTCCTTATTTTTTTCTAGGTCAAGAGTGACCTTATACCAGAAGATGGGCACCAGAGGTGGGCCTGGGTGAACACAACCCATCAGGGCGCGCCCAGGGGGCCTGGCACGCCCTGGTGGGTTGTGCCCACCTGGGGGGCCTCCTCCGGTGGTTTTCTGCTCCAGTATTTTTATTAAATGCAAAAATAATCTCCGTAAAATTTCAGCTTCATTGGAGTTGTGCAGAATAGGTATCTCTGACGTGCTTTTCTTGGGTCCAGAATTCGAGCTACCGGTATTCTCCCTATTTGTGTAAACCTTGCATATTATGAGAGAAAAGGCATTATAATCACTCCCCAAAGCATTATTATTCAACAAAACAAAGTAAATAACAGTAGGAAATCATGATGCAAAATGGACGTATCAACTCCCCCAAGCTTAGACCTCGCTTGTCCTCAAGCGAAAGCCGATATTGAAAAGCATGTCCACATGTTTTGAGAGAGAGAGGTGTCGATAAAACAAAATACGGACATAGAAGCATCATGCTTATTAACATAACATCAACAAACTCTAACATAAGAACTTATTTCAATACATTTTTATCATAAAGCTTCTCATGAACAAGTAACAATTCATCACAACATAGAAGTATGAAGCATAAACCTTACTGGGAACCAACAAACTATGTTCTCAGTCAACTTTGCAACTACAATTCATCATATTTTCAGGAAGGGTCTCATGTCGGAGCCTTTTGGCAAGTCCACATACTCAACCATCATCTAGTCTTCTATGATTGCTAACGCTCACGACATACCCATGAACAAAAAGTTTCAAACGGACACGTAGGAAGATAGGGGCTTATAGTTTTGCCTCCCAACTCACTCACCTCAAGGGTGATGTCAACAATAATAACTCATGCCCACCCATATCCAACTGGATATATGTGCCTAGATCTTTCCTCACCACATGATGCTTGCAAAAGAAAAAGTAAAAAGGAATAGGGAAGAATACTTTGACTCTTGCATAAAAGTAAGTGCATAAAAGTAAAAGATAGGCCCTTCGCAGAGGGAAGTAGAGGTTATCATGCGCTTATTGATTTGTATGCCCAATCCCTTGATGTAAAAGAACGTCATGCTATATTGCCCCCTATGATGGCAACCTTGATTATGCAGTCCGTCGCTTTTATTACTTTGCCATCATAAGTTCGTATAACGCTCAATTTTCTCTTACACTAATTGATCAAAACACTTTTAGAAGCAATTTTTATTGCCTTGTTGCACCAATGACAACTTACTTGAAGGATCTTTCTCGATCCATAGGTAGGTATGGTGGACACTCAAAGAAAGAGTTTGGTTTGGGTCTTTGGATGCACAAGTAGTATCTCTACTTAGTGCGGAATTTTTGGCTAGCAAAGATATTGAGCAAGCACCACATGTTAAAGGATCTATGACAATATAACTTCTATGTGGATATGAACAAACATAAATCATTACATTGTCTTCCTTGTCCAACGTCAACAATTTTGACATATAATATTTGATGGGGGCTCACAATCATAAAAGATGTCCAAGATAGTGTATTTGCATGTGAATCTTCTCTTCCCTAATTAATTCTTTCATGAATTGCATCATTGACCAATGCTATGTTTGTCAATCTCCAATAAATTTTACTTCTTATACTTTTCCTTATGTGATGTCATTACTCACCATAAGATTAGCATATGATTCTTTTCATTTTTTTCCTTTTCTTTATTTTATTTGATTGCAACAAGAAGGTAGAGAAGCAAAAAACTCAAAATAAACTTTATTATATAACTTTCACTCAATTACATAGATAGATAGGCCATGAAACTAACACACGAAAATAGATCACACTAACTTTTATTCAACTAAAGCAAAGGGAAACTAAAGATAGAACTAAAATAGGTAAAGGTGGATAAAAGTGGTGGTGATACGATACCGGGGCACCTCCCCGAAGCTTGGCTCAAGCCAAGGGGAGTGCCCGTACCCATGTGCTCAAGTCTCCTTTGGTGGTGGTGATGAAGAAGGTGGAGGTGTTGATGTAGGTGGTGGTGATATGATATCACACTTTAGCTTCAAAAGGAGCTCCAATTTGCGGATGACCCTCCTAAGGTTATTGATGTGTTCTTGCAACAAGATATTTTCACGGATGAGAAATTTATTCTGAACACAAACCGCTTCGAAAGCTCTAAAGGCTTCGATTTCAATAGGGGTGAGATGACTGTAATAAGGTTGAAGGATATCTTCTTCATCTCCCTCCTTTGCTGGCGTGAATTTATCTCCTTCAGGGAGATAATCCACCTTTGCCTCATTGTCCTTCTCCTCCTTGTTGGCTTCTTCCGGCTCCTCCCTCTTCAACTCTATCTTCATTAGCCAGGCATCTTCTTCCACGTTGTGAGAAGAGGGAGAAGACATGATGCCTGCCTTGACAAATCTGATAGGAAAACAACAAGAAACAAGAATAGAGGATTTCTCTACGATGCGATCGTCAAAATAGTCGGGGTATATATAGAGAATTTTTTATTCTTGGGAAACAAGTATTTGGAAGGAAAACAGAGTCGGGAAGGCATCCGAGGTGGGCATAACCCACCAGGGCGCGCTCAGGGGTGCTCGGCGCGCCCTGGTGTATCATGCTCACCTCGATCACCTTCCGGTTTATTTTTTTTATTTCCAAAATTATAAAGTATTCCAAAACTGACAAAAAATATTTTTGCGGATTTTTCGGAGTCCGTTTACTTACCGTATCATATACCTCCTATTTTTAAGTATTCCGGAGTGTTCCAGAAGGTTTCTTTTATGTGTTCCTCCGGTGTCATTGTTTGGATAACATTGCTTTCAACGTTAATAGGCGTACCTGAGATATAATGCTTAATTCTTTGTCCATTGACCACCTTCGGGTTAGTACCTTCGGCGTTATTAATCTTGATAGCTCCAGAACAATAAACCTCTTCAATAATATATGGTCCTTCCCATTTTGAGAGAAGTTTTCCTGCAAAAAATCTTAAACGAGAGTTGAACAAAAGAACATAATCTCCTATTTTGAATTCCCGCTTTTGGATTCTTTTGTCATGCCATCTTTTTACTTTTTCTTTCAATAGCTTGGCATTTTCATATGCTTGGGTTCTCCATTCATCTAGTGAGCTAATATCAAATAGCCTCTTCTCACTGGCAAGTTTGAAATCATAGTTGAGTTCTTTAATTGCCCAAAATGCTTTGTGTTCTAGTTCTAGAGGCAAAGGACAAGCTTTCCCATACACCATTTTATATGGAGACATACCCATAGGATTTTTATAAGCTGTTCTATAGGCCCAAAGTGCATCATCTAATTTCTTAGACCAATTCTTTCGAGACCTATTGACAGTTTTTTTGTAATATTAATTTTATTTCTCTATTGCTAAGTTCAACTTGACCACTAGATTGAGGATGATAGGTTGATGCAATTCTATGGTTAACATCATATTTAGCAAGCATCTTACGGAAAGCACCATGAATAAAGTGTGAACCACCATCGGTCATTAAATATCTAGGGACTCCAAACCTCGGGAAGATAACCTCTTTAAGCATTTTAATGGAGGTGTGGTGATCAGCACTACTAGTTGGAATAGCTTCTACCCTCTTAGTGACATAATCAACCGTAACCAAAATATGAGTGTACCCATTAGAGGAGGGAAAAAGGCCCCATATAATCAAAACCCCAAACATCAAATGGTTCAACGACAAGCGAATAATTCATAGGCATCTCCTGACCCTTACCGATATTACCAATTCTTTGACATTCATCACAAGACAAGACAAACTTACGAGCATCTTTGAAAATAGTAGGCCAATAAAAACTGGATTGCATTACCTTATGAGCAGTTCTATCTCCCGCATGATGTCCAGCATAAGCTTCGGAATGACATTTCCGTAGGATTTGTTCCTGTTCATGCTCAGGTACACAACGCCTAATAATACCATCTACTCCTTCTTTATAAAGATGTGGGTCATCCCAAAAGTAATGTCTCAAGTCATAGAATTTTTTTCTCTTTTGTTGATAAGTGAAGCTAGGCGGTATATATTTAGCGACAATGTAATTAGCATAATCAGCATACCAAGGTGTGTTTTGTGAGACACTTATTGCAGTTAGCTGTTCATCAAGGAAACTATCATCAATAGGTAGTCGGTCATCAAGAATATTTTCTAACCTAGACAAGTTATCAGCTACGGGGTTCTCAGCTCCTTTCCTATCAACGATGTGTAAGTCAAATTCTTGAAGCAGTAGAACCCACCTAATGAGTCTAGGTTTAGCATCTTTCTTTTTCATAAGGTATTTTATAGCAGCATGATCGGTGTGAACAATAACTTTGGAGTCAACAATATAGGATCAAAATGTATCACAAGCAAACACAACTGCTAAAAATTCTTTTTCAGTAGTGGCATAGTTTCGTTGGGCATTGTCTAGAGTTTTACTAGCATAATGGATAACATTCAATTTCTTATCAACTATTTGTCCTAGAACAGCACCAACATCATAATCACTAGCATCACACATAATTTCAAAAGGCAAGTTCCAATCAGGTGGTTGAACGATAGGTGCAAAGGTTAAGGCTTTCTTGAGTGTTTCAAAGGCTTCCATACAATCATCATCAAAGACAAGGAATATCCTTTTGCAAAAGATTAGTGAGAGGCCTAGAAATTTTAGAGAAGTCTTTAATGAACCTCCTATAAAAACCAGCATGACCAAGGAAACTTCGAATACCTTTAATATCTTTAGGACATGGCATTTTCTCAATTGCATCAACTTTAGCTTTATCCACCTCAATACCTCGTTCAGATATTTTATGCCCCAAGACAATGCCTTCATTAACCATAAAGTGGCACTTCTCCCAATTCAAGACAAGATTAGTTTGTTCACATCTCTGCAAAACTCGATCAAGGTTGCTTAAGCAATCATCAAAAGAAGTTCCGTAAACGGAAAAATCATCCATGAAAACCTCCACAATCTTTTCACAAAAATCAGAGAATATATCAGTCATACATCTTTGAAAGGTAGCAGGTGCATTGCATAAACCAAAAGGTATATGTCTATAAGCATAGGTTCCAAAAGGGCAAGTAAAGGTGGTTTTCTCTTGATCGGATTGTGACACAGGTATTTGTGAGAAACCAGAATATCCATCTAGGAAACAAAAGTGTGTGTGCTTAGATAGTCTCTCTAGCATTTGATCAATGAACGGTAGAGGGTAATGATCTTTACTAGTAGCTTTATTTAATTTTCTAAAATCAATTACCATTCTATAGCCAGTGACAATTCTTTGTGGAATGAGTTCATTCTTATCATTGGGAACAACGGTAATACCTCCTTTCTTAGGGACACAATGAACGGGACTTACCCATCTACTACCAGCTATGGGATAGATTATACCTGCTTCCAGAAGCTTTAATATTTCAGTTCTTACCACTTCTTTCATCTTAGGATTCAATCGCCGTTGATGATTAACAACGGGTTTAGCATCAGGTTCCATATTGATATTGTGCTGACATAGAGTGGGACTAATGGCCTTAAGATCATCAAGAGTATATCCAATAGCAGCCCGGTGCTTCCTTAGAACTTTCAATAATCTTTCTTCTTCATGTTCTGAAAGGTTAGCACTAATAATAACAGGATATATCTTTTTCTCATCAAGATAAGCATACTTCAAAGTGTCAGGCAATTGTTTCAATTCAAACACAGGATCACCTTTAGGTGGAGGAGGACCTCCAAGAGTTTCAATAGGCAAATTGTGTTTCAAGAGAGGTTGTTGTTCGAAGAAAATTTGATCTATTTCATTTCTTTCACGCAAGTGCATATCATTTTCATGGTCGAGAAAATATTGTTCTAATGGATTAGTAGGAGGCACAGCAATAGAAGCAAGACCAATTATTTCATCCTTACTAGATAATGCTTTATCACGAGGTTGTCTACTAAACTTGGAAAAATTAAACTCATGAGACACATTACCAAAACTGACACCGACAGTTTGTTTTTCACAATCTATCTTAGCATTGACGGTGCTCAAGAAAGGTCTACCAAAGATAATGGGACAAAAGTCATCTTGTGGGGAACCAAGAACTAGAAAATCAGTAGGGTATTTCACTTTCCCACACAAGACTTCAACATCTCTAACAATCCCAAGTGGTGTGATAGTGTCTCTATTAGCAAGTTTAATAGTAACATCAATATCTTCCATTTTAGCAGGTGCTATTTCATCCATAATTTCTTGGTATAAGGTAAAAGGGATAGCACTCACACTAGCACCTAAATCACATAAACCATGGTAGCAATGATCTCCTATTTTAACTGAGACAACAGGCAAGCCTTCTATAGGTCTATGTTTATCTTTTTCATCAAGTTTAGCAATTCTAGCAGCTTCATCACAAAAGTAGATAACATGCCCATCAATATTTTCTACCAAGAGATCTTTAACCATAGCAACACTAGGTTCTACTTTAATTTTCTCAGGGGGTTTAGGTGCTCTTATATTGCTCTTACGAACCACAGTTGATACCTTAGCATGTTCCTTTATCCTAACAGGGAAAGGTGGTTTTCAATATAAGCAGTAGGCACAACTGGATCAACATTGTAAAAGATAGTTTCTTCTTTAGCTATGACCGGTTCTTTAATTTCCTTTTTAATAGGGGGATGATATTTAAACCACTTCTCCTTAGGGCGATCAACGTGAGTGGCAAATGCTTCACAGAAAGAGGCTACTATCTCAGAGTCAAGTCCATATTTAGTGCTAAACTTGTGAAAAGTATCCGTATTCATAAAAGATTTAACACAATCAAATTCAAGCTTTATACCTGACTCATTACCTTCGTCGAGTTCCCAATCTTCAAAGTTGCGTTTAATTCTTTGTAAGAGATCCCACTTGAATTCAATAGTCTTCATCATATAAGAACCAGCACAAGAAGTATCGAGCATGGATTGATCATTATGAGAAAGCCGAGCATAAAAATTCTGAATGATAACTTCCCTCGGAATGTCATGATTGGGGCATGAATATAACATTGACTTAAGCCTCCCCCAAGCTAGAGTGATACTTTCTCCTTCACGAGGCCAAAAATTATATATATAATTCCGATCACGATGAACTAGATGCATAGGATAAAACTTTTGATGGAATTCCAATTGCAAACGATTCCAGTTCCACGATCCAAGATCATCACATAGCCTATACCATGTCAATGCTTTTCCCTCCAAAGATAAGGGGAAACCTTCTTTTAACTTCATCTCCGGGTAAACCTGCAAGCTTAAATAATCCACATATTTCGTTCACATATAATAGGTGCATATCAGGATGTTCAGTTCCGTCTCCTGCATAAGGTTTAACAAGCAGTTGTTCTAGCATACCCGAAGGAATTTCATAAGTAACATTTTCAGTAGGTGTTGTAGGTTGAGGGGAAACTAATTGTGGTTCCGGTTGAGGTGAAGATACCCCGAACAAACCCCTCAAAGGATTGTTCTCCATAGTAGCAAGTAGGAATAAATTTCAGCACGTAGTATAAGTTTTTCCTTACCGATTTCCACTTACCAAGAGCGCATCACTCCCCGGCAACGGTGCCAGAAAAGATTCTTGATGACCCACAAGTATAGGGGATCAATCGTAGTCCTTTCGATAAGTAAGAGTGTCGAACCCAACGAGGAGCAGAAGGAAATGACAAGCGGTTTTCAGCAAGGTAATTTCTGCAAGCACTGAAATTGTAGGTAACAGATAGTTTGATAGCAAGGTAATTGGTAACGAGCAAGTAATGGCAACGGTAAATAAGGTGCAGCAAGGTAGCCCAATCCTTTTGAGGCAAAGGACAGTCCAGAACAATCACTAGTAATAGGCAAAGTGTTCTTGAGGGTACACGGGAATTTTGTCTAGTCACTTTTATCATGTTGGTTTGATTCGTGTTCGCTACTTTGATAATTTGATATGTGGGTGGACCGGTGCTAAGGTTCTGTTCTTACTTGAACTAACAACCTACTTATGATTAACCCCCTCGCAAGCATCCGCAACTACGAGAAAAGTATTAAGACAAAGTCTAAGCATAGCATTAAACATGTGGATCCAAATCAGCCCCTTACGAAGTAGCGCATAAACTAGGGTTTAAGCTTCTGTCACTCTAGCAACCCATCATCTAATAACTACTCCACAATGCATTCCCTTAGGCCCATGAATGGTGAAGTGTCATGTAGTCGACGTTCACATGACACCACTAAGGGAATCACAACATACATATCATCAAAATATCGAACACATATCAAATTCACATGATTACTCGCAACATGACTTCTCCCGTGACCTCAAGAACAAAGGTAACTACTCACAAATAATAATCATGCTCAAGATCAGAGGAGTAATGAATAGCATAATGGATCTGAACATATAATCTTCCACCAAATAAACCATATAGTAATCAACTACGCAAGGTAATCAACACTACTAGTCACCCACAGGTACCAATCTGAGGTTCCGGTACAAAGATTGAACACAAGAGATGAACTAGGGTTTGAGAGGAGATGGTGTTGTTGAAGATGTTGATGAAGATTGGCCTCCCAAAGATGAGAGGGGTTTTGGTGATGACGATAGCTTCGATTTCCCCCTCCGGGAGGGAAGTTCCCCCGGCGGAATCGCTCCGCCGGAGGGCAAAAGTGCTCCTGCCCAAGTTCCGCCTCGAGGCGGCGGCGCTTTGTCCCAAAAGTCCTCCTACTTATTTTTTCTAGGTCAAGAGTGACCTTATACCAGAAGATGGGCACCGGAGGTGGGCCTGGGTGAGCAAAACCCATCAGGGCGCGCCCAGGGGGGCTGGCGCGCCCTGGTGGGTTGTGCCCACCTGGGGGGCCTCCTCCGGTGGTTTTCAGCTCCAGTATTTTTTATTAAATGCAAAAATTATCTCCGTAAAATTTCAGCTTCATTGGAGTTGTGGAGAAAAGGTATCTCTGACGTACTTTTCTTGGGTCCAGAATTCCAGCTGCCGGTATTCTCCCTCTTTGTGTAAACCTTGCATATTATGACAGAAAAGGCATTAGAATCACTCCCCACAGCATTATTATTCAACAAAACAAAGTAAATAATAGTAGGAAATCATGATGCAAAATGGACGTATCAGTCCTAAGGGAAATAATTTTCGCGGGCGGAAAATACTTAGTAATAAAAGCATCCTTGCACTTATTCCAAGAATCGATACTATTGCGAGGCAAAGAATAAAACCAAAATTTTGCACGATCTCGCAAGGAGAAAGGAAATAATCCCAACTTCACTTTATCATTGTCCACATCTTTTTTCTTTTGCATATCACACAATTCTACGAATGTGTTTATATGGGACACGACATCCTCATTAGGAATACCGGCAAATTGATCTTTCATGACAAGATTCAACAAAGCGGCATTAATATCACAAGACTCCGCACTAGTGGCGGGAGGAGCAATCGGAGTACTAATAAAATCATTATTATTACTATTGGAAAAATCACACAATTTGGTGTTTTCTTGAGTCATCGTGACTACGCAAACAAGATTGCAAGCAAGCAAGAGATCTGATGAGAAAAAGGAAAACGAAAAAGAGGGCGAATAAAACGGCAAATTTGGTGAAGTGGGGAAGAGGAAAACGAGAGGCAAATGGCAAATAATATAATTGCAAGGAGATGAGATTTGTGGTTAGGAACCTGGTTGATGTCCATGGTGTCTCTTCGGCACCAGAGATTGGCACGTAGAAGAGACCGCTTCCTCCCCGGCAACGGCGCCCGAAATTCCTTTGACGTGACTTGAGACTGCGTCGGTATTTCCCCAAAGAGGAAGGTATGATGCAACACAGCGACAGTAAGTATTTCCCTCAGTTATGAAACCAAGGTATCGAACCAGTAGGAGGATCACCAACACCACGTAAACAACACCTGCACACAAAGAAAAAATACTTGCAACCCGACGCGAAAGAGAGGTTGTCAAACTCTCTACGGTAAAAAGATAGATTAGGATATGATAGATTGGATAGATAGATCTCTCAAGAACGCAAAGTAAAAGAGGTAAATAAAAAGTGCAGCAAGGTATTTTGGGGATTTTGGAATAATAGATCTGAAAACAAAAGCGGCAAAAAGATAGATTGGAAAGCAATATGTTGGAAAAGTAGACCCGGGGGCCGTAGGTTTCACTAGTGGCTTCTCTCATGAGTATAGCACACGGTAGGCGAACAAATTACTGTTGAACAATTGATAGAAGATCAAATAATCATGACGATATCCAAGGCGATGATCATTATATAGGCATCACATCCAAGATTAGTAGACCGAAACGATTCTGCATCTACTACTATTACTCCACACATCGACCGCTATCCAGCATGCATCTAGTGTATTAAGTTCATGGAAAAACGGAGTAATGCAATAAGAACGGTGACATGATGTAGACAAGATCTATTCATGTAGGAATAGACCCCATCTTGTTATCCTTAATAGCAACGATACATGCGTGCCTCGCTGCCCCTTCTGTCACTGGGAGAGGACACCGCAAGATCGAACCCATCACAAAGCACCTCTTCCCATGGCAAGAAAAATCAATCTAGTTGGCCTAACTAAACCAAAGATTCGAAGAAGAAATACGAGGCTATAAGTAATCATGCATATAAGAGATCAAAGAAGACTCAAATAATATTCATGGATAGAAACTGATCATGAACTCAAAATTCATCGGATCCCAACAAGCACACCATAAAAGTTTACATCAAATAGATCTCCAAGAGACCATTGTATTGAGAATCAAAAGAGAGAGAAGAAGCCATCCAGCTACTGCCTACGGACCCGTAGGTCTATGGTGGACTACTCACGCATCATCGGAGAGGCACCAATGAGGATGATGTACCCCTCCGTGACGGTGTTAGATTGGATCTCGTGGTTCTGGAACTTGCGGCGGTTGGATGTGTTTTTAGTTGACTCCTCTAGGGTTTCTGGAATATTTGGGGATTTATAGGCATCAAAGGTGGTGGAGGGGGTTCCCATGGCGGCCACAACCCATCAGGGCGCGCCCAGGGCCCCTGGCGTGCCCAGGGCCCCTGGCGCGCCCTGGTGGGTTGTGGGCGGCCTGGGCTCCCTCCTGGTAACTTCTTTGGCCCACTGGCCTTCTTCTGGTCCAAAAAAATCTCCAAAAAGTTTCGTCGCGATTGGACTCCGTTTGGTACTGATATTCTGCGAAGTAAAGAACAAGCCAAAAACAGCAACTGGCACTTTGGCACTATGCCAATAGGTTAGTCCCAAAAAATGATATAAAGTTGCTATAAAATGATCGTAAAACATCCAAGAATGATAATATAACAACATGGAACAAGCAAAAATTATAGATACGTTGGAGACGTATCAGTCTCGCATCAACTAGGCGAACCAATGGGCTATGGAGATGCCCATCAATCTATATCAATGCGAGGAGTATGGATTGCCATGCAACGGATGCACTAGAGCTATAAGTGTTTGAAAGCCCAACGGAAGCTAAGTGGATGTGCATCCAACTTGCTTGATCATGAAGACCTCGGGCATTTGAGGAAGCCCGTCATCGAAATATACAAGCCAAGTTCTATAATGAAAAATTCCCACTAGCATATGAAATTCATAACTCATGAGACTCTCTATATGAAGAACATTGTGCTACTTTCAAGCACAAGTGTGGTAAAGGATAGTAGCAAAGTCCCTTCTCTCTTTTTCTCTCATTTTTTTCATGGTGGCCTTTTTATTTTATTTTCGCCTCCCCCATTTTTTTGTCCGGAGTCCCATCCCGACTTATGGGGGAATCATAGTCTCCATCATCCTTTCCTCACTAGGACAATGCCCTAATAATGATGATCATCACACTTTTATTTACTTACAACTCGATATAACAACTCAATGATGAAAAAGAAATGACTCTATATGAATGCCGCTAGCAGTGTACCAAGATGTGCAATGATCTAGCATAACATGTAAACAATGATGAACGGTGGCTTTGCCACAAATACTATGTCACCTATATGATCATGCAAAGCAACATGATGATGAACACACAAGTTATGTGAGTTAACGGTGGAAGTTGCATGGCAATTTATCTCGGAATGGCTATGGAAATGCCATAATAGGTAGGTATGGTCACTGTTTTGAGGAAGATATGAGGAGGCTTATGTGTGATAGAGCGCATCATACCACGGAGTTTGGATGCACCGGCGAAAGCTGCATCGATCCTCGAGGTGAGAATGGGCAATGCATGGTACCGAAGAGGCTAGCAATATATGGAAAGGTGAGTGTGCGTACATCCATGAGTTCACATTAGTCATAAAGAACTCACATACTTATTGCAAAGTTTTATTATCTCTCTCGAAGCAAAGTACTACCGCATGCCCCTAGGGAGGAGGTTGGTAGGAGTTAACCATCGCGCGCCCCTAACTCAAACAACACTAGTTCAAGGAGGAATAAGAATGCTCACACATCATCATCATCATGCCATAACCAATATTTAGATGAGCAACAAATAACAAGCTTTAACCACTGATATTTCTACTAACTAACAATCATGTACTCATGACCTTTCATATTACTACATCAATATCATTAACTCACAATTTCTCTTATATGGTGAGATACATGAAGGTTTAGATTGTACACTCTTTGAATACCTATCCTTTTTGGATTAGTCTTATAACCCATGCAAATTACCGTTCCTATTTATTAGACTCTCAAACAAGTTTAAGTGAAGCACGAGAGTTTAATTATTTCTATAAAATTTAGATGCCACCGTGCTCTAAAAGATATAAGTGAAGCACTAGAGCAACTGCTTAGCTCAAAACATATAAGTGAAGCACACAGAGTATTCTAACAAATCATGATGAACATGTGTCTCTCAAGTAGGTCTGTCCAGCAAACAATGATTGTGGCAAACTAAAAATAAAGCAAACTATAATACACGACGCTCCAAGCAAAACACATATCATGTGATGAATAAAAATATAGCTCCAAGTGACATACCGATGGAATGGGGATGAAAGAGGGGATGCCTTCCGGGGCATCCCCAAGCTTAGACGCTTGAGCCTTCCTAGAATTTTACCTTAGGGTGCCTTGGGCATCCCCAAGCTTAGGGTCTTGCCTCTCCTTATTCCTTCATCCACCGTGATCACACCCAAAACTTGAAAACTTCAGCACACAAAACTCAACAAAATCTCATGAGATCCCTTAGTGTAATCAACATATTAAATACTTTAGATACTATCATAAATTGATTCATATTTCATTATTGCATAATAGGTACTATATTCTAACTTCTCCATGGCTTATACCCCCCGATACAATCCATAGCATCATCAAAACAAGCAAACTATGCAAGCAAAAACAGAATCTGTCTAACACAAAACAGTCTGTAATGATCTGTAGTAAAACCATACTTCTGTAAATCCAATTTTTTTGAAAAATTAGGACTACCTGAACAATTTGTATAGCAATACTGAATAAAAATTTCAGCAATTTATCATTTTCAAGTAAAAAACAAATCCGATACTGGGCGCAAAAGTTCCTGTTTTTTCACAGCATCAATTCTTTTTTCACAACATCAATTCTATTATCATCCAAATCAATCCCAAAGGCTTTACTTGGCACAAAACTAATTAAAACATAAAAACATGAAAATTACAATATCAATAACCATGGAAACACACCAAGACAGAAAGTAAAACAAATATTTAAAGATAACTATTGGGTTGCCTCCCAACAAGCGCTATTGTTTTACGTCCCTAGCTAGGCATAATGCATAGTATCAAGCGTTGTCATCTAGCTCCTCAATTATGAAACCATGGTTCCTAGGAGATTTAGCATATAAGTTATTGATGACCACACTCCTAGTAATAAAAAGGGGAGACTTAACAATAGGTTCCTTTATGTTTACGAAGTTGGGGTGCACACTAATCATTTTAAGATCCTCATCCCTTTTACTAGGTGTGGCACTCGCATTCTTAGAAATATACATAACCTTGGGGCTTTTATTGGGAGAAGTCCTTTCATTTGTTTTAGTGTAAGCAAAAGGGGAACCTATCTTGTTGATAACTTGTTCCCACTTATCAATTGTAACGGGACTTTGCTCCATTCTCTCATTAATTATTGTCTCCTTCTCTTTTAATGTTTTTAGAGTGATTACTACCTTTTAACCAAATTGAGTAATATGGTAATGGATCTTCTTGTCTATATTTTCAATGTGCTCAGTAGTAAGCATTTTCTTTTCAAGCATCAAGTCTATGCGTAACGTCTTCCAAAGTCAACATGGTTTCATTAACAGTAGTAGGGGGTGTTCCTAATTTTTTTTTCAATAGCACTAAGAGCATCCAGAGTGTGACACATTAAGAAATTACCACTAGTAATGGTGTCAAGCACAAATCTTAACCAATTAGTCACACCCGCATAAAAATTACGAAGCAAAATAGTGGTGGATTGCTTATGATTGGATCTATTTTGAGCACTGCAAATCCTATACCACGCATATTTTAGACTCTCTCCTCCCCTTTGTTTGAAATTAATCATTTCAGTCTCGGGAGTACACGAAACGATATAAGAACTAGCCATAATAGCAAGCAAGCAAAAGGAAATATTTTTGTACTTTTACTATTTTTAGGCAAGCAGATATAAAGGCAAATAAAAAGTAGAAGAAGTGAATGACAATTTGTGCGAAGGAACCTGATAAGAATTTGATGATGTCTCCCCGGCAACGGCACCAGAAATTCTTCCTGCTACTTGTAAACTGCGTTGTGTTTTTCCCCGAAGAGGAGAGGAGATGTAGCACACTTGCACCCAACGCGAGCAACAGGGTTGTCAAACCCCTTGAACTCATTACTTGCAAGGATTAAATACTGATAGTTGGATAGATATAAAAAGAAAATTAAATTTAATTAAATAATGGCAGCAATATTTTTGGAGTTTTTGTAATAATATTTGTGAAGACCCGGGGCCATAGTTTTCACTAGAGGCTTCTCTCTTGAAGAAAGCATACGGTGGGTAAACAAATTATTGTTGGACAGTTGATAGAAAAGCACACAATTATGAAATATTTATTCACGACAATTATCATGTATATAGGCATCACGTCCATAAACAAGTAGACCAACTCCTGCCTGCATCTACTACTATTACTCCACCCATCAACCGCTATCCAGCATGCATCTAGAGTATTAAGTAAAAACAGAGTAATCCTTGAAGCAAGATGACATAATATAGACAAAGTAAACTCAATCAGTATGAATAAACCCCATCATTTTATCCTTAATGGAAGCAATAAAATACGTTTCATGTCCCTTTCTGTCACTGGGATTGAGCACCCAAGATTGAACCCATCACAATGCATCACTCCCACTGAAGATAAATCAATCTAGTTGGCCAAACCAAACCAATGGATCAGAGAGAAATACGAAGCTATATCAATCATGCATAAAAGAATTCAGAGATGACTCAAATATTATTCAAGAATAATATGATCATAAACCCACAATTCATCGGATCCCAGAAAACACACCGCAAAGAAGATTACATCGAATAGATCAGCGCGGGAATCGCGGTGAACTTTGTATTGAAGATCATAGAGAGAGAGAAAGCCATCTAGGTACTAGCTATGGACCCATAGGTCTGTGGTGAACTACTCACACATCACCATGGGAGTAGCAAGGTTGATGTAGAGGCCCTCCGTGATTGATCCCCCCTCTGGCAGGGCACCGAAACAGGGCTCCAGATGGGCACACGGCGGAACATAGACTTCTGGCGGCAGAAAAAGTATTTTGGGTTCTCTCTGGTGTTTTCTGATTTTTGGGAATTTATAGAGGCGGAGTTAGGTCAAGAGGCGCCAGGAGGTGGTCCCAAGCCATCAGGGTGCGCCCTGTTGGCTTGGCACCACTCCATGTGGCCTGCAGTCTCCCTCCGAAGCTTCCAGGTCTTATTGTTGTCTAGAAAAAATCATCAAAAAGTTTCATTGCATTTGAACTTCGTTTGGTACTGATTTCCTGAAAAGCCAAAAACACGCAGAAAACAACAACTTGCACTAGACACTAGGTTAATAGGTTAGTTCCAAAAAATGATATTAAACGACATAAAAATGCATATAAAGTATCCAAGAATGATAATATAATAGCATAGAACAATCAAAAATTATAGATACGTTGGAGATGTATCAGAGGTCTTGCTGGATTTGTTTTACCTTTAATGAATGTCTTGTGCAGCGGGATTCCGAGGACACTTCAGGCTATCTCGAGGTTGAGGTTTTCCACCACAGCTTGTGGTTAGTTTGTGATGGATGAGTTGGAGCACCCCTGCATGGTTAAATCTTTCGGAAAGCCGTGCCTGCAGTTATGTGGCAACCTGGAAACTTTATAATACTCGGTTATAGAAAACTTGAAGTAATCTCTATTAAAATACGTCAACCGTGTGTGTAACCGTGACCGTCTCTTCTCGTGAGGTTTGAACCAAGAAGAGAACATGGTGGGGTTATGAATGGCTCGTAAGTAGGTGTTCAGGATCACTTCTTGATCATTATTAGTTCACGTCCGTTCATGCGTAGATCACTATTCTTATTCTTCTACTCGTAAGTTAGCCAGTTATAAATGGTTGGTGTTGTTGCAACCTTACCACTTAACCATTCCTCCCCATTAAGCTTTGCTAGCCTTGATACCCTTGGAAATAAGATTGCTGAGTCCTCGTGGCTCGCAGATTACTACAACAACATGTGCAGGTACAGGTAATGTGATGCTTTGACATGAGAGCAATGATTGTTGTATTTGGAGTTTCTTCTTCTTCTTCGTCGACCATAGGATGGGTTCCAGGTCTGCAGCCTGGGATAGCAGGGTGGACGTCGTCTCTTTTTTGTTTGTTTTCATCCATAGTCGGATCCTGATCTTCTGTATGATGATTAAATGTATTGATGTATTCATGTTGTAGCTTGTGGCGAGTGTAAGCCAATATCTTGTATACTCTTCTCTTCAGAATACGTACTTGTGACGATATCCACCTTGCAAAAATGTTTCTGATATGCGCTTCTATCCCTGGTGAGACTTTCAAGTTTTTGCCAGGATAGGACCGCATATTGGGCGTTAGAATCCATGCATCGGTTGTGCGGACGCAATGGATTCCCGACGGAAGGAGTCCGAGCACTGCCGTCGGGCGGCCACCTCCCGGGAGCGGCGGAGCGCAAGCTGGACGGCCATCTCCTCCTCTGGGCCACGTGGGATGAGCTCGGGGTCGAAGGATCTGGAGGTGATGGACTCGGATCCGCTGCCCGCCATGCCGGAGAAGGCCGGAGATCACCGAAGGTGAGCTCGGGTGACGGAGGGGAGGGTAGTGAAGTGGATAGGGTTTGGTCCGGCAAGCGGATGAGGAGGAATGTATGTGAGGTCGGGTGGGCTAGCGTGGGTCGGGTTCGACGTGGCGGACGCGCACGGGAACACTTAGGCGTCCCCATATCTGCTCATATTTGGGCTAGATATGAGAGGTGCCGGTCATCCCGGGCGTATAAGGCCCGTTTGAGGCGTCCGTCTGGATCGATTTTTCGTGACCGGTCAGTGACTGGACCTTCCAACCAGGCGTTTGCGGCGGGTTTTGGGTGTGCTCTTAGAGCATCTACAGCCGGACTTGGCAAATGCGCCCTCAAATGCCCATTCGTCCGCGGACACTGACCGGTCACATCTTAAATTTCGCTTCTCATAACCGGACACCTCAATTAGCATACCTCAAATCCATACAATCTCATGCAACTACGTAAACGACGTATACACATCGTCCAGCTACTATGTACAACATGCCATCGGACTACGAAATTTGGCATGTTTGGCTATGGTGGGGAAGGTCATCCCCGGTTGCCCTTGCCCTTCCTTCTCGCGGAAGTACCGGTCGAAGATATCGAGCCGGATCTACTCCTCGCCAGAGTTATCCTCACCGTCGTTGTCCTCCTTCTCCTTCTTTGGTGGCAATCCGGCCATTTCATGGACCGCACGATTCTGTTCTCGGGCGAGGACGCGTGCGTTCCTCTGCGACCACTTCTTCACAATGCGGGTACGGATGGCTTCCTCCTCTACGGCCGCCCGCGCCACCGCCATGTTGGCAGCGAGTCGGGCCTCGGCGGTCCTTATCCTCTCCTCCCACGATGGACACACCGGTACTAGTGGGACTCATACTCCGTCCGATCGATGACGGGGAAGGGGAGATTTGAAGGCCGTCGGTCCCGCAATGATCCTGCCCCTGAGGATGAGAGCGCCCGTTGAGCCGACGCTATGGAGTCGCGTCGGACAGATCCTGCTGTCGGCCGGCGCTGTCCTCCTGGGAGCAGCGGAGTGCAATGCGGATGGCCATTGCCTCCTCCGACACGCACGAGATGACACCCCAGTTAATGGATCCGGACTTGTCGGAGTCAGATCCGTTGCCTGCCATGCCGGGAAAGGCCGGAGATCACCGGAGGTGAGCTCGGGTGGCGAAGGGGAGTGGAGGGGAGGACAGTGAAGTGACTAGGGTTTGGTCCAGCGAGCGGATTGAGAGGAATATATGTGGGATCGGGTGAGCAAGCG
Organism: Elymus sibiricus; assembly: GCA_039707655.1. Lineage (NCBI taxonomy): Eukaryota > Viridiplantae > Streptophyta > Magnoliopsida > Poales > Poaceae > Elymus > Elymus sibiricus. Next base: position 122,414,420 of record CM077663.1, read on the forward strand.
TGGGCCGGGTCCAACCTGGCGGGCCCGCCCGGGGCTCCCATGTCCATCCTATATTTGAGTTGGATATGAGAGATGTCAGTTAGCCCTAGCGTTTGAGGCCCGTTTGAAGTATTTATCTGAGTCAATTTTTTTTTATGACCGGTCAGTGATGGGACGATCTGCCAGGCTGTTTGAGACAGGTTTGTGAGGTGTGGTGCAGACACTAAGACTTTGTGCGAGCGCGCGCGCGTCGCTCTCAAAGGAATATTCCGTGCCAGGCCGCCGCTTCTTAAAAGCCTCTCTGACTCTGACTCCCATAGGTGGAGGAGGAGGCTACTCTGATACGAAGAGAAGGAAGCAAGGGGGGAGGCAGCAGAAGCACCATGGATTCCCTCTGTAAGTACCACACCATGGCTTCCCTCTCTCTCTCTCTTTCTTAGAATAGTAATGCATGGATTTGATGTATGTTTTCCCCCACAAAAGCTCGACTTCATCTGAATTTGGAGCAGTGCAACTTCTTTTTTTGAAAGACAGCGGTGCAACTTCATATGGCAAAGATGGATTCTGTATCAAATTGGTTCGTCAGACTCTTGAGTAGTACTACTACTTAGTTTCAAGGTCCTGTAAACTGAATGCATTCTCTGACAGGGCACACCTCCTTCATTGTCCTTATGCTCATATTCCTTGGAGGTTCCGATGCTAACCCAGCTGCCCGTCGCCACGGTCAGCTGAATGTAAACCACAAGAAGAAGCCACTACAGACATCCAGACCTTACAACATTGCCCGCAGGGGTTCCAATGGCGAAATACCCGAAGAGACAACTGCGGCATATTTGGTAACCAGCTATTTACTCCTGCATTTGCTTGTCCTTCCTTCTATGCTGTATCAGATCCAGATTGATATGTTTTAGTGCCACGTCAAATCCGTATTAAGTACTGAACCTAATAGTCCACGGTGCCCAAGAAGACGATAATATAATTTTAGGAGTTAGGACAGCACATTCACATGCCCAACCGTAATGAAGGGAGGTGTATGCTGAAGCAATATCCCGAAGATCATGTCATGTCCAGATTATTAGCCTGTTATTATACTGGTGGAGATTCTCTTAAGACTGAAATCCAATATCTTAATGCAAACCTGAATATACATATGCATTGTTTATGGCAGAGGGCTATCGAGGAAGGCGCAGACTTCATAGAGACTGATATACTTGCATCAAAGGACGGACATCTGATATGTTCCCATGATGTAATCCTGGATACCACGACCGACATCGCGAACCGTACTGAGTTTACTGGCAGGAAGAGAACCTATGATATCCAGGGAGTAACGTTGACTGGATGGTTTATCGGTATGCGACACCATGTCTCGAGCTTCTTTTCTTGCTCTTGCTATTTCTGACATTTTTGGCTGTGAATCTACTTTGACTTTTGGAGTTCTTCTTGCTTCCAGTGGATTTTACTTTAAGAGAACTGAAATCACTGAGGGTGAAACAGCGCTACAATTTCAGGGATCAACAGTATAATTGTATAACTTTTATCTTCTCTATCTCTCACTTTTTCATATTGCATCCTGCTTTCTTAAATACTATTGACATCTCATCACCAATGAAATAAAATACAGTATAATTCGGATGCCTTGATCTGTATTAATTGCTATTTAAATGTCTCTATAAATATATAATCCCTTTTCTCTTTGCAACTGCTAATAATGTTCTCCTACTATATTGCAGGGAAGTACAATATTCTTACATTTGATGAGTTTATTTTGATTGCACTTCATGCTGACAGGGTGGTCGGAATATACCCAGAGATCAAGAATCCTATTTTCATCAACCAGCATGTAGGTGATTTCAACCTAACCAACTCCTGAGGACACTTTGTTTACTTATAAAAATGAACCAACTTTAATATCTACCGATTTCTTGACCTTTTTCCACAATATGATTACGAAATAAACATGCAGGTCAAGTGGTCAGGTGGCAAGAAGTTTGAGGACAAGTTTGTCGAGACGCTTCTCAAGTACGGCTACAAAGGCGAATACATGTCTAAAGATTGGCTCAAGAAGCCGCTATTCATCCAATCCTTTGCTCCAACTTCACTAATTTACATCTCAAACATGACAAATGCTCCAAAACTGCTTCTGATATACCCCATCACAGTTCCAACTGAAGATACCAACCAGGTAAGATCAGCAGTAAGCACTACTTTTTTTTTCTACCAAGTTCATCACCCGAAAACGAATAGTTTTCAAAGACCATTTCTAACCTGCAGTCATACTATGAGATAACTTCGAACGGCTATCTCGCGTTCATAAGGAAGTATGTAATTGGGATTGGGCCATGGAAGGATACAATTATCCCCCAAAAGAATAACCATCTAGGCCCTGCAACCGATCTTGTGGCACGGGCACACGCTCTGAATCTTCAGGTGAGCAACAGATTTCTCTCTGTTATACATGTACATATATACATATGTCAGGTCTTATATGACAGTACCATCTGAATCATGGCGGCGTTGTAGGTGCATCCATACACATTCAGGAATGAGAACTCATTCTTGAACTTCAACTTCCATCAAGACCCTTATGCTGAGTATGAGTACTGGCTCAGAGAGATCGTCGACGCGCTGTTCACCGATTTCACCGGCAGTTTGCACAAGTACCAGGAGTGGACAGCTCCACAACAAAAGAAGGAAAAGAAATGCAGAGGAACTCCTGCTTAGGTTGCCAAGTCTGCACTGCTGAAGATTATCCTAGCCCGGCGCCATAGTCTGTTAGGGATATTTTGTTGTAGAGATAGATTAGCATCTGGTTGTTTAACTTATCTCTCTCTATATATCCCTTGTACTCCAAGCTATGATCTAAACTGTATGCGTCTATGGGATAAACCCCATCATATCAATAAATACCTACGCGGCCCTCCATAGAGGGTAGAACGCTTCCATCACATTTTCTACATGGTGATCAGAGCTACCTCTTCCCCTGCGTTCTGAAACCCATCTCCACCAAAAAAAAAAAAAAAAACAATGGCGTCGTCACCTTCCACCCAAGCTATCTCCGGTCCTGGCTCTCAAATCGCGGAGAAGCTCACCAAGGAGAACTATCTCCTCTGCAGGGCGCAGATCCTCCCTCACTTCCTCGGCGCCGGCCTCTACGGCTACCTCGATGGCTCCATTGCTGCACCGGAGAAACTCATCTCTGCCAAGGACAAAGAAGGGAAGGATCAGACGATCCCTTACCCAGCCTAGGAGGCAGATCTAGTGTCAATGTTTTTATTCAACAAGACCTTGTTAAAAAACTTGACAAATGAGTTCTGGATTTGGAAAAACAAAACATTAGCTTGATGACTAAGTGGTGGTGGAAATTAGAAACACAAGAGGGGTTATGGCAGAAGATTGTCAAAGCTAGGTATTTCCGGAACCAAACTATAGCTTCAGTTAAACCTGGATTTGATGACTCCACTTGCTGGAAAAATATTCTCAAAGTGAAAATGTTTACCTTGCTGGAAGAAAATTAATATGAATAGTGGCAATTAAGTTAGATTGTGGCTGGATCCTTGGCACAATAATACTCCTTTATGTGACCAAACGCCACATTTATTTGAGATATTTTTTCGATAAAGGGTGCTTTTATTATCTCAAAATGTAGCATCAAGCGGATACAAAGCATTACGAGTAACACCCGGCCTCTGCATAACCAGAATGCACACAGCCAACTACCAACAGTCTGACAAAGAGAAAGGTAAAAGACCGACAATTCGGCAACAGTAGAATCCTATAGACCGACACTATGCCTATGTTGAAAGGGATGGTGGACCGATCCGGAGATTATGCTGCCACCCATGTTGGGTAAAAACCTCCGTAGCCACCTGCTCCAACTGCGTACACACCACCTTGAACAACGATTGGTACTCCGCACGTTGTAGCGTAGACCACGTACGAAGCAAGTGCGTACAACGGAAAACCACCTGCAAAGGAGAAACATTTTTGTCATTAAAAACAACATCATTTCTACATAGCCAAAGCGACCATAGTAAGGCAGACGCTCCCACCCTTATTAGCGTTTTGTACCTATTTGAAATACCGTCCAGCCAATGACCAAGAATATTGGCAACACTTGTGGGCGGATACAAATTTGACGCTATTTGGATGACTGACCACGTAGAACGCGCAAACTTACATTGGAAAAAAGGGTGTTTGATTGTCTCGTCATGAGTACAAAAACAACACTTCTTACTTCCTCGTCAGTTGCGCCGTGCGAGGTTGTCTTTGGTTAGCACAACTCCCCTACGGAGATACCACATGAAGATTTTAACTTTAAGTGGTATCTTTGCTTTCCAAATTTTTTTGCTATTGCTCACCGGTACCTCAGAATGCGTGAGTGCACGATACATAGAGTCTACTGTGAAAGACCCCGATGTAGTAAGGTTCCAGCGAAACACATCCCGACCTTGTGTCAGGTTAATCGAATCCAGACGGAACAAGAGATTATGCCATGACGTAAGTCGAGTGCCAATCAAATCCCGCCTAAAAGAAATATTTGGCGGGGATGAACTGAGCACCTGCGCAATAGTACTATTCTTATCGCGTGCTATGTTGTATAAGGCCGGATATTGTTCTCGGAGACTAGCATTGCCCAGCCATATGTCTTCCCAAAAACGAATCTCCGACCCTTCCTTTATCGTGAAAGACCCAAAGCGAAAGAGATGTTTCTTTGCCGCCACTAGGCCAGACCAAAAATGCGAGTCTCCAGGTTTCCAATATACCTGAGACACCGCTTTTTGGCCTATATACTTGTTGCGCAACATGGTTTGCCAAACGCCATCCTCAGTAAGAAGTTTGAACGACCATTTACTAAGTAGGGCCTCATTCTTGACCTGCAGGTCATGAATACCAAGGCCACCTTGGTCTTTCGGCCTACAAACCACACTCCATTTGGCCAGCCTATATTTTTTCTTTTCACCGTTTCCTTGCCAAAAGAATCTGGACCTAAAATAGTCCAGTCTTTGCAAGACCCCTTTTGGGAGTTGGAAGAACGAAATCATATAGAGAACCATATTTGTGAGGACTGCGTTTATCAAAACCAGTCGTCCTCCAACTGAGAGCAACTTGCCTTTCCAACTGCTCAAGCGTTTCTCAAGTCGCTCCTCTACATTCTTCCACTCTGCAATGGTGAGACGCCGATAATGAATCGGCATTCCCAGATATTTAATTGGGAATTGGCCATGTGCGCAACCAAATAGGTCAGCATAATCGGCCGCCGCCTCAACGGCTTCTCCAAAGCAGAACAATTCGCTTTTATGGAAGTTAATCTTAAGACCTGACATTTGCTCAAACGCTGACAATAGGTGTTTCGGGTTTCTAGCCTTGTCCAGGTCATGATCCATAAAGAGAATTGTGTCATCGGCATATTGCAGAATAGAGAGGCCACCATCCACTAGATGTGGCACTACTCCTGCAATCTGGCCGTCCTGCTTAGCGCGCTCAATCAGAATAGCCAACATATCAGCCACAATGTTGAATAACATTGGGGACATGGAGTCACCCTGCCATAGTCCTTTTTGGTCTAAAAGTAATGGCCGACATCATCATTGACTTTGATGGCCACGCTACCTCTAGTTACAAAATTTTGGATCCACTGGCGCCATTGATCGGAGAAACCTTTCATCCTTAGGGCCTGTTGGAGGAAAGACCATTTCACCTTGTCATAGGCTTTTTCAAAGTCAATTTTGAATATTACCCCACTCATGTTTTTCCGGTGCATCTCGTGGACGGTCTCATGCAGGATTACTACGCCATCGAGTATATTCCTTCCTTGTATGAAAGCCGTTTGAGATGGCCGAACAACATGGTCAGCTACCGAGTTTAACCTATTCGTCGCCACTTTGGTGAAAATCTTGAAGCTGACATTAAGGAGGCATATGGGTCTAAACTGCTGGATCCGGTTGGCCTCCTTTATCTTCGGCAACAAGACAATCTCGCCAAAATTAAGTCTGAATAGGTCAAGTCGGTCGGCATGAAGACAATTGAACAACTCCAAAAGGTCAGACTTGATGATATCCTAGAAATTCTGATAGAACTATGCGGGGAAACCATCAGGGCCTGGAGCTTTGTTATGTTCCACTTGAAACACCACAACCCTCACCTCATCTTCTGAGAATGGTGCCGTGAGGAAATCGTTTTCTTCTGCCGTGACTTGTGGAATATCATCTGTTCGGGTCTCGTCAAGCGTGAATTTTCCTTCAGACGGCGCTCCGAACATAGATTTGTAGTACTTGGTGATATACTTTTTGAGCTCCTCCTGACCTTCGATCTGCCCTCATCTTGTTGGAGACTGTAAATACATTTCTTCCTATGCCGCCCATTGGCGACTGATTGGAAGTATCTTGTATTACTATCACCCATCAAAATGAAATCAGCTTTGGATCTCTGGTAGTATTTGATCTCCTCTTCTCGCAGAAGGCGGCCAACCATCTCATTAGATTGATTTTTCAATTCAATCTCTTGCTGAGATAATGTGCGCGTCTCTGCAATTTTATCGAGGTCATCAATGATGGTACAGAGCCTTTGTTTTTCTTTTTTATAAATTTTGTTGGTGTGTTTTGCCCATCCAGAGAGGTGTCGCCTAATGGCTCTTATTTTAAAGTTCCATCTCTAAATAGGTGTACGACCAACGGCGGGCCTCTCCCAAACATTCTTGATTATGTCTATGAATCCGTCTCTATGCGGCTATCCCAATTCAAATTTGAAAGGGCGTCGGGTCGCCGGGTTCGTAGAGTTAGAATCCAGAATGATGGCTGCGTGATCCGATAAGGCCTCGATACGCTCTAGGGCTCGCACAATTACCAGAGGAAATTTTAGTTCACATTCGGTATCCATGAGTACCCTATCGAGCTTTTCGTATGTCGGCATAGATCGGTTGTTGGCCCAAGTGAATTGACGCCCCAACATATTGGCCTCTCGTAGATCCAAACTGTCTATCACAGCATTGAATAGGAAAGGCCAATGAGTGTCAAAACGGTGATTATTTTTCTCTTCTTGGTACCTAAGAATATTAAAGTCCCCTCCAATAAGCATTGAATACGGGTTATTCTTAGCCAAGTTCACCAATTCCCGAAGGAAAGCAGATTTATGCTCATCTTGGGCAGCTCCATAGACAGCGACGAGAGTCCATGTAAAATTATCAGCTCTGTTTCTAAGGTGAAATTTTATATGAAATTCACCGATCGAAAAAGCCAACAAGTCCATGACTGTTGTCATTATCCCAAGAAGTATTTCGCCGGATCTTCCACGAGCTGGTAGACTATGCCATGTGTAGTCGAAACCACCTGATAGGTGATCGAGGACATGCAGGCAAAAGTCACACTTGCCAGCCTCGGAAATTGCCACAAAATCCAAACCGTGTCCCCGCACACAATCACCGACGTGTTTATGTTTAGCCAAGTCTGAGAGACCTCTGCTATTCCAAAACATGCCTCTCATGTGGAAACTCGGGTTTGTGTTTAATTCTTCGCCTTCTTAGGCAGTTTTTGTTTCTTTTTAGACGAGTGCGATTTAGATTTCCGCGAAGACGCCGTGAAGTCACAAAACATAGACCCATGTCTTGCGTCATCCAATTCAACCTCGGTAACCTCCCCAACCAAGTGGGATAAAAGCGGACCATCATATTTGGCATCTGCTTCATCCTCCTCCTTGGTTTCTGGGTCAGGTATGGTGGTTTTACACTTCGGAGAAACCTTTACACGGTCAATCTCCATATGTTTAAGCACCTGTACCGACAAATTAATTTCATTATCGTTCTTTCCCATGGATACTCCGACTTTATTTAAACTAGTAGAAATGTGATTGTCGGAAAAGGAAAGAAATGACTGAACGTACGAGGTACCTGTTGTGGGGTCCAAATTCCTCGCAGCTTGGCGACGTATAGCCTTCGCAAGAGAGTGCTCATCGGTCGAGGAAGAACCATCAGCATCGAGGGAGTGATGGTTACAACGTCGAAGGGGCGAAGCCAACCCTTCGGACATAGTCCCCATCGATGTCTTTAGCGGAGTAGATGAAGTCCTCTGCAAAGCAAGTGGCTTCTGAAGCATCCCAAAGGTTGGTGAAGAGGGACGCGTCGCAGGTCCCATCGAAACGAGCGCAACGGGTGCCGAAGAAGATCCTCTAGCACGATCCGCCGCTTGGCCAGGTGGAACCACGGCGACAGCAGCACGCACTGGAGATTCCACCGCTGGCGACGTCGAAGCAGGAAGGGCCACACTCGCGGCTGGACTGAGGGCCGGCTGCAACAACGTCGAATCCGGGGTAGCAGCATGCACAGTATTGCATGCGGCGGGCGTAGCGGCCGGACGCACGGCTGACTGGAGCAGCGCCGAAGCCGAGGCAGGATCAAGCCTTGCGCTGCATGCAGAAACGAACGCGGCACTCTGCAACGGCGTCGCTGACCCGTGCGCCGTAGCTGCTGCATGTACGTGGGCAAGCGAACCGTGTGCAGCATCCGTTGCATGCAGCGCGGTGCGTACTGTGGACCGGCCCTTCTCCAACTCGTCTTGCATGGACATGCATGCATCCGTGGACTCCTGCACCACATGTACCTGCGTGTGTGTACACGTAACCTCTCGACGCCTCGCATCAGATGACACTTGAGCAGCAGTATGCAGTGTTTGCTGCGTAGACTGCATGGGGACCGCAACACTTACTTGAGACCCCGACGTCGAATTTGGATCAGCTGGTTGGACGCTTTTTGACCTCTTGCTAGCATCCCTATCAGGCATATCCTCATCTCGGTTAGCACCGTCGTCATGTCCATCATCATGGTTTTCCCAAATCCGTGGAATAAAATCAACGTCGGGGATGAAGTCTTCCTCCTCGAGTACAAACCGAAATGCAAATCCATTAAGCTTTATGTAGACATCCGAGGAGACCGGAGCTTCATCAGAACCATCTTTTTTGGAGAAAATATCCAAAGAGTGGACCGCCACCTGGATGCGCACAATACCATGACGGTGCAAGCAAACCAAGTCTACATCTTGCGTGGTGCCAATGACTGATCCTACCGCCCACAAACCAAGAAAATGGCGGAGAGGTGGTGGTACACCTGTGACATGAACCCAAACAGACTACAAAGGGAGAATCGATGAAACCTCCTCAACTTTCCATTCACTAAAAGCAATCTTCACATTTTGTGATTTGACATTATACTCAAAAGATGTCACGCGCTTCAAAACCTCCACGGACGGGAAACAAACTAAGAAAGCATTGTCTCCATGGGGTACGGCTTCCCACTTCCAAGATGTCTGAACCGATGCGATCTTGGCGACCTCTACCTCCACCACATATTTAAGCCATGAGTTGGACAATTTCTTAGCATTAATTTCATCCTATCCCAAGTGAGGGAGTCCTGGACTGAGGGGTCCTCGGGCCGCCGGCCTATCTCTCATAGGCCGGCTTGGTGGGCCGCTCTCTGATTATCACAGGAAGGACCGGGCTATCCGACGACCCCGTATTCTAGAAGAAAACCTCCGAAGACGCGGCGTGTACTCCAAGTCAAGATGAGGGGATCAGCGTCTTTACTTCCGGCTGGAGACTTATCATGTGTAAACCCTAGGTACCCCTGGTGTCTATATAAACCAGGGGGTTTAGATCGTAGAGGGTAGAGAAGCTCATCTAGGGTTTTGACTACTTGATCTCGTGGTAGATCGACTCTGTAATCTTCATACACATCAATACAACCAAGCATGACGTAGGGTTTTACCTCCATAGGAGGGCCCGAACCTGGGTAAACATCGTCTCCTTCGTCCCCTGTTACCCATCGATCCTAAACTCACAGCTCGGGACCCCCTACCCGAGATCCGCCGGTTTTGACACCGACATTTGTGCTTTCATTGAGAGTTCCGCTGTGGGATCGCAAGAGGAATTGATGGCTCGCCTAATCATTAGCAATGAAGTCCGTAACGGGTCCTTCGCCCCTGGACAGATTCTCTCTTTCGGCAACATCATGCTGCACGCCGACCCGACCGGCCACCCTGGTCGGATCGGGAATCTCGCCCCCGATCAGGAGATCAGATTCGGGAACCTAGAGTTCTCCGTAGACTCCCAGGGTGATCTTTCATTCACTGGGCTCGCGATCTCTTCTGACGAGCCCGAAGTTTCCGAAGCCTTAACTTCGGATCTCCTTCTCGGCTCCGCCCTCGGGTCTATCCCTGCCGATGATCTGGTTCTTAGTCCGGATCCGGTTGCAGTACCTGAGGGCCAGGGGCCAGCCCCTGCCGAACACGCTCTTTGTACGGACACGTTGGAGGTTAACTCCGAAAGTCCTAGGCAGATCGATCTGGTCGAGCTCTCGGCGATCAACGAGGCGCTGGACCGGATCCTATCAATAAAAATCACAGACGACCCGACCTCGACCCATGCTCAGATCGGTCTGGAGGCGGGTCATGGGGAATTTTTCGACCCACCCACCACCCACTTGGTAGCCACTATCGAAGACTTAACCGATATGCTGGACTACGCCTCCGAGGAGGCAGAAGACATGGATGAAGAGGACGGCGCCCCAGCCCCTGTCAACACTGGGCGATGGACTGCCACCTCCACCTACGACGTCTACATGGTAGACACCCCCGACGTTAAGGGCGATCGCACCCCTAAGAATGGCGATAAATCCGGTGAGGCGCCGTCAAGGCGCCGGAAACAACGCAAACGATCCAAGGCAAACAAGGGAAGGGACGCCATTGCAGGCACCGGGGAAAACGACACCCCGGAAGACCTCAGCGACCTTGAAGCCCCCGAACAGCCACTGGAAGACCAGGAAAGGCCCAAAGATCGGCGCGACACCGAGGATCTTAATGATTCCGAGGACGACAACTACCTTCCCCCTGTCGAGGAGGAGGACAGCCTGGAAGCCGAAGACTTCACCGTCCCCGAAAACCCTGCGGATCAGGAACGGTTTAGGCGGCAGCTTTTAGCCACCGCCCGAAGCCTGAAGGCAAAACAACAGAAGCTCAAAGCAGAGCAAGACACCCTCAATGATAGATGGACGAGGGTCTTGGCAGCCGAAGAAGGGTACGGTACCGATCTACCGGACCAACCCAAGAGCTACCCACGCCGGCGGCTGCTGCCGCAGTTCGATGACGAGGTCCTTGAACCATCGTCTCCCAGGTATACTCCGTACGACCACCCGGACTGCCCTCCCCGAGGACGGGATAGAACAGCCGGCGAGAACGAGTACAGACCTACGGTACCCCGCAGGAGAGGAAAAGAGCTAGCAGGGCTTGAGGACAGGTATGACTTACGACATGACCTGGATTATAGAGCAGGCCACACAAGATCCATCTATGGATCTAGAGGGTACTCCACCGCTAGACGGGAAGGTTACCAGTCTTGGCTCGACCACAACAATAGAGGTCGGGAACAAACCCGGGCCCGATCTACCGCCGATCGTAGGCATGACATAGCTCGGGTCAGAGGCGCTGCCCACCCACTGTGCTTCACAGACTAGGTGATGCAGCATCAGTTCCCTGAAGGGTTTAAACCCGTTAACATAGAACAATACGACGAGACAACAGACCCAACCATGTGGATTGAGGACTTCCTCCTCCACATTCATATGGCACGAGGAGATGATCTCCACACCATCAAGTATCTGCCCCTAAAACTTAAGGGGCCAGCTCGACACTGGTTAAACAGTCTCCCCGAGAATTCTGTCGGGAGCTGGGAAGAGCTCGAGGATGCCTTCCGATCTAACTTCCAGGGCACTTATGTCCGGCCACCGGACTCCTCCGACCTGAGCAATGTTGTACAGAAAGCAGGTGAATCGGCTCGGAAATTCTGGAATCGGTTCCTGACCAAGAAAAACCAGATTGTTGACTGCCCGGACGCCGAGGCAATAGCCTCGTTCAGACATAATATCCGGGACGAGTGGCTAGCTCGTCAGCTCGGCCAGGATAAGCCCAGGACAATGTCCGCCCTTACCTCACTTATGACCCGCTTTTGCGCGGGTGAGGATAACTGGCTAGCTCGACGTGGCCATAACCCCGAAGACCCCGGCACCTCCGAAGTCCGGGATGGAAATGGGAAACCACGACGTAACAAAAACAAACGCCGGCACAACAACGATGATGCGGAGGACACGGCCGTTAATGCCGGTTTCCGCAACCCAAAATCCGGACAACGGAAGAAACCCTCTAAAAGAAATCGAGACGGACCTACCACGCTGGACAAAATCATGGATAGGCCCTGCCAGATCCACGGCACCCAAGATAAGCCCGCTACCCACACCAACCGTAATTGTTGGGTATTCAAACAAGCTGGCAAACTCGCATCCGAGGAACAAGGCAAGAGCCCACGTAGCGAGGACGATGACGAGCCCCGCGGTCCAAGCAATGGAGGACAAAAACAGTTCCCTCCAGAGGTAAAAACTGTGAACATGATATATGCCACTCACATACCAAAAAAGGAGAGGAAGCGCGCTCTTCAGGAGGTCTACGCCGTAGAGTCTGTAGCCCCGAAGTATAACCCATGGTCGGCTTGCCCGATCACCTTCGATCGACGGGACCATCCGACCAGTATCCGTCACGAAGGTTCGGCAGCCCTCGTCCTAGACCCCATTATCGATGGGTACCACCTCACTAGAGTCCTAATGGACGGAGGAAGTAGCCTTAATCTGATTTACTCAGACACGGGAGGAGTCCACCTCCCACAAGGGAGGTGGAGTCCTAGTAGGACTCCCTCCCACTTGGCCCTCTCCCCACCTCCTTGTGCAAGGGCCTCTAGAGGCTGGCTGCCCAGCCCACCAGGGGCTGGTGCGCCACCTCCTAGGCCCATGTGGCCCCTGGGGTGGGTGGGCACCACTTGGTGGACCCCCGGAACCCATTCGTCACTCCCGGTACACTACCGGAAGTGCCCGAAACTTTTCCGGAGTCCAAACACCACTTTCCTATATATCAATCTTTACCTCCGGACAATTCCGGAGCTCCTCATGACGTCCGGGATCTCATATGGGACTCCGAACAACCTTCGGTCACCAACATACATAACTCAATACTATCGAAACGTCACCGAACGTTAAGTGTGCAGACCCTGCGGGTTCGAGAACTATGTAGACATGACCGAGACACCTCTACGTTCAATAACCAATAGCGGGACCTAGATGCCCATATTGGTTCCTACATATCCTACGAAGATCTTCATTGGTTGAACCTCTATGTCAAGGATTCAGTCAACCCCGTATGCAGTTCCCTTTGTTCTTCGGTATGTTACTTGCCCGAGATTCGATCGTCGGTATCTCTATACCTAGTTCAATCCCGTTACCGGCAAGTCTCTTTACTCGTTCCGTAATACAAGATCCTGTGGCTAACTCTTTAGTCACTTTGCTTGCAAGGCTCATTGTGATGTTGTATTACCGAGTGGGCCCTGAGATACCTCTCCGTCACATGGAGTAACAAATCCCAGTCTTGATCCATGCCAACCCAACAGACACCCTCGGAGATACCTGTAGAGCACCTTTATAGTCACCCAGTTACGTTGCGACGTTTGATACACACAAGGTACTCCTCCGGTGTCAGGTCATAGGAACAGATACTTGACATGCAGAAAACTATAGCAATAAACTGACACGATCATATGCTACGTTCATTGTTTTGGGTCTTGTCCATCACATCATTCTCCTAATGATGTGATCCCGTTATCAAATGACATCTCATGTCTATGGCTAGGAAACCTTAACCATCTTTGATCAATGAGCTAGTCTAGTAGAGGCTTACTAGGGACACTTTGTTGTCTATGTATCCACACATGTATTTGAGTTTCCAATCAATACAATTATAGCATGGATAATAAACGATTATCATGAACAAGGAAATATAATAATAACCATTTTATTATTGCCTCTAGGGCATATTTCCAACAGTCTCCCATTTGCACTAGAGTCAATAATCTAGCTCACATCGCTATGTGATTTACATTGTTATGAATCTCACACCCAATGAGTTCTGGGGTTCGATCATGTTTTGCATGTGAAAGAGGTTTTAGTCAACGGGTCTGCGACATTCAGATCCATGTGTTCTTTGCAAATCTATATGTCATACTACAGATGCTACCACGCTCCACTTGGAGCTATTCCAAATGGTTGCTAAGGATAATTTTGACCGCTGTCCTCTAGTCCTCTAGTTATCACCTCTTTATCACCTCCATAATCGAGAAACATTTCCTTAGTCCTCTAGTTACTAAGGATAATTTTGACCGATGTCCAGTGATCCACTCCTGGACCACTCTTGTACCCCTTGACAGACTCATGGCAAGGCACACACCAGGTGCGGTACACAGCATGGCATACTATATAGAGCCTATGTATAAGGCATAGGGGATGACTTTCGTCCTTTCTCTTTCTTCTGCTGTGGTCGAGCTTTGAGTCTCACTCAACTCCACACCTTACAAATCAGGCAAGAACTCTTTCTTTGACTGATCCATTTTGAACTCTTTCAAAATCTTGTCAAGGTATGTACTCATTGAAAGTCTTATCAGACGTCTTGATCTATCTCTATAGATCCTGATGCCCAATATTTAAGTAGCTTCATTCCAGGTTTTCCTTTGAAAAACTCTTTTCAAACAACCCTTTATGCTTTCCAGAAATTCTACATCATTTCCGATCAACAATATGTCATCCACATATACTTATCAGAAATTCTATAGTGCTCCCACTCACTTTATTGTAAATACAAATTTCTCATAAACTTTGTATAGACCCAAAAACTTTGATCACCTCATCAAAGCGTATATTCCAGCTCCGAGATGCTTGCTCCAGTCCATAGAAGGATCGCTGGAGCTTGCATACTTTTTAGCAACATTAGGACTGACAAAACCTTCCGGTTGTATCACATACAACCTTTCCTCAAGGAAACCGTTAAGGAAACGATGTTTTGACATCCATCTGCCAGATTTCATAATCAAAAAATGCAGCAACTGCTAACATAATTCCCACAGACTTTTAGCATCTATACGGGTGAGAAAGTCTCATCGTAGTCAACTCTTTGAACTTGTCGGAAACTTCTTTGCGACAAGTCGAGCTTTATAAATGGTGACATTTACCATCAGTGTCTGTCTTCTTCTTAAAGGTCCATTTGTACTCAACGGCCTGCCATTCAACGGGCAAGTCTACCAAAGTCCATACTTGGTTTTCATACATGGATCCTTTCTCGGATTTCATGGCTCCTAGCCATTTGTTGGAATCCAGGCCCACCATCGCTTCTTCATAGCTCGTAGGTTCACTGTTGTCTAACAACATGACCTCCAAGACAGGATTGACGTACCACTCAGGGGCGGTACGAGTTCTTGTCAACCTACGAGGTTCGGTAGTAACTTGATCCGAAGCTTCATGATCATCATCATTTGCTTCCTCTTCACTTGGTGTAGGCGTCGCAGAAACATCTTTCTGCGTTGTGCTACTATCCAACTGAAGTGACGGTTCAACAACCGCATCAAGTTCTACTTTCCTCCCACTCAATTCTTTCGAGAGAAACTCTTTCTTGAGAAAGGACCCGTTTTTAGCAACAAATACTTTGTGCTTGGATCTGAGATAGAAGGTATACCCAACTGTTATGTTAGGGTATTCTATGAAGATGCATTTGTCCGCTTTGGGTTCGAGCTCATTAGGTGAAAACCCTTTTTCACATAAGCGTCGCAGCCCCAAACATTAAGAAATGACAGCTTAGGTTTCTGCCAAACCAAAATTCATACGGTGTCATCTCAACGGACTTAGATGGTGCCCTATTTTAAAGTGAATGTAGTTGTCTCTAATGCATAACCTCAAAACGATAGTGGCAAAATGATAAGAGACATCATAGTACGCACCATATCCAATAGAGCATGACTACGACGTTCAGACACACCATCACACTATGGTGTTCCAGGCGGCGTGAGTTGTGAAACAACTTCCACATTGTCTTAAGTTGCATACCAAACTCGTAACTCAGATATTACCCTCCACGATCATATCGTAGACATTTTATCTTCTTGTCACGATGATCTCAAACTTCAATCTGAATTTGTTTGAACTTTTCAAACGTTTCAGACTTGTGTTTCATTAAGTAAATATACCCATATCTACTCAAATCATCAGTGAAGGTAGGAAAATAACGATATCCACTGCACGCTACAATACTCATTGGACCGAATACATCAACATGTATCATTTCCAATAAGTCACTTGCCTGCTCCATCATACCGGAAAACGGGGTCTTAGTCATCTTGCCCATGAGGCATGGTCTGCATGTCTCAACCGATTCAAAATCGAATGAGTCCAAAGACCCATCAGCATGGAGTTTCTTCATGCGCTTTACACCAATATGACATTTAGCGGCAGTGCCACAAGTATGTGGTACTATCATTATTAACTTTGTATCTTTTGGCATCAATATTATGAACATGTGTATCACTACGATCAAGATTCAATAAACCATTCTCACTGGGCGCATGACCATTGAAGGTATTATTCATGTAAATAGAATAACCATTATTCTCTAACTTAAATGAATAACCGTATTGCAATAAACATGATCTAATCACGTTCATGCTCAACGCAAACACCAAATAACATTTATTTAGGTTCATCACTAATCCCGAAGGTAGAGAGAGCGTGCGATGGTGATCACATCAACCTTGGAAATACTTCCAACACACATCGTCACCTCGCCCTTAGCTAGTCTCCATTTATTCCGTAGCTTTTATTTTGAGTTACTAACATTTAGCAACCGAACCGGTATCTAATACCCAGGTGCTACTAGGAGTACTAGTAAGATACACATCAATAACACGTATATCAAATATACTTCTGTTGACGTTACCAGTCTTCTTATCTACCAAGTATCTAGGGTTGTTCCGCTTCAGCGGCCGTTCTCGTCATAATAGAAGCACTTAGTCTCGGGTTTGGGTTCAACCTTGGGTTTCTTCACTAGAGCGGCAACTGGCTTGCCATTCTTGAAGTTTTTCCCTTCTTGCCCTTACCCTTCTTGAAACTAGTGGTTTTACTAACCATCAACACTTGATGCTCCTTCTTGATTTCTACCTTCGCGGTGTCAAACATCGCGAACAGCTCAGGGATCATCTTCTCTATCCCTGGCATGTTATAGTTCATCACGAAGTTCTAGCAGCTTGGTGACAGTGACTTGGAGAACTATATCAATCACTATCTTATCTGGAAGATCAACTCCCACTCGATTCAAGAGATTGTAGCATCCAGACAATCTGAGTACATGCTCACTGATTGAGCCATTCTCCTTCATCTTGCAGGCAAAGAATCTTGTTGGAGGTCTCATACCTCTCAACACGGGCACGAGCCTGAGATCCCAATTTCAGCTCTTAGAACATCTCATATGTTACGTGACGTTCAAAATGTTTTGGAGCCTCAATTCTAAGCCGTAATGCATGACGCACTAAACTATCAAGTAGTCATCAGAACGTGCCTGTCAGATGTTCACAACATCTACAGACGACGCTTGAGGGGGTGGCGCACCGAGCGGTGCATTAAGGACAATAGCCTTCTATGCAGCAATGAGGACAATCCTCAGATCACGGACCCAGTCCGCATTATTGCTACCATTATCTTTCAACTCTATTTCTCTAGGAACATATAAAAATTCAAGGGAGCTACAGCGCGAGCTAGTAATCTACAACATAATTTGTAAAGACATTTTGACTATGTTCATGATAATGAGTTTAGTTAATCATATTACTTAAAAACTCCCACTCAAATTGACATCCCTCTGGTCATTCGAGTGTCACATGATCCAAATTCACCAACCCAAATCCGATCATCATGTGAGATTAGTTGGTTTCAATGGTGAACATCTTCATGTTGATCATATCTACTATATGACTCATGTTCGACCTTTCGGTCTCTTGTGTTCCGAGGCCATGTCTGTACATGCTAGGCTCGTCAAGTTTAACCCGAGTGTTCCGCATGTGCAACACTGGCTTGCACCCGTTGTATGCGAATGTAGAGTCTATCACACCCGATCATCACGTGGTGTCTCAAAACGACGAACTTTCGCAACGGTGCACACTCGGGGAAAACACAATTTTATCTTGAAATTTTAGTGAGGGATCACCTTATACTGCTACCGTCGTCCTAAGCAAAATAAGATGCATAAAAGGATTAACATCACATGCAAATCATAAGTGACATGATATGGCCATGAACTTGTGCTTTTGATCTCCATCTCCAAAGCACCGGCATGATCTCCATCGTCACCGGCATGACACCATGATCACCATCATCTTGATCTCCATCAACGTGTCGCCATGAGGTTGTCGCGCCAACTGTTGCTTCTACGACTATTGATAACTCATAGCGATAAAGTAAAGCAAAATGGCGAAAATAAATTAAAGACAACCCTATGGCTCCTGCCGGTTGCCGTACTCATCGACATGCAAGTCGTGATATTCTATACAAAACATGATCATCTCATACATCACATATATCTCATCATGTAATTGGCCATATCACATCACAACATACCCTGGAAAAACAAGTTAGACGTCCTCTAATTGTTGTTGCTTGTTTTACGTGCCTGCTACGGGTATCTAGCAAGAACGATTCTTACCTATGCAAAAACCACAACGGTGATACACAAATTGCTATTCAACCTTCTCAAGGACCGCCTTTGTCGAATCCGGTCCAACTAAAGTGGGAGAGACAAACACCCGCCAGCCATCTTTATGCAACAAAGTTACATGTCAGTTGATGGAACCGGTCTCTCGTAAGCATACGAGTAATGTTGGTTCGGGCCGCTTCATCCCACAATACCGCTGAATCAAGAAAAGACCAAGGGAGGAAGCCATCTGAGCATCAATGCCCACAAACTCCTTTGTGTTCTACTCATGATCTCATCTACACATAAACCTGGCTCTGATACCACTATTGGGGAACGTTGCATGGGAAACAAAAATTTTCCTACACACACGCAAGATCTATCCATGGTGATGAGCATCTACGAGAGGGAGAGTGGATCTACATACCCTTGTAGATCGCTAAGCGGGAAGCATTGAGAAATGCGGTTGATGTAGTCGAACGTCTTCGCGATCCAAATCGCTAGCCATCCCGCAATCCGATCACGATCCGTCCCGCGATCCAATCATGAACCGTCCCATGATCCAATCACGGTCCTTCCGATCTAGCGCCGAACGGACGGCACCTCCGCGTTCAGCACACGTATAGCTCGATGACGATCTCCGCCTTCTTGATCTAGCAAGAGGGAGCGGAGAGGTAGATGAGTTCTCCGGCAGCACAACGGCGTGGTGGCGGTGGTGGTGAACTAATCCGGCAGGGCTTCGCCGAGCTCTGCCGAACTAATCTAGAGGAGAAATGATCTAGAGGAAGAAGTGGGCAGCACGTGGCAATTAGGGTTGGGGCTGCCCTCAAATCCTCTAGTATATATAGGAGGAGGGGAGGGGAGGAGGCAGCCTCAAACCCTCCACAAGGAGGATTCGGCCGAACCACCTCTAGGAGGTGGAATCCACCTCCTACTAGGAGGTGGATTTGTTTTAGGAAGGTGTCCTACTCCTTCCAACCTCCACCTTTTTCCTCTTGGGCGCATGGTGTCGGTGTCAAAACCGGCGGATCTCGGGTAGGGGGTCCCGAGCTGTGGGTCTTGGATCGATGGGTAACAGGAGACAAGGGAGACGGTGTTTACCCAGGTTCGGTCCCTCCTATGGAGGTAAAACCCTACGTCCTTCTTTGTTTGTATTGATGATGGTGTATCGAATACAGAGTTGATCTACCACGAGATCGTATGTAGTGGTCTAAACCCTAAGAGCTATGCTCGTATGACGATATGATCTATGATGATCTGATTCTCCCTAATGACTAGCCTGGCCTCGGCTTATATAACACACCAGAGGCCTAGGATAACAAGAGTCCTAGTCGGCTACGTCGGTGGAGAGGTGTCCTTGTCTTGATCACCAAGTCTTGTGGAATCTTCCTCGTATGCATCATGGGCTGTCCGAACTGGCCCATTAATGAACCGCCCTGGGGGGTCCTCGGCCCGACCCGCTGGTCGGGAGACAACGTGGTGAGTACCCCCTAGTCCAGGACACCGTCAGTAGCCCCCTGAACCGGTCTTCAAGTTAGGGACGCTCCTCGGTTCTTCCGAACAGTTCTTCGTCTTCGGCCGTCGGTCTTGAAAACTGGTTGAATAAATCTTCCCATCACTGATCTTGAGGATCGCCGAGGTGAATCCGAAGAGTTCACAAGTCGGGCATCCGAGGAGCCCCTTTAAGTTATCGGCCTGTATTAATGCCTCATTATTTTTACGCCACAACTCGGGTCCGAAGTGTTTCCCATGTGGCGGTATCCTCTTGTGTCCGAGCTCCAACGCCGAACTGTATCCGAGGTGTCTTTATGAGCCTGAGCTCCAACGCTGGTCGGCATCCGAGGTGTCATAGGATACCTCGGTCTCTGAATATTTGAAGTAGTTCATCCGAGCTTAAATATCGGGATAGTCTTTTATGGAGCCAGCCGTTCGCATTCGAGCTATATGTCGGACTGCTTCCGAAGTGGCTTCGATCTTGAGCTTTATGCCGGAATGCTTCCGAGCTCCAACGCCGGACCGCATCCGAGCTCCAACAATGATCAGCGTCCGAGGTGTCATAAACTACCTCGGTCTTTAAAAGATTGAACGAATTCAGCCGAGCTTAATGCCGGAAATGCCCTCTATGGAGCCAGCCACTTGCGCCTGAGCTTTATGCCGGACTGCTTCCAAGGTGGTGCACCACCCCGACCGCGGGCTGATTTTTTGTGGATATTTTTTATTGGTGCAATTTATTCTTTGTCGAGATATATAGCCAGTAGCCCTCAAGGTGCGTGTCGGTCTAAAACCTGAGATGCCCCTGAAGGAAAAAATAATAATCAAAATAAAACCACTAATCCCAGTAGCCCCTGAGACTTAGGTCAATTTGCAAAATTGGCCTGAGGATCAAGTTCTTGCTCGGCGGCATTCGTTAGGGATGTAAACGCGGTACGCAGTAGTTTCCGAGACTCGGGTTGGGTGCGGCCGACCAACCTAAGGATCGAATCTCCTCAGAAACCGTATTGCACTTTGAATTTGCTGCATTGAATATGCAATGCAGTAGCCCCCGATCCTTAATTTGGGCATGGGTGGTCGAATTAAGGATCGATATTTGTTTGACACAAACTTTGTTACGTTTGACACAATTTATGTGTAATGATTCTACGTATCCAAGTACTTTACATCATTAATGCTCAGATCCGCATTGTACAAGACTTTGTTGACCGACAATCGGCTTCAACCTCCTTGGCTAGTAGCCGAGGAGTGTTTGTCCTACTTTATAACGCCTTTATAAGGGCAAAGATTTACGGCAAACAAGGCAATCCGGCCATGCGGTTTTATAAACAAAGGTACGCGGAGAGATATGTTATAAGAAACATCTTCTGGGAAAAATAGTTCATTTATAAGTTCCTTTTCCCAGGATATTATGTTGACCATGATCGTGAAACCTCAACTCTGATCAATGTGGGAGGAAAATATTTGAGGATTTAGTTCGGGGAATGTTCCCGAACTCTGTGGTCTTTAATGAACCAAAAATTTCACTTCTGTCGTTGCCGACCAATTATATTCTTAAGATGGCTAGCTTTCGGCTTCACCCAATCTGAGATACTAACCCGGATGACCCAGAAGTAACAATCACAGAGGTGCTCCCTTTACCCCCTAGCCGAACAATCGGGAACGTAGTGGGTAAGCACAGGAGCCAGGCAACCCAGCTTGGCCAAAATCTTAAGTCAAACTGATGCATATCTATGGCGTTATAACGATCACTATGGAAGGCAGCGTTTGTATATTAAATACAAACGCTGATGATATGTTGGGCTCTCCAGGAATCCCAATGTATCAATGCCGAGGTGCCACAAGGAACCCTCGGTATGGTTTATTTTGACTCCGTCGCGACTGTTTATAATCTGAAAGTGGCCTATCGTCGGCTTCCACCCCTTTGTAGATGCTACGTAGGGTGTTTCCGTACAAACAAGACAACCCTTAGCCGATGTCTCGGTGCCCAGAGGCGGTTGTGTTAGTGGAAACGAGGCAATCAGATATTTAGGCTTTATAACTTTCACTTAGTCATAGGAGCATATGTTTGGGGACAACTTAATAGCCCCCGGTATACGTCGACTCCTCGGATTATTCGAGGTCGAACCACCCACAACTTGGCCTTTTCAAGAAAGAAAGGCCCTTCGTTTTACTCGGATAACCTCGATCGGCTATATTTGGTTGAACACCGCCTGCGGTTCGCTGACCAATTTACGCTTGTTGTGACAGTCAGCTTTCGGCTTTCTCCAACTGAGGCACTTAACTAGTTAAACCGGAAGTGACAATCGCAGTGGTTCTCCCTTTACCCCTTAGCCGAACAAAGCGGAAACGTAAGGGGTAAGCACAGGAGCCGGGCAATCCAGCTATAGACCAAAGACACAACTCGAAATCAATGCATATAAATGCGAAATACCGAGGACATTTTGCCGAGGACTGCATGGAGTACCTCGGTGTTTGGTGGGTTCGGTGTTAACCGCAGACCCCCTTTAATACTGCCGATGCGTGAAATGCATCTGGCATTGTACTGCAAGAGTTATGCTCAGAAATACCAAAAAACTAATGCAAAAAACTTTATGTTTAGATAAAAGAAAATTGTGCCAATCCAAAATTGGTCTAAAATTTAATTTGTGCTTCGGTCGTGTTTTAACCTGATACATCCGATCTCCGGACTCCAAGCGGGTCAGCCTTTGGCTTCAACCTCCATATCCCGACGGCGGAGTGTTTCTCTGAGGCCTGTTTAGCGAACTAAACTCGAGCGGCTTTAGAAAGAAACCAGGCTATCCGGCTATTGACCACACGCTAGTGTCGGAAAAAGGAGTAGTAGAAAAAGACTTTGCAACGACTAAGAAGAAAACACAGTTATTATGAAATGGCTCATACAAATTTAAGAGCCCCTGGTTAAATCGGGTAAATAAATTTTTAACAAACAAAGTTTGTTTGTTTAACAAAAAATATAATGTTTGGTTACACCGAACAAAAAATAAAATTTCAAAGAGAGCCGAGCACGAAAATGACTTAGCTGGTTAATGTGCTCGGTGCGGTTCGGGGTTGTGGCGTGACGAAGACGTAGTCCTCGGCCTGGCAGAGGTCCCAGCCCCCAAGCCCGAGGTAATCAAGCGAAGAGCTCGGGTCGAGAAGTGGCAACGCAACATGGTTGCTGCGGCGAGGCGAAGCCCCCGGTCCAGCCGAGGAGAGTAGTTCGGCAGCGTGACAGTGAAGCCCCCAGGTCCGTCGACCATGTCGACGACACAATTTTGTTGATGGAGGCGGGACGACGATGTAGGCATGCCAAGGTGACCGCATGACACAGCCGAAGTCGATTACCTGTGCACACAATATAGTGCAAACCAAGAGTAATAACAAATAAAGGTAATAATATATTTAAAAAAAATCTTCTACTTAGTTAATTTAAGTGAAGCAAATAAGTAAAGGAATATAGCTTGGGCGTCGAGGTGCCTGAGCGAAGAGTTCGGCTTGACGAAGTGGCAACGCTGCACGGTCGATGTGGAGAGGCGAAGTCCCTGGTCCAGCTAACATGGCGAAGCTGGTCGGCTGGTGACGCCGAAGTCCCTGGAGCAGGTTGATGAAGAGATGCCAAAGCCCCCGGTCTAGCCGAGGTGACGGAGTAGATCGGCTGGTGACGCCGAAGTCTCATGCCAGCCGAGGTGTGAAAGCAGGTTGACTGGTGACGCCGAAGTCTCACGCCAGCCGAGGTGTCGAAGCTGGTCGGCTGGTGATGCCGAATTCTCATGCCAGCCGAGGTGTTGAAGCTGGTCGGCTGGTGACGCCGATGTCCCCGGAGCGGGTTGATGAGGAGATGACGAAGCCCCCGGTATAGCCGAGGTGACGGAGCAGATCGGTAAGGTGACACTAGAGACCCATTCCAGCCGACGTGTAAAAGCAGGTCGGCGTGGTGGACGTCAGCTTGAAAAAGTAACGGTGCGGCGATGCCGACGGAGGTCGGAATTTGTGACGAGGTCAATGCTGGCTTGATGAAGCAACGGAGCGCCCGACTCAGACAATCCGCGGATGACGAGGTTCTCTTGATGATTATTCGGCCCTCGCGATGCCGAACTCTTGGTCGGTTGACCGAGGTGATGAGAAAAATTTCCTTCAAAAAGGATGCCTCACAACCCGTTCATGAAAAAGATGAACTCGGGTCGGATTAGTTTTCGCGCAGAAAATAGATCTAAAATTCGTTGTACTCATCGGACATTTCCCGGAGTTTGGACGGTCGGATCGAGCTGAAATTTTGAGGGGTCATCGGTATAGGAATTCCGCAGCCGATGAACGGTGGGATTTTCCAACGGATATCCGAGCTAGATACTGGACACCTCGTCCTAAACTCATTCAGATTCCCGTGCAGATTCGATAAGGCTCTGGTATATTGGAGATTGCCGGAGATTCCTCCATCGGAACGCGACGAAATTTTGCAGGGTTGCTGTAGATACAATTCCGCACAATTCCACCAAAGCAATCGTCAAAACGACGCTCGAGGAAACGGGGACGACGAACACAAATTCCCTGTCTAGAAAAAACTGCAATATGCAGACGAGCCATCGATCCTGCTAGCGATCCCACAGCGGAACTCTCAATGAAAGCACCAATGTCGGTGTCAAAATCGGAGGATCTCGGGTAGGGGGTCCCGAGCTGTGAGTCTTGGATCGATGGGTAACAGGAGACAAGGGAGACGGTGTTTACCCAGGTTCGGGCCCTCCTATGAAGGTAAAACCCTACGTCCTGCTTTGTTTGTATTGATGATGGTGTATCGAATACAGAGTTGATCTACCACGAGATCGTATGTAGTGGACTAAACCCTAAGAGCTATGCTCGTATGACGATATGAGATATGATGATCTGATTCTCCCTAATGACTAGCCTGGCCTCGGCTTATATAACACACCAGAGGCATAGGATAACAAGAGTCCTAGTCAGCTACGTCGGTGGAGAGGAGTCCTTGTCTTGATCACCAAGTCTTATGGAATCTTCCTCGTATGCATCATGGGTTGTCCGAACTGGCCCATTAATAAACTGCCCTGGGGGGTCCTCGGCCCGACCCACTGGTCGGGAGACGACGTGGTGAGTACCCCCTAGTCCAGGACACCGTCACATGGGCCCCCATGGGGTCGGCTGCCCAGCCCACCAGGGGCTGGTGCGCCACCTCTTGGGCCCATGTGGCCCCTGGAGTGGGTGGGCCCCACCCGGTGGATCCCCGGAACCCATTCGTCACTCCCGGTACACTACCGAAAGTACCCGAAACTTTTCCGGAACCCAAATACCACTTTCCTATATATCAATCTTTACCTCCGGACCATTCCGGATCTCCTCGTGACGTCCGGGATCTCATCCGGGACTCCGAACAACCTTCGGTCACCAACATACATAACTCAATAGTACCGAAACGTCACCGAACGTTAAGTGTGCAGACCCTGCGGGTTCGAGAACTATGTTGACATGACCGAGACACCTCTATGGTCAATAACCAATAGTGGGACCTGGATGCCCATATTGGTTCCTACATATTTTACGAAGATCTTTATCAGTTGAACCGCTATGTCAAGGATTCAGTTAATCCCGTATAATGTTCCCTTTGTTCTTCGGTATGTTACTTGCCCGAGATTCGATCGTCGGTATCTCTATACCTAGTTCAATCTCGTTACTGGCAAGTCTCTTTACTCGTTTCGTAATACAAGATCATGTGGCTAACTCTTTAGTCACTTTGCTTGCAAGGCTCATTGTGATGTTGTATTACCGAGTGGGCCCTCAGATACCTCTCCGTCACACGGAGTAACAAATCCCAGTCTTGATCCATGCCAACCCAACAGACACCCTCGGAGATACCTGTAGAGCACCTTTATAGTCACCCAGTTACGTTGCGACGTTTGATACACACAAGGTACTCCTCCGGTGTCAGTGAGTTGCATGATCTCATGGTCATTGGAACAGATACTTGACATGCAGAAAACTATAGCAATAAACTGACACGATCATATGCTACGTTCATTGTTTTGGGTCTTGTCCATCACATCATTCTCCTAATGATTTGATACCATTATCAAATGACATCTCATGTCTATGGCTAGGAAACCTTAACCATCTTTGATCAACGAGCTAGTCTAGTAGAGGCTTACTAGGGACACTTTGTTGTCTATGTATCCACACATGTATTTGAGTTTCCAATCAATACAATTATAGCATGGATAATAAACGATTATCATGAACAAGGACATATAATAATAACCATTTTATTATTGCCTCTAGGGCATATTTCCAACATATAGATCCGTCAAGGATCAAACCTAGCAACACTACCTTTAAAGGAGTGATCCCAGGCGTCGAAGCCCACTGCTCGGGCACCGTGAATCTCGAAGTAGTGTTCGGCTCGCCCGACAACTTCCGCAGCAAAGACTTGATCTTCGACATTGTCCCTTTTCGCAACGGTTATCACGACCTACTCGGCCGCACAACATTCGCTCGCTTTAACGTCGTCCCCCACTACGCATACCTGAAGCTCAAGATGCCCGGGCCCAGGGGGTCATTACTGTCAACGGCAACACAGAGCGCTCTCTCCGAACGGAGGAACACACAGTGGCCCTGGCGGCCGAATTCCAGTACGGCGACGATAGGCCGACGCCCAAATCAGCCATAAAGGCACGTCAGGATAGTAAACGAGCTCGGTCTCAACCCGAACTCCCGGAATCATCTTCCGCCCAACAAAAATAGGGATACACCCCCACAGCACAGCCCTAGTTCCCGCAAAATATGTGCCAAGAAGGCACAACTTTGCGCTCAAAATACCATGGGCAGCTGTGGGGACCCACTATCAAAGGGGAAGTGTTCGACTGGACCGAACTACTGCCAAAACATGTCTTCGGACAAACCACAGGTACCATCTAGGACCTTCCAAGCGTAAAGCTCATCCACACTGCGGCGACTTCTCAAGATCTTCTTCCCAAGGTCCGTTCGCCGATAGCACTCACCTTTAAAGGAACTCAACCCCCTCGGGAACAAAGGAGCAGGCATTCGACAGGGCACATTGAGGACGTCAAGCCACCCATCGAAGACCCCAGGTAAAACCTCTCCTTTGTAAACTTTATTTTTCATTTCAAAATACCTGTAACAGTTGCTTTGGCAGTTTGAGTTATAAGAATTCATCAGAAATAAAGATCATCCTTTACGGCCTCCTCGCTGTATTTTATGTCACATACTCTGTTCTCTACTCACCAACGCCGATAGCAAAGCTGTTCGGTACATATTACGATGCGACCGGCTAATAGACCGGGGGCTTGATGATAAAAATCGCCCCAAGCATCACCCCGGCACTATTGTTTATGTGTTCGGCGTCTCGGATGTTGCGTTATATGAATCGGTTCTGAATTATGTCTTGGGTCAATGGTTGTGTTGCCCGGCTCCTGTGCTTGCCCTCTTACGTTCCGCTCGCTCGGCTAAAAGGGTAAAGGGAGAACCACTACGATTGTGCTTCCAGCTCACCTGGTCAAGTACCTCAGTGGAGAAAGCCGAAAACTGACTGTCATAATAAGCGCGAACCGGTCTGCAATCCGAGCATAAGTGTCAAACTAAAAATCGATAGAGGTTATTCCGTGCTATACGAAGGGTTTGTACGATTACAAACCATGTGATGCTGGTTTCAACCTCGGTGTATCCGAATATCACAAAACACTGGGGGCTAGTCATTAGCCCCCGCAGTCAAGCTCCTACGGCTAAGTGAAAGCACTAAAGCATCATAGTCCGATTGCCTTGTTCCCCTCGCACTACCACCTTCGGGCACCGATACGTCGGCTAAGGGTCACGGTGTGGAGGTAGAAACACCTCGTGTCGTATCTACATGGGGGCTGAAGCTGACGACTCGCAACTTTCAGTTAAAACGGCCACATAGGAGTCAAAATAATACAAAGCTTAAAGACATGATAAACCATGCAACCGCATTATAAAGCGGAACAGTCATCGGATACATGACAAAACGCTCATTCATAAATTACATCCTTAGGGCACTGGGCTTCTATCGCCCGAGCACCATCCATCACGGTGGAAAAGTATTTCTCGGGGCGCCTATGCTCCTTCCCAGGGGGTGGAGGCGCGGTGGCCATCTCGGTCGGCTTGAGCCCCGGCAAGTGCACCATGGTCCTTGCAAAGGCCATCCGAGCTCCCTCGATGCACGTTGAATGCTTTAGAACGTCAACCCGAGACGCAGCGTTGCACAGATTCTGCACCAAGCCGAAGTAGCTGCTCGGCAACGGCTCTGCAGGCCATAGCCGGATGCAGATGTCCTTCGTGGCCGGCTCCGCCATCCTGTGCAGCTGCATCAATTGTTTCATCTGTTTGCTCAGGAGGGGAGGATGCTCGGGGGCTTGAAATTGCGCCCAGAACAGCCGAGGCTCATAGTCTCCATATCGAGAGGCGAAGTATTTGTTCGCATCCACCGCACTCCTCGGGAGGTCCGTAAAGGCGCCTGAGGAATGCCACACCCGGGTGAGCAATGCGAACCTGTTACCACCAAAGGAACATTGCAGTAAGTACGGCTTACCATCCGCGATTGCCTTGACTTGGCGTAGTTCTTCTTCAAAGAACCGCCTATCAACTCGCTCCGCTTTGAGCTCGGATTTCAGCGCGGATAGTTCGGTGGCCTGGCCTTTGTTCTTTTGCTCAAGGGGCTCGCACTTTGTGCTGGCATCCTTGAGTTCCAGCAGCACCTCTGCCACCCGGGCCTCATGCTTGTCGCTCACGGCTTTTAACGCCGACAGATCGGCTGCCGCTTGTTTGGCCGCCGCCTTCTCATCCGCGGCCTCCTGCCTCACCTTTGCCAACTCGGCCTTGAGGTTCTCGACCTCCGCTGCCACAGCTATGGTAACAATGAATAAATAACACTTAGGGATAACAATCCGGATATCTCACTCAATGAGGATAGACAATAGCCCGAATGATACAATTCGGACTCACCTTGCGTCTCATCGAATCTCTTGTTCAGGCGATCGAGCTCCTCATCGGAGCTCTTGAGCTTCCGGTTTAGCTCGGCAAGCTCCACTGCGTTGGCAGCCGCCACCGATGACGAGGCCTACAAAACAACTTATGTGCATTAAAACTCCCGAGCTGTCGGATTCAGTCCCTGGGTAAGTACTCCCCGGAGCTGTTAGAATAATGAAGGACAAAGGGTGCCTTGAGCATCATTACCAATTTTCGGGCATTTGACCCCCGGGTGGGTTTTTCAAACTCACCCAGGGCTCGGGGGCTACTACACTTATAAGGATTGCATAAACTTGGCATATTAACTTTTTCTGGAAAGAAGAGTATTATGTGGCTCACCTTGAAGCCCGTCAAGAGACCGTTGAAGGCCTCTTTCAGTCCGCTATCAATAGACTGAATGCCTTGCAAAACCGCACCCATAAGGGCGCGGTGATCTTCAGCGATGGAGGAGCCGGATAAAGCTTCCTCCATCACGGCCGACCACCCAGTCATGGGCGGCACCGGCGGTGACCTGCCAACCCTCCCTCCGGTGGGGGATTGGGCTGACACCTCCTGAGGCATAGAGCGCTCTAGAGATGTCCTCGGAGGGGACTGGGCCCGACCTCGTCCCCCCTCTTCAGTTGCCAGGAGATGTTCCTCCTCCTGGTCTTCGGCAGCCGAGGTATTAACCTCAGCCATAACGTCGTCACCCCCGTCGCCGGTGTTCGGCTCAGAATGAGCCTGGCGCGATAGCACCTCCGCGGCCTCCTTGGAGGCCTCAAGAGGCGTAGGATGTGACGCAGTCCCACTTTCTGCCAGGTCGGCGGGCAGAGGCTCCCCACCTGAGAGTTGGTCGGTGGGGAGATCGCGTGGTGGGCTGCAAGTTAAAAGACATTCGCCCATTTAACATTAAAAGCTCTATATAAGCAGCCCAAAGGGTCTTCGAATTCATACCTCTGGGCTGGGAGCTTAACCCTGGGGTTCCTTTGGGGAACCTTTTCAAAAGCCTCAGACTCCTTATCGGAGTCCGAGCTATCATCTGCCAGGACTGCCTTAGTCCGGCATGTCCTCTTCGGGGCAGGAGGAGGTAGATCCTCCGCGGCGTCCGCTGGCGCCGCCCTCTTCCTTGTGAGGGGGGAGTCGCACTCCCCTTCGTCCTCGTGCTCTTCCTCGTGAGTGGAAGAGGCATGGGTCTCCTCGGACTTAGCATTCGGAAGACCCCTTAGATGAAGACCCTCTCGGGCCTCCTTCTTCTCCCCTTTCTTCTTCTTCTCCTTCTTCTCTGGCGCCGAATACGACGCCACGATGAGCATCTCCGTCAACAGATCCGACCGGGGGTCTTCGGGCTGCGAGGCTGGACAGTCAATGTGCACGGCCTTGCTCAACCAATTTTGTGAAGATGAGGAAGAAGGGGATTCAGCTCTTTATCAAAAAACAGAGCCGGAGAATTAAAGTTTCATCATACCTTGGTAGGAGGGGTTTCGGCGTCAAGGCCAGTGTCCTCCTCCTCGGCCGACCAGCTCTTCTGGGGCTTGAACAACACTTTCCACAATTTCTCGTGGGTAGTGCGGAAGAATTGATGCACGGTAGCCGGGTCCTCAAGCCGGTAGGCCCACATTGGGGAGGTCCGGTGCTGGCAGGGGACGAGACGGCGGCGGAGCATGACCTGGATCACGTTGACCAGCTCGATTTTGGCTTCAATCATCGCGGAGATGCGCTTCTGCAGCGATTTCACATATGCGGCCGACCCCCAGTCAAGGCCTTTCTTGAGCCACGAGGTTAGCCTCGCGGGGGGTCCGGATCTGAACTCGGCAGGAGCCACCCAGTCCGTGCTCCTTGGTTCGGTGATGTAGAACCATTCCTTTTGCCAGATCTTGACCGTGTCGATAAAGGTGTCGTCCGGCCACTCGACACGAGGGAGCTTGCTGATTACCGCCCCTCCACAATCCGCGTGCGTGCCCGCGACTGTCTTCGGCTTGACGTTGAACACTTTGAGCCACAGGCCGAAGTGCGGCTGTACCCACAGGAAGGCTTCACAGACGATGATGAACGCCGAGATATGCATGAAGGAGTTCGGGGGGAGGTCATGGAAATCTAACCCGTAAAAGAACATGAGGCCCCTGACGAAGGGGAGGAGCGGAAAGCCCAGTCCCCGGATGAAATGGGGGACGAACACGACCCTCTCGCCCGGCTTCGGTGTGGGAACCACCTGATTCGCCTCTGGAGCGCGGTGGGCGATGTTGGCGGAGAGGTAGCCGGCACGCTTTAGCTCCCAGATGTCGTCGTCGGTGATGGAGGAAGCCTCCCACTTGCCCATGGAGCCTGAACCAGCCATGGCCGAACTCGGAGGGAGGATTGAGGAAGAACGGGATCTGGGCTCTCGGAGCTTGGGAAGGTTGAGGAGGCAAAGGGTGCGAATTTGGAGCGTGAATAGGCCTTGGGGTTTTTCTCCCTTTTATGGGATGCCGTAATACCAAGAGCCTCCCTTTTGCTGCACCGCAGGCCTCGCCACTTCCCGAAACAATCGTGCCGTTATGCGCGCGTGGGATAACCCAGGGCATTAAGCATATCCCGTAAGAAACGGGACACGATCTACACGTCGATAAGACGTGCCAATGGAGAAACGGCCTCGAACCGCGAATCGAGTTTCTGTAACCGGCTCAGCGGTCGTGATGGGCCACGACCCTTCGTCAGAAAGGTTGTCTGGAAATACTGTTCACACTTTGGCGTTTGGCCTTCGAGGTTAAGCGATTTATGGCGTGCGGATAATTGCATGTTCGGATAACTACATGTCATCGACGGCCGGACTAGAGCCAGCCGATCATAAAGGGGGAAGAGAACTCACCCCGCAAGCCGAAGACTCTGATCACGCGAAGCTGCTAGTGTCATGACCCCTGGCGTTGGGGGCTAGTTCGGGGGCTACTGAGGGAGTCTTGGACTGAGGGGTCCTCGGGCCGCCGGCCTATCTCTCATAGGCCGGCTTGGTGGGCCGCTCTCTGATTATCACAGGAAGGACCGGGCTATCCGACGACCCCGTATTCTAGAAGGAAACCTCCGAAGACGCGGCGTGTACTCCAAGTCAAGATGAGGGGATCAGCGTCTTTACTTCCGGCTGGAGACTTATCATGTGTAAACCCTAGGTACCCCTGGTGTCTATATAAACCAGGGGGTTTAGATCGTAGAGGGTAGAGAAGCTCATCTAGGGTTTTGACTACTTGATCTCGTGGTAGATCGACTCTGTAATCTTCATACACATCAATACAACCAAGCAGGACGTAGGGTTTTACCTCCATAGGAGGGCCCGAACCTGTGTAAACATCGTCTCCTTCGTCCCCTGTTACCCATCGATCCTAAACTCACAGCTCGGGACCCCCTACCCGAGATCCGCCGATTTTGACACCGACACCAAGCTTGTGCAACATGCTCTTGATCTTGCTGTTTAAAATTCATTATTTGATTTCTAAGGGAGATGTTGTTAGCAAGAGGAAAATACTTGGCAATAAAAGCATCTTTACGCTTATCCCATGTTCCAATACTATTACGAGGTAAAGATGAAAACCAAGCTTTCGCTTTATCTCTTAGTTAAAAAGGAAATAATTTTAATTTCACAATATCATTATCCATATCCTTTTTTTTGCATGTCACATAATTCAACAAAGGTATTAAGATGTGACGCGGGATCCTCATTAGGACTTCCCGAAAATTGATCTTTCATGACAAGATTTAGCAATGCAGCATTAATATCAAAAGCCTCCGCACTACTGGCGGGTGGTATAGGTGTACATATAAAATCTTTATTATTAGTATTTGAGAAGTCACACAACTTAGTAGTATCTTGAGACATGGTGACCGAACAAGCAAAGTAACAAACAGGACAAGTAAACTAGCAAGCGAAGAAGTAAACTAGTAACAAGCAAAGATAAAAAAATGTATTTTTGATTTTTATGTGACAAGCTAAATATAATAGCAAATAAAAAGAAGAACAAGTGAATGAAAATTTGTGTGAAGTTACTTGGTAGTTGATGATGACATTCCCCGGCAACGGCGCCAGAAAATGGCTTGATGTCTACTACACAACTTTATTCTTGTAGACTTTGTTGGGCCTCCAAGCGCAGAGTTTTGTAGGACAGTAGCAATTTTCCCTCAAGTGGATGACCTAAGGTTTATCAATCCGTGGGAGGTGTAGGATGAAGATGGTCTCTCTCAAGCAACCCTGCAGTCAAATACAAGAAATCTCTTGTGTCCCCAACACACCCAATACAATGGAAAAATATATAGGTGCACTAGTTCGGTGAAGAGATGGTGATACAAGTGCAATATGGATGGTAGATATAGGTTTTTGTAATCTGAAAATATAAAAACAGCAAGGTAATAAATAGTAAACAGCGAGTAAAATGGTATATTAATGCTTGGAAACAAGGCCTAGGGTTCATACTTTCACTAGTGCAATCTCCCAACAATGCTAACATAGTTGAATCATATGATCATCCCTCAATGTGCAACAAAGAATCACTCCAAAGTTCCTATCTAGCGGAGAACAATAAGATGAAATTGGTGTAGGTAGTAGAACCACCTCAAAGTTATTATTTTCGATCAATCTTTTGGGCTATTCCTATAAGTGTCACAAACAACCCTAGAGTTCGTACTAGAAGAAAACCAATGATACATATCAATCAACCCTAATGTCACCTAGATACTCCAATGTCACCTCAAGTATCCATGGTTAAATTATGTGACATGCATCAAACAATTTCAGGTCTATCATATTCAATCCAACACAAAGAACTTCAAGGAGCACCCCCAAGATTTCTATCGGAGAACGTGGTATGAAAACGTGCAATCAACCCCTATGCATAGATCCCCAAGGTCACCGGAATCCGCAAGTTGATGCCTCAACATATATCAAGTGAATCAATAGAATACCCCAATGTCACTATGGGTAACCCACGCAAGACGTACATCAAGTGTTCTCAAACCAAAATATTCAATCCAACATAACGAGATCTCATAGGTAAAGATTCAATTCATCACAACAAGGTAGCAAGGGAATAACATCATATGATCCGACTATATTAACAAAGCCCGTGATACATCAAGATCGTGACATATCAAGAACACGAGAGAGAGAGAGAGATTGAACACATAGCTACTGGTACATACCCTCAGCCCCGAGAGTGAACTACTCCCTTCTCGTCTTGGCCTCCACCGGGATGATGAAGATGGCCACCGGTGATGGTTTCCCCTCTCCGGCAGGTTACTGGAACGTCTCCAGATTGGTTTTTCTTTGACACAGAGAGTTGTGGCGGCGGAAAAAGGGTTTCGGGACTGCTTCTAGGGTTTTTAGAATTTTAGAGAATTTATAGGCCGAAGAGGGACGTCGGGAGGCGCCCGAGGGGGCCACCACATATCAGGGCGCCCCCCCAGGGTGCGCCCTGATGTGTGGTGTGGCCCTCGTGCACCTCCTGGTTTCCTTCCGAAGCTTCTAGGTCTTCATATAGTCTAGAAAAAATCACCAAAAAGTTTCGTGGCAATTGGACTTCGTTTGGTACAGTAAACCTGAAAAGCAAAAAACACGCATAAAACAGCAACTGACACTGGGCACTGGGTCAATAGGTTAGTGCTCAAAAATATTATAAATTGGTAAATAATGACCCAAAAAGTATCCTAGAATGATAATATATCAGCATGGAACAATAAAAAATTATAGATACGTTGGAGACGTATCAGGAACATTTTAGGAAATAACCGGTCCTGAATTTCCCTGTCCACCTTGTAAGGAACATCCATTATGCCATGGGGGACACCAAGGGTGCAGAAAACGGAATCATCATCTAGTGGTATCGTACCATGGCCAGGATGACAAATTCTTTAGAGCTTGGCTCGTACAACCTCCCAAGCCAGTCGCATATAGTGTTGTTCAAATTGATGCACTGTAAGTTCATCAACGTATGCATCCCATGACATTGGCAGCAGCGTTTTGAGCATCATTGAAATCATCGTAAAGCCCTGTTAGCCGCTCGTGCGAACCCTTGTTCCACGGAATTTTCTATAGACAATATGTGAGCAGATGGTTAAAAAATTGGTTAACTTGTCATGCAACAGGGAGCATTTGAAAAGTAAAGACAATATATACATTCAATGTGGTATTGCCTGAAAGTTGCCATCCAAATTGAAAAGTTTACATTTGTATGCATAGTTGAACTAATTTATTTGTTTGTTAACAACGCATGCAATATTATGTAAGCACAATCAGAAAGTTGCCTTGCCAAAATTGAACTAAGAAATCCATGTTTGTGCCAAATGTATACCAACTGATGTTGCCATGTGAATTTAACAGAATTTTCCATGTTATCTTAACTGTAGTGACCGTGAAATGTGAATATTGAATGAATTGTCGTACCAACGTAAGTAAAGAACCTATATGACAGAAAATTAAAACAATGCCATCAGGAAAATGAATTTGTTAAATTGTAGGTATTCCAAAGTTCCCTTGTTTTAAATTCAATTGGGAATTTAATTCACTTTTTTTTGGAGTGTGAGATGCACTAAGAACAAAGCCTATCACGATGAACATAAAAATGCCAACTACAAAAACATAAGAGTGACCATGTCACATTGAAAAAATTGTTGGAAATATGCCTTAGAGGCAATAATAAAATGGTTATTATTATATTTCCTTGTTCATGATAATCGTTTATTATCCATGCTATAATTGTATTGATTGGAAACTCAAATACATGTGTGGGTACATAGACAACACTGTGTCCCTAGTATGCCTCTAATAGACTAGCTCATTGATCAAAGATGGTCAAGGTTTCATAGCCATAGACATGAGATGTCATTTAATAACGGGATCACATCATTAGGAGAATGATGTGATGGACAAGACCCAAACTATGAACGTAGCATATGATCGTGTCAGTTTATTTGCTATTGTTTCTGCATGGCAAAGTATCTGTTCCTATGACCATGAGATCATGCAACTCACTGACACCGGAGGAGTACCTTGTGTGTATCAAACGTCACAACATAACTGGGTGACTATAAAGATGCTCTACACGTATCTCCGAGGGTGTCTGTTGAGTTGGCATGGATCAAGACTGGGATTTGTTACTCCGTGTGACGGAGAGGTATCTCAGGGCCCACTCAGTAATACAACATCACAATAAGCCTTGCAAGCAAAGTGAATAAAGAGTTAGCCACGGGATATTGTATTACGGAACGAGTAAAGAGACTTGCCGGTAACGAGATTAAACTAGGTATAGAGATACCGACGATCGAATCTCGGGCAAGTAACATACCGAAGAACAAAGGGAACTGCATACGGGCTTAACTGAATCCTTGACATAAAGGTTCAACCGATGAAGATCTTCGTAGAATATGTAGGAACCAATATGGGAATCCAGGTCCCGCTATTGGTTATTGACCATAGAGGTGTCTCGGTCATGTCTACATAGTTCTTGAACCCGCAGGGTCTGCACACTTAACGTTCGGTGACGTTTCGGTAGTATTGAGTTATGTATGTTGGTGACTGAAGGTTGTTCGGAGTCCCAGATGAGATCTCGGACGTTACGAGGAGCTTCGAAATGGTCCGGAGGTAAAGATTGATATATAGGAAAGTGGTGTTTGGACTCCGGAAAAGTTTCGGGCACTTCCGGTAGTGTACCGGGAGTGACGAATGGGTTCCGAGGGTCCACCAAGTGGGGCCCACCCACCCCAGGGGCCACATGGGTCTAGGAGGTGGCGCACCAGCCCCTGGTGGACTGGGCATCCAGCCCCTAGAGGCCCTTGCACAAGGGGGTGGGGAGAGGGCCAAGTGGGAGGGAGTCCTACTAGGACTCCACCTCCCTTGTGGAAGGTGGACTCCTCCCTCTTGCGGCCGGCCAAGCCCCTAGGGAAAACCCTAGGGTGCCCCACCTTCCCCCTCTTCCTCCTATATATAGTGGAGGGTTTTGAGGGCAGCCACCACCAGAAAAGCCACGTGCTGCCCTCCTCCCTCTAGATCGTCTCTCTCCTATAGATCTGTTCGGTATAATTTAGCGAAGCCTCTGCCGGATCAGTTCCACCACCATAGCCACCACGCCGTTGTGCTACCAGAGAACTCATCTACCTCTCCACACTCGCTTGCTGGATCAAGGAGGTGGAGATCTTCATCGAGCTGTACGTGGGCTGAACGCGGAGGTGTCGTCCGTTCGGCGCTAGATCGGAAGGACCGTGATTGGATCGCGGGACGGATCGTGATTGGATCGCGGGACGGCTTGCGATTTGGATCGCGAAGGCGTTCGACTACATCAACCGCGTTTCCTGACGCTTCCCGCTTAGCGATCTGCAAGGGTATGTAGATCCACTCTCCCCCTCGTAGATGCTCATCACCATGGATAGATCTTGCGTGTGCGTAGGAATTTTTTTGTTTCCCATGCAACGTTCCCCAACAGTGGCATCATGAGCTAGGTCTATGCGTAGATGAGATCTCGAGTAAAACACAAAGGAGTTTGTGGGCGTTGATATTCAGATTGCTTCCCTCCTTAGTCTTTTCTTGATTCAGCGGTATTGTGGGATGAAGCGGCTCAGACCAACCTTACTCGTCCACGTACGAGAGACCGGTTCCATCGACTGACATGTAACTTTGTTGCATAAGATGGCTGGTGGGTGTATGTCTCTCCCACTTTAGTTGAATCGGATTTGACAGAGGCGATCCTTGTAGAAGGTGAAATGGCAACTTGTATATCACCGTTGTGGTTTTGCGTAGGTAAGAATCGTTCTTGCTAGATACCCATAGCAGCCACGTAAAACA
The DNA here is from genome assembly GCA_039707655.1 of Elymus sibiricus. Classification (NCBI taxonomy): domain Eukaryota; kingdom Viridiplantae; phylum Streptophyta; class Magnoliopsida; order Poales; family Poaceae; genus Elymus; species Elymus sibiricus. The sequence continues at coordinate 122,452,250 of CM077663.1, forward strand.
TGCAACAACAAATTAGAGGACGTCTAACTTGTTTTTGCAGGGTATGTTGTGATATGATATGTCCAAAGACATGATGAGATATATGTGATGTATGAGATGATCATGTTTTTGTATAGATAATCATGACTTGCATGTCGTTGAGTACGGCAACCGGCAGGAGCCATAGGGTTGTCTTTAATTATTATGTGGCCTGCATGTCACTCATTAAGCGCTATGTAATGCTTTTCTTTATCGCTAAGCGGTAGCAATAGTAGTAGAAGCATGGTTGGCGCGACAACCCCGATGGCGACACGTTGATGGAGATAAAGATGATGGAGATCATGGTGTCATGCCGGTGACGATGGAGATCATGCCGATGCTTTGGAGAAGTTCATGGCCATATCATGTCACTTATGATTTGCATGTGATGTTAATCCTTTTATGCACCTTGTTATGCTTAGGACAACGGTAGCATTATAAGGTGATCCCTCACTAAAAATTTCAAGATAAAATTGTGTTCTCCCCAAGTGTGCAACGTTGCGAAAGTTCGTCGTTTCGAGACACCACGTGATGATCGAGTGTGATAGACTCTACGTTCGCATACAACGGCTGCAAGCCAGTGTTGCACATGCGGAACACTCGGGTTAAACTTGACGAGCCTAGCATGTACAGACATGGCCTCGGAACACAGGAGACCGAAAGGTCGAACATGAGTCATATAGTAGATATGATCAACATGGAGATGTTCACCATTGAAACTACCTCATCTCACGTGATGATCGGACTTGGGTTGGTGGATTTGGATCATGTCACACTTAGACAACCAGAGGGATGTTGATTTGAGTGGGAGTTTTTTAGTAATATGATTAATTGAACTCATTATCATGAACATAGTCTAAGTTGTCTTTGCAAAATTATGTTGTAGATCAATAGCTCGCGATGTAGCTCCCCTGTGAATTTTGATACGTTCCTAGAGAAAAAGTAAGTTGAAAGATGGTAGTAGCTGTTATGCGGACTGGGTCCATAAACTGAGGATTGTCCTCATTGCTGCACAGAAGGCTTATGTCCTTGATGCACCGCTCGGTGCGCCACCCCCTCTAGCGTCGTCTGTGGATGTTGTGAACATTTGACAGACACGTTCTGATGACTACTTGATAGTTCAGTGCGTAATGCATTACCGCTCAGAATTGAGGCACCAAAAACGTTTTGAACGTGATAACCCACAAGTATAGGGGATCAGTTGTAGCCTCTTTTGATAAGTAAGAGTGTCGAACCCAACGAGGAGCTAAAGGTAGAACAAATATTCCCTCAAGTTCTATCGACCACCGATACAACTTTACGCACGCTTAACGTTCGCTTTACCTAGAACAAGTATGAAACTAGAAGTACTTTGTAGGCGTAACGGGATAGGTTTGCAAGGTAATAAAGAACACGTAAATAAAATCTAGGGGCTGTTTAGATGAAGAAACAACTAAGTTAGTCTTAGTAGAGAACTTTTTGTCACAAGAAAGTTATTTGTCCCTAGGCAATCGATAACTAGACCGGTAATCATTATTGCAATTTTATATGAGGGAGAGGCATAAGCTAACATACTTTCTCTACTTGGATCATATGCACTTATGATTGGAACTCTAGCAAGCATCCGCAACTACTAAAGATCATTAAGGTAAAACCCAACCATAGCATTATAAGGTATCAAGTCCTCTTTACTCCCATACGTAAACAACCTACTTACTCGGGTATGTGCTTCCGTCACTCACGCCACCCACCATAAGCGAATCATGAACATATTGCAAACCCTACAGCGGGGATCCCTCACGCTTGCGCGACACGGAGAGCACCATAGGACAGCACCAATAATAAAACATGCAACTCCCAATCATGATCATCAATCAACCCATAGGACAAAATGGATCTACTCAAACATCATAGGATAGCCATACATCATTGGGAAATAATATATAGAGTTGAGCACCATGTTTAAGTAGAGATTACAGCGGGGTGAAGGGGTGTTACACCGCTGCATAGAGGGGAAGAGAGTTGGTGATGACGGCGGCGAAGTTGTTGGTGTAGATCGCCGTCACGATGATGGCCCCGGCGGCGTTCCGGCGCCACCGAGAGAGAGGGGGAGAGAGCCCCCCTCCTTATTCTTCTTCCTTGACCTCCCCCCTAGATGGGAGGAGGGTTTTCCCTCTGGTCCTTGGCTTCCATGGCGGCGGAGGGGCGGGAGCCCCTCTGAGATTGGATCTCTCTCTCTGTTTCCTTCTGTTTCCGCGTTCCCCGATTCTGGCCTTTCACCGTTTCTTAAATTCCCGGAGATCTGTAACTCCGATTGGGCTGAAATTTTAACACGATTTTTATCCGGATATTAGCTTTCTTGCGGCGAAAGAAGGGCACCAACCCCCTTACGGGGTGGCCACAAGACATCCTGGCGCGCCCTACCCCCCAGGGCGCGCCCCTATAGCTTGTGGGCCCCTCGGGCACCGCCTTCAGTTGATTCCACTTCCCAAAATTCACATATATTCCAAAAAAATCTCCGTAAGTTTTTATCCCGTTTGGACTTCGTTTGATATGGATTTTCTGCGAAACAAAAAACATGCAACAAACAGGAACTGGCACTGGGCACCGGATCAATATGTTAGTCCCAAAAATAGTATAAAAAGTTGCCAAAAGTATATGAAAGTTGTAGAATATTGGCATGAAACAATCAAAAATTATAGATACGATGGAGACGTATCAGAACGTCACGGAGCATATAAGATGTTCCAAGAGCTGAAATTGAGATTTCAGGCTCACGCCCGTGTTGAGAGGTATGAGACCTCCAACAAGATTCTTTGCCTGCAAGATAAAGGAGAATAGCTCAATGGGTGAGCATGTGCTCAGATTGTCTGGGTGCTACAATCGCTTGAATCGAGTGGGAGTTGATCTTCCAGATAAGATAGTGGTTGATATAGTTCTCCAAGTCATTGCCACAAAGATACTAGAGCTTCGTGATGAACTATGAAATGCCAGGGATGGAAATAATGATACCCAAGCTATTTGCGATGTTTGACACCGCGAAGGTAGAAATCAAGAAGGAGCATCAAGTGTTGATGGTTAGTAAAACCACTAGTTTCGAGAAGGGCAAGGGCAAGGAGGGAAACTTCATGGATGGCAAGCCAGTTGCTGCTCCAGTAAAGAAACCCAAGGTTGAACCTAAACCCGAGACTGAGTGTTTCTATTATGAGGAGAACGGTCACTGAAGCGGAACTGCCCTAGACACTTGGTAGATAAGAAGGCCGGCAACGTCAACAGAAGTATATTTGATATACGTTTTATTTATGTGTACCTTGCTAGTACTCCTAGTAGCACCTGGGTATTAGATACCGGTTCAGTTGCTAAATATTGATAACTCGAAATAAAAGCTACAGAAGAAACGGAGAATAACTAAGGGTGAGGTGACGATGTGTGTTGGAAGTGTTTCCAAGGTTGATGTGATCACCATTGCACGCCCCCTCTACCTTCGGGATCGGTGATGAACCTAAATAAATGTTATTTGGTGTTTGCATTGAGCATAAACGTGATTAGATCGTGTTTATTACAATACGGTTATTCATTTAAGTTAGAGAATAATATTTATTCTGTTTACATGAATAATACCTTCAATGGTCATGCACCCAATGTGAATGGTTCATTGAATCTCGATCGCAGTAATACACATGTTCATTGATGCCAAGAGATGCAAAGTTAATAATGATAGTACCACATACTTGTGGCACTGCCGCCAAGGTCATATTGGTGTAAAGCGCATGAAGAAACTCCATGCTGATGAATCTTTTGACTCACTCGATTTCGAATCGGTTGAGACATATGGACCATGCCTCTTGGGCAAGATGACTAAGACCCCGTTTTCCGATATGATGGAGCGGGCAAGTGACTTATTGGAAATGATACATGTTGATGTAGCAGTCCAATGAGTGTTGAAGCGTGCGGTGGATATCGTTATTTTCTTACCTTCACTGATGATTTGAGTAGATATGGGGATATTTACTTGATGAAACACAAGTCTGAGCTGTTTGAAAAGTTCAAGCAATTTTAGAGTGAAGTTGAAGATCATCGTTACAAGAAGATAAAATGTCTACGATATGATCGTGGAGGTGAATATCTAAGTTACGAGTTTGGTATGCAACTTAAGACAATGTGGAAATCGTTTCACAACTCACGCCGCCTGGAACACCATAGTGTGCTGATGTGTCCGAACGTCGTAGTCGTGCTATATTGGATATGGTGCATACTATGATGTCTCTTATCGTTTTACCACTATCGTTTTGGGGTTATGCATTAGAGACAACTACTTTCACTTTAATAGGGCACCATCTAAATCCGTTGAGATGACACCATATGAATTATGGTTTGACAGAAACCTAAGCTGTCATTTCTTAATGTTTGGGGCTGCGACGCTTATGTGAGAAAGGTTTCAACCTAATGAGCTCGAACCCAAAGCGGATAAATGCATCTTCATAGAATACCCTAAGGTAACAGTTGGGTATACCTTCTATCTCAGATCCAAAGGCAAAGTGTTTGTTGCTAAAATGGGTCCTTTCTCGAGAAAGAGTTTCTCTCGAAAGAATTGAGTGAGAGGAAAAGTAGAACTTGATGAGGTTATTGAACTGTAACTTCAGTTGGATTGTAGCACGGCACAGAAAGATGTTTCCGCGGCGCCTACACCAAATTGAAGAGGAAGCTAATGATGATGATCATGAAACTTCGGATCAAGTTACTACCGAATCACGTAGGTCGACAAGGACACATACTGCCCTGAGTGGTACGGCAATCCTGTCTTGGAAATCATGTTGTTAGACAACGATGAGTCTACAGACTATGAAGAAGCGATGGTGGGCCCGGATTCCAACAAATGGCTAGGAGCCATGAAATCCGAGAAAGGATCCATGTATGAAAACCAAGTATGGACTTTGGTAGACTTGTCCGTTGAACGGTAGGCCGTTGAGTACAAGTGGACCTTTAAGAAGAAGACAAACGTTGATGGTAAATGTCACCATTTATAAAGCTCGACTTGTGGCAAAAGAAGTTTCCGACAAATTCAAGGAGTTGACTACGATGTGACTTTCTCACCCGTAGCGATGCTAAAGTCTGTTGGAATTATGTTAGCAGTTGCTGCATTTTTCGATTATGAAATTTGGCAGATGGATGACAAAACATAGTTTCCTTAACGGTTTCCGTGAGGAAAGGTTGTATGTGATGCAACCAGAAGGTTTTGTCAGTCCTAAGGATGCTAAAAGGTATGCAAGCTCCAGCGATCCTTCTATGGACTGGAGCAAGCATCTCGGAGTTGGAATATACGCTTTGATGAGGTGATCAAAGCTTTTGGGTTTACACAAAGTTTATAAGAAACTTGTATTTACAAGAAAGTGAGTGGGAGCACTATAGAATTTCTGATAAGTATATGTGGTTGACATATTGTTGATCGGAAATAATGTAGAATTTCTGGAAAGCATAAAGGGTTGTTTGAAAGGAGTTTTTCAAAGGAAGACCTGGATAAAGCTACTTAAATGTTGGGCATCGAGATCTATAGAGATAGATCAAGACGCTTGATAAGACTTTCAATGAGTACATACCTTGACAAGATTTTGAAAGAGTTCAAAATGGATCAGTCAAAGAAGGAGTTCTTGTTTGATTTGTAAGGTGTGGAGTTGAGTGAGACTTAAAGCTCGACCACGGCAGAAGAGAGAGAAAGGACGAAGGTCGTCCCCTATGCCTTATCCATAGGCTCTGTATAGTATGCCATGTTGTGTACCGCACCTGGTGTGTGCCTTGCCATGAGTCTGTCAAGGGGTACAAGAGTGGTCCTGGAGTGGATCACTGGACAGCGGTCAAAATTATCCTTAGTAACTAGAGGACTAAGGAAATATTTCTCGATTATGGAGGTGATAAAGAGTTCGCCGTAAAGGGTTACGTCGATGCAAGCTTTGATACCAATCCGGATGACTCTGAGTATCAATCCGGATACGTATAGTGGAGCAGCCATTTGGAATAGCTCCAAGTGGAGCATGGTAGCATCTGCAGTATGACATAGATTTGCAAAGAACACACGGATCTGAATGTTGCAGAACGTTGACTAAAACCTCTCTCACATGCAAAACATGATCGAACCCCAGAACTCATTGGGTGTTAGATTCATAACAATGTAAATCACATAGCGATGTGTGCTAGATTATTGACTCTAGTGCAAGTGGGAGATTGTTGGAAATATGCCCTAGAGGCAATAATAAAATGGTTATTATTATATTTCCTTGTTCATGATAATCGTTTATTATCCATGCTATAATTGTATTGATTGGAAACTCAAATACATGTGTGGGTACATAGACAACACTGTGTCCCTAGTATGCCTCTAATAGACTAGCTCGTTGATCAAAGATGGTCAAGGTTTCCTAGCCATAGACATGAGATGTCATTTGACAACGGGATCACATCATTAGGAGAATGATGTGATGACAAGACCCAAACTATGAACGTAGCATATGATCGTGTCAGTTTATTTGCTATTGTTTCTGCATGTCAAAGTATCTGTTCCTATGACCATGAGATCATGCAACTCACTGACACCGGAGGAGTACCTTGTGTGTATCAAACGTCGCAACATAACTATAAAGATGCTCTACAGGTATCTCCGAGGGTGTCTGTTGAGTTGGCATGGATCAAGACTGGGATTTGTTACTCCGTGTGACGGAGAGGTATCTCAGGGCCCACTCGGTAATACAACATCACAATGAGCCTTGCAAGCAAAGTGACTAAAGAGTTAGCCACGGGATCTTGTATTACGGAACGAGTAAAGAGACTTGCCGGTAACGAGATTGAACTAGGTATAGAGATACCGACGATCGAATCTCGGGCAAGTAACATACCGAAGAACAAAGGGAACTGCATACGGGGTTGACTGAATCCTTGACATAGAGGTTCAACCAATGAAGATCTTCGTAGGATATGTAGGAACCAATATGGGCATCTAGGTCCCGCTATTGGTTATTGAACGTAGAGGTGTCTCGGTCATGTCTACATAGTTCTCGAACCCGCAGGGTCTGCACACTTAACGTTCGGTGACGTTTCGATAGTATTGAGTTATGTATGTTGGTGACCGAAGGTTGTTCGGAGTCCCATATGAGATCCCGGACGTCACGAGGAGCTTCGGAATTGTCCGGAGGTAAAGATTGATATATAGGAAAGTGGTGTTTGGACTCCGGAAAAGTTTCGGGCACTTCCGGTAGTGTACCGGGAGTGACGAATGGGTTCCGGGGGTCCACCAAGTGGTGCCCACCCACCCCAGGGGCCACATGGGCCTAGGAGGTGGCGCACCAGCCCCTGGTGGGCTGGGCAGTCAGCCTCTAGAGGCCCTTGCACAAGGAGGTGGGGAGAGGGCCAAGTGGGAGGGAGTCCTACTAGGACTCCACCTCCCTTGTGGGAGGTGGACTCCTCCCTCTTGCGGCTGGCCAAGCCCCTAGGGGAAACCCTAGGGCGCCCCACCTACCCCCTCTTCCTTCTATATATAGTGGAGGGTTTTGAGGGCAGCCACCACCTGAAAAGCCACGTGCTGCCCTCCTCCCTCTAGATCGTCTCTCTCCTCTAGATCTGTTCGGTATAGTTTAGCGAAACTCTGCCGGATCAGTTCCACCACCACCGCCACCACGTCGTTGTGTGCCAGAGAACTCATCTACCTCTCCACCCTCGCTTGCTGGATCAAGGAGGTGGAGATCGTCATCGAGCTGTACGTGGGCTGAACGCGGAGGTGCCGTCCGTTCGACGCTAGATTGGAAGGACCGTGATTGGATCGCGGGACGGATCGTGATTGGATTGCGGGACGGATCGTGATTGGATCGCGGGACGGCTTGCGATTTGGATCGCGAAGACGTTCGACTACATCAACCGCGTTTCCTAACGCTTCCCGCTTAGCGATCTACAAGGGTATGTAGATCCACTCTCCCCCTCGTAGATGCTCATCACCATGGATAGATCTTGCGTGTGCGTAGGAAATTTTTTGTTTCCCATGCAACGTTCCCCAACAAAAATTGTGTCAGCAAAATTTTTAGTTACAAACAACACCGTAAGGAGTACAAAATACACATCTTGAGAATATAGGATACCTTCTTGCCAACGCGGCTGCCAGCAGCCACAACGTCCCTTTTGTTAGGCATGAAGTCGTCTGCATCGTTATCTACAGCCTTGCAAACCATCTAGCTGTCGATGGTGAATGAAAGCATGAACACATCATGGGAACAGATGTGAAAGAAGCACGCGACAAAAAAGATTTCACATAGATATCATCATGAAAAGCATGATCGAAGAAATGCACAGAAATGACCGGTAACAACAATTTGTTTTATCATTCGGATGATGATAATTTGGGGCCTAATGCATGAATAACTTGTTTTCTTAAAAGTTTTCATCTAAGGACTCCATCAAGTGAACATGGCAAAATAACAATGTTAGCACATGCCCCAACAAATGGAATACTTAAACTGCATCAGAACATAACCTATAAGATGAAACACTACCGTAAACTAACAAATCATGATTAACATCAAAGATCTTACCAACATAGATTCTATGTTCTTGCCATGGAAAGAACATAGAACAGTTTGGATCTGTGTGCATATGTTGTACAAAAAGTTTTATGTATAAATTTTGAGATAAGTACATGAACAAAAACAGACAGAACTACAAAAATGACGGTGTGTCATAACACAAACATTTATATGCATCACCCATAATCTAGAAAGCATGTTTGACATTATAAATGTTGTCGCCATAGATTTGTTGTTATTGCCATCTGTTTTCAACTGTTATTGTCGTCTGTTTCCAAGTGTTGTTGCCATCGGTTTTCAACTGTTATTCCTGTCTGTTTTCAAATCTTATTGCCATATGTTTTCAACTGTTCTTGCCATCTGATTGCAACTGTTCTTGCCATCTGATTTCAACTATGACAAGAACAGTCAACATATTGGATGCGAAGGGATATGGTGATTTTATTTCCATTTGTTTTCAACTATTATTGCCATGCCAACATATGATTGTACATGAAGTTGCCATGTATGCAATTTACCAGATACACAATCACAACTTAAATTCAGCCCAAACAACCATGAGAAATCTGAACCACCCCTGGTCAAAATATGCACATCCAAGACCCGGATCCAGTAGGCCACAAACAACATCGAAGCAGGAATTTACAATGAAAATCTACACCCAAGTGCCTGACGGTCGAACCTGTTGGAACACGAATCTACAATCTAGCGACTTAACGAGAATCACACAACGATTAATCTGTGGGGGGAGAGGGAATCAAACCTCAACTGCCGAGAACGTGTAGATTACCGCGATGCAGACAGTCGTCGCGACAAATCCACTTAGCGGAGCGGCCCTCAGGGATTTCCACGACCGCCAGAGAGGCAGAACCAGATCCTAGTCCCGACGCATGCCGCCTCCGCCCGCAGCCTCCACCATACTTCGTCCGCCAACTACGTCGGAGCACCTTCTAGCCGGCGGAAGCACCACAAAGATGCGTGCACTTCGCCCGGAAGTTGTCGTCGTCGTCAGAGCACCTACGCATCGGCAGGAGCACTGCAAAGACACACACACTACACCCACCGCCTCCTGCTCTGGCGATAGAGAAACCAACATTGCAGGGGGTGGATTGGGGAGCAACCGCACTGGGAGTAGAAGCAGGGGATTAGGGGAAATGAAGAGCGACGCACGGCGGAGATTGCGACAGGGAGTGGGAGTGGGGAGGAAATGGAGGTTGCTGTGGGAGTGGGAGGGGCACGTGGCGAGCAGTTCGGGAGAGTGCATCGACGTGTGGCGAACCGTTTGGAACGAAGTCGGTTCGTCCGGACTCGTTACCGTCACACGTGGTAGAAACTCCCGCGATGCGATTCATGCATGAAAACGGACGGTGCCAAGGTCGTTCGGACAACATACTTAAAACACCGGCCGTTTGGCCGTTATTGATTCCGTAGTAATATGGTTGTGGTCGGGACTCAGAATCATTTTCTTCATGCCTGTTGTCCTCTCTGTTCAGACTCTCACCTTCACCTCGCTTACAGTGGGACTTTCTGGACTGGCCTCTGTGCCGAGATTGGCCTCCTTGCCGCCTCTATCTCTGACCCCTTCTTCCACCCCCGCTCCGGCCCCTCTCCCTCCCATCTCCGGCGGCCACGGTGGCCGACGGTGAGTGGGTGGGGGCTCGGTTCGTGTGCCATATGTATAGTTGTAGGACTTTCCTTCCCAATAAACCAGATCTGAGGCCTTCTTCTTGCTTTGTGGGGGTCTTCGTTTTGGCCATGCTGGCTAGAATAAAGGTCGCTGGAGCTGACCATATGCCTAGATCTGAGGCCCTTCCCCAAGATAAAGGAGTGGAGGAGGGTTATGGTGTGCTTGATTCAGTTTCTTCTTCTTCCGGGTCGCTCTTGTCTTCATGGAGAAGAGAAGAGAGACAGAGGAGGTGAAGAATGCCTGGATCTGGCGTTGTATGTCGTGTATCCCCCTGATGTGGAAAAGGATCTTCCGCTCGTCTTCGTTTCCTGACACCGCCGTGGTGGTGGATAAGGAAAAGGGGAGGAGCAGAGAGATGGAAACGGCGGATGGGGTGAGAGCTCACCATCGATGGTGCTTCAGGCAGAGCTACGACGCCCACGATTGGCAGCCGGCCTTCTTCGCCACGCCATCGATTCTTCTGGTCAAAAGGCGGCCATGGTTATTCCTCCTGGCCTCGATGCCAAAGGGGAGCAGGTCAGTTTCTGTTCGGAGTCCATGTCTTCCATCTCCGGTGAGCTTGGCTGCTGGAGGCGAAGCCATGGAGACTGCGGCGACCCAAGTGGTTTCGTCCCCGGTGTCGTCGTGGTTGAATCCAATAAGAAATTGTGTTGGACCCGATCGCCTTTTTCATTCCATGTATGGGTCCTTTTTAGAAAAGTCAAGGACTGTTCTGTAGTTTCTCTTTTCTGTTGGGTTCTGTTGTAATATGTACCGCAATGCTTATCTAATGATGTTTGGGTCCTTCCGGACCCTAGTACTGTTCAAAAAAAAAAAAACGCCTGCAGTCTCTTGAAACTAGGACGGATGGGCATACCCAGCAGAATCCTCATAGGATGTGGCCCCTATGCAACTAGTGAACCCAGCGGTTTTCATTGACCGTTGAAATCGTTGACTGACAGCGAACTTGTGGACACCCTTGCAACCCTGCTGTACTGCGGCGACGAACGACGACTCCGCGATAGGTACGGGACAGCCGGACACTCATCTCCGTGCGAAAATCAAAGAAGCACCACAAAAATGCAGGGTGGAAGCTCTTACAAGACTTTTTTGTGCGCGTCGCTCTCAAAGGAATATTCCGTGCCAGGCCGCCGCTTCTTAAGCTCCTCTGTCCGATGGGTGGGAGGAGGAGGAGGCCACGCTGGTAGGAGGACGGAGCACCATGGATTCCCTCTGTAAGCACCACACCATGGCTTCCCGTCTCTCTCTCTCTCTCTCTCTCTCAGCATAGTGCACAGATTTAAGTTAGCGCCGATGTATACCCCCCCCCCCCCCCCCCCCCCCCCCCACACACACACACACACACACACACACAAGCTCGACTTCATCTGAATTTTTTGATCTCGGAGTACCGCAATTTCATATGGCAAAGATTGGTTCTGTATCAAATTGCTTCGTCAGAATCTCGAGTAGTTACTTAGCTTCAAGATCCTGTAAACTGAATGCATTCTCTGACAGGGCGCACCTCCGTCATTGCCCTTGTGCTCCTATTCCTTGGAGGATCCGATGCCGACCCAGCTGCCCGTCGCCACGGTCAGCTGGATGGCAACCACAAGAAGCAGCCACTACAGACATCCAGACCTTACAACATCGCCCACAGGGGTTCCAATGGCGAAATACCCGAAGAGACAGCTGCGGCATACTTGGTAACCACCGATTTACTCCTCAATTACTTGCCCTTCCTTCTATGTTGTATCAGATTCAGATGGTAGTATATTTTAGTGCCACGTCAAATTGAACTGTATTAAGTATTGAGCCTTACAGTCTTCAGTACCCGAGAAGACTTGTAGAATAAATTTAGGACAGCACATTCACATGCCCACCCATGATGAAAGGAGGTGTATGCTGAAGAATATCCCCAAGATCATGTCATGTCCGGATTGTTTCCTGTTTTTTATACTGATGGAGATTCTCTGAAGACTGAAATCCAATATCTTAATGCAAACCTGTTTTTTTTTTTCTTTTTGAAACGGAACCTGAATATATTTGTGCATTGTTTATGTCAGAGGGCTATCGAGGAAGGTGCAGACTTCATAGAGACTGATATACTTGCATCAAAGGACGGGCATCTGATATGTTTTCATGATGTAATACTGGAAAACACGACCGACATCGGCAACCGTACTGAGTTCGCTGCCAGGAAGAGAACCTATGAAGTCCAGGGAGTGAATATGACTGGGTGGTTTATCGGTAAGCGACATCATGTCTCAAGCTTCTTCTGTTGCTAACTTGCTATTTATAACATTTTTTGGCTGTGAATCTACCTTTGACTTTTCGAGTTCTTCTTGCTTCCAGTGGATTTTACACTAAGAGAACTGAAATCACTGAGGGTGAAACAGCGCTTCAATTTCAGGGATCAACAGTATAATTGTATAACTTTTGTCTTCTCTATCTCTTGCTTTTTCATATTGCATTCTGCTTTCTTAAATACTGCTCACATCTCATCACTAATGAAATAAAATACAGTATTAATTCGGATGCCTTGATCTGTATAAATTGCTATTTAAATGTCCCTATAAATATATAATCCCTTTTCTCTTTGCAACTGCTAATAATGTTCTCCTACTATATTGCAGGGAAGTACAATATTCTTACATTTGATGAGTTTATTTTGATTGCACTTCATGCTGACAGGGTGGTCGGAATATACCCAGAGATCAAGAATCCTATTTTCATCAACCAGCATGTAGGTGATTTCAACCTAACCAACTCCTGAGGACACTTTGTTTACTTATAAAAATGAACCAACTTTAATATCTACCGATTTCTTGACCTTTTTCCACAATATGATTACGAAATAAACATGCAGGTCAAGTGGTCAGGTGGCAAGAAGTTTGAGGACAAGTTTGTCGAGACGCTTCTCAAGTACGGCTACAAAGGCGAATACATGTCTAAAGATTGGCTCAAGAAGCCGCTATTCATCCAATCCTTTGCTCCAACTTCACTAATTTACATCTCAAACATGACAAATGCTCCAAAACTGCTTCTAATAGACGAAACCACAATTCCAACTCAAGATACCAACCAGGTAATATCAGCAGTAAGCACTACCTTTTTATCCTACCAAGTTCATCACCGAAAACTCTTAGTTTTCAAAGACCATTTCTAACCTGCAGTCATACTATGAGATAACTTCAAACGGCTATCTCGCGTTCATAAGGAAGTATGTAATTGGGATTGGGCCATGGAAGGATACAATTATCCCCCCCGAGAATAACCATCTAGGCCCTGCAACCAATCTTGTGGCACGGGCACATGCTCTGAATCTTCAGGTCAGCGACACATTTCTCTCTGTTATACATGTACATATACATATGCCAGGTCTTTGATGACAGTACCATGCTGAATCGTGGTGGCGTTCCAGGTGCATCCATACACATTCAGAAATGAAAACTCATTCCTGCACTTCAACTTCCATCAAGACCCTTATGCTGAATATGAGTACTGGCTCAGAGAGATCGGAGTCGACGCGCTCTTCACCGATTTCACCGGCAGCTTGCACAAGTACCTGGAGTGGACAGCTCCACACCAAAAGAAGGAAAAAAAATGCAGAGGAACTCCTGCATGAGATCGCCAACACGCTGAAGGTTGATGTTCGCTAAAGCTTAGGTTGCCAAGTCTGTATACCTCCTCCCTTCCAGGAGCTATTTCATTGTTGTCGGGAGAAAATGAAATGGTTAATACTAGTACCATTCTATGTAATTGCTTCCTATAAATCACGGTAAGTGCCAACTGTAGAGCATCATGGAGTTTGAAAAAACTTCATTTGGTGAAAAATTTCGTTCCGTTTGGGCGGGACATGTTAATGGTTTTTAAAATGGATAATTAGGCATGCAGTCTGAATCGTTTTCCTGAGCATAGGCGACGAGGCGGATGATTCGGTCATCTACCCTTCTCTCCGGCACCAGTCATCTACCCTTCTCGCCGGCGCCAGGGCGCATCGACGGGCAAACTTATGTGTTTCATGTTCGACGACAGCTCGTTATGTGTTTCATCCGGGTTGGGCTGACATTTAATTATGCTCGCGTTGTTTCTTTTTATCGGTATGGTCTAACTTGATGGGTGGATCGATGTGATGTTGTAACACGTCGCAATGTTGGTAGCCACCGATAGTGTTCACATTAACCCCATGGTGTTCACATTAGCCCGACACAAACACCACGGTTACCTGCTAGTAGGCTCATACCTCCTCAGGCAGGAAATACACTCTTAGAAATGGGTCCCACCAACGACCTCCAAGGTCCTGAGCCACCACGGCCAAGCATTCGTGTCATTGTCGGCTCACCAGCAACTCTTCCTAGGAGCTTGTTTTTTGTTAGAGCATCCACAAGAGATTTCTAAAAGAAACTCTCCCCTCATTTAACGAAAAAGGCTTTCGTCCCGCTTTATATATAAAACACCGAACCACAAACACCACGATACAAACTAACACCATCACTGCACACAACACACACACCCAAGGCAAGATACAAAGATGCTGAGCACCGTCACACCACCCCAACGACTACCAAGCCACTACATATGAGGGAAGACGATCCGCTTGGAGCCAACGGAGACCTCCACCACGAGCAATCCTTCGAGGAGAGGTGAGACGGAAAATGACGGAGCAAGGAATCCAAGATGGTGCCTCCTAAAAGGGAACGACCACTGATATCCGCCACCGTCCGATCCTGAAGATTGAGTTTTCACCTGGAGCATCTTGAAAGAGTAGGGACACCGCGATGGAGCCTTCATGAAGGATACAGCGTCCGCGGACGCCGCCGCTGTCGGCCAACACAATGATTGGGAAAGTGATGTGTTAGAGATACGACACACAATCGAATACGATGAAGAACGAAATCAAGCAAAGGGACACAAGATTTTAAAGTGGAAAACCCCTCTAACACGAAGGGGAAAAAACCACGGGCGCCAGCCAGCCAAATTTCACTATATCGGGAGAGGTTACAAACGCCGGGGATTTACAACTGATAAACTTGTCCCGTGCGGCGGCTTACAAGAGGTATATATAACACATGAGTCCTAGGTCAACCCTGATCCAACGGGCCTCGCTCCGCTCGCTCGTCAGAAGTTGGCCTTTCTCTTTATATTGGAATTTGGAGCATAACATAACAAACTCCACCTTGAGACAAATTCCATCTTGTAGCATGAATGAGAACCTTCTCCCTGAACAACAAAGAAAACACTTTCGGCGCCAAACAGCCATTAGGGCTAATGAGTTACACCAACTAAGTCTGAGCAAAGCTCAAACTTAGCAACATGAACTGGCTTTGTCAACATATCAGAAGGATTATCATGAGTACTAATCTTGCATACCTTCAGTTTACCTTGCTCAACAATGTCTCGAACAAAATGATATTTGACATCAATGTGCTTTGTTCTCTCATTGAACATTTGATCCTTAGTGAGGTATATGGCACTCTGACTATCACAAAACAGATTAATGCAAGAATTATCTCCACAAAGCTCAACATACAAACCTTTCAGCCAAACTGATTCTTTATATGCTTCAGCAATAGCCATGTATTCTGCTTCAATGGTAGATTGAGCAACTACTGCCTGTAGTGTGGCCCTTCAACTCACGGCACAACCACCAACAGTGAACACATAACCAGTAAGGGACCTCCTCTTGTCCAAGTCGCTGGAAGCAAAATCTGAATCCACATAGCCAGCTAGTCCCTCACCAGTCCTGCCGAATTTCAAACAAGCATTGGAAGTGCCACGAAGGTACCTGAAAATCCACTGAACGGCCTTCCAATGTTCTTTACCAGGGTTAGCCATATATCTACTAACCAAACTCATTGCAAATGACAAATCAGGCCTAGAACACACCATGGCATACATTAAAGAACCGACAGCACTAGAATATGGAACTCTTGACATATACTCAAACTCTTCATCCGTACTAGGACATTGAGAAGATGACAATTTGAAATGAGGAGCAATAGGAATGCTTACTGACTTAGCATCATGCATGTTAAAACGATGAAGAACTTTCTGAATGTAACTTTGCTGACTAAGAAATAACAAACCAGAATTTCTGTCCCTGGTAATCTCCATACCTAGAATTTTCTTAGCAGCACCAAGATCCTTCATGTCAAACTCACTACTTAATTGTGCCTTTAAAGAAGTGATCTCTCTCTTGCCCTTGGCGGCAATCAACATGTCATCAACATATAACAGCAAGTATATATGCGATCCATCAACAAATTTAATGTAAACACAACTATCATATGCAGACCTCTTAAATCCATGTGCAATCATAAATGAATCAAACCTTTTATACCATTGTCTCGGAGACTGTTTCGAACCATATAAGGACCTCTTTAACTTGCAAACAAAGTTCTCCTTACCAGGTATGAAACCCTCTGGTTGGTCCATGTAAATTTCCTCCTCTAGTCCTCCATGCAGAAAAGTTGTCTTGACATCTAACTGCTCAAGCTCAAGATCATTCATAGCAACAATACCGAACAATGCATGAATGGAACTATGCTTGACAATTGGAGAGAACACATAATTATAATCAATACCTGGTATCTGACTAAAGCCCTTAGCCACTAACCTTGCCTTAAACCTTGCGAGCTCATTAGGAGACAAACCTTCCTTTCTTTTGAAGATCCATTTGCAACGAACGATCTTCTTTTGTTTAGGCAAGCGCACAACATCCCATGTGCCATTTTTCTCAAGTGATTGCATCTCCTCCTGCATAGCAGCAATCCACTTCTCACGGTCATCGGAAACAACGGCTTCAGTGTATGTGGATGGCTCATGGATGTTCTCAAGCCGTCCAGCACAACTAAAAGCATAATGAACAATGTCACACTCCTCAATTAGGCGTTTAGGTTTGTTAATGACTCTCTTTCTCATGCCATCTACAAGAGACTGAATTTGTGGCTGCAAAACAGGGGGTGAGCGTTGCACAACATCATCATCATGAATCTCTGTATCTGGAGCATCATCAACATTATCATGAACCTGTGCATCTGGAGCAGTAACATTATTATCAACAATTTCGTTTTTCTCCTCATCAAAATGCTCCACCTGCACAGTAACTCGTTGTGGCTCCACATCAAAACTATTTGTGGACAGATCATCATGATACATAACAGATTCATTAAAAACAATGCTCCTACTCACAAAAACCTTATTAGTTTCAGGATTTCATAACCGATATCCCTTAACTCATGAACCATATCCAACAAACACACACTTAATAGCTCTAGGCTCAAGCTTTCCATTATCAACGTGTGCATATGCATTGCAACCAAAAACTCTCAATTGTGAATAATTAGCCGGTGTACCAGACCATACCTCAATGGGAGTTTTCTTATTAAGTGGAATGGATGGAGACCTGTTGATGAGGTAGCAGGCGGTGGAGGCTGCTTCAGCCCAAAAATGTTTGCCCATGCGAGCATTGGATAACATGCAGCGAGCCCTAGAGATGATGGTTCTGTTCATACGCTCAGCCACACCATTCTGTTGAGGAGTGTATGGGACGGTGTGGTGCCTGACGATGCCCAAGTTTCTGCAATACCTGTTAAAAGCTTTTGAACAGAATTCCATACCATTGTCAGTACGAAGTATTTTTACCTTCCTCTCAGTTTGCCTTTCTACCATAACTTTCCAATCCTTAAAGGCATCAAACACATCATATTTATTTTTCAGAAAATAAGGCCACACTTTTCTAGAGTAGTCATCAATAATTGTAAGCATATAACGAGCACCAGCAAGCGAGGGTTTATGGGAAGGTCCCCACAAATCAGCATGTACATAATCTAATATACCTTCTGTGGTATGAACAACAACATTGAACTTTACCCTCTTGTGCTTACCAAAGATGCAGTGCTCACAGAACTCCAAATCACTTACGTTGCAGCCATCCAGGAGTTCCCTCTTGGTCAATTCTGCCATGCCAAGTTTACTCATATGCCCAAGGCGCATATGCCAAATATTAGTTTTACTGGATTTATCAGAAGTAACAGCAGCAGCAGTACCAGTAATAGTGCTTCCACTAAGAACATATAACTTGGCAGAATTCATATCACCTATCATATGAATGAGGGAACCTCTTGTTACCTTCAAAACTCCACCTGAAATGGAGTGTTTGTACCCTTTGACGTCAAGAGTACTCAGCAAGATGAGATTTCTGGCCATGCTTGGTATGTGCCTCACATCTGTCAACGTGTGTATCATGTCGTCATGCATCCTGATCTGAACAGAACCAATGCCCACAATCTCACTTGGGTTGTCATCTCCCATACGCACAACATCTCCACTCTGCACAAACTCATAAGTACTGAACCAATCTCTGTTACAGCATATATGAAATGAACATGCAGAATCAAGTATCCATTCATCATGACATGAAACACAGCCAACAAAAACAACTAGAGCATCATCTGAATCAGATTTATTACCAGATGTAACATTGACCTTACCATCACCTTCAGATTTGTTTTTAGGTTTCCACGTATCGTTCCTTTTCTCCTTATTTTCCAGCTTCCAACATTCATCAATGAGGTGACCCTGTTTCTTACAATACCTACAGAACTTTTCTTTCCCAGATCCCCTGAACTTCTAACGACCTCTGCCGTTCTTACTTTTATCTCTGTTGTTGGGGTTGTATGTTTTCTGCTCAGGCCTACCTCATACCTGCAATGCTTCTCCTTTGGAGGACGATTCCTCAGATTGCAACATATCTTTCATCTTTTCCTTCTGTTGAAGGGCCTCATATACTTCCGCAACAGTTAGTTCATCACAACTATATAATAGCGTATCTCGGAAATTTGCAAGGGAACTAGGCAGCGAGCATAAAAGTAGAAGACCTAAATCTTCATCATCATACTGTAAGCACATTTGCTCCCTTGGTGGTTTTGGTAATTAATAAGAACATATATGTCATTGAACTAATGTTTCCACTAAGCATATTTCAGGAAAAGTTCAATGATAGGGATGGCAAAAAGATTGTGGAGAAACCCCAAGATGCAAGGAAATGGATTGGCAAAGCTTCAAGCAAGAGGACTCTACATTTTACTTTGTGAGAAATCACCTTGAGTCCATAGGAAAGCCAATACTATTAAAAGGGGGTAAGGTACTGCTGGTGAACAAGATGCTCCACGTGCACAAGTGATAGTCACCAAAAACACCCACAAACTCTTCCACAAAAGTCTGTCCAAGCCATTCATAAAAATCGGTGCAACCAACAATTCCCACTCGGTGCCACCGATTCCCAAACTCAGACAGACCCATGCCAAACCCTAGCCATTCGGTGCAACCGATTCTGCATCGGTGCCACCGAGTTCAGCTGCCAACTTTCTGTTACCTCGTTTCATAAAATCGGTCTTACCGAGTTTTTTTGGATCGGCGTCACCGAGTTGTGCAATCTGACCGTTGGTCACCTAATCGGTACCACCGAGAATTATGTATCGGTCTCACCGAGATTCAAAAGTTGCTGCCTTTTGGTCACTTCGGTACCACCGAGTTTTATACTTCGGTGTCACCGAGTTGGTCACTTTAGGTGTAACGGTTGGATTTTTGGGATGCCTATATATACCCCTTCACCACCACCCACTCGAAGGAGAAGCACTCAGAACTATTCCATACTTGCCCCATCCTATTTTCTGAGAGAGAGCCACCTACTCATGTGTTGAGATCAAGCTATTCCACTCCATCCATATGAATCTTGATCTCTAGCCTCCCCAAGTTGCTTTCCACCAAATCAATCTCTTCCACCATAGCCAAATCTGTGAGAGAGTGATTGTGTGTTGAGGAGTCTATCATCTTGAAGCACAAGAGCAAGGAGTTCATCGACATTGCCGAGCCTATTACCTTTTGGAGGGTGGTGCCTCCTAGATTGGTTAGGTGTCGCTTGGGAGCCTCCTACTTCGTGTTGTGGAGTTGAACCAAGAAGTTTGTACGGGCAAGGAGATCGCCTACTTCGTGAAGATCTACCCATAGTGAGGCTAGTCCTTCGTGGACGGAAGCCGTTATGGAATAGTCAAGGTTGCTACTTCGTGGACCCTTATGGGTGGAGCCCTCCGTGGACTCTCGCGACCGTTACCCTCCGTGGGTTGAAGACTCCATAAACGTGGACGTACGATAGCACCACCTATCAGAACCACGGGAAAAATCTATGTGTCTTCAAATTGCGTTTGATCTTCCTTCCTACCCTCTACTACATATGCTTGTTGTTACTTTCCGCTGCTATACTCTTAGACATGCATGTGTAGGGTGTGCTTGACTTGCTATCATTGCTAAAATCTGCCAACACTTAAAATTGGGAAAAGGTAGAATTTTTATTTGGTCAAGTAGTCTAATCACCCCCCTCTAGACATACTTTCGATCCTACAAGTGGTATCAGATCTTTGGTCTCTATTGCATTGGTCTCACAACCTAGGAGAGTATGGCGTCTAGTGAGGGAAATTATCACCGTAGAGGTCCGTACTTTGATGGCACAAATTTCGCTAGTTGGAAGCACAAAATGAAAATGCATATTCTTGGTCATAACCCCGCCGTTTGGGTTGTTTTTCGTGTTGGCTTGCAAGGTGAATTCTTTGGTGATGGAAAGGAACCGGATCGTGAAGCGACCGCGGATGAATTGAAGATGTTGCAATACAACGCTCAAGCATGTGGCATTCTCTTCAACTGCCTATGCCCCGAAGAATTCAACAAAATCAGCCGTCTTGAGAATGCAAAAGAGATTTGGGATACTTTGGTTGATATGCACGAAGGTACCGAATCCGTGAGAGAATCCAAGTTGGACGTTCTTCAAAGTCAGCTTGACAAGTTCAAGATGAAGGATGGTGAAGGAGTCGCTGAGATGTACTCTAGGCTAGCTCTCATCACAAATGAGATTGCCGGCTTAGGAAGCGAAGAAATGACCGACAAATTCATCATCAAGAAGATACTTAGAGCTTTGGATGAGAGATACGACACCGTGTGCACATTGATCCAAATGATGCCCAACTACAAAGATCTCAAGCCTACGGAAGTCATTGGAAGGATTGTTGCTCATGAGATGACACTCAAGGACAAAGAAGAGCTTCACAACAAGTCTAGCGGTGCTTACAAAGCCACAAGTGATGCTCCCGCAACTTCAAGCGACAACCTTGTCACCAATGAAGAGATAAGCCTCATGGTCAAGAAATTCAACAAGTTCTACAAGAATAGAGGCAAAGAACGAAGCTCCAACTCAAGATATGAAGAGAAGCGTTCGTCAAGTCGTGACCGAAACTGCTACAATTGTGAGAAGCCCGGACACTACTCCAATGAGTGCACGGCTCCCTACAAATGAAGAGAAGAGTCAGCAAGAAGACGAAGCTCAAGGAATGAATCACCTCAAAGAGAGAGAAAGAGTAGAGATGATCGTTATGAACGAAGACCCTCAAGGAGAAGTAGGGACTCGGAGAAGAAGGACAAGTACACCAAGAGCTACACAAGAAGAAGACATCAAGCTCATGTTGGTGAATGGGTTTCCGGCTCCGAATCCGACAACCACTCCGAGAGAAGCTATCACTCCAACTCCGACTATAGTCAAGATGAAGGTGTTGCCGGAATTGCACTAGTGACTACCGACTCCTATGATCTATTTGATTCACCAAATGAAGGGAGTGGAAGTTGCTTCATGGCTAAAGGCCCCAAGGAATCACACCCCGAGTATCTTGATTTCAATAGTGATGAAGATGATTTACTTTGTGATGATGACTTGCTCTTTGATAAAACTAGTGATGTTAGTCAAAATGAACTTGATAATTTTCATGCTAGTCAAGATAAGTCGATTGATGATGATAAGATGAGAATAGAACAACTAACTAAAGAATTAAACACTCTTAAGTTAGCCCATGAATCTACTCTCGAAGATCATAGAGAGCTTGTAAGGACTCATGAGAAGCTACGCTTCGAGAAGCTCACCTTGGAGCAAGAACATGAGTTTCTTAAAGCTATCAATGACGATCTCCGAAAGAAGACTTCATCTTATCTAGCCAAACGATTACTCTTGTCTACATTCATGCCACAAGTTAAACCTAGACAAACTAGTAACAAAAACAAGAAAGGTTCTTCATCTAGTAGCAACACTAAAAATGCTAAATCTAATGATGTTGCTTCTAGTAGTTCTATTGATTCCACTAATGATGATTCTCTTAGCCAAGTTACACTTGAGCAAGAAAACGATTTATTGAAAGGAATTATAGAGAAAGGTATCTACAAGAGTCTTGCCGGGTGTAAGCAATTTAAGGAAATTGTACGCAAGCACGGAGGATACCGGAAGAACCATGGCATTGGCTACTTCAACGCAAATGGAGTTGAATGGGAAGAAGGTCAATACCCCAAGCCCAAGTTTGTTCCTCAAAGGGAGAAGTATGAACATACTCTTCCCAAGGGAACAAATACTCAAGATGACCTTCCAACACAAGACCACAAGCTCAAGGGCAAAACAAGCTTCAAGAGGACATTGACTCATATGAAGATGAATCTCAAGCTTTGGTGGAGTGGGTTCCCAAGGCTACTTCAAGCTCAACTTCTACAAGTGCCACTTCAACACCAAGGATCCCCATCAAGTTGATGTGGGTCCCTAAGAAGAAGAACTAGAGAAGTTCTTGAGGGGTGACTCCGCCAATGAAATTCACTCACATTCATTATTGGCAAGAACTAGTTGCAATCAACGTCAACATCATGAAATAGTTCAAGGAGTCACACATTCCCTCAAAGGTAAGCAAGGGACAAGGTAATCAACAAATCCATGGACATCATCATGTATGCTTTGCACTCCATGTCCATAGATATCCTTGTATTTGTCTCTTGTGTGTTGGGACTAACCCATGTAGGTGAAAAGAGTAAGGAAACAACAAGGATGCTCCCAACTCTTGGTGATCTTCATCAACCTTGAGCATCCACCACTACCTCACCAACATGAAGTCTTCATCGACAAAACCCAAGGTTAGTTTATCCCTCCTATGGGGGGATGTCACATCAAGGGGGAGCTTTACTCTAAGACTTGAGTTAAAGCATCTCATAGTATGTGACAACATTAAATGCTTTATGTAAAAGTGGTAACCCCACTTGTGCTTAAACGATGAGTATGACCTATGCTCAAGTATTCTTACTTGGCTCCTAAGTCAATACTCATATATAGATGACTCCGTTATCGCCAAAATGCTTGATAGATGCTAGTATGTATGTGCATGTTTGCCATGATTTCATTTGACATCTTATTGTGTGAGCATGTTGGTCTGCATTTATTTATCCATTTGAGGACATCCAATTGTTGCTATTTGGCTTTTGATTTTTCTTTTGCCAATTGGATGGACAAGAATGCCTAGGACCACTCTCTAGCTATCTATGCTTTCTTGTCTCATATTCTATTCTTGTTGCATCACAAAATTTGAACAAGTACTTTGCGATCCCTCTGTGTGAGGAGCACTAGGAGTTCCGCATCGACAAAGGACTGACCATTAAAACCTCCCAAGTGCATCTCAGTGGAACCAACACAAAAATCTCGGTCTCACCGAATGCCTAGGGTTGATCTGGATTTCCATCTCGGTAACACCGATTCCATATTCTCGGTTACACCGAGTTTCCCTGTCAACTGACAGTTGAGAAACTTGGTGGCACCGACAATTTCGAACCGGTTTCACCGACAGCGAAGGGTATATTACCTGGCGGACCCGACTTTTGAAATTCAACTACAAAAGTCCATTTTCCTCCAACCCTAAGCTGCCGCTCCGGACCCCCTGGTCGTCACCCTTGCCTCCCTGTGCGTCTCCGCCGTTGGGAATCGCCGCCGCCGACGGAATCTTCACCGCCATCGTTGCCTTAGCGGATCCTTCACCGAATTAGGGTATGGATCCGGCCCTCTTTGCGCTCCTCGTCCGATTCATGCGCATTGGAGTTACTTTTATCGATAATCCACCGAGTGCAATCCTCCCAATCCTCTAGAGATCTCAATAGCTTAGCGAACGAGAAATTTTTAGGTCTAGTCGTCCGCAAAATTGAATCTCGGTGATACCGAGTCAGAAAAATCGGTTCTACCGATTTTGTTTTGTACTGCTGAGGACAGTCTCAGTGAAACCGAGTGGTAATTTTCGGTGTGACCGAAATTGCTGCCAAGTTTCTGTAAAGAGTTCTGTGAGTCTTGGTGGTACCGAAACGTTTGGCTCGGTGACACCGAAATCCCTTTTTGCTGAAAACTATATCTAAGGATTTCTTTGTTCAAACCTTTGAAAAATATCTGCATTTTGTGATGACTCAATCCCTTCCACTCTTCTATTTTCTATTTCACAGGGTCAGAGATGGCAGATGCTGAAGACAGCCAGAATGATCTCAAAGAGCAAAGTGTTGACATGAGTCCAGGCACTAGTCCTGAGGGGAGCTATGATGATGTTCCTAGCTCTCCTGATCTGCCCAAGGCTGCAACCAGGGCAAGAAGGAAGCTCAACTTAGATGAAGAAGATGAGGACTTTATTCCTGAGGAGCTGTCCAAGAAGGATGATGCTGCCAAGAGCACTGCTGCTGCCTCTTCATCCAAGAAGAAGAAGGCTATCAGGAAAGAGTAACCCAGCAAAGGCTGCTGCTCCTGAGGAGGAGGAGGAAGAGCCAATTGCCAAGGCCCCTCCAAAGAAGAAGAAGAAGCTCATGGCTGATGCTATGCCAAAGGCTACCTCATCCAAGGGCACCAAGACTGCCCCCAAGAAAGCTGCTGCAGACAAACCCAAGAGGTTCTCCAGAGAGATACCAGCTTCCAGCAAGAACAAGACCTCCACCTTTAGGGAAGCTGAGGATGATGCTATGTTAGCTTTGATGAAGCTGAGACCACACCTTCCAGAGCACAATGCCAGCCACTTGTTTGCTGAGGACATGAAGAAGAGGAAGGACTCTGGTTGAGAGAATGGAGAGCTATTGATCCATACTCACAGAGGAGAAAGACTATTGTGGACTACAGATTCTATACAAAGGAGCGACAAGATTTCTATGAAACAATCTTGCTTGATAAGAGCCCTGCTGTGAGTGACATGAGATATGTGGATTTGAAGTACATCAAGGAGAATGAAGATTACTTCCCAAGTGTGCAAGACAACTTTCACTGCATAGGTCTGTATGAGTTTGTTGGCAAGGAATTCACTGCTTGGAACGATGAAATGATCATGCAATTCTACTCCACTGCTCACTTTTATGGAGATGGTAGAATTATGTGGATGACTGAAGGAGCAATTTATGGATCAACTGTTGAGGAGTAGGCTACCATCTTAGGAGTCCCACAGGTGGAAGATGGTGACATCAATGTCTACAATGAGCCCAAGGCTAGCCACAATGCTATGAAGAACATGTACAATGAGATCCTTGCTGCACATCTGAAGTCTCACAAGCTAGGATCCATTTACTTCCTCCAGGCTGGCCTACGCACTATCAACACCATCTTGAGGCATACCTTGATGCCTAAGTCTGGAGATGAGAAGATGATTCGAGGCTATTCCATCAACATGCTGCTCCATCTAGATCAACATACAAGATTTAGAGTGATGGATCTGATAGTGGAGACTGTGAAGAGGGTTGCTGCTGATCAGAAGCGTTCATGCTGCTATGCACCCTATATCCAGATGCTTATCAACTCCAAGGTGGAGAAGCACATCTTTGCTCTTGACAGACCACATTTGCCACTACTGCCAGATCTAGAAGATAACGTTGTGGTGATGGACCCAGATCATCCCACTTCAGCTACAACACAGGCACATGCAAAGGCTGCCAGAGACTCCAGTTCTCAGGTACCCAGGTCTAGGAGTGAGCAGATGGATCTCCTACTTAGCTCTGTGCTCAGCATGCAGAAGGACATCAGCGAGATATTGAAGAACCAGGCGAGCCTCTCGAGGATTGTTGACAACAAATTTCATATTCTCAACAACAAGGTGGATGAGCTCACAGTGACTGTGAATGAGCTCAAGAAGGAAGTTGACGCAGTGCCTAGCCCTCATTCTACAGATGATGATGATGACGAGGATCGTGCACCTCTCAGCCCTAGCACTCAGTTCACTACTCAGGCTAGATCAGCTACAGTGCCAGCTCCAGAGTTGCGACCTTCTTCATCAGCACCTGCTACAGCTTCTTCAGCTCCATCAGCTCCTTCAGTTCCTCCAGTTGCTACTCTGACTCCGTCCATGACGTCTGCCGACATCTTCGCTAATGCCGTTCTCTCGACTCCTTCATCGACCACCGGAGGAGATCGGCCCCAGAAGAATGATTAGCTATATACCTTTGAACTTTTTGGTAACTTGTTGCCAAAGGGGGATAAGATGTATATAGATCTTTAGGCTTCGAGAGATAGAGCGTTGGTTTTTATCGCTTTTCAAAACATTTGATATCTTTTGGTTTGGATGTGTTAAACTTTGTTGGTGTTTGATCATACACTTGATGTGTATCGCTACTATTTCCCATCATTGTGATGCTTATGAGATGATGATTCACCTTTGCTTGATTGTGTTGTGCTATGATATTCATTCATATTATTCTCGCACACCACCAAGTTGTATGTGACATGAAAGAGTTCCCCATGTACCTAATCGATTGTGCATTTGCATTCAAACGCAAATTTAAAATAATGCACAAATTTAGGGGGAGCTCTTGCTTATCACATACTTCTCAAAGCACGATTATATTCATTGATTATATCATATGTCGAAGCTTTGATCTATATGTTGTCATCAATACCAAAAAGGGGGAGATTGTAAGCACATTTGCTCCCTTGGTGGTTTTGGTAATTAATAACAACATATATGTCATTGAACTAATGTTTCCACAAAGCATGTTTCAGGAAAAGTTCAATGATAGGGATGGCATAAGGATTGTGGAGAAACCCCAAGATGCAAGTGACGGTGTCCTGGACTAGGGGGTACTCACCACGTCGTCTCCCGACCAGTGGGTCGGGCCGAGGACCCCCGTGATGATTCACTAATGGGTCACTTCGGGCAGCCCATGCCGAATACAAGGAGGATTCCACAAGACTTTGCGCACAAGACAAGGACTCCTCTAAACCCTAGGCCTACGGTGCATATATAAACCAAGGCCAGGCTAGTCAATAGATCAATATATTACATCTCATAATCTCGTGGTAGATACGTGTACTCTGTACAAAACCCCATATGAATACAATCAAAAGCAGGACGTAGGGTATTATCTCTTCGAGAGAGCCCGAACCTGGGTAAAATCATGTGTCTGTGTTACCATCGCTCCAAGACGCCTAGCTTAGGACCCCTACTACGAGATATGCCGGATTTGACACCGACATTGGTGCTTTCATTGAGAGCCTGCTGGCAGTCGCCGCGGTGCGATGGGAATTTAGATCATCTCCGGCGCGATCTACGCGTTGGAACCGAGCTTTGTTGTCGATGTCGGCATCTTCGTTGCCGGCTCGATTGGTTACCTCGGCTGGACTGAGGACTGCGCTCTGTGCCGGATCGTCAAGATCGGACAGATACTTTCATCGTCATCATCTCCAATCTCTATCAAGATCACGAGAAATCATCCATGGAGCTCGGGGGCTCGATGTTGACATCGTCCTCGAGCAACCGTGCAGTTTTTCTGGACAGCGACTCGTGTTCGTCGTCCCCGCTTCCTCGAACGTCGCCTTGACGATTGCTTTGGTGGAACTGTGCAGAATTTAGTCTATAATGACCCCGTAAAATTTCGTCGTATTCCGATGGAGGAGTCTTCGGCGATCTACGAAATACCGGAGCCCTGTCGAATCTGGACGGGAATCGGGATGAGTTTAGGGCGGGGTGTCCAGCTTCCAGCTCGGACATCGTTTGGAAGATCCCACCGTTCATAGGCTGCGGAATTCCCATACCGATCACCCCTCTAAATTTCAGCTCAATCCGACCATTCAAACTCCGGGAAACGTCCGATGAGTGCATCAATTTTTCCGATCTGTTTTCTGCGCGAAAACGAATCCAACCCGAGTTCATCTTTTTCATGAACGGGTTGTCGGACGTCCTTTTTGAAGGAAATTTTCTCATCATCTCGGTCATCCGACCAAGAGTTCGGCATCGCGAGGGCCGAATAATCATCAAGCAAACCTCGTCATCCGCGGGTTGTACGGGTCGGGCGCTCCGTTGCTTCATCAAGCCAGCATTGACCTCGTCACAAATTCCGACCTGCGTCGGCATCGCCACGCCGTTACTTTTTCAAGCTGACGTCCACCACGCCGACCTGCTTTGACACGTCGGCTGGTATGGGGCTCTAGTGTCACCTTATCGATCTGCCCCGTCACCTCGGCTGGCATGAGACTTCGGCGTCACCAGCCGACCTGCTTCGACACCTCGGCTGGCCTAATACTTCGGCGTCACCAGCCGACCTGCTCCGTCACCTCGGCTAGGCCGGGGCTTTGGCATCCCTTCATCAACCTGCTCCGGGGACTTCGGCGTCACCAGCCGACCTGCTTCAACACCTCGGCTGGCATGAGACTTCGGCGTCACCAGTCGACCTGCTTCGACACCTCGGCTGGCCTAATACTTCGGCGTCACCAGCCGACCTGCTCTGTCACCTCGGCTAGGCCGGGGCTTTGGCATCCCTTCATCAACCTGCTCCGGGGACTTCGGCGTCACCAGCCGACCTGCTTCAACACCTCGGCTGGCATGAGACTTGGGCGTCACCAGCCGACCTGCATGAGACTTTGGCGTCCGCCGATCACAGCTTCGCCATGTTAACTGGACTGAGGACTTCATCTCGCCACATCGACCGTGCAGCGCCGCCGGTTCTACTGAGCATTATATTTATGTTAAATAAAAAAGTTTGTTTGTTAACAACACTTCCTTTTCCCATGATAACTGGGGGCTTCGTCATCACGCTGCCGAACTACTCTGTCTCCTCGGCTGGACCGGGGGCTTTGCCTCGCCGCAGCAACTGTGCTGCGTTGCCACTTCTCGACCCGAGCTCTTCGCTCGGTAACCTCGGGCTTGGGGGCTGGGACCACAGCCAGGCCGAGGACTACGTCTTTGTCCCGCCACAACCCCGGACCGCACCGAGCACATTAACCAGCTAAGTCGTTTTCGTGCTCAGCTCTCTTTAGAATTTTACTTTTTGTTCGGTTCGACCAAGCACTATACTTTTTTGACAAAAAGTTGTTTGCGAAAAACTTTCTTTGTCAAAACTTTGTTTGTTACAAACAAGTTCAAATACCCCATTTACTTGGGGGCTTCCTTTATGAAATCTTTTCTCTCTGCATGTGATAATTATTGTACAGCTTCTTTCCTTGCGCGTGTATTATGCCAAAATATGCATCATGTTGACTTAAGTGTTCCGCAAAGCTGGGTTGCCTGGCTCCTGTGCTTACCCCTACGTTCCCGATTGTTCGGCTAGGGAGTAAAGGGAGCACCTCTGCGATTTTTACGATCGGGTCATCCGAACTCGTACCTCAGACGGGTGAAGCCGAAAGCTAGCGCTCTTGTTGTTTTCAACTATGGTCGGCACACGATGGAACTCACGCGTACACAAATCTATTGCACAAGTCTCATAGTAATCATGAGCGACCAAAGAAAGGTACCGTTGGGGGCACTATTTTCTTTGAAGATGCTTCTTACGTTACATAAGTAATATAGCATAAGTTCCCTGGGCACGCTTTGTCTGTTACAGCCTCATGGCCTGATTGCCTGGTTATCCGAAACACCGCCGATATTTTCGGTAGGCGGAGTAGATAACACTTTTCGGCCCTTGGCCGAAGAGGGAGAAGCCGACGGTCGGTTAAGACGCGTTCAAAGTTTGGGCGAACACAGATATTATATAAGTACTTCGGTACATACAATCATTATACATAAAATTCTTTTACCCAAGTCACTTGCGGGCTCTTAAATTAATATGAGACGTTTTATAATAGATGTTTTCTTCTTAGTCGTTGCAAAGTCTTTTTCTACCACTCCTTTCTCGACTCAAGTGTATGATCAATAGCCGGGTAGCCTGGTTTCTCTCTAAAGCCGCTCGCGTTTAGTTCGCTAAACTGGCCTGAGAAACACTCCGCCTTCGGGATAGGGAGGTTGAAGCCGAAGGCTGACCCACTTGAAGTCTAGAGATCGGATGTGTCATGTCAAAGCACGACGGAAGTATAATTTTAAGGCCAATTTCGTATTGGCACCAAAAAACTTGATTCAATCTAGACGTAAAGTTTTTTACGCAAGTTTTTTGGTCTTTTGAGCTTATAACATCTTTCACCTATTTTATGTTTTCCTTTCAGGAAGCGGGACACTCTCTTGGTTGAGGTGTTTGGCGTGATGGTCTTGCTAGGAAACTCTTTTCTAAACTATAGTTCGGCATCTTTCCTGCTGAACTCCACCTCGGTGTTGTCAAAACATACATGACGGTTGAACTAGTTCCCGAGGAGGTACGATCCTAGGGTCGGCCATGTTGCCCAACCCAAGTCTCGGGGGCTACTGCATTGACAATTCAATGCAGAAAATTTAAGTGCAATACAGTTTCCGAGGAGATTATGATCCTCAGGTTGGTCGGCCGCACCCAACCTGAGTCTCGAGGTCTGTGCACACCGCTTTTGTGTTCCTAAGTATGCTGCCGAGCTAGAAGTTGATCCTCAGGCCGATTTCGCGAATCGACCTGAGTCTCAGGGGCTACTGGGATCAGCGGTCTTATGTCATCCTTCAGGCGCATCTCGGGTTATAGACCGACACACACCTTGAGGGCTACTGGCTATATATCTCGGCAGAGAATAAATTGCACCAACCGAAAATATCCACAAAAAATCAGCCCATGGTCGGGGTCGTGCACCACCTCGAAAGCAGTCCGGCATAAAGCTCGGGCGCAAGTGGCTGGCTCCATAGAGAGCGTTTCCGACATTAAGCTCGGACGAATTCCTTTAATTTTTTAAGGTCCAAGGTAGTTTATGATACCTAGGACGCCGATCATCATTGGAGCTTGGATGCAGTCCGGCGTTGGAGCTCGGAAGCAGTCCGGCATAAAGCTCAAGATCGGAGACGCCTTAGAAGCAGTCCGGCATAAAGCTCGGATGTGAATGGCTGGCTCCATGAAAGACTATTCTGGCATTTAAGCTCGGATGTAGTCCTTCAACTTTTTCAAGACCGAGGTAATCTATGACACCTCGGACACAGTCCGGCGTTGGGGCTCGGCTGCAAAAAGATACCTCGGATACAGTCCGGCGTTGGAGCTCGGACATAGCCCGGCGTTGGAGCTCGGCTGTAAAAAGACACCTCAGATGCAGTTCGGCGTTGGAGCTCGGACGCAAGAGAACACCGTCGCACGGGAAACCCTTCAAACCCGAGGTGTGGCGTAAAAAATAATAAGGCATTGATAAAGGCCGATAACTTAAAGGGGCTCCTCGGATGCCGACGTGTGAACTCTTCGGATTCAGCTCGGCGATCCTCAAGATCGGACATGGGAAGATTTGTTGAACCAGTTTTCAAGACCGACGACCAAAGACAAAGAACTGTTCGGAAGAACCGAGGAGCGTCCCCAACTTGAAGACCGGTTCAGGGGGCTACTGACGGTGTCCTGGACTAGGGGGTACTCACCACGTCGTCTCCCGACCAGTGGGTTGGGCCGAGGACCCCCGTGATGATTCACTAATGGGCCACTTCGGGCAGCCCATGCCGAATACAAGGAGGATTCCACAAGACTTGGCGCACAAGACAAGGACTCTTCACCGCCATCGCCGTCTTAGCGGTTGGGAATCGCCGCCGCCGACGGAATCTTCACCGCCATCGTCGCCTTAGCGGATCCTTCACCGAATTAGGGTATGGATCCGGCCCTCTTTGCGCTCCTCGTCCGATTCATGCGCATTGGAGTTACTTTTATCGATAATCCACCAAGTGCAATCCTCCCAATCCTCTAGAGATCTCAATAGCTTAGCGAACGAGAAATTTTTAGGTCTAGTCATCCGCAAAATTGAATCTCGGTGATACCAAGTCAGAAAAATCGGCTCTACCGATTTTGTTTTGTACTGCCGAGGACAGTCTCGGTGAAACCGAGTGGTAATTTTCGGTGTGACCGAAATTGCTGCCAAGTTTCTGTAAAGAGTTGTGTGAGTCTCGGTGGTACCGAAACGTTTGGCTCGGTGACACCGAAATCCCTTTTTGCTGAAAACTATATCTAAGAATTTCTTTGTTCAAACCTTTGAAAAATATCTGCATTTTGTGATTACTCAATCCCTTCCACTCTTCTATACTCTATTTCACAGGGTCAGAGATGTCAGATGCTGAAGACAGCCAGAATGATCTCAGAGAGCAAAGTGTTGACATGCGTTCAGGCACTAGTCCTGAGGGGAGCTATGATGATGTTCCTAGCTCTCATGATCTGCCCAAGGCTGCAACCAGGGAAAGAAGGAAGGTCAACTCAGATGAAGAAGATGAGGACTTTATTCCTGAGGAGCTGTCCAAGAAGGATGATGCTGCCAAGAGCACTGCTGCTGCCTCTTCATCCAAGAAGAAGAAGGCTATCAGGAAAGAGTATGCTAGCTCAGGGTCAGCAAGAGCACCAGAGAGGTCTAGGGCAACAATGACTGTTGAGCCCTCCAAGAAGTCCATGCCTAAGAAGGCAGGAGAGAAGAAGAGGTCCAGGAAGAGGATCATTCATGTCATGGGCAGGCCTACCTCAATGTATGAGGACCCAGCAGAGGCTGCTGCTGCTGAGGAGGAGGAGGAAGAGCCAGTTGCCAAGGCCCCTCCAAAGAAGAAGAAGAAGTTCATGGATGATGCTATGCCAAAGGCTACCTCATCCAAGGGCACCAAGACTGCCCCCAAGAAAGCTGCTGCAGACAAACCCAAGAGGTTCTCCAGAGAGATACCAGCTTCCAGCAAGAACAAGACCTTCACCTTTAGGGAAGCTGAGGATGATGCTATGTCAGCTTTGATGAAGCTGAGGCCACACCTTCCAGAGCACAATGCCAGCCACTTGCTTGCTGAGGACATGAAGAAGAGGAAGGACTCTGGTTTGAGAGAATGGAGAGCTATTGATCCAGACTCACAGAGGAGAAAGACTGCTAGGGACTACAGATTCTATACAAAGGAGCAACAAGATTTCTATGAAACAATCTTGCTTGATAAGAGCCCTGCTGTGAGTGACATGAGATATGTGGATTGGAAGTACATCAAGGAGAATGAAGATTACTTCCCAAGTGTGCAAGACAACTTTCACTGCATAGGTCTGGATGAGTTTGTTGGCAAGGAATTCACTGCTTGGAACGATGAAATGATCATGCAATTCTACTCCACTGCTCACTTCTATGGAGATGGTAGAATTGTGTGGATGACTGATGGAGCAAGATATGAATCAACTGTTGAGGAATGGGCTACCATTTTAGGAGTCCCACAGGTGGAAGATGGTGACATCAATGTCTACAATGAGCCCAAGGCTAGCCACAATGCTATGAAGAACATGTACAATGAGATCCCTGCTGCACATCTGAAGTCTCACAAGCTAGGATCCATTTACTTCCTCCAGGCTGGCCTACGCACTATCAACACCATCTTGAGGCATACCTTGGTGCCTAAGTCTGGAGATGAGAAGATGATTCGAGGCTATTCCATCAACATGCTGCTCCATCTAGATCAACATACAAGATTTAGAGTGATGGATCTGATAGTGGAGACTGTGAAGAGGGTTGCTGCTGATCAGAAACGTTCATGCTGCTATGCACCCTATATCCAGATGCTTATCAACTCCAAGCTGGAGAAGCACATCTTTGCTCTTGACAGACCACATTTGCCACTACTGCCAAATCTAGAAGATAACGTTGTGGTGATGGACCCAGATCATCCCACTTCAGCTATAGCACAGGCACATGCAGAGGTTGCCAGAGACTCTAGTTCTCAAGTACCCAGGTCTAGGAGTGAGCAGATGGATCTCCTACTTAGCTATGTGCTCAGCATGCAGAAGGACATCAGTGAGATATTGAAGAACCAGGAGAGCCTCTCGAGGATTGTTGACAACAAATTTCATATTGTCAACAACAAGGTGGATGAGCTCACAGTGACTGTGAATGAGCTCAAGAAGGAAGTTGACGCAGTGCCTAGCCCTCATTCTACAGATGATGATGATGACGAGGATCGTGCACCTCTCAGCCCTAGCACTCAGTTCACTACTCAGGCTAGATCAGCTACAGTGCCAGCTCCAGAGTTGCGACCTTCTTCATCAGCACCTGCTACAGCTTCTTCAGCTCCATCAGCTTCTTCAGTTCCTCCAGTTGCTACTCCGACTCCGTCCATGACGTCTGCCGACATCTTCGTTGATGCCGTTCTCTCGACTCCTTCATCGACCACCGGAGGAGATCAACCCCAGAAGAACGATTAGCTATATACCTTTGAACTTTTTGGTAACTTGTTTCCAAAGGGGGAGAAGATGTATATAGATCTTTAGGCTTCGAGAGAGAGAGAGAGCGTTGGTTTTTATCGCTTTTCAAAACATTTGATATCTTTTGGTTTGGATGTGTTAAACTTTGTTGGTGTTTGATCATACACTTGATGTGTATCGCTACTATTTCCTATCATTGTGATGCTTATGAAATGATGATTCACCTTTGCTTGATTGTGTTGTGCTATGATATTCATTCATATTATTCTCGCACACCACCAAGTTGTATGTGACATGAAAGAGTTCCCCATGTACCTAATCGATTGTGCATTTGCATTCAAACGCAAATTTAAAATAATGCACAAATTTAGGGGGAGCTCTTGCTTATCACATACTTCTCAAAGCGACGATTATATTCATTGATATATCATATGTCGAAGCTTTGATCTATATGTTGTCATCAATTACCAAAAAGGGGGAGATTGTAAGCACGTTTGCTCCCTTGGTGGTTTTGGTAATTAATAACAACATATATGTCATTGAACTAATGTTTCCACTAAGCATATTTCAGGAAAAGTTCAATGATAGGGATGGCAAAAGGATTGTGGAGAAACCCCAAGATGCAAGGAAATGGATTGGCAAAGCTTCAAGCAAGAGGACTCTACATTTTACTTTGTGAGAAATCACCTTGAGTACATAGGAAAGCCAATACTATTAAAAGGGGGTAAGGTACTGCTGGTGAACAAGATGCTCCACGTGCACAAGTGATAGTCACCAAAAACACCCACAAACTCTTCCACAAAAGTCTGTCCAAGCCATTCATAAAAATCGGTGCAACCAACAATTCCCACTCGGTGCCACCGATTCCCAAACTCAGACAGACCCATGCCAAACCCTAGCCATTCGGTGCAACCAATTCTGCATAGCTGCCACCGAGTTCAGCTGCCAACTTTCTTTTACCTCATTTCATAAAATCGGTATTACCGAGTTTTTTTGGATCGGCGTCACCGAGTTGTGCAATCTGACCGTTGGTCACCTAATCGGTACCACCGAGAATTATGTATTGGTCTCACCGAGATTCAAAAGTTGTTGCCTTTTGGTCACTTCTGTAGCACCGAGTTTTTTACTTCGGTGTCACCGAGTTGGTCACTTTAGGTGTAACGGTTGGATTTTTGGGGATGCCTATATATACCCCTTCACCACCACCCACTCGAAAGAGAAGCACTCAGAACTATTCCATACTTGCCCCATCCTATTTTCTGAGAGAGAGCCACCTACTCATGTGTTGAGATCAAGCTATTCCACTCCATCCATATGAATCTTGATCTCTAGCCTCCCCAAGTTGCTTTCCACCAAATCAATCTCTTCCACCATAGCCAAATCTGTGAGAGAGTGATTGTGTGTTGAGGAGTCTATCATCTTGAAGCACAAGAGCAAGGAGTTCATCGACATTGCCGAGCCTATTACCTTTTGGAGGGTGGTGCCTCCTAGATTGGTTAGGTGTCGCTTGGGATCCTCCTACTTCGTGTTGTGGAGTTGAACCAAGAAGTTTGTACGGGCAAGGAGATCGCCTACTTCGTGAAGATCTACCCATAGTGAGGCTAGTCCTTCGTGGACGGAAGCCGTTATGGAATAGTCAAGGTTGCTACTTCATGGACCCTTATGGGTGGAGCCCTCCATGGACTCTCGCGACCGTTACCCTCTGTGGGTTGAAGACTCCATAAACGTGGACGTATGATAGCACCACCTATCGGAACCACGGGAAAAATCTTCGTGTCTTCAAATTGCGTTTGATCTTCCTTCCTACCCTCTACTACATATGCTTGTTGTTACTTTCCGCTGCTATACTCTTAGACATGCATGTGTAGGGTGTGCTTGACTTGCTATCATTTCTAAAATCTGCCAACACTTAAAATTGGGAAAAGGTAGAATTTTTATTTGGTCAAGTAGTCTAATCACCCCCCTCTAGACATACTTTCGATCCTACACATACTATACCTCCATAGACTGTAGGTCAGAAACAATCTCCTTGAAGATTGATAAGTGGTTCAGCACCGAACCACCTTCTTGCAACTTGTGCGTGAACAACTTCATCTTCATGTGCATCTTACTGGTCAGATCCTTGGACATGCAGATCGATTCTAGTTTGAGCCAGAGGCCTGCTGCAGTTTTCTCTGCCAACACTTCTTGCAAAATATTGTTAGATAGATGAAGATGAATCAGAGCCATAGCCTTACAATCTTTACGCTTCTCATCAATGGTCCAAGTCTTCTGTTCTTTACCGCCGAATCCATCGAGTGCCTCATCCAGATCGGGATGCGCCAGCACTGCCCGCATCTTCACTTGCCACAATGAAAATCTGGTGTCGTAGTCCAGCAGCGGAAGATCGTACTTCATCGATGCCATGTCATCGAAGAACCCTAAACAGAAACAAGGCTCTGATGCCACTTGTTAGAGATACGACACACAATCGAATACGATGAAGAACGAAATCAAGCAAAGGGACACAAGATTTTAACATGGAAAACCCCTCCAACACGAAGGGGAAAAAACCACGGGCGCCAGCCAGCCAAACTTCACTATATCGGGATAGGTTACAAACGCCGGGGATTTACAACTGATCAACTTGTCCCGTGCGGCGGCTTACAAGAGGTATATATAACACAGGAGTCCTAGGTCAACCCTGATCCGATGGGCCTCGCTCCGCTCGCTCGTCAGAAGTTGGCCTTTCTCTTTATATTGGAATTTGGAGCATAACATAACAAACTCCACCTTGAGACAAGTTCCATCTTGTAGCATGAATGAGAACCTTCTCCCTGAACAACAAAGAAAACACTTTCGGCGCCAAACAGACGCTAGGGCTAATGAGTTATACCAACTAAGTCTGAGCAAAGCTCAAACTTAGCAACAGGAACTGGCTTTGTCAACATATCAGCAGGATTATCATGAGTACTAATCTTGCATACCTTCAGTTTACCTTGCTCAACAATGTCTCGAACAAAATGATATTTGACATCAATGTGCTTTGTTCTCTCATGGAACATTTCAACCTTAGTGAGGTATATGGCACTCTGACTGTCACAAAACATATTAATGCAAGAATTATCTCCACAAAGCTCAGCATACAAATCTTTCAGCCAAACTGATTCTTTACATGCTTCTGCAGTAGCCATGTATTCTGCTTCAGTGGTAGATTGAGCAACTACTGCCTGCAGTGTGGCCCTCCAACTCACGGCACAACCACCAACAATGAACACATAACCTGTAAGGGACCTCCTCTTGTCCAAGTCGCTGGAAGCAAAATCTGAATCCACATAGCCAACAGTGAACACATAACCTGTAAGGGACCTCCTCTTGTTCAGACTTAGCTACGCTCCGCTTCGGCCCAAGCCTACCGGCGACGGGCCTCGCTCTGCTAGCTCGTCAGAAGTTGGCCTTTCTCTTTATATTGGAATTTGGAGCATAACATAACAAACTTTGTACCTCGGCACTCCCACCCCTCCGACACATCCTAGCTCCGGCAATCAGCGACCACCCACCTGCATGACCATGACCGCTCGCCCGCACCCGAGGCTCAAGTTCCACCCACGAACGTCGTGCCTCTCGTCGCCAGGGCTGCCGCCCTGCATCCAGGCACTCCGCAAGCCGACCAAAGTGATCGGTTTTGGGCCAAAGGACGCACCCGACCGAAGATACCGCATCATACGCCCCGCCTCAAACAACGCCGGAGCCACATAAGCCCACACACGGCCGGGGAAAGGGAGAGGAGGGGGAGCAGAGGCATTCGGGCCGACACACCCTTGTGCCAGCGACGAGTGGCCCGAGCTCGTCGGCACCTCCCATCCCTCCAGCATGCCTCCTCACCAGACACCTCATGTGTTGCTCCACGTCCCCAGCTCGGCGGCGAACACAGCTCCACGCGAGGCCACTAACACACACCCGTCCACCGGCAAGGAGAAACCCCAAGGGCCGGTGCCAACCGCCAAGGAAGCTCACCGAGGAGCCCATCTGCGTTGCCTCCCATCGTCCAGCCGCCATAGCCCCTGGATCCTGGCCAGCCCGCCCGTCGGCCAGCCGCTGTTGCGTCATACCACCGCTCGCCGTGACCATGGCAAGGGCAGAGACCTGCAGCCCGCACCGCCTGGCCCCAGATCTGGCCTCGACTGCATCGTCCCTAGCGACCAAGGCATGCCCACCACCTGGCCGCCCGACGCGGGGGAGAAGCCGCGCCGGGGCTCCGTCACTACCCGCCACGCCGCCCGGCTCCAGCGCCACGCTTCGGCCCGGGGCAACGGCCCGCGCCAGCGCACCTGAATGGGAGGACCAAGAGGACCCCACCGCTGTCGGCAACGGCTAGGATTCGCCC
This sequence comes from Elymus sibiricus, assembly GCA_039707655.1. Classification (NCBI taxonomy): domain Eukaryota; kingdom Viridiplantae; phylum Streptophyta; class Magnoliopsida; order Poales; family Poaceae; genus Elymus; species Elymus sibiricus. Next base: position 122,491,191 of record CM077663.1, read on the forward strand.
TCCCGTGCCCCCAGGCGGTGGCAAGGGAGGAGGAGGAGAGTGGGGGCTCGGACCGACGAGGATTAGGGTTGGCTCTCCGGTCGCCGCGTGGGGGCGACGCGGAGGGAGGGGGAGAGGGGAGTGACTCATAATAAAAAAAATCTCCCCTCATAAATGGTTATCGGGCATTTCTCAATAATTTTATTAGGCTTTGCAGGTTTAGTACTCCCTTCCTTCCCGTTTATAAGACCTCTTCCAATGCACAAGTGCTTAGATGGGTTGCTAATAGCATTAAAGTGTTTAGCAATTAAAGTCCCCAATGCATAGGTGCTTAGCTTGTTGTTGCTAAGCTTTCTTTATTTAATTATTAGCAACCAAACGCTTCCATGCATTGGCTAAACTTCCTATCATTTAATTATTTTGCATAGGTCTGCGCGCTTGGCATTGGTTCTTTCTGGGGTCACCAAAGTGCTCTCTCTCCTCCTTAATTGCTTTGCCGCATTTTTTTTGCTTATGTGACATGCTTAGCACCCGTACATGATGGATCACCGGGAAGGGCCTAAGGCTGGTCATAGTGGGAGTAACTTAGATAGTAACATAGCGCATTCCAAGATAAAATTGCTTATGTGTCATGTAGTAGGAGAGAGGTGTTTAGAGTAACATAATATGTAACTGTAACATAGCGCTTCCTGAGAAAATATGAGTCTATAAACTAATAAATGAAGCAATCTATGACACTACTACTAAGTTACTTTGCACTATGGAGATAGTAACTTAAAGTAGTGTCATATGCATGACACTAGTCTAAGTTACTCTCCACTATGACCAGTCTAAGGCTCAATTCAAGAATCTCACATGTAGATGGTGAGTGGTGGAATAATTTTTGTAGTTTGCAAAAGTGCTCAATTAATGAGCTCGTTTTTCTAAAGAAATTGTGTTTATCAATATGTTAATTGCAATGCATGCACACGTGATCAATAAATGACCAATAAATTTTATATGCATTGGTGATTTTTTCTCTTACATTGCATGCAACGATTTAATGCACCTTCAAACCTGAAAATGTGAATGGGAGCAATAAAATTGAGACTTATAATAAAAAAAAACATTTTTTGGGATAAACCCTATAAACCGAAGGGAGGGAGTACTTTCTCAGATCCTCAATAATACCTCCTCAAATATCTAACTTTGCATCCCTCACTTATCAATGAGCGCTCTCTCTCTCTCCTTCTCTCTCTGAACGGTGGCATGCGGGTGGCGGTGGTGGTGTGGCGGTGGCGTCAAGGCTGTGTGGTGGGCAATGACGGTGAGACGATGACATGAAAAGTATTGGGAGAGGCCACATTCCCTTAGATATTGGGAGAGATGGAGGGATTTACTGGGACTTTCAAAATATTTTTTAGGGAAAAGGGCAGGGTTTCTGACAAACTAGCACTTCACATGGAATTCGGTTTTTAGGAAAAAGAGTAAGCTGGTATATGATGTTGCTCTCCACATGAGGAGGAACAGATTGAAAAAACAAGGACTCTAGATGAGTTTTTTTGGTTGGACCAAGGGTATTGGAGTCCGTGGCGGACATCCGAACTTTCCTAAACCCCTACTTGATTTGGGGCCAGTTTGTGGGATCTCAAATGTCCGGACCGGTCCGAATGGATTTGGTGAGCCACGTTGGATGACTAAGTGACCGAACCACCCGGACATTTGTGGGTAGTTTGTGATCTGCTATAAGTGACTAGACTACCGGACATGTGCATATGTTTTGTTGATCCGCGTTGGGGTTGCCCCAACAAAGATCATCTATTTTGGATCATCAAATGTTCGCGGATGTATCCGAGGACAGTGGGTCGGGCGAAAGCCATCCAACCGTGTCCGTCAAATTCAGACTGTGGGCTATGACTGACATTGGGCCAGCAGACCAAGAGAAAAATAAAAGATGACCATGACACATGTGTTGTGAGGACATGTGGTTCAACTGATAGTGGCCAAGTGGATTATGTGATCTTCCCCAACCCTCCCCATGGTTTGATGCCGTTTCGCGGAATTTCAGACGTTCGACCAGTCAAAATATTTTTGGTGGCTCATGTTGGATGGCTAAAAATGCTCACATCATTTAATTCAAACATTTACGGTAGGTTGGTTTCGTCAATCTTAAAATGTTATGTCAGCCTAATATCTCGAGATGCTCATAAGGTGTGCGTGTGTGTACGTTTATACCCTTCCGGTCCACAATATAAGATGATTTTACAAGTGTTTGTAGGAGCAAGTGTCTGTGCGTGTAGGTAAGCGTCTACGATTGTACTGTTTTAAGAAAAAGAGAACATTTGCGGTTAATTAGGAGTTGCTTTGGTTCTAAACTTTCACCTACTCCTTCAGATTCATATTACATGTTTTCGATTTGTTAAATGTATATTGACATATTTTAATATTTTAGTGTTAAATACATTTCAAACAAATCTAGGATCGGAGGGAGTAAAAACTTTCGCCAGACAAAAGTGACCCGTCCGTCCCACGTGCGACGATTCCCTGATTGGCGCTCCGCCGCTCCGTCTAGTCCTCTGCCTCTCCCGGCACAACCCCAGGCCCCAGCTCCCTCTCCCGGTTTCCATGGCTTCTCCCCTTCCGCACCCATGGCCAGCTTCCAATCCCCGGTGATGCCAGCCTCGCCGGAGATACCGAAGCCTCCGTTGCTGCCTGCCGCACCTGTTTCCCGCCCCTACCCAGTCCCCACCTCCTCGCCTCTCGCTGACCAGGCCACCGCGCACTCAAGTGTAAGCAGTAAACCCTCCTTTAGTCCGTTGCTCCCCTATCTGCTCCCTGTTTAGGGCTTTAACCACTTCTAATCTGTACGGATTATCTTTGGGTAGATTTGTATTTTCTGATGTAAAAACTGCAAATGTGTACAAATACTTGGCTCCGATGCTCAGTCACTACGTACTTGGTACATCTGTATTTACCTTTTTGCTGTTGTTCCAGGTTGTTACTTCCGGTAAACAAAATGTTCAAAATTTTAGGCTATTCTAGAAAAGTAATTGGCACCTCTTTGGCAGATTGTGACCTTGCCTAACCAAAATTATATTTTCTAAGTTTTAAGGTGCTTAATGGAGTGTAAGGTGACAAATCTTCAGTAATATGCTTAAACTTGGGTACAATTCGCCATGTACTTCAAAAAAAAATATGTCACTTGTTCATCCTATTTTATTTTAAGAACTCTGCTTTCCCATTGACAAAAAATAGCTGCTGTCGGTGTTTCTAGTAGATGACAAGATCAAAATTTCCATTTAGTCATGCACCTTCAGTTCTAAAACATGTCAACCTAGTATTATTTACCATGAGAAATAAAATGTGCTTTACTGCTGTTGTTGCCAAGTACAAGAAGCATATGTGATAATTAAACGTGAAGCGCAAGGCTAGTTATGAGAATATAGTACTTTTACTAGTTTATTTCAGGCCTAATGGATTGCTTTGCTGGTTTCCGTGGCATCTTCATATTTTGGTTATGCTCTGAACTTCTAATACTATGTGATGGCGTTTGGTCTTAGAATAGTGCAAGAAGTATATGCATTTGCAGTTTTCTTAATCTGTTAAACTTTAAATCCTATATCTTGCCTTGTGTACATTCACATGGGGGCTGCACAGTTTGGACCTTGGTCAGATATTCCGCCGGAACTCGTTGGTCTTGTCCTCAAGCGCCTCCTTTCCCTAGCTGACCGTGTTTGTCTGAGAGCAGTATGTAGTAAGTTGCAAACTATTCCCCTCCCATTCCTGTGGCTCAGGTGCTGAGGTTCACCGCATGCCTGTACTGCTGTACCAGATGGTGCTAGTTGTCTTGGCTACATTGACAACTGGCTATTCCTCATTCCCCGCAAAAAAACAAACTGGCTATTCCTCGTGATCACTAATGGAGCATGTTCAATGCTGACATTTTTCCAAGATCATGTTGGGGCTTCCTAATCTAGTAGGTAATTGTTTGGCAGCACGAGATAGATTGTATCTTTGGCCATACTTAGTACCCAACTTCTTAAAAGTCAATGGTACCCTCAACCCTGGACTCATTACCCAAGTGCCTAGATGCCGCACTGATCACCGATGGTAGTTACGAGGAATATGACACGGGAGATTTTCGTATAGATAATAAAGTATTGAGGGCATGCCATTTTCATATAAAATTGAAGTAAATATAACACGGTAGATAACTGTAGATTCAACAAAAGTTACAAAGCATTTTGCACCATGGAGTACAAAGCCCTTGATTATATATAATAGTAAAGATTACTCCCTGGCACATAAGAACCTTGAAATAAACAGAAACCTAGATGTCTCAAAGATAGATAGATGTCTCGGGATAGATAGACAGGCGGCACAATGGATAGATGTCTCAAAGAATTAACCATCTAGCACACTTGCCATGGTAAACTACATGTAAAACATAATTTAGCTGGACACAGAGCCTATCACATATTTGATATCATTGGCGATATTCTTGGCATCTGCTGCGATGCTAGCCAATCCTCTCCTTGCTAACCCAGCACAGTAGAGCCCATTTTCACCTTTCCAATGATTTGGATATTCCTTTATGGGCAGTCCATTGTTATTTAACATGCTCTCACCATTCTGGGCTAAAAAATAATAGAGCTTGTTAGCAGATTTAACAATTGTTGCACCAATAAAACAAACTCAGAAATATTTAAATATCATTGTTGTTACCTCGAGCCATATGTTTGCCGTGCTTTTGTATCCAGTTGCAAACACAATCGCATCAAATGCGATTTCTTTACTGCACTGAAATTCAACTATGTTGCCCATGATCTTACTGATACCCCCTTGAACCTATATGAGATAAATAAAATATTGATAACTTGGCATATTAAATAAACATCTGACATCAAATTTATGTCATGTGTAGGATATACTTACTTTGATGATACCCTTTTTGATTAACCCAACAGTGCCAACATCAATCACTGCAGATTTGCCGGTTTGTGACTTGAGGGTCATTGGACCCATTTTTGGCCGTGTGATGCCTTGCCTCGATAGGTCTCCAAATATGAATTTCGCTGCCGTCACAAGGAGGTTATCCACTAGATTCAGTGGAAGACGGTGAGCAAGTGTCATCCCCAACCGGATTAATTCCTTTGTCATCACATGAATCTGCAACCACAAAATATGTCACCTCTTTAGAAGCATGCGTGATAAAATAAAATTTCATAGAATCATCTTCTTTCAAGAGTTAATATTTTTGTCCTTTAGTTCCTCTAGTTGCTTAGTTGTTTGTGCATGTTATAAAACAGTCCATCGCTCTATTCTATGAAATACTTTCTATTAGTAATAACACTGCAAAATTGCAACGCTTCTAGTAGTAACTATATACAAATTGTACTCAATGAAATATATACTGCATGTACATACCGGGCTTCGTATAACGATCGAAGTATTGGCACCATGGGTCGCAAGGTCATAAGCAATTTCCATCCCGGAGTTGCCAGATCCAACGACCAATACATTCATGCCAGAGTAACTCTTTCCTGACTTGTAGCCTGAGGAGTGGATGACATCACCGGGAAAACTTTGCAGCCCGAGGATCATTGGGATATTCTCTGCACTATTCTCACCACTTGCCACGACAAGAAACTTTGCCGTGAACTTGACTGTTGTGCACTTTCCCATGTCATGTGCCACGATGGACCAACATTTTTTGTCATTGTCATATGCGGATGACTCCACGCTAGTAAGATACTTTGGTTGGATATTGAAACGCTCAACATAGTCATCCAAGTACTTCACAAATATGGTTTTTGGTATGTATGTTGGTGCATCTACCGGGTATGACATGTGTGGCAACTCACAGAATTCCTTTGCAAGATGCAGCTTGAGGCGATCGTACGCGCGGTTGCGCCAAAGTGACGCGCTGCAGTCTTCACGCTCGACGATGACATGCTGCCGTTGCAAGCCCTGCAGGCCCAGCACCAACAATCAACACGGCAACGTTCTCCATTGCAAATAGAAGAATTGACAAAGTTGGGGGAAATGGCGAGGTGGTGGGCTAGAGTTTTTGTATGTCTGCTCAATGAATCTTTGGATGACAGACTCGCATATGGGGGCATATATATGCTGCTATGTTTCATGTGTCGATCTGTTATCTGGATTGAGGCATGAAAAAGGTAAAATATTTATTGACGTTTCCATCCAAAAATTGAAGAATCGTGTGTGAAATCATGCCCTGATATGCAATAGGCAGCAAACACAGCTCTTGATCGATTGCTCTTTATTGAAAACTTATCCAGCAGCTCTGGGTATGTTTAGACTAAAGATTCTTACTGTTTCTTTCCTGCCCTATCGTCATTAATGAAAATCTCTACTACTATTAAACAAGCAAACATATTCATCGTTAAGTGCACCCAGCCTAACGTACACATAACACCACAAACCAATTACAGCCTCATGATCAGAACCCCTTAATTAGATCTAACCGTTCAAATTATACTAACCCTCAGTCAAATCTGCGTCTAGCAATTTACCCCGAGCGGACGAAAACTCTGCCATAGACGTACGCACTTGTTCCCCCGCTGGAACCGTCGCCCCACATTGAGCGGACGTAAGATTCGGCACGCCCCTCTCCCCAGTGCTCCTCGCCTCTCGCCCCGCTCCCTAGCCAGATCTCCCCACGGCCCCAGAACGCTCTCGACGCACCGGCGACGCTCCCCATCGCCTTGGCCGCCCCCACGACTCGCCTGCGCGTTCGTCGCCGTCGCCACGAAGTTTCCCTCGCCGCCGCCGGCTCTGGATGCAGCTGCCGCCATGGGTGAGCGCCTCCACGCCCCCGCTGCCGGGGACGTGGACGCACGCGGGCTCCAGGCGCACGCGGGCGTGGCTGCCGGAGACGAAGCCACTTCCTGGGAAAGTGGAGGACACACGAGGGGGTCGCCGCCGTCTCCACGGACTTGGGCGGACGCAGGCGTGGCCACCGTCGGGGACATGGACGCACGCGGGCTGGCTGGCGGAGACGAAGCCGCCTCCTGGGGAAGTGGAGGACGCATGAGGGCCACCTTCGTCTCCACGGACATGGGCGAACGTAGGCGTGGCCGCCGTCAGGGACGTGGGCACACGGTAGCAGAAAATTGCACAGCAGCCTCTGTCGCAAGAATATACAAGATGGTTTCTCCTATCTCTAATCTATTGCAGTCTGGTCCTGGTGCAATGGTAATTACTCCTGTACATATTAATATGAGTTACTATTGCCTCAATAGGCTGCTGCTACCTTTTGTGCCATCTATTTATGTTGTGTGGGAAGGTTATTTCTCATTGTTCTTGTTGTTTTGGTGTGATTCACCATGCTAAGAACTCTACATGTCGTTTATTAATTTCTTGTAGGGCACAATGGCTGGTTCCTATTCTGACGATGTCTAATCTGCTGGTATAAAATTGCATTGTCCTTTTCACTGGTCAATCAATTTTGTTGGCACTCAGATTAATTCTCTGCCTCTTCTCTTGAACTATTTTAGGAGCTGAGCGTGACAGTGATTGGAGGTGCCCTATTTGCAATAACATTACCTTCGCCTTTCGGACAGTTTGTAACATGAGAAAATGCAACACACCAAGACCTGATACCCAGGTTTGACACTGATCCTTCGCATTAAGATTTGAAGTTGACATTTCTGCCGCAGCCCACAAGCTTAGTCATGTCTGAAGTATACGTGATGTGTAAAAACTGTTCAGTGTTAGATGATGTTCTATGTGATTCGACCAAATTTGCATATGTGCTATGTACAGTATATGTTGATCAGTGTATACGTGTACTTGGACTTTTCTTGGGCATTACATCTTCACCAGTTGTTTGATAACCATTCTTTTTTCTAAAAAGGTATTTACTGAATTCTTATAGGTTGCACAAATCTGAAATCCCATCCATTGCCAATTTGGCCTTTTGGAATTTCGGTGGCACGCGAATTCTAATTCTAATTTGAACATGGAACCACTGTTTTTTCTTGTGACAACCACCAAGCACGAACAGGCAGTGCATGGATATCTCTTGCCGACTGAAATTTTTATATCATATTCTTTTTGGATACTTGTTTATTTGCCTAGAGAATACACACAAATGGGTTGGATTGCCAATTTACCCTTTCTTAGAGGATAATAGTCTGTTCTCACATAAGCATACATCTAAATTTCTATATCTATTTTTCATGCATGGTGGGTTGAATCACCCATCTCTGTACTGTTTTTGTGTCTACGTATATATTTTTTTCTTCTGAAAGAATCATATATGCTTTGAGTTGAGTTGTGGGCAATGCTAGAAATCACTTGGAAGTTAGAGGAGGTGTGTTCGTGCAGATTTCTCAAAAGAACATGATCCTATTATTTTGGCAATTCAATTATCTGTAGTACATCAGGAATTGTTGAAAGCCCATAGCACTATCCGGTGTTTCTTAGTCTGATCCCATATAAGACAAGTACACATCACAATCATCATTCAAGGTTTAAATAAGGATATTGATTATCCATAGTTTGATTATCTAAATATCTACCTTCCAGGGAGCCCTACACGTTCAAAATAAGAAGAAATGAAATACCACGCAACAGTATTGAGTGTTTCTATCTAACCGCGTGTTCACATTTGTAATATATTAGTGGAGATCACTAATGGGGAGAACATGTTGCATCACTCCAGGTAATCTTAACTTATATTTTAGCACTTCAGATTTTATTGGGAAGCTGCAAAAAGTTTCAGTGCGCACATGATCAGTGTGAAAGGAATACCACTAAGTAGAAATTGTCTTCACTTTAGCCTATCTTCTGATTTTGATTTCTTGCTCACCTGTCATGTTCCCTGCTTAAGTTTTCAGGGAACACTAAGCTACATTTTGTATCTCATTTTTATACAGCATTTTGATCAACCTGTTCACCTGTCATTTTTATTAATTTCAGCATTTTGTGCCTTCTATTTAAGTTTTCAGTTAACCAGTTCATAATTTATTCATTATGTCATTTTTATACAGTTGTTTATTTTGGTTATTCAGATCCAATTTGAACTTATTTGTCTGGTTTATTGTTGTTCCTTTCAGGCTTCAATCTTGAAACAAATTGAGGTTCAAAGAAAGATTCACATTCTGATCAACCTGTTTGGTTACTAGGTTTGGTTGGTGATTTTGTTTATTTTTTAATACACAATGTATGATGGGGAAACTTTTTATAAGTTGCACGAAATGGTTTCTCTTTATTGTTTTATTCCAAATGTCTCATCACCAGCAAATATAACTTTCCATTTCTTCTCAAGAGTTGCATGTGAGGCAAGCAAATATTGCGGCGCAATGATTGGCTTTGTAATGTGTCATGCACTATTTCTATACACGTGAAATTCTTGAATTATTTATAGTATTAGTCTAGACGTGCGTTGCATACTTACTAGTTATTTTAAGATGTTCAATGTTTTCAGTCTATAATTGTAGATTCAAGCGAAGATTCTTAGCATTTCTTTCCTTTCACCTGTAGTGTTCAACCAAATTATTTTAAGATGTTCAATGTTTTCAGTCTACTAGTAAGTATGCACGTGCAACGCACGTCTAGACTAATACTATAAATAATTCAAGAATTTCACGTGTATAGAAATAGTGCATGACACATTACAAAGCCAATCATTGCGCCGCAATATTTGCTTGCCTCACATGCAACTCTTGAGAAGAAATGGAAAGTTATATTTGCTGGTGATGAGACATTTGGAATAAAACAATAAAGAGAAACCATTTCGTGCAACTTATAAAAAGTTTCCCCATCATACATCGTGTATTAAAAAATAAACAAAATCACCAACCAAACCTAGTAACCAAACAGGTTGATCAGAATGTGAATCTTTCTTTGAACCTCAATTTGTTTCAAGATTGAAGCCTGAAAGGAACAACAATAAACCAGACAAATAAGTTCAAATTGGATCTGAATAACCAAAATAAACAACTGTATAAAAATGACATAATGAATAAATTATGAACTGGTTAACTGAAAACTTAAATAGAAGGCACAAAATGCTGAAATTAATAAAAATGACAGGTGAACAGGTTGATCAAAATGCTGTATAAAAATGAGATACAAAATGCAGCTTAGTGTTCCCTGAAAACTTAAGCAGGGAACATGACAGGTGAGCAAGAAATCAAAATCAGAAGATAGGCTAAAGTGAAGACAATTTCTACTTAGTGGTATTCCTTTCACACTGATCATGTGCGCACTGAAACTTTTTGCAGCTTCCCAATAAAATCTGAAGTGCTAAAATATAAGTTAAGATTACCTGGAGTGATGCAACATGTTCTCCCCATTAGTGATCTCCACTAATATATTACAAATGTGAACACGCGGTTAGATAGAAACACTCAATACTGTTGCGTGGTATTTCATTTCTTCTTATTTTGAACGTGTAGGGCTCCCTGGAAGGTAGATATTTAGATAATCAAACTATGGATAATCAATATCCTTATTTAAACCTTGAATGATGATTGTGATGTGTACTTGTCTTATATGGGATCAGACTAAGAAACACCGGATAGTGCTATGGGCTTTCAACAATTCCTGATGTACTACAGATAATTGAATTGCCAAAATAATAGGATCATGTTCTTTTGAGAAATCTGCACGAACACACCTCCTCTAACTTCCAAGTGATTTCTAGCATTGCCCACAACTCAACTCAAAGCATATATGATTCTTTCAGAAGAAAAAAATATATACGTAGACACAAAAACAGTACAGAGATGGGTGATTCAACCCACCATGCATGAAAAATAGATATAGAAATTTAGATGTATGCTTATGTGAGAACAGACTATTATCCTCTAAGAAAGGGTAAATTGGCAATCCAACCCATTCGTGTGTATTCTCTAGGCAAATAAACAAGTATCCAAAAAGAATATGATATAAAAATTTCAGTCGGCAAGAGATATCCATGCACTGCCTGTTCGTGCTTGGTGGTTGTCACAAGAAAAAACAGTGGTTCCATGTTCAAATTAGAATTAGAATTCGCGTGCCACCGAAATTCCAAAAGGCCAAATTGGCAATGGATGGGATTTCAGATTTGTGCAACCTATAAGAATTCAGTAAATACCTTTTTAGAAAAAAGAATGGTTATCAAACAACTGGTGAAGATGTAATGCCCAAGAAAAGTCCAAGTACACGTATACACTGATCAACATATACTGTACATAGCACATATGCAAATTTGGTCGAATCACATAGAACATCATCTAACACTGAACAGTTTTTACACATCACGTATACTTCAGACATGACTAAGCTTGTGGGCTGCGGCAGAAATGTCAACTTCAAATCTTAATGCGAAGGATCAGTGTCAAACCTGGGTATCAGGTCTTGGTGTGTTGCATTTTCTCATGTTACAAACTGTCCGAAAGGCGAAGGTAATGTTATTGCAAATAGGGCACCTCCAATCACTGTCACGCTCAGCTCCTAAAATAGTTCAAGAGAAGAGGCAGAGAATTAATCTGAGTGCCAACAAAATTGATTGACCAGTGAAAAGGACAATGCAATTTTATACCAGCAGATTAGACATCGTCAGAATAGGAACCAGCCATTGTGCCCTACAAGAAATTAATAAACGACATGTAGAGTTCTTAGCATGGTGAATCACACCAAAACAACAAGAACAATGAGAAATAACCTTCCCACACAACATAAATAGATGGCACAAAAGGTAGCAGCAGCCTATTGAGGCAATAGTAACTCATATTAATATGTACAGGAGTAATTACCATTGCACCAGGACCAGACTGCAATAGATTAGAGATAGGAGAAACCATCTTGTATATTCTTGCGACAGAGGCTGCTGTGCAATTTTCTGCTACCGTGTGCCCACGTCCCTGACGGCGGCCACGCCTACGTTCGCCCATGTCCGTGGAGACGAAGGTGGCCCTCATGCGTCCTCCACTTCCCCAGGAGGCGGCTTCGTCTCCGCCAGCCAGCCCGCGTGCGTCCATGTCCCCGACGGTGGCCACGCCTGCGTCCGCCCAAGTCCGTGGAGACGGCGGCGACCCCCTCGTGTGTCCTCCACTTTCCCAGGAAGTGGCTTCGTCTCCGGCAGCCACGCCCGCGTGCGCCTGGAGCCCGCGTGCGTCCACGTCCCCGGCAGCGGGGGCGTGGAGGCGCTCACCCATGGCGGCAGCTGCATCCAGAGCCGGCGGCGGCGAGGGAAACTTCGTGGCGACGGCGACGAACGCGCAGGCGAGTCGTGGGGGCGGCCAAGGCGATGGGGAGCGTCGCCGGTGCGTCGAGAGCGTTCTGGGGCCGCGGGGAGATCTGGCTAGGGAGCGGGGCGAGAGGCGAGGAGCACTGGGGAGAGGGGCGTGCCGAATCTTACGTCCGCTCAATGTGGGGCGACGGTTCCAGCGGGGGAACAAGTGCGTACGTCTATGGCAGAGTTTTCGTCCGCTCGGGGTAAATTGCTAGACGCAGATTTGACTGAGGGTTAGTATAATTTGAACGGTTAGATCTAATTAAGGGGTTCTGATCATGAGGCTGTAATTGGTTTGTGGTGTTATGTGTACGTTAGGCTGGGTACACTTAACGATGAATATGTTTGCTTGTTTAATAGTAGTAGAGAAGTAGAGATAATTGTAGATTCAAGCGAAGATTCTTAGCATTTCTTTCCTTTCACCTGTAGTGTTCAACCATTTCTTTCCTTTTCCCATGCTTGTATTCATGTGCAAATGGAAAGTAAAATAAATAATTCATTGTACGTGATCTGGAGACGTATATTCAAGCGACCATCTCCTTGCTCGGAATCCTTGTTGTATCGTGAGGGAAGTTCGTCTTGCTATACTTGTCAACTTTTTTTGAGATGTTTTTTGTATCACTAAAATAATTTCTGAATTGGAAACAATTTCCATATCTGCATAATGGAAAGTTCAGATGTTGATGTTAAATTGTTGCAGCCACCGGGAAGTTTCGTGCAGATGTTTACATAACTGCATAAAAGATGGCCAGATTTTAGGTTCTGAAGGTGTATCCTGCTGTTTGAAAGCCTACTTTTCTTAGTGCTACTTGTCAGCGTGGAATCAACTTTGTTTTTTGCAGACCATCAGCGTAATTTCCCTTTTTACTAATCACTCTTGTATAAACAACGGCAATCTGATAACTTAAGTTTTACACTCTACGCCAGATGATCACAACATGTAAAACTGACACTCTGATCACGACATGTAACACTCACACTCTGATCCCAACATGCAACACCATGAGTTGTCGAGTTTGCTAATAGTGAGGTGACTGAAATTTTTTATGGGTTTTAGTCGAGTTCTGCCTTGCCGAGGCCGAAGGGTGGGGCGACATGAGGAGCGCAGTGACGAGCGGCGTGGTAGGCCGAGCCATGACCTTGTTAGAGATGGGGAGGACGCTGCAAGCGACAACGAGGAACCAGGTAGGGATGTAAATGGTAAATAAGTAGCAGCCACAAGTCCCTTTTATTTAGCTTTTTCTAGCTCCATAGTTCATTTAAAAAAACAAAATTTTGAACTACTAGATAATTAGTGGGTTTAAATGGGATTAAATGGGACCCAATTCCCATCCCTAGAACCAGGTTGACGGGTGCGGGTCAGGGTGCGGCAGTCGTCGACGTTGCTGTGGATGGCTTAGTCAAGGCAGGCATCCCTCTCTGGGGAGCAACTACAATAGAAGATGGACTTGCAGTGCAAAAATAGAAAAAAATAGTCCTGATCCGTCAGATCATAGATGGATGGCACATGTTCTTCTGGAGGGATCTCATGCCACTTAAATGGACTTTATGAACCCCCCCCCCCCCCCCCCCTTACTGACAGTTAGATATAAACAGAACTTTGCAATAACCACCTCAAGTACCTCATCTCCCTCTCCAATCGTTCTGTCCAGCGACCATTTATAGTACATCAGCACCTCGATGATGCCCCCCAGGCCTCTTAGTCTTATAAAATCTTTGCACACATCTATTGCATGAAATTCATGTACATTTCGGTGCATTAGTGGATTGTACAACATCCCTAATTATGCATGGAACTTGTACATGTTTGCCGCTATAAATTATATCAATATCTATCACAATTATGTGATCCCCTTGAAGCATAACTAAATATACATGTCAAACTAGAACAAGAGACTCGCATACATATCAAGTGATATGTAAGAGAATCATTTTTAATACTTGACCAGCAAGACTAACTCTTAATTATAAAGGACTAATATAATCATAGCTCAACAAGCATTGCAATTAACAATTGCATCAGCTTTAATATCTTGAGGGTACATGACCGAGAAGCAATATATGAATTCGAGTTTATATGGTACAAATAGTTCATATCAAACTTGACAATAATCATGTGGTGTGTTGTGAAGATAATATACAGATGATGGTTTAACCTGACAACAATCATGACTGTAGATTCTTATTCAAATAGAGAAATGAATTCAAATTTAGTTCATATTGCAGTCGGTAGTATATACATTTGGAATGCACAAAAATGTTCATTTAAGTAGGTTACATGCATTATACACCTAGCGAAATATTTTAATTGAATATAACATAGATTCAAAGTTTTGAATGACATTTGTAGTAATTCATACAGTAAAACGGGACAAGACTCTCTCTTGTGTGGTGCGAATTGATTTTTTTTGCGGGAAGTGCGAATTGATTTGGTACCGTACACGTTAGGCTTCTTCTCCCAAAATTTCAACCCGTGCCTTGTTATCTCGAAAATTCAAGCTATCTCTTTGTTTCTTTGTGCACCGAAAACTCCCTCCTCTTCAACCCGCACCTTGTTATCTCGAAAATTCAAGCTATCTATTTGTCTCTTTGTGCATCGAAAACTCCCTCCTCCTGCGAAATCCCGACATGCAAAATCCCCGTTCTACCCCTGAGCTGAAAGTGCCGCCTAGTTCAAATCGGTGGGGGTACTTTCGTAACATCCCTACATTTCGGAAAAGTGCATCCCTAAGTCATGGTTCCCCCTCCCATCCCCTCCTTTTCCCCATTCGAAAACAGAGGCCGCTGAAACCTCCCTCCACCATCCGCGAAACCCCACCCCACCACCACCCAGCCGGAGCCTCTTCCCCGACGACATTGTTGTAGCGCCTAATATGCGGTCCTATCCTCGCGGAAACTTGGAAGTCTAAACAAGGATAGAAGTGCATACCGGAGACGCTTTAACAAGGTGGATATCGTCACAATACATGTACTAAACAGAAGAGAATACAAGATATAGACTTACACTCGCCACAAGCTACAACATGAATATTTCAATACATCTATACATAGCAATCATCATACAGAAGGGCAGGATCTGACTACGGATGAAATCAAACGAAAAGAAGACGACCTCCACCCTACTAATCCCAGGCTGCCAACCTGGAACCCATCCTATGATCGTCGAAGAAGAAAAAGAAGCAAAAGAACTCCAAATAGAGAAAGCATCGCTCTCACGTCAAAGCATCACATTACCTGTACATGCACATGT
Organism: Elymus sibiricus; assembly: GCA_039707655.1. Classification (NCBI taxonomy): domain Eukaryota; kingdom Viridiplantae; phylum Streptophyta; class Magnoliopsida; order Poales; family Poaceae; genus Elymus; species Elymus sibiricus. Next base: position 122,506,646 of record CM077663.1, read on the forward strand.
TGTTGTAGTAATCTGTGACTCACGGGGACTCAACAATCTCATTACCAAGGGTATTAAGACTAGCAAAGCTTAATGGATAAGAAATGGTTAAATGGTCAGGCTGCAACAAGCACTAAGCATTTTTGTCTGGCTAACGTACGAGTACAAGAATAAGAAGAGTGATCTACGCATAAATGAACGTTAACTAGTAATGATCAAGAACTGATCCTGAACACCTACTTACGAGTCATTCATAATCCCACCGTGTTCTCTTCCCGAACTCCATTGAAAAGAGACGGTCATGGTTACGCACACAGCTGGTGTATTTTAATTAGATTTAGTGTCAAGTTCTCTACAACCGGATATTATAAATTTCCAAGTTGCCACATAACCACGGGCACAACTTTCCGTAAGATTTAACCCTACAGGGGTGCTCCAAGTAGTCCATTATAAATTAGCAGACGCATCCGATGGAAAAACCTCACACCATGATAACATGATGCTTAGGATAAGGAATTCTGCTGGACAAGCCACTCGTCAAAGGTAAAACTAAACCAATAAGACAACCCGACGTGTCGATGAGCCCGATTGGAGCCTCGTATCTTATTCTCAGGACACGACCGGATGATGCAGCGTACAACAACTGAGACCCGAGTTGCCCCGGGGGAAGCCGCACACGACACTGTTTCGGACCAACACCCTCAGCACGGGCCCACCTGCTTATGTGAAATTAAGAATCTGCGAGGGGTGACCCTATATACGTTAATTAATTATCAGATTATTATGTGGGCAAATTTTAGTACCAATGGTGGGCATTGCTAGAAGAGTTTTATCCTAAAATGAATGACCCGGGGCGCCCCATAATACCCCACATGTGTTAGAAGTGCTCATCAAGGAACATAACACCAGTATAACTGAAACTAGGGCGGCAAGAGTGGGACAAAACACCAGGCAAAAGGCCAAGCCTTCCATCCCTTACCAAGTGTATAGATGCATTAATTAATTATCAAGGTAGTATGATATCCCATGATATCCATGTCCCAACATGGAACAAACTACACCTGCAACTAGCAACGCTATAAGAGGGGCTGAGCAAGCGGTAACATAGCCAAACAATGGGTTGCTGGGAATGTGGAGGTTAGAGGCTTATCATGACATTTTGGGAGGCTTGACAAACAAGTGGTAGGTGACGAGACATAGCGATAGCAACGAGACTACTAGTATAGCAAAGATAATAGTGATATCCGAGGTAATGATCATCTTGCCTGGAATCCCGCTTGGAAGAAGATTGAATCCGTGAACAAGACGAATGGGCGTAGTCGAACGAATCCTCACACTCCGAACGTTATCAGAACTCTAGCAAGAAGAAGCAACCTGGAAACAAACAAATGACATGGTAAACAATACAACATCATCATGACATGATGCACAATCAGATATGATGCATGTCCATTTAAATACTCATGGCATAGCAAAATGCAACAATCAAATACTACACATTAAGTGAAGCTCAATATGCAACGAGTTGCATATTGACGAGACTTCACATTCAAATTATTTAGTTCACTCTAGTTTAGCCAGCCAGCAAGTTTAAATGTTATTAAACATGGCAAGAGGTGAAGTATAATTAAACTAGCAATCTAGGCAATTTAAATAAGGCTGAAAACAACATATAATATTTCCGAAACGACCCCATATGCAAGTTACGGTTTCGGTACTTTTCTGTCCTAAATACAATTTTATTGTTTTTTAAACAGGAAAAGTAATGCCAACATGTTATTCTACATAGTTTTCTACTACATTTACATATAAAGTTTATTTAGTTCGGAGCTACGGTTATTTATTTATGAAATAACCCATTTTAGCATGTCATTTATGCAAATTAATGCAAAGAATTTTTTTAAACATTCTTAACATGGATGAACGTTGCATATAGTGAAACTACATGAAATTCTACCCATTATATATATATGACATGTTTCATTATGATGCACGGTTATTCAGTTATTAACATTTTTAAATAATGTCATTTTCTGTAATTATGCATGTCCTGGTTATTGGATAAATTCGTGGATCTGAAAAAAAAAGATACGGGCCGGATCTGCAATAGGGCCCAAACATGGCTGAGCGCAAGATAATCGGAACCTAGGAAAAAAGGTAGGCATGGACGGTCGTGATAACCCGCAAGTATAGGGGATCGCAACAGTCTTCGAGGGTAATATTTCACCCAAATTTATTGATCGACACACGGGGAGCCAAAGAATATTTATGAGTCTTAGCAGTTGTAACATCCCAAATTTCCAATTTGGAATGTTATATAATAGCTAAAGCATATTGTGGCATTATTGTATTTGAGTGAGTGGATATTGATAAATGAAATGGATGAGTGTTGATGTTTGCTTTCAACTTTGACTCTAGTCACCTTCATTTTTTTCCTTTAAACGGGTTTCCATTTTTCTTCCATAGCCATTTCAACTTGAAAAAAAGTCCATTTTACTACCCTGAATAAAGTGGGTGGTTCACTTTACCCCCTGATCTATTTTTCTGCTTCTTCTAGCCCCCAAACAAACCCAAACCGGACAAAACACCCCCTGGATGGTTTTTCTCCACCCGCTGCTGATGTGGCACTAGTCAACGGCGGTTTTGACCTGGATGGGGCCCATTTGTCAGGTCGGGCTGGGATAGAGCTGCCGGTTCGATCTGAAAAAAAATCCCCGCTAGAGAAGGAGGCGAGCAGGTTGAGGTTGGCCTGCGCCATGGGCAGGTAGTTGCCGACCCGGGCGGCGGATGCCTCCCTCGCCATCGCCGGTGTCGCCACCATCATCTCCGGCGGTGGCGCGATGCTCTACAGCTGCCCGAAGTTGCCCCGCGGCGGCAACGCCCAGAAGCCCGGAGCCGGGCCATGGACGCGGTGGCCACCGTCGCCTCGTCGGGCATGCCGTTGCTGCTGTTGCAGTCGTCGTCGCGGACGCGCTTGCCAAAGGGCGCAACGTGCGGGAGGTGGTGGTGCGGCGATTTGGCAAGCGGCTGCGCGTGGGTGGCGTCGTCGGGGCGGAGGGAGGAGGGAGAAGGTGGAGAAGGAAGCCGGGGTGGTGCCGGAGCCGGTGCCGCCGCCATTCATCCCGTTCGCCACCGGCAGCAGCTGCTTGTCCTTCGCAGCGGCGCTGCCCATGCCACATCTAGGGAATTTTTTTAAGAAAGAACTGGCAACGCTGCTCTATCCCAGCCCCACTGGACAAATGGGCCCCACCCAGGTCAAAACCGCCGTTGACTAGTGCCACATCAGCAGCGGGTGGAGACAAACCAGCCAGGGGGGTGTTTTGTCCGGTTTGGGTTTGTTTGGGGGCTAAAAGAAGTAGAAAAATAGATCAGGGGGTAAAGTGAACCACCCACTTTATTCAGGGTAGTAAAATGGACTTTTTTTCTTTCAACTTTAAGTTAAAACATTTCAAAAACCTCTGATGAAATAGTGAAAGAGGGGAGCAGCATGACACTCCACATCAGAGGGTATTTTTTTGAGTATAAATAGTATTTAAAAAAACTATATTGGAAAAATCTCCAAATTCCCATTCAAACTCAATTTTCAGTATTTTCATAAAACATTTTTCTAAGTATTTTATTTGGACTTGAAAAAGTGTTCATCACTTTACTCTCAATTTTCTGATCATTCTGATATATGACATCACTATATTTCATTTTGATTTCATTTTATTTTTTAACACTTTTGTTTCTGTCTTTTAAATAAAAAGAAAAGCTTTTATTTTGAACTTAGCCGAAGCCCATTAGCACCGAAGCCCACCGCACCAGCGAGGCCCAGCCGCGCGGGCCTCATCGAATCGGCCACGGATCGGCTATCCGCCCTTTCCTTATGTCTCTTCGATACGTCTCAAACATATCTACTTTTCCAAGGACTTTTGCTCTGGTTTTGTCCACTAATTTGCATGATTTGAATGAAACTAACCCGGACTGACGTGTTTTCAGCAGAACTACCTTGGTGTTATTTTTGTGCAAAAATAAAAGTTCTCATAATTGGACGAAACTTTTTGTGGATTTTGTCTGGAATATATAAGGAATTTTGGAGCGAAGAACTGCCGGAGGGGGTGGACCAGAAGGCCACCACGCAACCGGCCACTCCCCCTAGGGGCACGACCAGATGGCTTGTGGGGCCCTCGTGGCCCCTCCGACCCTAATTCCAACTCTATAAATTCACATCCGCGGAGAAAAAAATCAGAGAGAAGATTTCATCGCGTTTCACGAGACGGAGCCGCCGCCACCTCCTGTTCTTCCTCCGGAGGGCTGATCTGGAGCCTGTCTTGGGCTCCGGAGAGGGGAAATCGTCGCCATCGTCATCACCAACCCTTCTCCATCAACACCGCCATGATGCTCACCACCGGGAGTGAGTAATTCCTTTGTAGGCTTGCTAGACGGTGGTGGTATTGGATGGAATTGGTCATGTAATCGAGTTAAGTTTGATAGGGCTTGATCCCTAGTATCCACTATGTTCTAAGATTGATGTTACTATGACTTTGCTATGCTTAATGCTTGTCACTAGGGTCCGCGTGCCATGATTTCAGATCTGAACCTATTATGTTTTCATGAATATAAGAGTGATTTGGATCCTATCTTGCAAGTTATATGTACCTATTACGTGTCATGATCCGCATACCCCAAGGTGACAATAATTGGGATTCTTTCCGGTGATTGCCATATTTTGAGGAGTTCATGTATTCACCATGTGTTAATGCTTTGTTCCGGTTCTCTATTAAAAGGAGGCCTTAATATCCCTTAGTTTCCAATAGGACCCCGCTGCCACGGGAGGGTAGGACAAAAGATGTCATGCAAGTTCTTATTGCAAGCACATATGACTATATACGGAATGCATGCCTACATTACATTGATGAATTGGAGCTAGTTCTGTGTCGCCCTAGTGTGTAACTATTATATGATCAATGTCAGCTAAATCATTATCCACCACCGATCCACGTGCCTACGCGTTACATATACTGAATCTTGCCAAGTTACTATATATTGCTATTGCTACTGTCACACTTGCTACAAAACTGCTACTGTCACTATTACGGTTACTTTTGCTACTACTATTTGCCGTGCTACTAAATCTTTGCTGTAGAGAGATATTCTCGGTGCAGTTGAATTGAAAACTCAACTGTCAAGGCTAATAAATATTCTTTGGCTCCCCTTGTGTCGAATCAATAAATTAGGGTGAAATATAACCCGTGAAGACTGTTGCGACCCCCTACACTTGTGGGTTATCAAGACCTTTTTCTAGCGCCGTTGCCGGGGAGCATAGCTCTATTTATTGTGTTAACTGAAGGATATCCAATTGCTACTATGAGAAATCTGAAAGACGACCAAACTAAGATCGTCCCCTCTCGCACGAGAGGAGGTAAGGAACTGCCATCTAGCTCTGCTTTTGAGTCACCTTCTGTTTTGAATCAACTTGTTACACCACCACCTGTTGATCGTCCTGATATGTTACATGAACTTGATGATGCTACTTCTGAAAATAATGATGAAACTATTGCTACACATGTTGAAACTGAACCTGTGCCACTGAATGAATTACTTGATGCTCATATTGCTAAAGCTAGAGAACTTGAGAATGCTGAAATTGAGGAAGACTTTGAATCACCAATTACCCCTCGCTCACCTAAAAGATATGAATTGCCTTTTGTACTTGAAGGTTATGTTATGGATGATGAGGTAGCTAGGGACATTCTTGGTTGTGAAAATAGAGATGATGTGAAGAAACTATTATGCAAACTAAAAGAAAAATCTATGATGGAGAAAATGAAACGTGATCCTAAATTTGCTACTTCTCCTATATTTGTTACCGATAGGGATTATGAGTTCTCTGTAGACCCTGAGCTAATTCCTATAGTAGAGTCTGATCCTTTCCATGGTTATGAAAATGAAACTGTTGTCGAACACCTTATGAAACTGAATGATATTGCTGCTCTGTTTACCAATGAAGAAAAGATTCGCTACTATTATATCCTTAAGCTTTTTTCCTTTCTCGCTAAAAGGCGAGGCCAAGGAATGGTTCTTATCACTTACTCCTGGTTGCATACGTAGTCCCCAGGATATGCTTCAACACTTTTCTGCAAAATATTTTCCTGCTCATAAGAAACAAGTTGCCTTACAGGAAATATTTAACTTTGCTCAAATTGAAGAAGAGAATCTCCCTCAAGCTTGGGGGAGGATTTTCCGGTTACTACGAGCTTTGCCTGATTGTCCACTTGAGAGGAATGAAATACTTGATATTTTTTATAATGGACTAACTGATGCTTCTAGGGATTTCCTAGATAGTTGTGCTGGTTGTGTTTTCAGGGAAAGAACTGTTGGACAAACTGAAGAATTATCGAACAACATAATGCAAAATGCCGATGATTGGACACTCCCTGAACCACCTTCAGAACCTATTCAAAAAAAGAGAGGTATTCTATTTCTCAGTCCCGAAGATATGCAAGAAGCAAAAAGATCTATGAAAGAAAAAGGTATTAAAACTAAGGATGTCAAGAAATTACCACCTATTGAAGAAATACATTGACTCGATACCCCGACACAGGTAGTAAAGGTAAACTCTCTCTGTTCCTTTAATAAAAGTGATATACCTTATACTAAGACTCCTGAACAATGCGTGGATGAATTTGATAATTATGTTGTTAAGCTAGACATTTCAACAAATATGTTAAGAATCAATTGCAACGTAATGCTATGATGATAGATCGCTTAAGTGACTTGATGTTTAGAATTGCAAATGATGTGAAAGGTTTAGGCAAACATGCTTCTATGGTTCACTCTCAACTAGACCAAGTCGCTAAATCGCAAAATGATTTGCTTGCTGAAATGAATAATATAAATGATCATGATATTAGAGTAGTGACTAGAGGAGGTAGAATGACCCAAGAACCTCTTTATCCTGAAGGTCACCCTAAAAGAATTGAACAAGATTCTCAGAGAATTAATGAAGATACACCTAGTTCATCTAAAAATAAGAAGAAAAAGAAAAATGATAGGAACTTGCATGCCTCTAGTGAACCCGTCATAGAAAAACAACCCGTTGAAAAAAACAATGAAGTTTCTATTTCTGATGATGAGACTCAGTCTGGTAGTGAGCATACACCTAGTGATAATGAAAATGATAATAATGATGATGATGCTCATATAGATGCTCAACCGGATAATAACAAAGAAAATGATAATGATGTAGAAATTGAACCTGATGAGGATCTTGATAACCCACCTTCTAAAAATAAACGTTATGATAAGAGAGACTTTGTTGCTAGGAAACATGGAAGGGAAACAGAGCCATGGGTTCAAAAACCTATGCCATTCCCTCGTAAAGCCACTAAAAGTAAAGATGAGGAAGATTTTGAGCGCTTTGCTGAAATGATTAGACCTGTCCATTTACGCACTCGCTTGACTGATATATTGAAAATGACTCCATATGCTAAGTATATGAAAGATATTGTCACTAATAAAAGAAAGATATCTGAAACTGAAATTGCCACCATGCTTGCTAATTATTCTTTTGATGGTGGAGTACCTAAGAAGTTGGGGGATCCGGGTATACCCACAATACCTTGCTCTATTAAAAGGAATTATGTTAAAACTACTTTATGTGATTTAGGGGCCGGTGTTAGTGTTATGCCTTTCTCCCTTTATAAAAGACTTGAATTGAGTAAACTCACACCTACTGAGATATCTTTGCAAATGGTCGATAAATCCACTGCTTTACCTATTGGAATTTGCGAGGACGTTCCCGTCGTGGTTGCAAATGTTACTATCTTAACAGACTTTGTTATTCTTGATATGCTGGAGGACGACAATATGTCGATCATCCTTGGTAGACCTTTTCTAAATACTACAGGGGCTGTTATATATTGCAATAAAAGCAAGGTCACCTTTCATATCAATGGCAAGCAACATACCGTGCATTTTCGAGGAAGCAAACTTTGGTTAATAATATTAATGTCATTGATCCTCTTCCCACGATTATCATTGGAGATATTACAATTCCTCTCCCTGCTGCCAAGAAGAAGAAATATTATAATCTTATTGTTGGTGAGATACAAATCCCAATTGAGGTAACCTAGTGACATATGAAGATTCTTCGGTTTCATGTTAATCGGAAACATTTATTAATAAGACTTGATCAACCTTATTAATGAATTCTTTTCGAAAGACATGAGATTGATGAATTGAATATTCACAACTCTCTGTATCACAAGTTTATATTTTGTTTTCTTAGTAAAAATAAAAATAAAATTCCATGAAATTCCTGTTTTCTGTTTTTCCCGTGCATGAAAAATACCTCAAAAATAAAAAGTCTCAGATTTCCATGAAATTTCAACATGAATTTTTCTGGAATAAATAAAAAAATTTGGTGTAAAAATTACTGCAGGGGGCATGCCAGTGGGCCACCACACTACAGGCCGCGCCCCCTAGGGGCGCGGCCAGTTGGCTTGTGGGGCCCACAAGCCCCCTGCCTTATCTCTTCCTCCCACTCCCTCTCCTACCTCTAGAAAAAAATTCTCCAACCATCTCTGTCCCGTGTTCTTCACCCAGAAAGTGAAATTTTCGATCTCTTTGCTCGGAACTCCGTTTCCGAAACTGTTTTGTGGAATTGTTCCTTGGTATGTGACTCTCCCATTCCTCCAATTAGTTTTTGTTTTAGTGGTTTATATTTTGCATAAGTTGCTGCACTTGGTGCTACAGAAAATAAGCTTGCATGTCTAATTCTTTGAGTTCCAAGTAGTGAGAGTGCTTGATATGTCCTCTAGGCATCCATATGAGTAGTTGCTACCAATCTTGCAAAGTTTTATTGACATTAATTTGTGACTCAAAAATTTCAGAAATTTTTATTCGGGAAAGATGAGTTTCTTTAGGAGGAGCGCTTCAAGGAGGTGTTCTTTAGGAGAGTCGTCGAGCGGAAGCTCGGTTCGACAGGGCTACATAGAGCCCAGAGCTAATCAAATAGTTAGTCATGGCCGATGGAAAATCCTGTCGGTGGCCAAGCGATGAGTTCATGATAAATGCGGGAATCAAAGAGGAATTTGATCATTTCATTGAAAATACCGGCCTCACCGACTTCCTTGTAGATAAGTGTGTCCAACATTATAACCTTACCCATACTTTCATAGATGGATTTCGCTTTCAAGAGAGTAACTCTAGGGTGTTATTTAAATTATATGATGAATCTTTTAGCATGGACCTAGAAGAGTTCTCGATTGCTTGCAAACTTCCACTTTGGGGTTCAATTGAGAAACCATCAAAAATTTCTTATAATACGTTTCTCAACAGTCTTTGTGTGGGGGAAGACAGGGAAGTATCGCAGGCTAGAATTAAGAGTATACAATTTCCTTCTATCCGTTACTTTGCATTGTTCAATGGGAAATGCGTAGTAGGAAAACAGGAGTGCAGTGCACTGTGTGCCCATGATCTAAGCCTTATACATACTGTTGTGACGGGTGAGCGACATTTTAACCTCGGTGCAATTGTTGCCCGAAGGTTGCACTCCAACTCTAGTAATGGAGAACTATATGGTGGCATTTATGCATCCCGCGTAGCTACACATTTGAGAGTGTCACCCCAACCTATTGATCCCATTTTGCCTGAACGACATTTAGATTATGAAGCTATGCGTTGTCATGAATTTCTTGTGAAACGTCCTAGAGGCTATGAGTACAACTTAATATTTAGAAAATACACGCCCATGCCCGTCTTTTTGCCTGCACCTGCCCTTTTTGACTTTCAGGCTCGACAAAGATATTACGTTCTTGAGGACGAGGTGCGAGAGCACAATGCTACGGTGGAGGCTGCTCGCTTGGCAGCGGAGGCTGCTCGTCTGGCAGAGGAGGAGGCCAGGAATGCCTCCACGAGCTACCAATTCAACTGTTACTCAGATCGCCAATGGTGATTACCAAGCTAGGAAAAAGCCTAAGCTTGGGGGAGTATGTATTTCTCACCGACATTACATTCATTTTCTCACACTTCATACAAATTGTCGGTGTTCATCCTCTTTCTTTGTATATCCATGTTAGCTTTATTTTCCGCTTTCTTCTTGTGTGTTTGAAAAACTTTGAAAATCCAAAAATATTTCTCGCTTCTTTTAGGTTCTTTTCTTTCCTTGTTTCTTTAGCTGTAGTACTAAAAAGAAAACCCAAAAAGATTTCCTTTGCTTGTTGGGAGCTTTCCCGTGTAAATAATTTTCTCGTTCTTGTTTTTTCCTTAGTTCCTTTGCTTGCTTAAGAAAAAACAAAAACTCCAAAAATATTTCAGTGTGTTTCTCTGAATTTCTTTTCTTTTGTTGAGTTGTCGAAAGGAGAAGACCATGATGAAAATGTTGAGTGGCTCTCATATGCTTTATTGATGATCTAACAGAGAGCCAATTTTACCTTGCCTTCTCCTTTGTCTTAAACTGCCCTACAGATTCTAGCTTAGTCCACGGCATTCTTGCACTATTATTATTATCACACCATTCGATCATGCAAGTGAAAGGCAATAATGACGATATTTGATGAAGTGATTGTGGCAAAGGAAGCTGGTATGAACTCTTCTTGTTTTCTATTTTTGTAAATATGTTTAGCCAGTTTGATCCTGATTCAGTATATCACGAGTAAACATGTTTGTGATGACAATTAGAGATTATAGCTTCTCATGCCATGCCTAAATAGCTAGGAGTTAATAATGATTTCTCTTGTGTGTCAACATGCATTAAAATGGTTATAATATGATATGGTAGTATGGTATCTCCCTCTGAGAAATTCAAGCGGTTTGACTTGGCCCATGTGCAAACATGTGATTGAATCAAAACCAATATAGCCTCCATGATGTTTAAATTCAGAGTGTTCATATCCTACTCATGCTACATCCAATGTTAATTATTCAAAATGCATGTTCATGACAGTTGTTGCTCTCTAGCTGGTCGCTTCTCAACTTATTGCTAGCCTGCACCTGTACTAAGCGGAAATGATGCTTGTGCATCCAAATCCTTAAACCAAGTTATTCCACATGAGTCCACCATACCTACCTATATGCGGTATTACCCTGCCGTTCCAAGTAAATTTGCATGTGCCATCTCTAAATATTCAAATGAACATCCATTTTTGTGCACTCGTCTCGCTCATGGAGCGACGAGGCGGTCAATATTTTCCATGCTAAGCAAGTTATTCTCAGGATGGTCGTTTATTTGCTGTCACTGCACGAGAGAGGCTGGTAAGAGGGATGCCCAGTCCCACATAATAAAAATAAATTACACCAACTCCTTGGGACAGTTGATTGTTTGGAGGGCAACCGTGGATTCGGCCAGCCATGGAATGTGTTTGGATGGTGGATAGGAGTAAACTTTACCATTCTGTTTGGGAACCGCCAATAATGAGTTTAGCATGGAAAATGTTGAAAACCTTTGTTGTAACGTTGATAAGAAAAGTGCACCGCTCAAAAATTATACTTTCACCCTTGTTTTAAGCTTCGAGCTCTGGCACCTCTACAAATCAATGCTTCCCTCTGCGAAGGGCATATCTATTTACTTTTATGTCGAGTCATCATCCTCTTACTAAAAGCACTAGACCTGAGAGCACTATTGTCATTCTTATGCATTTAGTTTAGTTAATCTTGGATATGAGCATGATTGGATCTTTTCTACCCTGAATTATAACGTTTAGTCGCTGCTTGGATCTCGGAGGGGCTCTGCATTTATGTTTTGCAGTCTCAGAAAGGGCTAGCGAAATACCATGTCACCATATTGTATTATGAGTGTTTTGATAAATTGTTGTCATAGGAGATGTTTTATTATTGCTTTCTAGCTGGTTATGTCTTGCCATGAGTTAATATAATATCTATTTGTTGTCATGGACGTGTCTATCTATGATTTATGCTGAAAACTTTAGCACTAGCTAAGCATGTGTATAATAACGAGAACAAAAGAGTTTGTAAAAGTTTTCTTTATCACTTTCAGTTTATCAACTGAATTGCTTGAGGACAAGCAATGAGTTAAGCTTGGGGGAGTTGATACGTCTCAAACGTATCTACTTTTCCAAACACTTTTGCTCTGGTTTTGTCCTCTAATTTGCATGATTTGAATGAAACTAACCCGGACTGACGCTGTTTTCAGCAGAACTACCTTGGTGTTATTTTTGTGCAGAAATAAAAGTTCTTGGAATTGGACGAAACTTTTTGTGGATTTTTTCTGGAATATATAAGGAATTTTGGAGCGAAGAACTGCCGGAGGGGGTGGACCGGAAGGCCACCACGCAACCGGCCGCGCCCCCCTAGGGGCGCGGCCAGATGGCTTGTGGGGCCCTCGTGGCCCCTCCGACCCTAATTCCAACTCTATAAATTCACATCCGCGGAGAAAAAAAATCAAAGAGAAGATTTCATTGTGTTTCACGAGACGGAGCCGCCGCCACCTCCTGTTCTTCCTCCGGAGGGCTGATCTGGAGCCTGTTTTGGGCTCCGGAGAGGGGAAATCGTCACCGTCGTCATCACCAACCCTTCTCCATCAACACCGCCATGATGCTCACCACCGGGAGTGAGTAATTTCTTTGTAGGCTTGCTGGACGGTGGTGGGATTGGATGGAATTGATCATGTAATCGAGTTAAGTTTGATAGGGCTTGATCCCTAGTATCCACTATGTTCTGAGATTGATGTTACTATGACTTTGTTATGCTTAATGCTTCTCAGTAGGGCCCGAGTGCCATGATTTCAGATCTGAACCTATTATGTTTTCATGAATATAAGAGTGATTTGGATCCTATCTTGCCAGTTATATGTACCTATTACGTGTCATGATCCGCATACCCCAAGGTGACAATAATTGGGATTCTTTCCGGTGATTGCCGTATTTTGAGGAGTTCATGTATTCACCATGTGTTAATGCCTTGTTCCGGTTCTCTATTAAAAGGAGGCCTTAATATTCCTTAGTTTCCAATAGGACCCCGCTGCCACGGGAGGGTAGGCCAAAAGATGTCATGCAAGTTCTTATCGCAAGCACGTATGACTATACGGAATACATGCCTACATTACATTGATGAATTGGAGCTAGTTCTGTGTCGCCCTAGTGTGTAACTCTTATATGATCAATGTCATCTAAATCATTATCCACCACCGATCCACGTGCCTACGCATTACATATACTTAATCTTGCCAAGTTACTATATATTGCTATTGCTACTGTCACACTTGCTACAAAACTGCTACTGTCACTATTACTATTACTTTTGCTACTACTATTTGCCATGCTACTAAATCTTTGCTGCAGAGAGATATCCTCGGTGCGGTTGAATTGACAAATCAACTGTCAAGGCCAATAAATATTCTTTGGCTCCCCTTGTGTCAAATTAATAAATTAGGCTGAAATACTACCCGTGAAGACTGCTGCGATCCCCTACACTTGTGGGTTATCACTCTCCGCCCGTTGACACCGAGGCCCCACCACTGAATCCTCTCTGCGATCGGTCAACCCTTCTAGGAGATCATCTCCTTCCTTCCCGACACCGGCGAACCGATCCCTCTCCATTTCTTCGTCGATCCTTGATCCTCTCCTTCCTATTTTTCTCTGTTCCGACCGCTGCTATAAATAGCCCAGCCTCAGCCGCCTCCATTTTCCCATCACACCAAAGAAACGACGCCCTAAACCACCTCGCCCACCTTGCCGGAGTTGCCAGCACCACCACCTCCAGAAACCCTAGCCCTCGCTCCCTCCCGACCCCAAAACCCTTCCCCGACGCTGGCAATCGTCACCGGAGGAACCCCGCCGTCGTTTTTCGTCACCAAAAGTTGCCGTCGACCATCGGAGACACGCCCACGTCCATGCCCGAAGCCCCACCTCGCCGGAGATCTCCATTGACGCCGCCCGAGCTCGAGGTGAGCTGTTGACCTCACCTCCACCATCGGATCTAGATCGCACGACCCTATTAGATCTAGTTATTACAGTGAACAGTTTTTCCTTTAAAGTCCGATCGTTCGCTACTTTGCACCGCAGCGCACTCCCCTAGCCCAATAGCAGCATGCCACGTAGACCATCGCCGATCTGAAGTTTTTCCTTTTTCTTTTTGTTTCTGTTTTGAAAACAGAATAGTTTCTGTTTTTAGTTTTTAAATATCTTTTAGGATATTTAATGGTTTTAGGTGATTCTTTTTTGCATTAGGTTTATAAAATTAGGAACTTTATGTGGATTCAAGTTTGACTAGTTTTGAAAAGTTAATTTTGAATTTGATGAAATTTGTTTGAATCACTATTTCTTGAATATCTTTAGTTTAAAAATAGATCTTCGAGTGATTATTTTTGTTACTGTTTTGTGTTATATTGTTTTATTACTAGGTATAGTTTGGGTATTTTTAGGATATTTTAAATTTATGTTTTAACGAAAACAGTAATGTTCAAGTTATTTATAGGACTAGTGCTATTTCTTTTGTTTTAAAAATTATTTTCTTTTTTCATTATTAACAACTTTGATTTAGTTTCTGCTAGTTAACAGTAGGTGTTTTATTTCTGTTGAAAAAGATTTTTTATTATTTTTTGCTTCTTTGTTTTGTAAGAAGCATTGCTTTCTTCATAAGTAGAGTTTTATAATAGCTTTTAGGTTGATTTTTTTGTATAGAAAACTTTAGGTAAAATCCTTTCTGTTATTCTAATAAAACTTTAGTTTTATTTCTGTTAAAAGTTTATTAGTTGCAGAAAACTATTTATAGTTTGTTGTTCCAATAGTAAAACTTTTCCATTGAGTTTTGTTGATTCTTTTGGTTTTTCCTTTATGTTTTCTTTATGTTTTCGTTGATTGTTTTATTATTAGTTTTACTTACTGTTATCTATTGTTTGTGAATATATTTTCTTATTGTGTGAATTGTTTGTCTCGTTAGATCATCCGGAGTGCGAATCTTGCCACTTAGAGTCGCTTGAGTTTGAAGATCGTCAGCAAGGCAAGTCATTTGATCATATTTTTCACCCATAATTTTTCTTATTGCATTCGTTTTGAACTTGTTCCACCATTGCATGCAAAGTAGGTAATTGGAAACTTGGTTCTTGAGTAGTATCATGTGGTAGGTACCCCCACAAACCCTTGTCACTCTTGCCCCGGGATACGTTATTTTATTATGCTAGCTTTCAGTAGACGGGGATTGGTACAAGAGATTCATGGGAGTTGTGAGTGTTAATTTTTCTCAAGACCTCAAGATTCAAAACTTCAAGACTTCATGATGCAATGTACCTCTGGGTGGAAAGGTTGAACGGCACCCTGGAGGACCCAGTGGTTAGCCTAGGTGTTGCTAGAGAAGTGCCAGTATTCACGCGGAAAGTTCCACCCAGGCACAAAGAGACGGATGGATACTTCAAGACCCGAGGCTTACCTGCACAGCCACAAGCCATTATGGGCTCTGGCTTTGTTGGACATTGTAGTGACTCTGGCTGGACGGTGCTACGAGATGTAGAAGAACAGTAGGACTGGATGTGCACCAACAGTGGCCTAGAGGAACTCTTTGGAAGACCATGTTTTGGTCATCCGGTTCTCAAACACCATGGAGTGCGAGGACTTCAACGGAGGCGATCGGATCTTGTGAGGAAAGTGTGCAAGACTGTGTAGAGTACCAAATCTAACCGATTAGCCATGTCCCCGGTTACGGACAAGTTGAGCCTTTGGAACTGAAACTATCAGGAACTCTCGACACAACTAATATTAATGATGTGGGCTTATTAATAATTGGGGTATGAGAATTGGTTGGCGGAACCATCTCATTAACAACCAACTTGGTAGTATTTTTTGTGCTTTGACCCCTTTGTTGTAGGAAAAATTAGCTTTTCCCTAAAACTTTAACTTATAGCCCCACCTGCCATATATGCATACAGTGTAGATGATGATTTTTACCAGTTCTCTCTTGTGACTTGCCGAAATATTCAAAATGCTGACCTACACGGCTGCAACGTATCATGTTGCAGAGTATTATTCTGACCAGGAGTGAGGACATGTTCTACGCTCGGTGATATGCCCTTGGAGTCGGATAGACTCGCTATCTTCTACGTCTTCCACAGTAGTTTTTCTCATGAGTTGGCCTTCAGCCACTTTTTTGTAATAAAGAACTGTATATGAGATTTCGATGTAATAAAGCAGGTGTGATTGAACTCGATTTATACATTGATGTACTGTGTGTGCCAGCATGATCTTGGGATGGCACAGATACACAGAGACTTGATCGTTTCGGGTCGGGTCGCTACAAATATGTATCAGAGCACACACTGACCATAGGACATAACCACTAGGATTGGAAAAGCCCTTCGGAAGAAAATCATTTTTACTTTTGTTTTAAATTCCTATATTCTCATATGTTCATTTCCGACTCTTCTTCGACTTTCAATCTTTTAGATGGCCACCTTCACCCCAGTCCTGATCATGGAGTTTTGCCAGCCTGAGGAGATGATGACCTTCGGCAAGCATCTCGTGCAGATCGTCAAGGAGTTAAGGATTGCTCTGCCTACTATCACCGGGACCCCTATCATGGCTCTTCCTACAGACGCTCATTATAGGATTGAGGTGCACATACCCAGGAGGACCTTCGGACATCACACGGAGCCCATCAACTTCAAGTTTGTTTCTCCCACTTGGATTCTCGGTAGGAACATGGCAGTTCATTGTGCACTTGGAAGCATCAGGGAAGAGTACAGAGGCGATCCCATCGGATCAAACCTCACCATGATCTCCCACAGGGGTGCAGATAGAGAGATCATATGCACCATGAATGATGACCCCACCCTTTTATCCATCCAAAACTTGGAGGTTCACATCAGGACTCTAGAGATTCAACTGCGTAGAAGCATGAAGACGGTCAGACAGCTGATGTTCCATGAACTTGAACTAGAGGATGAAGCGTGTGAAGACCACTACGAGCATGAAGATGAAGTCAAGGACCTTCTGGAGAGAATCAAAAACCTGAAGATTTATGTTGCATCCCTGGAGGAGAAACTGGACCAGGGAGAAAACCTTCACCCGGATGACGACAACGACCCCTTCGTGAGCAACGATGACGACTACGAGTAGAGCACCACTAGAGGACGCACCACCATGGATTTGTGAGGAGGACACTTAGTCATGACCACCATGTTATCTATTATTTTCTTGTTGATTATTTAGGCCGATGCTTCATTTTATCATAAGACTTCTATCCCGAGTTTGAACCATGTTTGAGTTGAATGAATGAATGTTTGGTGTGTTAATGATTGTTGGATGCATATGGGTAGTGCTATTTTATCTTTAGACCCTTGTTCTATTATAATTCTCATCACTCTAAAAACATCAGATGCCACCGAGACGTGACCCCAGAACCAACTTCCCACCGGAGCTCACTCAGCTGATTCATCAGCAGAATGCACTGATGCAGTTGTTGATCCAGAACCAGGCCAACAACAACAACAACCCTCCACCGCAGGCCGACAACCTCACCCGTTTCTTGAGGCTGAATTCACCAACCTTTTCCAGCAGCACTGAGCCCATTGTGGCAGATGAGATGATTGGCTCCGCAAGATGGAAAGAGAGTTGATTGCCGCTGGTTGCATTGAAGCGGAGAAGGTGCGTTTTCCCGCACACCAACTGGAAGGACCAGCAGCTTCTTGGTGGGAGAACTACACCACCATGTATCCCATTGCCGGTGTGACTTGGGATCAGTTCAAGTAGGCCTTCCGCACTGCACATGTCTCAGCTAGAGCCATGAGCTTTAAGAAGCGTGAGTTCCACAACTTACGCCAGAACAACTGTTCGGTGGCTCAGTACGTGGATGAATTCAGCATGTTGGCCAAGTATGCACCCGGAGATGTGGCTGATGATGCAGCCAAGCAGAAGAAGTTCATGGAGGGACTTGATACTTGTGATCTGCGTTGGGTTTTCCGTGAAGAGGAACGGGTTATTGCAGCACAATACAGATAAGTATTTCCCTCAGTTAAGAACCAAGGTTTATCGAACCAATAGGAGTAACACGTAACCACCGTCTTCAGCGACTTCACACATAGAAACAAACATTTGCACCCAATGCGGGCAAGAGGGTTGTCAATCCTGTTGGACTCGTTATTTGCAAGCAAGTGAAATACGTAGATAATAGTTGATAAATATAAATTGCAAAATAAAATAAAATACAAATAATGGCAGCAAGGTATTGAAAGCATTTGTAAATATATAAGTGAATAGATGAGGGGGCCATAGTTTTCCCTAATGGCATCTCTCATGTAGGAAGCATACGGTGGGTAAACAAATTACTGTTGGGCAATTGATAGAAAAGCACATAGTCATGTTCATATTCACGACAATGATCATGTGTATATAGGCATCATGCCCATAAGCAAATAGGCCGACTCCTGCCTGCACCTATTACTATTAGTCCACCCATCGACCGCTATCAAGCATGCATCTAGAGTATTAAGTAAAACAGAGTAATGCTTGGAGAACAATGACATGATGTAGACAAAGTAAAACTTATATGTAGGAGGGCCACCAGGGAGGGACAAGCCATCAGGGTGCGCCGACCCCCGTGGGCATGCCCTGTTGGCTTGTGCCTCCCTCGTGCAGCCTACGGTCTTCTCCCGAGGCTTATATGTCTTCTTCTGGTCAAGAAAGAATCATAAAAAAGTTTCGGGGCAATTGGACTTCGTTTGGTACTGTAAACCTGAAAAGTAAAAAAACACGCAGAAAGTAGCAACTGGCACTGGGCACTGGGTCAGTAGGTTAGTGCCCAAAAATAATATAAATTGGTAAATTATTACTCAAAAAGTATCCTAGAATGATAATATAATAGCATGGAACAATTAAAAATTATAGATACGTTGGAGACGTATCAGCATCCCCAAGCTTAATTCCTGCTCGTTCTTGAGTAGGTAAATGATAAAGATAGAATTTTTGATGTGACATGCTACCCAATATGTAATCTTTTGCATGTATGCTCATTGGGAAATGATGAATTAACAAACATCAACATAGTAATATTTATAGGCACAAGCAAAAAATCATCAATCTTTCAAAGTATAAGATCCTAAAAGAATGTTTACCCCCCATTCATTTTATCATATTAGCAAGGCATGGCTCCATCTTCACCACATTAATACAAATGTCAAGCACCACGGTGTCCAAGTCAGGCCATTGGATCGTACTTTTTCAATGCGCATCAACTTTTTATTTATCACGCAATACATGAGCGTGAACCATGGACATAGCATAAGGGTGGAATAGAATATGGTGGTAGATATCGAAGGGGTAAAAAGTGGAGAAGAAAGTCTCGCATCAACTAGGCATACCAACGGGCTATGGAGATGGCCATCGATAGATATCAATGCGAGGAGTAGGGATTGCCATGCAACTGATGCACTGGAGCTATAAGTGTATGAAAGCTCAATTGAAGCTAAGTGTGTGTGCATCCAACTTGCTTGCTCATGAAGACCTCGGGCATTTGAGGACGCCCATCATCGGAATATACAAACCATGTTTTTTAATAATGAAAAATAATTCCCACTAGCATATGAAAATGATGTAACATGAGACTCTCTATATGAAGAACAAGGTGCCACTTTGAGGCACAAGTGTTCTAAAGGATAGTAGCAAAGTCCCTTCTCTCTTTTTCTCTCATTTTTTCCTTTTTTATGGTGGGGTCATTTGGCCTCCCCCATTTTATTTCCTCACTGGGACAATGCTCTAATAATGATGATCATCGCACTTTTATTTACTTACAACTCAATATGAAGAGCTATACAACAATATGACTCAATATGAATGCCTCTAGCAGTGTACCAGGATGTGCAATGATCTATCATGACATGTATCAAAAAATGGTGAATGGTGGCTTGGCCACAAATACCATGTCAGCTTTATATGATCACGCAAAGCAATATGACAATGAATGAACTAGTCATATGATGCAACGGTGGAAATTGCATGAAAATATATCTCGGAATGGCTGTGGAGATACCATAATAGGTAGGTATGGTGGCTGTTTTGAGGAAGATATAAGGAGGTTTATGTGTGATAGAGCGTATCATGTCATGGGGTTTGGATGCACCGGCGAAGTTCGCACCGATCCTCAAGGTGAGAATGGGCAGTGCACGGTACCAAAGAGGGTAGCAAAATATGAGGTGGTGAGATTGCTTATGTCCACGGATTCACATTAGTCATAAAGAACTCATATACTTATTGCAAAGTTTATTAGTTTTATATCAAATCAAAGTACTACTCGCATGCCCCGAGGGAGGAGGTTGGGAGGAGTTAACCATCGCGCGCCTCTGACCCGGAACAACACTAGGATTTCATCGAGGAATAGAAATGCTCATACATCCCCACCATGCCTTTTTTCAATATTTAGACAAACGGGAAATTAACACATCTTAGTACCGATACTTCTACGGACAAACAACCATGCACTCACACCCTTTCACATTACCTCATCAATATCATTAACCCAAAATTTCTCTTTAATGTGCTACATGATGGTTTTGATTATCACTCATTGAATACCTATTATTTTTGGACTAGTCTTATAACCCATGCAAATTACCATCACTATTTATTAACTCTAAAACAAATATAAGTGAAGAACGATAGTGCAATTATTTCTATAAAATCTATACGCCACCATGCTCAAAAGGATATAAGTGAAGTACTAGAGCAACTGCTAAGCTCAAAAGATATAAGTGAAGCACATAGAGTATTCTAATAAATTATGAAGAAGGTGTGTCTCTCTCAAATACGTGTGTCCAGCAAACAATGATTGTGGCAAACAAAAAACAAAAGAAAACGACGCTCCAAGCAAAACTCATGTCATGTGACGAATAAAAATATTGCTCCAAGTGACATACCGATGGATTGAGACGAAAAAGGGGATGCTTCCAGGGCATCCCCAAGCTTAAACGCTTGAGTCTTCCTAGAATATTATCTTGGGGTGCCTTCGGAATTCCCAAGCTTAGTCTCTTGCCGCTCCTTATTCCTTTGTCCATCGTGATAGCACCCAAAACTTGAAAACTTCAATCACACAAAACTCAACAAAACTTCATGAGATCCGTTAGTATAACCAACATATCAAATAATTTAGGTACTATTATAAATTGATTCATATTTTATTATTGCATAATAGGTATTGTATTCTAACTTCTCCATTGCTTATGCCTGATAACCCACAAGTATAGGGGGTCACAACAGTTTTCAAGGATAGAGTATTCAACCCAAATTTATAGATTCGACACAAGGGGAGCCAAAGAATATTTGCGAGTATTAGCAGTTGAGTTGTCAATTCAACCACACCTGGAGATTAAATATCTGCAACAGAGTGATCAGTAGAACAGTAGTATGATAGTTTTGATAGCAGTAGTAGCAGTATCGGTAACGGTAACAGCGATAGCAATAGTTTTGTAGCAAGTGTAATAATAGCAGTAGCAATAGTAACTTAGCAAGAACAATATGTGGAAAACTCGTAGGCACTAGATCGGTGAACTTGTTGGATAATATTCATCATATAACAGTCATAACCTAGGGCGACACAGAACTAGCTCTAGTTCATAAATGTAATGTAGGCATGTATTCCGTAAATAGTCACACGTGCTTATGGAAAAGAACTTGCATGACATCTTTTGTCCTACCCTCCTGTGGCAGCGGGGTCCATGAGGAAACTAAGGATATTAAGGCCTCCTTTTAATAGAGAACCGGAACAAAGCATTAACACATAGTGAATACATGAACTCCTCAAACTACGGTCATCACCGGAAAGTATCCCGACTATTGTCACTCCGGGATTTACGGATCATAACACATAGCAGGTGCATATGACTAGCAAGATCGGATCAAGAACATAGATATAATGGTGATAACATAAATGGTTCAGATCTGAAATCATGGCACTCGGGCCCTAGTGACAAGCATTAAGCATAGCAAAGTCATAGAAACATCAATCTCAGAACATAGTGGATACTAGGGATCAAGCCCTAACAAAACTAACTCGATTACATGATGAATCTCATCCAACTCCTCACCGACCAGCAAGCCTACAAAGGAATTACTCACTCCCGGTGGTGAGCATCATGGAATTGGCGATGGAGAAGGGTTGATGATGACGAAGACCGAAGATTCCCCTCTCCGGAGCCCCAAACGGGATCCAGATCTGGCCTCCCGATGTAGAACAGGAGGTGGCGGTGGCTCCGTATTGTGAAATGCGATGAAACTTTTTCTCCTATTTTTTGTCCGAAAATAGGATTTTATAACGCTGGAATTAGGGTCAGTGGGTCCACAAGGTGGGCACAACCCACCAGGGCGCGCCTGGTGGGGGTGGCGCACCCTGGTGTATCGTGCCCAACCAGGGCACCCCCTCTGATGGTTCTTGGCTCCAATATTTTTTATTTATTGTAAAATAAATCTCCAAAAAGTTTCGTCCAGTTCCGGGAACTTTTATTTCTCCACAAAAACAACACCATGGTAGTTCTGCTGAAAACAGTGTCAGTCCGGGTTAGTTTCATTCAAATCATGCAGATTAGAGTCCAAAATAAGAGCAAAAGTGTTAGGAAAAGTAGATACGACAGAGACGTATCAACTCCCCCAAGCTTAACCCATTTCTTGTCCTCAAGCAATTCAGTTGACAAACTGAAAGTGATAAAGAAAAACTTTTACAAACTCTTTTGTTCTTGTTTACATATATATGCTTAAGTAGCACCCAGGTTTTCAGCAAAGATTATGACTAACCATGTCAACAATAACTCTTAAAAACTATATTAGCTCATATCAATGACATAAGCAACTAGCGAGCAATAATAAAATATCTCAAATGCAGACACTTTGTCAAAACAATCATGATATAATATGGCAACAGTGGTATCTCGCTAGCCCTTTCTGAGACCGCAAAACATAAATGCAGAGCACCTCCAAAGTTCAAGTAGCGACTAAACATTGTAATTCATGGTAGAAAAGATCAGTCATGCTGCACCCAACATTAACTATACACAATGCATGAGGATGACAATAGTGCTCTCAGATCTGGTGCTTATTTGAGAAGGTGATGACTCAACATAAAAGTAAATAGATAGTCCCTTCGCAGAGGGAAGCAGGAATTTGCAGAGGTGCCAGAGCTCAAAGCTTAAATCAGAGATAAATATAATTTTGGGAGGTACATCCTTCCTGTCAACGTTATGACCAAGAGTTATCAATATATTCCATGCTAAACACATTAGCGGCGGTTCCCAAGCGGTAAAAGTAAAGGTTTACCCCCCCTCCACCAACAATCACACTCCACGGCTAGCCGAATCCACGGGTACCGTCCATACCAACAACATTCCTGGGGGAGTTTTGTTTAATTATTTGCAATTTTTGATTTCGGGACTGGGAATCCCTATTACCTCCCATCTCGTGCAAGGACGAGTGAATAAACACTCATCATGAGAATAACCCGCTTAACATGGAAGATACTGACCGCCCCCTGTCGCTCCATGTCACCCTGTGCATTTCAAAACCGAACCGAAAAACCATACCGAACCAATTTTATGGTTTTATGGTTTCGGTATGGTATGAACTTTTCATACCGTTTTGAAGTTTGGTTTTTATGGTATATACCGAAAAACCGAATGGTTAACCGAATAAACCGAAGTACAAAATATATTTATATATCTTGGGGCGAACAACCATACACGTAGTCATTTTTGTGTGCAGAAGCTAGATTTTCTGTTAAGTGCGTCTGTTTTCCTTGTAATGGAGTCATATTTCTCTTCACAAAAATGCTAAGCACGTCCATAACCATCGAATTCATGCATGCATATACACTTGCATATAGTTATATACTCTTCATTTAAATAGATATGTGTTTTGAGTCATAAATTTGTAAATTGTTATATGCCATTTTCAAATTCGCGTCAACTTTGGTTTATACGGTATATACCGAAACCATACCGAAATAATTTGGTATATACCGAAACCGAACCGTATCTAAATTTCATACCGTATTTACTGAAGTATTAATACCGTACAAACTGGAAAACCGTATAAACCGAACCATGTAAACCGAATAAACCGAACGCACAGAGTGAGCTCCATGAGCGGTCTAGGCACACAAAACAGATGTTCATTTGAAATTTTAGAGGTGGCACATGCAAATTTACTCGGAACGGCAGGGTAATACCGCATATAGGTAGATATAGTGGACTCATCTGGAATAACTTTGGTTTAAGGATATTGACGCACAAGCAGTATTCCCGCTTAGTACAGGTGAAGTCTAGCAAATAGGTTGAGAAGAGGCCAGCTAGAGAGCGAAAACGGTCATGAACATGAATTATGAATAATAAACATTGAATACTATCATGAGTAGGATATGGACACCGTGAACATAAATATCATGAAGGCTATGTTGGTTTTGATTCAACTACATGCGTAAACATGTGCCAAGTCAAGCCACTTGAAACATTCAGAGGAGGATACCATATCATCATACCACATCACAATCATTTTAATGCATGTTGACATCCAAGATAAGTCATTATCCACTCCTAGCTACTTAAGCATGGCACGAGCAACTATAATATCTAATTATCATTGCAAACATGTTTGATCATAATATGCTAAATCATGGATACTAGGTTAAACATATTTACAAAAACAAAAACAAGTTGAGTTCATACCCGCTTCTCTCTGCCACAGTCACTTCATCAAATATCGTCATTATTGCCTTTCACTTGCACGACCGAATGATATAGAAAATAATAATAGTGCAAGAGTGCCGTGGACTAAGCTGGAATCTGCAAACATTTTATTCAAGAGGAGAAGACAAAGTAACATGGGCTCTTTGTTAGATTAACAATAATGCATATGAGAGCCACTCAACCTTTTCATTATGGTCTCCTCCTTGGTACGACTCAAATAAAAGGAAAAGAATTTTAGAGAAACACACTGAAATATTTTTGGAGTTTTTAATTTTTCTAAAAGAAAACAAATTAAAGAGGGAAAAACAAAAACGAGAAAAACTATTTACACGGGAGAGCTCCCAACAAGTAAAAGAAGAAACGAGAAATCTTTTTGGGTTTTCTTTTGATACTACAATCAATTTAAACTAGAAAGAAAGGCTGAAAAGAAGTAGGAAATATTTTTGGGTTTTCTCAAAGTTTTTCAAACACGCAAGAAGAAAGCAAGAAAGTAAATCTAGCATGGATAATACAATGAAAAAGTGTGGACACCGACAACTAAAATGAAATGTGTAAACATGAATATAATGTCGGTGGAAATACGTACTCCCCCAAGCTTAGGCTTTTTCCTAGCTTGGTAATCACCATCCATAATTGCCATCCGGTCCTAAGTCGAAGTGCGGTGGCGACGACACCTGAGCGTCCCATTCCTGGGGCTCCTCCTCAGCCGCTGCCAGGTTGTTCCGGTAGGCTGTAATGTCCTCTGGCATGATCCTGTATCCGTTCCTGGCAGTAGAATCAAACAAAACAGGTGCAGGCATCGGGGTAACATCTGGGGTACTGACGCTGAATACTAGGTTGTAGCGAATGTTATGAAAAGAGTCAGCTGCATCAATAAATTGATGATCCTGCAATGCCTTGTGATATGGATAAACTTGGGACAAGGGATACTCATGTGGGCGAATCTGAACATTAAAGTGTCTCGCTAAGCGAGTAGCATAAATACCACCATGTATCTTGCCCTTAGTCTTGTTAAGGTGTAGGCGACGTGCAATAATGGCCCCCATGCTAAAGGAGTGATCGTTGTGCAGTGCACGGCGTAAAATGACGAAGTCGGGGGCACTAAGTGCACCAACCTTCTCCCTAGCGGTTAAACACTTCGCGATGAATAAAGCAAAGTAATGCACAGAAGGAAACTGCAAACTGGTGGCAGTGGCATTTGACACGCCTCTTTCATCACCCACTGTCAAAGTGAGGAGAAAGTCCTCAAACTCCACCAGTCTAGGCTCTCTTAATTCCCGACCAGAAGGGATCAAACATATGTCACAAAACTCAATGAGCGGTATCTTACTGGTTTCAGCATATAGCTTAAACTGCACCTCAGGAGGATTATTCTTACTCAGAAAATGGAAACTTTGCACAAAGGTATTTGTAAGGAGGTGGTGTTGGTCACACTTTGCTGCAAGGAAGTCGGTCAGCCCAGCATTTGCAACGAATTGGGCAAATTCTTGATGGAACCCGGCCTCCTCCATGAAGGCATCATGCGGCCATTCGCACGGCCGCACCTCCGTCGTTCTCGGAGTGTGGAGGTCATTGCCTGATGATTCCCCAATGACTCCTTTAGCATTCTTCTTGGAGGAAAACTTCCTAAAGAAATCCATCTTATTCCTATAAATAAATTTCTGAAGATTTTTAGTCTATAAAATTTTTGTCAACAAAACTTCGTAAGATTGAAAGCAACTACTCCTAAGGATGCATAAAGGCCATATTAAACATTCAAACTACTTAGAACTCTAAGAATTCAACATGCAAGCCCATCTACAACAGCACCAAGAGTAGCTAATTATTCTAAAAATAACCCACTAAATCAAAAACTAATTGGAGCAATGGAGGAGTCACATAACAAGTAGCAATCCCCCAAAATAGTTTTGGAAATGGAGCTTCGAGCAAAGAGATCGAAATCCGCGGGTTTGAGAGGAAGAACACGAGAGTGAGAGCTATGGTGATTTTTTTTCTGGAGGTAGGAGATGACATGGGCTAAAGGGATAAGTGAGGGGACCCACGTGGGGACCACAACGCACCAAGGCGCGCTTGGGGCTACTGGCATGCCTTGGTGTCTTGTGGGCACCAGGTGCACCCCCCTCTGATGTTATTTGCACCAGAAATTCAGAAATATTCAGAAAAAATCGTGTTAGATTTTCAGAACATTCTGAGAACTTTTATTTTTGGGTCATTTCTTTATTGCACGGAGAAAATAGAAAACAGGATAAACATGGCATTTTATTTTATTTGACTAAGAAGAATAGAAAACAAGAGGTGGGAACAGAAGGTTGTGCCTACTAGATTCATCAACTTCATACCTCTAAAAAATGATCCATTAATAAGGTTGATCAAGTCTTATTAACAACCAGTTCCAATTAGCATGAAACCGAAGAACTTTCGTAAAACACTAGGTTACCTCAATAGGGATATGCATATCCCCAACAATAAGTATGTCATATTTATTTTTGGCAGTAGGTAGAGGTAGTTGAAAACTTCCAATAGTGAGTGTCGGAGATTCTTCAATAACATTTATACCATTCACTTGGAATTGTTTCTTCGGAAAGTGCATCGTATGCTCATTACCATTGATATGAAAAGTGACTTTGCTTTTATTGCAATCAATAACAGCACCTGCAGCATTAAAAAAGGGTCTACCAAGGATAATCGACATGTTGTCATCCTCGGGCATCTCAAGAATAACAAAGTCTGTTAAGATAGTAACATTTGCAACAAAAATAGGCACTTTGCTTTTATTGCAATCAATAACAGCCCCTGCAGTATTCAAAAAGGGCCTACCAAGGATAATCGACATGTTGTCGTCCTCGGGCATCTCAAGAATAACAAAGTCTGTTAAGATAGTAACATTTGCAACAACAATAGGCACATCCTCACAAATACCGATAGGTATGGCAGTTGATTTGTCAGCCATTTGCAAAGATATTTCAGTAGGTGTGAGTTTATTCAAATCAAGTCTTTTATATAAAGAGAAAGGCATACCACTAACACCAGCTCCCAAATCACACAAAGCAGTTTTGACATAATTTCTTTTAATGGAGCAAGGTATAGTTGGTATTCCAGGATCTCCAAGTTTTTTAGGTACTCCATCCTTAAAAGAATAATTAGCAAGCATGGTGGAGATTTCAGCTTCAGGTATCTTTCTTTTATTAGTGATGATGTCTTTCATGTATTTTGCATAAGGGGTCATCTTTAAGATATCAGCTAAGCGGGTACGCAAAAAGACCAGCCTAATCATTTCAGCAAAGCGCTCAAATTCTTCATCATCCTTTTTCTTAGATGGTTTAGGTGGAAAGGGCATGGGTTTTTGAACCCATGGCTCTCTTTCTTTACCATGTTTTCTAGCCATAAAGTCTATTTTATCATATCATTTATTTTTAGGTTGTGGGTTATCAAGATCAACAGCAGGCTCTATTTCAACATCATTATCTGGTTCTTTATCATTATTCAGTTGAGTATCTTCATGAACATCATCATTATTATTTTCGTTATCACTAGGTGAATGTTCATTACCAGAATGAGTTTGAGCACCAGAAATAGAGACATCATTATTATCTTTAGGAGGTTTTTCTATCTCAGGTTCACTAGAGGTATGCAAAGTCCTATCATTTTTCTTTTTCTTTTTCTTTTTAGAAGGACTAGGTGCATCAGTATTAATTCTCTGAGAGTCTTGTTCAATTCTTTTAGGATGACCTTCAGGATAAAAAGGTTCTTGGGTCATTCTACCTCCTCTAGTTACTACTCTAGCAGCAAAATCATTCATATTATTATTCATTTCATCAAGCAATTCTTTTTGAGATTTAGCAACTTGTTCTAACTGGGTTTGAACCATAGAGGCATGTTTTCCTACACCTCTAACATCATTACTAATTCTAAATAAAAAGTCACTCAAGCGAGCAATCATATCAGAATTGTATTTCAATTGTTTCAGAACATTTGCATTGAAGTGATCTTGTTTCCTAATGTAGTTATCAAACTCATATAAGCATTGACTAGGATGTTTATTGTAAGGGATATCACTTCCATCAAACTTTAATAAAGAATTTACCTCTACCACCTGTTGAGGTGGTGGTGCGTCAAGGCCATGTATTTCTTCAATAGGTGGCAAATTCTTAACATCCTCAGCTTTAATACCTTTTTCCTTCATACATTTCTTTGCCTCCTGCATATCTTTCGGACTGAGAAATAAGATACCCCTCTTCTTCGGAGTGGGTCTAGGCGGTGGTTCAGGGAGAGTCCAATCATTATAATTCTTCAATATATTATTCAATAGTTCCTCATCTTGTTCAACAGTTCGTTCCCTGAAAACACAACCAACACAACTATCTAGGAAGTCCCTAGAAGCATCAGTTAGTCCATTATAGAAGATATCAAGTGTTTCATTTTTCTTAAAAGGGTGATCAGGCAAAGCATTAAGAAATTGGAGAAGCCTCCCCCAAGCTTGTGGGAGACTCTCTTCTTCAATTTGCACAAAGTTAAATATTTCCTGTAAGGCAGTTTGTTTCTTATGAGCAAGAAAATATTTTTCAGAGAAGTAATAAATCATATCCTGGGGACTACGCACACAACCAGGAGCAAGAGTATTGTACCATATCTTAGCATCACCCTTTAATGAGAACGGACATAATTTGAGAATATAGTAGTAGCGAATCTTCTCATCATGTGCAAAGAGGGTGGCTATATCATTCAGCTTAGTAAGATGTGCCACTACAGTTTCAGTTTCATAGCCATGGAAAGGATCAGATTCAACCAAAGTAATTAACTTTGGGTCGATAGAGAATTCATAATCATTATCAGTAACAAAGATAGGTGAAGTAGCAAACTTAGGATCACATTTCATTCTAGCATTCAAAGTCTTTTCCTTATACTTGCATAATAATTTCTTAAGATCATATCTATCCTTACAAGAAAGGATTTCTCGATCTATCTCCTCATCCAAAACATAACCCTTAGGTATCTTAGGCATTTCAAATCTAGGAGAGCTAGGTCTAATAGGTGTTTCATAGTTCTCAGTTTCATTGACTTCATCAGTTTCAGTAGTTTCATCAGTTTCAGTAATTTCATTCTCTTTAGCTCTAGCAATTTGTTCATCAAGAAATTCACCTAGTGGCACATTATCATCATGCATGGTACTAGCATCATCATAAGCATCATTCATAGCAGAAGTAGCATCATCAATAACTTGCAACATATCAGGATTAATAGTGAAAGTGCGTTATATCGACTAGAGGGGGGGTGAATAGGCGATTTTTACAAATTCGTCACTTGAGGAAATACTAGTTGAGGAATTTGCTAAGTGACGAACTACTCGCGGCGGAATAAGTACTCAAGTGCATGTGAAACATAGCAGTAGCATAGTCATCATGATGAAATGAAACATACACAGAGCATGAGTATCGTGAACATGATAAGCAGACAGAAGATAAGGTGACTGAAGAATTTGAGGTGAGGAAATTGAGAAAGTCTTCAGTCAAATTCTTCAAACAGTAACAATCAATTTCATCAACAGGTATACGAGGAAATGAAAGGGTTGAGGAAATGGAACCAGGTAGCTCGATGAAGACAATGGTTTGATGACCCAGTTCCAACTGCTGTGACAGTCGTACGTCTGGTTTGGAGCGGCCTGGTATTTAAACCAGAGGACACACGGTCCCAGGACACACAGTCCTTACCGTATTCTCCTTGAGCTAAGGTCACACAGTCCTCGCCCAACACTCGTGGTAAGTCTTCAGGGTAGACTTCCAAAACCCTCACAAACTGGTCACCCGATGATCCAGAATTGACTGCTGGATGCTCTATACCACGATCACCCGGCGATCCCCAATTGACTGCAGGATGCACTAGACCATGACGCCTAACCGTCTGGAAGATACACAGTCTTCAAAGGTAAAAAGCGTCGGTTCCACACAGGAACAATTTCTTCAGTGATGCTCAATCACTATGGGTTTTGGTGGTTTGGGTTTCGGGTTTTTCCTCACTGATGATTTTCGCTCAAAGTCCTCGAGGAATGGGTTGCTCTCAAATTTCAAGTGTCAAGTTCTCTCTTGGAGCAGCCAACCAGCTAGTGGTTGTGGGGGGCGGCTATTTATAGCCAGGGTGCAACCCGACATGATAAGACATAAATGCCCCCCAATGATATGACCGTTAGGTGGATAGAATATCTGGACAGTTGGCGCAAAGCACAGCAACGGTCGGAATTTGAACTGTCAAATTCCTCAGGGCTTATCATATTCCTCACTTGTAGGCAATTCGCACTGGCGAAATCCTAACTCCTCAGTCAGACCAATTTCCTTAGAGACCAGAAGAACATCGTCTCTGTCACTGAAGAACTTGACTGAATTGTAAGAGGTTTCCAAAGGCTTCACTCAAAGGATTGGTTATGTTGAGGCTTTATGAGTTGAGCATCAGTTGGAATTTTTTTCCTTAGTATTACCTCGGGCCCCTTTAACAGTACGGTGTTTCCTATGACTCAAAGAAGGAAATGAAACAATAAAAAACAAAAGTCTTCACGCTTCATTGTCCTCGTTCATATCTTCAAGGTCACACCATCTTCTTCATTTTCAAAGTCTTCAGGGAATACCAAAGTCTTCAGCAAAGTCTTCAGTTGAAGACATTCATTTTTAGGGGTCGATATTCTTCGAATATACCAAACTCCTCATCGACTTATAGAGCCTGTGTACACTTACAAACATATTAGTCCCTTAACCTATAAGTCTTCAATACACCAAAATCACTAAGGGGCACTAGATGCACTTACAAATAGCATGTGGTGGTGTTGCAAGTTTACTCATTACCGAAGGTGAATCAAGTGCAGAGTGTGATGGCAATTCCTTACCCCCCCTCGTTTTAGAGGGAAAAATCTTGGTTCTTGTATCCTTAAGATTCTTCATAGTGATAAATTGATATAAATCCCAAGTGACTCAACAAATATAGCTATGCTCCCCGGCAACGGCGCCAGAAAAAGGCCTTGATAACCCACAAGTATAGGGGATCGCAACCGTTTTCGAGGATGGAGTATTCAACCCAAATTTATAGATTCTACACAAGGGGAGGCAAAGAATATTTGCGAGTATTAGCAGTTGAGTTGTCAATTCAACCACACCTGGAGATTAAATATCTGCAGCAGAGTGATCAGTAGCATAGTAGTATGATAGTTTTGATAGCAGTAGTAGCAGTAACGGTAACGATAATAGCGATAGCAATAGTTTTGTAGCAAGTGTAACAGTAGCAGTAGCAATAGTAACTTAGCAAGAGCAATATGTGGAAAACTCGTAGGCACTGGATCGGTGAACTCGTTGGATAATATTCATTATATAACAGTCATAACCTAGGGCGACACATAACTAGCTCCAGTTCATAAATGTAATGTAGGCATGTATTTCGTAAATAGTCATACATGATTATGGAAAAGAACTTGCATGAGATCTTTTGTCCTACCCTCCCGTGGCAACGGGGTCCATAAGGAAACTAAGGGATATTAAGACCTCCTTTTAATAGAGAACCGGAACAAAGCATTAACACATAGTGAATACATGAACTCCTCAAACTACGGTCATCACCGGAAAGTATCCCGACTATTGTCACTCCGGGGTTTATGGATCATAACACATAGCAGGTGCATACGACTAGAAAGATCGGATCAAGAACATAGATATAATGGTGATAACATAAATGGTTTAGATCTGAAATCATGGCACTCGGGCGCTAGTGACAAGCGTTAAGCATGGCAAAGTCATAGCAACATCAATCTCAGAACATAGTGGATACTAGGGATCAAGCCCTAACAAAACTAACTCGATTACATGATGAATCTCATCCAACTCCTCACCTACCAGCAAGCCTACGAAGGAATTACTCACTCCCGGTGGGGAGCGTCATGGAATTGGCGATGGAGAAGGGTTGATGATGACGAAGACCGAAGAATCCCCTCTACGGAGTCCCAAACGGGCTCCAGATCTGGCCTCCCAATGAAGAACAGGAAGTGGCGCCAGCTCCGTATCGTGAAACGCGATGAAACTTTTCTCTCCAAAAATAGGATTTTATAGTGCTGGAATTAGGGTCAGTGGAGCCACGAGGTGGGCACAACCCACGAGGGAGCGCCTATAGGGGGTGGCACGCCCTGGTGTATCGTGCCCAACCAGGGCACCCCCTCCGGTGGTTCTTGGCTCCAGTATTTTTTATCTATTATAAAATAAATCTCCAAAAAGTTTCGTCCAGTTCTGGGAACTTTTATTTCTGCACAAAAACAACACCATGGTAGTTCTGCTGAAAACAACGTCAGTCCGGGTTAGTTCATTTCAAATCATGCAAATTAGAGTCCAAAACAAGAGCAAAAGCATTAGGAAAAGTAGATACGATCCATAGCATCATCAAAACAACCAAGCTATGAAAGCAAAAATAAAATATGTTTAAAACAGAACTGTCTGTAGTGATCTGAATACTAGCCATACTTATGTAAATCCAAAAATTCTGAAAAATTAGGATGACCTGACGAATTTGTATATAAATACCTTGTAAGAAATTTAGATCAAAAAGATGTTCCAGTAAAATCAGAAAAATTCTGCATTGGACGCTAAAGTTTTTGTTTTTGCTCATCTTGTGAGTCATCCCAAAGGTTTTACTTGGCACAAACACTAATTTAAACATAAAAACACAATCATTACAGAGGCAATAATCATGTTATCACAGACAAACAGAAAGTAAAAACAAAATTAAACATAACTATTGGGTTGCCTCCCAACTAGCGCTATCGTTTTATGCCCCTAGCTAGGCATAATGCATAGTATCAAGTGTTGTCATCTTTGACATCAAGCTCCTCAATAACACAACCATGATTATTCGGAATAATAGGAGGATTGAAAATAGGGTCCTTTATCAGGTTTATAAAATTGGGATGCACACTAATCATTTTGAGATCTTCGTTTCTTTTGGCAAGAGGAGTACTAATAAAATCATTCTTATTAGTATTTGAGAAGTCACACAACTTAGTAGTATCTTGAGACATGGTGACCGAGCAAGCAAAGTAACAAGCAGACAAGTAAACTAGACAAGTAACAAGCAAACTAGCAAAGATAAATATTTTTGTATTTTTTATTTTTATGAAGGAAACAAAATATAACAGCAAATAAAAAGTAGAACAAGTGAATGATAGTTTGTGCAAAGTTACTTGATAGTAGGTTGATGATACTCCCCGGCAACGGCGCCAGAAATCCTTCCTGATACTTGTGATCTGCGTTGGGTTTTCCTTGAAGAGGAATGGGTTATTGCAGCACAATACGAATAAGTATTTCCCTCAGTTAAGAACCAAGGTTTACCGAACTAATAGGAGTAACACACAACCACCGTCTTCAGCGACTACACACAAAGAAACAAACACTTGCACCCAACGTGAGCAACAGGGTTGTCAATCCCCTTGGACTCGTTATTTGCAAGCAAGTGAAATACGTAGGTAATAGTTGATAAATATAAATTGCGAAATAAAGTAAAATACAAATAATGACAGCAAGGTATTGAATGCGTTTGTAATTATATAAGTGAATAGACCAGAGGGGCATAGTTTTCCCTAATGGCATCTCTCATGTAGGAAGCATACAGTGGGTAAACAAATTACTGTTGGGCAATTGATAGAAAAGCGCATAGTTACGTTCATATTCACGGCAATGATCATGTGTATATAGGCATCACGTCCATAAGCAAATAGGCCGACTCCTGCCTGCACCTATTACTATTACTCCACCCATCGACCGCTATCCAGCATGCATCTAGAGTATTAAGTAAAACAGAGTAATGCTTGGAGAACAATGACATGATGTAGACAAAGTAAAGTCAATTAATGTGAATGAAATCCATTGTATTATCCTTAGTGGCAGCAACACAAAGACATATCTTGTCCCCTTCTATCAGTGGGATATAGAAACCCGTCATGTTGAACCCACTACAACGTGCCCCTCTCACTGAAGAAAGACCAGTCTACTTGGCCAAAGCAAATCAATAGATCGGAGAGAATTACGAAGCTATAATAATCATGCAAATAAGAATCATAATATTCAGAGGTGACTCAAATAGTTTTCATGAATAATCTGAACATAAGCCCACAATTCATCAGATCCCAACAAACGCATTGCACAAAAGAATTACATCAGATAGATCAAAGCGAATATGTGATGAACTTTGTATTGAAGATCAAGAGAGAGAGAGAGATAGCCATCTAGGTACTAACTATGGACCCGTAGGTCTGTGGTGAACTACTCACACATCACCATGGGAGCAGCAAGGATGACGTAGAGGCCCTCCGTGATCGATTCCCCCTCCGGGAGGGCACCGGAAAAGGGCTCCGTTTGGGATAGCGGCGGAACAGAGGCTTGCGGCGGCGGAAAAAGTGTTTAGGGACGCTCCTTAGGGTTTTTGGAATATATGGGAATTTATAGGCTAGAGAACGGGGTCGGGAGACCCACCAGGGAGGGACAAGCCATCAGGGCGCGCCGACCCCCCTGGGCGCGCCCTGTTGGCTTGTGCCTCCCTCATGTGATCTCCGGTCCCCTTCCGAAGCTTCTAGGTCTTCTTTTGGGAAAAAATCATATAAAAGTTCGGGGCAATTGGACTTCGTTTGGTACTGTAAACCTAAAAAGCTAAAAACATGCAGAAAACAGCAACTGGCACTGGGCACTGGATCAACAGGTAATGGTCAAAAATAATATAAATTGGTAAATAAATACTCAAAATGTATCCTAGAATGATAATATTATAGCATGGAACAATAAAAAATTATAGATACGTTGGAGACGTATCAGGACTCAATGATGAACTGAGCATTTAGTTGAGTGTGGCTACTTTCAACAACTACCAAGAGCTGGTAGGCAAGGCCCTTATTCTGGAGGGAAAGTACAACTCTGGAGCTCAACAGAAGCCCCATTACCCCCCTTATTCAGGGAACACCGGATCAGGATCCGATAAAGATCCGGTAAGTTTCGAGGACACATTCACCATAACCATGCAAGGCATACCCATGGAGGTCATAACCATGTAGGAAATGGGAACAATCGTCACGACAACAACAACTTCAAGAATGGCAATGGAGGCAATGGCAGTCAGCACCGTCCCGCTCCGGCTCAGAAAGATCTGAGTCATACCACCCGTTTCAAGTGCCAGAAGACGGGACATTATGCCACCGGTTGTCCATAGGCCAAGCAGGGAAATGGAAACGGCAACGGCAACTCAGCAACCAAGAAGCCTAACCCTTTTCCCCATGCTCAGGTGAACCACATTGATGTGGAGGAGATTTATGATCAGCCCGAGACAGTGGTTGGTAAGTTTTTGTTAAATTCACATCTAGTACTGGTACTTTTTGATTCTAGTGCAACACATTCATTCATATCAAGGGTAGTTGTGGAAAAGTATGGTTTGCCCACTAGAACCCTTAGTAGACACCTTCAGGTCAGTTCCCTAGGAGTCGAGATGACGGCAGGGATAGGATGCCACGATGAATCTCAACATCGAAAACCATGAATTTCCCACCGACATCATCATATTAGAGTCACAGGGATTGGATGTAATCCTAGGCATAGATTGGTTGATCAGGTATGAAGGAAACACCGACTGTGCCCATAGGTCGATTTTGCTCACCACCCCGGAGTAGAAGAGGGTTAAGTATGTATCTAGGCACACACCAAAGAGTACTCGGGTAAATTCCCTCACGGGAGTTGTTCAGGAGGAAGTATCGGTTGTACAAGACTTCCCCGATGTATTTCCGGAGGAATTGCTAGGCATGCCACCGGATAGAGAAATTGAGTTCCTGATTGAGTTATTGCCAGGGACAACCCCGATATCCAAGAGTCCAACTAGATTGATATTTCTTCAGTGAGAGGCGTACATTGTAGTGGGTTCAATCTGGCGGTGCTCTATATCCCGGTGACAGAAAGGGACAACACACGTCTTTGTATTGTTGCCACTAAGGATAAAACGATGGGGTTAATTCATATTAATTGAATTCTCTTTGTCTACATCATGTCAATGTTCTCCAAACATTACTCTATTTTACTTAATACTCTAGACGCATGCTGGATAGCGGTCGATGGGTGGAGTAAAATTTACACGTTCAAGCTCATCGCACACGGGGTAAAGTTCAGGCTTCGTTTGTGATGTATAGATATCACAAACAATTCTGAATACTTTGCATGTTCAAGCTCATCACACACGGGGTAAAGTACAGGCTTCGTTTGTGATGTTTAGATATCACAAACAGTTCTGAATAAGGGACTGTGTCCGATGACACTTTCCATGCCAGTTTTTCACTGCATCGAACGAAAATTTTGGGCTACCGTGGAAATATCTACCTCCCTCACCCCCCGATACCAATCTTACGTCGGAATCTTGGACACAAAAATTTGCACGTTCAAGCTCATCGCACACGGGGTAAAGTTCAGGCTTCGTTTGTGATGTATAGATATCACAAAAAGTTCTGAATAATTTGCATGTTCAAGCTCATCACACACGGGGTAAAGTACATGCTTCGTTTGTGATGTTTAGATATCGCACACAGTTCTGAATAAGGGACTGTGTCCGATGACACTTTCCGCGCCAGTTTGTCGCTGCACCAAACAAATTTTTTGGGCTACCTCAGAAATATCTACCTCCCTCATCCCCGGTACCAATCAAAAGCCACATTTCCCTTGTTTCATCGTTCCTTTCCTAGTTCACACCTTCACTGCTTGTTTGCATCGCCGCCTCCTCGCCGGCGATGCTCCTTCCTGCTGCTCGGCCTCG
Source organism: Elymus sibiricus (assembly GCA_039707655.1). Classification (NCBI taxonomy): domain Eukaryota; kingdom Viridiplantae; phylum Streptophyta; class Magnoliopsida; order Poales; family Poaceae; genus Elymus; species Elymus sibiricus. Next base: position 122,544,078 of record CM077663.1, read on the forward strand.
TCCATCTAGTCACGTAATTGACATGATGAGGATGCCTACCCCGGGTAGGGTCATGGACCTGACATCTAGGGCCCACCAATGGTTCCATGTCAGCATCAAAGCTCAGAAGAAGAAGTGCACTCGGTAAGATCTGAAGGTTCACTCGGATGGACATGAAGATGCACTCGGATGATCACATCCGCACTCGGACAGCGAGAACTCAACGGTCAGTAGACGTAGCGTTGCGTTATATGAAAGGGCGTCCTCCGGGATTGATCAGTCAGGCATTACCTATAACGTACTAGTTAAAGCGGCAGTTTCTGTAACTAGCTTTAACTAGCATTCAATGCGGCGCTCGGCTAGTGGTGGCGCACTCTATATAAGCCACCACCGGACGCCATAGCAAGGTTCCGACATCTGTATTCCCATATACACCCATAAGAAAAGCAACACCAGCCTCTGGGCTCGCGACGTAGGGTTTTTACCACTTCCGAGTGGGGCCTGAACTCGTACACTTCCGAGTGAAACACCTGAGCCGTAGCTAGACTTCGCCCCTCCATTCGTACCCCTAGTTCTATTGTCACGGACATTCCCACGACAGTTGGCGCCCACCGTGGGGCCTGCGCATCTAGTGAATTCCGGCGCAGGTGGAATTTCCATCTTCACATTCATCATGAACACTTTCGGCGGCGAGATCTTCTTCGGGTCACTCAGCTTCGCCGTCAACGATTCAGCGTGGCTGTAGGAAGCGCCGCTGGACGCGGAGGCACTGCCCGCTCGCGGCGCCGTGCACTTTAGCGCGGCGACGTTCGGGGTTCTTCTCCGGCAACCGTCCACGCCTTATCGACCGGTCTCCCCTACACGTCTCGCGGCATTTCGCCGGCGCTCCGGGCGCTCCAGGCTGCAGCGTTGGATCAAACACGCTGTGGCGGCGTAGGCCGCGGGGTAGCGAGTAGCTGCACTCGAAGCCGACGAGGCAGTGCACTGTCTATTCTCTTCTTCGGGTGATGACTCCTCCGATGCCGCCGATTTCGAGAGCAGCGGAGATGTGGCGGAGGTCTTCATGGCCGGTCCATCCCGCGACGCTGTACCTCCAGGGCACTCGGCCAGAGGCGCCCGTGGTCGAGACGGCGATCATCGTGACGCCAGTACCGACGGCTACATCCCCTGACCGCTCACTTGGGAACAGCGAGAGGAACTCAGGCGTAGAAATGATGAAGTCCTTCAGACACCTATTGCGGGGAACACCCCCGAGCAGATAGCCCTTGAGGCCGCTCGCCAAGCCACCCTGGCCGAGCGCGAGCGTCTCGAGTGGCTACAACAGTCACTCGACGAGCGCACGGCAAGGGATTTTCCCAGCTCCAGCCGTAGCCGCCGCCAGTTGACATTCACAAAGGAACGCCCGTACACCATTCCGACGATGCGTACCCCTTTGATGAACCTGGCCGCGGCCACTCGGATCGCTGATTCGATCCAGCCGTCCAATTCAGCAGCGGGCGAGGGCATTCAGCAGATCCAGGCGCTGCTGAAGACTGCCCTTCAACAAAATTCAGAGGTATCACAATCTCACCAGCGCATTCATAACGAATCCACTCAGGCAGATACTGTGCAGTCAGCTCACAGTCCTCTTGCGCCGAGGAGAGATCCACGGACTCCTCCTCATCCGAGAGGCCAGTACGGAGGATGCGGGCGCGACAACCGTGATTTCAGTCGGACTCCCCCTCCGAGGGGTGGTCCGCATGGTCAACGTCCGTATGACAGGGGCTATCCACTCGGGAGAAACCGCGAGCGGAGCCCTGTCAGACACAGAGGCTATGACGCCAGATCGGACATCACTCAGCGAGTGGTCGATCGGAACAGATATGACAGGGACCGGGCGAGTGGCTGGGGAGCTACCGGTCTCGGATGTTTCAACAGATACATCCGGGAGGCGGAGATACCCCCCAATTACCGATTAGCAACCGGGATTGGAAAGTTCAATGGCGAGTCCAAGCCAGAGACTTGGCTCGAAGATTATCGAGTCGCCGTCCAAATCGGCGGCGGCAATGATTACGTCACCATGAAGCACCTTCCACTCATGTTGGAAGGGTCTGCACGGGCGTGGCTAAATCAGTTGCCCGCCAAAACATTCGAAGGCACCTACAAGCGTCCGGGTGGACTGACGGAACTCCAGCACTGTGTTCAGAAGAACAATGAGACTCTCCGAGAGTACATACAGAGCTGGACCACACTGCATAACACTGTGGAGAATGTCACTGAGCACCAGGCCTTGTGCGCCTTCAAGGCAGGCACTCGGTATCGGGAGTTAGTCCTGAAGTTCAGTCGGTCTGGGGATCTGTCCCTTAGTCGGGCCATGGAGATTGCAAACAAATACGCCAATGGCGAAGAAGAAGACCGCCTCCGAAGCGGCAAAGCCAGAGCCGGCAACGCCCCTCAATCGGGAGGCAACGCCGGAAAGAATCAGAAGCGGAAAGCTGATGCTTCTAGCAAAGCTGAAGTCGCAGCTGTCCAAGGACATGGGCAAGTCAAGCCAAAGCCTAAAAAGAAGAAGAAAGAATGGACTCCCAAGAAGAAGTCCAAGTATAAATCCGACATCCTTGACCAACCGTGCCAGATTCATACCAAGACAGATGAAGAAGGCAACGTTGTGCTTCCGAAGCACTCCACTCGGGAATGTCGCCTGCTCAAGTAGGAGATGGGCGCTGAGCCCTCGGGTGAGAAGGTCGATGTCAAGGAAGAGGAGGATACTTCCGAGTATCCGAAAATCGACAAGGTCATCAACGTGATTTTCGCTGACGTTGAAAGCAGAAGGCAGCTCAAAGTGATCAATCGGGAGGTTAATATGGCAGTTCCGACTGCTACCAAATACCTCAACTGGACGAAGATGCCTGTCACCTTCGACCAGTCGGATCATCCGCCGTGTATCGCCACCCCTGGGAGGCAAGCGCTGGTCGTTGACCCAGTAGTGGGTGGTGTCCGACTGCGCAAAGTCCTGATGGATGGAGGCAGCGGACTTAATATCATATATGCCGACACGCTCAGCGCTATGGGCATCCCGATGTCCCGATTGAGCAAGAGCAACATGCATTTCCATGGGATAGTCCCTGGGAAGAAAGCGGAATCACTCGGTCAGATTGCGCTTGACGTGGTATTCGATGGAGAGAAGAATTTCCGAAAGGAAAAACTGACTTTTGAAGTGGTCGACTTCCGCAGTGCGTACCACGCCGTCCTGGGTAGGCCTGCCTACGCACGTTTCATGGCCAGAACATGTTACGTGTATCTCAAGCTCAAGATGCCAGGGCCTAAGGGCGTGATTACAGTCACTGGTGATCGGAAAGTCGCCGAAGAGTGCCTTCAGCAGGGCACGAAGATAGCCAGTGAACAAGTGCTGACAGCCGAACTTGAAGGATACAAGAAGGAGGTGGACACGGCTGATTTGCTCAGGTCGAAGCGGCCAGCTGCAGAATCAGCTTTCCAATCGTCTGGTGAGACTAAACAAGTTCATGTCCATCCGAGTGACCCGAGTGCCGCCCCGACAAACATCTCCACTTCACTCGGGGACAAATAGGAAGCCGAGCTCATCCAGTTCCTCTGTGAGAACTGGGACATCTTCGCATGGAAGCCCTCTGACATGCCTGGTGTACCCAGGGAACTAGCTGAGCACCGACTCCAAACCGACCCCAAGGCCAAGCCAGTCAAGGAGTACTTGCGTCGATCCTCTGTCGAGAAGTGCAAGGCGATTGGTCAAGTGATAGCTTGGCTTCTCGCTGCCGAGTTCATCCATGAGATCTACCACTCCGAGTGGCATGCGAATGTGGTCCTAGTGCCGAAGAAGGATAAGTCACTCCGTATGTGCATTGACTTCAAACACCTCAATCGGGCCTACCCGAAAGATCATTTTCCTTTACCTAGGATAGATCAAATAGTGGACTCAATAGCCGGATGTGAACGTCTGTCATTCCTGGATGCGTACTCCGGGTACCACCAGATCTGAATGTTCGGCCCTGATGAAATAAAAACAGCCTTCATCACCCCATTCGGGTGTTTTTGCTATATCACGATGCCATTCGGTTTGAAGAATGCTGGAGCCACTTTCCAGCGCATGATCCAGAAGTGTTTGCAGAAGCAAATCAGTTGGAATGTGGAGGCTTATATGGACGACATCGTGGTCAAGTCTAGGAAAGGTTCCGACCTCCTGACTAACCTTGCCGAAACCTTCGCAAACCTACGGCGATTCGGGATCAAGCTGAATCCAGCTAAGTGCACATTCGGAGTGCCCGCCGGAAAGTTACTCGGTTTTCTCATTTCCGAACGGGGGATCGACACTAACCCAGATAAAATCGGTGCTATAGTCCGAATGAAGCAGCTAGAGCGCTTACATGATGTGCAGAGGTTGACAGGATGCCTTGCGGCCCTGAGCCGATTCATGTCAAGACTCGGAGAGAAGGCTCTTCCTCTCTACCGATTGATGAAGAAATCTGATAAATTCGAGTGGAACAATGAAGCGCAAGCCGCATTCGCTGAGCTCAAGGCATTGCTTTCCACCCAGCCGGTGTTAGCTGCTCCGGGCAGCCAGGAACCTTTACTCCTGTACATCGCGGCGACCAGCCAGGTGGTGAGCACAGTCCTTGCAGTGGAGCGAGAAGAGCCAGGAAAATCGTTCAAAGTCCAAAGACCCATATATTACATCTCAGAAGTGCTAACTCCTTCCAGGCGGAGGTACCCGCATTACCAAAAGCTGGTTTATGGTATTTACCTGACTGCCAAGAAGGTAGTCCATTACTTCCAAGATCACTCGGTCACGGTCGTCAGCAGCGCTCCCCTGTCGGAGATCTTGCACAACAGGGACGCCGCTGGCCGAGTGGCGAAGTGGGCAGTCGAACTCCTTCCGTTGGAAATCAAATTTGAAGCTAAGAAAGCAATCAAGTCCCAAGCATTGGTTGATTTTATGGCCGAGTGGATTGAGCAGGAGCAACCAATCCCGAGTGTTCCCGAACACTGGACCATGTTCTTCGACGGATCCAAGATGCTCAATGGCTCGGGGGCTGGCGTGGTTCTCGTCTCTCCCAAAGGAGACCGACTGAACTATGTTCTTCAGATCCATTTTGACTCATCAAACAATGAGGCCAAATATGAAGCCCTTCTGTACGGGCTCCACATGGCCATCTCACTTGGCATTCGTCGGTTGATGGTTTACGGTGACTCGGACCTCGTTGTCAATCAAGTGATGAAGGAGTGGGACATTCGGAGTCCAGCAATGACCGGATACTGCAACGCAGTCAGGAAGCTGGAGAAGAATTTTGAAGGCCTAGAACTTCATCACATCCCTCGTGCGAAGAATCAAGCCACAGACGATCTGGCTAAGATCGGATCCACTCGGCGAGCAGTCCCGAGTGACGTATTCCTCGAACATCTGCGTGCTCCGACTATTGCAGAAGATCCTTTCACAGAGGAGCCCCCGCAAGCAGTCGGTCCTTCTGACCCGACTGAGGTTGAAGTTCCAGCTATAGTGGATCTGGTCCATGAAATGCTGGTAATCACTCCCGAGTGGACTCAACCCTATTTGGCATATTTGCTCAGACAAGAACTCCCAGAAAACGAAGAAGAAGCCCGTCAGATCGTCCGTCGATCCAAATCATTTGAAGTTATGGGAGATCAGTTGTACAAGAAAAGCACCACATGAGTCATCCAGAAAAGCATCTCTCCAGAGGAGGGGCTTCAAATCTTACATGAAGTCCACTCGGGAACTTGCGGCCACCACGCATCCTCTCGGACTTTGGTCACTAAAGCTTTCCGAGCGGGTTTTTATTGGCCCCGAGCCAATGAAGCAGCAAAGGACCTGGTTGACATGTGTGTTGGATGTCAGTTTTATAAGAACAAGTCTCACAAGCCAGCGTCCGCGCTCAAGACAATTCTGATCACTTGGCCGTTTGCAGTGTGGGGCCTAGATATGGTCAGCCCCTTACGGACTGGGTCGAGTGGATTCACGCATCTGCTCGTCGTGGTTGATAAGTTCACCAAGTGGGTTGAAGCAAAACCTATCAAGAGTTTGGATGCAGGCACAACTGTCAGTTTCATTCAGCAAATCATCTTCAGGTTCGGCGTGCCTCATGATATCATCACAGATAATGGGAAGAACTTTGACGCGGACGAATTCAAGTAATTTTGTTTCTCTCAAGGCATTCGGGTTAATTACGCCTCAGTGGCTCACCCGCAGTCGAATGGTCAAGCCGAGCGCGCCAACGGAATGATTCTGCAAGGCCTGAAGCCTCGATTGATGAGAGACTTAAAGTATGCTGCTGGAGCTTGGGTTGAAGAATTGCCTTCCGTCTTATGGGGCATTCGGACAACTCCAAACCGCTCTACAAAGCGCACACCTTTCTTCATGGTGTACGGGTCAGAGGCAGTACTACCGAGTGATCTTCAGCACAATTCCCCCCGAATGGAACTATATGATGAAGCTGAAGCCGAAACCGCTCGGCAAGACGGCCTCGACCTTCTGGAGGAAGAAAGAGAGCTGGCCCTCATCAGACTGACGCTCTATCAGCAAGATTTGAGGCGCTATCATGACAGACACATCCAGCCCTGAGCCTTTCAAGAAGGGGATCTTGTTCTCCGACTGGATCAGCAGAGACCCCACAAACTCGCGCCTCCGTGGCAGGGGTCGTATGCAATCTCCAAAGTCTTGCATAACGGAGCTTACTGGCTTTACAACATCAAAGATGGAGTAGAAGAGCCCCGAACTTGGAATGCGGACCTGCTTCGCAAGTTCTACACCTAGAACACAACTATCTTTAGCTTATTATTCCAGTAATGAATCCGAGTGATCTCGATGAATAAAGTTTTATTTCATTATATCTTGTTGAAATTTGACTGCTACCCCCAGTGGGTATAAAAACACTTAGCCGCAAACCTGATTTTGCCAAAGTACAAACTACTCCGAGTGAGGGTCTCGCCCACACTCAGGGGCTTAGCCGCGGCTCCGTGCCGCCTAAGTTAAAAATCTCTCTGAGTGTGGACATCCTCCACACTCGGTTGTCAAGATGAACAGGACCATCATTGTTTGTCTAAGTACAAACTACTCCGAGTGAGGATCTCGCCCACACTCGGGGGCTTAGCCGCGGCTCTGTGCCGCCTAAGTTAAAAATCTCTCTGAGTGTGGACATCCTCCACGCTCGGTTGTCAAGATGAACAGGACCATCATTGTTCGTCTAAGTACAAACTACTCCGAGTGAGGGTCTCGCCCACACTCGGGGGCTTAGCCGCGGCTCCGCGCCGCCTAAGTTAAAAATCTCTTCGAGTGTAGACATCCTCTACACTCGGTTGTCAAGATGAATAGGACCATCATTGTTCATCTAAAGACAAACTACTCCGAGTGAGGGTCCAGCCCACACTCGGGGGCTTAGCCGCGGCTCTGCGTCGCCTAAGTTAGAAATCACTCTGAGTGTGGACACCCTCCACACTCGGTTGTCAAGATGAACAGGACCATCAATGTCCATCTAAAGACAAACTACTCCGAGTGAGGGTCTAGCCCACACTCGGGGGCTTAGCCGCGGCTCCGCGTCGCCTAAGTTAGAAATCACTCTGAGTGTGGACACCCTCCACACTCAGTTGTCAAGATGAACAGGACCATAATTGTTCATCTAAGGACAAACTACTCCGAGTGAGGGTCCAGCCCACACTCGGGGGTTTAGCCGCGGCTCCGCGTCGCCTAAGTTAGAAATCACTCTGAGTGTGGACATCCTCCACACTCGGTTGTCAAGATGAACAGGACCATAATTGTTCATCTAAGGGAAAACTACTCCGAGTGAGGGTCCAGCCCACACTCGGGGACTTAGCCGCGATCCCGCATCGCCTAAGTTAGAAACCTTACGAGTAGGACATCCTCCACACTCGGTTGTCAAGATGAACAGGACTATCATTGTTCATCCAAGGACAAATTTCTCTGAGTGAGGGTCCAGCCCGCACTCGGGGACTTAGCCGCAATCCCGCATCGGCTAAGTTAGAAACCTTACGAGTAGGACATCCTCCACACTCGGTTGTCAAGATGAACAGGACTATCATTGTTCATCCATGGACAAATTTCTCCGAGTGAGGGTCCAGCCCGCACTCGGGGACTTAGCCGCGACTCCGCATCGCCTAAGTTAGAACCATCCGGAACCAAAGATCGAATAAAGCCAAAACAAACAAGAACTACATCATTCGGATCAAGAGGTACGGATAAAGGTTCAAACAGTGGGAGCCCCAGGCTCACTTAAAGTTTCATGGTTACAACAACCACTCGACATTCCAAGGCAAATACTTAAAAGAGTTAAAACTAGACGATCACTCGGGCGGAGGCACTGCTTCCACGAAGGTGTCCAGGTCAATGCTGTCCGCTATCCGAGTGGCAGCCTCCATGAACATCTCCATGAAGTCATCAATCTTGGCGTTCTTCTTGTTGGCCACCTCGAGAGACTTCAGTTTCTTCTCGTCTACCCCCTTGCAGTGGATACGGACCAACGAGAGAGCTATGTCATCACCGGCCCGGGCCGCAGATTTTTTCCAGTCTTTCACTCGGCTTGGCACTGCCTTCACTCGAGCTAACACAGTTTCCAGATCCTTCGAAGGCTCGTCATCGGGAAACACGTCGTGATCAATCGCAGAGATGGCGGTGCCCAGCTCCCTGATATACATGGCCACTTGCTCAACACGCTCCTCCAATCGGAGCACGCTCATGGTAGCACTATCCTTGAGTAAACCTTGGGTGGGATCCAGCTCCTTCTCAATTTTGTCCGGCTCCTCCGCCACATCGTCGCAAAATGATGGATTCGGAGAAATGAAGAAAGAAGCCAGGGACATACAAATTTCACTCGACTTAACCGAGTTCAATGGAAATCACTCGGACGAATTACCTTTGAGCTTTTCATTGGCCTCGCCACTGAATTCCTCGACGTATTCCTCCAGCTCAGCTTTCTTGGAAGCAATGTGGTTGAGTTTGGTCTGCCACTCGGATTGAAGCCTCTTCAATTCAACAAGTTCTTCGTTGGACTTCTGGACGGCAGCCTCCAATTCTTTCTTCTCCTCCTCCAGCTTGCCGACTGACTTCAGTTTTTCCTCGGCCTCCTTGGCCTTTCGGCTGGCTTCCTTCTGAGCGGCCGCAAGCTCAGTATCCTTCTTCTCAAGAGCAGTCTTCACAGTTTCTAAAGAAATATAATTCCTCAGCCTCTTGACAAGTTCACGATTTTCTCTACGAAAATCTGATGAAGCATACTCAGTCGGATGGAAAGGGGAGCAACTACCATTACAGTCGAGTAAGAAGATATTACCTTCAATGGCCTTTTTCTCCTCTTCCAGTCGGGCGTTCTTGGTCTTCTCAGCATCGAGGCTAATGCGCAGGTCCAGCACCTCCTTCTCCAGAGTCTTGTAGTGGCTTCCGAGCTCACAGACAGACTGTAAAATAGATTTAAAGCATATTGGTCAGGACTTTGACCCGGACTCTAAGACTCCCGCCGATTGCTTCACTCGACGGCAGTCTCGGGGACTACACCCAGTGGGTGCGCTCAGCGTGCCCCCACTGGAAAATAAAAAACAAAGTATTCATTCGGATGGATTGAACATGGAATTCATTCAGATGGATTGAACATGGTATTCACTCGGACTCTAAGACTCCCGCCGACTGCTTCAGTCGACGGCAGTCTCGGGGACTACACCCAGTGGGTGCGCTCAGCGCGCCCCCACTGGAACTCAAGCACACTCAGAGGGTGTACTTAAACTCGGTTTCAGATCCTCACAAGACGGAAGATTGAAAAGGATACTTACAAGAGTACTTACTCGGACATTCTTCTTCAGGGCTTCACTCGCATCATACGCCGTCTTCAGTCGGTCGCTCATTATTTCCAGTTGCACTAGCGCCTCTTTGCTTGCTCCCACTTGGTCCTCCAGGACATGGTGTAGCGCAAAAATATTGGGCATAGAAGAAGTCAACAATTGAGATGAAGACCCGGTACCGAGTGCTGCCCCGGCTCCCTAGCCGACCTCTTGTGTGGGCACCAAAGTATCGGCAAGTGATGGCTCCTGCATCATGACATCCGCGTCTGTCGGAGTGTTCTTTGGGTCAGTCTTGTTGGTTGCATCAAGGTCGATCACCTCTCGCGGAGCTGCAAATAATCAAGTCACTCGAAGATACTCGAAAATATACTGGATTACCGAGTGAGTTCAGCACTTACCCTTCGAGGACGCAACATCAGCATCGGCCAGCTCTTTCTCCAGGGTCTGGGGGTCAGGCGATGCGGTCGAAGTATCATCCCTGCAAAGAGAACACTCAAATTTTTTGTCATACGGATAAGTATACACAGCGACTGTCAAGAATAAAATCACTTACACCGAAGCCACTGGGATAGCCATCTTGATCTTCGGGATGAAAACCGCCTTCCGAGGTTTGGTTGCAGCAATTTTGGGCTGCTTCGCCGTCTTCTCAGGGGAAGAGACAAGCTCTCCACGCCCGCGCTTTGCAGCACGTGTTGGAAGGGCGGATCCACTCGGTTTGGCAGTCCTCGATCCTTTGGGTCCGCCACCATGGATTCCCGAGTCATGGCGCGCCTTGGAGCGAGTTTCGGGCACTCGGTCTTCTGAACGCGATGACTCCACTTCGTCGTCGTCTTCTGAGCCCTCTTCGTCGTCTTCCTCATCATCCTCGCCTTCACCGGACTCTTCGTCCTCTCCAGCTTCGGCTGTGTCGTCCGGATGATCAGTGTCGCTGGCGACATCAACCGGACCTCTAACCACGAGTGGCACCAGACTGCTCATTTGTGTGAAGGCCTGCCGAATGAAAGGCATAGACAGTCGGATCAATTTCAACATACATACGAATTTCACTCGAAGATGGGCACTTGGAATTTACCTCGTTCGCCGGATTCTCCAATGAGAGTGGAGCCACTAGCCGACTCCCCCTGGGGTTGTCGCGCGCTGGTGTGATCGCCTTGATCTTGGCCTCCACCTCTTCTTCCTTGAGCTCCTCCGGGTGAGATCGAGTGGAATCATCCGGCCCGGAGTATTCCCACATGGGGTGACCTCTGGCTTGCAACGGCTGGATCCTCCTCTGGAAGAAGACCTCCAGCAGGTCGAGACCATTGACACCTTTTTGCACCAGAGCTACTAACGCTATCACTAAGATGTCTACTTCAGTCTTCTCTTCCTTGGTCACTGTCAGTCGGGAAACTGGCCGAATGCGATCCATAGTATACGGCGGGAGACCCGATTGACCCTCCCCGACTGGAATGTCATGGTAGTAGAACCAGTTCTCCTGCCACCCCTTTACCGAGTCAGGGAATGTCAACTTAGGAAAACAACCCTTGCCTCGCAGTTGGATTCCGAGTCCCCCGCACAATTGGGCCACGTTGGTCTTATCCTCCGACCGAGTGGGTTTGTTCACGGTCATCACTCAGCAAGTGAAGAGATGTTTAAACAAACCCCAATGGGGGTGGCAACCCAAGAAGTTTTCGCACAAAGAGATAAACGCAGCTAAGTACACTACATCATTTGGGGGAAGATGATGAAGCTGAGCACCGAAGAAGCTCAGAAACCTTTGGAAGAAAGGATGTGGCGGCAGAGAAAAGTCTCGCTCGAGGTGGGTCACCAAGAGCACACGCTCGTCCCCCTTCGGCGATGGCTCCTCTTCGTCCGGCCCCGGCAGCCGCCAGCTCCCCTCACGCACGAGTCCTTGAACCTCCAGATCGAGCATCCGGGCCTGGGTCACCCGCGATGGGAGCCACTCGCCTTGCGTCCATCCAGCCGGCGCTCTGGTGCTGGAGGAAGACGCGCGCGCTCTTCTTCGCTCGCTCGACCTTCACGGTCGCGGACGCCGTGCGCATCTTCGTCGGCGAGCTCAAGACAGCCTTCGACGGTGGAGAGAAAGGAGGAGCGCAGATGGGCGTCGGAGAAGACAAGGAATTGGGGAAATGAGATCTGTTCTCGCCCAAATAGTACTTCCCGCTATTTATACCAAAGATCCGGCGCAATCTCATGCGGTCAATCCGCGGACGAAGGAAGATCTGCGAATCCACTGTTCAGGGTATCGAGAACGTGTGGCATGATTTTCGGCACGGTTATCGAGGCGTCGTGCCCATTTCCCCAAAAACTTCGGGACACGACCGTTCAGCCGCGCGCCCACGCGCTATTTCGGCGATCTCGAACACGCGGAAATCTCTCCGTGCTCAAAGGATATGAGCTCTACGTCGCGGATAATCCTGGTGACACCTTCCTACGAACAGAGTGATCGGCTCACACCAGCTGACCACTCGGATTAAACAACATTATGGTTTTCATCGAAAACATTGATCCTGAATCCATCTTGGTTTGAGGCCGAGTGGGAGACGACACGATCGTTTCTCGATCTTCTCCGAAAGATCATCGATGCTTCCGAGTGTCGATCACTCGACTGATTTCGACTGATAAAACCTCATGGATTCGGGGGCTACTGATGAGGATGCCTACCCCGGGTAGGGTCATGGACCTGACATCTAGGGCCCACCAATGGTTCCATGTCAGCATCGAAGCTCAGAAGAAGAAGTGCACTCGGTAAGATCTGAAGGTTCACTCGGATGGACATGAAGATGCACTCGGATGATCACATCCGCAGTCGGACAGCGAGAACTCAACGGTCAATAGACGGTCAGTAGACGTAGCGTTGCGTTATATGAAAGGGCGTCCTCCGGGATTGATCAGTCAGGCGTTACCTGTAACGTACTAGTTAAAGCGGTAGTTTCTGTAACTAGCTTTAACTAGCATTCAATGCGGCGCTCGGCTGGTGGTGGCGCACTCTATATAAGCCACCACCGGACGCCATAGCAAGGTTCCGACATCTGTATTCCCATATACACCCATAAGAAAAGCAACACCAGCCTCCGGGCTCGAGACGTAGGGTTTTTACCACTTCCGAGTGGGGCCTGAACTCGTACACTTCCGAGTGAAACACCTGAGCCGTAGCTAGACTTCGCCCCTCCATTCGTACCCCTAGTTCTATTGTCAGGGACATTCCCATGACACGACACCTCCCCAATACCCCCTCTCTCCCACCCCCTCCTCCTTCATCCCATATGGCCCGACCTACGGCGCGATGCCTTCCACCCAAATCACCGCCCCATCCTCCAAATAATCTCCGCCGAAAGCCATGGTGCATGCAGTATAGCGAGGATCTCAAGGAGCATTTGGCAGCAGAGAAGCAAATCGCAGCTGCACGCGTGGATGAGGCAGCGATGGCTGTCATGCGTGCCGACCCCTAGATCACAGAGGAGCACCTCGCTGTTGAGGCCACCGTCGATGCCTTGCGCGCGAAAGCCTCCACGCGGTTGGCTGCTATAAATCACAACTCGTGGTCTTTTCTCAAGGGCACTATATGTGCGTTTGACGAAGACTACAAGGTGTTTTCTCAGCGTACCCGTGCTTACCTCAGCTCCAGAGCTGACAAGTTAGTCCCGAGGCAGGATCAGGCCACTCACCACTACGAGGGGTGCACCCACAGTGTGGAGGCCTCGCCCTCTTGCAAGTTGAAGGAGCCCATCGTCATCGATATCTATGACGATGAGGAATAGCTTGTTTTTCTTAGCTTTATCACTAAGGACCTATATATGTTCAGCTAGCTAGCTACGCTGGTTAAGCATGTTTGGTTTTCCTGTTGCATGTGTTGCTCCTGCCTTTCATTTAGAAATTCAAGTGAAATGTCCAATGTAATGCTACTTGCAATCTGACCTTCTAGTATGTTCTATTGTGCAATGCGGTGCTTAGTTAACTGTTTGGTTCATTTGTTGCGGTGATCATTTAACTATTTAGTTCAATTCTGCAATGTGATGTTCGATTGTTGTTGGTACAATTTTGTATTGTTATGCATGTGAGAAATAAATCAAATTTAGATGTACTAAATACATGTGAAACATATACAATTGCTATATTTCCTAGTTCTTAGCACACTTGGTTTAGATAACTGGCTTTTTCATGTGGATCGAATTAATCTGTTGGATCTGCAATGTGTTTATTTTTCATTAACATATTTCACTGATAGTATGCCAAATATCACTTATAACCTGATCAATATCTATCTTAAATATGTTGCAGGGGGAAACAATGGGAGACACTGACGTGTACCATCGAGTTTTGTACATCCATGGTCCTTTGGCTAATAGCACATTATCGTGCAATTGCAGGATCCATTATAATATTAAGGTTTTTAATAATTTGTTCTTGCACATGTAGGTCCTGATGTAAGAGGTTTATACCCACTGTTCGACCCTTTTTGCATGTGGGGAAATGAGGTGTCCTTGAATATCAGTCAAATCAAGAAACTCAGAAAGATTGTTAAGATAAAGAAACTAGCTATGAAAAACAACAAGATGTTTGTCTGCACAATGAAGAAGACATCAGTCAACTATAGGATGGTACCATCTCTTTCACCTTGTCCTTTTCCCTTCGCACCATTTCAAATTTTAGAAAAGATATTTAAGCATATGTTTGTTTTCAGTCCTTTTCAAGGAAGTTCATCGATGATTACATCTCAAACCACATGTATGGTCAAGAGGCGAGGAAGGTATTCATACAACACCCACGGTATAATCTTGAAGTATTCCTCAAGGGGATGAAGGATGGGCGGGCAATCATCCACATGCACTGGCCTAAAGTTGCGAGGACCGTCAACATCATTGAAGGCTCAATATTCGCCTTCCGCTTCAACAGTTTTCTAGACGAGACTCATCTGTCTATTTGCCGTATATGATGATACTTTCCAAAGGTTTTAGATGTTGCATTTGAAACTTTGTCATGTTGTGCAATTGGGTAGCTAGGTAGTATATGCCTATAGATGTTGTACCATGATGTAATTCAATTATGAAATCCTGGTTGCCGTAATTCGAATAAGAAATATATTGTGTGTTTGATATGAAATGCTAATTTTATTACTAAATGGATTATAAATAATAGAGCAATTAGGCTAATTATTGGGGTTTCTATTGCAGACGGTTTCTAAGACAACACCATGGGCGATGACCTCAACAAACCCACACGGTTTCTAAAAAGTTTTCACATAACAAGTGTGTGTGGAAGACAACCTTATGCTAAACTGTTTCTTCTAGGCACCGTGAGTGATGTATTGAATAACGAAATCGACAAAATTATAACTATCGTGTGTGATGGCCAGCCCTATCACAAATGATGTTATGCAGAAAATTATGTGTGATGTGCAATACGAACGGAGACGTATATTTGGGATTTCCTGTGTGGGATACTAAGCACATCTCACACGACTTCTTTAATATGACTGTTTGTGATGGTCCTCCCAATCGCACACGCTCAATTTTTTCATGGCGTGTGTGGCCGGACGGAGGCATCACCGACGATTTATCTATGTCGTGTAGGATAGGCCCCCCTATCGCCCACACAGGCAAGCTGATGGTTTAAAACTACATAGTGGAACGGGGTAAAAACTGTTTGTATAGGACGCAGCTGCACTAGTGTTGGGGATGCTGATACGTCTCAAACATATCTATAATTTTTGATTGCTTCATGCTATTATACTAGCAATCTTGGATAATTTATATGATATTAAATGCTATTTTATATCATTTTCTGGGACCAACCTATTAACCCAGTGCCTAGTGCGAGTTCCTGATTTTTTCCTGTTTTTGGACTTTTTCAGAAAATCAATATCAAACGGAGTCCAAATTGGATGAAAATTTACGAGAGTTATTTTTGGACCAAAAAGACACCTAGGAAGCTTCGAGAGGAGGCTAGAAGACCCACAAGGTGGTCACGAGCCTGGAGGGCGCGCCCTCGGGGTAGGGCATGCCCCCCGAGCTTGTGGGCCTCTCGTGTCACCTCCTCACCTAATTCCACTTCTATATATTCCCAATTACCCCCAAAACAACACAGATATAACTGAAACACTTTTTCCACCGCTACAAGCCTCTGTTCTTCTGTGATCCCATCTGGAGACCTTTTACAGGATTCTGTCGGACGGGGAATCGATCACAGAGTTCGTCTACGTCAACCTTGCTGCCTTCATGATTATGTGTGAGTAGTTCACCACATAACTACGGGTCCATAGATAGTAGCTAGATGGCTTCTTCTCTCTCTTTCATCTTCAATACCATGTTATTCATGATTCTCGTGAAGATCGATCTGATGTAATCTTATTTTGCGGTGTGTTTGTTGGGTTCCGATGAATTGTGGGTTTATGATCAGATTATTCATTGAATGTAATTGAGTCTTTTCTAAACTTTATTATGCATGATTGTTATAGTTTTGTAATTCTCTCTGATCTATCAGTTTGGTTTGGCCAACTAGATTGATTTATCTTCAGTGGGAGGAGTGCATTGCAGTGGGTTCAATCTTGTGGTGCTCTATATCCCAATGACAAGAGGGGACAAGACACGTATTGTATTGTTGCTACTAAGTATAAAACAATGGGGCTTGAACATATTGCTTGTCTTACTTTGTCTACATCATGTCATCTTGCTTAATGTGTTACTCTGTTAGGTGGAGTAATAGTAGTAGATGCAGAATCATTTTGGTCTACTTGTCATGGATGTGATGCGTATACGCATGATCATTGCCATGAATAACATCATAACTATGCGTTTTTCTATCAATTGTCCAACAGTAATTTGTCTACCCACCATATGATATGTGTTCGAGAGAGAAGCCTCTAGTGAAAACTATGGCCCCTGGGTCTATTCAAATCATATTATTAAAACCGTAAAAACCTTGCCTAAATTTATTTACTTTATTTTTATTTACTTTTTATTTATACATCTATCACAATCCGAAGTAATCCTTGCAAGTAATGAGTTCAAGGGGCTTGACAACCCTCGTGCCCTCGTTGGATGCAAGTGTTTGGTTTTGTGTGTGTAGGTGCTGTCGATGTGAAGCTTTCATGATTCTCTTACTAGTTCGATAACCTTGGTTCTCACTGAGGGAAATACTTATCGCTACTATATTGCTTCACCCTTCCTCTTCGGGGAAAAACCCAATGCAGCTCACAAGTAGAAGAGGATCACCTAGGGGTTGATCCATCACATACTCTTTCTTAACACTCTTGAGAGCAAAGCTCAGGTTTGATCCAATCTGCATAGTTTCCTTCATTTACAGTCAACTTTTCTTTCTCTAAGATAGGGGCTAAGTTGAACATACTACGAGCCATTGATCTACAACGATAAACGCAAAATTCACTTAGACATTGTTCATAATTATTTTGCGCTTGTGTTTAAATAATTTTAATATAAAGTGCAGTCCCACTCAAATCAATATCGCTCATAATTGATAGTGAGTGACTCAAGACCCTGATCTTATTCACATCCATTGATGTGGACATCACTAATGACGTGAACTTCAACGGGTAGGCAAACTTTTGCCAAACATATCTCCATATAACTCTTGTTATCTTTCGATGCTTCGTGCTCCAAACTCAGAACTATTCTGCTAGAACTTCAAGGCAATGGAGTGTTTCTGCATGTATGGTCCAACCATTCACCAATCTTAGACCTCACAGTCCGTTTGTACTCATGTGGACATAACGTACTCCGAACAACTACGTGTTATAGACAGTTGCAACATTGGGAAGGGTACCATTTAACTTGATAATTCTAGTGAGAGATCACCCTAATAATTGACTACTTCGCAACCAAAGGGTGCAAACAACAAAGGGGTAAATATCTCAGGTAATTCATAATAGCATGATATGGTATAGCCCTTGGCACTGAGGATGATGCTCTGGGTTGATACTTTAGCCACCACCACTCATGCGCCTGGTCAAGCCTCCTTGCTCCAGTGTCCTTGATATGTCTCCAACGTATCTATAATTTTTTATTGTTCCATCCTGTTATATTATCATTCTTGGATGTTTTATAATCATTTTACAGCAACTTTATATCATTTTTTGGGACTAACCTATTGACATGGTGCCCAGAGCCAGTTGCTGTTTTTGGCTTGTTTTTTACTTCTTAGAATATCAGTAGCAAACGGAATCCAATTGCAACAAAAAAAAATTGGAGATTTTTTTTGGACCAGAAGACAACTTGGGAGCCAAGGAAGCACCTGGGGGAGGCCCGTGGGGCCCACGATACACCAGGGCGCGCCAGAGGCCCCCGACGCGCCCTGATGTATCGTGGGGCCCATTGAAGTCTTTTCCACTACCTCTCAGCTCTATAAATACTCAGAAACTCCAGAAACTCTAGAGGACTCGACGAAACACAATTCCAGCCGCCGCAAGTTCTAACACCATCACAGAGGGGTTCATCATCCTCATTGGTGCCTCTCCGATGATGCGTGAGTAGTCCACCAAAGACCTACGGGTCCGTAGGAAGTAGCTATGGCATTCTCTCTCTCTCTCTTTTGATTCTCAATACAATGGTCTCTTGGAGATCTATTTGATGTAATGACTTTTTGCGGTGTGTTTGTTGGGATCCGATGAAGTTTGAGTTCACGATCAGTTTCTATCCATGAATATTATTTGAGTCTTCTTTGATCCCTTATATGCATGATTATTTATAGCCTCGTATTTATTCTTAGAACCTTTGGTTTAGTTAGGCCAACTAGATCGATTTTTCTTGCCATGGGAAGAGGTGCTTTGTGATGGGTTCGATCTTGCGGTGTCCTCTCCCAGTGACAGAAGGGGCGACGAGGCACGCATGTATCGTTGCTATTAAGGATAACAAGATGGGGTCTATTCCTACATGAATAGATCTTGTCTACATCATGTCATCGTTCTTATTGCATTACTCCGTTTCTCCATGAACTTAATTCACTAGATGCATGTTGGATAGCGGTCGATGTGTGGAGTAATAGTAGTAGATGCATAATCGTTTCGATCTACTAATCTTGGACGTGATGCCTATATATTGATCATTTCCTTTGATATCGTCATGATTATTTGATCTTCTATCAATTGCCCAACAGTAATTTGTTTACCCACTGCGTGCTATTTTCTTGAGAGAAGCCACTAGTGAAATCTACGGCCTCGGGGTCTATTCTTTTAATCTATTGCTTTCCGATCTATCTTTTTTCGTATTTGTTTTCAGATCTATTATTCCAAAAACCCAAAAATACCTATCTGCACTTTTTATTTGCATCTTTTATTTTGCGTTCTTGTGCGATCTATTTATCCAATCTCATACAAACCAATCTATCTTTTTACCGTGGAGAGATTGACAACCTCTCTTACGCGTCGAATTGCAAGTATTTGTTCTTTGTGTGCAGGTACCGTTTACATAGTGTTGCTTGGTTCTCCTACTGGTTCGATAACCTTGGTTTCATAATTGAGGGAAATACTTACCGTATCTGTGCTGCATCATCCCTTCCTCTTTGGGGAAATACCGACGCAGTCTCAAGCCACGTCAAAGGAATTTCTGGCGCCGTTGCCGGGGAGACATCATCAACATCTATCAGGTTCCTAATCACAAATCTCATCTCCTTGAAATTTACATTATTTTCCATTTGCCTCTCGTTTTCATCTCCCCCACTTCACAAAAATTTGCCGTTTTATTCGCCCTCTTTTTTGTTTGCCTTTTTCTCGTCAGATCTCTTGTTTGCTTGCAATCTTGTTTGCATAGTCAGGATTACTCAAGAAAATACCAAATTGTGTGATTTTTTCAATACCAATAATAATGATTTTATTAGTACTCCGATTGCTCCTCCCGCCACTAGTGCGGAATCTTGTGATATTAATGCCACTTTGTTGAATCTTGTCATGAAAGATCAATTTTCCGGTACTCCTAATGAGGATGCCGCGTCCCATCTAAACACATTCGTAGAATTGTGTGATATGCAAAATAAAAATATGTGGACAATGATACAGTGAAGTTGAAATTATTTCCTTTCTCCTTGCAGGATCGTGCAAAAATTTGGTTTTCTTCTTTACCTCGCAATAGTATCGATTCTTGGGATAAGTGCAAGGATGCTTTTATTACTAAGTATTTTTCGCCCGTGAAAATTATTTCCCTTAGAACTAAAATCATGAATTTTAAGCAACTTGAGCATGAACATGTTCCACAATCTTGGGAAAGAATGAAATTCATGCTAAGAAATTGTCCTACTCATGGTTTAAATCTTTGGATGATCATACAATTTTTTTATGCGGGATTGAATTTTGTCTTTAGAAATCTTTTAGATTCCGCCGCGGGTGGTACTTTTATGGAAATTACTTTGGGTGAAGCTACTAAATTGCTAGATAATATTATGGCAAATTATTCACAATGGCATACTGAAAGAGCACCCACTAGTAAAAAAGTTGATTCGGTTGAAGAAATTAGTACTTTGAGTGAAAAAGTTGATGCTCTTATGAAGTTGGTTGCTAGTAAAAATGCTCCTATTGATCTTAATGATGTGCCTTTGTCTACTTTGATTGAGCAAAATAGTGATTCCGTAGATGTGAATTTCATCTCGCGAAACAATTTTAATAACAATGCTCATAGAGGTAATTTTAATCCTAGGCCTTTTCCTGGAAATTCCTCTAATAATTATGGTAATTCCTATGGTAATTCTTCTTACAATAATAATAGTAATCCCTCTGATCTTGAGAGTAATATTAAATAATTTATCAATGCTCAAAAAGTTTTCAATACTACGATAGAAGAAAAGTTGAATAAGATTGATGATATATCTAGAAGCATTGATAGAATTTCCCATGATGTAGAAAATCTCAAGTTGAAAGCTTTTTCACCTAAGATTGATGAACCAATTAAAGCTTTATATGTTTCTATGGATGAAATTAAGAAAAGAACCACTATGCTTAGAGCTAAAAGAGAATGTTTAGAAAAAGCGTTTTCTAGTGATTGCTTTCATAAAAATGATGAAGATCTTAAAGTGATTTGTGTTTCTTCTATTGATTCCTTGTTTACTAATATTAAAATTTATGATAAAGGGACTGAAGAAGAGTCAACTTTAGCTAGAAGGCGTCCCAATGATTTGGAGGGTGAAACTCTTGATGAAAAATTTGATGAAAGTGGGTTTGGAGAGGTCAAAACTTTAACTAGTGATGTGCCCACTATTTTTGATTGCAAAGACTTTAATTGTGATAGTTTCTCTTTGATTGAATGTATTTATTTGTTACAATCCATGATAAATTCACCCCATGCTTATGAACAAAATAAAGCTTTTACTAAACATATTGTTGATGCCATGATGAAATCTTTTGAAGAAAAGTTGGAGTTAGAGATTTCAGTTCCTAGAAAATTACATGATGAGTGGGAACCTACCATTAAAGTCAAGATTAAAAATTATGAGTGCTTTGCTTTATGTGATTTGGGTGCTAGTGTTTCCACAATTCCGAAATCTCTATTTGATGTGCTTGGGCTTACCAATATTGAAGAATGTTCTCTTAATTTGCACTTGGCGGATTCTACTATTAAAAAGCCTTTGGGAAGAATTAATGATGTTCTTATTCTTGAAAATAGGAACTATGTGCCCGTAGATTTTATTGTTCTTGATATTGATTGCAATCCGTCTTGTCCCATTATATTTGGTAGACCGTTTTTACGCACTATAGGTGTCATGATTGATATGAAAGAAGGCAATATTAAATTTAAATTTCCACTAAGAAAGGGTATGGAACACTTCCCTAGAACAAGAATTAAGCCACCATATGACTCAATCATGAGGGCATCCTATGGAGAAAAAACTAAAGATGACAATACTTGAATCTATGCATTATGCCTAGCTAGGGGCGTAAAACGATAGCGCTTGTTGGGAGGCAACCCAATGAATAAAATTTATTTTTACATTTTTATTTCTGTTCTTGAGTGTTGACACAATTATGCTACTGTTATGATTGTGTTTTTATGTTTTAATTAGTGTTTGTGCCAAGTAAAGCCTTTGAGATCATGTTGGGAGATAGTTGATTTGATCTTGTTGAAAAACAGAAACTTTTGCATCCAGTAGAAGAATTTTCAAAAATCACAGAAGTGACGAAAAATTCTGATTTTTTACACAATATTTATATACAAATTGCCGACGTTGTCCTAATTTTTCAGAATTTGTAGAGTTACAGAAGTATGGTTAGAGTACAGATTACTACAGACTATTCTGTTTTTGACAGATTCTGTTTTCGTTGCATTGTGTGCTTATTTTGATGAATCTATGGTTTGTATTGGAGGGTATAAGCCATGGTAAAGTTAGAATACAGTAGATATAATGCAATAATTAAATATTAATGGGTTTGCAACAGTACTTAGAGTGGTGATTTGCTTTATTATACTAATGGATCTCACGAAGGTTTTGTTAAGTTTTGTGTGATTGAAGTTTTCAAGTTTTGGGTGAGACCATGATGGATGAAGGAATAAGGAGTGAAAAGAGCCTAAGATTGGGGATTCTATGGCACCCCAAGATAATATCCAAGGAGAAACAAGCAACTAAGCTTGGGGATGCCCCGAGTGGCATCCCCTCTTTCTTCTAACGACCATCGGTATTTTACTTGGAGCTATATTTTTATTTGTCACATATCATGAGTTTTGCTTGGAGTGTATTGTATTATGTGAGTATTTTCTTGATTTTGTTTTTAGTTTGTCACAAGTATCCTTGCTGGACATACCTATTTGAGAGAGCCAAAATTATGCTATGATTTGTTAGAATTGCTCTATATGCTTCACTTAAAAAAAATTGAGCTATGGAATTGCTCTAGTGCTTCACTTATATCTTTTTGAGCACGGTGTGCTTTAAATTTTTTAAGAAATACTCTCATGTTTCACTTAGATTAATTTGAGAGTTAGTAAATTTTGAAGAAATTCTCTCATCCTTCACTTGTATTATTTTGAGAGATGAAATTTTTATGCTCATGTTCTTCACTTAAATTTATTTGAGCTTGTCAAAAGCAATGGCAATATATGAAACTATTCCCAAAGTGATAGATATTCAAGAAGGATAAAATAAAAACTTTCATGAAGACCATTGGACAAATTAAACTTGATTCCTTGCAATAGTTTTGAGACATGATGATAGTAATACGTGAGTCATGTTGGTGAGTAATTATGCTTTAGTAAGAATATTTGTGTTAAGGTTTGTGATTCCCTATGCGAGCACGAAAGTCAATAGTTATGCAATGAAATTACATCCTACTTGTGGTGCATTATTCAGTGTTAGTTATGCTTAATGCCCGTTTATGTGAATTTTCGTTTCTTGGTTGGTTGCTTCTCAATCTATTTGCTAGCCTCCACTTATACTAAGTAGAAATACTACTTGTGCATCCAAAATCCTTAAACCCAGTTTTTCCATATGAGTCCACCATACCTATCTATATGCGGTATTTCCGTGCCGTACTAAGAAAATTTGTATGTGCCATCTCTAATTATCAAAATGAATTTCCTTTTTGTGTGCTCGTACCGCTCATGAAGCGGCAGGGGGTGGCCAATATTTTTCCATGCTAGATGTGTTATTCTCAAGATGAGTATTCACTTGTCATTGCATGAGAGTACGGCGGTAATAGGGATGCCCAGTCCCGAAATGCAAAAGAAATTTATTTTATGTTGTGAAATAATAAATTCCTTGGAAAGTGTTGGTATGTAAGGCAACCGTGGATACGGCTAGCCATGGATTGTGAAAGAATGGTGGAAAAAGGAATAAACTTTATTTTCTATTTGGGAACCGCCTATGATATATCTAGCATGGAAAGTATTGAGAACTACTCGGTCGTTTTCGTTGACAGGAAAAGCATGCCTCTCAAAAAAATTTATATCTCGATTTAAGCTTTGAGCTCTGGCACCTCTACAAATCCCTACTTCCCTCTGCGAAGGGCCTATCTATTTACTTTATGCAATTTTTACTTTTATTTGAGTCTCCATCTTCTCTTATAAAGCACCAACTAGGGGGCACTATGATCATACTTGTGCATTTGGTGTAGCTAATATTCGAGTGTGTTTCATGAATGGATCAATGATTGAGCACGATGGGCTAGGGATAACTTCCTTTAGTGTTGATATTTTGAAAGACATGGCTGCTTGTTGGTATGCTTGAGTATTAAAGTCTTCATGTCAAAACTAGACTATTGCATTGAACCATCTAAAAAGTCCAAATGTCCATGCTACCAAAGAAAAGAATATGTGATGAACATGTTAGCCAGCATTCCACATCAAAAATTCTTTTTTTATCATTTACCTACTCGAGGATGAGCATGAATTAAGATTGGGGATGCTGATACGTCTCCAACGTATCTACAATTTTTGATGGTTCCATGTTGTTATATTATCATTCTTGGATGTTTTATAATGATTTTATAGCAACTTTATATCATTTTTTGGGACTAACCTATTGACATAGTGCCCAGTGCCAGTTGCTGTTTTTTGCTTGTTTTTTACTTCGCAGAATATCAGTACCAAACAGAGTCCAATTGTCACGAAACTTTTTGGAGATTTTTTTGGACCAGAAGACAACTTGGGAGCCAAGGAAGCGCCTGGGAGGAGGCCCGTGATGCCCAAGATACACCAGGGCGTGCAAGAGGCCCCCGGCGCGCCCTAATGTATCGTGGGGCCCACGGAGGTCTTTTCCACCGCCTCTGAGCTCTATAAATCCTCAGAAATTCCAGAAACCTAGAGGAGTCGACGAAACACAATTCCAACCGCCGCAAGTTCCAGAACCACAAGATCCAATCTAACACCATAACAGAGGGGTTCATCATCCTCATTGGTGCCTCTCCGATGATGCGTGAGTAGTCCACCAAAGACCTACGGGTCCGTAGGCAGTAGCTAGATGGCTTTCTCTCTCTCTTTTGCTTCTCAATACAATGATCTCTTGGAGATCTATTTGATGTAATGACTTTTTGCGGTGTGTTTGTTGGGATCCGATGAAGTTTGAGTTCATGATCAGTTTCTATCCATGAATATTATTTGAGTCTTCTTTGATCTCTTATATGCATGATTATTTATAGCCTCGTATTTCCTCTTCGAATATTTCGTTTAGTTAGGCCAATTAGATCGATTTTTCATGCCATGGGAAGAGGTGCTTTGTGATGGGTTCGATCTTGCGGTGTCCTCTCCCAGTGACAGAAGGGGCAGCGAGGCACGCATGTATCGTTGCTATTAAGGATAACAAGATGGGGTCTATTCCTACATGAATAGATCTTGTCTACATCATGTCATCGTTCTTATTGCATTACTCCGTTTCTCCATGAACTTAATACACTAGATGCATGTTGGATAGCGGTCGATGTGTGGAGTAATAGTAGTAGATGCAGAATCATTTCGGTCTCCTAATCTTGGACGTGATGCCTATATATTGATCATTGCCTTGGATATCGTCATGATTATTTGATCTTCTATCAATTGCCCAACAGTAATTTGTTTATCCCCCGTGTGCTATTTTCTTGAGAGAAGCCACTAGTGAAATCTACGGCCCCCGGGTCTATTCTTTTAATCTATTGCTTTCCGATCTATCTTTTTCCGCACTTGCTTTCAGATCTATTTTTCCAAAAACCCAAAAATACCTTGCTGCACTTTTTATTTTCATCTTTTATTTTGTGTTCTTGTGCGATCTATTTATCCAATCTCATACAAACCAATCACCGTGTGCTATTTTCTTGAGAGAAGCCACTAGTGAAATCTACGGCCCCCGGGTCTATTCTTTTAATCTATTGCTTTCCGATCTATCTTTTTCCGCACTTGCTTTCAGATCTATTATTCCAAAAACCCAAAAATACCTTGCTGCACTTTTTATTTTCATCTTTTATTTTGTGTTTTTGTGCGATCTATTTATCCAATCTCATACAAACCAATCTATCTTTTTACCGTGGAGAGATTGACAACCTCTCTTACGCGTCGGGTTGCAAGTATTTGTTCTTTGTGTGCAGGTACCGTTTACATAGTGTTGCTTGGTTCTCCTACTGGTTCGATAGCCTTGGTTCATAACTCAGTGAAATAATTACCGTAGCTGTGCTGCATCAACCCTTCCTCTTTGGGGAAATTCCGACGCAGTCTCAAGCCACGCCAGTCCTCTGTAGCACGTCTGCCACTCCCGTCGGTAGGATAAAATAACATGTTTTGACACACAAGTCATAAAAGTGAAAATCCGTTGAGTTCGTACTATGACGCGTAGGCCACTTAACGTTACAACATATAACCATCTCATACATAAATCGATATCATGGCGAAGGCTAGACCACATCACATGCAACACTGGAAAACCAAGATAGACATCCTATAATTGGTTTGGCAAATTTTAATTGCGTGGCTTCTTGGGTTTCTGGATAACTTTAGCTACCTACACCCACCATTAAGGCGATAATTGTTGTTGCTAGATTAATATTTGGGCCGTGTGAGGGAAGAGATTTAATTCAAAATCTCTAGCCCCACACTAAACTTCATCAATACGCATGACCTCCTAGAAGATCTACCATCTTCATTTCCATCTTGTGTTTGCGACAGTTCACTATTGTTGACTATGATAAATACCAAAGAACTGTTAGCAAATCGTCGACAACCAGAGCCGATCGATTGTCAGAACTTTGTACAAAGCTACATCATGTCGTCAATGAACTGAACAGTAGCAACACTCGAGGGAAGCATAGCATGAACATCAAACTCTCACATCCTCATGTGATCTAGATCGAAACCTGCACCTACTCATAGAATCGCTCTTGATGCCACTGTTGGGAAACATAGTAGAAAAAATCACCCTACGATCAACTATGAAAACTATGAAGATGCAATAACAGCTTCGATTGGATTGTTACCAACTCCGAGTTGGAGCGGAAGAAGACAAGTTGGTGTAGATCGTTCTTGGAGTCCCTCGAACTGTCGATGAACGGCCCCTCGAAGGTAAGTGTTGACGCTCAAAAGTGGCACGGTCATAAAGAGTAGCTTGAAGATATATCAAGATGAAGTCAAAATTATGATTGTAAATCACCATTGGATGACCCTTTTAGAGAAGATCAAAATTCATATGAAGATGGTCCAAGACGGAGCTCTTATGCAATAATTATGACAAGTTCAGAGATGCTCATGTTGACACCAGATTAAAGAATGGAATGAAACTCAATTAAGATGGCCTCTTATGGAAAACGTTTCAACATGAAAGTTGTGCGTCTCGTCGAAACGGTTGATTTTGATATAAAAATCGTCTAAATCCGAGGTCATATGCAAAAGTTAGAGCCATCTGAGTGCGGCCCTGTCCCTCCAGGGCGGTAGTACCGCTCCCATAAGCGAAAGTACCGCTAAGCGGTAGTACCGTATTTTACTACCGCGTCTACTACCGCTTATGAAAATTCTTCTGGTATCTTGAGACCCTTACTCGGTAGTAGAGCGGTACTTAGCTATGCTCAGAGCGGTACTACCGCCCAGAGCGGTACTACCGTGCCCAGAGCGGTACTACCGCTTGCCGTCGCGCAGACTCGGGCAGATTTTGGAGAGTCCGAGTTTGGATAGCGTTTTTGACCCTTTGGAAGGAAATCTAGGACGTGAATTGATGTAATTTCTTGTAAGGAAAGCCTAGATGAATCCTTTGCTTGTACGGGAAGTCCAACCCCCTCTTAAATAGAAGAGGTGATGGCCGATTGAACAACACACAATCGATCTATCAATACAATTTACCTTTACTTTCTGTTTTTCTACTTTTCTTCGCCGATGTTCTAGCCACCCTAGGGCTCGGTTCTTTGTTGCTTTGCTTGGAAAGCATCCGTCCCTCGCCACGAAAGCGTGTGGATCATCTTTGCTGCTTTGCGCCGAAAAGCAGTCGTCCCTCCTCTCCGAAATTGAGGAACCCCTTTGTTGCTTTGCTCGAAAAGCATCCACCCCTCGCCGCGAAAGTGCGAGGACTGTCTTGTGTCGGCGCGGTGCGATTTTCCTCGCCAACACAAATTGGCGACTCCGCTGGGGACGAAGCTTTGAACGGTCTCCGGCCCGTTCTTGATTCGAAGAGATCGTCATCTAGGGCTTGCAATCTACAAAGGTAATATGAATACCCAATTCCCTACTGTAGATGCAAATGCCTCATATGGTGTTTCTAGATCATCCAATGACTATACTCTATCGGCCAGCCCTAGCTTTTCCAATCATGCATCTAATTACGTGCATAGGCCGATTCAAAGTAATTTACATGCTTCAAGTTCTTGCGATACTAGTGACATGCACCATATGTACTCCAACTCTCATGCATCGGCAACCCCACAAATCCATATGCCGGTGAACGACATGACGGGTTTGTTTAATCAATTTGAGCACAATGAGCATAATGTATCGGCTAGCCCTAGTTTTATCAATCATGCATCTAATTATGTGCAAGGGCCAATGCAAAATAATCTTCATGCTTCAAATTCTTATGATACTAGTAACATACACCATATGTATCCCAACTCTCATGCATCGGCAACCTCACAAATTCATATGCCGGTGAACAACATGATGAGTCCAGTAAATCAAATTGAGACACCCCATGTAGGAACTTCCAATAGTATGCAACAAAGTGTTTCAACTTTTTATTCATTGGCAAATAATTTACAGAATGTTAATCCAAACATGCCGGTAGATAGGAGAATTGGCCATGTTACTGCTAGCTATTCGGCCAGTTACCCTCAACCATCATATGCTACACCTCATGTTAGTAATTTTTCAGCGCCGTACGCAACCGTAGATATTCATAATTCGGCCCCGCACCTTCATGGTTATAGCCGAATAAGTACGGAAACACAAACTGGCGACTACAACCAACTCGGTGTAAACCCGCCGGGTTACAATCAATTCGGTACGAACCCTCACCGAATTGTAAATAATTCGGAGACTATGCCGCCAGCTGCCAGTACTGGGATTCCATATGGGCCGGTACTTGATTCACATGTTAATGATCCTCCGTTGCAAACTTCATATGCTCAAACCGTATTACCGGAGAATCCACCACATGCCGCTGTTCCACAAACCTATGTTAGTGTGAAAGATCAGGTGATTAACATACTGAGTCGATACGGTTTAGCGCCGAAAGGAATACACGTGCCATCATCTAATACTGTAGCATATAATACATGCTCTATGCAATTCGAGAATTTCGGCAACACTTCATTGCGGAAAGAATCTGAAAGTATTATGACACAAAGAATGCCGAGTACTTCCAATCTGCTCGGCGACAAGAAGAACAAGGGCAACATCCACTCGGACAAGATGACCACCGATTCCAATAACAACAGCGACATCAACCCAAACAACATCATCCCTGCCGCCATGGAAGATCTCTCGGAGGAAGATCGGCTGGAGATTGAACGTGTAATTGAAGAGCAGAGGAAGATGATGCTGGCGGGATTCCAGAAGACTCGGAACGGTGTTATCAAGAAAGTGGCTATGCCAAGCGCTATGCAGAGTATTTCAGATCCACTCGGCACTGAGGTAAAACAATCAAACGAAGACCTTGCTCATCTAATTAATGCACCCCCTACACAATTACAAAATTTCGGCAACCCTAACAATTCATTGCCGAAAGATCCTAAAAGCATTGGGGGGGGGCAAATCGATCTGGAGCGGGCTGAAATTGAAAGGGGAGTTAAAGCCGTGCGCGATAGGGCGCAAGTACTTCGCCAAGAGAGAATTGATAAGGAATTGGCTCAAAGAAAACAAGCCTTGCCAATTTGTAGAATCAATGAAAATAAAGATGATTCGGAACATGAAAGTGCTTCGGTTGAAAAAGCTGAATCAATTATTATATATTCCGAATCCATCAAATCTAAGGAGGCAAGTGTTATTGAGAAAGGGCATGACAAGCTCGAAACAGCTATGTTTGAATTTTCTGAAGTTGAGGAAACCTTTTTCTTGCCCTATGAGTTCCGTGCCAAAGAAATTGATAAGCATCAAGAACAAAGTGATATGGCCGAACAAAGTTTGGTTAATGATGAACATCAAGAACACGAGCGTGCAGCTGAGCAAAGTTCGCTCGGTAATCATCCGAGTGATGAAGCACGGAATCAAGAAAAAGATGATGACAAGACGTTGGGAAGCTATCCAAAGATGAAGCAAGATATTATTCAAGTCACACCACCATCATGCTCTCCCAACATATTTGAAGAGGTATGCCTAACAAGTAATTTACCTACTTTCAGATTTGGTCACAACTTCATAGTTGATGCATCTATTAGAAAAATTCTCATAAGTAATTTTGAAAGACCAATGAAGAGGGGTGATTCACTTGTTAGCAATAAAATTGTTATAAAGCATATCGGTCAACACATTGTACCATTAGAGGAGACCGATGGTGACTTATTATTGCAACCAAAGTTTTTCCCATTGTTCTATGTGAAGTTTATATCTAAAAGTTTAAAGCTAAGATTAAATTCTATTGAGAAAACCGATGCTAGTATAATATATTATCCCAAGACATCGGAGATAGAGTATGATACACAATGCATAGCCGAATGGGGTGATGCCAAATCTGAACCATTCGTCTGCTTACCTCTGAAGCCGTTCTCACACAAAGATTGGCTAGAAGACAAAAGGTTTACTTTCAATTCAAACATGTGTGATCAAATCTTTAATTTGTTGCTGAAAAATAATTACATGAGAATTCTTGATCACCATGTCAAGCCGTCAATCCAAGGACGAATATATTGTAAATTGCATGATTTGTTCAAGCATACTTTTGAGGACTGCACCATGTTTCGGCAAATAGTTAAATCGGCCATTGATAACGGACGATTGAGACTTGTTGAAACACCAAGGGACGATCATGCTACTCCTATTGGTATTGATAGCAAAAAGTCTTTGCATCGGCTGCTTCAGGCCGATCCATATAAGGACAAGAAGATAAAAACTGCAGGTAATGTAATCAAGCTTTCAAGTGCAAAAATTATTCATGAGCACAACGATAATATTCTTGAAGGTGAAGGTTCTATCAAAGTTACAATGAAGACGCCAAGCACTGGGGGGGCAACATGAAAATCCAAAGATCGATGCATGCAAAGTCAAAGAAAGCAAAGGCCGAGGTAAGCTCAAAAGTAAAAAGCCGAAAGTCACTTTCGCGCAGCTGTTGAAAAAATATCAGAAAATGAGTGAAGAGAAAAATGCTTATCGGCCAACTAATGCAAAAGCATCAAGATCACCCCCTAGGCGCAAATATGAGGATCGGTATTGGCAAAGTGAGAATTTCAATGCAACGTATTCATATCCTTATTTTGGGCCGCCAATGCCGATGCCATGGATACCTCCCTATGCTTATGCTAATCAATATTCGTCATGGGACAGGTATGATTCGAGGGCATATTATCCATCTTATTTTGAACCATCTCATCAAAATTATGCAGCTCCTAGAAGAGACACATCTGATGAAAAGGAGCATAACAAAGACCGTTTCAATCATAAGGAATCGGTCCGGAGCTCAAAAAATAAGAGAGAGGTGGTCAAACAAGTATATCGAGTCAAAAAAGATGGTCGTACATGTGCTACTTCAAATTTTATTTCAAATGATAAAGAGCCAATTAAAGTGTTAACATTGGCTGCTAGAGACAAAGAAGTCAAACAAGTATATCGAGTCAAAAAAGATGGTCGTACATGTGCTACTTCAAATTTTATTTCAAATGATAAAGAGCCAATTAAAGTGTTAACATTGGCTGCTAGAGACAAAGAAGTCAAGCAAGTATATCGCGTTAAAAGAGATGGTCGCAAGAGTTCTAATTCAGATTTGATCTTAAAAGATAAAGAGCCAATTAAAGAGTTAAAATTGGCTACAGAAGGCAAAGAAGTAAAGCAATCAATTGTTAAAAATCAAAGTGCCAAATCTGAAGAAAAGAACTTGAAAGTGCACAAGGCCAAAAAAGAATTGCCATTGGTCAAAACAGGATCACAGCCGGGGTGCCCACTCGGCTTATCATATTGGCAAAGGAAAGAATTACAAAAACTTAGTGCACAAGAGTTGAGAAAGAGGAACATGGCATGGGTTCCCAAGAGGAGTAGTCAAAATAAAAAAGATGTGCAAACTTCTATTGCGACAAGTACAACAAAAGTGAAGAAGGAGAAAGAATCTCATAAGAAATTAAGCCGAAGGTTTTCATCCACAAAAAATAATCTTCGGTTAGCACATCATTCATATTCTCCAACCATGCCATTGATACCTTTACCATGGAATTCATCCCCAGGTATGATTGGTTACCCTCCATGGGCTTATTTTGATCCATGGATGCAATACAATTTCTTACATCATGATAGGGTGTTACCAAATCACTACACATTTGATTAGTAATATTTTTGTTGATCATTCAAATGGCCAAAATATTTGATTTGTTATTTCATTTGTTTATTTCGGCTATACATGCTTTGGTGGATGAATTCTACATGTCACTTATTATAATGGCCGATATTTTTCTATCGTCCTAATAATATGTCAATACATGGCCGATGTAGTATTCTAACATCGTCCGTAGTTCGATTGGGAAGTGAGACAAGGTCCGTGCGCATGGAAATTTATATGCTTGCATGGAGTTGAGATATTATGACCGATGCCATTCAAAATATGTTGCGACCAATTCATAGCAAAATTGGTGAGTGGGCTTATGCTTTGCTTTGATATGATTTGGCCTACAAATCTTCTAAATTTATGAGAGGCCAAATCATTGTTAATTTTATTATTGAGCATCGGATTTATGACATGCATAATATTGATATTAACCTTGTCTCTCTATTACTATGGAGATTATGTTTTGATGGTTGAATTCATAACAATGGCCAAGGTGTTGGTGTTGTTTATATATCTCCTTATGGTGCTATTTTGTGATGCCTTATACCGCTTAAAATATTTATGCACAAATGATCAAAGCCGAATATGCATTGTTATTCGGATTGGAATTTTTACTTGCTATAGGTACTATACATGTTGAGGCTTTTGGTGATTCGCTATTAGTAGTACAACAAATATCCAAAGTTTTTCAGTGTTTGGACGAATCACTTAATGTTTATCTTAATAAGTGTCTAGATATAATTTCTATTTTGAATTATTTTAACATTGCTCATATATCTAGACATGATAATTGGAGAGCAAATGAGTTGGCACAACAAGCATCTGGCTATCATGTTGATCATGGCATGTTTTATATTTCTCAAAGGCCGATGACTAGCTTCGCCAATGAAGAAGCCGAACCAGAGCTTACTGCTTCGGCCACTAACAAAAATTCTAGTGCAGGTGGAAATCAAGACTGGAGGAAGCCCATTATTGATTACTTGCGTGATCCTAGTAAAAGGGTGGACAGGACCGTTCGGCGTAAGGCTTTCAAATATACGATGATAGATGATAATCTTTATCGCCGAATGGTGGATGATGTTCTTTTAAAATACTTGGATAAGGACCAAGCAAGAGTTGCTATGGGAGAGGTTCATGAAGGAATTTGTGGCACTCATCAGTCGGCCCCCAAGATGAAATGGTTGTTACGACGTGCTGGATTTTATTGGCCGACGATGATTAATGATTGCTTCAGGAAAAATCAAGGATTCAAGAAAACTCATTGTTGATTACCTGCAAGAACCTAGCACAAGGGTGAACAATATGGTTCGGAGGATGGCTTTGAGATACATATCTATGGAACTTTATCACCAGATTGTTAATGAAATTGAGAGGGTTTCACCCAAGTTTGCATCAAAGATTCAAACAAGTAATGGCCGATATATACTTATCGCCCTAAGCACATGCAAAATGGCCGATGGAGTGTTGACATCGTTCCTAGAACCAACATGGTACAAGTTATTTTTCGGCACGCTTGCTTTGCCGAGAAACAGGGGGGCATGTGTTGACGCTCAAAAGTGGCACGGTCATAAAGAGTAGCTTGAAGTTATATCAAGATGAAGTCGAAATTATGATTGTAAATCACCATTTGATGACCCTTTTAGAGAAGATCAAAATTCATATGAAGATGGTCCAAGACGGAGCTCTTATGAAATAATTATGACAAGTTCAGAGATGCTCATGTTGACACCAGATTAAAGAATGGAATGAAACTCAATTAAGATGGCCTCTTATGGAAAACGTTTCAACATGAAAGTTGTGCGTCTCGTCGAAACGGTTGATTTTGATATAAAAATCGTCTAAATCCGAGGTCATATGCAAAAGTTAGAGCCATCTGAGTGCGGCCCTGTCCCTCCAGGGCGGTAGTACCGCTCCCATAAGCGAAAGTACCGCTAAGCGGTAGTACCGTATTTTACTACCGCGTCTACTACCGCTTATGAAAATTCTTCTGGTATCCCGAGACCCTTACTCGGTAGTAGAGCGGTACTTAGCTATGCTCAGAGCGGTACTACCGCCGAGAGCGGTACTACCGTGCCCAGAGCTGTACTACCGCTTGCCGTCGCGCAGACTCGGGCAGATTTTGGAGAGTCCGAGTTTGGATAGCGTTTTTGACCCTTTGGAAGGAAATCTAGGACGTGAATTGATGTAATTTCTTGTAAGGAAAGCCTAGATGAATCCTTTGCTTGTACGGGAAGTCCAACCCCCTCTTCAATAGAAGAGGTGATGGCCGATTGAACAACACACAATCGATCTATCAATACAATTTACCTTTACTTTCTGTTTTTCTACTTTTCTTCGCCGATGTTCTAGCCACCCTAGGGCTCGGTTCTTTGTTGCTTTGCTCGGAAAGCATCCGTCCCTCGCCATGAAAGCGCGCGGATCATCTTTGCTGCTTTGCGCCGAAAAGCAGTCGTCCCTCCTCTCCGAAATTGAGGAACCCCTTTGTTGCTTTGCTCGAAAAGCATCCACCCCTCGCCGCGAAAGTGCGAGGACTGTCTTGTGTCCCCAGCGAAGTCGCCAATTTGTGTTGGCGAGGAAAATCGCACCGCGCCAACACAAGACAGTCCTCGCACTTTCGCGGCGACGGGTGGATGCTTTTCGAGCAAAGCAACAAAGGGGTTCCTCAGTTTCGGAGAGGAGGGACGACTGCTTTTCGGCGCAAAGCAGCAAAGATGATCCGCGCGCTTTCATGGCGAGGGACGGATGCTTTCCGAGCAAAGCAACAAAGAACCGAGCCCTAGGGTGGCTAGAACATCGGCGAAGAAAAGTAGAAAAACAGAAAGTAAAGGTAAATTGTATTGATAGATCGATTGTGTGTTGTTCAATCGGCCATCACCTCTTCTATTTAAGAGGGGGTTGGACTTCCCGTACAAGCAAAGGATTCATCTAGGCTTTCCTTACAACAAATTACATCAATTCACGTCCTAGATTTCCTTCCAAAGGGTCAAAAACGCTATCCAAACTCAGACTCTCCAAAATCTGCCCGAGTCTGCACGACGGCAAGCGGTAGTACCGCCCTGGGCACGGTAGTACCGCTCTGGGCGGTAGTACCGCTCTGAGCATAGCTAAGTACCGCTCTACTACCGAGTAAGGGTCTCGGGATACCAGAAGAATTTTCATAAGCGGTAGTAGACGCGGTAGTAAAATACGGTACTACCGCTTAGCGGTACTTTCGCTTATGGGAGCGGTACTACCGCCCTGGAGGGACAGGGCCGCACTCAGATGGCTCTAACTTCTGCATATGACCTCAGATTTAGACGATTTTTATATCAAAATCAACCGTTTCGACGAGACGCACAACTTTCATGTTGAAACGTTTTCCATAAGAGGCCATATTAATTGAGTTTCATTCCATTCTTTAATCTGGTGTCAACATGAGCATCTCTGAACTTGTCATAATTATTGCATAAGAGCTCCGTCTTGGACCATCTTCATATGAATTTTGATCTTCTCTAAAAGGGTCATCCAATGGTGATTTACAATCATAATTTTTACTTCATCTTGATATAACTTCAAGCTACTCTTTATGACCGTGCCACTTTTGAGCGTCAACAGTAAGACCGAAAGCATGACCTCTCCACAAATTGCGAGTGTACGGTCTTCACGATCCGGCAACGCATCGCCATCCATAGCTAATCATCGCCAAAGAATTAGAGGGAGGAGATTATAACCACACTAGGCTTCTAATTATGAGGATTAGATGATCTAGGTATAGCTCTAATTGATCAACCAAGATCAACTAGGACTAGAATTAGAGAACTAGAGGAGGCTCCAAAACTTGTGTAGGGAAAAGAGAGATATACATTACAAAACCTGAGGTATATCGGTATCCTCTTGAGTCATGCATATGCTCACTATACTGTTCTTCTCATTATCGGTTTTGTTCTTCCTTCTCGTTGAAGTGTTCTGCCATTCCCGTGACATAGTCACCTGTGTCTGGCCAGACGATGATGGATGTCGTTACACTGAGAGGGCCCTAGGAATATCTCTCCATCATCAGAGGAGAAAATCCCACTCTTGAGCTATCTAGCCCCTTGTCAAACTTTCTGATGAGCCTGTAAGTTGTCGCTATGATCACCCTATTACATATGACGTTTGAGCAACCCCAAATTCCATCATACGGTAAGAAGAAACTATGATACTCTCATGGTCTGAGGAACTTAAGTATATGTCAACTCTCCGTGTTATAATAGTTGACTTGTGATGATATGCTCTCAAAGTATAACAAACAAGTTTTGGGTCAATTCAATATGATCATTCTTCTAACATCATATTCTCAAAGTTGTTTTAGGACTATCGTTACACTTAACGATATCCTCAGATTCGGAAAACATGATCACCAACAACACTTGAGCTAGTCTTAGAGGCAAGACTAGGAATACTATTTTACCGTTTATCATTCCATACGTGCATATGAGTTTTCCACTGAATCACACATTCCAGGACCATAGAAGGTATAGCATAGAATATAAACTCTTAATTATGAATAGGGAAATATAACAATACAATATTATTGCCTCTAGGGCATATTTCCAACAGATCTTGTCTTCGGCCGGTGGCCGAAGCTAGTGATGGCGACGCACTGGCGCTATTTCCTTATTGAAGGCATCATCGAGGTGAAGCTCCCAACTCATCCAACTACCTCCCTGGAGAACTCTTGATCAGTCGATCGGATGATGGCGACGCTCTTGTGTCATTCCCCCTTGGGGCCGTCATTCTTGGAGGTGTGCATTGGCTCGATGGACCAGTGAAACGTTTCTGCGGTGGCACAACGTTCCATGGGACACATCGACGATGTGGAGTCTCGACAGTGTGCCGCACCAGGGTCTCGACGATGGTTGCGTCAGGTTGGACGTGTGTAGGGAGGTGACACTGTCTGGAGTCATGGCGTCGTCGACTGTAGGCCTAGCAAGGTCAATGCATCGATATCTGTTTTGAAGAAGGGTCATCGGAATACGGTGGCGGCGGCCTCTATAGCGTGTGCATGCGGCGCCCGCTAAGAGTCCGCTGAGACCGGTTTGTGCCCCCGAACCTCCATTGATCGGCTTGGTTGAGGCCTCAGGTGTGAGGTCTGGGCAGGCGGCCCCGACCATGTGCACCCCCCTTCATCAAGTTGATAGAAGTAGTGACAAATATTGCCAGCAAGATGGTTTCAGACTTATTAATGTATTACTCTGTAAGATCTTGGTGAATAATTAATAAAATGAATGTATGCATCTCGCTGATGAAGAGGCCGGGGGCATCCTCCTTTTCGAAAAATGAATATTTTTGTTTTTCCCGTACAAAATTTCCCCTATTATTAATTTATTATTTGACAATGTGCTTAAATATTCTTAATTTTCACTTTTTATTTTGGAAAACCGCTATGATGGGTTGCATGCTGTTCTTCTCTGTATCCTTCTCCATGAGGCAACGTTTGGCAACTTGTCGTACAAAGGCTTTGGGCCAACACATTACCTGCATGTTGCATGGGTTTGCAACAGATTTCTTTCGGGAGACTAAAAAAAAGCAGATTTGTTTCGGCTTCTCTATGTTATTCTGCTTTTCTACCGGGTTTCTTTGGTTTCTTTGATTTATTCATTCCTTTCTTGATTTATTGGTTTCTTCCCTTTTTTATAGTTCTTTTTTCCTTTTTCTTTTTCATCTTGGTGTTTTCCCTTTTTATTTCTTTTTCCCTTTCGCCATAGTTAAATTGGATATAAATTTTGTATAATAACACAAACATTTTAATAAGTACATGTTTTTTCTAAACTTAAATGAGCAGTTTTTCAAAGGCATGAATACTTTAAAAATTATAAGAATACTTTTTAGAGCGGTTTCTCAAAATCACCCCATTTTTTAAATACATGAACTTTTTTTGCATACAAACACTTTTAAAATTACATGAATATTTTTTTGAAACACATGAATAATTCATAAATTACGTAAATAACTTTTTTAAGATACATGAACATTTTTTAATCTATATACACATTGTTTAAAAATTGTTTTAAATTGTAAAAATCGAAATAGAACCGGAAACAGGAAGGAACTAAAATTTCAAAGAGAGAAAACTCTAAATAACTAGAGGAGGAGTGCTCACGCAACTAGACACTGAAATAGGCCAGTCCATACCGCGGGAGCTCTGCGTGTCTTGTCGACCAAACGACACACGTGGTGTTGTGTAGGGGCACTAGCATCCCTAACAACTCATATGAGCGGTGAATATGAACATCCATCTTCTTTGACTCATTTGGCGTTTATCTGATGATCCAAGGCTCTTGATCCAGCAACAAGAGGGTACGGAGACCCATGGCCTCTTCGATTGGGGGGGGGGGGAGTGGATGGAGCGGTAACGTCTAGGGTTTTGAGAGAGAGGCATCGTGAGGAATATGAGGGTGAGGATATTGGTTGCATGGTTATGTCTTGTCGTTTCTTTTCCATGTGTCATGTTTGGCACACTGCTTTGTGTTGACTGTGTTTTCGTTGTCATCACATGAGAGATATTTTGGAGAGAAGCGTCAAGAGGAACCCGACTTTAAATTAACAAAGCCGTCAGTCAGCCGGGATTACAACAACCACTAACAAACAAATAAACGAAAACAACAAAAGATACATAGTGCTGAGCAAAACGCTCACAAGCTTCATCCTACAAACAAACTAAGATAAGCAAACTAAAGCACACTTTCAGATTGAAGTCGATGAAGCCCTCCTCGATGAACAAGATAGTATCCAGAGGCAAAAGCCAGACCTTGGGTTCCAGGAATTTAGCACAGTAAAGCTGAGCATAATACGAGTCCTATCAGTGATTTACGTTCCTAAACGTTTAATTTCATCCGTTGGATATTCACGGCCGTTTGATTTTTCTTAGATGCGACGATTTTGGTGAGATGGGCTGCTTGTCCTAAGGGCAGCTACTCCGCGAGAACTATTTCTCGCTTTAAGCGAGACGATAGCTTTCTCTCGTTGAAGGATATTTGCTCTCGCGGATCGAACTCTGGTCTCCGAGAGGATGCGCATCACTCCTTGCCACTAGGCTAGCGTCGGGTTATTGCTTAGGTAGCTGGGTGCAACCGTATTTGAGGCGAAAATATCTGGTTTTCATTGAATTTTCTGAGTTTTTTTATTATTGTTTTCCCCATTTTTCTCTATTTTTACTGGGTTTTCCTTCCTTTTCTTTATTTTTTCGTTGTCTTTTCATTTTTTGTGCATTTGTTTTCTTTATTTTTTATTTCCTTTTTTCTTTGTTTATTTTTCTATTTTCATTTTATTTTTCTTATTTTATTATTCTACATTTTGTATATGCCAACAACATTTTTCTAAGACACGTCTAACAATTTTCCAATAAAAACTATACATTTTTGTAATACATGGTTAATATTTTTTCTTTCAAAAATTTATAGTTTTTTACAAATTATTGATAAACATTTTCAAACACATGTTTAATATTTTTTGAATACACATTCAACAGTTTTTCTATAAAGTTTAAACATTTTTTTAAATGCTTGTTTAACAATGTTCAAATAAAAAGATTAATATTTTTTGAATATATGTCAATATTTTTTCTATACATTCAGCATTTTTCAAAGGCTTGATTAATATTTTTCAAACAGTTGTTCCACATTTTTTCAAATGCTTGATCAACATTTTAATATACATGATAAAAATCATCATTTTTTAATACATGTTCAATTTTTTGTATACACACATTAAAATTTCTCAAATGCTTGAATATCATTTTTCAAATACTCGTTCAACATTTTTTAAAATGCTTGGTTAACATTTTTATATACATGTTCAACATTTTTTCAAATACTTGTTCAACATTTTTCAAGTACTTATTCAATACATTTCAATTTTTTATAAAGTGTTTTTTTAATATATTTATTTAAAATATTTTAAAGTATAAGTAAAAGTATACAAGTAAGGCAAAACAAGAAAACAAAAAACATAAAGAAAAAAAAAAGAAAAAGAGGTTGTGGCCTCCCGCGAGCGTGGGCCGGCCCAAGTAAGACTCGCGGAATGTGAGATATAGTCGCGTGGCATATCCGAGAGCAACTACTTAGCGAGCGCTCCTTCGGGAGCCTCCCAACGATCACTCCCACGCATCGCCACTTGGTTCGTTCTTTGCCGCCGGCATGTGTCGCGCTCTGAGCATTTCCTTCGGATTTTATTTTTTTGCACGTTTTTTCGGGTTTTTAGGTGTGTTTTCTCCGGGTTTTGTGTTTCGGTTTTCCATTGGTCGTTCTTAGCTTTTGGACGCAAAAAAAATCAAATTTTGTTTCGCGAAAAAATATGTTTTGCTTTTTTTTTTCTCAAAAAGCATGATTTTTCTTTAACGAGAGGCACAGCCGTGCCTCTTGGAAACGAAAAAAAAAAATCATGTTTTCAATTTTATTTTATTTCGCGAGAGGCACGGTTTTGCTTCAGCGAGAGGCACGGTTTTGCTTCAGCGAGAGGCACGGTCGTGCCTCTCGGAAACGAAAAAACGCCTTTTTTTTATTTCGCGGGAGACACGTTTTTGCGTCCATGAGAGGCATGGGTTTGCTTTCGCGAGAGGCACGGTCGTGCCTGTCGTAAACGAAAAAAAACACATTTTTTTTCTCCCGTGAGAGGCATGGTTTTTTCGTCTGTTTTTTTTCATGAAAACAAAGTTCGTCAAAACCTATCAACATGGGATCTAATTTTAAACATTTCGACGCGAAAAATCTAACAATGAAAACTATTCGAGATTTGAAAGCACGGTTTAAAAGATAAAACGTTTTGAAAATACGAATCTACGAATAAAAAGAAAACTCCCAAATTGCGACAAATAACACACATGCAGTGCGCCACTTATCACAACCTGAAAAGGTAAGAGTGATCTTCAGAAACAAATACTCCTTGATTTCGGCTAGATCCTTTTTGATGCTCGAGTGCGTCAAAAGTACGCGACTTTGCTAAAGCTCGGCTTGCATGGACACAATTTGGGCAGCTAACGGTCGTGAGGCTGGTTCTTCTCCTTTTTCCCTTTTATTCTGTTTCTGTTCCTATTTCTTATCTTTTATTTTCTTTTCCATTTTTATTTTTGCTTTCCTTTTTCATGTATTATACGAGGTTCATTTAGTATTTAGACAAAAAAATCTTTGTATATATAAGGAAATGTTCACACTATTTTTTAAAAATGTTCAACATATTTTCAAAAAGTTCATTGTGTATTTTGTAATTGTTCAGCGTATATAATTTTTTTAATGTGTGTTAAAATATTTTTCAGCGTATATAAAAAAATGTTCAATTTTTATGTAAATACTATGCAGTGCGTAATTAAAAAATTGTCCAGTGTATATTTCCAAATTGTTCACGTATATTTAAAAAAACCATCGTATATAAAACATTTGAATAAATGTTCGGAATTTCAAAAGAATGTTCATGTTTTTCAACATTTTGTTCACTTTTAAAAAAAATATGCTTAAAAGTTTGATTGAAATCGAAAATTTGTTTATAGTTTTCCAAACATTATTTACGATGTTTGTGAACTTTTGTGGAAAATTGCATGGATTGTTCGAAACAATTCAAAAAGATATTTGGTTGTACCACTGCAATTGGTTCTTAAAGTCCGACGTTGCGTATAGAGCACTAGAAATCATAGGGAACACGTGATAACGATTGAAACATCGCTAGTTCAATCTCATGCTCGCACAATATTAATTTGGTGATATTTTGCGCGCCCGGAGTTCGCTACCTCTACATGGGCCGGCCCATTCCTTCAGCGAACGCTTGAAAAATTGATGCTCTTGAGCGGCACATAGGGGCTCTCGGCGTGCCCTAGCTACTCCCCGTAGCTTTTTTGGCCCCCTGTGGTTAATCGTGCTCGTATTGGGCTGTCTGATCAATTTTCCCTATCCACTTCCTCTAACGCTCTCAACCCTCGAGAAACCTAATGAAGCTGGCTACCCTCGAGAAACCTAACGAAGCTGGCTGCAGAGGAGATGACTTGCCCGGTGCTCCATCGGGCCGCTCTAGGCGACGTCGACGTCGACCCCTATCTCCTATGGCGATGGTGGCTTGGAGCTCCTCCCACTATGTTCCTTCCCCCCATTGTGCAGACTGTTCGCAGTGGGATTTAGGCGCGCGAGGGATCGAGGCAATCCAGTGGCGCATGTTCATCTCTGTGGATCCATCCAAGGCGCCCGAGGGAATCAAGCTTGCATTTGGAATTGGTGACTGAGGAGGAGGCGGCGCAGGCGACGGTGCACAGCCGTGCACAAGGCAATGACGACTCCACAAAGACAGTTGCACTCTCCCTGACCCTCGATCGCATGCTCTCCAACCTCGACTCTTTCCTCATCATTGACGGGTGAAGAAAAAAAATCTTCTAGAGATGGTGCAATGTCAAACAATCTTAATGCAACGGAGGCAGTGGTACAGATCCTAACCTCTTCCCCTTGTAAATGTGTTGGGGAACGTTGCATGGGAAACAAAAAAATTCCTACGCACACGCAAGATCTATCCATGGAGATGCATAGCTACGAGAGGGAGAGTGTGTCTACATACCCTTGTAGATCGCTAAGCGGAAGCGTATATAATGCGGTTGATGTAGTCATACTCTTCACGATCCAATCGCGATCCAATCCGATCTAGGGCCGAACGGATGACACCTCCGCGTTCCACACATGTGCGGCTCGATGACGTCTCCTCCTTCTTGATCCAGCAAGCGTGTGAGGAGAAATAGATGGGATCTTAACCATCACGACGGCATGGTGGAGATGGTGGTGGAGCAATCCCGGCAGGGCTTCGCCAAGCGCTACCGTAGATGCGATCTGAGGAGAAAACGATCTAGGGAGAGAGGTAGGGATGCCATCGGGGCGTGGGATTGTTGTGTCCAGCCCTCCCCTTCTCCTCTACTATATATAGGAGGCAAGGGGCAGGGTTTGGTCGCAACCCTAGGCCCCTCCTCCAAGGAGGGCCGGCGGCTAGGGAGGAAACTTGCCTCCCAAGGCAAGTGGACTCCCTCCCACTTAGGGTTTCCCCTTCCGCTTGCACATGGGCCTTGTGGGGCTGGTGCCCCTGACCCAATAAGGCTAGGGTGCCCCCTACAGCCCATGCATGACCTAGGGGCTGGAGGGATCCTTCCGGATTCCTCCGGAACCTTTCGGAAGCTTCCCGGTACAATACCGGCAAAACCCGAAACTTTTCCGGTAGCCAAAATATGACTTCCCATATATAAATCTTTACCTCTGGACCATTCCGGAGCTCCTCGTGATGTCCGGGGTCTCATCCGGGACTCCGAGCAACATTCGGTCACCAACGTACATATCCCAATACTACTCTAGCGTCACCGAACATTAAGCGTGCGGACCCTACGGGTTCGAGAATCATGTAGACATTACCGAGACACCTCTCCGGTCAATAACCAATAGCGGGACATGGATGCCCATATTGGTTCCTACATATTCCACGAAGATCTTCATCGGTCTAACCACGATGCCAAGGATTCAATCAATCCCATATGCAGTTCCCTTTGTCCATCGATATGTTACTTGCTCGAGATTCGATCGTCGGTATCTCCATACCTAGTTCAATCTCATTACCGGCAAGTCTCTTTACTCGTTTCGTAATACAAAATCCCGTGACTAACTCCTTAGTCACATTGCTTGCAAGCTTCTTGTGATGCTGTATTACCGAGAGGGCCCAGAGATACCTCTCCGTCATACGGAGTGACAAATCCCAGTCTCGATCCATGCCAACCCAACAGACACCCCCGGAGATACCTGTAGAGCACCTTTATAGTCACCCAGTTACGTTGTGACGTTTGATACACACAAGGCATTCCTCCGGTGTCAGGGAGTTGCATGATCTCATGGTCGTAGGAACAGATACTTGACATGGATAAAGCAGTAGCAATAAACTAACACGATCAAATGCTATGCTTACGGTTGGGTCTTG
This sequence comes from Elymus sibiricus, assembly GCA_039707655.1. Classification (NCBI taxonomy): domain Eukaryota; kingdom Viridiplantae; phylum Streptophyta; class Magnoliopsida; order Poales; family Poaceae; genus Elymus; species Elymus sibiricus. The sequence goes on from CM077663.1 coordinate 122,588,148, forward strand.
TCCATCACATCATTCTCCTAATGATGTGATCCCGTTATCAGATGACAACTCATGTCTATGGTCAGGAAAACTTGACCATCTCTGATCAATGAGCTAGTCTAGTAGAGGCTCAATAGGGACATGGTGTTGTCTATGTATCCACACATGTATCTGAGTTTCCGATCAATACAATTCTAGCATGGATAATAAGAGAATATCATGAACAAGGAAATACGATAATAACCAATTTATTATTGTCTCTAGGGCATATTTCTAACAATCTCCCACTTGCACTAGAGTCAATAATCTAGTTCAGACCACCATGTGATTAACACCCAATGAGTTCTGGGGTTTTATCATGTTTTGCTTGTGAGAGAGGTTTTAGTCAACGGGTCTGCAACATTCAGATCCGTGTGCACTTTGCAAATCTCTATGTCATACTGTAGATGCTGCTACCACGCTCCACTTGGAGCTATTCCAAATGGCTGCTCCTCTATACGTATCCGGATTGCTACTAAGAGTCATCCGGATTGGTCTCAAAGCTTGCATCGACATAACTCTTTACGAAGAACTCTTCATCACCTCCTATTCGAGAAACGTTTCCTTAGTCCTCTAGTTACTAAGGATAATTTTGACCGTTGTCCAGTGATCCACTCCTGGATCACTCTTGTACCCCTTGACAGACTCATGGCAAGGCACACACTAGGTGCTGTACACAGCATGGCATACTATATAGAGCCTATGGCTAAGGCATAGGGGACGACCTTCGTCCTTTCTCTTTCTTCTGCCATGGTCGAGCTTTGAGTCTTACTCAACTTCACACCTTACAAATAGCAAGAACTCCTTCTTTGACTGATCCATTTTGAACTCTTTCAAAATCTTGTCAAGGTATGTACTCATTGAAAGTCTTATCGGGCGTCTTGATGTATATATCTATAGATCTTGATGCCCAATATTTAAGTAGCTTTATCCAGGTCTTCCTTTGAAAAACTCTTTTCAAACAACCCTTTATGCTTTCTAGAAATTCTACATTATTTCTGATCAACAATATGTCATCCACATATACTTATCTGAAATCCTATAGTGCTCCCACTCACTTTATTATAAATACAAGTTTCTTTTAAACTTTGTATAAACCCAAAAAACTTTGATCACCTTATCAAAGCATATATTCCAACTCCGAGATGCTTGCCCCAGTCCATAGATGGATCGCTGGAGCTTGCATACCTTTTAGCATCCTTAGGACCGACAAAAACCTTTTGGTTGTATCACATACAACCTTTCCTCACGGAAACCGTTAAGGAAACTCTGTTTTGACATCCATCTGCCAGATTTCACAATCGAAAAATGCAGCAACTGCTAACTTAATTCCAACAGACTTCAGCATCGCTACGGGTGAGAAAGTCTCATCGTAGTCAACTCCTTGAACTTGTCGGAAACTTCTTTGCGACAAGTCGAGCTTTTATAAATGGTGACATTACCATCAATGTCTATCTTAAAGATCCAATTGTACTTAATGGCCTGCCGGTCAACGGGCAAGTCTACCAAAGTCCATACTTGGTTTTCATACATGGGTCCTATCTCGGATTTCATGGCTCCTAGCCATTTGTTGGAATCCGGGCCCACCATCGCTTCTTCGTAATTCGTAGGCTCATCGTTGTCTAACAACATGATTTTCAAGACAGGATCACCGTACCACTTAGGGCAGTACATGTCCTTGTGGACCTACGAGGTTCGGTAGTAGCTTGGTCCGAAGTTTCATAATCATCATTACCAGCTTCTTCTTCAATTGGTGTATGCATTACAGGAACACCTTTCTGCGATGCGCTACTTTCCAATTCAAGTGAAGGTTCGATAACCTTATCAAGTTCTACCTTCCTTCCACTCACTTCTTTCGAGAGAACCTCCTTCTCTGGAAAGGATCCATTCCTGGAAACAAAGACCTTGCCTCCGGATCTGTGATAGAAGGTATACCCAATTGTTGCTTTAGGGTATCTTATGAAGATGCACTTTTCCGCTTTGGGTTCGAGCTTATCAGACATAAGTGTTGCATTCCCAAACTCTAAGAAATGATAGCTTAGGTTTTTGCCAAACCATAAATCATACGGTGTCATCTCGACGGATTTAGATGGTGCCCTATTTAAAGTGAATGTAGTTGTGTCTAATGCATAAACCCAAAACGATAGTGGCAAATCGGTAAGAGACATCATAGTACGCACCATATCCAATAGAGCACGACTACGACGTTCGAACACACCATCACACTATGGTGTTCCAGGTGGCGTGAGTTGTGAAACAACTTCCACATTGTCTTAAGTTGCATACCAAACTCGTAACTCAGATATTCACCTCCACGATCATATCGTAGACATTTTATCTTCTTGTCACGATGATCTTAAACTTCACTCTAACTTTGCTTGAATTTTTTCAAACGTTTCAGACTTGTGTTTCATTAAGTAAATATACCAATATCTACTCAAATCATCAATGAAGGTAAGAATATAACTATATCCACCGCACGCTTCAACATTCATTTGACCGCATACATCAACATGTATCATTTCCAATAAGTCAATTGCCGGATCCATCATACCAGAAAACGGGGTCTCAGTCATCTTGCCCATGAGGCATGGTCTGCATGTCTCAACCGATTCGAAATCGAGTGAGTCCAAGGATCCATCACCATGGAGTTTCTTCATGTGGTTCACGCCAATATGACCTTAGTAGCAGTGCCACAAGTATGTGGTATTATCATTATTAACTTTGCATCTTTTGGCATCAATATTATGAACATGTGTATCACTATGACCGAGATTCAATAAACCATTCACATTGGGTGCATGACCATTGAAGGTATTATTCATGAAAACAGAATAACCCTTATTCTCTAACTTAAATGAATAACCGTATTGCGAAAAACACGATCTAATCATGTTCATGCTCTACGCAAACACCAAATGACATTTAGGTTTAACACTAGTCCCGAAGGTAGAGGGAGCGTGCGATGGTGATCACATCAACCTTGGAAACACTTCCAACACACATCGTCACCTCGCCCTTATAGCTAGTCTCTGTTTATTCCATAGCTTTTATTTCAAGTTACCAATATTAGCAATAGAACCGGTATCTAATACCCAGGTGCTACTAGGAGTACTAGTAAGGTACACATCAATAACACGTATATCAAATATACTTTTGTTGATGTTGCCATCCTTCTTATCTACCAAGTATTTGGGGGTAGTTCCGCTATCAGTGACCATTCGCCTTCCAATAGAAGCACTTAGTCTCGGGTTTGGGTTCAACCTTGGGTTTCTTCACTGGAGCGGCAACTGTTTTGCCATTCTTGAAGTTTCCCTTCTTGCCCTTACCCTTCTCAAAACTAGTGGTTTTACTAACCATCAACACTTGATTCTCCTTCTTGATTTCTACCTTTCGTGGTATAAAACATCGCGAATAGCTCAGGGATCATCTTGTCCATTCCTGGCATGTTATAGTTCATCACGAAGCTCTAGCAGCTTGGTGGCAGTGACTTGGAGAACTATGGCAATCACTATCTTATCTAGAAGATCAACTCCCACTTGATTCAAGCGATTGTAGCACCTAGACATTCTGAGCACATGTGCACCGATTGAGCTATTCTCCTTCATCTTACAGGCAAAGAATCTTTGTTGGAGGTCTCATACCTCTCAACCCGGGCACGAGCCTGAAATCCCAATTTCAGCTCTTGGAACATCTCATATGCTTCATGACGTTCAAAACGTCTTTGGAGCCTCAATTCTATGTCGTAAAGCATGACGCACTGAACTATCAAGTAGTCATCAAAAACGTGACTGTCTGATGTTCTCAACACCCACAGACGACGCTTGAGGGGTTGGTGCACTGAGCGGTGCATCAAGGACATAAGCCATCTGTGCAGCAATGAGGACAATCCTCACATCACGGACCTATTCCGCATAATTGCTATCATCAACTTTCAACTTAGTTTTCTCTAGGAACGTATCAAAATACAGGGGAGCTACAACGCGAGCTATTGATCTACAACATAATTTGGAAAGACATATCGACTATGTTCATGATAATGAGTTCAATTAATCATATTACTAAAGAACTCCCACTCAAATCAACATCCCACAGGTTGTCTAAGTGTGACATGATCCAAATCCACCAACCCAAGTCCGATCATCACGTGAGATGAGGTGGTTTCAATGGTGAACATCTCCATGTTGATCATATCTACTATATGACTCATGTTCGACCTTTTGGTCTCCTATGTTCCGAGGCCATGTCTGTACATGCTAGGCTCGTCAAGTTTAACCCAAGTATTCCGCGTGTGTAAATCTGGCTTACACCGTTGTATGCGAACGTAGAGTCTATCACACCCGATCATCACGAGGTGCTTCGAAACGATGAACCTCCGCAACAGTGCATACTCGGGGAGAACACAATTCTATCTTGAAATTTTAGTGAGGGATCATCTTATATTGCTACCGTCGTCCTAAGCAAAATAAGATGCATAAGAGGATAAACATCACATGCAAATAATATAAGTGACATGATATGGCCATCATCGTCTTGTGCTTTTGATCTCCATCTCCAAAGCACTGGCATGATCTCCATCGTCACCGGCATGACACCATGATCTCCATCATCATGATCTCCATCATCGTGTCGTCATGTGGTTGTCGCGCCAACTATTGCTTCTACAACTATTGCTAACTCATAGCGATAAAGTAAAGCAAAAAAGGCGAAAATAATTAAAGACAACCCTATGGCTCCTGCCGGTTGCCATACTCATTGACATGCAAGTCGTGATAATCTACACAAAACATGATCATCTCATACATCACATATATCTCATCATGTCTTTGGCCATATCACATCACAACATGCCCTGCAAAAACAAGTTAGACGTCCTCTACTTTGTTGTTGCAAGTTTTACGTGGCTGCTATGGGCAACTAGTAAGAACCGTTCTTACCTACGCAAATCCACAACGGTGATAATCAAGTTACCTTTTAACCTTCTACAAGGACCGCCTCTGTCGAATCCGATTCAACTAAAGTGGGAGAGACAGACACCCACCAGCCATCTTTATGCAACAAGTTTCATGTCAGTCGATGGAACCGGTCTCTCGTACGTGGACGAGTAAGGTTGGTCCGGGCCGCTTCATCCCACAATACCGCCGAATCAAGATAAGACTAAGGAAGTAAGCAATCTGAACATCAACGCCCACAAACATTTTGGGTTCTACTCGTGCATATCATCTACGCATAGACCTAGCTCATGATGCCACTGTTGGAGAAGGTTGCATGGGAAACAAAAAATTTCCTACGCACACGCAAGATCTATCCATGGATATGCATAACTATGAGAGGGAGAGTGTGTCTACATACCCTTGTAGATGTAGGAGATATGCCCTAGAGGCAATAATAAATGTTATTATTTATCCCCATGTTCCTAATTAAGTTTATATTCCATGCTATAACTGCTATGGTTCTCGAGTCTACAATAACCACGAGGCTCGGAGGAAAACTCATATGCACGTGTGGAATAATAAACGGTAAAATGTATTCCTAGTCTGGCCTCTAAGACTAGCTCAAGTGTTGCATGATGGTTCTGTTTTCCTGATCATGGGCATGTCTATGCCGGCAACTTTGAGGGCACAATGTTAGCAGAACATTTGTGTTGAATCGACCCGAATTGATGTTATGCTATGAGATTCATTCGTCACAAGTTAATGGTTAATAACACAGAGATGGTTAACGTTTGCATGATTCCTTAGACCATGAGAGTATCGAGTTTCTTCATGCTTGCTTCATGAACTTTGGGGTTTGTTAAACGTCATCCGTAAATGGGTGGCTATTACGACGGCTTACGGGTTCATGGAAAAGTATGTCAAGTAACTTGATAGCTCAAGATTGGGATTTGCTCCTCCGACGATGGAGAGTATCTCTGGGCCCTCTCGGTGTTACGGTATCCATCATTGTCTGGCCAGACACTTTGTGATTTGATCACGGGGATGCCGGAACACGGAACGAGAAAAGAGAACAATACCGGTAACGAGGTAACTGGCATAGTGGACAAGGTGTTGATCCACTGGGATGCCAACATGTCTCACCTTGGGTATTTGTAACATATCGCGAAGCAACAGGAATAGCACACGGCAACTGGAGGTTCACTCGAATATTCATTCGTGTGGGTATAGGGGTCAATATGGGTGTCCACGGCTCCGATGTTGATCATTGATCGGAAGGGGTTCCGGGTCATGTCTATACTTCATCGAACCTATAGGGTCACACACTTAAGGGTCATCTATCTGCTGAATACTAGACAGGGAGTCTGAGAGAAAATCACCGGAAAAGTTTCGGACACCGGAAAAGTTTCGGACAGCGGAAAAGTTCCGCAGAGAGAACACCGGAACAGTTTCGGAAAAACTGAAAAGTTGTTTCAGGGGATACCATTAAGTCAAATTGGTTTCGGCACATGCCTGATAATTCTTGGAGGGTGCCAGAATCATTCTGGAAACTTCTGGGAATTTTCCGGAAGAAAAACCGGAAATGTTCCGGAGCTGCCGGAACCGCTTCAGATGCTTTTCACAGATGAAAATCACTAAACCGAAAAGTTGTTTCGGAGTACACCATTAAGTCAAATTGGTTTCGGCACACGCCTGATAATTCTTGGAGGGTGCCAGAATCATTCTGGAAACTTCTGGGAATTTTCCGGGAGAAAAACCGGAAATGTTCCGGAGCTGCCAGAACCGCTTTGTTTGCTTTTCGCAGATGAAAATCACTAATCCGGAATTGTTTCGGAACGTGTCGAAAATTATTTTAGTGGGTACTGGAAATGTTCTAAGCCCACATAAATATTTTCGGTTCGAACGGACGCTGAAAAATGTCGTCGTGAATAGTGAAATCAGCTTTATGGTTACTTTTTGGAAAGTCACCTTTTTGGGCTTTTGCTACAAAATATCTTGGAGATGACATGGATGGATGTGGCTGAAATTTCAGCCCCTCCACCCCTCCTTCTCCTATAAATAGAGATGGAGGGGGCTGCCCAAAACTCATCCTTGCTCTCATACACAAGCCATGCATGATCTGGCCTTCTCTCTCCCTCCCAGCGAAATAGTTTCGTAGAGCCGAAAGGCTGTCTGGGTTCCGGCAGGAACTATTTCTGGACGGCGAAGCCCTGCCGGATAGATGACACCGTATATGTGCAACTCTGTAGAGAGATCGTAGTTTAGGTCTTAGTTCGAGAGTGCCTCCCGAAGGGCTGTCCGTGTGACCGTCCGAGTTTCGGAGGTCCTCCCGAAGGGCTGTCCGTGTGACCGTCCGAGTTTCGGAGGTCCTCCCAAAGGGCTGTCCGCGACACCGTCCGGGGGACTGTCCGACCACCTCCCGGAGGGCTGTCCGAGGGGAAGATGAGGGTATACATCCACGCGGTTGGGAGGTTGTAAATCCTAGCTGCGGGGATCTGCACCGCCGATCGTCATCGACTCTACTTCCGCTGCGCTACGAGTCGGTAACGATAAAGATCAAACCTTGTATGCAGTCTCCATAGTGGTCCTGGGCTGGTGCGTTGGTCGGAAATTTTTGTTTCCTGCTGCGTTCCCCTACAGTAGATCACTAAGGGGAAGCGTATATAACGCGGTTGATGTAGTCGTACTCTTCACGATCCAATCGCGATCCGATCCGATCTAGCGCCGAACGGACGGCACCTCCGCGTTCCGCACACGTGTGGCTCGATGACGTCTCCACCTTCTTGATCTAGCAAGAATGGGAGGAGAAGTAGATGGGATCTTAACCAGCATAACGGCATGGTGGAGATGGTGGTGGAGCAATCCCGGCAGGGCTTCGCCAAGCGCTACGGTAGATGCGATCTGAGGAGAAAACGATCTAGGGAGACAGGTAGGGCTGCCACCGGGGCATGGGATTGTTGTGTCCAGCCCTCCCCTTATCCTCTACTATATATAGGAGGCAAGGGGCAGGGTTTGGTTGCAGCCCTAGGCCCCTCCTCTAAGGAGGGCCGGCGGCTAGGGAGGAAACTTGCCTCCCAAGGCAAGTGGACTCCCTCCCACTTAGGGTTTCCCCTTCCCCTTGCGCATGGGCCTTGTGGGGCTGGTGCCCCTGGCCCAATAATGCTAGAGCGCCCCCCTACTGCCCATGCATGACCTAGGGGCTGGAGGGATCCTTCCGGACTCCTTCGGAACCCTCCGGAACCTTCCGGAACCTTTCGGAAGCTTCCCGGTATAATACCGGCAAAACCCGAAACTTTTCCGGTAGCCAAAATATGGCTTCCCATATATAAATCTTTACCTCGAGACCATTCCGGAGCTCCTCGTGACGTCTGGGGATCTCATCCAGGACTCCGAACAACATTCGGTCACCAATGTACATATCCCAATACTACTCTAGCATCACCGAACGTTAAGCGTGCGGACCCTACGGATTCGAGAATCATGTAGACATGACCGAGACACCTCTTTGGTCAATAACCAATAGCGGGACCTGGATGCCCATATTGGTTCCTACATATTCCACGAAGATCTTCATCGGTCGAACCACGATGCCAAGGATTCAATCAATCCCGTATGCAGTTCCCTTTGTCCATCGGTATGTTACTTGCCCGAGATTCGATCGTCTATATCTCCATACCTAGTTCAATCTCGTTACCGGCAAGTATCTTTACTCATACCATAGTACAAGATCCCGTGACTAACTCCTTAGTCACATTGCTTGCAAGCTTCTTGTGATGATGTATTACCGAGAGGGCCCAGAGATACCTCTCCGTCATACGGAGTGACAAATCCCAGTCTCGATCCACGCCAACCCAACAGACACCCTCAGAGATACTTGTAGAGCACCTTTATAGTCACCCAGTTACGTTGTGACATTTGATACACACAAGGCATTCCTCCGGTGTCAGGGAGTTGTATGATCTCATGGTCGTAGGAACAGATACTTGACATGGATAAAGCAGTAGCAATAAACTAACACGATCAAATGCTATGCTTACGGTTGGGTCTTGTCCATCACATCATTCTCCTAATGATGTGATCCCATTATCATATGACAACTCATGTGTATGGTTAGGAAACCATGACCATCTCTGATCAACAAGCTAGTCTAGTAGAGGCTTACTAGGGACATGGTGTTGTCTATGTATCCACACATGTATCTGAGTTTCCGATCAATACAATTCTAGCATGGATAATAAACGATTATCATGAACAAGGAAATATGATAATAACCAATTTATTATTGCCTGTAGGGCATATTTCCAACAATATGTTCTAGCAGAGATAGATAGGAGATTTGGATGTGAGCGATGGAGATATTTTGTCTCCTTTCTGTGAAATTTCTTTACTCTCCTCACTCCCTGTATGCTATGTGATTTTCGTGATTGTTGGCCATATATTTGTGTACTCAAAATGGTGTTGCCCAATGTATATTCTCAGTAGATGCTGCTATCTAATGTGCTTATACATCTGAGGCAGAGGTGCCTGAGGAGGGGACCCCAATGGCTCCGTCTGCACATGTACCATCCACATTCCTACCCAGTGTAGTAATCACCTTACTGTTCGTAGGTACTCCATGCTAACTTCTCTCCTTTTTGTCAGTAGCGGCGGGTCGGATGCACAATTGTTTCACTGCACTAACTACAACCATGTTCGGAAGCCATGCTCTGGAACGGTCATCGTTCAACAAAGGTGAGGCATCCTTCCCCATTCACCACCGTGGTTTGTAAAGCTTTCGTTCAACCCACCTTTGTCGATGCTAGCTAGACTGTTGATTACTACTACATTTGTGATTTTTTTAATCTCGAGATGGATGCTGCAAAATTACTTGCAAGAATGTGCTAGAAGCCAACTCCACGTTTGGCTAACATGAATCTTAATTTGGACTTCGATCCATCCCAAAGTCCTCGCATCGCTACCTAGGTATGCCTGCCAAGTTTCCTTTAGTAATGTATGCATCATGTTCAGACTTGCAAGGCTCCATCTAGATTGATGTTACGTAATATAGCTTCACACCACTAATTTCATTTAGTTTCTTGATTACTGGTTGTACAAATTGAATCTACAAACAAATTCAAAAATATTTCACAATGCAAACTACAACATTTGATCTGCACTTGCAATAGTTCTAGTGCACTTGGAAGACACTATCGTGAAGCAACTTATTGGGTTTGCCACTACCTTAGCCCGACACACACATATTTTGAAATGGTCATCATTCAAACAAACAAAATGTTAGTATCCTTCCTCGTTCACCCCCATTTTGGAATGTTTTTGCACGGCGCAGATTCATTGAATGCCCGAGTATTAATTTCCTAGAATCTGTGGCACTATGTCTAGCTAGCAATTGGAAAAACCAATTAATTAGTTAATGAATTGAAGCAGTCTTGTTTGCAAGTGTACCACTTGTTGTGTTCTTAAAGAAAAGGAATTGGCTTCTCTAGCTTCACAAGTCTTGTTTAGACATCATCATACAGAGATTGGGCTCATTGCTTTATTTATATGCATGTCATCACTTGTGAGAAGTCATTTTCATTACCATTGATATTGCTTACAAACATGTTGACCAAACGCAAACCAAAGCAGATCCATCCAAGATGCTCAAAACTGTTTTCTTTTAGTGCTCTTTGGTTCTATCTTCTTGAACAAATGCACCATCACATTTATATTCTAGGCCTAGAATAGGTGTTTACTTAATTAATAACTCCATTTATTTTGGTTTTCTCATCGGTAGTAACTTGGTACAGTACTAAATCTCAAGCCGACATGCATTTTGGAATGGGCGTCTTCAAACAAAGGTGAGGCATCCTTCCTCATTTACTCCTCTGGTCTCAGTTGTGATTGTTCAATACCTATCCATTATCTGTAGCCTGGGTTCGCTATTAGACTAATTTTTACTATTCCAGATGCAGAATATATGCATCAACGGAATATAATAATCGAGAAGGCTGAAATGCCATGAGACGACGACGTGCTAGCGGTCAGCTCTACCTTCTACCAACGTGTGAATCAAGGCTGCATTGATCAGTTAACTAATGAGATCAATGAGTTTTTTCATTAGGACCTCAGATTGATTCCCAAGTCTTCTCATAGCTAGCTAGCAAGTCTAATTAATGAGTAATATATTCAGACCTACAGTCTTATGTAGGTAATGTTGTTATTTTTGTTTCTTTCATCAACATACACCATTTTATTCACGGAGCAATTATAACTATTGTGCACTTCTCCTTGGGACACTACTTATGTAGTTATTTCCTCAATTGATTTGCCTTACTAACAAGTACTCCCTCAAATCGTAGTGTTGAATTAAGGTTAGTTCAGCTTTAGTTCAAAACTGCGACACTTATTATGGATCAGAGTGTTGGAAATATGCCCTAGAGGCAATAATAAAGTGGTTATTATTATATTTCCTTGTTCATGATAATCGTTTATTATCCATGCTATAATTGTATTTATTGGAAACTCAAATACATATGTGGGTACATAGACAACAACATGTCCTTGTGATCCTCTACCGGACTAGCTCGTTGATCAAAGATGACCATGGTTTCCTGGTCATAGACATGAGTTGTCATTTGATAATGGGATCATATCATTAGGAGAATGATGTGATGGACAAGACCCAAACTATGAACATAGCATATGATCGTGTCAAGTTTATTGCTATCATTTTCTACATGTCAAGTATTTGTTCCTATGACCATGAGATCATGCAACTCACTGACACCGGAAGAGTGCCTTGTGTGTATCAAACATCGCAACGTAACTGGGTGACTATAAAGACGCTCTATAGGTATCTCCGAGGGTGTCTGTGGAGTTGGCATGGATCAAGACTGGGATTTGTTACCGTATGACGAAGAGGTATCTCAGGGCCCACTCGGTAATACAACATCATAATGAGCTTGCAAGCAATGTGACTAAAGAGTTAGCCGTGGGATCTTGTATTACAGAACGAGTAAAGAGACTTGCCGGTAACGAGACTGAACTAGGTATGGAGATACCGACGATCGAATCTTGGGCAAGTAACATACTGATGAACAAAGGGAAGTGCATACGGGATTGACTGAATCCTTGACATCAAGGTTCGACCGATAAAGATCTTCGTAGAATATGTAGGAACCAATATCGACATCCAGGTCTCGCTATTGGTTATTGACCGTGGAGGTGTCTCGGTCATGTCTGCATAGTTCTCGAACCCGTAGTGTCTACACACTTAACGTTTGGTGACGATATAAGTATAGTCGAGTTGTTATGTTGGTGACCGAAGGTTTTTCGGAGTCCCGGATGAGATCCCGAACGTGATGAGGAACTCCGGAATGGTCCAGAGGTGAAGATTGATATATAGGACGAAGTGTATTGGAGTCCGGAAGTGTTCCGGGGTGTATCGGGGCAACGACGGAGTATCGAAAGGGGTTTCGGGGGGGGGGGGCGACAAGTGTTGGGGGGCCTTATGGGCCAAGGAGAGGGGGTGCGCCAGCCCACTAGGGGGCTGGGCGCCGCCCAAACCCCTGCCCGAGTCGGCCAAGAGGTGGGGCGCACCCCCTAGGGCCGCCGGCCCCTTTACTTGGGAGGCAAGGCACCTTGGGGGGCACCCTAACCCTGGCCGCACCATTTGGCCGCCGGTCCCTAGGGGAAACCCTAGGGTGCCCCCCTCCTCCCTTCCCCATATATATAGAGAGGGATCACAGAGGGCAGCCGCACCCAAAGTGCTACGGCGCTGCCCCTCCTCTCCCTTGTAGCTCTCCTCTCGACTAGATTGGTTCAGCAGTGCTTGGCGAAGCCTTGCCGGATCAACTCCACCACCACCGCCATCACGCCGTCGTGCTGCCGGAGGACTCGAGCTACCACTTCACCATTGCTCGCTGGATCGAGGAGGTGAAGGTGTCATCAAGCCGTACGTGTGTCGAACGCGGAGGTGTCGTTCGTTCGGCACTTGATCGGGAGTTCGCGGGACGGATCCTAATTGGATCGCGAAGACGTTCGACTACATCAACCACATTTCTTAACACTTCCGCTTAGGGATCTACAAGGGTATGTAGATGCAATCTCTCCTCTCGTAGATGTTCATCTCCTAGATCGATCTTGGTGAGCGTAGGAAATTTTTTGTTTCCCATGCAACGTTCCCCAACAGTGGCATCATGAGCTAGGTCTTTGCGTAGATGACATCACGAGTAGAACACAAAGGAGTTTGTGGGCGTTGATATTCATATTGCTTCCTTCCTTGGTCTTTTCTTGATTCAGCGGTACTGTGGGATGAAGCGGCCCGGACCAACTTTACATGTCCACGTACATGAGACCCGTTCCATCGACTGACATGTAACTTTGTTGCATAAGATGGCTTGCGGGTGTCTATCTCTCCCACCTTAGTTGAAACAGATTCGACAAAGGCAGTCCTTGTAGAAGGTTAAATAGAAACTTTTTTATCACCGTTGTGGTTTTGCGTAGGTAAGAATCGTTCTTGCTAGATACCCATAGCAGCCACGTAAAACCTGCAACAACAAATTAGAGGATGTCTAACTTGTTTTTGCAGGGTATGTTGTGATATGATATGGCCAAAGACATGATGAAATATATTTGATGTATGAGATGATCATGTTTTGTAATAGTTTATATCGACTTGCATGTCGATGTATACGGCAACCGGCAGGAGCCATAGGGTTGTCTTTAATTATTTTATGACCTGCGTGTCAATCATTAAGCGCTATGCAATGCTTTACTTTATCGCTAAACGGTAGCAATAGTAGTAGAATCATGGTTGGCACGACATCCCCGATGGCAACACGATGATGGAGATCATGGTGTCTTGCCGGTGACGATGGAGATCATGCCGGTGCTTTGAAGATGGAGATCAAAAGCACAAGTTGATGGCCATATCATGTCACTTATGATTTGCATGTGATGTTAATCCTTTTATGCATCTTATTTTGCTTAGGACGACGGTAGCATTATAAGGTGATCCCTCACTAAAATTTCAAGATAAAATTGTGTTCTCCCCGAGTGTGCACCGTTGCGAAGGTTCGTCGTTTCGAAGCACCACGTGATGATCGGGTGTGATAGACTCTACGTTCACATACAACGGGTGCAAGCCAGTTTTGCACATGCGGAACACTCGGGTTAAACTTGACGAGACTAGCATGTACAGACATGGCCTCAGAACACAAGAGACCGAAAGGTCGAACATGAGTCATACAGTAGATATGATCAACATGGAGATGTTCACCATTGAAACCACCTCATCTCACGTGATGACCAGAATTGGGTTGGTGAATTTGGATCATGTAACACTCGGATGACCGGAGGGATGTCAAATTGAGTGGGAGTTTTTAAGTAATATGATTAACTAAACTCATTATCTTGAACAGTAGTCTAAGTTGTCTTTGCAAATTTATGTTGTAGATCAATGGCTCGCGCAGTAGCTCCCCTGAATTTCAATGCGTTCCTAGAGAAAGCCAAGCTGAAAGATGATGGAAGTAACTTTGTAGACTGGGCCGTAATCTGAGGATTATCCTCACGGCTGCCCAAAAGGCTTATGTCCTTGATGCACCGATCGGTGACCAACCCGCTCCATCGTCTGTGGACATTATGAACGCCTAGCAGACGCGTGTTGATGACTACTCAATAGTTCAGTGTGCTATGTTGTATGGCTTAGAACCGGGACTTCAAAGACGTTTTGAACATCATGGAGAATATGAGATATTCCAGGAGTTGAAGTTTATTTTTGAGAAGAATGCCCGGATCGAGAGGTATGAAACCTCCGATAAGTTCTATGCTTGCAAGATGGAGGAGAACGGGTCTGTCAGTGAGCACATACTCAGAATGTCTGGGTATTAGAACCGTCTGACTGAGTTGGGAGTTGTGCTCCCGCCAGAGGCGATCACTGACAGAGTTCTTCAATCGCTACCACCTAGCTACAAAAGCTTTGTGCCGAACTATAACATGCAAGGGATGAACAAATCAGTCGCTGAGCTGTTTGTCATGCTGAAAGTCGTTGAGTCAGACATCCAGAAGGAGCATCAAGTGTTGATGGTCAATAAAACCACTAGTTTCAATAAAAATGGCAAGGGCAAGAAGGGTAACTCCAAGAAGAGTGGCAAAGCAGTTGCCCCTCCCATGAAGAAACCCAACGCTGGACCCAAGCCAGAAACTGAGTGCTTCTATTGCAAGGGAACTCGCCACTGGAAGCGGAATTGCCCCAAGTATCTGGCCGACAAGAAGGCGGCCAACGCCAAACAAGGTATATATGATATACATGTTATTGATGTGTACCTTACCAACTCTCGTTGTAGTGCCTGGGTATTTGATACCAGTTCGGTTGCTCACATTTGCAACTCAAAATAGGAACTACGGAATAGACGGAGGCTGGCAAAGGACGAAGTGACAATGCGCGTGGGAAATGGTTCCAAGGTTGATGTGATCACCGTCAGCATGCTCGCTCTTCGATTACCATCGGGATTAGTGATGAACCTGAATAATTTTTATTTAGTGCCTGCGTTGAGCATGAACATTATATCTGGATCTTGTTTAATGCGAGACGGTTACTCATTTAAATGAGAGAATAATGGTTGTTCTATTTATATGGGTAATATCTTTTATGGTCATGCACCCGTTGTGAGGGGTTTATTCTTATTGAATCTTGATAGTGATGATACACATGTTCATAACATTGATGCCAAAAGATGTAGAGTTGATAATGATAGTACCACTTTCTTGTGGCACTGCCGCTTGGGTTATATTGGTGTAAAACGCATGAAGAAACTCCATGCCAATGGACTTTTGGAGTCACTTGATTTTGAATCACTTGACACATGTGAACCATGCCTCATGGGCAAGATGACCAAGACCCCATTCTCCGGAACAATGGAACGGGCAAGTGACTTGTTGGAAATCATACATACTGATGTGTGCGGTCCGATGAGCATTGAGGTGCGCGGTGGATATCGTTACTTTCTCACCTTCACCGATGACTTAAGTAGATATGGGTATATTTACTTAATGAAACACAAGTCTGAAACGTTTGAGAAGTTCAAGCAATTTCAGAGTGAAGTTGAGAATCATCGCAACAAGAAGATTAAATTCCCACGATCTGATCGAGGGGAGGAATATCTGAGTTATGAGTTTGGCAATCACTTAAGACAATGTGGAATTGTTTCACAGTTGATGCCGCCTGGAACACCATAGCGTAATGGTGTGTCCGAACATCGTAATCGAACCTTATTGGATATGGTGTGTTCTATGATGTCTCTTGCCGATCTGCCACTATCATTTTGGGGTTATGCGTTAGAGACAGCTGCATTCACTTTAAATAGGGCACCATCTGAATCCGTTGATACGACACCTTATGAACTATGGTTTGGCAAGAAACCAAAGTTGTTGTTTCTTAAAGTTTGGGGATGCGATGCTTATGTCAAAAGGCTTCGGCCAGAAAAGCTCGAACCCAAGCGGACAAATGCGTCTTCATAGGATACCCAAAAGAGACGGTTGGGTATACCTTCTATCTCAGATCCGAAGGAAAAGTATTTGTCGCTAAGAACGGGTCATTTCTCGAGAAAGATTTTCTCTCGAAAGAATTTAGTGGGAGGACGATAGAACTTGATGAGGTTGTTGAACCTTTACTTCAACCAGAGAGTAGCATAGTGCAGAAAGATGTTTCTGTGGAGCCTACATCAGTTGAAGAGGAAGCTGATGATGGTGATCATGAAGCTTCAGATCAAGTTACTATCGAACCTCGTAGGTCGACAGGGACACGTAGTGCTCCTGAATGGTACGGTAACCCTGTCTTAGAGGTCAAGTTGTTGGACAACGATGAACCTACGAGCTATGGAGAAGCGATGGTGGGCTCGGATTCCGACAAATGGTTAGAGGCCATGAAATCCGAGATGGGATCCATGTATGAAAACAAAGTATGGACTTTGGAAGTATTACCCGAAGGGCGAAAGGCCATTCAGAATAAATGGATCTTTAAGAAGAAGACGGACGCGGACGGTAATGTTACCATCAATAAAGCTCGACTTGTGGCAAAGGGTTTATCACAAGTTCAAGGAGTTGACTACGATGAGACTTTCTCACCCGTAGCGATGCTTAAGTCCATCAGAACATGTTAGCAATAGCTGCATTTTTTGATTATGAAATTTGGCAGACGGATGTCAAAACAGTGTTCCTTAATGGTTTCCTTAAGGAAGAGTTGTATATGATGCAACCAGAAGGTTTTGTTGATCCAAAGAATGCTGACAAAGTTTGCAAACTCCAGCGATCCATTTATGGGCTGGTGCAAGCATCTCGGAGTTGGAATCTTTGCTTTGATGAGGTGATCAAAGCGTTTGGGTTTATACAAGTTTACGGAGAAGCTTGTATTTACAAGAAAGTGAGTGGGAGCTCTATAGCGTTTCTAATATTATATGTGGATGACATATTGCTGATTGAAACAATATAGAATTTTTGGATAGCGTGAAGGAATATTTGAACAAGAGTTTTTCAATGAAGGACCTAGGAGAAGCTGCTTTCATATCAGGCGTCAAGATCTATACGGATAGATCGAGATGCTTAATAGGACTTTCACAGAGCACATACCTTGATAAAGTTTTGAAGAAGTTTAAAATGGATCAGTACAAGAAGGGGTTCTTGCCTGTGTTGTAAGGTGTGAAGTTGAGTAAGACTCAATGCCCAGTGACTGCAGAGGACAGAGAAAAGATGAGTGTCATCCCCTATGCTTCTGCCATAGGCTCTATCATGTATGCGATGTGACGTGGCTTGAGACTGCGTCGGTATTTCCCCAAAGAGGAAGGGATGATGCAGCACATCAACGGTAAGTATTTCCCTCAATTATGAAACCAAGCTTATCGAACTAGTAGGAGGATCACCAACACCCAATAAGCAGCACATGCACACAAACAACAAATACTTGCAACCCGACGCGAAAGAGAGGTTGTCAATCTCTCTACGGTGATAAGATAGATTAGGTAGTGATGGATAGGAGAGATAGATTAGGTAGTGATAGATTATATAGAGAGGGATCAGAGAGGGCAGCCGCACCCAACGTGGTACGACGCTGCCCCTCCTCTCCCTCGTAGCTCTCCTCTCCACTCACTACTGGAATCAGGGAATTTGCCATCTGCCAGTTTTTTGCCATCTGCCAGCGGACGGCAAAGAAGGCCATTGCCGTCTGCTAGAAAAAAGCGAACGGCAAAGAAATGCCAGATGGCAAAGATGGTGTTTGCCGTAGGCCGAATCTTTGCCGTCTGCCAGTAGACGGCAAACTTTCTTTGCCGTCCGCTGGCAAACGGCAAAGGAGCCAGCTGCCTTGCTCAAGATTTAGGCCAGATGGGTTATCCCTTTGCCGTCTGCCAGCGGACGGCAAAGAATGTTTGCCGTCCGCTGGCAGACGGCAAAGGGAACAGACTAGTAACGGTTCTCAAATAAACAAGTAACGGTCGTGCCCCGCCCCACTCCACTCTCTCTCACTCCCACTTCCTGCGCGGACGCCACCTCTCGCCGCCGCCACCCCCTGCGCCCGCCGCGCCGCCGCCACCGCCACAGCCACCCCCTGCTCCCGCCGCCACCCCTGCTCCCGCCGCCGCCACCACCGCGCCCCCTCCCCGTGGCCCTCTCGCCGTCGCCACCCCCGTCCCCGCGCCGCCCCTCCCCTCGGCGGCTCCCCCGCTCTGCTCCCCCTCCCTGCGCCGCCCCCTCCCCTCGGCAGCTCCCCCGCGGGGCCCCCCTCCCCGAGCCACCCCTCCCCTCGCCGGCTCCCGAAGCCGCCCCCTCCCCGCGGCTCCCCCTCCCCCCGCCGCCCCGGCCTCCCCCACCCAACTCCGGTGAGTGCCCGGCCGCCGCCCCCCCTCACTTTTTTTGTTTTTTCCTGCTTTTTTAGTTAGTTAGTTAGTTAAATTAGATAGTTCATTTATTTTCTGTTTTATTTTCTGTTAAATTAGATAGTTAATTTATTAGGTAGGAAAAACTTAGATAGAAAAGAAAAAACTTAGAATAAAAGAAGAAAAGAAAAAAAACTAGAAGAAAAAAGAAGAAGAAGAAGAAGAAGAAGAAGAAGAAGAAGAAGAAGAAGAAGAAGAAAGAGGAGAGGAGGAGAAGGAGAATAGGAAAAAGGAAAAGAAGAAGAAAAAGAAGAGAAGAAGAAGAAGAAATATATATATATATATATATATATATATATATATATATATATATATATATATATTCCGATTCTAGCTGTTATGAAAAACATCATATTTTGTGTTGATCGGGTGGATTTCAATGTGCAGTTGTTTCGTCGCTGCGAGGGTCTGTTGTTCGACGACCTCCCTGTGCGTTTGACGAGCTTCCCGACGCGTTCGTGGGTGAGCACAAATGACATCTCCTCCCCCCTTAATTTGCTCTGTTCCGGTCTTCGTGCCGATGAAACTTGCTAGCTATAGGTGTCTTCAATCATCAGTATGCGTGACCAGTATGTGTCTCCTGTTCGAAAGGGCGGCAACTATAAATATGCATGTCTTTGCATATTTATAACCACCATCCTTTCGAATTGTCCAACGTTATCCATGGACAGCCCGAGTATGTGTAGATTGGGTTCGTTTTCCCTTATGCTTTGCTCCGGATCCGATGCGGAATTTTGTCAGTGCCTCCCTGTTGTTCTCCGGGTACACATCCTCTCTGCTTATTGCCGAGACGTGTATCAGAAGAACAGCAGGGAGGTGCTGCCGAAATTCTGCGTCGGATCCGGAGCAGAGCATGGGAAAACGAACCCAATCTACACATACTCGGGTGGGATTAGGACCTACCTATTAGCGTGTAGGTTGCATGGACGTAATAAAACTGACAAACTTGATTAACTAATGAATATAGATGATGAATTATATATATTTCTCGTGTGTTTAGTAGGTAGGCAAGATGAGTGATCATGCGTGGATGTACACCGGTCACCCTAGTCAGAAAGACATGACCATTGAATGGTTAACAAAAAACCAAGGGGTTTCTGAGCGCCACATTTGCAAATGGCCAGGAAATAACCTGGTGCCCCTGTGTCCGGTGCGACAACCATAAAAAGTGGACACGGGATGAAATGGGTAAACACTTGCAGAAGTGGGGTTTTACGTGTGATTATACGGTGTGGAGATTTCATGGTGAGTCTGCCCAACGTGCCAGAGCTGAGGTGGTTCGTCGTCGCACCAACGAGCATGGTACCGGGATCAAAGACATGGTGCAAGACTTTGATGATGCTCGGGATTCGGACGATGAGATGGAGGAATCTGCAAAGGCCTTCTATGAAATGTTGTAGTCTTCAAAACGTCCTCTCCACGAGCACACTGAGCTTTGTCAGCTGGATGCCATCGCGCAAGTAATGGCTCTGAAGGCTCAGTTCAACCTGGGCAGAGAATGCTACGATGCAATGATGATCGCAACTTCTAATTCCTTTGAAATGCTCTTATTCCCGGATATGTGATACAGTCGATATGTCGCCAATTTCTCGGATGGAGCGGTGATCCAAAAGGATTCCATCGAAGAGTATGAGCTTCTGGCAAAGCATGGAGGCGGCTATCCCGGTTTCATCTCTTGGTTCAAACAAACAGTAATTTCCATTAGACCATTTCATTTCCTCGTCTAGTTTGCGGCTAATGCAACAATCCTTTTGTATTAAACTTGTAGGCTAATGCAGAGTCTATGGACTCCGAATTGAGACAAGTCGCTAATGGTTTTGACTATAAGGTCCGTTCATTTGACAAATACGACATCAAGGGGTATCGCTTTCGTACTTTTGGCAAAGAGCTATCTATGCCCGACCGAAAGTCTACAAATTGTTGTGTCTCTGCTATCGGCGAAGGAGGTGTCGAGTATTATGGAAGAGTTGAAGCAATTTATGAACTTATATTCTTTGGTGAAAACCCACCAAACGTCGTAGTCTTCAAATGTTATTGGTTCCAACCGAAGGAGACTAGAAGGACTCATGAACATATAGGGCTAGTCGAAATCAAACAAAGCACCCATTTAGATGTTCCCGATGTCTATATTACGGCTCAACAGGCGACCCAAGTTTTTTATCTACCGTGGGCCTGCCAAACTGATCCAAATCTGAATGGTTGGGATGTCGTTTATGATGTGCCACCACGTTTTAGACCACCTCCCCTCGATGAAGATGATTATGAACCTCACATTAACCCAGACACATATGAAGGAGAATTCTTCCAAGAAACACGTCTTTCCAAAAAACGTTTCAAGAACCGCTCTACTTCACCCCAGAACATTGAAGTAGACAGCGAAAGTGAATCCGACTTGACCCCTGAGCCGGAACAAGAAGAGACGGAAGAAGAAGAGGTTACTGCTGCGGATGACCTCTCAATGCTTGACCGATTACATAAAGGAGGCCTTCCACATGTTGTTCCCGATAGTGATGATGATGATGCATTTATTGATGATAGTGATGATGACGATGCATTTATTGATCCCGGAGCATATATAGACGATGAAGATTATTATTAGTTCATGTCAGGTATTATTCAATTTTTATTATATACATGATGATGATACACTCAAATTATATATATACATATTATTATTCATGTCGGTATTCAATTTTTTATGTTGTACTAATTTCGTTTACTCTTTGTCATGGCAGGTGTTGAAAGATGGTGGGCGCGGGTCGAGAGCGATCCGAGGCTCCTTCGTTGGCGCGTGGTGGGAGGGGTACTTCCATTCCACCCCAAACTCTCCGGAGAGCGTTCTATGACAGTATTGGGACACCCGAGGGCGCTTCTTCGTCGGCGAAGTTGCCGACCGGGAGAGGAGGTCGGGGGAGAGGTAGGAAGGCTACTAAAGTTACACGTGGTGGCCGTGGGAGAGGTAGGAAGGCTGCTACGCCTTCGTCGCCGCCATCCCCAGCTGATTCACCCGAGCACAGGACTGCTACGGTGGACCCGTCTGAGGTGGAGGCTACAAGGACTCCTGTCCACGAGCCTCGGGTCGACGATCCTTCTGTCTCAGACGCGGCCACCCGCGACACTCCTGTGCCAGACGCTTCATCCTACGAGACTCCACACGCTTCGACCGGATGGGATACCTGGCCGGATCTGCATCAGCCGGAGCCGAGTGGCCATGCTGATGGTGGCGGGGATCAGCTTTCTGATAGCGGGGAGGAGGTGGCTGAGGGGGCCACCGTCTACCAGCGTGGGTGTACACGGCTCCCGCCCGTGCCGGCGACCCACGAGCAGAGGTGGCCGATTAGGCCTGAGTCGCTGAAGTAAGTGCATTTACTCTTTTTAAACCTTTTGCCTTCATGTTTCTTCACATATCTAATGCGTTGGCTTTGTCATACTGAAGGGGTTGGATTCACGCCAAGGATGTCCGCAGGCCCAACTCCATCCTTGGTGTGCTTTTACGGCATAACTTCCCGGGGTTTGTCACGTTGCCCGGCGAGGATCAGCTTCGAGAGTTAGGATTGAAATGGGAGCACTACTTGGCTGCCCCGGCCCTGCCGGAGGAGATGACCGACGATGTGTTGTGCCACACGAGGGCCGACATGGTGATCAGAAAGTTCTGGGTAATTTCTCCTTTACACAATTAAAAATCAATAATAGCTATTTATTGTACTAATCAGTGTTGTCTCGTTTGATTGCAGACCTTCTACATGTGTGAGGAGGGATACGAGGAGGCCGCGGCAAAGCTTATCGATTACGAGTGCAGGCGCCTACTACAGAACTTACGGCACGAGGCTCGGGTACAGGCTGTTCGAGACTACTACGCCTCGCGCCGTATTAAGAAGGACAATTCGTTGTCCCGCCGAAAGTTTCTGGACAAGGAGCAGTACATGAAGGTAATTATCTATTCTTAAGGCCTTCTACTTAGTTTCCTTGCTTTGATTCGTAGGCGTAGCTCTCAAATTTCTCTTTACTAACTTAGGTGCCCCCGAGATGGTGTGCGGATAAGATGGATTGTTGGGAGACGTTGGTGAATGAGTGGTGCTCTGACGAATGGCGAGCCGTCCACGACGATGCCAAGGAACGGCGTGCCCAAATGGAAGGTGTGCCACACCATCAAGGCAGCTCCAACTTATTTCAGTTCGGGCGGAACTGGGTATGTGGTTTGCTTCATGATTGCTGCAATTCATTTTTTGATGCTAGCTTGACCCCTTTATTAATACTTTGTTCCTCTCTTTTAGGCGCATCACAATAAAACGGAGGTGCCACAGATGTACGACCTCTATGTGATGGCCCATACTACCTCGTACAAGAAGGCCAAGGCATTCTCTGAGTCTGACCTCGATAATCCCAACAACTTCACCAACATCTCCTCCCACAACAAGCTCGTGAGGTACAGAGATGTGGGGAAGACGGTGAATGGGGAGGACTTCAACCCGAGCCAGCATCCTATTGATCCAGACCTGGCTATGATAGCTGGCGACGGGAGGCCCCATGGCCATATAGCCATTGGAGATGGACTTATACGGTCTTCGCGCACTCTCCGACAGATCAAGGCGCGCCAAACGAGCTCCTGTCCTGAGATGACGCCTCGTCCACGGCCAGTCCAGATCGCCATCGAGGTTAGTCATACGGACTCAGATAGCTTTCCTCCATTACATTGTGTGTGCGAACAAAGATGATTACAATGCTAACGAGGAGTTGTGTTGCAGGCTGCTCTGCAGAAAGAGAGAGAGGCAACCCAGGCGCTTATGGCGGAACAGGCCCGGCAGGCGGCGGATGAGAAGAGGGATTTGGAGGAGAGGACGGCTAGGTTGTTGGAGGAGGAGAGGGCACGGAACGATGCGTCCAACCGGGCCATGTACGAGCTCATCGTGGTAAGTTTCTTCTTCATATTAGCCAAATCATGCACTACATGTTCTTTTCATTAATAACCAATATGATTGACTTGTCAAAACCAAATGTGCAGACTTTGTGCGAGAAGACCGGCCAGACCCCTCCGCCGATGCCAGTCATTACCACGGCTGGAACGGTCAGTTTCATTTCAATGTTCATTAGTTACTAGTCTTAACGTTTCAGCGTCATCATGCTAACGCAAATGATCTTTGGTGCAGCATAACTCCCGAGCCGCATCGCAAGATCCTTCTCCAGGGCGAAGTAGTGCTCCAGCTGACACCGGGCCGAGCAACCCCGGTGCTTCACCTCCGTGATGACGAGGAAGGTAAGCCGTAATATGCCACTTACTTGGCTCATTTTCTCAAACAAAGACAAACTTAGCGCTTAGACAAACTTAGCACTTAGACAAACTTAGCACTTAGACAAATGTCATATTTTACCTATGTTAGCTTTGTTTCCTCTAAAAAGACATAGTAAGCTTACTTACCTCCAAAATGACATATTGTACCTAAGTTACCTCTAAAATGACCTATACTTAGCATTGTTTCCTCCACAATGACATAATAAGCTTAGTTAACTCAAAAATGGCATAATAGACTTGGTAACCTCATAGATGCCATAGACTTAGCTTATTTTCTTGAAAAATGACACAATAAGCTTAGTTAGGTCAAAAATGTGATAATTTCCTAGGTTAGCTATAAAATGACACAAATAAGCAATAAGAAGAAGAAAAACAAGAGAAGAAATAGAGAGAAGAAAAATGCTTCTTCATCATCTTCTTCTTCTAGATCTTCTTCTACTTCTTCTAGTATTCTTATTCTAACTTTCTTATTTCCTATTTTGCAGATTTGATTGAGTTCATGGGAGCTTGCTTTGATGTAGTGCTAGTGTTTAATTTCTAACTTTCTACCTATGTATGTATGGATGAAACTAATGTAATATGGTGAACAATGTGACATTTGATACTTTTAATTTGGTATAATTGTTGGTTGATCATATCCATATGGCAGGGATATTGTTTCTGTGAAATATATATATACATATCATATATTTGCCTGTGAAAATTGTTGAATATATCAAAAACATGCAAAAAAGAGGCAATACAGCCGCTTTGCCGTCTGCCCCGGACGACAAAGACAGCTATGCCGACGGCCGCCGTCGGCATAGGGGACACGTGGCAGCCACTGGTAAAACTGGGAGCGCCAGGCCTGGTCCATTTGGCTGCTTTGCCGACGGTGGCCGTCGGCATAGAGGAGCGGACGGCAAAGCGTAGGGCGGGGGCGGACGACAATGGGCAGGCTGCTTTGCCGACGGTGGCCGTCGGCATAGATAGGGCGGACGGCAAACCGTTGGGAGCGGGCGGACGGCAAAGGCTGGCTGCTTTGCCGACGGTGGCCGTCGGCATAGCGGGGGCGGACGGCAAAGCCTAGGGCGGGGGCAGACGGCAAAGACTGCTAACGGCGGGGGCTGCTAACGGCAGTACTACGCCGTCCAGGCTCGTTGCCGTCTGCAGGCTGACAGCAAAAATTATTTGCCGTCCGCTGTGCAAATGCAGACGGCAAAGGACCTCTTTGCCGGACTTTATTCGGCCCAAAATGTTGCCGTCCGCTGGCGGACGACAAAGGTCTTTGCCGTCCGTGGTTGTGCCTTTGCCGTCTGCCATGGCGGACGGCAAAGTCTCTGATTCCTGTAGTGACTAGATTGGTTCAGCAGTGCTTGGCGAAGCCCTGCCGGATCAGCTCCACCACCACCGCCATCACGCCGACGTGTTGCCAGAGGACTCGAGCTACTACTTCACCATCGCTCGCTAGATCGAGGAGGTGAAGGCGTCATCAAGCCGTACGTGTGTTGAACGCGGAGGTGCCGTCCGTTCGGCACTTGATCGGGAGTTCGCAGGACGGATCGTGATTGGATCGCGAAGACGTTCGTCTACATCAACCGCGTTTCTTAACGCTTCTGCTTAGCGATCTACAAGGGTATGTAGATGCAATCTCTCCTCTCGTAGATGTTCATCTCCTAGATCGATCTTGGTGAGCGTAGGGATTTTTTTGTTTCCGATGCAACGTTTCCCAACACAGAGGGAGTATTTTGTTTGTACTTCAGTGTAAGCAATTGTAAGTTGGTTAAGATGATGTAACATGAGCCATTGTTTCACAACAACACACTAGCATTTGATATTGAGCTTAAGATGTTCCATTATTATTGTAGATCAGATGGAATTCTACAACCTCACACTACAAGAATCGCGTTTTGTCCTGAGTTCCAATTCTTCACCGAGTGCATTTTGTCGGGCACTCGACAAACTTTATATCCGCTAGTTTGATCCAAAATTGAACTCGGCGGTGATAAGCAACTCGGCAGAGCAGTGACTTTGCCAGGTTCTGATAAAAACGACTCGGCGAATAAAACAAACTGGACAATATCTTTGCCCAGTTTTGGTTTTTAAGAACTGGGCGAAGTTTGCAACTGGGTAATGATGTTGTGCCACGCGGCTGGCCTTGATTGGATATGGGTGTGCCGAGTTTGGAACATGGCAAACATATTGCCCAGTTCTGCTTAATAAACAACTCGATAGATTCTGGGCAATGTGTGCTGGCATGTGGATTATTCCTATTGGTCAAGGTTTGCCGAGTTTGTCCACGGAAAACTCGGCAAGCAGGTGTGCCACGTGGTGCTTCCGTTAACGATGCGTCGAGTCTGATGGTGTGATTGGCCGAGTTTGAAACTCGGCAAACATTGTTTTTATATTCGCCTTGTTCGTGACAGAATGCACTCGGCAGTGTTGATGATTGCCGGGGGCCATCGAACCGAGTGTCTAGTGTCGATTTTGGAACTCGACGAATAGTTCGCCGAGTTCAATGTGTGCTCTGCCGAGTTTCTTTGAAACTCAGCAGTAAACGCGATTCCAGTAGTGTTAAATCTAAGCAAGTACACATTCAGTCATCTATATTGACGCAATGCAAAAATATGTGTCTTTTAGACCACAATGTATACTTGTATTACTGGCCATAAAGCAATGAGATTTTTTAGATAATAAATACTGTGTAAAAGTTCTGGAATATTTGTATCACCTATTTTTCTCTCTCAATATTCCTCATGTATCTCAATTTTTTATTAGTTATGGTGATGTAAGCCTTTGTGGGAGTATCTTTTTGGGAGCCAAAAAGAGGTCATGATCCATATCAATCATCCTAATTCATATCTCATGCGCTTAATACTACAACTCAAAACATTATTAGGCCCAAGGAAAAAACTCAAAATACTACTTCTTTGTAGATCAATCGGACTGGATTTCTCTCACATACCATTATATTCTGATTTTTCTCTTCACTTACATAGCATTATATTTTGCAAAATGGAGAGACAAACACAACATCTAAAAGCATTGCAAAACTAATTTATACAAGTTACTTATATCCCTAACAACTCTACGAAAAATAGACGGGCGACAACGCACGTCATCAACGATCTAGTAACCAACAAAATAGGAAGCGTCCTCGACATTACCATGGGCTCAAGCCGAAACGGTAGCAACCTCCTCCATCTCCAGAGGGGGTTGCTTGCTCCTCACCTAGGCACGGAATGCTATGATCCATTGGAAGATGGAAGCATGCCCCTGAGAGCTAAGGTGAGAATGGCCGCTGAAACCAACGGGGTATGAATTGAACACCGCCATTGTTCTCCGTTGAGCTCACCGAAATATAAACTTCGCTGCTAAACAACACATTGTACGCAAGGAGGAGCAAATGCATGGTGATGTTGCATTTGACAAATAGCAACAAAGGGGAGATAACGAGACAATGCTTACGAGCGATACCTAGTCTCCAAGAAAGAGCATGGAGCTGACGCCACCCTTGGCAGGTCGCAATAACCCTGGTAGGAGACCTCTATCCTCTTCCAACATGGCCACGGGAGCAACTCGCCGGCCGTTGTCAGAGGGAATTGGCAGAGATGTACCACAAACATAGAGGGACAGAACTGACTTCGCCACACCCGAGCACCAGCACGCACCTCCGACTATGATGCTGACCGCCGTAACATCCAGAACAAGGACACACCCACCCCATACTCACAAAAGATGGCACCCCCAGAGGAGTGACGACGTCTAAGGTGTCGCTGCCACCAAATCCGGAAGGATTAGGGTTTTCCCCTCGGTAAATGAGTAGGGGAGGGATGAAGTGGAGACCTTGACGGCGCCTAGAGGTTGCGTACGACGCCCTCGGGCTTCGCTGTCGTCGGGGCGGCAGAGCTGACCACCTATTTCTTCGGTTGCCCCGCCCAATCCTGACCCCTAGACCAGGGCGGCTCTGGCGGCGGGAAGCCACTAGCGGCTAGATCTGGAAGATGCCGAAGAAAACGACCTTCGTCAGAACCACCGACACCCTCGCCGTCACCTTGCTCCCGCACATCCAAGGCCGGCGGCCAGCACCAACGACCATCGCTCACTGGAAGCATGCATCGTGCTGCCAGCCCAAGCCGATGCCACGATTTCGGGAGCCCCCCGCGAGAGGGTGGAGTGACCAGATCCTTGCCGCCACCTGCGCTGATAGCACTGTGGCTAGCTGGCGGCCACCAGAGAGGGAGAAGAGAGGGGGATGGCCGATAGCTGGCTAGGGTTTCGCCCAAGATGGATCCTTACTTAGCATAGAGCAACTCTTTCTCGTCAACAATTTCAGTTGTGCATGTAACAATTTTCTATTTTTCTGTTCAGTCTCGTCAGAAATAGGAAACCGCCTTATGTTAAAAAACAAAAACAAAAATAGGAAACCGTCCGAGTTTTGTTTGGACTAGACACACGTGCGTACATGTAGCATGTCCATTTTCTCTCTTTCTCCATTTAAAAATAACCTTAGATTCTTATCTTTTTTTCAATATAATAATGCACGGTAACGTCTCTGGTCCTTGGGTTTTGTGGTTAATTAAAAGGAAACATCTTTGAGCCATCCCTCCGATGCTGCCATGCCATGCATTACCCCACACGTGAAACAATTCCAGAAGTAACACCAGCTTGCCACATCATCCGTTAATTCCTTCCACCGTAGGTCGACCCCGATGCCTATCCAATCAATGGAGATAACCAACGCGGCCATCTTGTAAGGAATCTTTCTAGGATCTTTCCGCGCATCAAGCCCGCACACAAGAACAAGATCGATGTTGCTTGAATGCACCCACCGTAATCGCAACAACTAACATTCACTTTGACCACATTCACTTTGACCATGCACTTCCCCGCGAAACGGGCATGCGTTACCATCCCACACCTAGCTAGCCGGGCGGGGAGAGAAGGAACAACTTACGACTCGCGCCTTCCAGCCATTATTTTGATCGGCCCTTCACCTTCCTATTTAGCTTCATCACCACCTAAAATCACCCCACATCTTCCATATAAATCTTCCGAGGAGATATCTCCCAATCCCATCCATATATAGCGCTGCCATATCTTTGGAGAGAGAGAGAGATAGGCCGTGGGCTTAGAACTTGGATTTACAATTCTGCCTGAGAGATGGCGAGGGATAATGGCGACGGGCTGGCGGCGATTGCCGGGCGGATCGGCGTGATCGGGTCCGTCGCGCTGAACGTCGCCGCGCTGGCGATCTATCTTCGTGGCCGTTTCCTCTTGAGCGCCGCCGCCGCCGCCGAGAAGCAGGCCAGCAAAAAGGTGAAGAAGGCGGCGGCTGTGGCGCCGTCCTCTGGCAAGCCGTCCGTCTTCTTTGACTCGGTGATCATTTTGGATCAGTAAGTATATTTCATCTCATCCATCATCTCTTGGTGGTTCTCAGCTGCAAGAATTAATCTTCCGGTGGAACGTCGATGCGTACGTCTACGGATACGTGATACTTTACGTTACCAAGAGGACGAGACTACTAGTACGTATAGTTTTATGTACACTTATAAGTTACAAGTCACGCATGAGTTAATTAGGTCTAGGTACGTTTCCTTCTTTTTAACATAACAGAATATGCGTTTTCCTCTACACTACTAACTATATACTCTCCGTTTAAAATTATTTGTCTCAAATTTATCTAGATATAAATGTATCTAGACAGGTTTTTAGTATTAAATTCATCCGTAACTAGACGAATCTAAAACAAATAATTTGGGTCGCTACAACTTTGTACCAGGAAGAGAGTACAACTTTGTACGGACAGACAGAGGGCGTATTAAATAGTAACACGATTGCAATGCTACATTAATAATATCCTAGTACCTCATATTTATGTATAATTAATATACTGACTAATATTAACATGCATTGCATCTAAACATGTGTATTGCATGTACGTATTTACTAGTGAAGAAAAATATAAAGCCATGTGTCATGTATTTACTAACACGATTTGACCATGACAGAAACGTGGCAAATTATCGTGCAAATTTCACTATCCCCTATTATGTACTCAACATGAGTTTTAGGCAGATTTGTCAACATAATCTAACATCAAGTACTCTTATTATTAGTGCATCAAATGATACGGTTTGTATTATCATTGGTCTCGCCGTAGCAACATTATGTACCCTAGGCCCATATGAGTTTCCTTTAACGATAATTTCTTTGATTGCAGCGGTGATCCAACGATGTTTGAGACGTTTTGGCGCGGGCCGATTGGAGAGAGTGCTACGCTGGTGATCCCGGGGTGGCAGACGATGAGTTACTTCTCCAACATCGGCAACCTTTGCTGGTTTCTCGAACCCGGCTTCGAGCGTGAGGTGCGCCGCCTCCACCACCTCGTCGGCAATGCCGCCGTTGAGGGCTACCACGTCCTCGTCGGCACCGGATCCTCACAGCTCTTCCAGGCCGCACTCTACGCGCTTGCCCCGCCCACTGCCAGTGCGCCCATCAGCGTCGTATCTGCCACCCCCTTCTACTCCGTAAGCATTAGTTTTATTTTGTGACTGACAAAACAATCGATCTATATTTGTGACTGAGAGAAGGTAGACTGATCTTGTATGCTCCATCTTGTGCAGTCGTACCCTTACGTGACGGACTTCCTCAACTCGGGGCTCTATCGATGGGCCGGCGACGCCAATGCATTCGATGGCGACGACTACATCGAGGTCGTCTGCTCACCGAACAACCCCGATGGCGGCATCCATGAGGCCATCCTCAAGTCCAAGTCCGGCAAGGTCATCCATGACCTGGCTTACTACTGGCCGCAGTACACTCCCATCACCCAGATGCTCGCCCACGACATCATGCTCTTCACCATGTCAAAGTGCACGGGCCACGCCGGCATGAGAATAGGGTAATCACATCACATCTTACAATGAATGGATCCATGATAATCTGTACTATATTTACTTCGTAGATGTTTAGTTTGTTTTCGTTGCATTACATGCAGGTGGACGTTGGTGAAGGACAAGGAGGTGGCACAGAAGATGAACAAGTTCATGGAGCTAAACACCATTGGTGTGTCCAAGGACGCGCAGCTACGCGCTGCCAAGATACTCGGGGCAATCGCCGACGGCTACGAGCGCCAGCCTACCACCAATGCTCCGGGTGGGGACGCGAACCTCCTCTTCCATTACGCACGCCGGAAGATGGCGCACCGCTGGTGCACTCTCCGTGCTGCCGTGGCAGCCTCCGGCATCTTTAGCCTCCCCGAGGAGATCGTCGGCTTCTGCACCTTCACCAAGGACACAGTCACTGCTAATCCTGGTACGCACATTAATTACACACTCTACTGTCACTTTACCAAAATAAAAATGCAATCTAGTATAACCTATCTTTTCTTGATTCTCTTGCATTTTCTGAAATAATGCTTCTTGATTGCAGCATTCGCATGGCTGCGCTGTGAGAAGCAAGAAGTGGAAGACCTAGAGAGCTTCTTGCGTGAGAACAAAATCATAACCCGTGGCGGGACTAAGTTCGGAGCTGACCGAAAGGTGGCCAGGATCAGTATGGTCGACACTGATGAAGCATTCAGTATATTCGTCGATCGCCTTGCGGCCATGAAATGAGAAGACCGAATCAGTGAATGGTGTTTTATTTTTCTTAGCTTCTTTATTTTCATATTTCCCTGGTTAGGGATCGATCAATGAGTTCTGTTTATGCCACGTACATGCACATTATTCGTGTGGGTTATGTCCCTTGGTATGCATTTGGTTTTTTGGATCATAATCGTATTGAATATTTGAATACTGAACTTAGTGATCAAGTTATATAATTTCATTTTTCATAGGTTTCTTTAGTTATAAAATAACATGAGATGCTATTTATTCCGAAAGAGAGGTTGGAGAAAACAACACAGTACAAACACCAAAAACTGAACAAGAGTTTCGGAGCCGGGTTTGAAAGAAATTATTTCATACTTTTCCTGGTTCATCTCTTACAACTAGCAATGTTGTAGAAAATAGGGTAAGGAAGGCATTTGAACGATTGGATTTTTCTCAAATATAAGAGGCACATTTTCTGTCTTTTCTTCAAAAGCTTCATTTGGGCCGATTAGAAGCTGAGTTGAGTGGGAGAGCACTTGCATAATTGGTGGGCTTGGCCATGGTATGTGTGCAACAACATACATGGCTTCTTTTGGGAGACGGAAGGACTAGGTCACTGATCTTCTTTAATGAAAGGTGATCTCATTTGGAAATATGAACCCGCAAGACTATTTTGGTCCAGTCGTCCAGACGACTCCAAACATGTGTGAAGATCGGTACTAGGCCATTGGAATGAGTAATAGACCCCCCCTTTTTTTTTTGCGTGGAATACTTCTATAGTGCATCCACGACTTCCGAAGGTTTGTGAGACATCCTGGCTTATATATGGATGATGTAGAAGTTTTCGTTGGCTCCACTCATCAAAACTAGTTCTGTGTTGACATGTTTTAATATAATTTGTCTCGCCGGCAATTACGAGGTTGTTGTCACTTAGGACATCTTCAAGGCAGACCGTCAAACCTTCGGTATATATCCGTACCGCAGTGTCCGGATCACTTTCACCATTCAAAGGGACCTATATATATATATATATCTGCTTAGGGCATATACAATGGTGCTTTAGGAATGCCACGTAGGATAAATGATGAGGTGGAGAAAAGAGAACTAATAAAAAGAGGTTTGTCTTCTTTTATTTAAGAGAAGACAAGAGATGATCTCTTAGCACAATATGTCTCATCACGTTTTTAGTAATAACTAGCTATTGAAGATAAGGCCAAGAGATACCCGTTGTAGACTTTTTTTTTGTCATCTCTAAATTACATGCAAGACTTAAGATAAGACTATCTTATCAACCATTATACATGTCCTTAGCAGTCCAGACGTACGGATTCCGGCAAAATGAAGACAAACATGGGGAGCTTTGCGGGAGTTCGGACACACATTTTGACTAATCACATGCACGTCCCTCTCTTCTCTCTCTCCTCCCAACCACACAAGCATGGCCTCCTTCTTCTCTCTCCACCCAACCGGACACCACAACACAAATAGCCCACTACATGCATGGTATTCACCTACTTTTCTTCCTCTCAGCCGGATACTTTGTAAAACGTTGGATGACTCCGTCCCACATCATGTCTGTGGATCAGGTCCGGACACAAAAACGGACATATACTAAAGAAATTTGCGGGTCAACCTTGAAGATCCCTTACTCCCTTTTCATAAATATAAGATGTTATGGATATGTCAATATGGGTTACATACGAACTAAAATGAATAAACAAACACACTAAAACATCTTATATATCTTTACCTACTAATAAAGCATGGACTGCTTCTAGTCGTACGTCATCCAAATTAACCTCGAAGTTGGTGATAATTACCCACCAATGCCACCCGTAAGTCAAGAAATCGATTCGTTTTTTATTTTAAAAATTGCCGCTGGGTTCTGTTCTTATACAATGATACAGTTCAATAACATAAGCTGACAAGTAGTGCAATGGCTAAGACTGCATTCTTCCACATGGGAGACCAGGGTTTGATCCCTGGTTCTACCCCTTTTATCCTCCCTTTTCCTCTCTTAATCGCGGTAATGGGCCGGCCCATGTGCGGGTCGTGGCGCCCCTGTTTTATAATTTTTTTCTTTCTCATTTTATTTTTGTTTGTTCTTCTCTAAATTAATTCCAGATTTCCAAAAGAACAAAATTTCAAAAAGTTACGAGTTTTGAAAAACGGAGGAAAAAGATAAATTGTTTGTGAATTTAAAAAATATTTGAAAAATCATAAAATGTTCATGAGTTCAAAAAATCCTCACATATTATTAAAAAAATAACGATTTAAAATAAATTTTCATGACATAAAAAATGTTCATGATTTTGAAAAATGATCCAATATTCAAAGAATATCCAGGAATTTGAAAAACATGTCCATCAACATTTTTAGAAAATGTTCTGAAATAAAACGCATTCGTAAATAATGAACAAAACGAACTATCGCTTATGTAGAGGTTTTATTAGGAGATCTGTAGAGGTCGTTTCATGATTTTATTTAGTCCCTCGTGTCGGGTAAAAAAAGCTTTCCGTGTTTTGTATAACGCTGAGCCCCAACAAAATTGACACAACTTTTTATGGGTTTAGTTTTTATAAGCTATATTAAAATGACTAAATGTCTATTTTGCTTCCATACACAATTATGTTTATTCTGGTACCACAATACTGGTTATGGTAAACACCGCTACGCTAAGTCAAGGCGAGACACATCATTCGTCAGTCTAGCTCATGCAGGGTCCTTCAATGCAGTTTGCTCAGCCACAAAATATTTTGTTATGACGCCTTAGGAAATCAAGTCACGATCAGCATCATATATATTTTTAGTTTTTGAAATTACATTTTATAAGTGCCTTATCTCATCATGACATCACTTAGATATACTTTGTGAAATGACATTTTAAAAGCCCTTATCTCATCCTTGCATTTGATTCATACTTTTTTATATCTACCATACCTGCATAATCTGATAGTTTTTCTCCCGTTGCAACGCACGGGCATATTTGCTAGTATTTATAAAGGGAGAAAATAATTATCAAGTTATACACAGATTGTACCCGCTTTGTTACTAGGTTAAACTAACTTGGTTCAGAACATCAGTCTATACCAACGTAAGTCTTGCATGATAGCACTGTATCAGTCTTATCCCCGCTTTGAGAAGTTTCTATCGGAAGAACCACAAGTCCATAAGTGTACTAGTTTGATTTTTCGTATAATCATAGAACGAATAACCCATGGAGTTCGCCCCTGACATTGCTCCAACGAATACACCGAGTTTGGAAATCAGAAAATGGACTAGACCCTAGTCACTACAGTCCTGAATTTCTAGCGTTTTGGATGCTGTAGGAAGGAAGAATAGAACTTCAGGCTCAATTCCAAAGAATTGCTTAACTACGGAAGGCTTCCAACAATACAGTGATCCTCTAAATATACATTAGCTAAAATGGTGATAGAAATACGAGACAAGAAATACTCACATTACATTACTGCATAACTCATGTACTACCATATATAATTACAAAAAGGTGAAACTTCTTTTTTTCGAAAAGGAGGATAACCCCCGGCCTGTGCATCGAGTGATGCACACAACCATATATTATTAAGAATGTAAAATCCAATAGCCAAACTACATCGACCCGAAAAAAAGCAAAAAAGAAAACCTGAGGCTGCATGCCTCACGACAGTAACTCCACCAGATAGCTACTAACCCTACGATACAAGACGAATCAAAACAAAAAATATACAGCTCCTAGGCTACACCTACAAGAAGAAATCGCTATGCGCCAATGATGACGACTCCAACACAAGGTTGAACTCCGGATTCGCATCCCCGAGGCCAAGCTTCAATTCATGAAATTCAGTAAGGACATGATGTAGAAGCGCATCGACATAGTCTGATTAGACATCTTGTGTTTTCACCAGAGTGCATAAATTAGTCATTGAAGCCGCCTGTACCATCATCCCTTATCTAGCTACCAGCGCCTCGGTAACCGGATACCTCTGGAGAAGACCACAGACGACAGACATACCATATCGCCTGTTTTCCGCCACTATCGCACCACCATGGATCCAGCAGCAACAGACTAGACATGACACATACGCCAGAGCCACCATGCAGCACGTGCCGATAGCTGGCATGATTGACACGTCCGCATGAGGCGCCGTGCGTAGCATCCATCGGAAACTTCACATGTAGGCGACAGGCACTGCCCGACAACTCCGAAAAAGACACATGTATCACCTGTCGAGCCGCATCGGACCTGATATATTGATGGAGTGGACGACCCATACCGCCGCCGGCCTCAAAAAGGCCATCACCACCTCAAGAACCAGACTCTGAGTCAAACAAACGACCACGGAGTCTACTACTGTCGAAGAAGAGGTGCTGCCACCCGATTCCGGGCGCTACAGGGAGCATCCCCGTTGCGGCAGCCACTGTCGTCACCCATACAACACAACCGTCGTCGCAATCCCGCACAAGTGTCGTCGACGCCAGAGGAAGCTCCGACCGCCATGCACGTCCCCAGTAGTGGGATCTCGAGATCCGCCGCCACAAGGAGCCACCACCTGGCTCGCCATCCCCGGAGGAGGGGACACCGCCATTGCCATGACCGGAGGCGCTGCTTCGGGGATCATGCACTTTAGATCGGCCACATCCCTCCCGATCCGCTCTCCACAGGATACCGCCAAAGCACCGTTGAGCTGCCGGGATGGACGGTCGCCAAAGGATGAACTCGCGCCACCTGTCCCTCCAAAAAGCCGGGGTACAACCAAGATCCCCGCCGCCCCAGCACTGACGGCTCCCGAGCTTAGCCGGCGCACGTCTCTGGGACGACGAGGGGGGAGTAGGGGGAGGGGGTAGTGAACGGGGGCCAGTGTCCGCCCTCATCTCCCTGGAGGGGGCGAGACGAGGGGGTACGAGTGGGTCTGCAAGATTGAGATAAAAGATGAGCATATTAGGTTGTCACACCCTCTGTTGTATCACTTTGCTATGCTATGGATTTATAAAATTTGGACCCATTTAAAACTTCTTGAGTGCAAGTGCTTGTTTGAGTTGTTTGATGTTTGTTTGTTTGGATGATGTGTTCTGGCACTCAAAGGATTCTTCTTCCTCTCTCAACACTCACTTCCTTGACCCAATCTCCCTGCCCAATGATCATGCCATATGTATAGTACCTAAAACTATTTTTATCAAATATTATTTTGGCCAAAAAACATTTATTCAAATTAGGCTTTATAAAACCCCTGAATTGAGGTTTGTACTACAAGTCCTCAAATTCGGTGGTATGTTTTGCACCAAAGAGTTTATTTGGAACCCACTATATATAAGACTTCCCAAAACCACCAAATATTAATTTTAAAGATTATTTTTCCTATTTTATTTAAGGGCTTTTATTTAAGGTCAGAACTGGTCTTTCATAGGGAAAAAATATTTTTATGCTTTAAAAATATTTGAGAAAATTTAGGGAAACTCAGTGGACATATATTTTCCATATATATGAGTTTCAACACATGGTCATGTTCAAAATATTGGAAAAAACCTTCAAAACCCTTTCTGTCGGTTTCAAGCTTTTGAAATATTTCTATAGGAAATATTCTCAAATAATTCCAGGAAAATTCTAGCATGTCACACATGATATATGTGATGATCATGCATAGTTTCATCTCAATCATCAAAGTTTTGATTCACCAAAATATTCCAAAACCCTCTCTGTACAGAACCAAATTTGAGCAACTTTGCATTGCTAAGTGTTCCCAATTGACCCCAAACTTTGTGGACATGTTCTAATCCCTAAATAAGGCTACTACACCAAGTGGTGCATTTAGGAGAATAGAATTGCATGCCTGGATCTACAGAAACCTGATTCTGTTGAATTCTAGGGTTTACCAAGTTTACATTGTCAACTTTCCTCAAATGAGCTCAAAGTTGGTGATCAAGCTCAATTATTCCCACCATTTCACCCTGTTAAGTTTCATTTCCAGCAGAGCACCAGAGGTAGCTCAAACGCTGATCAAACACCTTTAGGCAGAATCCAAGAATCAATTATTGAGCCCCTTCCATTCCCTTGAATCACCCCAAAATTTTACCAGAGCACTTACTAGTCCCCCTTTAACTCCAGTAGCAACCCCAATGGCTAGCTCCATGATTGAGGGGGTGAAATCCCCACTTGCACCCCCTGGACAGCCATTTTCTCCCTCTTTATCAGCCTCTCCTCTCTCCTATCCAGCACCCAGAGCATCCAATGTGCTTTCCCAGTATAATACTCCCTCCTGCAGCTGCTGGACACTAGTGGGCGCGTCAGAGCGCACCAGAGGCCTCATCATGCCGGCCAAAGTCGCGCTTTGGAGCGCGCCGCCGCGCTCCAGAGGGTTGACCTCCCTCTCCTGCCCATACCCGACCACCTCGAACTACCCCATCGCGCTAGTCGATGCGCCTCAACGTCCGCAACACGCCACGCCCCTGTCCTCCTCCTCTCTCTCCCTGCAAAGGCTCTCCACACGCGCGCCCGGCGCCGCCTGAACCGGCCAATGCCTGAGCTCGCACGCGCGCGCTCCCCCGCTCCCCCCTCTTCTCCTTCTGGTCATGGACGAGCCCCAGGTGGACCGCAGACCCACCAGCTCCTCCTCCCGTGGCCTCTGGCCTCGGCCTCGAGCTCGCCGGCGCACCCGAGCTCGGTGAACCGCCATGCCCCTATATAAAGCCCCCCCAGACCTCTCTCTCCCCTTTGCTGACCTTCTTCCACTCCCAATCGCACTCCAGAACCTCCCAATCAACCTCCCCGTGCACCAGTGCTCGAGATCGACCGAGGCGCCGCCGCGTCGGGGCTCCGTCGATCTCGGGTTACCGGCCCGCTCTGGTCCTCCTCTCCTCCTCTCTAGGACCGTGGGATCCCCCTGACCCTTGTCCCCCTCATCCCCGCTCGGTTTGCAGCACGAGAAGGCCCCGGCGATCTTCTCCCGAATCCCCTCCGCCGCGGCCACCTCGTCGCCGGCGATCCCCTGAGCCCCGGCCTCTCCCTACCTCCTCCAAATGAATGGCGGCTCGACGCTGAGTCCATTCCCATCACCCGCTCGCCTCACCGTGGCCGGAACCATCCCCGGTGAGCGCCGACGTCTCCCTGTCGAGAGGAAGGAGATGACAGGTGGGCTCCACCTGTCATCGTCTCCTCCCTCTCTCTTCCCCCTCTGTGTGGCTGACCCTGGGCCCCGCCCGTTAGGTTTGAATCTGGCGCGGTGCGAGCGCCCGGCTTGCCTGGGCTGGATGGCCTCTGGGCCGGCCCATCTGCTGGCCGCTTCTGGCCTAGGCACAGTGGCCTTCTTCTTTTTCTTTTTTCTTTCTGATTTTCCAAAAAATATACAGATCCAAATACTTTTCCAAATCCAAATATTTTTCCACCACAAATCTTAGAATATTCTGTAGTATTTAATATGCCACTTGTGCACTTTTTGAAAAATGTTTTATGTACTTGTTTTAATTAAAACCTAGTTTTGAATATTTTTAGCCTCTGTTAAAATAGTTTTCAAAATCTTTTTCACTTCAAAACCAGAGACAACTATTTTTAGTTTCTATTGTAGTATTTTACAGAGTAGGGTAACATTTTAGAAGTAGATTATGTTCTCTGTTTTTGCTGTGTTCTTATTTTTGCCCGTTAATATTGCGATGATAGATTGCGTTGTTGACGAGGGAGTTGGACCCGAAGGCTTTGAAGACCCCGAAGACTTTGTTGAGCCAGGCAAGCAGCCCTTTGACCATGTCAAAGAAACCATTTTATTGCATGGCATATAGCACTTTACTTTTGATATGTTGATCATTATGCTATGGTGACCACCTTCATGGGTTGTCTCCGATATTTTTACCCGTTGATACTTGCACTGAGCATGACCCTACCTTCCTATGAGGGTTATGCGGATGGGAAGTAGATAGGATGCTTAAGTAGTTGCTACGCAAATGGGACGGGAATATGCATGGTGTTGGAAACAAATGCTCTCAAAGACTTTTCAAAAACCCCGTCGGGTGCCACTAATGCCCGAGGGAGATGATGTTGGGCTAGGTAACCACTTGAGAAAGAAGTGGTGTACCGAGAAAAGTTGTGTGTGTATATGATAAAATGGGACGGGAATATTCACGTGCTTCACTTAAATTTGTTTGAGCTTGTCAAAAAGCAATGGCAATATATGAAACTAGTTCCAAAGTGATAGATATCCAAAGAGGATATAATAAAAACTTTCATGAAGATCATTGGACAAATTAAACTTGATTCCTTGTAATAGTTTTGAGACATGATGATAGTAATATGTGAGTCATGTTAGTGAGTAATTATGTTTTAGTAGGAATATTGGTGTTAAGGTTTGTGATTCCCAATGCATGCACGAAAGTCAATAGTTATGCAATGAAGTTACATCCTACTTATGGTGCATTATTCAGTGTTAGTTATGCTCAATGCTCGCTTATGTGAATTTTCGTTTCATGGTTGGTTGCTTCTCAATCTATTTGCTAGCCTCCACTTGTACTAAGTAGAAATACTACTTGTGCAACCAAAATCCTTAAACCAAGTTTTGCCTTATGAGTCCGCCATACCTACCTATATGCGGTATTTCCATGTCGTTCCAAGCAAATTTGTATGTGCCATCTCTAAATTTCAAAATAAATTTTCTTTTTTGTGTGCTTGTACCGCTCATGAAACGATGGGGAGTGTCCAATATTTTTCCATGCTAGATGTGTTATTCTCAAGATGAGTGTTTATTCACTTGTCATTGCACGAGAGTACGACGGTAATAGGGATGCCCATTCCCGAAATGAAAATAGAAAAAAAAAATACTTTATGTTGTCAAATAATAAATTCCTTGGAAACTGTTGGTATGGAAGGCAACCGTGGATACGGCCAGCCATGGAAAGTGAAAGAATGGTGGAAAAAGGAATAAACTTTATTTTCTGTTTGGGAACTGTTGGGGAACGTTGCATGGGAAACAATAAATTTCCTACGCTTCACCAAGATCAATCTAGGAGATGAGAATCTACGAGAGGAGAGATCGGATCCACATACCCTTGTAGATCGCTAAGCGGGAAGCGTTAAGAAACACGGTTGATGTAGTCAAACGTGTTCGTGATCCAAATCGCGAGACGTCCCGCGATCTAATCACGATCTAGCGCCGAACGGACGGCACCTCCGCGTTCAGCACACGTACAGCTCGATAACGATCTCCGCCTCCTTGATCCAACAAGCGAGGGCGGACAGGTAGATGAGTTCTCTGGCAGCACAACGGCGTGGTGGCGGTGGTGGTGAACTGATCCGGCAGGGCTTCGCCGAGCTCTACCGAACCGATCTAGTGGAGAAAACGATCTAGAGGGAGAGAGGGCAGCACGTGGCTTTTTCAGGTGGTGGCTGCCCTCAAAACCTCCACTATATATAGGAGGGAGGGAGGAGGGGTGGCAGCCCTAGGGGAAACCCTAGGGCTAGCCGATCGGCCTAGAGGGGGGAGAGTCCACCTCCCACAAGGGAGGTGGAGGCCCAAGGGAGGAGTCCCTCCCCTCTAGCCCACCTCTCACCTACCCCCATGCGCATGGGCTCTTAGGGGATGGCTACCCAGCCCACCAGGGGCTGGTGCGCCACCTCTTCAGCCCATGTGGCCCCTCGGGGTGGGTGGGCCCCTTCCGGTGTACCCCCGGAACCCTTCCGACACCCCCGGTACGTTACTGGTGACGCCCGAACTTTTTCCGGTGACCAACACGAAACTTCCTATATATCAATCTTTACCTCTGGACCATTCCGGAGCTCCTCATGACATCCAGGATCTCATCCGGGACTCCGAACAACCTTCGGTCACCAACATACATAACTCAATAATACCAAATCGTTACCAAACGTTAAGTGTGCAGACCCTGCGGGTTCGAGAACTATGTAGACATGACCAAGACACCTCTATGATCAATAACCAATAGCGGGACCTGGATGCCCATACTAGCTACTACATATTCTATGAAGATCTTTATTGGTTGAACCTCTATGTCAAGGATTCAGTTAA
This sequence comes from Elymus sibiricus, assembly GCA_039707655.1. NCBI lineage: Eukaryota > Viridiplantae > Streptophyta > Magnoliopsida > Poales > Poaceae > Elymus > Elymus sibiricus. The sequence goes on from CM077663.1 coordinate 122,629,878, forward strand.
TCTCGTATGCAGTTCCCTTTGTTTATCGATATGTTTACTTGCCCGAGATTCGATCGTCGGTATCTCCATACCTAGTTCAATCTCGTTACCGGCAAGTCTCTTTACTCGTTATGTAATACAAGATCCCGTGGATAACTCTTTAGTCACTTTGCTTGCAAGCTCATTGTGATGTTGTATTACCGAGTGGGCCCTGAGATACCTCTCCATCACACAATCCCAGTCTTGATTCATGCCAACTCAACAGACACCCTCGGAGATACCTGTAGAGCATCTTTATAGCCACCCAGTTACGTTGCGACGTTTGATACACACAAGGTACTCCTCCGGTGTCAGTGAGTTGCATGATCTCATGGTCATGGTCATAGGAATAGATACTTGACATGTAGAAAACAATAGCAATAAACTTGACACTATCATATGCTACGTTCATCGTTTGGGTCTTGTCCATCACATCATTCTCCCAATGATGTGATCCCGTTATCAAATGACAACTTATGTCTATGACTAGGAAACCATAGCCATCTTTGATCAACGAGCTAGTCCATCAGAGGCTTACTAGGGACACATTGTTGTCTAGGTACCCACACATGTATTTGAGTTTCCAATCAATACAGTTATAGCATGGATAATAAACAATTATCATGAACAAGGAAATATAATAATAACCATTTTATTATTGCCTCTAGGCATATTTCCAACAGTCTCCCACTTGCACTAGAGTCAATAAACTAGCTCACATCACTATGTGATTTACATTGTAATGAATCCAACACCCATACAGTTCTGGTGTTGATCATGTTTCGCTCGTGGAAGAGGATTAGTCAACGGATCTGCAACATTCAGATCCGTGTGTACTTTGCAAATATTTATGTCTCCCTCCTCGATGTAATCGCGGATGGAATTGAAGGGTCGCTTTATGTGTCTAGTCCTCTTGTGAAACCTTGGTTCCTTGGCCACAGCAATGGCACCAGTGTTGTCACAGAACAGAGTCATTGGGTCCAGTGCACTGGGCACAACTTCGAGATCTATCATGAACTTCTTCATCCAGACACCTTCCTTCGCCGCCTCCGAGGCAGCTATGTACTCCGCTTCGCATGTAGAATCAGCTACCACGCTTTGCTTGGAACTGCACCAGCTTACCGCTCCCCCATTAAGAATGTATACGTATCCGGTTTGAGACTTGGAGTCATCCAGATCAGTGTCAAAGCTTGCATCGACGTAACCCTTTACGACGAGCTTTTGATCACCTCCATAAACGAGAAACATTTCCTTAGTCCTTTTCAGGTACTTTAGGATATTCTCGGCCGTCATCCAGTGATCCACACCTGGATTACTTTGAAACCTTCCAGCCATACTTCTGGCAAGGCTGACGTCTGGTCTTGTGCACAACATTGCATACATGATAGAGCCTATGGCAGAAGCATAGGGGATGACACTCATCTTTTCTCTATCCTCTGCAGTCACTGGGCATTGAGTCTTACTCAACTTCACACCTTGCAATACAGGCAAGAACCCTTTCTTGGACTGATCCATTTTGAACTTCTTCAAAACTTTATCAAGGTATGCGCTCTGTGAAAGTCCTATTAAGCATCTTGATCTATCTCTATAGATCTTGATGCCTAATGTGAAAGCACCTTCTCCTAGGTCCTTCATTGAAAAACTCTTGTTCAAATATTCCTTCACACTTTCGAAAAATTATATATTGTTTCCAATTAGCAATATGTCATCCACATATAATATTAGAAACACTATAGAGCTCCCACTCACTTTCTTGTAAAATACAAGCTTCTCCGTAAACTTGTATAAACCCAAACGCTTTGATCACCTCATCAAAACGCTTATTCCAACTCCGAGATGCCTGCACCAGCCCATAAATGGATCGCTGGAGCTTGCAAACTTTGTCAGCATTCTCTGGATCGACAAAACCTTCTGGTTGTATCATATACAACTCTTCCTCATGGAAATCGTTAAGGAACGCTGTTTTGACATCCATCTGCCAAATTTCATAATCAAAAAATGTAGCTATTGCTAACATGATTCTGACGGACTTAAGCATCACTACGGCATAGAAAGTCTCATCGTAGTCAATTCCTTGAACTTGTGAAAAACCCTTTGCCACAAGTCGAGCTTTATAGATGATGACATTACCATCCGCGTCCGTCTTCCTCTTAAAGATCCATTTATTCCGAATGGCCTTTCGCCCTTCAGGTAATACTTCCAAAGTCCACACTTTGTTTTCATACATGGATCCTATCTCGGATTTCATGGCCTCTAACCATTTGTCGGAATCCGGGCCCACCATCGCTTCTCCATAGCTCGTAGGTTCATCGTTGTCCAACAACATGACCTCTAAGACAGGGTTACCGTACCATTTAGGAGTAGTACGTGTCCTTGTCGACCTACGAGGTTCGATAGTAACTTGATCCGAAGCTTCATGATCACTATCATTAGCTTCCTCTTCAACTGATGTAGGCTCCACAGAAACATCTTTCTGCGCTGCGCTACTCTCTGGTTGAAGTGAAGGTTCAACAACCTCATCAAGTTCTATCTTCCTCCCACTCAATTCTTTCGAGAGAAACTCTTTCTCGAGAAATGATCCTTTCTTAGCGACAAACACTTTGCCTTCGGATCTGAGATAGAAGGTGTACCCAACCATCTCTTTCGGGTATACTATGAAGACGCATTTGTCCGCTTTGGGTTCGAGCTTTTCTGGTTGATGCCTTTTGACATAAGCATCGCAACCCCAAACTTTAAGAAATGACAACTTTGGTTTCTTGCCAAACCACAGTTCATACGGCGTTGTCTTGATACGTCTCCAACGTATCTATAATTTTTGCTTGTTCCATGCTGTTATATTATCATTCTTGGATGTTTTACAATCATTTTATTACAACTTTATATCATTTTTTGGGACTAACCTATTGACATAGTGCCACAGTGCCAGTTGCTGTTTTTGCTTGTTTTTTACTTCGCAGAAAATCAGTACCAAACGGAGACATAACCCTGCTGGGATTTTTGTGGATTTTTTATAGACCAGAAGAAAGAAGATGGGCCAAAGAACACCAGAAGAGGGGGCCCAGGGTGTCCAGCCCCCACCAAGGCGCGCCAGAGGCCCCCTGGCGCGGCCTGGTGGGTGCTGGGTACCTCGGGCACCCCCTCAACCGACTATCGTGCCTATAAATTCCAAGAAAATCCAAAAACCCTAGAGGAGTCGACGAAACACAATTCCAGCTGCCGCAAGTTCCAGAACTGCGAGATCCAATCTAAACACCATCACGGAGGGGTTCATCTTCCTCATAGGTGCCTCTCCGATGATGCATGAGTAGTCCACCATAGACCTACGGGTCCATAGGCAGTAGTTAGATGGCTTCTTCTCTCTCTCTTATGATTCTCAATACAATGGTCTCCTGGAGATCTATTTGATGTAAACTTTTGCGGTGTGTTTGTTGGGATCCGATGAATTTTGAGTTCATGGTCAGTTTCTATCCATGAATATTATTTGAGTCTTCTTTGATCTCTTATATGCATGATTACTTATAGCCTCGTATTTCTTCTTCGAATCTTTGGTTTAGTTAGGCCAACTAGATCGATTTTTCTTGCCATGGGAAGAGGTGCTTTGTGATGGGTTCGATCTTGCGGTGTTCTTTCCCAGTGACAGAAGGGGCAGCAAGACACGCATGTATCGTTGCTATTAAGGATAACAAGATGGGGTCTATTCCTACATGAATAGATCTTGTCTACATCATGTCATCGTTCTTATTGCATTACTCCATCTTTCCATGAACTTAATACACTAGATGCATGCTGGATAGCGGTCGATGTGTGGAGTAATAGAGGTAGATGCAGGCAGGAGTCGGTCTATCTATCTTGGACATGATGCCTATATAATGAACATCTCCTTGGATATCGTCATGACTATTCGATTTTCTATCAATTGCCCAACAGTAATTTGTTCACCCACTGTGCGCTATACTCATGAGAGAAGCCACTAGTGAACCCTACGGCCCCCGGGTCTACTTTTCCTATCATATTGCTTTCCGATCTACGTTTTTTGCAATCTTTGTTTTCAGATCTACAAAACCAAAAACCCAAAAATATATTGCTGCATATTTACTCTTTTTATTTGTGTTCTTGAGAGATCTATCTCTCCTATCTATCACTACCTAATCTATCTTTTTACCGTAGAGAGATTGACAACCTCTCTTTCGCGTCGGGTTGCAAGTATTTGTTGTTTGTGTGTAGGTGCTGCTTATTGGGTGGTGGTGATCCTCCTACTGGTTCGATAACCTTGGTTTCATAACTGAGGGAAATACTTACCGTCGCTGTGCTGCATCATCCCTTCCTCTTTGGGGAAATACCGACGCAGTCCAAGCCACGTCAAAGGAATTTCTGGCGCCGTTGCCGGGGAGGAAGCAGTCTCTTCTACGTGCCTATCGTAGGCGCCGAGGGGACTCCATCATCATCTACCAGGTTCGTAATCACAAATCTCATCTCCTTGTAATTACATTATTTGCCATTTGCCTCTCGTTTTCCTCTCCCCCACTTCACCAATTTGCCGTTTTATTCGCCCTCTTTTTCGTTTGCCCTTTTTCTTGCCGGATCTCTTGCCTTGTCACTATGGCTAGTTCTTCCTTTATTGCGTGTACTCCCGATAAGGAGGTTCTTAATTTTAAACAAAGGGGAGGGGAGAACCTAAAAGATGCTTGGTATAGGATTTGCAATGCTCATAATAGATCTATCCATAAGCAATCTACCGTTGTTCTTCTTTGCAGTTTTTATGTGGGCATCACCACTTGGTATAGATTCGTCCTTGATACGATTACCGGTGGGAATTTCTTGATGTGTCCATCTTTGGGTGCTTTTAATGCTTTGGGAAGTTTAGTGGGATCGCCACCTATCATGATCAATGAAACAACTTTAACTCTCGAACACGTTATGGAGAGATTAGGTGCTATTGAAAAGAAGATGATTACTAAGGAACATCTTGATGATCTAGATAAAAAGATGCATAATCTTGCTAATAAAATTGGATCTAAGGTGGGAGATGCTCTTAAATTGTTTAAGGCAAAAGAAACCGTAGTTATTGAAAGGGTAGAAGAAAGTCCTTACCGTATTGATAAGTTGGAAGTGATCTTTTGTAATTTGGGTTCGCCTTTTTCTTCTATCAAATCTATTGACAAAAACTCCCTTGAAAATTGGCAAGACCACGCAAGTTACTAAGAACAAAGTTGCTACACCTAGTGGGCACAAGGGAGATCTTAAAATGATTAGTATTCATCCCGACTTTGTTGAAATCATAAGAGATCCTATTTACAAGAATGAATTTTTTGGTTTTCTTCCTAGGAGTGTAATCGTTAAGAACATGCATGCTAAATCCTTGAAGAAATCAAGTTTTGTGATTGAAGAATTGAAAACCAAAGATGACAATACTTGAATCTATCTAATATGCCTAGCTAGGGGCGTAAAACGATAGCGCTTGTTGGGAGGCAACCCAATGAATAAATAAATTTTTGCTTTTTCCTTTCTGTTTTTGAGTGTTGACACAATTATGCCTCTGTTATGATTGTGTCTTTATGGTTTATTTAGTGTTTCTGCCAAGTAGAACCGTTAGGATGATTCGTAGGATGAGTAGAAGTGATGCTGAATCTGAAACAGACAACTTTGCGTCCAGTATATGAATTTTCATTTTTTGCTGGAATCTTGAGCTGAAATTTTAACACAGTGTTTCTATAAAAATTCCTTACGTTTTCCCAATTTTTCAGAATTTTTAAAGTTACAGAAGTATGGCTATGGTACAAATTACTACAGACTGTTCTGTTTAAGACAGATTCTGTTTTCGTTGCATTGTGTGCTTGTTTTGATGAATCTATGGTTTGTATTGAGGGGTATAAGCCATGGTAAAGTTAAAATACAGTAGTTATAATGCAATTATAAAATTTGAATGGGTTTACAACAGTACCTAAAGTAGTGATTTGCTTTCTTATACTAACGGATCTCACGAAGATTTTTTTGAGTTTTGTGTGATTGAAGTTTTCAAGTTTTGGGTGAGATCACGATGGATGAAGGAATAAGGAGTAGCAAAAGCCTAAGCTTGGGGATGCTACCGCACCCCCAAGATATATCCAAAGAGTAACAAGCAACTAAGCTTGGGGATGCCCCGAGTGGCATCCCCTCTTTCTTCGAACAAGCATCGGTATTTGACTTGGAGCTATATTTTTATTCGTCACATATCATGTGTTTCGTTTGGAGCGTCTTGTATCTTTGCTTGCTTTGTTTGTTAGTTTTTCCTTTGTATCCTTGCTGTACACACCTATTTGAGAGAGCCACAATCATGCTATGATTTGTTAGAATTGCTCTATGTGCTTCACTTAAACTTTTTGAGCTATAGAATTGCTCTAGTGCTTCACTTATATCTTTTTGAGCACGGTGTGCATGGAAACTTTTGTAAAAATACTCTCATGCTTCACTTGGATTAACTTGAGAGATAGTAAATTTTTTAAGAAATCCTCTCATGCTTCACTTATACCTTTTTGAGAGATGAAATCTTTATGCTCATGTGCTCCACTTAAATTTGTTTGAGCTTGCTAAAAAGCAATGGCAATATATGAAACTAGTCCCAAAGTGATAGATATAAAAAGTTTCATGAAGATCATTGGACAAATTAAACTTGATTCCTTGTAATAGTTTTCAAACATGATGATAGTAATATGCGAGTCATGTTAATGAGTAATTATGCTTAGTAGGAATATTGGTGTTAAGGTTTGTGATTCCCTATGCATGCGCGAAAGTCAATAGTTATGCAATGAAGTTACATCCTACTTGTGGTGCATGATTCGGTGTTAGTTATGTTCAATGCTCACTTATGTGATTTTTCATTTCTTGGTTTGGTTGCTTCCCAATCTTTTTGCTAGCCTTCATTTGTACTAAGTAGAAATACTACTTGTGCATCCAAAATCCTTAAACCAAGTTTTGCCTTATGAGTCCACCATACCTACCGATATGCGGTATTTCCATGCCGTTCCAAGGAAATTTCTATGTGCCATCTCTAAATTTTCAAAATAAATTTTCTCTTTTGTGTGCCCGTACCCTCCTAAAACGGTGGGGAGTGTCCAATATTTTTCCATGCTAGATGTGTTATTCTCAAGATGAGTGTTTATTCACTTGTCATTGCACGAGAGTGCGGCGGTAATAGGGATGCCCATTCCCGAAATGAAAAAGAAAAAATATTTACTTTATGTTGTCAAATAATAAATTCCTTGGAAAGTGTTGGTATGGAAGGCAACCGTGGATACGGCCCGCCATGGAAAGTGAAAGTTTGGTAGAAAAAGGAATAAACTTTATTTTCTGTTTGGGAACCGCCTATGATATATCAGCGTGGAAAGTATTGTGAGCTACTTTGTCGTTTTTGTTGACAGGAAAAGCATGCCACCCAAAATATTTTTCTCTCTCAATTTAAACTTTGAGCTCTGGCACCTCTACAAATCCCTACTTCCCTCCGCGAAGGGCCTATCTATTTACTTTATGCAATTTTTATTTTTGCTTTGAGTCTCCATCTTCCCTTATAAGCAGCAACTAGGGGGCACTATGATTGTACTTGAGCATTGGGCATAGCTAATATTTGAGTGTGTTTCATGAATGGATCAATGATTGAGCATGATGGGCTAGGGATAACTTTCTTTAGTGTTGATATTTTGAAAGACATGGTTGCTTGTTGACATGCTTGAGTATTGAAGTCATTATGTTAAAACTAGACTATTGCTTTGAATCATTTACAAGTCCAAATGTCCATGCTATAAACAAGAAAAGAATATGATGAACATGTTAGGCAACACTCCACATCAAAAATTCTGTTTTTATCATTTACCTACTCGAGGACGAGTAGGAATTAAACTTGGGGATGCTTATACGTCTCCAACGTATCTATAATTTTTGCTTGTTCCATGCTGTTATATTATCATTCTTGGATGTTTTACAATCATTTTATTACAACTTTATATCATTTTTTGGGACTAACCTATTGACATAGTGCCAAAGTGCCAGTTGTTGTTTTTGCTTTTTTTTACTTCGCAGAAAATCAGTACCAAATGGAGACATAACGCTGCGGGGATTTTTGTGGATTTTTTACGGACCAAAAGAAAGAAGATGGGCCAAAGAACACCAGAAGAGGGGGCCCAGGGTGGCCAACCCCCACCAGGGTGCGCCAGAGGCCCCCTGGCGCGGCCTGGTGGGTGCTGGGCACCTCAGGCACCCCCTCAACCGACTATCGTGCCTATAAATTCCCAGAAAATCCAAAAACCCTAGAGGAGTCGACGAAACATAATTCCAGCAGCCGCAAGTTCCAGAACCGCGAGATCCAATCTAAACACCATCACAGAGGGGTTCATCTTCCTCATAGGTGCCTCTCCGATGATGCGTGAGTAGTCCATAGACCTACGGGTCCGTAGGCAGTAGCTAGATGGCTTCTTCTCTCTCTCTTATGATTCTCAATACAATGGTCTCTTGGAGATCTATTTGATGTAAACGTTTGCGGTGTGTTTGTTGGGATCCGATGAATTTTGAGTTCATGATCAGTTTCTATCCATGAATATTATTTGAGTCTTCTTTGATCTCTTATATGCATGATTACTTATAGCCTCGTATTTCTTCTTCGAATCTTTGGTTTAGTTAGGCCAACTAGATCGATTTTTCTTGCCATGGGAAGAGGTGCTTTGTGATGGGTTCGATCTTGCGGTGTTCTTTCCCAGTGACAGAAGGGGCAGCAAGACACGCATGTATCGTTGCTATTAAGGATAACAAGATGGGGTCTATTCCTACATGAATAGATCTTGTCTACATCATGTCATCGTTCTTATTGCATTACTCCGTTTTGCCATGAACTTAATACAATAGATGCATGCTGGATAGCGGTCGATGTGTGGAGTAATAGAGGTAGATGCAGGCAGGAGTCGGTCTATCTATCTTGGACGTGATGCCTTTATAATGATCATCGCCTTGGATATCGTCATGACTATTCGATTTTCTATCAATTGCCCAACAGTAATTTGTTCACCCACCGTGCGCTATACTCATGAGAGAAGCCACTAGTGAACCCTACGGCCCCCGGGTCTACTTTTCCTATCATATTGCTTTCCGATCTACATTTTTTGCAATCTTTGTTTTCAGATCTACAAAACCAAAAACCCAAAAATATATTGCTGCATATTTACTCTTTTTATTTGTGTTCTTGAGAGATCTATCTCTCCTATCTATCACTACCTAATCTATCTTTTTACCGTAGAGAGATTGACAACCTCTCTTTCGCGTCGGGTTGCAAGTATTTGTTGTTTGTGTGCAGGTGCTGCTTATTGGGTGGTGGTGATCCTCCTACTGGTTTGATAACCTTGGTTTCATAACAGAGGGAAATACTTACCGTCGCTGTGCTGCATCATCCCTTCCTCTTTGGGGAAATACCGACGCAGTCCAAGCCACATCACGTCTCAACGGACTTATATGGTGCCCTATTTAAATTGAATGCAGCTGTCTCTAACGCATAACCCCAAAATGATAGTGGCAAATCGGCAAGAGACATCATAGAACGCACCATATCCAATAAGGTTCGATTACGACATTCGGACACACCATTACGCTGTGGTGTTCCAGGTGGCGTCAACTGTGAAACAATTCCACATTGTCTTAAGTGATTGCCAAACTCATAACTCAGATATTCTCCTCCTCGATCTGATCTTAGGAATTTAATCTTCTTGTTATGATGATTCTCAACTTCACTCTGAAATTGCTTGAACTTTTCAAACGTTTCAGACTTATGTTTCATTAAGTAAATATACCCATATCTACTTAAGTCATCGATGAAGGTGAGAAAATAACGATATCCACCGTGCGCCTCAATGCTCATCGGACCACACACATCAGTATGTATGATTTCCAACAAGTCACTTGCCTGTTCCATTGTTCCAGAGAACGGGGTCTTAGTCATCTTGCCCATGAGGCATGGTTCACATGTGTTAAGTGATTCAAAATCAAGTGACTCCAAAAGTCCATCAGCATGAAGTTTCTTCATGCGTTTTACACCAATATGACCTAAGCGGTAGTGCCACAAGAAAGTGGTACTATCATTATCAACTCTACATCTTTTGGCATCAATGTTATGAACATGTGTATCATCACTATCGATATTCAATAAGAATAAACCCCTCACATTGGCTACATGACCATAAAAGATATTACTCATATAAATAGAACAACCATTATTCTCTGATTTAAATGAGTAACCGTCTCGCAATAAACAAGATCCAGATATAATGTTCATGCTTAACGCAGGCACTAAATAACAATTATTCAGGTTCATCACTAATCCCGATGGTAGTCGAAGAGCGAGTGTGCCGATGGCGATCACATCAACCTTGGAACCATTTCCCACGCGCATCGTCACTTCGTCCTTTGCCAGCCTCCGTCCATTCCGTAGTTCCTATTTTGAGTTGCAAATGTGAGCAACCGAACCGGTATCAAATACCCAGGCACTACAACGAGAGTTGGTAAGATACACATCAATAACATGTATATCATATATACCTTGTTTGGTGTTGGCCGCCTTCTTGTCGGCCAGATACTTGGGGCAGTTCCGCTTCCAGTGGCCAGTTCCCTTGCAATGAAAGCACCCAGTTTCTGGCTTGGGTCCAGCCTTGGGTTTCTTCACGGGAGGGGCAACTGCTTTGCCACTCTTCTTGGAGTTACCCTTCTTGCCCTTGCCATTCTTCTTGAAACTAGTGATTTTATTGACCATCAACACTTGATGCTCCGTCTGGATTTCAGACTCAGTGACTTTCAGCATCACAAACAGCACGGCAACTGACTTGTTCATCCCTTGCATGTTATAGTTCAACACAAAGCTTTTGTAGCTAGGTGGCAGTGATTGAAGAACTCTGTCAGTGATCACCTCCGGCGGGAGTGGCATTCCCAACTCAGCCAGACGGTTGGAATACCCAGACATTCTGAGTATGTGTTCACTGACAGACCCGTTCTCCTCCATCTTGCAAGCATAGAACTTATCGGAGGTCTCATACCTCTCGATCCGGTCATTCTTTTCAAAGATAAACTTCAACTCCTAGAACATCTCATATGCTCCATGACGTTCAAAACACCTTTGAAGTCCCGGTTCTAAGCCATACAACATAGCACACCAAACTATTGAGTAATCATCCGAACGCGACTGCCAAGCGTTCACAACATCTGCAGACGACACTAGAGCGGGTGGCTCACCGAGCGGTGCATCAAGGACATAAGCCTTTTGGGAAGCCGTGAGGATAATCCTCAGATTACGGGCCCAATCTACAAAGTTACTTCCATCATCTTTCAGCTTGGCTTTCTCTAGGAACACATTGAAATTCAAGGGAACTACTGCGCGAGCCATTGATCTACAACATAAATTTGCAAAGACAACTTAGACTATTGTTCAAGATAATGAGTTTAGTTAATCATATTACTTAAAAACTCCCACACAAATTGACATCCCTCCAGTCATCCGAGTGCTACATGATCCAAATTCACCAACCCAAGTCCGATCATCACGTGAGATAAGGTGGTTTCAATGGTGAACATCTCCATGTTGATCATATCTACTATATGACTCATGTTTGAGCTTTCGGTCTCTTGTGTTCTGATGCCATGTCTATACATGCTAGGCTCGTCAAGTTTAACCCGAGTGTTCCGCATGTGCAAAACTGGCTTGCGCCCGTTGTATGCGAACGTAGAGTCTATCGCACCCGATCATCACGTGGTGCCTCGAAACGATGAACTTTTGCAACTGTGCACACTTGGGGAGAACACAATTTTATCTTGAAATTTAGTGAGGGATCACCTTATAATGCTACCGTCGTCCTAAGCAAAATAAGATGCATAAAAGGATTAACATCACATGCAAATCATAAGTGACATTATATGGCCATGAACTTGTGCTTTTGATCTCCATCTCCAAAGCACCGGCATGATCTCCATGTTCACCGACATGTCACTTATGATTTGCATGTGATGTTAATCCTTTTATGCATCTTATTATGCTTAGGATGACGGTAGCATTATAAGGTGATCCCTCACTAAAATTTCAAGATAAAATTGTGTTCTCCCCGAGTGTGCACCGTTGCGAAAGTTTGTCATTTCGAGACACCACATGATGATCGGGTGTCATAGACTCTACGTTCACATACAATGGGTGCAAGCCAGTGTTGCACATGCGGAACACTCGGGTTAAAGTTGACGAGCCTAGCATGTACAGACATGGCCTCGGAACACAAGAGACCGAAAGGTCGAACATGAGTCATATAGTAGATATGATCAACATGAAGATGTTCACCATTGAAACCACCTCATCTCACATGATGATCAGACTTGGGTTGGTGAATTTGGATCATGTGACACTCGAATGACCAGAGGGATGTCAATTTGAGTGGGAGTTTTTTAAGTAATATGATTAATTGAACTCATTATCATGAACATAGTCAAAGTGACTTTGCAAATTATGTTGTAGATCAATAGCTCGCGTTGTAGCTCCCCTGTTTTTATACGTTCCTAGAGAAAATAGAATTGAAAGATGATGGTAGCAATAATGCGGATTGGGTCCGTGATCTGAGGATTGTCCTCATTGCTGCACAGAAGGCTTATGTCCTTAATGCACCGCTCGGTGCGCCACCCCCTCAAGCTTCGTTTGTAGATGTTGTGAACATCTGACAGGCACGTTCTGATGACTACTTGATAGTTCAATGCGTCATGCATTACGGCTTAGAATTGAGGCTCCAAAACGTTTTGAACATCACGGAACATATGAGATGTTCTAAGAGCTGAAATTGGGATCTGCTACTTCTTGAGCTTGCGTTGGTTTTCCCTTGAAGAGGAAAGGGTGATGCAGCAAAGTAGATAAGTATTTCCCTCAGTTGTTGAGAACCAAGGTATCAATCCAGTAGGAGGTACAAGCAAGGCCCCAATCTTTGCACCTACATAAACAATCAAACACTTGCACCCAACGCTATAAAGGGGTTGTCAATTCCTTCACGGTTACTTGCAAGGATGAGATCTGATAGAGATAGATATAAAAGATTACTAAAATGAAAAGTAAAATAAAAGTAAAAATATTGCAGCAAAGTATTTTTGGTAATTTTGTTTTATAGATCTGAAAATATAATATGGAAAATAGACCCGGGGGCCATAGGTTTCACTAGAGGCTTCTCTCTTGAAGGAAAATAATACGGTGGGTGAACAAATTACTGTCGAGCAATTGATAGAAAAGCGCATAGTTATGACGATATCCAAGGCAATGATTATGCATATAGGCATCACGTTCGTATCAAGTAGACCGAAACGATTCTGCATCTACTACTATTACTCCACACATCGACCGACTCCTGCCTGCATCTAGAGTATTAAGTTCATGAAGAACAGAGTAACGCATTAGGTAAGATGGCATGATGTAGAGGGATAAACTCAAGCAATATGATGAAAACCCCATCTTTTTACCCTTGATGGCAACAATACAAATACGTGCCTCGCTACCCCTACTTTGTCACTGGGTGAGGACACCGCAAGATTGAACCCAAAACTAAGCACTTCTCCTATTGCAAGAATTACCAATCTAGTTGGCCAAACCAAACCAATAACTCGAAGAGACTTGCAAAGATATGAAATCATGCATATAAGAATTCAGAGAAGATTCAAATAATGTTCATAGATAAGCTGATCATAAATCCACAATTCATCGGATCTTGACAAACACACCGCAAAAGAGTATTACATCGAATAGATCCCCATGAAGATCATGGAGAACATGGTATTGAAGAACATAGAGAGAGAAGAAGCCATCTAGCTACTAGCTATGGATCCGAAGGTCTGAGGTGAACTACTCACGCATCATCGGAGGGGCAATGGAGTTGATGTAGATGCCCTCCGTGATCGAATCCCCCTCCGGCAGATTACCGGAAAAGGCCCCAAGATGGGATCTCACGGGAATAGAGGCTTCCGGCGGCGGAAAAGTATTATCGTGGCTCTTTTTGGTATTGGGATAATATTTGGGAATTTATAGGAGGAAGATTAGGGTTAGGAGGCCTGCAGGGGGGCCACACGCCAGGGGGGTGTGCCCCCCTAGGGCGCGCCCTGCAGGCTTGTCGTCTCCCGGCAGGTCTCCTGCCCCCCTCTCCAAGTCTGGTAGGTTTCTTCTGGTCCAAGAAAAATCATATCGAAGATTTTATTCCGTTTGGACTCCGTTTGATATTCCTTATCTGCAATAGTCAAAAACAAGGAAAAAACAGAAACTGGCACTGGGCTCTAGGTTAATAGGTTAGTCCCAAAAATAATATAAAATAGCATATTAATGCATATAAAACATCCAAAACAGATAATATAATAGCATGGAACAATCAAAAATTATAGATACGTTGGAGACGTATCAAGATCTCAGGCTCGTGCCCGTGTTGAGAGGTATGAGACCTCCAACAAGATTCTTTGCCTGCAAGATTTAGGAGAATAGCTCAATCGGTGAGCATGTGCTCAGATTGTCTGGGTGCTACAATCGCTTCAATCGAGTGGGAGTTGATCTTCCAGATAAGATAGTGATTGATATAGTTCTCCGAGTCACTGCCATAAAGCTACTAGAGCTTCGTGATGAACTATGAAATGCCAGGGATGGAAATCTCCGAGCTATTCGCGATGTTTGACACCGCGAAGGTAGAAATCAGGAAGGAGCATCAAGTGTTGATGGTTAGTAAAACCACTAGTTTCGAGAAGGGCAAGGGCAAGGAGGGAAACTTCATGGATGGCAAGCCAGTTGCTGCTCCAGTAAAGAAACCCAAGGTTGAACCAAACCCGAGACTGAGTGCTTCTATTATGAGGAGAACGGTCGCTGAAGCGGAACAACCCTAGATACTTGGTAGATAAGAAGGCTGGCAACATCAACGGAAGTATATTTGATATACGTATTATTAATGTGTACCTTACTAGTACTCCTGGTAGCACCTGGGTATTAAGATACCGGTTTAGTTGCTAATGTTAGTAACTCGAAATAAAAGCTATGGAATAAACAGAGACTAGCTAAGGGCGAGGTGACGATGTGTGTTGTAAGTGTTTCCAAGGTTGATGTGATCACCATCGCACGCTCCCTCTACCTTCGGGAATAGTGTTGAGCCTAAATAAATGTTATTTGGTGTTTGTGTTGAGCATGAACATGATTGGATCGTGTTTATTGCAATACGGTTATTCATTTAAGTCAGAGAATAATGGTTATTCTGTTTACATGAATAATACCTTAAATGGTCATGCACCCAATGTGAATGGTTCATTGAATCTCGATCGTAGTGATACACATGTTCATAATATTGATGCCAAAAGATGCAAAGTTAATAATGATAGTACCACATACTTGTGGCACTGCCGCTAAAGGTCATATTGGTGTGAAGCGCATGAAGAAACTCCATGCTGATGGATCTTTTGACTCACTCGATTTCGAATCGGTTGAGACATGGGGACCATGCCTCATGGGCAAGATGACTAAGACCCCGTTTTCTGGTATGATGGAGCGGGCAAGTGACTTATTGGAAATGATACCTGTTGATGTATGTGATCCAATAAGTGTTGAAGCATGCGGTGGATATCGTTATTTTCTTACCTTCACTGATGATTTGTGTAGATATAGGTATATTTACTTAATGCAACACAAGTCTGAAACGTTTGAAAAGTTCAAGCAATTTCAGAGTGAAGTTGAAGATCATCGTGACAAGAAGATAAAATGTCTACGATATGATCGTGGAGGTGAATATCTGAGTTACGAGTTTGGTATGCAACTTAAGACAATGTGGAAATTGTTACACAACTCACGCCACCTGGAACACCATAGTGTGATGGTGTGTCCGAACGTCGTAGTCGTGCTCTATTGGATATGGTGCGTACTATGATGTCTCTTATCGTTTTGCCACTATCGTTTTGGGGTTATGCATTAGAGACAACTACATTCACTTTAAAATAGGGCACCATCTAAGTCCATTGAGATGACACCATATGAATTTTGGTTTGGCAGAAACCTAAGCTGTTGCTTCTCAGAGTTTGGGATTGCGATGCTTATGTGTGATAAGCTCGAACCCAAAGCGGAAAAGTGCATATTCATAAGATACCCTAAGGAAACAGTTGGGTATACCTTCTATCTCAGATCCAAGGGCAAAGTGTTTGTTGCTTAAAACGGGTCCTTTCTTGAGAAAAAGTTTCTCTCGAAAGAATTGAGTGGGAGGAAGGTAGAACTTGATGAGGTTATTGAACCGTCACTTCAGTTGGATGGTAGCACGACGCAGAAAGATGTTTCTGTGGCGCGTACACCGAACGAAGAGGAAGTTAATGATGATGATCATGACACTTCGGATCAAGTTACTACCGAACCTCGTAGGCCGAGAAGAACTCGTACCGCCTCTGAGTGGTACGTCAATCCTGTCTTGGAGGTCATGTTGTTAGACAACAGTGAACCTACGAGCTATGAAGAAGCGATGGTGGGCTCGGATTCCAACAAATGGCTAGGAGCCATGAAATCCAAGAAAGGATCCATGTATGAAAACCAAGTATGGACTTTGGTAGACTTGTCCGTTGAAAGGCAGGCCATTGAGTACAAATGGACCTTTAAGAAGAAGACAGACGCTGATGGTAAATGTCACCATTTATAAAGCTCGACTTGTCGCAAAGAAGTTTTCGACAAAGTTCAAGGAGTTGACTACGATGAGAATTTCTCACCCGTAGCGATGCTAAAGTATGTTGGAATTATATTAGCAGTTGCTGCATTTTTCGATTATGAAATCTGGCAGATGGATGTAAAAACATCGTTTCCTTAATGGTTTCCTTGAGGAAAGGTTGTATGTGATACAACCGGAAGGTTTTGTCAGTCCTAAGGATGCTAAAATGTAAGCAAGCTCCAGCAATCCTTCAGTGGACTAGAGCAAGCATCTCGGAGTTGGAATATACGCTTTGATGAGGTGATCAAAGTTTTTGGGTCTATACAAAGTTCATGAGAAACTTGTATTTACAATAAAGTGAGTGCGAGCACTATAGAATTTCTGATAAGTATATGTGGATGACATATTGTTGATCGGAAATGATGTAGAATTTCTGGAAAGCATAAATGGTTGTTTGAAAGGAGTTTTTCAAAGGAAGACCTGAATGAAGCTACTTAAATATTGGGCATCAGGATCTATAGAGATAGATCAAGACGTTTGATAAGACTTTCAATGAATACATACCTTGACAAGATTTTGAAAGAGTTCAAAATGGATCAGTCAAAGAAAGAGTTCTTGCCTGATTTGTAAGGTGTGGAGTTGAGTGAGACTCAATGCTCGACCACGGCAGAAGAAAGAGAAAGGACGAAGGTTGTCCCCTATGCCTTATCCATAGGCTCTATATAGTATGCCATGCTTTGTACCGCACCTAGAGTGTGCCTTGCCATGAGTCTGTCAAGGGGTACAAGAGTGGTCCAGGAGTGGATCACTTGACAGCGGTCAAAATTATCCTTAGTAATTAGAGGACTAAGGAAATGTTTCTTGGTTATGGAGGTGATAAAGAGTTCGTCGTAAAGGGTTACGTCGATGCAAGCTTTGACACCTATCCGGATGACTCTGAGTAGCAATCCGGATACGTATAGTGGAGCAGCCGTTTGGAATAGCTCCAAGTGGAGTGTGGTAGCATCTGCAGTATGACAAATAGATTTGCAAAGAACACACGGATCTGAATGTTGCAGACCGTTGACTAAAACCACTCTCACATGCAAAACATGATCGAACCCCATAACTCATGGGTGTTAGATTCATAACAATGTAAATCACATAGCAATGTGAGCTAGATTATTGACTCTAGTGCAAGTGGGATACTGTTGGAAATATGCCCTAGAGGCAACAATAAATTAGTTGTTATCATATTTCCTTGTTTATGATGATCGTTTATTATCCATGCTATAATTGTATTGATTGGAAACTCGGATACATGTGTGGATACATAGACAACAAAGTGTCCCTAGTAAGCCTCTACTAAACTAGCTCGTTGATCAAAGATGGTCAAGGTTTCCTAGCCATAGACATGAGATGTCATTTGATAATGGGATCACATCATTAGGAGAATGATGTGATGAACAAGACCCAAACTATAAACATAGCATATGATCGTGTCAGTTTATTGCTATAGTTTTCTGCATGTCAAGTATCTGTTCCTATGACCATGAAATCATGCAACTCACTGACACTGGAGGAATACCTTGTGTGTATCAAACGTCGCAACGTAACTGGGTGACTATAAAGATGCTCTACAGGTATCTCCGAGGGTGTCTGTTGAGTGGGCATGGATCAATACTGGGATTTGTTACTCCGTGTGACGGAGAGGTATCTCAGGGCCCACTCGGTAATACAACATCACAATAAGCCTTGCAAGCAAAGTGACTAAAGTGTTAGCCACAGGATCTTGTATTTCGGAACGAGTAAAGAGACTTGCCGGTAACGAGATTGAACTAGGTATGGATATACCGACGATCGAATCTCAGGCAAGTAACATACCGAAGAACAAAGGGAACAACATACGGGATTAACTGAATCCTTGACATAGAGGTTCAACCGATAAAGATCTTCATAGAATATGTAGGAACCAATATGGGCATCCAGGTCCAGCTATTGGTTATTGACCGTAGAGGTGTCTCGGTCATGTCTACATAGTTCTCGAACCCGCAGGGTCTGCACACTTAACGTTCGGTGACGTTTCGATAGTATTGAGATATATGTGTTGGTGACCGAAGGTTGTTCGGAGTCCCGGATGAGATCCCGGACGTCACGAGGAGCTCCGGAATGGTCCGGAGGTAAAGATTTTTATATAGGAAAGTGGTATTTGGGTTCCGGAAAAGTTTCGGGTATTTCCGGTAGTGTACCGGGAGTGACAAATGGGTTCCGGGGGTCCACCGGGTGGGGCCCACCCACCCCGGGGAGCCACATGGGCCCAAGAGGTGGCGCACCAGCCCCTAATGGGCTGGGGAACCGACCCCATAAGGGCCCATATGCCCAAGAGGGAAAAAAAGGTGGAGATAGGAAGGAATAGGACTCCTTCCTAATATGAATCCACTTCCTAGTAGGAAGTGGATTGGACTCCTCCTTGCCCTGGTTCGGCCGACCCCTAGTGGAAACCCTAGGGAGGCTTGCTCCTCCCTCTCCCTCCTATATATACTAGAGGAATAGAGCCCCAATATACATGGCCACGTGCTAGTTCTCTACTCTCTAGTTCCTCCACCAAATAGATTCTGGTACTGCTTAGGCGAAGCCCTGCCGGGATGACTCCACCACCACCACCACGCCGTCGTGTTGCTGGAGATCTCATCTACCTCTCCGCCCCCTCTTGATGGGTCAAGAAGGCGGAGATCGTCATCGAGCTGTACGTGTGCTGAACGCGAAGGTGCCGTCCGTTCGGCGCTAGATCGGGATGGATCGTGATTGGATCGCGGGACGGCTTGCGATTTGGATCGCGAAGACGTTCGACTACATCAACCGCGTTTCTTAACGCTTCCCGCTTAGTGATCTACAAGGGTATGTAGATCCACTCTCCCTCTCATAGATGCTCATCACCATGGATAGATCTTGCGTGTGCGTAGGAATTTTTTTGTTTCCCATGCAATGTTCCCCAACAAGTTCCGCCTCGAGACGGCGGCGCTTCGTCTCGAAAGTCCTCCTCTGATTTTTTCTAGGTCAAGAGAGACCTTATACCAGAAGATGGGCACCGGAGGTGGGCCAGGCTGAGCACAACCCATCAGGGCGCGCGCCCTAGTGGGTTGTGCCCACCTGGGGGGCCTCCTCCGGTAGTTTCTAGCTCCAGTATTTTTTATTAAATGTAAAAATAATCTCCGTAAAATTTCAGCTTCATTGGAGTTCTGCAGAATAGGTATCTCTGACGTGCTTTTCTTAGGTCCAGAATTCCAGCTGTCGGTATTCTCCCTCCTTGCATATTATGAGAGAAAAGGCATTAGAATCACTCCCCAAAGCATTATTATTCAACAAACCAAAGTAAATAACAGTAGGAAATCATGATGCAAAATGGACGTATCAACTCCCCCAAGCTTAGACCTTGCTTGTCCTCAAGCGAAAGCCGATATTGAAAAGCATGTCCACATGGTTTGAGAGAGAGGTGTCGATAAAAACAAAATACGGACATAGAAGCATCATGCTTATTATCATAACAGCAATAAACTCTAACATAGGAATTTATTTCAATACATTTTTATCATATAACTTCTCATGAACAAGTAACAATTCATCACAACATAGAAGTATGAAGCATAAACCTTATTGGGAATCAACAAACTATGTTCTCAGTCAACTTTGCAACTACAATTCATCATATTTTCAGGAAGGGTCTCATGTCGGAGCCTTTTGGCAAGTCCACATACTCAACCATCATTTAGTCTTCTATGATTGCTAACGCTCACGGCATACCCATGAACAAAAAGTTTCAACCGGACACGTAGGAAGATAGGGGCTTATAATTTTGCCTCCCAACTCACTCACATCAAGGGTGATGTCAACAATAATAACTCATGCTAACCCATATCCAACTGGATATATGTGCCTAGATCTTTCCTCACCACATGATGCTTGCAAAAGAAAAAGTAAAACGGAATAGGGAAGAATACTTTGACTCTTGCATAAAAGTAAGTGCATAAAAGTAAAAGATAGGCCCTTCGCAGAGGGAAGCAGAGGTTTTCATGCGCTTATTGGTTTGTATGCCCAATCCCTTAATGTAAAAGAACGTCATGCTATATTGCCCCCTATGATAGCAACCTTTATTATGCAGTCCGTCGCTTTTATTATTTTGCCATCATAAGTTCGTATAACGCTCAATATTCTCTTACACTAATTGATCAAAACACTTTTAGAAGCAATTTTTATTGCCTTGTTGCACCGATGACAACTTACTTGAAGGATCTTTCTCGATCCATAGGTAGGTATGGTGGACACTCAAAGAAAGAGTTTGGTTTGGGTTTTTGGATGCACAAGTAGTATCTCTACTTAGTGCGGAATTTTTTGGCTAGCAAAGATATTGGGCAAGCACCACATGTTAAAGGATCTATGACAATATAACTTCTATGTGGATATGAACAAACATAAATCATTACGTTGTCTTCCTCGTCCAACGTCAACAATTTTGACATATAATATTTGATGGGGGCTCACAATCATAAAAGATGTCCAAGATAGTGTATTTGCATGTGAATCTTCTCTTCCCTTATTAATTCTTTCATGAATTGCATCATTGACCAATGCTATGTTTGTCAATCTCCAACAAATTTTACTACGTATACTTTTCCTTATGTGATGTCATTACTCGCCATAAGATTAGCATATGATTTTTTTGTTTCTTTTCCTTTATTTGATTGCAAGAAGAAAGTAGAGAGGCAAAAACTCAAGCTAAACTTTATTATATAACTTTCACTCGATTACATAGATAGATAGGCCACGGAACTAACACACGAAAATAGATCATACTAAAACTTCTATTCAACTAAAGCAAAGGGAAACTAAAGATCGAACTAAAATAGGTAAAGGTGAATAAAAGTGGTGGTGATACGATACCGGGGCACCTCCCCCAAGCTTGGCTTAAGCCAAGGGGAGTGCCCATACCCGTGTGCTCAAGTCTCCTTTGGTGGTGGTGATGAACAAGGTGGAGGTGTTGATGTAGGTGGTGGTGATATGATGTCACACTTTAGCTTCAAAAGATGCTCCAATTTGCGGATGACCCTCCTGAGGTTGTTGATGTGTTCTTGCAGCAAAATATTTTCACGGATGGGAAACTTATTCTGAACACGAACCGCTTTGAAAGCTCTAAAGGCTTCAATTTCAGTACGGTGAGATGACTGTAATAGGGTTGAAGGATATCCTCTTCCTCTTCCTCCTTTCCTGGCATGAATTGATCTCCTTCAGGGAGATGATCCACCATAGCATCCTTGTCCTTCTCCTCCTTGTTGGCTTCTTTCGGCTCCTCCCTCTTCAACTCTATCTTCATTAGCCAGGCATCTTCTTCCACGTTGTTTGGAGAGGGGGAAGACATGATGCCTAACTTGACAGATCTGATAGGAAAACAGCAAGAGACAAGAGGAGAGGATTTTTTCTACGATGCGGTGGTCAAAACAGTCGGTGGTATATATAGAGAATTTTTATTCTTGGGAAACAAGTATTTGGAAGGAAAACGGAGTCGGGAAGGCATCCGAGGTGGGCACAACCCACCAGGGCGCACCCAGGGGTGCCTGGCGCGCCCTGGTGTATTGTGCTCACCTCGATCACCTTCCAGTTTATTTATTTTATTTCCAAAATTCTAAAATATTCCAAAACTGACAAAAAATATTTTTGCGGATTTTTCGGAGTCCGTTTACTTACCGTATCACATACCTCCTATTTTTAAGTATTCTGGAGTGTTCCGGAAGGTTTCTTTTATGTGTTCCTCCGGTGTCATGGTTTGGATAACATTGCTTTCAACGTCAATAGGCGTACCTGAGATATAATGCTTAATTCTTTGTCCATTGACCACCTTCGGGTTAGTACCTTCGGCGTTATTAATCTTGATGGCTCCAGAACGATAAACCTCTTCGATAATATATGGTCCTTCCCATTTTAAGAGAAGCTTTCCTGCAAAAAATCTTAAACGAGAGTTGAACAAAAGAACATAATCTCCTATTTTGAATTCTTTTGTCATGCCATCTTTTTTACTTTTTCTTTGAATAGCTTGGCATTTTCATAGGCTTGGGTTCTCCATTCATCTAGTGAGCTAATATCAAATAACATCTTTTCACCGGCAAGTTTGAAATCATAGTTGAGTTCTTTAATTGCCCAAAATGCTTTGTGTTCTAATTCTAGAGGCAAATGACAAGCTTTTCCATATACCATTTTGTATGGAGACATACCCATAGGATTTTTATAAGCTGTTCTATAGGCCCAAAGTGCATCATCTAATTTCTTAGACCAATTCTTACGAGACCTATTGACAGTTTTTTGTAATATTAATTTTATTTATCTATTGCTAAGTTCAACTTGAGCACTAGATTGAGGATGATAGGGTGATGCAATTCTATGGTTAACATCATATTTAGCAAGCATCTTACAGAAGGCACCATGGATAAAATGTGAACCACCATCGGTCATTAAATATCTAGGGACTCCAAACCTCGGGAAGATAACCTCTTTAAGCATTTTAATGGAGATGTGGTGATCGGCACTACTAGTTGGAATAGCTTCTACCCACTTAGTGACATAATCAACTACAACCAGAATATGAGTGTACCCATTGGAGGAAGGAAAAGGCCCCATATAATCAAAACCCCAAATGTCAAATGGTTCAACAACAAGTGAATAATTCATAGGCATTTCCTGACGCTTACCGATATTACCAATCCTTTGACATTCATCACAAGACAAGACAAACTTACGAGCATCCTTGAAGAGAGTAGGCCAATAAAAACCAGATTGCAATACCTTATGAGCAGTTCTATCTCCCGCATGATGTCCTCCATAAGCTTCGGAATGACATTTCCGTAGGATTTGTTCCTGTTCATGCTCAGGTACACAACGTCTAATAATACCATCTACTCCTTTATAAAGGTGTGGGTCATCCCAAAAGTAATGTCTCAAGTCATAGATTTTTTTTCTCTTTTGTTGATATGTAAAGCTGGGTGGTATATATTTAGCGACAATGTAGTTAGCATAATCAGCATACCAAGGTGTGCGTTGTGAGACACTTATCACAGCTAGCTGTTCGTCAGGGAAACTATCATCAATAGGTAGTGGGTCATCAAGAATATTTTCTATCCTAGACAAATTGTCAGCTACGGAGTTCTCGGCTCCTTTCCTATCAACGATGTGTAAGTCATATTCTTGGAGCAAGAGAACCCACCTAATGAGTCTAGGTTTAGCATCTTTCTTTTCCATAAGGTATTTTATAGCAGCATGATCGGAGTGAACAATGACTTTGGAATCAACAATATAGGATCTAAATTTATCACAAGCAAACACAACTGCTAAAAATTCTTTTTCAGTAGTAGCATAGTTTCGTTGGGCACTATCTAGAGTTTTACTAGCATAATGGATAACATTCAACTTCTTATCAACTCTTTGTCCTAGAACAGCACCAACAGCATAATCACTAGCATCACACATAATTTCAAAAGGCAAGTTCCAATCACGTGGTTGAACGATAGGTGCAGAGGTTAAGGCTTTCTTGAGTGTTTCAAAGGCTTCCACACAATCATCATCAAAAACAAAAGGAATATCCTTTTGCAAAAGATTAGTAAGAGGCCTAGAAATTTTAGAGAAGTCTTTAATGAACCTCCTATAAAAACCAGCATGACCAAGGAAACTTTGAATACCTTTAATATCTTTAGGACATGGCATTTTCACAATTGCATCAACTTTAGCTTTATCCACCTCAATACCTCGTTCAGATATTTTATGCCCCAAGACAATGCCTTCATTAACCATAAAGTGGCACATCTCCCAATTCTAGACAAGATTAGTTTGTTCACATCTCTGCAAAACTCGATCAAGGTTGCTTAAGCAATCATCAAAAGAAGTTCCGTAAACGGAAAAATCATCCATGAAAACCTCCACAATCTTTTCACAAAAATCAGAGAATATAGTAGTCATACATCTTTGAAAGGTAGCAGGTGCATTGCATAAACCAAAAGGCATACGTCTATAAGCATAGGTTCCAAAAGGGCAAGTAAAGGTAGTTTTCTCTTGATCAGATTGTGACATAGGTATTTGAGAGAAACCAGAATATCCATCTAAGAAGCAAAAGTGTGTGTGCTTAGATAGTCTCTCTAACATTTGATCAATGAACGGTAGAGGGTAATGATCTTTTCTAGTAGCTTTATTTAATTTTCTAAATCAATTACCATTCTATAGCCAGTAACAATTCTTTGTGGAATGAGTTCATTCTTATCATTAGGAACAACGGTAATACCTCCTTTCTTAGGGACACAATGAACGTGACTTACCCATCTACTATCACCAATAGGATAGATTATACCTGCTTCCAGAAGTTTTAGTATTTCAGTTCTTACCACTTCCTTCATCTTAGGATTCAATCGCCGTTGGTGATCAACAACGGGTTTAGCATCAGGTTCCATATTGATCTTGTGCTGACATAGAGTGGGACTAATGCCCTTAAGATCATCAAGAGTATATCCAATAGCAGCCTGGTGCTTCCTTAGAATTTTCAATAATCTTTCTTCTTCATGTTCTGAAAGGTTAGCACTAATAATAATAGGATATATCTTTTTCTCATCAAGATAAGCATACTTCAAAGTGTCAGGCAATTGTTTCAATTCAAACACAGGATCACCTTTAGGTGGAGGAGGACCTCCAAGAGTTTCAATAGGCAAATTGTGTTTCAAGAGAGGTTGTTGTTCGAAGAAAATTTGTTCTATTTCATTTCTTTCACGCAAATGCATATCATTTTCATGGTCAAGCAAATATTGTTCTAATGGATCAGTAGGAGGCACGGCAATAGAAACAAGACCAATTATTTCATCCTCACTAGATAACTCTTTATCACGGGGTTGTCTACTAAACATGGAAAAATTAAACTAATGAGACACATTACCGAAACTGACACCGACAGTTTGTTTTTCACAATCTATCTTAGCATTGACGGTGCTCAAGAAAGGTCTCCCAAAGATAATGGGACAAAAGCCATCTTGTGGGGAACAAAGGACTAGAAAATCAGTAGGATATTTTACTTTCCCACACAAGACTTCAACATCTCTAACAATCCCAAGTGGTGTGATAGTGTCTCGATTAGCAAGTTTAATAGTGACATCAATGTCTTCCATTTCAGCGGTGCTATTTCATCCATAATTTCTTGGTATAAGGTAAAAGGGATAGCACTCACACTAGCACCTATATCACATAAACCATGATAGAAATGATCTCCTATTTTGACTGAAACAACAGGCAAGCCTTCTATGCGTCTATGTTTATCTTTTTCATCAGGTTTAGCAATTCTAGCAGCTTCATCACAGAAGTAGATAACATGCCCATCAATATTTTCTACCAAGAGATCTTTAACCATAGCAACACTAGGTTCTACTTTAATTTGCTCAGGGGGTTTAGGTGCTCTTATATTACTCTTACGAACCACAGTTGATACCTTAGCATGTTCCTTTATCCTAACAGGGAAAGGTGGTTTTTCAATATAAGTGGTTGGCACAACTGGATCAACATTGTAAAAGATGGTTTCTTCTTTAGCTATGACCGGTTCTTTAATTTCTTGTTTAATAGGGGGGTGATATTTAAACCACTTCTCCTTAGGGATATCAACGTGAGTAGGAAATGCTTCACAGAAAGAGGCTACTATCTCAGAGTCAAGTCCATATTTCGTGCTAAACTTGTGAAAAGTATCGGTATTCATAAAAGATTTAACACAATCAAATTCAAGCTTTATACCTGACTCATTACCTTCGTCGAGTTCCCAATCTTCAGAGTTGCATTTAATTATTTCTAAGAGATCCCACTTGAATTCAATAGTCTTCATCATATAAGAACCAGCACAAGAAGTATCGAGCATGGATTGATCATTATGAGAAAGCCGAGCATAAAAATTCTGAATGATAACTTCCCTCGGAATGTCATGATTGGGGCATGAATATAACATTGACTTAAGCCTCCACCAAGCTAGAGCGATAGTTTCTCCTTCACGAGGCCAAAAATTATATATATAATTCTGATCACGATGAACTAGATGCACGGGATAAAACTTTTGGTGAAATTCCAATTGCAAACAATTCCAGTTCCACGATCCAAGATCATCACATAGCCTATACCATGTCAATGCTTTTCCCTCCAAAGATAAAGGGAAAACCTTCTTCTTAACTTCATCTTCGGGTAAACCTGCAAGTTAAATAATCCACAAATCTCGTTCACATATAAAAGGTGCATACCAGGATGTTCAGTTCCGCCTCCTAGATAAGGTTTAGCAAGCAGTTGTTCTAGCATACCTGAAGGAATTTCATAAGTAACATTTTTAGTAGATGCTGTAGGTTGAGGGGTAACTAATTGTGGTTCCGGTCGGGGTGAAGATACCCCGAACAAACCCCTCAAAGGATTGTTCTCCATAGTAGCAAGTAGCAATAAATTTCAGCACGTAGTATAAGTTTTTCCTTACCGATTTCCACTTACCAAGAGCGCTTCACTCCCAGGCAACGGCGCCAAAAAAGAGTCTTGATGACCCACAAGTATAGGGGATCAATCGTAGTCCTTTCGTTAAGTAAGAGTGTCGAACCCAACGAGGAGCAGAAGGAAATGACAAGCGGTTTTCAGCAAGGTAATTTCTGCAAGCACTGAAATTGTAGGTAACAGATAGATTGACAGCAAGATAATTGGTAGCAAGCAACTAACGGTAACGGTAAACAAGTGCAGCAAGGTATCCCAATCCTTTTGAAGCAAAGGACAGGCCAGAACAATCACTAGTAATAGGCAAAGTGTTCTTGAGGGTACACGGGAATTTTGTCTAGTCACTTTTATCATGTTGGTTTGATTCGTGTTCGCTACTTTGATAATTTGATATGTGGGTGAACCGGTGCTAAGGTGCTGTTCTTACTTGAACTAACAACCTACTTATGATTAACCCCCTCGCAAGCATCCGCAACTACGAAAAAAGTATTAAGACAAAGTCTAACCTTAGCATTAAACATGTGGATCCAAATCAGCCCCTTACGAAGTAGCGCATAAACTAGGGTTTAAGCTTCTGTCACTTTAGCAACCGATCATCTAATAACTACTCCACAATGCATTCCCTTAGGCCCATGAATGGTGAAGTGTCATGTAGTCGACATTCACATGACACCATGTTCGCACACGAACACGCCAACGTGTACCCGCAGGGCCGGGGGTGATGCACCGCAACTCGCCCCGCAGGAGGCCGGCTCACAGCGCAATACGCAAGACAGTAAGCCGGCGCTTTTGAGACCAGACGCCCCAGTTCCTCGGGAGGGACCCCGTCGGAGGAAGCCGGCGACGATTGGCTGAACCGGGTCGATTCGCTCGCCCCCGGCTCGGTTGTCGATATCCGATGAACTTACGCAAAGTCGCTGAATAACGGAAGCATGAACAAGGGTTAAGGGGTAAAAAGTAGGTTGTATTGATATGTCGATTGTTTGCTTGATTCAATCGGCCATCACCTCTCACATATATATGAGGCGGCTGGACTTCCCGTGCAAGTAAGAGACTCCTACACGGATTACAAGTTACAATCAGAGTCGGTTTCAGCCTTAACTAGGTAAGTCACCCGCCAGGGCCGTCAAGGGCTCAGACTCTCTGTTGGGCCGGCTTACAGTGTGAGTCGCCGAAAGCATGGGCCAGCCTTGTTCTTTTGAGTCCATCCTTAGCTTCTCGCAGTCAGCTTTCCTTCTCCTGAGCCATAGAGCCGGCTTATAGACCCGACTTTCTGAGTCGCCCTTTGCTCTTGGCTTCCCGAGTTGCCCGTTGCTCCTGGCCCCCTGAGTCGCCCGTTGCTCTTCTGTGTTGACGCCAGTTCACTTCGCTTCGTAATCTGCCGCTTTGCTGATTAGCCGCCTTGCCGGGTCTCGATCTTGCCATCCTTTGATAACCCTGTGAACTGGGACATAACATGATCAACAGCCCTCGAATGACGCCGGCTCAATATGCTAGCGGCGGCTCATCGTCTTTGTCAGAGTCGCCGGTACTGTGAAGCCGAATCCATGATGAGCCGGCTTTGACCTTGAGCTGACTTCTGTCACCGGGTTACTGAGTTGTTGAGCCGATAACCGACCTCTCTGGGCGGCTGTATCTCTTCCACATTGGCCCCTCTCCAGCAGTGATCTTTGAGCCGTCGCTAGCCGAGTCATCACCACACCGGGTCACCTCCTGGGGCGGGTCATCAGCCTTGAATCGCCTCCTGCCAAAAATGAGTGCTAACATATGCCCCCTGTTTTCTAGCAGAGCTTGCGTGCTAGAAAATATTCCATGTAGGATTTTTGACTAAGGGCGATGCTTACGTTCATCGGCCATATGGTCTAAAGGCGATGTTTGTAGTCATCGGCCATAAGGTCTAAGGGCGATGTTTGTACTCATCGGCCATAACCACGATCTCCGGCGGATTGCCATACACTTGGGTGGAACTTCTTTAAATATTTTCCATTGATAGCTCGAGGTAGTAAGTCGCCCTCCAAAGTTTCCACCAAATAAGAGTTGCCGGGTGTTATTCTGGCGACTCGCAGCGGTCCTTCCCAACTTGGTGACCACTTGCCAAATTTCCGGCTTTTGGAGCCGACTGGTAGTATAACCTTCCACACTAAGTTGCCAACCTGAAAATCTTTGAGCCGGACTCTCTTATTGTAAGTCCTTGCCATCCGCAACTTTTCCTTCTCAATGTCCCTTAGAGCCTTTAATCGTTTGTCAGTCACACCGTCTAGGTTATCCATCATCAAGCCGTAGTAGTCATCAGCCGATAAATCGTTCTGCTTAGCAAACCTTAAGGCGGCCAAATTCACCTCAACTGGTAAGACGGCCTCTTGCCCATATACTAACTCAAAAGGAGTAACCATGGTAGCCCCATGCCTTGAGACCCGGTGAGCCCATAATGCTTCGGACAGCACCTCATGCCACCGCCTTGGGTGGTCCTTGACCTTTTTCTTAATCAACTTGATCAAGATCTTATTGCTAGACTCGGCCTGCCCATTGGCTTGAGCATAGTATGGAGATGAACTGAGCATCTTGATCCCCAGTGATTCGGCAAATTGTTTAACCTCCTTTGCCATGAAGGAAGTTCCTTGATCCGTGGTGAGAGTCTGTGGAATACCGAATCTGTGAACAATATGCTCAGTAATGAATTGAATTACCTCCTTGTGAGTCATGTTCCTGAGAGGTACTGCTTCAGACCACTTGGTGAAATAGTCTGTGGCAACCAGCACGAACCGATGCCCCTTTGATGAAGTCGAGTGAATCATGCCGATAAAGTCAAGCGCCCAACCCCGGAAAGGCCACGGTTTTATGATAGGATTGAGTTTGGAAGCCGGAACTAGCTGAATATCCCCAAACTTCTGGCAAGCCTCACACCCCTTGTAGTACTTGAAGCAGTCATTGATCATCGTCGGCCAATAAAATCCGGCTCGCCGGAGCATCCACTTCATCTTGTGAACCGACTGATGTGTTCCACATAAGCCGTCATGTACCTCTCCCATGGCGACTCTAGCTTGATCCTCGTCTAAGCATTTAAGCAGAAGATCATCAGCCGTTCGGCGGCATAAGTCGCCATTATCCAGTGTATACTTGAGAGCAAGTCGCCGAATGGCTCTGTCTGTTTTCTGACTCGGATCCTTCAGATAACTCACGATAGGTGCCCTCCAGTCAGAAATCCGGGTTGCCCCTTCCTCAGCAGCCGGTTTACTTGAGCCGGCCTCTTCCCTGTCAGCCGGCTTATCAGAGCCGCCCTTTTCTTTATCAGCCGGCTCATCTGAGCCGGTTTTTCCTGAGTCGGCAACAACTAGCATCGGCTTTTCTGCTATGAAGAACATGCCTCTGCCAACATGATAGCCTGATGCCTGTTGTGCTAACTCATTGGCGAGCCAATTATCCTGCCTAGACATGTGAGAGATAGAAAAATAATCCAGGTCCACTATAATGTCTAAGCATTTGTCAAGGTACATGTTGAGTGATTCGTCGTTGCACCGAAACACCTTTGCCACTTGTTGAACAATCAGCAACGAATCACCATATGCCTCGATATGAGAAACCCCTGCATTGACTAAAAGCTCGAGCCCGACTAGAAGTGCTTCATATTCGGCTTGATTGTTAGTACAAAAATAGTTAAGCCGGCAGGAGGCCTCAAATACAGTGCCGTGGGGTGAGATGTATGCAACACCGGCTCCTTGCCCATTCTTGCAAACTGAGCCGTCAAAATAGAGCCGCCACGGCTTAGCCGACACAACGTGTAAGCCGGCTTCTTGCTCCGGGTCAATCCGATGCTCAACAATAAAATCAGCTACGACCTGGCTTTTCACAGATTTGAGAGGTTCATAAGCCAAATCATACTCGATTAACCCATATGCCCACTTGCCGATCCACCCACTAAGAATCGGCCTCTGAATCATGTGTTTGAGAACATCGATCTGACCAACAACCTTACAGTCACTAGATAAGAGGTAGTGGCGTAGCTTTGTGCAGGCATAGTAAAGAGATAAGCATAATTTCTCCACAAAGCTGTATCTTGACTCGGCGTCTACCAAACGGCGGCTTAGATAGGTGATAACATACTCTTTTCCTTCGGCTTCCTGGGTTAAGGCGGCTCCTATCACCTTCTCTTCAGCAGCAATGTAGAGCCGACATGGCTGACCGTGAGCCGGCGCTCTCAGAACCGGAGGGGTTGATAAGCACGTCTTTATCCTTTCAAACGCCTCTTGCTGCTCTGCCCCCCAAGTGAATTCATCATCGTTCTTAAGCCGAAGAATATAAGTAAATGCATCGACTTTCCCAGACAGGTTAGCAATAAACCGCCTCAAATAATTGACCTTGTCGAGGAACTTCTGCATGTCTCTTTTGCAAGCCGGCGCCTGCACCTTTTGAATAGCTTTAACTTTTTCCGGGTCAACCTCTACGCCATGCTCATGTATGATGAAACCCAGAAACTTCCCAGCTGACACGCCAAAGGAACACTTCAACGGATTCATCTTGAGCCCATATTTTCTCATCCTCTCAAACGCCAGTCGTAAGTCGGCCAAATGATTTAACCCGCCGTCCGACTTAACCACCACGTCATCAATGTAGACTTCTAGTATGACTCCAAGAAGGTCATGAAATATTAAGTTCATCGCTCTTTGATAAGTAGCACCAGCGTTCTTTAATCCAAAGGTCATCACTACCCACTCAAATAGACCAACAAAGCCGGGGCAGCGAAATGCCGTCTTAGCCGAGTCCTCTTCGGCCATGAATATCTGGTTATATCCTGCGTTACCGTCCAAGAAGCTGATGATCTTGTGTCCTGAGGCTTCGTTGATAACCATATCGGCTATTGGCATAGGATACTCATCTTTGGGTGTAGCTCGATTTAAATCTCTGAAGTCTATGCATACCCTTATCTTTCCTGACCCCTTTTTCTCAACTGGGACGATGTTTGAAACCCACTCAGCATATTTACAGGGCCGGATGAACTTTGCTTGGATAAGCCGGCCGATCTCTTCCTTGACCCGGCCATATATCTGTGGATTGAACTTTCGAGCCAGCTGTTTGTAAGGTCTAAAGCCGGCTTTGATGGGCAACCGATGCTCAACGAGCTGGCGGCTTAACCCAGGCATCTCATGATACTCCCATGCGAAGCAGTCTGCATACTCTTTGATCAGGGCGACTAATTCCTGCTTATAACCGGCTTTCAGATTCCGGCTTATAAACGTCGGCCTTGGCACCGTGCCATCTCCAAGGTCCACTTCTTCAAGCGGGTCAGCCGACGTAAAGCCTTGCCCCAATTTGTCTAAGTCGCCAGACTCTTCAATAGTCTCAAACATATCGTTCCTGTTGGCCCGATACTTGTCAAGCCGGCTTTGGAGCCACTCGTCGTTGTTATCCATTCACTTGAGTTTGAGCCGGTTTTCACCAACCGGCTTTAGAGATACTGGCACAAATCCATCCCGGGTTGCACTCAGGAAGTCAAACCCGGACAAGTCACGCCCCGAAAGACATGTAGCAGTGCAGTGTTGCCAGTCAACTAGTGACTTGGCCAATGCAATGCAGGCCGAGTTATCGGCAGGGACGACTTCTACTTCATCGTCAACCCACTGAACAAGCTGTTGGTGCAGAGTAGACGGAACGCACTGGTTTGCATGCAACCAATCTCGTCCTAGTAGCACATTGTAGTTCCCTTGTACCTCAGCAACAAAGAAGGCAGTAGCCAGGGTCTTGCTTCCGACTGTAAGCTCTAGACTGATAACCCCTTTAGCCTCCACTCCTTCTCCGCCTTCAAACCCGTTGAGTACCATGTTCGTCTTCATCAAATCATCATCATCAAGTTGTAACTTTTTGAAGACCGAATAAGGCATCAGATTAACCACAGCACCGCCGTCAACCATCATCCTGGTAACCGGCTTCCCATTGATGTGCCCTCTGATATACAAAGGCTTGAGATGCTTAACTGGTTCCTCCGGCTTCTCGAAGATGACATTCTTGGGTCCAAAGTTAATCTGGGCGAATGAGCCGGTCTCGTCAACAGCGCGAAACTCATTAGGCAGATAGTATACCATGTTGATGTCTATGCTCATGTGAGTTGGCGTTCCTTCATAGTTCAGAAGCTCTTCATCATCTGCTGACTCGCCTGGCGGGTCACCCATGGCCGACTCTCCTGGGACTGGCGGTTCATCTGTCACGAGGCTTGGAAGTTCTTCGTCATCCGCTGATTCGCCAGATAGGTCCATGGCCGAGTCTAGGATTACCGACTCTCCCAGCATTGGTTCTGTTATTGCCGACTCATTCACCGCTGAATCCTCTGGGGTGAGCTGTGACATTGCCGGCTCATCAGTTGCCGGCTTATCGCTTGCCAGGTCTGCAGCTTCAACCTCATCAGCCCACGATGAATAAGTAACAGCCGGCATTTCAACCGCCTTTTTGCCCTTTTCCAACGTAAAGACTGGTACGCCAGGTGCTTGGGTCATGAGTTCTGTCGACTTAGGCACCCAGACTTGAGACCATATCATAGGACGATCCTTGTTAAAACCTGCATCCCTGAGCCGCTCAGCTTCTTCTGCAGCCTTCTCTTGATTCCTCAACCTTTGCAGTTTTCTCTTCTGCGTCTTGGTTAACCCAGCAGGGCACCATCTTGGTTGAGTGTATTTTCGGTCACGCGGCTTAGTCTGACTAGAGCTGGCTTCATGGTCATTGGCTGCACCGTTAGGCCCGATAACAAATATCGGTCTACCTTTTGCCGGTTCTACAACCGGCTCTTTCATCTTCAGTATTTGGCTGCCAATGGTAAGTGAGCCGCCAAATATTCTGCCCGTCATGCTTTCTGGCTCACCAGCCCTAGCAGCTTGCGGCTTGACACGCCACACCTTTCCTCTCTCTGGACCTGGCATATGCTCCTTGAGCCAGCTTGCTGGCCCTAGCCGGCTTTTGTCAAAAGTGCTTTTCAGAGGTGGCGTCTTTGCTACAGCCGGCTTAACGTACCGACCGAACTCTGCCGGTGACCTTGAACGCTTTCCATAGGGCCGGCTTGTGGTTGAGCCGGCTTGTCTGACATACTTGCTCATCAACATGTCAAAAGTCGGCTTAATGTGTTTGTACTTAGCATTAGCTGTGTTAACCCGCCACTGGCCGACTTCTGGGCTCTTCGGCTTAATGAACCGTTGCGGTGATCTGGGCGGCTCTTCCTGTTGCCCCCCGAGCGTAGGATTGCTGATGGTAATCTTGATAACCTCCTTGCCGCCGGGTTCTCGACTTATAGTCGCCTTCCTCCCAGTCCCCATGTTGCCGGCTTGCGTGTTCCTGGGCTCACCAACAACAACGTTAGCTTTGTTAGATGATCCGGCCGTCTCTGGCTGAATGAGTACCTTCTTTCCCTCCAGGTCTAGCGCGTTCATTGGGAACGGCTGTTGATCAATTGCCATGCTAGCAAAGCACAATCGTCCGTCATTAAGGGCCGATTGGATCTGCCGACGAACAACATTACAATCGTTAGTGGCATGAGAGAAAGAATGGTGATATTTGCAATAAGCCCGCCGCCTTATCTCTTCAAGCGGTGGTATGACATGATTGATCTTTATAATTTTGTCTTTCAACAAGGCATCAAATATTCTATCACACTTGCCTACGTCGAAAGTGCATTTAAACTCATCTTCCCGATTCTTACGAACCGGCTTAAGGTCATCACACACATAAGGTTTGGGTTTACCCGGCCAAACAAACTCAGCAGTGTAAATATCCGGTTCCTCGTCTGAGCCGGCACTTCCCTCAATGGTGTTAAGCCGGCTCCGGCTCACCCGATGTGAGTCTTTCGTCTCATTGGCCCGGCTCTCCTGAACCAGAGCCTTTTCTTGCACTTGGCCGACACTTAAGAACTCATACCCCTCTAATTTTTCTTTTAAGTGGGATCGTAAACCATTAAGTACTAAGTCGGCCGTATCTCTCTCAGTTATAGCTAAACTATAACACCGGTTTCTTGTGTTCCTAAACCTTTTGACATAGTCGGATACCGACTCGTCATGCTTTTGCTTAACCAATGTAAGGTGGGACAATTTTAACTCAATCTCTCCGCCAAAAAAGTGTTCATGAAACTTCCGCTCTAAATGAAACCAAGTATGTATGGAGTTAGGAGCTAAAGCAGAAAACCATGAAAAAGCAGTGCCGGTTAAAGATAATGAGAACAAGCGAACTTTATGATGCTCATGATTGGCTTCACCTAGTTTAGCCAAATATTGACTAATATGTTCCCATGTTGATTTATTATCCACCCCATTAAACTTAGAAA
The DNA here is from genome assembly GCA_039707655.1 of Elymus sibiricus. Taxonomy (NCBI): domain Eukaryota; kingdom Viridiplantae; phylum Streptophyta; class Magnoliopsida; order Poales; family Poaceae; genus Elymus; species Elymus sibiricus. Next base: position 122,665,368 of record CM077663.1, read on the forward strand.
ATTCTGGAACTCGGTAACCAGGGGGATAAGGTTGTAAGTCAAAATATTCGGGATAGGGTTTAGTATAATTTCTAGGTTTTAGCGTCACCCCGAATCTATCGTAAGCCATCTGGTCCAACTCACTCCTCAGCTTGGCCACGATATCGTCCAAGTTGGACGATTGAGCCGGCATAGTGGCTGAGTTGGTCATAGGGGCAGCTTGTGCCCAGAGAGCCGAATTTTGAGTCGGCACCGGCTCATCCCCAAAACGTACTGCTTGATCCGGCTGTCTAGCCGAATACGACATGCTTTGGATGGGAGTCGGACTTGGCAGCATAGGCACAAGTCGGTTATCTCTATTCTGGCTCATCGGCTGTAACTCCGATGGCCGGCTTAGCGGCGTGTTTTCTTTAGCCTTATCATGTTCCAGCATTAGATCATAAATACTATTTGTGCTTTGTCCAACATAGTACTGGATTTCGGCTAATTGCTCAGGAGTAAAGAGGCTATTGCTTACGGCGGGTTGGCTGATCTTGATGCTCAGAGGTACGTATTCTGGCTCTTTGATCGGTGAGATGACTCCTTGCCGATCCTTCTTGAGACTCGCCAGATATAGCTCCCGATCTGCTTCAGCCTGCTTCTACCGCAACACCTTGAACTCCTTGTCACGCTTCTTTTCCCAAGCCACCAAGCCTTGGCGTTGTGCTTCTGACAGCTCCTCAAGAGCCGGTTTGATGATGTTGTCAGTGCTAATGCCAGCGGAGTCGGTCTTAGAATTGGTCATTGCTGTCCAATTTTTAGATCGAATCGTCCCCAGCGGAGTCGCCAAAAAGTGTGTTCGCACACGAACACGCCAACGTGTACCCGCAGGGCCGGGGGTGATGCACCGCAACTCGCCCCGCAGGAGGCCGGCTCACAGCGCGATACGCAAGACAGTAAGCCGGCGCTTTTGAGACCAGACGCCCCAGTTCCTCGGGAGGGACCCCGTCGGAGGAAGCCGGCGACGATTGGCTGAACCGGGTCGATTCGCTCGCCCCCGGCTCGGTTGTCGATATCCGATGAACTTACTCAAAGTCACCGAATAACGAAAGCATGAACAAGGGTTAAGGGGTAAAAAGTAGGTTGTATTGATATGTCGATTGTTTGCTTGATTCAATCGGCCATCACCTCTCACATATATATGAGGCGGCTAGACTTCCCGTGCAAGTAAGAGACTCCTACACGGATTACAAGTTACAATCAGAGTCGGTTTCTAGCCTTAACTAGGTAAGTCACCCGCCAGGGCCGTCTTGGGCTCGGACTCTCTGTTGAGCCGACTTACAGTGTGAGTCGCCGAAAGCATGGGCCGGCCTTGTTCTTTTGAGTCCATCCTTAGCTTCTCGCAGTCAGCTTTCCTTCTCCTGAGCCATAGAGCCGGCTTATAGACCCGGCTTTCTGAGTCGCCCTTTGCTCTTGGCTTCCCGAGTCGCCCATTGCTCCTGGCCCCCTGAGTCGCCCATTGCTCTTCTGTGTTGACGCCAGTTCACTTCGCTTCGTAATCTGCCGCTTTGCTGATTAGCCGCCTTGCCGGGTCTCGATCTTGCCAGCCTTTGATAACCCTGTGAACTGGGACATAACATGATCAACAGCCCTCGAACGACGCCGGCTCAATATGCTAGCGGCGGCTCATCGTCTTTGTCAGAGTCGCCGGTACTGTGAAGCCGAATCCATGATGAGCCGGCTTTGACCTTGAGCTGACTTCTGTCATCGGGTTACTGAGTTGTTGAGCCGATAACCGACCTCTCTGGGCGGCTGTATCTCTTCCACATTGGCGCCTCTCTAGCAGTGATCTTTGAGCCGTCGCTAGCCGAGTCATCACCACACCGGGTCACCTCCTGGGGTGGGTCATCAGCCTTGAATCGCCTCCTGCCAAAAATGAGTGCTAACACACCACTAAGGGAATCACAACATACATATCATCAAAATATCGAACACATATCAAAGTCACATGATTACTTGCAACATGACTTCTCCCGTGACCTCAAGAACAAAGGTAACTACTCACAAATAATAAACATGCTCAAGATTAGAGAGGTATTGAATAGCATATTGTATCTGAACATATAATCTTCCACCAAATAAACCATATAGTAATCAACTACGCAAGGTAATCAACACTACTAGTCACCCACAGGTACCAATCTGAGGTTCCGGTACAAAGATTGAACACAAGAGATGAACTAGGGTTTGAGAGGAGATGGTGCTGTTGAAGATGTTGATGAAGATTGGCCTCCCAAAGATGAGAGGGGTGTTGGTGATGACGATAGCTTCGATTTCCCCCTCCGGGAGGGAAGTTCCCCCGGCGGAATCGCTCCGCCGGAGGGCAAAAGTGCTCCTGCCCAAGTTCCGCCTCGAGGCGGCGGCGCTTTGTCCCGAAAGTCCTCCTCTGATTTTTTCTAGGTCAAGAGAGACCTTATACCAGAAGATGGGCACCGGAGGTGGGCCAGGCTGAGCACAACCCATCAGGGCGCGCCTAGGGGGGCCTGGCGCGCCCTTGTGGGTTGTGCCCACCTAGGGGGCCTCCTCCGATAGTTTCCAGCTCCAGTATTTTTTATTAAATGTAAAAATCATCTCCGTAAAATTTCAGCTTCATTGGAGTTGTGCAGAATAGGTATCTCTGACGTGCTTTTCTTGGGTCCAGAATTCCAGCTGCCGGTATTCTCCCTCCTTGCATATTATGAGAGAAAAGGCATTAGAATCACTCCCCAAAGCATTATTATTCAAAAAAAAACAAAGTAAATAACAGTAGGAAATCATGATGCAAAATGGACGTATCACCGCGTATGATGTATCTAGCATGGAAAGTATTGTGAACTACTTTGTCGTTTTCGTTGACAGGAAAGGCATGCCACTAAAAATATTTTTCTCTCTCAATTTAAACTTTGAGCTCTGGCACCTCTACAAATCCCTACTTCCCTCTACGAAGGGCCTATCTATTTACTTTATGCAATTTTTATTTTTACTTTGAGTCTCCATCTTCTCTTATAAAGCACAAACTAGGGGGCACTATGATCGTACTTGAGCATTGGGTGTAGCTAATATTTGAGTGTGTTTCATGAATGGATCAATGATTGAGCATGATGGGCTAGGGATGACTTTCTTTAGTGTTGATATTTTGAAAGACATGGTTGCTTGTTGGCATGCTTGAGTATTGAAGTCATTATGTTAAAACTAGGCTATTGCTTTCAATCATCTAAAAGTCCAAATGTCCATGCTACAAAAGAAAACAATATGAGATGAACATGTTAGGCAGCATTCCACATCAAAAATTCTGTTTTTATCATTTACCTACTCGAGGACGAGTAGGAATTAACCTTGGGGATGCTGATACATCTCCAACGTATCTATAATTTTTGCTTGTTCCATGCTGTTATATTATCATTCTTGGATGTTTTACAATCACTTTATAGCAACTTTATATCATTTTTTGGGACTAACCTATTGACATAGTGCCAAAGGGCCAGTTGCTGTTTTTGCTTGTTTTTTACTTCGCAGAAAATCAGTGCCAAACGGAGTCCAATCACGACAAAACTTTTTGGAGATTTTTTTTGGACCAGAAGACACCCAGTGGGCCAAAGAAGGGCCAGAGAGGTGGGCTGTGGAGAGCACAACCCACCAGGGCACGCCCTGATGGGTTGTGCCCTCCACGAGGCCCCTCTCCACCGCCTCTGACGCCTATAAATACCCAAATATTCAGAAAACCCTAGGGGAGTCGACGAAAAACACATCCAGCCGCCGCAAGTTCCAGAACCTCGAGATCCAATCTAACACCATCACGGAGGAGTTCATCTTCTTCATAGGTGCCTCTCCGATGATGCGTGAGTAGTCCACCATAGACCTACGGGTCCGTAGGCAGTAGCTAGATGGCTTCCTCTCTCTCTTTTGATTCTCAAAACAATGGTCTCTTGGAGATATATTTGATGTAAACTTTTGCGGTGTGTTTGTTGGGATCCGATGAATTTTGAGTTCATGATCAGTTTCTATCCATGAATATTATTTGAGTCTTCTTTGATCTCTTATATGCATGACTACTTATAGCCTCGTATTTCTTCTTCGAATCTTTGGTTTAGTTAGGTCGACTAGATCGATTTTTCTTGCCATGGGAAGAGGTGCTTTGTGATGGGTTCGATCTTGCGGTGTCCTTTCCGAGTGACAGAAGGGGCAGCAAGGCACGCATGTATCTTTGTCATTAAGGATAACAAGATGGGGTCTATTCCTACATGAATAGATCTTGTCTACATCATGTCATCGTTCTTATTGCATTACTCCATTTTTCCATGAACTTAATACACTAGATGCATGATGGATAGCGGTCGATGTCTAGAGTAATAGTTGTAGATGCAGGCAGGAGTCGGTCTACTTATCTTAGATGTGATGCCTATATAATGATCATCGCCTTGGATATTATTATGATTATTTGATCTTCTATCAATTGCCCAACAAAAATTTGTTCACCCACCGTGTGCTATACTCATGAGAGAAGCCACTAGTGAAACCTACGGCCCGCGGGTCTACTTTTCCAACATATTGCTTTCCGATCTATCTTTTGCCACTTTTGTTTTCAAATCTATTATTCCAAAAAAAACAAAAATATATTGCTGCACTTTTTATTTGCTCTTTTTATTTTGTGTTCTTGAGAGATCTATCTCTCCAATCTATCATTACCTAATCTATCTTTTTACCGTAGAGAGATTGACAACCTCTCTTTCGCGTCGGGTTGCAAGTATTTGTTATTTGTGTGCAGGTGCTTCTTATTAGGTGGTGGTGATCCTCCTACTGGTTCGATACCTTGGTTTCATAACTGAGGGAAATACTTACCGTTGTTGTGCTGCATCGTCCCTTCCTCTTTGGGGAAATACCGACGCAGTCTCAAGCCATGTCAACCCACTACCTATTAATGATAGTTTTCCTGATGAACAGTTAGCTGCAATAAATGTTTCTCAAAACACTCCTTGGTATGCTGATTATGCTAACTACATTGTTGCTAAATATATACCACCTAGTTTCACATACCAACAAAAGAAAAAATTCTTCTATGATTTAAGACATTACTTTTGGGATGACCCGCATCTTTATAAAGAAGGGGTAGATGGTATTATTAGATGTTGTGTACCTGAGCATGAATAGGAACAAATCCTACGGAAAGGTCATTCCGAAGCCTATGGAGGACATCATGCGGGAGATAGAACTGCTCACAAGGTATTGCAATCTGGTTTTTATTGGCCAACTCTCCTCAAGGATGCCCGTAAGTTTGTCTTGTCTTGTGATGAATGTTAAAGAATTGGTAATATCGGTAAGCGTTAGGAAATGCCTATGAATTATTCACTTGTTGCTGAACAATTTGATGTTTGGGGTTTTGGCTATATGGGACCTTTTCCTTCCTCTAATGGGTATACTCATATTTTGGTTGCTGTTGATTATGTTACTAAGTGGGTAGAAGCTATTCCAACTAGTAGTGCTAATCATAACACCTCCATTAAAATGCTTAAAGAATTTATTTTTTCCAAGGTTTGGAGTCCCTAGATATTTAATAACTGATGGTGGTTCACACTTTATTCATAATGCTTTCTGTAAAATGCTCACCAAATATGATGTTCACCATAGAATTGCATCACCCTATCATCCTCAATCTAGTGGTCAAGTTGAACTTAGCAATAGAGAAATAAAATTAATATTACAAAAAACTGTCAATAGGTCCCGAAAGAATTGGTCTAAGAAACTAGATGATGCACTTTGGGCCTATAACAGCTTATAAAAATCCTATGGGTATGTCTCCATACAAAATGGTATATGGAAAAGCTTGTCATTTGCCTCTAGAGTTAGAACATAAAGCATTTTGGGCAATTAAAGAACTCAATTATGATTTCAAACTTGCCGGTGAAAAGAGGTTATTTGATATTAGCTCACTAGATGAATGGAGAACCCAAGCTTATGAAAATGCCAGACTATTCAAAGAAAAGGTTAAAAGATGGCATGACAAAAGAGTCCAAAAGCGGGAATTCAAAGTTGGAGACTATGTTCTTTTGTACAACTCTCGTTTTAGATTTTTTGTACGAAAGCTTCTTTCCAAATGGGAAGGACCCTATATTATCGAACAGGTTTATCGTTCTGGAGCTATCAAGATTAATAATGCCGAAGGTACTAACCCGAAGGTGGTCAATGGACAAAGAATTAAACACTATATCTCAGGTATGCCTATTAATGTTGAAAGCAATATTATCCAAACCATGGCACCGGAGGAACACATAAAAGAAACCTTTCGGAACACTCCAGAATCCTGAAAAAGAGTACGTACATGATACGGTAAGTAAACGGACTCCGAAAAATACGCAAAAATATTTTCTGTTAGTTTTGGAATATTACAAAAATTAGGAAAATAATAAATAAACAGGAAAGCAACCGAGGTGAGCACGATACACCAGGGCGCGCCTGCCCTCCCTGGCGCTCCCTGGTGGGTTGTGCCCCCCTGGGGCACCTTCCCGACTCCGTTTTCCTTCCATATTCTTGTTTCCCAGGATAAAAATCTTTATATATACCCCTGATTCATTTTACCACCGCATTGCAAAAAAATTCTCTGTTCTTGTTTCGTGCTGTTTTGCTATCAGATCTATCAAGCCAGGCATCATGTCTTCTCCCTCCTGCAATAACATAGAAGAAGATGCTTGTTGTTGAATATGGAGCTGAAGAGAGAGGAGCCAAAAGAAGCCAATAATGAAGACAAGGGCAAGGAAGCTATGAAGGATCAAGCTCAAGAAGGAGGGCAATCCATGCCAATAGAAGAGGAGGAAGAAGAAGATATCGTTCAACCTTATTACAATCATCTCACCCCCACTGAAATTGAATATTTTAGGGTTTTCGAAGTGGTTCGTGTTTAGAATAAATTTCTCACTCGTGAAAATATTTTGCTAGAGGAGCGCATCATCACCCTTCGGAGCATCATCCGCAAATTGGAGTACCTATTGAGGCTGAAGTGTGACACTTCATCATCACCACCTTCATCATCTTCACCACCAAAGGAGACTTGAGTACACGAGTATGGGCACTCTCCTTGGCTTGAGCCAAGCTTGGGGGAGATGCCCCGGTATCGTATCACCATCACTTTTATTTACCTTTACTTATTTTAGTTCGATCCTTAGTTCTTTCGTGATCTAGTTGAATAAAAGTTTAGTATGATCTATTTTCGAGTGCTAGTTTCGTGATCTATCTATCTATGTAATGGAGTGAGAGTTATATAATAAAATTTAGTTTGAGTTTTTGCTTCTTTACTTTCTTGTTGCAATCAAAATTAAAAGGAAATCAATGAAAAGGATCATATGCTAATCTTATGGTAAGTAATGACATCACATAAGGAAAAGTATAAGTGGTAAAATTTATTGGAGATTGACAAACATAGCATTGATCAATGATGCAATTCATGAAAGAATTAATAAGGGAAGAGAAGATTCACATGCAAATACACTATCTTGGACATCTTTTTATGATTGTGAGCCCCCATTAAATATTATATGCCAAAATTGTTGACGTTGGACAAGGAAGACAACGTAATGATTTATGTTTGTTCATATCCACATAGAAGTTATATTGTCATAGATCCTTCAACATGTGGTGCTTGCTCAATATCTTTGCTAGCCAAAAATTCCGCACTAAGTAGAGATACTACTTGTGCATCCAAAAACCCTAAACCCAAACTCATGTTTTGAGAGTCCACCATACCTACCTATGGATTGAGTAAGATCCTTCAAGTAAGTTGTCATCGGTGCTCTAAGGCAATAAAAATTGCTTCTAAATGTGTTTGATCAATTAGTGTAAGAGAAAATTGAGCGTTGTACGAACTTGTGATGGCAAAGTAATAAAAGCGACGGACTGCATAATAAAGGTTGCTATCATAAGGGGTAGTATGACGTGACATTCTTTTGCATTAAGGGATTTGGCATACAAACCAAAAAGCGCATGACAACCTCTCCCTCTGCGAAGGGCCTATCTTTTACTTTTATGTATTTACTTTTATGCAAGAGTCAAAGTATTCTCCCCTATTCCTTTTTACTTTTTCTTTTTGCAAGCATCATGTGGTGAGGAAAGATCTAGGCACATATTTCCAGTGGGATATGAGTGAGCATGAGTTATTATTGTTGACATCACCCTTGAGGTGAATACGTTGGGAGGTGAAACTATAAGCCCCTATCTTTCTATGTGTCCGGTTGAAACTTTTTGCTCATGGGTATGTTGTGAGTGTTAGCAATCATAGAAGATTAAATGATGGTTGAGTATGTGGACTTGCCAAAAGGCTCCGACACGAGACCCTTCCTAAAAATATGATGAGTTGTAGTTGCAAAGTTGACTGAGAACATAGTTTGTTGGTTTTCAATAAGGTTTATGCTTTATACTTCTATGTTGTGATGAATTGTTACTTGTTCATGAGAAGTTATATGATGAAGTTATATAATAAAAGTTATATGAAAAAGTCCTATGACAAAGTTTGTTGCTGCTATGATAATAAGCATGATGCTACTATGTCTGTATTTTGTTTTTATCGACACCTCTCTCTCAAACCATGTGGACATGTCTTTTGATATCGGCTTTCGCTTGAGGACAAGCGAGGTCTAAGCTTGGGGGAGTTGATACGTCCATTTTTCATCATGATTTCCTACTGTTATTTATAATGTTTTTATGCACAATAATGTTTTATGGAGTAATTCTAATGCCTTTTCTCTCATAATATGCAAGGTTTGCACAAAGAGGGAGAATGCCGGCAGGTGGAATTCTGGACCATCAAAAGCATTTCAGAGACACCTATTCTGCACATCTCCAAATAAGCTGAAACTTCATGGAGAATTATTTTGAAATGTATAAAAAATACTGGAGCAAATAACTACCGGAGGGGGGCCACCTGGTGACCACAAGACAACAGGGCGTGCCCTGGTGGGTTGTGGCCAGCCCGGCCCACCTCCGGTGTCCATATTCTGGTACTTAAGGTCTTTTGACCTAAAAAATCACGAGGGGACTTTAGAGACGGAACGCCGCCTCTCGAGGCGGAACTTGGGCAGGAGCACTTTTGCCCTCCGGTAGAGCGATTCCGTCGGGGGAACTTCCCTCCCGGAGGGGGAAATCGAAGCCATCGTCATCACCAACAACCCTCACATATTTGGGAGGACAATCTTCATCAACATCTTCAACATCGCCATCTCCTCTCAAACCCTAGTTCATCTCTTGTGTTCAATCTTTGTATCGGAACCTCATATTGGTATCTGTGGGTGACTAGTAGTGTTGATTACATCTCGTAGTTGATTACTATATGGTTTATTTGATGGAAGATTATATGTTCAGATCCATTATGCTATTTAATACCCCTCTGATCTTGAGCATGAATATCATTCGTGAGTAGTTACCTTTGTTCTTGAGGTCACGGGAGAAGTCATGTTGCAAGTAATCATGTGAAGTTGATATGTATTCGACATTTTGATGATATGAATGTTGTGATTCCCTTAGTGGTGTCATGTGAACGTCGACTACATGGCACTTCACCATCTTTGGACCTAAGGTAATGCATTGTGGAGTAGTTATTAGATGATGGGTTGCTAGAGTGACCGAAGCTTAAACCCTAGTTTATGCGCTATTTCCTAAGGGGCTGATTTTATCTTAATACTTTTCTCGTAGTTGCGGATGCTTGCGAGGGGGTTAATCATAAGTGGGAGGTTTGTTCAAGTAAGAAGAGCACCCAAGCACCAGTCCACCCACATATCAAATTATCAAAGTAGCGAACGCAAATCAAACCAACATGATGAAAGTGATTAGATGAAATTCCCGTGTACCCTCAAGAACGCTTGCTTATTATAAGAGACCGTTTTGGCCTGTCCTTTGCCACAAAAGGATTGGGCTATCTTGCTGCACTTTATTTACCTTTACCGTTACTTTCTCGTTACCAATTATCTTGCTATCAAACTACCTGTTACCTACAATTTCAGTGCTTGCAGAAATTACCTTGCTGAAAACCGCTTGTCATTTCCTTCTGCTCCTCGTTGGGTTCGACACTCTTACTTATCGAAAGGACTACGATTGACCCCTTATACGTATGGGTCATCAGCGGTCCTTTTAGAAGTTTAAAAGCCAACTTGATTCTCACCGTTGTGGCTTTGCGTAGGTAAGAATGGTTCTTACTAGTTGCCCATAACAGCCACGTAAAACTTGCAACAACAAAGTAGAGGACGTCTAACTTGTTTTTGCAGGGCATGTTATGATGTGATATGGCCAAAGACATGATGTGATATATTTGATGTATGAGATGATCATGTTTTGTATAGATTATCAAGACTTGCATGTCGATGAGTACGACAACCGGCAGGAGCCATAGGGTTGTCTTTAATTATTTTTACTTTTTTTGCTTTACTTTATCGCTATGAGTTAGCAATAGTTGTAGAGGCAATAGTTGGCGCTACAACCATGTGACGACATGATGATGGAGATCATGGTGTCATGCCAGTGACGATGGAGATCATGCTGGTGCTTTGGAGATGTAGATCAAAAGCACAAGACGATGATGGCTGATGTCTACTACGCAACTTTATTCTTGTAGACTTTGTTGGGCCTCCAAGCGCAGAGTTTTGTAGGACAATAGCAATTTTCCCTCAAGTGGATGACCTAAGGTTTATCAATCCGTAGGAGGTGTAGGATGAAGATGGTCTCTCTCAAACAACCCTGCAATCAAATACAAGAAATCTCTTGTGTCCCCAACACACCCAATACAATGGCAAATTGTATAGGTGCACTAGTTCGGCGAAGAGATGGTGATACAAGTGCAATATGGATGGTAGATATAGGTTTTTGTAATCTGAAAATATAAAAACAGCAAGGTAGCAAGTAACAAAAGTGAGCACAAACAGTATTGCAATGCTTGAAAACAAGGCCTAGGGTCCGTACTTTCGCTAGTGCAATCTCTCAACAATGCTAATATAATTGGATCACATAACCATCCCTCAACGTGCAACGAAGAATCACTCCAAAGTTCTTATCTAGCGGAGAACATAAGAAGAAATTGTTTGTAGGGTACGAAACCACCTTAAAGTTATCCTTTCCGATCGATCTATCCAAGAGTTCGTACTAAAATAACACCAAGTTATCCTTTCCGATCAATCTATCTAGAGTTCGTACTAAAATAAGACCATATGATACGCATCAACCAACTCTAATGTCACCTAGATACTCCAATGTCACCACAAGTATCCATGAGTTAATTACACGAACGCATCAAACAATTTCATATTCATAATACTCAATCCAACACAAAGAACCTCAAAGAGTGCCCCAAGATTTCTATAGGACAAGAACGTGCATCAACCCCTATGCATAGATTACCCCAATGTCACCTCGGGAATCCGCAAGTTGAGTACCAAAACATACATCAAGTGAATCAATAGAACACCCCATTGTCACCACGGGTAACCATATGCAAGACATATATCAAGTGTTCTCAAATCCAATATTCAATCCAACATAACGATATCTCAAAGGGAAAGATTCAATTCATCACAACATGATAGCAAGGGAATAACATCATATGATCCAATTATATTAACAAAGCCCGTGATACATCAAGACCGTGACATCTCAAGAACACGAGAGAGAGAGATTGAACACATAGCTACTGGTACATACCCTCAGCCCCGAGGGTGGACTACTCCCTCCTCGTCATGGCCTCCGCCGGGATGATGAAGATGGCCACCGGAGATGGATTCCCCTCTCCGGCAGGGTACTGGAATGTCTCCAGATTGGTTTTTCATCAGTACAGAGAGTTGCGGCGGCGGAGCTTCTCGTCTAGGGTTATTTCTGATGGTTTCTATATTTATAGGAATTTTTGGCGTTAGTTTTATGCGAAGGTGGGCCACGAGGTGGGCACGATACACTAGGGCGCGCCGAGGGGGCCTGGCGCGCCCTGGTGGGTTGTGCCCACCTCGTGGCTCTTCTGGCCCTCCCACGAAGCGTCTAGTGCCTCTTTTGTTCCAAAAAAATCGTCAAAAAGTTTCGGGCGATTCCGAGAACTTTCATTTTCTGCACAAAAACAACACCATGGTAGTTCTGCTGAAAACAGCGTCAGCCGGGGTTAGTTCTAAATAAATCATATAAAGTGCATCAAAACCATATAAAAGTATTGTAAACATAGGTGAATATGGCATGAATACTTCATAAATTATCGATACGTTGGAGACGTATCAGCATCCCCAAGCTTAATTCCTACTCGTCCTCGAGTAGGTAAATGATAAAAGAAATAATTTATGAAGTGTGAATGCTAGCATAGTGCATAAGTTTGATCAATGATAATTTCAACCACTTTTCCTAGCATCATAACAACAACTCTTTCTAATAAAACTCATAATGATAAAGTAGCAACCAATTCACATGTTATGGTTCAAACAATGAATTCTCTTGAAACTTAACAACCTATGTTCTTAGTCACCAAACAATTGCAATTCAACTTATTCTCAACAAAGTCTAAGTAAGAGCTACACATACTCAATCATCATATAGTCTTCTATGATTGCTAGTACTCAAAGCATATTTCTAGAACAAACAATATCCATCGAACACATAGAAAGATAGGGGCTTAATGTTTCGCCTCCCAACTCATTTATCATAGAGATAATTGTCAACAATAATAAGTCATGATCAAATATATTCGACTGGCCATATGTGCCTAGATATTTCCCCACCACATGATGCTTGCCAACTAAGAGAAGTAGGTTGGAATAAGAAGTTGACTCAACATGAAAAGTAAATAACATGAAAGTTAATAGATTGTCCCTTCGTAGAGGGAAGCAGGGATTTGCATATGTGCCAGAGCTCGTTGTTTAAAACAGAGATAAATATAATTTTGGGAGGTGCACCCTTCCTGTCAACATTACGACCAAGAGTTATCAATATTTTCCATGTTAAACACATTACCGGCGGTTCCCAAGCGGTAAAAGTAAAGGTTTACTCCCCTCCACCAACAAACACACTCCACGGCTAGCCGAATCCATGGGTACCGTCCATACCAACAACATTCCTGGGGGAGTTTTGTTTAATTATTTGCATTTTTTTATTTCAGGACTGGGAATCCCTATTACCTCCCCTCTCGTGCAAGGACAAGTTAATAAACACTCATCATGAGAATAACCCGCTTAACATGGAAGATACTGACCGCCCCCCGTCGCTCCATGAGCGGTCCAGGCACACAAAACAGATGTTTATTTGAATGTTTAGAGGTGGCACATGCAAATTTACTTGGAATGGCAGTGAAATACCATATATAGGTAGGTATGGTGGACTCTTATGGAAGAAACTTGGCTCAAGGATTTGGATGCACAAGTAGTATCTCTACTTAGTACGAAGTGTTGGCTAGCAAAAGGTTCTAAACAAGCACCACATGTTGGAGGATCCATAACAATATAACTTCTATGCAAATATACAGAACCATAACTCATTACGTTGTCTTCCTTGTCCAACTTCAACTAATTTGCTCAAGTTTGAAAATAATTAATGGGTATTCACAATCATAGAAGATGTCCAAGATAATATATTTGTATGTGAAAGTTCCCTTCCTTATACTAATCATTCACGAATTGCTTATATGACCAATATTGTGATTGTCAAGCTTCAAAAGATTTCACTTTCTAAACCCAATGTGAAGCTACTACTAGGCATGATGTGAACATATAATTTCAACTTCATGGTATTCAATTCATTCAACAATTTACTCATAGGATATAAGTGAAGCACAAGAGTAAATGACAAGCTACTCTCAAAAGATATAAGTGAAGATCAATGAGTAGTCAAATAATTAAGTAGCTATGTGAGGACTCTCTCTCTCTCAATAAAGATTTTCAGATCTGAGTATTTTATTAAAACAGCAAACTAAATAAAAATTCATTCCAAGAATAGCATATATCATGTGGACAAATAAAAATTTAGGCTCAACATAGGCTAACCGATAATTGTTGATGAAGAGAGGTGGGATGCGTAGCATCCCCAAGCTTAGATGCTTAATACTTCTTGAAATATTTACTTGGGGTGCCTTGGGCATCCCCAAGCTTGAGCTTTTGTATCTCGTTCAATCCTCTCATATCATGGTTTCACCTATTCTCAAAAACTTCATCCACACAAAACTCGAAAAGAACTCGTGAGATAGGTTAGTGCACATAAGAATAAATCAACACTTCATGTACTGCCAAGACAAGTTTCATAATAATTTTCAAACATTATCTACTATATACTATCATTTCCACAATTTATATCTACCAATGTAGGCTATGGAAACTATAGGATAAGTAGATAACAAAACTATGACAACAATCTGTCCAAACAGAACAGTCTGTAGCAATCTATTAAACGAGTGTACTTATGTAACTCAAAAAATTATGAAAATTTAGGAAAGGCTAAAGAATTTATATGAAAATACTGTGTAAAATTTTCAGAAATTTTCCACGTTCCAGTAAAATACGAAAATTCAAACACTACAGAAAAAGTTTCTGTTTTTACACAGCACACATCAAACATGCAATTCAAGCATCCTAAAGGCAATTCTTGGAACTTTTTATTGAAAAACAAGATTATAAATAACACCTAACAGAACATAACAAAATAAAATGATGCTCCAAGAAAAACTCATATTATGTGACGAATAAAAATATAGCTCTAAGTAAGATATACCGATAGTGTTGACGACGAAAGAGGGGATGCCTTCCAGGGCATCCCCAAGCTTAGGCGCTTGAGTCTTCCTTGGATATTACCTTGGAGGTGCCTTGGGCATCGCCAAGCTTAGGTTCTTGTCACTCCTTATTCTCCTCATATCGGTGCCTCACCCAAAACTTGAAAACTTCAATCACATAAAACTTAACGGAATAGCTATTATCTGACGATACAAGTATACTAGCGCCGCTGAACCCCAGCTATACTGAGTATCCCAGTCACTGAGTAGCTCCAATAACATCCAGAGGGCTGAGTTCCCAGTTGAGTCTGAGAAGACTACTTTGGTTAGTACATAGCAAAGATAGGCCCGAGCATACTGCTTCACAACCATCTCATTGGCATCCGCAGGGCACGTATTGTCTACTCCTCTGACTTCTTACAGCCAGGAATGCTTCACTTTCGAGCTATCAGCCTTGCCTGGCAGAGGGGGAGGGGGATCAACACCAATTAAAACGCCAACCCGAGCTCGCCAGTTAACGACGCTGTCATGACCCATAACAGCAAGGCCGTTGATAGGAAGGCCGCTTATCATGGACATGTCCTCTAGGGTCATCGTCATCTTCCCACAGGCAAGGTGGAAAGAGTGTGTCTCGGGCCTCCAACGATCCGCAAGTGCGGTGAGCGCCGCGTGGTTCACTGGTGGCGGGTGTCGCTTGAATTGCAACACAAAGGGGAGAATACTCAATATCTGAATGTACGGCTCGTACCACGCGTTGTAAGGAAAGTCATCCACGCCATGACCCCCCATGTACATAGCTACTAGAGGCTGCAAACAAAGTGAGTTTCGTATCAGTACAAGAACACAAATGAAAAACACCAATAATTGATAAAGCTTTCTTCTTACCTTTCGGTTCTCAATGGCACGAGCACGATGCACTCTGTCGAACTCATCGGTTAATCCGTCATACCAAGGGCCATCATCATCCGCCATCCTACCCAAAAATCACATCATGATCTTTAAGTACATGAACAGTATATCCAATATTTCATCATATGTAACATCTCTCTAAAACATTCCTATTGACAAAATATGCAAACACATATCATCTGGAGTACACAACCAAATCTCTTAAACAACCCATTCATCACACAACCATCATATTTCATCATCTCTTTTGCAAAAAAATATGCCAACAATAGGTCCATCTACATATTGAACAAAACGAAATATAATTGCATACATATTAAACAACACATCATCTACTATATACAAATCATCTATATCATCTAACAACTACACAAAACTTCCTAAAACTAAGAAATCATCTATTAATCTAACATCATCCAATCTTGAATAATGCTACAAAAAGAAGATGTTCTAATAAAACAAATTGGAGGGATTGGGGGAGAATACCTCAAGGATGCTTAGGGGGCTCAGATCCACGGATTTGAGTGGAGGATGGAGTAGATCAAGGGAGGTGTTGGTGTGAGGGGGGAGAGGGGCGACAGAGAGGAGCTCGATCTGTTCGTCTCGGGTGCCAGGAAGAAGATGGGAACGAGTGAGGTGGGCCCGCGCGCGTGATTCACTTACCAAGACCATACGCCAGGGTCCCTGGCGTCTGGACCTTTGCCACGTGCACACGTCAGCAGGTCAAAGGGCCAGCCAGTCGTGCGGGCCCCGGAGCAGACGTCAGGGACCGTGGCGTCTCCCGTGCAACCTAGACGTCAGGAATGTTGGCGTGACCAAAAGAGGTCAGAATCGAAGAAAAAAAATCAAAACGAGGTCGATTCCGGAATTTGTTACCACAAAGGGTTATAATGCAAATTTTGTCATTTTTCTTGTCTCGTCTCAGTAGACGAAAAGCCTTGGAGCATCACAAAAGGTGGTATTTATTTTCAGGCCGCCGCTTACTTGAACTGGCTAGACATGTTAAAAGACTTTTGAGAATCTGAAAGGAGTACACTAAAGCGGTGAGCAATCCATGGTTTCATTTCACAGTTTGTCTTTCCATGAGTTCTGCTGGAGGATTTTTAGCAGGGGCACGATCTTGTCTGATGCTAATTGAGGAGCCATTATGGTTTGCGTTTATAGAAATGAGTGTCTATGTATATATACGAGCTTCTGCATATGTATCGTATTAAAAAAATAGTCATCATGTCCTCAACATACATTTACCAGAAGCAAGTCATGATGTGTACTTCTTAGATTTACTAGTAATGTTGCACATGTTGATAAATTCAAAATATACATTGTGTTATAATAAATATTTCATCTAATTTCAACCGAACATTAAAATAACAATAATCAAGTAGATGGTACATATTTGCACAACGAAACATGCAAAACAAAATGGCCTTCACTATACACAGATCATTCTCCCTCCAAGTAGCAAATTTACTGACAATATCAAAGATAACATTAACCTGGAAAAAAGTTGCCTCGCAAAATACACAATATATCACAAGAGGCAAAAACTATATTCTGAAACAGGGATGATCACAACTACATAAAGAACTTGTATAACCAGCTAAGCCACTTATGCTTTAGTTGGCTTTCCGAATCCAATAGCACGGGAGCGTTGGGAGGGGAATAGTACATGTTATCCAAAATGGAACGAAAATAACTGCAACCACTGCAAGTCTATATCCACGACTTGCTTCTGGCGTGAGGTATGACATTGTCACTGTTGCACTGCCTATGTTCATGGTGCGCTTCTTACCTGAGGTACTACCTTTGTCCTGGTTTATTGGTCCCCATTATATTTTGTGTCAAATTTTAGTCGAAGATTTAACTAATAAAAAATTAATGTGTGTCATCAAAATATTTGAACATGGTTTTTAATGATATTATTTCTTGTGACATGCATTAATATTTTATTAGTTAAATCTTTGATCAAAATTTGGCACAAAATATAATGGGAACCAATAAACCAGGACGGAGGTAGTACTCCCTCCGTTTTTATTAAATCCGCGTATTAGCTTTAGTCAAAGTCAAGCTTTGTAAACTTTGACCAAGTTTATAGACAAAAATATTAACATATACAATAACTGACGGGGATATAACCCCCGGGTATACCAAAGCCCGGGAGTCCAAGCTTTTTTAACACACAAGCCGGCTGGACCCCCGTGCCGGACGGGCCCCCCCAGCCGGCTGCCCCGGCGGAGCGTCTGCCCGCCCTGCGGGCTGGCTCCCCATCGGGCCGGCTCGCCCCGTCCCCGATTGGCTGGTCCGGGGATGAGGCGAGCCCTTAACCAGCTAGCTTGCTCCCGGATGTCGTCAGGCCGGCTAGTCCGGCACTGGCTGAGGATGGGCCGGCTCCGGCACCCTAGCATGGGAACCGGGGCCCCCTGCCCTCTCCTTCTGTGCCCCACGCACGGGGATGGGACGGGACCCCCCGCCAGCGGGGCCCGCGTGGCCACAGTGCATGATGACGGGAGGGCACGCGTGGCAACAGTGCCGCCGGCCGTACCCATAGGTGGGACGCGCGTGGCTACAGCGGAGGCGGCCATGCCGCTGACCGCGGCCGACGGCGACCAGGCGAGGGAACAGTGGGGGCACGCCCCCGGTCACTCCATTACCTGCCCCCGCATGGCTACAGGGGAGCCGGCCGTACCGCTGACCGCGTCCGCCTGCGGCTAGACGACGCCGCACAGTGCGGCCCGTGCCGCGGCGTGACGGGCACGCACCAATAGCGACGATGAGCCAGGCAGGCCACCACTTCCGATGGGACCCCACGGTCGGAGGACCCACGGCGACAAGACTTCCCCGCCGCCGGGTCCCACCTGGCCGGCCTGAGAGGCCGCCAGCCGGGTCCCGCTGGCCTTATCGCATGAATATTGTAAGCCGGGGTGGCTAGCCAATAAAACTCCCCCGACGCCCCTCATGCAGGGGCAACTGCTCACCCGCACACTCACCCACATAGAGGAAGGAGGGCTAGAGAGCTTCTTCTTCTTCTCCTAGCAAACAGCTCGAGGAGCAATCTTGTAACCCCCCAAGAACATCAACCAGACAAGCAGGACTAGGGGTGTTACCTCTCATAGAGGGCCCCGAACCTAGGTACATCGTGTGTCTCGCACCGCTTGTTCCCAATCCCGTTCCGGAGCCCATCGACGTCCACTCGGCCCCAACCACGTTCGATTAGCCTACCCATGGCATCTGTCGTGACAAAACGACGACAGTTGGCGCCCATCGTGGGGCCGAGCACGGCGTCGGCTGGAGCCACGCTCTGGACGGGACCCTTCACCAACTCCGCGGAGCGCAACGCGCCCAGGCTACTCAGCACTCCGGCAGCACCCGCTTCCGTAGGATGCGGCGTGGTGCCGGACTCTGACCGCACCCGCCTCGCGGACGATGCTTCCATATGCGTAGACAGCCTGTGCGCGCGCTTTGGCGAGCCGCGCCTGGGCAACATGCCGGCCTCCGATGGCTGCCTCGGCATGTGGCTCGTCGCCTCCAGCCCGGCGTCTCCCCAGACGGCGAGGACACCAACGGCCTAGACGGTCTCCGGGCGCTCTTCGCGAAGCTCCGCATCTTCGATGCACCCGCCGCCGACGAATATCCTAGTGTGGTGCTCGACATCACTGACCCTCCGACGGCCGTCAGCTGCAACGCCTCGGGGGGCGCTGCCGGCTCTGACATGCGCATCGAGGTGATGACCACCGGCTCCTCCACGAGCTTCGGCCGCGCCCGGGCAGAAGCCGACGCGGCCGCCGCGGCATCTCGCGCTAGGGCGGAGGCAGACGTGGCATCCGCCACCGCCCATCCAGGCACCTCCGACCTCCTCCGCTCCACCCTCCAGGGGTTGAGCACCCCTATTGCACCAACGACCAACCAGGCCACCGCCACGGCTGAGCTAGAGACGGCCCGCAAACAGCTGTTTGCGGAGGCCAACTTCCTCGGGTCTGCCCGGCGTCGGATGGAGGCCGCGCAGCGGGAGTACAACTCCGCCTACGGCCTCACCCCGGCAGGCAACGAGCCCAGTCGGCGTGGGGAGGTCAGAAACCGCGGCCGCGTGGTCGCGGAGATCCTCGGTGGCAAGCTGCCCACCTACGACACCCCTGCGGCCAACATGAGGGCCGCCCAGGTGGCGTACGCCGACCATGCCTCCCTGGAGGGCGAGGAGCGTGCGCAGCGAGAGTGGCACATACAGGACCTCATCGCAGCCGCCAACGAGCAACAGGCCCGCCTCGACCAGGCCCCGGCTGGCTCCGGCTCCCTCCGGCCCGAAGGGGACGAGGCGCCGGCTGGCAGTGAGCACCGACTGGCCCATCATTCTTCCTCTCCCCGCTGCTTTGGGCACCGGGCCGGCCAGAGCCGCGGAGGGCGTTCTCAGCATGGCGACGAACAACCGGCCGTGACCAGCCAGCGAAACAACGGGCCGGCCCTGCGCTGCGATCGAGCACGCATGCCTGAGCCGGCAGTTCGGCCCGAGCTCGCCACCCGGCTCGAGCCCCGCGTCCCCCGAAGCGAGAATGACGCCTGGGCCCGCATCGAGCGACTGGCGGAGTCCCTCCTTCTGGAGGAGGAGGGCCCGATCGGCCCGGCCTGCTTCGGGGCGCTCATCCGCAACGAGCAATTCCCGCCTAGCTTGACGTTGCCTCGTGACACACCCAAGTACAACGGCATGGCCAAACCTGAAGACTGGCTATCGATTACACCACCGCAGTCGGCATCGCCCGGGGCAACAAGCACGTAGCGGTGCGCTACGTCCCCCTCATGCTGCTAGGCTCGGCCCGGACATGGCTCAATAGCCTGCCGGTCGGCAGCGTCAACACCTGGATGGACTTCGAGAAAGCGTTCGTATGCAACTTCATCGGCACCTACAAACGGCCCGCCCGCCCCCGTGAGCTTGCCATGTGTGGCTAGGGGCAGGAAGAGTCCCTTCGCGACTACCTCACACGCTGGACGGAGCTTCGCAACTCCTGCGAAGGGGTGCACGAAGTGCAGGCAATCCAGTACTTCTCCGAGGGCTGCCGGGACGGCACCCTGCTCAAGCATAAGCTCATGTGCTCTGAGCCGGCCACCCTGGCGGAGCTCATGGACAAGGCGGACAAGTACGCCACGGCCGACTCTGCCATGCAGATCAAGGTCAACTCTGCCGGCAAGGCCATCCCTCCCTCGCCCTCGCCGACGCTGCCGGCTGGGGACGGCCGGCAGCAGCTGAGCAACAAGCGAAAATACGACCAACCAGATCCACGCTACGAGAATAAGCAAGTCGCCACGATAGAGGAAGAGGAGCCGGCTGCCCAGACCACCAGCCAGCGGCAGCGAACCGGCAAGGCCGCCTGGCAGCCCAAGCTCATCTTCGAGCAAATGCTCGACGTGCCCTACGAAATGCACACCGGGGCGAAGCCGGCGACCCACACGCTCCGGCAGTGTAGTTTCTCTCAACGGCTGGCCCGGGGCGAGGGCCTCTCGGTCCCCCCGCCTCCGCCTCCGCCTCCTCGGGCTCCGGCCCTCGCACCGGCCCCGGCTCCATAGCCGGCGCCGGCTCCGAACAATGGCCGCCTCCATGATGAGTTCCCTGACCAGGACGGGGCATACATTGTCTTCACCAGCGAGGGCAACGACAAGCACATCTAGTGCCAGCGCCGACACGAGGTGACTGTCACGGTGCCCGTGACCCCCCCAGTACATGCACTGGTCCGAGAAGCCGATCACTTGGAGCTGGGCGGACCACCCGGCCGTGATGCCAAACCCGGGCATCTACGCCCTCGTCCTCGACCCCACCATCGCCTCTGACAGGCTCACCTGCCGTTTCTCTCGGGTGCTTATCGACGGGGCAGCATCATCAACATCCTCTACCGCGACACGCTGCTTAAGCTGGGGCTCAAGGAAAAAGATTTGAAGCCGACCCAGACGGTTTTTCACGGAATCGTGCCGGGACAGTCTTGCTCCCCCATTGGAAAGATCCAGCTTGACGTCCTCTTCGGCAACAAGAGCCACTTCCACTGCGAGCCGGTTTGGTTCGACGTGGTGGACCTCAACAGCCCCTACCACACGTTGCTGGGCAGGCCGGCGCTCGTCAAGTTTATGGTGATCCCCCACTATGCCTACCTCAAGCTGAAGATCCCGGGCCCAAAGGGCATCATCACCATTGATGGCGACTACAAGAATTCGATCGAGTGCGTGCAAGACAGCAGTCGGCTGCCCAAGCCTTGGTCATCGCGGAAGAGAGGCGCCAACTCGATCGGCTCATGGCCTAGGCCACCGAGCAGCCGGCCATGCCGGCTCCCCCATCCCAGTCGGCCAACTAGACGGCTTTCCAGCCGTCCAAAGACACGAAGCAGGTGCCGCTCGACCCGGCCAACCCCCAGCAGTGCGTCACCATTGGCGCGAACCTCAACAGCAAATAGGAAGGCGAGCTCGTCGACTTCCTTTGTGAGAATCGGGACATCTTTGTGTGGTCCCCCAAGGACATGCCGGGTGTTCTGAGGAAGTACGCCGAGCACAAACTCCATGTGCGGCCGGATGCGAAGCCGGTCAAGCAACCCTTGCACCGTTTCTCCGAGGAGAAGCGGCGTACCATATTTGAAGAGATCGCCCGGCTGCTCGCAGCAGGCTTCTTCATGGAAGTTTTCCACCCGGACTGGCTGGCCAACCCAGTCTTGGTGCTGAAAAAGAATAAGACTTGGCGCATGTGTATCGACTACACCAGCCTGAACAAGGCATGCCCCAAGGACACTTTCGCCCTGCCCCGAATCGATCAGGTGATCGATTCCACAGCCGGCTGCGATCTGCTGTCCTTTTGGGACGCCTACTCCGGCTACCACCAGATCAAACTGGACCTAGCCGACCTGCTGAAAACCTCCTTCATCACCCCCTTCGGGGCCTATTGCTACATCACCATGTTGTTCGGCCTCAAGAACGCCGGCGCGACCTTCCAACGCTGCATGCAGAAGTGCCTCCTGCCCCAAATCGGCAGGAACATACACGTCTACGTGGACGACATAGTCGTCAAAACCAAGAAGCATTTCAGCCTCCTGGACGACCTCCGGGAGACCTTCTCCAACCTACGCGAGTTCAAGGTCTGCCTCAACCCGGAGAAGTGCGTTTTCACTGTATCGGCTGGCTGGCTCTTGGGTTTCTTCGTTTCCGCTCGTGGAATCGAAGCGAACCCAGAGAAAATCAGGGCCATCAAACGCATGCACCGAACGGTCAAGCTGAACGACATCCAGAAGTTCGCCGGCTGCCTCGCCTCTCTCAGCCGCTTCGTCAGCCGGCTGGTCGAGAAGGCGATGCCCCTCTACCAACTCATGAAGAAGATCACAACCTTCGAATGGACCGACCAGGCAGATGACGCCTTCTGTAGCCTCAAGCGGGCCCTCTCCACCGCGCCCATCTTGGCCGCGCCGGCTGAGAAAGAGCCCTTGCTGGCATACATCGCGGCGACCACGCGCGTGGTCAGCGTTGTCCTGGTCGTGGAGCGGCCCGAGGAGGGCAAGGCACTGCCTTTCCAACGTCATGTCTACTATTTGAGCGAGATTCTCTCCACATCCAAACAGAACTACCCCCACTACCAGAAGATGTGCTACGGCATATACTTTGCCGCGAAGAAATTGAAGCAGTACTTCCAAGAGCATACCATCACCGTGGTGAGCACGGCTCCCCTCTCCTAGATCATGGGCAACCGGGACACCACTGGCCGGATCGCCAAATGGGCCATCGCCATGGCCGACCACGACATCCAGTACGAGCCGCGCACAGCCATCAAGTCACAGGCGATGGCCGATTTCCTCGTCGACTGGGCTGAAACCCAATTCGTGTCACCGCCTCCCGACTCCACGCACTGGCGCATGCATTTCGACGGCTCGAAGATGTGGACCGGGTTGGGAGCCGACATCGTCCTGTCATCCCCAAAGGGGGATCAGCTCAAGTATGCACTCCAGATCCACTTCGCCGCTGATACGTGTCCAACGTATCTATAATTTTTGCTTGTTCCATGCTGTTATATTATCATTCTTGGATGTTTTACAATCATTTTATAACAACTTTATATCATTTTTTGGGACTAACCTATTGACATAGTGCCAAAGTGCCAGTTGCTGTTTTTGCTTGTTTTTTACTTCGCAGAAAATCAATACCAAACGGAGTCCAATGGCGACGAAACTTTTTGGAGATTTTTTCTAGACCAGAAGACACCGAATGGGCCAAAGAAGTGACGGGGGAGTGGGCCGAGGAGACCACAACCCAACAGGGCGCGTCAGGGGGGCCCCGGCGCGCCCTGATGGGTTGTGCCCTCCTCGGGACCCCTCTCCACCGCCTCTGATGCCTATAAATTCCCATATATTCCAAAAACCCTAGGGGAGTCGACGAAACACAATTCCAGCTGCCGCAAGTTCCAGAACCTCGAGATCCAATCTAAACACCATCACTGAGGGGTTCATCTTCCTCATAGGTGCCTCTTCGATGATGCGTGAGTAGTCCACCATAGACCTACGGGTTCGTAGGCAGTAGCTAGATGGATTCCTCTCTCTCTCTCTTATGATTCTCAATACAATGGTCTCTTGGAGATCTATTTGATGTAAACTTTTGCGGTGTGTTTGTTGGGATCCGAAGAATTTTGAGTTCATGGTCAGTTTCTATCCATGAATATTATTTGAGTCTTCTTTGATCTCTTATATGCATGATTACTTATAGCCTCATATTTCTTCTCCGAATCTTTGGTTTAGTTAGGCCGACTAGATCGATTTTTCTTGTCATGGGAAGAGGTGCTTTGTGATGGGTTCGATCTTGCGGTGTTCTTTCCCAGTGGCAGAAGGGGCAGCAAGACATGCATGTATGGTTGCTATTAAGGATAACAAGATGGGGTCTATTCCTACATGAATAGATCTTGTCTACATCATGTCATTGTTCTTATTGCATTACTCCGTTTTTCCATGAACTTAATACACTAGATGCATACTGGATAGCGGTCGATGTGTGGAGTAATAGTGGTAGATGCAGGCAGGAGTCGGTCTACTTTTCTTGGACGTGATGCCTATATAATGATCATCGCCTTGGGTATCGTCATGACTATTCGATTTTCTATCAATTGCCCAACAGTAATTTGTTCACCCACCGTGCGCTATACTCATGAGAGAAGCCACTAGTGAACCCTACGGCCCCCGGGTCTACTTTTCCAACATATTGCTTTCCGATCTATCTTTTTGCCTCTTTGTTTTCAGATCTACAAAACCAAAAACCCAAAAACATATTGCTGAATATTTTATTTGCTCTTTCTATTTTGTGTTCTTGAGAGATCTATCTCTCCTATCTATCACTACCTAATATATCTTTTTACCGTAGAGAGATTGACAACCTCTCTTTCGCGTCGGGTTGCAAGTATTTGTTGTTTGTGTGCAGGTGCTGCTTATTGGGTGGTGGTGATCCTCCTACTGGTTCGATAACCTTGGTTTCATAACTGAGGGAAATACTTACCGTCGCTGTGCTGCATCATCCCTTCCTCTTTGGGGAAATACCGACGCAGTCTTAAGCCACGTCAAAGGAATTTCAGGTGTCGTTGCCGGGGAGGAAGCGGTCTCTTCTACATGCCTATCGTAGGGGCCGAGGGGACTCCATCATCATCTACCAGGTTGCTAATCACAAATCTCATCTCCTTGCAATTACATTATTTTCCATTTGCCTCTCGTTTTCCTCTCCCCCACTTCACCAATTTGCTGTTTTATTCGCCCTCTCTTTCGTTTGCCTTTTTCTTGCCGGATCTCTTCCTTGCTTGCAATCTTGTTTGCTTGTCACCATGCGTGATTTTGGTATGGCAAAAACGGATGATGGCAGGACTCCTAAAATTGGACGTTCTGGTAATCTGGATTCTAAAACTTTTGTTTTCTGGCAAGGGAACGTTATAGGAAAAGAAACTATCCAAGAGTTTTTCAATTGCGTTGGGAATTTGACTCTCGATGATACTCCTATACTGAAAAGAACTAAATCTTATGCGGAAGCTATCTCGGCGCTAGTTCTAAAACTTGAAAATAGATTTATTCGTACCCATCCTACCTTGCAAAGATTGATTTATGAGCTACCCGTCATAAAGAATCCCAAAGCTAAGAAGTTAGCTAACCTTGTTCTTATGAATGAATTTGATCACATAGTATGGTAAGATAGGGAGATCTTTGATTTTTACGGTATGAGCCGTGAAAAACCGGTAATAGGAGAAATCATTTACAATAGTGATTACATGATGAGATATTTGCTTGGAAATAATCAAATTTTTGATGAGAATCTCAAAAAGGAAGTCCCCGTTTTAGATATGATCCAACAAGTTTTCAATGACGTGAACCAACAATATTCTTGGATCGTGGCAGGTAATCAAAGGGGGTACGTAGAGGGACAACTTGATAAAGCTAAGGTTGTTATGGATGATGTGTTTCAAGTTCTATTTGCAAAACCTCTTGACAAAAGTACCTCATCCAAAACCAAGGATGACAATACTTGAATCTATGTGTTATGCCTATCGAGGGGCGTAAACCGATAGCGCTTGTTGGGAGGCAACCCAATGAATAAATAATTTTTTGCTTTTTCTTTCTGTTTTTGAGTGTTGAAACAATTATGCCTCTGTTATGATTGTGTTTTTATGGTTTATTTAGTGTTTGTGCCAAGTAAAGCCTTTAGGATGATTCATAGGATGAGTAGAAGTGATGCTGAATCTGAAACAGAAACTTTGCGTCCAGTATATGAATTTTCATTTTTTGCTGGAACGTGATCTTGAGCTGAAATTTTAACACAGTGTTGATATACAAATTCCTTACGTTTTCCAAATGTTTCAGAATTTTTAGAATTACATAATTATGGTTAGAGTACAGATTACTACAGACTGTTCTGTTTAAGACAGATTCTGTTTTCGTTGCATTGTGTGCTTGTTTTGATGAATCTATGGGTTATATTGAAGGGTATGAGCCATGGGAAAGTTAAAATACAGTAGGTATAATGCAATAACAAAATATGAATGGATTTGCAACAGTACCTAAAGTAGTGATTTGCTTTATTATACTAACGGATCTCACGAAGATTTTGTTGAGTTTTGTGTGATTGAAGTTTTCAAGTTTTGGTGAGATCACGATGGATGAAGGAATAAGGAGTGATAAAAGCCTAAGCGTGGGGATGCTACCGCACCCCCAAGATATATCCAAATATTAACAAGCAACTAAGCTTGGGGATGCCCCCGAGTGGCATCCCCTCTTTCTTCTAACGACCATCAGTATTTTACTTGGATCTATATTTTTATTCGTCACATATCATGAGTTTTGCTTGGAGCGTTTTGTATATTTGCTTGCTTTGTTTGTTAGTTTGTCACTTGTATCCTTGCTGGACACACCTATTTGAAAGAGCCAAAATCATGCTATGATTTGTTAGAATTGCTCTATGTGCTTCACTTAAACTTTTTGAGCTATAGAATTGCTCTAGTGCTTCACTTATATCTTTTTGAGCACGGTGTGCTTGGAAATTTTTGTAGAAATACTCTCATGCTTCACTTAGATTAATTTGAGAGTTAGTAAATTTTGAATAAATCCTCTCATGCTTCACTTATACCTTTTTGAGAGATGAAATCTTTATGCTCATGTGCTTCCCTTAAATTTGTTTGAGCTTGCAAAAAAGCAATGGCAATATATAAACTAGTCCCAAAGTGATAGACCTCCAAGGAGGATATAATAAAAACTATCATGAAGATCATTGGACAAATTAAACTTGAATCCTTTTAATAGTTTTGAAACATGATGATAGTAATATGTGAGTCATGTTAGTGAGTAATTATGCTTAGTAGGAATATTGGTGTTAAGGTTTGTGATTCCCTATGCATGCACGAAAGTCAATAGTTATGCAATGAAGTTACATCCTACTTATGGTGCATTATTCGGTGTTAGTTATGCTCAATGCTCGCTTATGTGAATTTTCGTTTCTTGGTTTGGTTGCTTCCCAATCTATTTGCTAGCCTCCATTTGTACTAAGTAGAAATACTACTTGTGCATCCAAAACCCTTAAACCAAGTTTTGCCTTATGAGTCCGCTATACCTACCTATATGCGGTATTTCCATGCCGTTCCAAGCAAATTTGTATGTGCCATCTCAAAATTTTCAAAATAAATTTTCTCTTTTGTGTGCTCGTACCGCTCATGAAACGGTGGGGAGTGTCCAATATTTTTCCATGCTAGATGTGTTATTCTCAAGATGAGTGTTTATTCACTTGTTATTGCACGAGAGTGCGGCGGTAATAGGGATGCCCATTCCCGAAATGAAAAAGAAAAATATTTACTTTATGTTGTCAAATAATAAATTCCTTAGAAAGTGTTGGTATGGAAGGCAACCGTGGATACGGCCCGCCATGGAAAGTGAAAGTTTGGTGGAAAAAGGAATAAACTTTATTTTCTGTTTGGGAACCGCCTATGATATATCTAGCATGGAAAGTATTGTGAGCTACTTTGTCGTTTTCGTTGATAGGAAAAGCATGCCACCCAAAATATTTCTCTCTCTCAATTTAAACCTTGAGCTCTGGCACCTCTACAAATCCCTACTTCCCTCTGCGAAGGGCCTATATTTTACTTTATGCAATTTTTATTTTTACTTTGAATCACCATCTTCTCTTATAAAGCACCAACTAGGGGGCACTATGATCGTACTTGAGCATTGGGCATAGTTAATATTTGAGTGTGTTTCATGAATGGATCAATGATTAAGCATGATGGGCTAGGGATAACTTTCTTTAGTGTTGATATTTTGAAAGACATGGTTGCTTGTTGACATGCTTGAGTATTGAAGTCATTATGTTAAAACTAGATTATTGCTTTGAATCATTTACAAGTCCAAATGTCCATGCAATACAAAAGAAAAGAATATGATGAACATGTTAGGCAGCATTCCACATCAAAAATTCTGTTTTTATCATTTACCTACTCGAGGACGAGTAGGAATTAAGCTTGGGGGTGCTGATACGTCTCCAACGTATCTATAATTTTTGCTTGTTCCATGATGTTATATTATCATTCTTGGATGTTTTACAATCATTTTATAACAACTTTATATCATTTTTTGGGACTAACCTATTGACATAGTGCCAAAGTGCCAGTTGCTGTTTTTGCTTGTTTTTTACTTCGCAGAAAATCAATACCAAACGGAGTCCAATCATGATGAAACTTTTTGGAGATTTTTTCTGGACCAGAAGACACCCAGTGGGCCAAAGAAGTGCCAGGGGAGTGGGCCGAGGAGACCACAACCCACCATGGCACGCCAGGGGGGCCCCGGCGCGCCCTGATGGGTTGTGCCCTCCTCGGGGCCCCTCTCCACTGCCTCTGATGCCTATAAATTCCCAAATATTCCAAAAACCCTAGGGGAGTTGACGAAACATAATTCCAGCCGCCGCAAGTTCCAGAACCTCGAGATCCAATCTAAACACCATCACGGAGGGGTTCATCTTCCTCATAGGTGCCTCTCCGATGACGCGTGAGTAGTCCACCATAGACCTAGGGTCCGTAGGCAGTAGCTAGATGGATTCCTCTCTCTCTCTCTTATGATTCTCAATACAATGGTCTCTTGGAGACCTATTTGATGTAAACTTTTGCGGTGTGTTTGTTGGGATCCGATGAATTTTGAGTTCATGATCAGTTTCTATCCATGAATATTATTTGAGTATTCTTTGATCTCTTATATGCATGATTACTTATAGCCTCGTATTTCTTCTCCGAATCTTTGGTTTAGTTAGGCCGACTAGATCGATTTTTCTTTCCATGGGAAGAGGTGCTTTGTGATGGGTTTGATCTTGCGGTGTCCTCTCCCAGTGACAGAAGGGGCAGCGAGGCACGCATGTATCGTTGCTATTAAGGATAACAAGATGGGGTCTATTCCTACATGAATAGATCTTGTCTACATCATGTCACCGTTCTTATTGCATTACTCCGTTTTTCCATGAACTTCATACAGTAGATGCATACTGGATAGCGGTCGATGTGTGGAGTAATAGTGGCAGATGCAGGCAGGAGTCGGTCTACTTATCTTGGACGTGATGCCTATATAATGATCATCGCCTTGGATATCGTCATGACTATTCAATTTTCTATCAATTGCCCAACAGTAATTTGTTCACCCACCATGCGCTATACTCATGAGAGAAGCCACTAGTGAACCCTACGGCCCCCGGGTCTACTTTTCCAACATATTGCTTTCCGATCTATTTTTTGCCTCTTTGTTTTCAGATCTACAAAACCAAAAACCCAAAAACATATTGCTGCATATTTTATTTGCTCTTTGTATTTTGTGTTCTTGAGAGATCTATCTCTCCTATCTATCACTACCTAATCTATCTTTTTACCGTAGAGAGATTGACAACCACTATTTCGCGTCGGGTTGCAAGTATTTGTTGTTTGTGTGCAGGTGCTGCTTATTGGGTGGTGGTGATCCTCCTACTGGTTCGATAACCTTGGTTTCATAACTGAGGGAAATACTTACCGTCGCTGTGCTGCATCATCCCTTCCTCTTTGGGGAAATACCGACGCAGTCTCAAGCCACGTCAGCTGCCTCCAACAACGTGGCCGAATACGAGGTTCTCTTC
Source organism: Elymus sibiricus (assembly GCA_039707655.1). Lineage (NCBI taxonomy): Eukaryota > Viridiplantae > Streptophyta > Magnoliopsida > Poales > Poaceae > Elymus > Elymus sibiricus. The sequence continues at coordinate 122,695,582 of CM077663.1, forward strand.
CACGGCCTCCGGCTCGCAAAGGAAATCGGCATCTGACGCATCATATGCTTTGGCGACTCGGATCTCATAGTGCAACAGGTCTCTGGCGAGTGGGATGCCACGGACACCAACATGGCGAGCTATCGTTTCCTCGTCCAGCAGCTCACCGGCTCCTTCGAGGGCTGTGATTTTCACCACGTCCCCCACGCGGACAATGAGGCGGCTGACGCCTTGGCAAAGATCGGCTCCACCCGGCGGGCTATCCCAGCCGGCGTCTCCCTCGAGAAACTACGCCAGCCTTCGATCAAGCCTTCCCCCGAGTTGGAGTCCATCTTCGTGCCCGCAGACCCCGCCGGCTCGTCCGAGGGCCGAGGCGCTTCGCCAGCTCCCTCGCGGGCAGCCGGCCCCGAACCCGTCGCCGTCGCGATGGTGGAAGACCCGCCGTCCGTCGCCCCCACCCTGGAGACCGCCGGCTCGAACCAGGGGACTTCGCTTTCGGACCTGGGGGCTAGCACCCCGGCGCCGGCAACTACCAAGCCCCAGCCCATGCCTGTGCCGGCTCCGGCTCCGGTCTCGGCCACGGCATGGGCCCAGGCCATCCTCGCGTTCCTCACATGCGGCGAGCTCCCCCCTGACGAGGCGGAGGCCCATCAGATTCAGTGCCGATCCTCCGCCTACGCCATCATCAACCACGAGCTGGTCCGGCGCAACGCAACTGGCATTTTCCAGCGTTCCGTCGAGTCGGAGAAGGGACAAGAGATCCTCCGAGACATCCACCAGGGCAAGTGTGGCCACCACGCCGCCTCGAGAACTTTGGTGGCCAAAGCATTCCACCACGGTTTCTATTGGCCAACAGCTCTGGAAGAGGCCAAAGATTTGGTTGACAAGTGCGAGGGATGTCAGCGCTTCAGCGCGCAGAGCCACCTGCCGGCCACGGCCCTCCTGACCATCCCCCTCTCAAGGCCCTTCGCCATTTGGGGGCTGGATATGGTGGGGCCATTCAAAACCGCGCGAGGCGGCATGACGCACTTCCTAGTGGTGGTCGACAAGTTCACAAAATGGATCGAGGCCCGACCCATCAAGAAGCTGGACGGCCCGACCGCCGTCCGGTTCATCAAAGAAATCACGGTCCACTATGGCATACCCCAAGGGCGCGCTGGCACGTTTCTGCTCCACAGAGGGCATCCGGCTCGACCTCGCGTCGGTGGCGCACCCGCAGTCCAATGGACAGGCAGAAAGGGCAAACGGCATGATCCTAGCCGGCATCAAACCCTGGCTCGTCACGCCGCTTGTGCGCTCGGCCGACGGTTGGGTCGACGAGTTGTCGGCTGTCCTTTGGAGCCTCAGGACCACACCAACCGGTCAACCGGTTTCACCCCTTTCTTCCTCGTGTACGGATCCGAGGCGGTCATCCCCACGGACGTCGAGTTCGACTCGCCTCGTGTCACCCTGTACACGGAGGCAGACGCAAAGGAAGCAAGAGAGGACAGCATCGACCTGCTCGAGGAGGCACGCGAGCTAGCCCTGAGCCGGTCAGCCATATACCAACAGAAGCTGAGGCATTATCATAGCAAGCGGATCCGGCCCCTCGCCTTTCGCGAGGGCGATCTAGTGCTCCGGCGGGTTCAGTGAACCGCCGGCCAATTCCCTATGGGAAGGACCATTCATCGTCAGCAAGGCCCTGCACAACAACGCGTACTATCTAATAGACGCGCAAAAGCCACAAAAGCGAAAAAGAGACGCTTCTGGCGACGAGACGGAGCGCCCGTGGAACGCGGCACTCCTCCGTCCATTTTACTGCTAAGAGAACAATGTATGTATGTATCACACCTGCCTCTTTTGGGCCCAATGAATGCAGCAGGTACCCCGAAAGTCTCTCGAGGACTACCTTTTTCCCTTCATGTCAGGTTTTTTCTATGATTTAGCTTCCGGGACCGGCTCCCCCAGCCCGGGGACTAGCCGGCCAGCCCAGCCCACCCCCCCCCCCCCCGAACGTCTAAGCCATGCGCACAAAGCTAAGGTACACTGTCCGCTCCAGCCACAGCCGGAATCCGGCTGTCCGGCCGGCGAGAGCATCAAAACCAACAACCTCCGCATGGAAAAACACCAAAAGTGGGAAGTGTCTGGCTCGGGCCAGTCGGTTGCCTCGGACCCTTTCTTACAAATGACTAGTTACCCCTAGCCGGCCTCTGCGGCTCACCCTAACTTGAGCCGGACGTCTCTAAGGACCACGCGATCTCCCCCAAGGTCGATGCCCCGCCCCTACCCCAGTTTGGCTCTCGGCTGGCTGGCAGGCGGGGCGGAAGCCGAAAGGGAACTAGCATGGGAATTAGAGGCGGAAAGCAAATAAGCAAAAGGTCGAGCTGGCACACAAGCATGAATTAACTCCAACAAGTTTAAAATTAAAAGATCCAGGCAGCACGCCACAAAGTCTTTACAATACACCCCAAGTGGGTGGAAATGCGTTCTAACAGAGGTTGCGCAAAAGAAAATTTAAGATAAACAGGGGCGGAGACAAAGCCGCCTAAGCCTCAGGCGCGTCACTAGCAGATCGGCCGGCAGCCGCCGCCTTCAGATCCACATCCCCAGCCAGCGCGTCCTCGGTGTCGCTCCCCGCACTGGAGTCAGTGCTCTCGCCATCATCCGCCTCGTCGTCGGCTCCTTCGGGAATGCCGAAGGAGTCCTCTGCGACCGGCTCGCCATGTTCGCCAAGCTCGGGCAGGTACTCCTCCAGCGCGGCGTAAGACGCTAGCTGGTTGGCTCGGAGAACGAGGGCCCATTCGCGAGTTGCCCGCTCCGCTGCCGGGACGGCATGCATAGTGGCTAGCAGGTCCAGGTTAATGCTGGGGTACCAGGACAGGGCAAACCGGAGGGCCATCTGCGCCCCGGACCGGCCAGCAGAAGCCTTCCAGGCCTCGATCCGCGCCACCGCATGCTCAAGCCACAGGGCCACCCAGCCATGCGGGGCATCGCGCCCTGTCTAGAGAGCCGCAATCACCGCCATGTCGGCTGCGTGGAGCCGGTCCATGCAGTGTTGCACATAGATCAGCCGGTTCTCGGCAGCCAGCACAATCTCCGTGAGCGACCAAGGCTCGTTCTCGCCGATTTCCTGCCCACGCTGGCGGAAGTACTCCCGGTGCTCCTCCACGGCCCGCTCGGTCCGGCACTGGATAGCCGGAAACTGCTCTAAGACAAAAAAGAAGGAAGCAATCGGTAAAGACCAGATTCAAAGAAAAAAGGCAAAGGAAAGGGGGTCTAGGGACGGGGTGCCTACCTTGGAAGGCGTCATCCACCTCTCCCCCCAGCTTAAGACCCAGACTCCGCTCGTTCTCCGCCGCCTCCTCCGCCTGGGCACGGGCCGCCTCCTGCTTTTGGAGCTCGACCCCAAGCCGGGCAACCTCAGCCTGCAGATCCGCTACCCGCCAGTCAGCGTCGGCCGCCTGCTTGACGGCCTCCTCCTTGGCTGCCACCTCCCTCCGCAGGTCCACTTCAAGGCTTTCTCGCGTCGACTGGTCGTCAACGATCAGCCCGCCCAGCCGGTCTCGCTCCGTCATAACCGCCTCAAGGTCGCGGGACAGCCGGTCCCTCTCGGAGGCTATCTCGTCCCGCTTCTGCCGGACTTGGCTCAGAGTGGCCACCTCATCTACAGGAAGCAAGGTTTAGGAACCAAGGTATAAAAGAGGAGGATCAAGCCGGCTGCCTCGCAACCGGTCTGAACCTCGGGGACTACACCCAGTGGGTGCGCTTGCGCGCCCCCACTGAACTGCCTTACATCGCGCCGTCTTCAGCTCCTCCTGGGCCTCGTAATAGGCCACTTGCCGGCGCAGTGTAGGGAGAAGGCCTCTTCAAACAGCGCCTGCCGCTGGGCGTTCTCGGCATGTTCCACGACAGAGGGCAGAAGGTCAAGACGCAAGAAGCCCGAAAAAGATCCGGCCCGGCTGCCACGCGGCCGCGCAGCCAGCCCGAATCTCGGGTACTTCACCCAGTGGGTGCGCATGCTTGCCCCCACTGAAAGGAATAAAAAGACAAAATGCAAAAAGGGAAGGGAACCATACCTCAATTGCCGCCTCCACACGCTGAAAGTTGCTCTCAGCGGCCTCGGCAAACCGGGCGAGCCCTTCCCGGCAATGAGACATGATGCGAACCGGCTCGCCCGGCGCTAGGACCTGCTCGTCGGCTGGCGGTGACGGCGCGGCCGGGCCATGAACTAGCGCCGCCCAGTCCCTTAGGACGCCGTGCATATGCCGCTTCACGCGTCCCGGTCCGCCGCTCGGCGCTCCCACCACGGCGCCAGCCGGGGCAGAACCCGTGGTAACCACTAGGGCCCGGGAGTCGGCCTCGCGCTCCCCTGCAGCCTGCACAGCCGGCGCCGTCACCACCCGGCCCACGGGCATGATCGCCTCCGACGCGTCCACTCCAGCGGGCGCCGCCACCGGCACAACCGGCACGGCCGGCTGCTCCGTCACCACCGGCTTGACCAGTGGCTGGACCACTGCCGGCTCCTCCGGCTGGACCACCTCCGGCCGGACCACCTCCACGACCGGCTCCTGTGCCATCACCAGAGCCGGCTCCGCCGACTGGGCCCTCTCCACGTCTGCCCCCCGCGGCTCGGCCGACGGCAGCCTATACCTTCGGGCCGACTCCGCCGCCGACTCCGTGGCATGGCGCCGCTCGCGCCATCCGTCACTCGACGCCGCGGAACGCGCGGACGCGCCGCTTGACGCGCTCCACGCGGCCTTCAAAGCGGCGAGCCGCTTCTTCTCCTCTCGCGCCGTGGCCGTGTGCTCCTGGGCGAGCCGGCTGGCAGTGTCCGCCGGCTCAACCACCGAGCCCGCGTCGGGGAGCTCGATGGCATCGCTAAGAGGAAGGAGAGAAAAGACTCAGACGCTGTCCGGCCCAAAAAACAACGATGAAGCGGGATGCAAATTACGAAGACGATTACGTACCCGACGACCACGGGGATCTGGCGCCTGGCCCGGGGCGGAGGCCCCGCACCCCGCTGGCCGGCGGCCGCATGAGCCCTCTTCCGAGCCGGCTGGTGCGCCGATGACTGCCCCCCGGCCGGCCTCTTCTCGCGGCGGGCCGCCTCAAGCAGCCGGCTCCGTACCTGTGGCTCCTCGCTCCTCTCCCGCGGCTCCCGCCGAGCTGTAGGAAGGGGCGCGTCCAAAATCCGGACGTCATCATCATCGTCGTCGTCGGTCCAATCCTTAATCGTGAGTTCAGGGTTGAACTCACCAGCCGCTTCGGCCCCGCCGGCTGCAGACCCGCCGGTTCCCGACCCGCCGGCCTCGGCATCACCTGCCGCCTCGATTCGTTCGGCCTCCCCGGAGGATTCGACCTTCTCGCCGGCGGCCTCTCCCATCTCGAAGTCCTCCGGATCGGACTTCGCCCGGTCCGCCTGGAAGATTTGTGGATGGGGTCCGTCCGGCGTATTCTGGCGCATAAACCGCTACAACCGGCGCGGCTAATAAGCACGATAAATGAAAGGAAGGCAAACAGAAAGAAGGATTGCGGCAAAACATACTGCGGGCGCCGGATCGTGCCGGCTATACGGCGGTTTGCCGAAATGCCATGCGCGCACATCCAACTTGAAGTTGTTGATGTAGTTCACGCGTCCCGCCACCTGGGCCGGTGTCAGCTCGACGGTGGACAGCCGGCACGGGTCGTGCCGGCCACCCATGTCGCACATCCGGTGCGGCCGGCATTGCAGAGGCATCACCCGGCGGGCAATGAAGGCCGCCACCAAGTCGGCCGCAACCAGCCCCTCCCCGCTCCTCATCGCCTGCAGCCGGCCCAGGATGCGGTTGGTCTCGTCGTTCTCCACGTTCGTCGTCCAGTTCGTCCTAGGAGGCGAGACGTTGACGAAGGCCGGCAGCTGGATGTAATCCAGCGCCGGGTCGACATTCTTCACGTAGAAGAACGACCGCTGCCACCTCTTGACAGATTCGATGAGGGTGATGCGAGGGAAGTGGCTGCCTCGGACGCATACCACCGCCCCTCCGCATGCGTACGGTTCGGCGCCATTCTTCAAGCCCTTAAGATGGAACAACTTCAGGAAGAGGTCCGAAAAGGGTAGGAGGCCGGCGTAGTCTTCGCAGAAGGTGACGAAGCAGGAGATCTGCAAAATAGAGTTCGGCCCCAGCTGGTGCGGCTGGAGCTCGAACCTCTCGTGGAAGAACTTGAAGAACCTGCTCGCCGGCAGGCCAAAGCCACGCGAAAAATGCGTGGCAAAAACCACGAACTCCCCCTCCTGGGACTCCGGCACCCTCTCGTTGCCAGGGGCTCGAGCGGCGACGTGATCCTCCGACGGCAGCATCCGGGCACGGCGGAGGTATTCGATATCCGCCGCCGTCATGACGGAGCCGCCCCAACTGCCTGAGGGAGCGTCGGCCGTCTCCGGGCTCGGCGAGCGAGCCAGGGCGAGGACGGCGGAGACTCGAGACGCAACGGCCCCCAGCAAACCCTCACGGGCGAGCGCGACGAGCGTGGAGAAGAGAAGAAGCGGCGACACAACGCGAGCTCGCGGGACGACGCAGCGGGAGGAAGAAGAAGATGGGGGGGGGAGTGATAACTGCCTCCGCCTCTCCCCCTCCCGCCCCTTATAAGGGGGCGGAGACGGAGGGACGTGGGGATTAACTGCACCCACGTCCCCGCGGGACCCTCAAGCCACGGGCGCCGCAGGCCACGGCCAGCGGGACCTGGCCGCAGAGGATCCTCGCCCACGGCCCGAGACCTATTGGGCTAGGCCTGTAGCGGCGTCCCATCATGCGACCGGAGGTGGGCCCCGCCCCCCTCTGCGGCGCCGCACTTGGCGCGTCCCGAGCGGGCGCACGACCTGAAGCGGCGCGGAGAGACCGAAGCGCCGGCTGCGGCCGTCGGACCGCTCAGCCGGACGAGCCATTCCCCGAGGCGACGCACAACATTCTGGGAAAAAAGAGTAAGCCGCTGGCTCCCCTCGAGCCGAAAGGACGCGGGACCCCACCGGCTTCGGGGACTACTGACGGGGATATAACCCCCGGGTATACCAAAGCCCGGGAGTCCAAGCTTTTTCAACACACAAGCCGGCTGGACCCCCATGCCGGACGGGCCCCCCCAGCCGGCTGCACCGGCGGAGCGTCTGCCCGCCCTGCGGGCCGGCTCCCCACCGGGCCGGCTCGCCCCGCCCCCGATCGGCTAATCCGGGGACAAGGCGAGCCCTTAACCAGCTAGCTCGCTCGCAGCTGTCTTCAGGCCTGCTAGTCCAGCACTGGGTGAGGAGGGGCCGGCTCCGCCATCCCAGCATGGGAACCGGGCCCCCCTGCCCTCTCCTTCTATGCCCGACGCACGGGGATGGGACGGGACCCCCCGCCGGCGGGGCCCGCGCGGCCGCAGTGCATGATGACGGGAGGGCACGCGTGGCAACAGTGCTGCCGGCCGTACCCACAGGCGGGACGCGCGTGGCTACAGCGGAGGCAGTCGTGCCGCTGACCGCGGTCGACGGCGACCAGGCGAGGGAACAGTGGGGGCATGCCCCCGGTCACTCCATTACCTGCCCCCGCGTGGCTACAGGGGAGCCGGCCATACCGCTGACCGCGTCCGCCTGCGGCTAGACGACGTCGCACAGTGCGGCTCGTGCCGCGGCGTGACGGGCACGCACCAATAGCGACGATGAGCCTGGAGGGCCACCACTTCCGATGGGACCCCACGGCCGGAGGACCCACGGCGACAAGACTTCCCAGTCGACGGGTCCCACCTGGCTGGCCTGAGAGGCCGCCAGCCGGGTCCCGCTGGCCTTATCGCATGAATATTGTAAGCCGGGGTGGCTAGCCTATAACACCCCCCCCCCCCCGGCGCCCCTCATGCAGGGGAAACTACTCACCCGCACACTCACCCACGTAGAGGAAGGAGGGCTAGAAAGCTTCTTCTTCTCCTCCTAGCAAACAGCTCGAGGAGCAATCTTGTAACCCCCCAAGAACATCAACCAGACAAGCAGGACTAGGGGTGTTACCTCTCATAGAGGGCCCCGAACCTGGGTACATCGTGTATCTCGCACCGCTGGTTCCCAATTCCGTTCCGGAGCCCATCGACGTCCATTCGGCCCCAACCACGTTCGATTAGCCTACCCATGACATTTGTCGTGACAAAACGATGACAATAACAAATTAATACCATTATATTCTTTATTGAATGTACTTTCACATCATATAGATTTGTTATGATAACTATTTATATTCCTTTCTATAAACCTTGTCAAACTTTATGAAGTTTGACTTTAATCAACTCTAATATAGGAGTAAATAAAAACGGAGCGAGTACAGCTTAGTCGCCCTCATTCTGACATTGTTTGCGACCACCACATAGATGCTCCTTCTGTCTACACTCGGCACCTTGTTGCCTTGTTAGTTTCCTTGCCTTCGAAAGAAAGGAAAAGTATAGAGAGAAAAGGACACCGGTAAGAACTCGAGATAAGCGGCTCTGCCTGCACCTTCTCAATATCCTCTTGAACTTGCTGACGCCTTTGCATGTATTGCAGAAAATAATAAGCATGTTACACCGGAAAAATCATTTTGGCAGGTCTCCATTACCCCCAACAAACTGAATGGATTAACAGAAGAAGAAAAAACTCACCTCCATGAAAAACTCAATGAAAGTTAATGAATTCACATAGCTTTGAGGTGGTTTTTTCTGAAAAGAAAATCAAAATAAAATCAGGACACATTTTACAAAATTAAAATAATTGGGGGAGAGATGTGACAAAATTCCTGAACTTTTCGTAGCAATGTAGTCAGAATAATAACAATAGAAAAGAGAATTGAAGATCTAAACAGTAATTTTACAAAGATAGGAAACTAAATTGAGGGGTTTTCTCGGTCAAAAAACAAAAAATTTGACAAAGATAGGAAACAAATGCAAAAGTTGACATGTTTGAATGTGCTCAAAACCAGAAACTATGAGCAAAATGAATTCAATGGATTATTCTAGCCTAAATTCATATTCATGATTATGCTTAACTTTTAATTATTCAGATTCAAATTATTCAATTTTTAGTGATTTAATGGATTTTAGTTACTTCCAGGAAAAATAAATAAATTAGAAAAACAAAAACAAAAATAGAAAAGAGACAAACTAAGGTAACCCAGGACCCATCTAATCACTTTGTATGACAGTGGGCTAGTGGTGCCAACGGGACATATACCTGCATGTGTGTGTGTCTCCACGTCGTGTGTCCATGACCTGTGGGTCCCACGGGCTCACATGTCCGCTACTCTCGAAGTTAAGAAAAAATTAGGGTGAGCGTCCTCCAAGCCATGGGTGGTGGGGGCCTAAGATCGCATATGTCCACCTGTAAAAACCATAGCCTTCACCATGTATATAAGGGGAGGCTAGGGGTTCTCAACCCCATCTGCTCTCGGATAGATACTCCCGGTAGCAATCTCATGCACCGTTGTAAAATCCTCACATGAGGTATCCCTTCACCATGAATAACAGAAACAAGCATGTCATAGGGTATTACTCTTCGGAGGCCTGAACCTTGTTAAAACCCTCGTGTGACATCTGATATATGACTTCCATCTGCGTTTGGACACCTACGGTTTTCTGCACTGTCAGTTGGCAAGTGCCAAGTTGTTTTTGTTTTGGACAAATTTTCCATTTTCTAGGGTTTGCCCAGTAAAAAAGACCGCGTACTGGCCGGACGTGACACAACGTGCATGCGGTGTTAGAATTAATTCAAACCTGGCATGGATGCTTACCATGGCATGCCCATTTGGTGCCAAAACTTGGGATCATTTGACGCATGGCCAAAAATAGACCATGTTGAACGGAGAGTGTTTGGATAGGCCGGAATGGTCCAGCTGAGAGCATATTGTCTTTCAAAATCGCTAAAATGGGCCCAACAGAGGGTCACCTAAGTTTGCCTCTTTTCTGTTTAAGTTTTCTATTTTCTAGGCTTTCCTCGGTCAAAAAAGCTGAAAATTTGACAAAGATAGGGACCTAAATGCCAAATTTGACATGTGCTTGAATTAAATGTGCTCAAAACAAGAAACTAAGAGCAAATTGAATGTGGACTCCCAATCACGACAAAAGGAAATTCTTGTTCTTATTGAAAATTTGTTGGAACAAGAGGAGATTTACTGGATCCAGCGCGGTCGTGCAAATTGGTTGTTACATGGGGACCGGAACACCTCGTTTTTTCACAATGCAGCAACAGCCAGAAAGAGAAGGAATCAGATTAAAAGATTGCTTGGAGAAAATGGGGTGTGGGTACAGAATACGGAGATGAAGGATTACATTAGAGGGTATTTCTCAAACCTATTCATGTCAGAAGTCCCTCAACCAGATCCGGAAGTGTTATCCCATGTAAAAAGGAAAGTCACAGATGAAATGAACAATGCCCTTATGGCTCCATACATGGTGGAGGAAGTTTGGAAGGCCTTATTCGACATTAAAGATTTAAAAGCACCGGGTCCGGATGGTCTGCACGCTATTTTTTATAAGAGATTTTGGTCTATGTTGGGTGAAGACCTAACAGAAGAGGTCCTCCAGGCGGTGAATACATCTACTATACCTGCAAGATGGAATGACACTACAATTGTTATGATCCCCAAAGTTAACTCTCCGGAAAAGGTGACTCAATTTAGACCAATCAGTTTGTGCAATGTGGTGTACAAAGTTATTTCAAAAATGATCGCTGCACGTTTAAAGGTAATTGTATCAGATATTATCAGTCCAACTCAAAGTGCCTTTGTGCCTGGGAGATTGATCACAGATAACATTTTAGTGGCATATGAGTGTTTCCATAAAATAAAAAAGAAAAGGACAGGTAAAGAAGGTTTGTGCGCTATTAAACTGGACATGCACAAAGCTTATGATCGAGTGGAATGGTCATTCTTAAAAGGAGTTTTGTTAAAACTGGGCTTCAAAGAAAATTGGGTGAATTTAATCATGCAGTGTGTGTCCTTGGTGGAGTACAGGGTAAGGTTTAACGCCGAAGAGACCGACAACTTTAAACCTACGAGAGGTCTAAGGCAAGGAGACCCTCTCTCTCCGTATTTGTTTCTGTTGTGTACGGAGGGTCTTAATGCTCTTTTAGTAAACGCGGAAGAGAAGGGCTATATTTCCGGCATAAAGGTCAGCAGAGATGCCCCCTCTGTTTCCAATTTACTCTTCGCAGATGATTCTTTAATCCTCATGCGGGCGAATGGTACGAATGCGGAGGCTATGAAGGCAGTTCTGGAATCTTATTGTGCTGCCTCGGGGCAGATGGTGAGTGCCGAAAAATCTAGCATATTTTTTAGTCCTCACACAAAAGTGGAAGACAAGGTGCAGATATGTACTACTCTGAATATTATGACCGAGGCACTCACCGACAAATATTTGGGTCTTCTAGCTAATGTGGGGATGGAAAAAAGCGATTGCTTTCAGTTTTTGATTGACCGGATTATTATGAAAATTAGTGGATGGAAAGAAAAGTTGATGTCGGCAGGAGGAAAGAAAATTTTACTAAAATTTGTGGTTCAACCTATCCCAACTTATGCCATGTCCGTCCTTAAATTTCCTAAAAAAATTTGTAAAGGAATCATTGACGCGATGTCGCAATTTTGGTGGGGTGGCGAGGATAATCATAAAAGGATGCATTGGATGGCGTGGTGGAAGATGTGTGTCCCCAAAAGTCAAGGAGGGATGGGTTTTCGTGATTTATATTGTTTTAATCTGGCTTTGTTAGCTAAACAAGCATGGCGCCTCCTGGATAATCCTGCATCGTTATGTGCCACTATCCTAAAAGCCAAGTACTTCCCAGAGGGTGATCTGATGAGCGCGAGTTTAAAAAAGGGTTCTTCTTTTACTTGGCAAAGTATTATGGCGGGAGTAGAATCCCTCAGAAATGGGAATATCTGGAGAGTTGGATCTGGACAAAACATTGATATTTGGACAGATGCATGGATCCCAAATTGTGCAAATAGAAAAATTATTACTCCAAGAAGAGGGAATCTCTTGACGAAAGTGTCTGACCTTATTGATCCAACCACAAATGTTTGGGATGAAGATTTGATGAGACAAACACTATGGCCTATTGATGCTAGAAGAGTCCTGGCGATCCCTCTCCCTATGCATGATATGCAAGACTTCATTGCTTGGAGCTTTACTAAAAATGGTATGTTCACCGTGCAATCAGCTTATTTGGAGGAATGGAATAAGCAACACGGGGGGAAATTGAAATACACAAATGGGATGGGTAGAAGTAAGGTCAATCCTATTTGGGATGAGATTTGGAAATTAGCATGTCCGGCAAAAGTAAAAATCTTTATCTGGCGCACACTTCATGGGACTCTACCGTGCCGTGTTACGCTGGCTAATAGACACATACAAATTTCGCCCAAATGTCCAGCATGTTCACATGGGCCAGAAGATACCAAACACGTGTTGTTTCTGTGCCAGAAGGCAAAAAACGTGTGGGAAAAGTTAGGAATGTATGAAGCGGTTAAAAAAGCTTGTGGTGTTGATCGGGCAGGGGAGGCAGTCCTTGAATCATTACTCCTCATGTCAGACCAAGAACTATCTATACCAGTTTCACAGAATGCAAGGGAGTTGATTGCTATAACCGCCTGGTATTTATGGTGGAATAGACGGAAGCTAGTTCATGAGGGAAAGTCTCAAGAGGCGGATCAAACCATGATGGGTATTCGTGCAATAACTGCAAAGTTTGTAAATACACATTTACCTAATGCAGATAGGAAGAAGGAAGGGTGGATTAGACCCCCTATGGACTTTGTTAAGCTGAATGTGGATGCCGCTTTTGATCACGACTTGCTAAGGTGGGCAGCGGGTGCTGTTCTCAGGGATGACAAAGGAAATTTCATTGTAGGTGGAAATTGGAAGATTGAATATTGTGTGGATGCGCTGACAGCGGAAGCTTTAGCAGTTCGATTTGGCTTATTGCTGGCACAAAAGGCGGGCTGCAATCGCCTTGTTATCAACTCTGACAACATGGAAGTTATTGACACAATGAAGAACGGAGGACATTCTGCTGGAGCGGCAACGACAATTTTTTATGACTGTTTTTTTATGGCTTGTGATTTCTCTCGCATTAGTTTTGAACATTGTAATAGGGAAGCAAACAAGGTAGCTCATGAGCTTGCTAGACTAGCAAAATGTTCCATGACTAGGGATTGGATTGAGGAGCCTATGGAAAATATTGTATCTCTCTTCATTGACGATGTAACAATTATATCTAATTAATAAAGTTTGGTGGTGTTTTTCAAAAAAAAAAGCAAAATGAATTCAGTGGATTATTCTACCCCAAATACATATTCATGACTATGCTTAACTTCCAATTAGATTCAAAGTATTCAATTTGTAGTGATTTAATGGATTTTAGTTTTAGTTATTTACAGAAAAGATTAAATTAGAAAACAAAAAGAAAAACAAGAAAGAGACAAACTAAAGTCACCTAGGATCCATCTAGTCACTTTGTATGACAATGGGCCAGTGGTGCCAACGGGACATGTGACGTGGATGTGTGTGTGCCTCCATGACATGTGGGTCTCATGGGCCCACATGTGAGTTAGGCTCGAAGTTAAGTAAAAATTGCGGTGCATGTCCTCGCTTACGCCTGCGGGAATTCGAACCGATGCTAATGCGTTGTGTACGGCTCACTTGGAGAAGTTCGGCCGAGACAGTGTGTTCAACATGGTGCGGTGCGACGTAAGAAGTGTTAAGACACCAGGCCGGCCCAAAGCCAGAATGGACCGGCCCAGCAAGCCGAGCGTGCATCCTCCACGTCCTCCAACCCCACGCGAAACGCCCGGTCCTTTAGTACCACCTCACCGCGCCAAGGGTGCGTCTCAAAAGGCCGAATTTATAAGCATATTTTGGCCTGCACGTGAGCATTTTTTATTTAGAACTTTTTCATATATAGATTTCAAATGAAAATTGGACGGTACGGACAGCCATTTTCTTAACAAAATTCAAAAATTTCAAATCAATGAATTTGGACATAATTTAAACATAATTCAAATTTTAGGATTTTTAAAAAGATTTAAATGAAATTTGAACTAAAACTTAAAAAGAAAAAATAATCTACTTGTCGTGCTAGCGTCGTCCATCATGTTGAATTCGAACTCGCCACCATCACCATCGTCCGGGCCGTCGTCATGGCTGTCGCCCGCGCCGAGGAAGTTCTGATCGTCGACTTCCGTCGTCACTGTTGTCGCCTCATGGACAGGCGGAGGGCCTTGTTCCACCTTGTCATGTCCTCTCGGTCGCTGGGTGCGCGCAACGGAACCCACGCCAGAGCCATCGTAGAGTCGCGGATCGCGGAGAAGAGGCCGGGCATGTTGTCTGGGTCGTCGACCTCTGTGGGCGCCGCCGGCTCGGGTGGGATCTCCGACGCGGGTGCCGCCGGAGGTGGGGCGGGGCGCGACCACCGCGGGCGCAGCCGGAGGTGGGGCTGGAGAGGATGGACAAGCCGCGTCACACCAGCCCGACAGCTCGCAACTTCCTACCGCCTAGCCTCCGCGATGACCTCGTCGAAGTTCTTTTCCCCTCCCAGAATTTACGTCCACCGTGCGCGTTTCACCGGCCTCCGTGACATGGACGCTGCTTGTTGTCGGGGACGGCGGGTCCCTCGACCACGTAGCCGCCCCCGTCGATGTGCCAGCTCAACGACAGGCGGGCGGCAGGAGGATGTCATACCGCGCTAGATCTTCTGCTTGATCCAGCGTCAACGACGATGGCCAGGACCCCGCCGGGGCCACCGCTGCTTGAAATCTTTGCCAGGTTGTGGGTGGCGCGGAGTTGCTACGGATCTGACGGAGGGAGGATGGGAGAGGGCGGGGGGAGGGCGGGTGCATCGCCAACGCGGTGTGCCGGGGCTGTTTATAGACGATCCAGGCCCGGGTGGCCGGAGTAAAGGCGACATCGGGAGCCGGCGAGACCCGTCATTAATGACGACCTCGGGAGCCGACGAGACGTATCGCAGCTCAGGTTGTGCATTCGGTTTTTTCGGTTTGATTCGGTTCGGTTTATACGGTTTTCGGTTTCATACGGTATTTATATTTCGGTTTATACGGTTTTATACATAATACGGTTCGGTTTCGGTAATAACCATTTAGGCTCGGTTCGGTTTCGGTAATAACCAAAATAACCAAAATTGACGCGAATTTTTAAGTAACACATAATTTTATCTCAATGAAAAATTGATGGAATACTAGTGTTGCCTCCAAAACTTAATTAAAAAATCAGATGAAGCCAGCAGAGGAAGGACTCCATGCTTATTAAATTATAAACAACCTACCGGTACAAACAACCAAGCCACCAACCTGCTGCATTTTTTTAGACAAACCGGCCGGTGGTGTTTGGTGTATAGATTGTGAATTTTAAAACCCATGTATCCTAGACTCGTGGTACTTGTTGGAGGCCCATGTGCTGGTTTCAGGTTTAGTAGTACGATTGTGGCCCATTTATCAATCGTGTAGTCTCGTTCTGCAAGGCAGAAGCTACATACTTTAGTACCACCTCGCCAATTGACAAATATTGTGTGCACAGAATGGCTATAAAAGCGGGCGCAAGGGCCAGGGTTCGCCTACTGAGCGCAAACGTTTTTTTTCAAAGGCTTCGTTCCATGGCCCGTGAGAGAATTATTACACGTTTCTTTAAGTTTCGGTTAATTTGGTTAACCAAACGGTTTTTCGGTTTCTAACCGAAAAAACCAAAAGGCAAATGGTTTCCATTTTTCAGAACTGAAACCTAAACCGAAAACTGAAAAAACTGAATTTTCGGTTTGGTTTTTTTAATTTTCGGTTTGGTTTTCGGTTTCGGTTCGGTTTTGCACACCCTGAATCGCAGCGCCCAAACCGCCATCCACACGGCACGTCACGGGAAACGCGACGGACCAAACTCCATGCGATGTGGCGCACGTCCGATTCGACCACATGCCGCGACGTGACCCACATGTACACGGCTGCCCGACGCACGTATGACTGGTTGGGTGTGCGTATTCATACATACACAATGGGTGGATCGCCATGCAAGGGCGTGCGGTGTCTTTTATAAGTAAGACCATCATGCCCTTTTCAGGGGAGGGCGGGTACTGAAGCAAAGCAGAAGTGTAGTAGTGTTTTGTCTTACTTAGATTGTTTTTTTCGATAAAGGGCGTTTCTATTCTCAAAATGTAGCATCAAGCGGATACAAAGCATTATGAGTGACACTCGGCCTCTGCATAGCTAGGATGCACACAGCCAAACCTTAAAGTCTGCTAAAATAACCAAAAAATAAATAAAACAAAACAGACATATCGGCAACAGTAGAGTCCTATAGACCGACACTATGCCTATGTCGATGGTGGTGGTCCATGTATGCGAAGGTTATGCTGCCACCCATGTTGGGAAAAAACCTCCGTAGCCACCTACTCCAATCGCGTACACCCCGCCTTGAACAGCGATAGGTACTCCGGTCGTTGTAGCGTAGACCACATACGAAGCAATTGCGTACATCGGAAAATAACCTGTTGAGGAGATGCATTTCTATCATTAAAAATCATATCATTTCTACATAGCCAAAGCGACCAACTTAAGGCATACGCTCCCACCCTTATCAGCGTCTTGAACCTATTTGGAATACCGTCCAACCAGTGACCGAAAATATTGGCAACACTTGTAGGCGGGTATAAATTTGACGCTATTTGGATGACTGGCCACGTAGAACGTGCAAACTTGCATTGGAAAAAGAGGTGCTTGATTGTCTCGTTATGAGTACAAAAACAACACTTCTTACTCCCTTGCCAGTTGCGTCGTGCAAGATTATCTTTGGTTAGCACAACTCCTCTACGAAGATACCACATGAAGATTTTAACTTTTAGTGGGATCTTTGACTTCCAGATCTTTTTGTTATTGCTCACCGGTACCTCAGAATGCGTGAGCGCACGGTACATAGAGTCCACTGTGAAAGACCCTGATGCAGTAAGGTTCCAGTGGAACACATCCCGACCTTGTGTCAGGTTAATCGAATCCAGTCGGGACAAAAGATTTTGCCATGACACAAGACGGGGGCCAATCAAATCCCGCCTGAACGAAAGATTCGGCGGAGATGAACTGAGCACCTGCGCAATAGTATTATTCTTATCGCGACTGATGACGTACAAGGCAGGATATTGTTCTCGGAGACTTGCATTGCCTAGCCATATGTCTTCCCAGAAACGAATCTCCGACCCGTCCTTTATCGCAAAAGACCCAAAGCGAAAAAGATGCTTCTTTGCCATCATTAGGCCAGCCCAAAAGTGTGAGTCTCCAGGTTTCCAATATGCCTGAGACACTGCCTTCTGGCCTAGATATTTGTTGCGCAGCATGGTTTGCCAAACACCATCCTCAGTAAGAAGTTTGAATAACCATTTACTAAGTAGGGCCTCATTCTTGACCTTTAGAGCATCTCCAATAGCCTTCCTATAATGGATTGCTAAAAACTGGTTATACCAGGAGGAGAGAGAAGGTATAGCAATCCACAACAAAATTTGCTTTTGCAGCATTCCTATAACTGGGTTGCTAAATTTGCCAACACACACATTGACATGTGGGGACAAGACACAGAGCACACATGCACAACAAACCGGACCCACATGTCAATGGCACACCGGAGGCTTTGTAAAATTATAGCAAGTGGCCTCTCCACTTTGCAAATATGCAAAGTGTGGGTGAAAATATAGCAAGCTTTGTAAAAATTTTGGGTGGGGGACCACTTATACAAAGGCTGCTGGAGGAGGTTTTTTGGCCAAAGTTTGTATAATAGCAATTGGGTGCAAATATACAAAGGCTGTTGGAGATGCTCTTAGGTCATGAATTCCAAGCCCACATTGGTCTTTCGGCCTACAAACCACGTTCCATTTGGCCAGTCTGTATTTTTTCTTTTCACCATCTCCTTGCCAAAAGAATCTGGATCTAAAATAGTCCAGTCTTTGCAGGACCCCCTTTGGGAGTTGGAAGAAAGAAAGCATATAGAGAACCATATTTATGAGAACAGAGTTAATCAAAACCAACCGTCCTCCAACTGAAAGCAACTTGCCTTTCCAACTGCTCAACCGTTTCTCTAGACGCTCCTCTACATACTTCCACTCCGCAATCGTGAGACGCCGATAATGAATCGGAATTCCCAGATACTTAATCGGGAATTGACCATGTGCACAACCAAACAGGTCAGCATAATCAGTCGTCGCCTCAACGGCTTCTCCGAAGCAGAAAATTTCACTTTTATGAAAGTTAATTTTGAGACCTGACATTTGCTCAAACGCTGAAAGCAAGAGTTTTAGGTTTCGAGCCTTGTCCAGATCATGTTCCATAAAAAGAATTGTGTCATCGGCATATTGCAGAATAGAGAGGCCACCACCCACAAGGTGTGGCACTACTCCTGCAATCTGACCGTCCTGCTTTGCGCGCTCAATTAGAATAGCCAACATGTCAGCAACAATGTTAAATAACATTGGGGAGATGGTGTCACCCTGCCGCAACCCTTTTTTGTCTGAAAGTAATGGCCTACTTCATCATTGACTTTGATGGCCACACTGCCTCCAGTTACAAAATTTTGGATCCACTGGCGCCATTTATCTGAGAAGCCTTTCATTCGTAGGGCCTGTTGGAGGAAAGACCATTTGACTTTGTCATAGGCTTTTTTAAAGTCAATTTTGAGTACTACTCCACTCATGTTTTTCCGGTGCATCTCGTGAACGGTCTCATGCAGAATTACTACACCGTCAAGTATATTTCTTCCTTGCATGAACGCCGTTTGAGATGGTCGGACAACATGGTCAGCTACCAAGTTTAATCTACTCGTGGCCACTTTGGTGAAAATCTTGAAGCTGGCATTAAGGAGGCATATGGGTCTAAACTGCTGGATCCGTTCGGCCTCCTTAATCTTTGGCAATAAGACAATCTCACCAAAATTAATTCTGAATAGATCAAGTCGGTCGGCATGAAGACAATTGAACAATTCCAAAAGGTCAGGTTTGATGATATCCCAGAAATTCTGATAGAATTCGGCAGGGAAACCATCAGGGCCTGGAGCTTTGTTGGGTTCCATTTGGAACACCGCTACTCTCACCTCCTCTTCTGAGAAAGGTGCCGTCAGGATATCGTTTTCTTCTGGCGTGACTTGTGGAATATCATCTGTTCGAGTCTCGTCAAGGGTGAAGTTCCCTTCAGGCGGCGCTCCGAACAAAGATTTGTAGTAGTTGGTGATATACTTTTTGAGCTCCTCTTGGCCTTCGATCCGTCCCTCATCTTGCTGGAGACTGTAAATACATTTCTTCCTATGCTGCCCATTGGCGACCAATTGGAAGTATCTTGTATTACTATCACCCATCAAAATGAAGTCAGCTTTGGATCTCTGGTAGTATTTGATCTCCTCTTCTCGCAAAAGCCGAGCAACCTTCTCATTAGATTGATTTTTCAATTCAATCTCTTGCTGAGATAAGTTGCGCGTCTCTGCAATCTTATCGAGGTCGTCAATAATGGTAGAGAGCCTTCGTTTTTCTTTTTTATATATCTCGTTGGTGTGTTTTGCCCATCCAGTGAGGTGTTTCCTCATGGCCCTTATTTTAAAGTTCCATCTCTGAATAGGTGTGCGACCAATGGCGGGCCTCTCCCAAACATTCTTGATTATATCTATAAACCCTTCCCGATGTAGCCATCCCAATTCAAATTTGAAAGGGCGATGTGCCACTGGGTTCGTAGAATTAGAATCAAGAATGATGGGTGCATGATCCGATAATGCCTCAATACGCTCCAGGGCTCGCACAGTAACGAAAGGAAATTTTATTTCCCATTCGGTGTCCATGAGTACCCTGTCGAGCTTCTCGTATGTCGGCATTGACAGATTATTAGCCCAGGTGAACTGCCGCCCTGACATACTGACCTCCCGAAGATCCAAACTGTCTATCACAGCATTGAATAGGAAAGGCCAATGAGTGTCGAAGCGATTATTATTTTTCTCTTGCTGGTACCTAAGAATATTAAAATCCCCTCCAATAAGCATTGGATACGGGTTATCCTTAGCCAGGTTTACCAATTCCCTAAGGAAAGACGGTTTATGCTCATCCTGGGCAGCCCCATAGACAGCTACCAAAGTCCATGTGAAATTGTCATCCCTGTTTCTTAGGTGAAATTTTATATGAAATTCACCGACTGAAAAGGCCAACAAGTCCATGACTGAGGTTAGTATCCCAAGAAGGATACCTCCTGACCTTCCACGAGCTGGTAGACTATGCCATGTGTAGTCGAGACCACCTGATAAGTGATCTAGGACATGCGGGCGAAAGTCACACTTACCAGCCTCGGAAATTGCCACAAAATCCAATCCATGTTCCCGAACACAATCACTGACGTGTTTATGTTTAGCCAAGTCTTACTTAGATTGTGTAATGGGAAAATTGAGGTTTTGGTAGTGTACCCGTATGAGTGATGATCATAGATTTCTGGCCTTCTTTTTTTATGTTCAGCGCTCTAGCCTCAGCTGCTTTGGTGGGTACTATGGGTTGCACTGGTCTTGGTGATGCATTCCTAGCATGGCTGGATGACTACCACTTCCAGGCCACTTGTCTCCATTCTGACTTGAAGACATGACGTGAATTTTGTATTTGGTGAATATGCATCACGCAGGCCAGTGGTTCCATGACCGGCGCTAATTGCACGTGTGATTGGACAGGGGCGAACAATTTCTCTGGCCGAATTTGCTTGCTGCTGCACTAGTGACACCATGCCAAGCAAATTGAGATACAACTGCATGAATTTGTGACCTCTGTTCTTCTGGCCTGGGGCTTGTGATGTTGGTAATCAGAGGCGGACCACGAAAAAAAATTAAGGTGGGGCGAAGCCTCACTAAGAGTATTTTTGATGCGAATCAAAAGAGTCAATACACACTAACAATGCACACTACAAAAGAATAACCAAATACAATGAAAATATAGACATATTTCAATCGTAATTCGTAAAACAACCTAAAACTGCTGCCACTACCAAGCTGCTGCCACTACCAAGCACTTCAAAATATCTTGTCAAACCTACAATTCACAACCAGAGTATTCACGACATTAATACGTCACTACTATCTGCTTGTATTAAAGGCTTCAAGCTGATGTTAAAAAATGTTGCAAAATTTCAGAAAATTTGAGAAATTACCTTTTCCCCTTTCCTTTGGATTTGCTTTTCCCTTCCCCTTCCTTTGCATCTTCTCGCAATTTGGTCGGAGCTTCGCCGGAAACAAAAAAAAAATACAAACAATTAGCAATTTTGTGGGCAATTGGATGGATTAGAAGTGCCAGATGCAATTAGAACGATGGATGCAGAGCAGCAGAGGAGTGGATGGATCATGGATGGCTCGTTCACCTTGGGCTATTGCTGCTGCCGCTAGGAGTGCCTAGGCCTCAGCTGGAGCAGCCGCTTGCCGCCGCCTGCCCTGCCCTGCCGCGGCTGCCCGCCTGTCCCGCCTGGTCCTGGCGTCCGGCGACCTGACCAGCCGCCGCCGCCACTGGCTGCCCCTCTGTCGGCTTCCCCGCCGCTAGCTGCCCAGTCGTCGGCTGCCCCGCCTGGTCCTGCGACCTGACCAGCCACCGCCGCCGCGCTGAGCTGCTTAGGGTAGGGTTCGTGTGGAGACTGGGGAGGGTGGGTTGACTGGTCTGGTCGAGTGCGTCGCTCGCGTCGACGACTGGACGCTCGAACGGCTGCGTTGGCTATTGGCCCATCCCTAGCTTGGCCCATCAAGCAGACCGGCTGAGTATTACTAGGTATAAAATTTTTTTGCACAAAATTAAGGTATGGCACGCGCCATACCTTGCCCACCGGAGAGGTCCGCCAGTGTTGGTAATGAACTTAGTCTTACATTAAAAAAAATGAACTTAGTCTTGGAATGAACGACGGGGATGTCTTGATGGTAGCACTAGAACTTCTCTTCTCTGAAGGTAAATACTCCCTCCGTCCCATAATATAAAAGTGTTTTTTACATTAGTGTAGTGTTAAAAATACTTTTATATTATGAGACAGGGAAAATAATATTGTATTAGAATCCACACATGTTTCATGGGTGAAAAGAAATGGACCTGGAGAAGGTTCAAGAAAGGGCTCAGAACTCAAAATCAAGAATTACAATCAGCACCGCATCTGTCCTCTACATCTTCAGAACCACATCATGATCGGATTCACGGAGAATTTCAGAAAATTAAAGCAACGGGGGCGGCAAGTTCAGAAAACTGACGGGAAATTGGGGACCGAATCGGATTCAGAAAAAGGAAATCTGACGCGTCTTCCATCGCGTGCATGTCCGTCGTCTTTAAATATCAGTACCCCTTGTCGTCCCACAGCACCTTCCGATCCCGCCGCTACACTCTCCCAAATCCCACTCGCCCGCCCTCGATCGATCCACATCGATCCCTAGGTAGAAGCAGCAGACGGGCCAGCCACCGCCCGGGATGGAAGTGTTGGGGATCGACGCCGATGGCATCTTCCAGCACTACCGCCTGAACCCTACGGAAGTGGAGGCCGTCACCTACTACCTTCCACGCCTCATCTCCGGCGAGACGCTGCATGGCGCCGAGAAGCTCATCCACCGCGTCTACATATACGACTACGAGCCCAAGGATCTCGCCGCCCGATACCCGCCTGTGCCGCAGGCCGTCAGCAGCGGCGACCGGTTCTTCTTCACCACATGCAAGAGCAAGAACGGGAGCAAACTCCAGAGCGTACGCAGCGCCGGCGGCGGCACCTGGACCATCCAGAAGACCACGGAGATTACGCACGCGGGGGACAAAGTCGGCGAGGTCAAGAACCTGTCCTTCAAGAAGAAGGGCAAGTCCACCGGCTGGGTCATGGAGGAGTACCGGTGCCTGCTGCCAGAGGCCACCGTCGCCGACGGGGTGAAGGTCTTCTGCAAGATTCACTTGGCTCAGCATGCTCCTGACGCGGCCCACCAGGAATCGGCCGCGTACAAGCTTCAAGGACGACCGAAGCCGACGCCGCAACCAGAGCTACTACACAAGAGGCCAGCGCCGGCTGCTGCCGCCGATCCTCATCCACCGCGCGCCAAGAAGAGGATGTGCGTTGCCGTCCCCGTCCCCGTCCCGGCACCTACCACACCGTCGTTCTTGATGTATGATGAGGCAGCCAGAGCAATGCATGGCCCGCTGGCTCGTACCAACTTCCCTGTTCATCAGGATGCACAAGTACCTGCTGTGGCTGTACCAGCATCATGCGAGTCCACAACGACATCCAACCACTCCGACGTTGCTTATTCCTCACATGGTCAGCAGGGACAAGATCAAGCTCCTGAGACTTCCTCCCAGTCACATTCACATGTGCTGGAGTCTGTCAAGCATTACGGCCAACAACAGATTGTTCCTGAGGTTGGCTCAAGCATTCCAAGCAGCACATCTGAAGAGGATGTCTTTGAGCCATTGGAGCCTATTTCCAATTTGCCAGATGGGGAGGAAGATGGTTTTGATCTTGAAGAACTAATGAGAATGATGGAAGCCGACCCAATTGAAGTTGAGCCGGTCACTGGGGGCCCCTGGAACGAGCTCCGGGGTACTGGAGCCAACACTGGCGTGGAGATCGGCCAACAGGGATCTCTGTACCTGGATGCCTTGGACCAAGGCGTGCAGGAGGGTATGCTGCAGTCCGATTACCCTGCCTTCCACGATGCTGAGAAGGAGAAGAGGTACAATGCCGCGGCGGATCTTGTCGCTCCATCGCTTCAGGGACAGGACCACTTGTTCAAACCGCGGCCGTGCTCCTTCGATCCATTTGAAGCAGCGTGGAAGGCCGAAGAGGCGCTCGAGAAGGAGAAGAGGTACAACGACCCCACCAATCTTCACGCTGGAGGACACAACAACTTCTCGTCTGCAGACTGCAAGTGTCCATTAAATCCGATGTTGAACAAAGTGTACACGAGGATACTCACTGGCTGATATATTAGTTCGTCCATGTACGATCGCCACGGATGTACCTCCGAGCAATTTGCTCCACTTGTTCATCCAAGCTACTAAAACTGCTGTTGTTATTCTTGCTCCGGTGATGGATTTTCTGAACTTTGCATTCGCTCCTGCACTAGTACTTCTTCTGTTCTGTTTCCTGTGATGGACCATGTTTCTTATTCCTACTCATAGGATTTGAGATGCATGTCATCTCATTTCCTACAAGTTTCCTATTCCTACGATAATCTTATCCTATGAAGCAAAGGAGACCTAAAACTGCTCTTATCCTTTTGTATTAGGCTCAGATAAGCAAACATGATGCAGTTATGATCTGGGCAACCGCAGATAAGTAGTGTAGGACTAGGAGTAACTATGTTTGTAAATCAAAACTGTTTCACTCCTCGTGATAATCTGCAGAACAACTTCAAGTTCATAAGTTGCAGAACAAATTCAAGTTGTGGCAAAAAAAAATGTTCTGTCTATTTTGCATCGCTGAATTCGTGTCTTTTATCATCAACTAAAGCCTGATCCTTGGAGATGCCAAATTATTTAAAAAGTTCAATGAATCATCGAAACGTTTGGGGTCAAACAATCTTTATTTTGTAACTTGCCAGTTGAAACATATACAGACCTCAACGCAGCGACTGGCGCATGTCCATGTCTGAACCGTGACTGCTTTCAGGAATGCTGCCGTGAATGGAGTTTGAGTTTAAGCTCTTTGTCCCATTAGTCTGAGCTCTAGGCCCATTAGCTTATTTTGACTCCTCAAATGCAGAATTCAGGTCTGGTAAGCGCACATGATTGCTACAAGTTTAGACCATCTTGTGCACGGGCAGTTCCATTGTGGTCAGTTGTGGCTGTTGTGGCGGTTCGCAGTTCAACTATTGGAATTATCTCTAGCATGCATCTTGTTATTTGAATGTTGCATATTGATGGTACACTGTGCTCATGCATTTAGAAACTAAAATTACCTGTTATCTGAATTATTATTATTCAGACCCCCTATTTTCTTGTTTCTTTTTATTTTTATCTTTTCATTCTTTTTTTCATCTTTAAATAATTCAGGATTTCTTAAAACTTCCAAAATTAAAAAGAATGTGAATTTTGAAAAAGTTCGTGGAGACAAAAAAATGTCCTTGAATGCGAATTATGTTGACGAATTTGAAAAATGTTCGTGATTTCAAACAATGTTCATGAATTAAAAAATGTTCACGAATAAAAAATCAGGAATTTAAATATTCTACATGAATTCGAAAAGTGTGCACCGTAAAAAAATCTTCACGAATTCAAAAACAAATCACAGATGAAAAAATGTCTACGATATCAGAAATTGTCCAAAATTTAAAAATATAAAAAACTTTTAATTTTTATGAAACATTTTCCTATTTTGCATGAATAAATTTTAAATTTTAATGAATTTGTTTTTCTAGATGAACAAATTTTGAATTTGATGAACAAATTCTCAATTCAAGCTCATTTTTTAAATTGGATGATCTTTTTGAATAATGTTCGGACATTTTTGAATTGTTGAACATTTTTTAAAATCATGGTAAACAAATTTTGGATACGGTGACCAAACATTGAATTTGATGAACATTTTTGGAATTAGATGAATTTTTTTTAATCCAATGAGCAAAAAATGTCCACAATTTTCAAAAAATGTTCGCGAAACCTAGGAAAAAGAAAAGGAAAACAAAAAATCGAAAATGATAGAAAAGGAGGAAAAGTAAAAAATGAAAATGAAAAAGGAGAAAAAAACAAAAAAAAACCTGGTTTTGGAAGGTTCTAGCTACTTGGGCCGGCTCACTTGTACACAACGGGCACTTCGTGGCGACTTACGTGCTGAATAGGAGCTGCCGCATGAAATAGGGTTTTCGCCGAATACTGTATTTTTTTTTTAGGGAAACATGCTTTACTTTATTGATGAATGGAGCGAATTACAGGAATAATAGAAGTATCAAAAGGGTGTAACAGCCACACATGGCGACCCTCACCTAAATGTAAAGCATGTCTAGCTAAACCATGAGCCTCCTTATTGGAGAGACGCCTCTCATGGGTAAAGGAGCAGGACTGAAAATCCCCGCTAGTGTCGTTGATCTCCTGCACAATTGATGCTATTGTGCCCATAGTTCCAGTCTGTATATCCTTGACAACCGGGAGACAATCTGAAGCCACCTTGATATGAGTCAGTGTCAAGTCCTTGGCTAGAGCAATAGCCTCGCGACATGCGAGAGCTTCCAATATAGTCGGGTCGGTCATTGCATGGAAGACCACCGCCGCGGATCCAACATATGCACCTGACTGATTCCGACAGACAGCACTAACTGCCCCAAACTGGCGGATGTTTACAGGTAGCTGCATCGACGTTTACCTTGTGGTGGCCCGCCGGTGGTGGGATCCATTCTTGTGCCCGCGCTGGAGCTGTCCTGGGCTTCGATATTTCATGTGATGAGAATGCAATGCGCAAGTCCGCAAGGTATCGAGTGATGAAAGAATGCGTCCCTAGCGGGCTCTGGTGTTCCCCCTCATGGATCAGCTTTCTCCGCGCCGACCAAATGGCCCACAGTGTCACGGTTAACCTTATAAACTCATCATGTGGCATTGATTCTTGCATGCTGAAGATCCAGGCCTTTGCGTTTGGCTCCGCTGTTTCAATCAGATGCTCCACAAGCTCCGGGTCGCTTAGAGCCCATACACAACGTGCCATCGTACATGTAATCAGTGAATGCATCCACGAGTCCTCGTCTCCACAGATAGCACAGCATGACGATGTGGACATATTACGATGACTGAGGACATCCGCTGTGGGTATAGAGCATTGTGCAAGTCTCCATAAGAATACCTTAAGTTTTGACGGAACCGCAATCTTCCAGAGATTGGACCAGCTTGCTTCTTCTCTGGTTCTGTCCGCTGGCCCTGCCCGGCCTTCAAGCCATGCCTCCCTTCTTAGCTTCGTATTGATAAGCATACGATATGCCGAGCGAACGGAAAAAGCCCCCTTCTGTTCATGTGCCCATGCCCAGGAGTCACTGCATTGTCGAGTAGCAAGGGGGATGTTGAGAATCACCTCGGCATCTATTGGGAGGAAGGTCGCCCGAACCACATCCTGCTTCCACTTGGCATTGGAGCTATCAATTAGTTCGGCCACGTACTGTGGTCTATGTTGACTCAAACAGACAATGGGCCTTAAAGACGCCTCTTTTTGAACCCAATTATGCTGCCATATCAGAGTGTCTTTGCCATCACCAATGCGTCTAATGAGACCCTGTGAGAGGATCTCCTTGCCCTCCACAATTGCTCTCCAAATCTGCGATGGCTCGCTGCCCAGTTGAGCATCAAGAAAATCTGTAGCTGCAAAATAACGAGCTTTCAGAATTTTTGCACTAAGTGTCTCTGGCATTAGTAGGATCCGCCATGCCTGTCTTGCCAAAAGTGCAAGATTAAACAGTTCAATATCCCTAAAACCCAGTCCACCTTCATATTTGGGCCTTGTCATTTTCTCCCATGAGACCCAACTTGTCTTCCTTTCACCACGTTTGCTTCCCCACCAGAACTTATGTATGATGGAGTTAATGTGAAGACAAAGGCCACGAGGTAGCTTGAAGCATGCCATAGAGTAAACAGGTATTGCTTGCGCTACAGACTTTATAAGTACTTCCTTCCCACCTGAGGAGAGTACTTTTTCCATCCATCCCTTTACTTTGCTCCATACTCTGTCCTTCAAATATTTAAAGGCCCCATTTTTGCTGCTCCCAACATCCGTAGGCATGCCCAAGTACTTTTCTGAGAGGCTTTCATTGTGAACATTCAGAATATTTTTCATGCTTTCTCTAACATTCTGCGAGCAGCCCTTGCTGAAAAATACTGAGGACTTGTCCAAGTTAAATTTTTGTCCTGAGGCCTGGCAATAAGATTCCAACAAAGAGGATACCTGAATAGCCCTCTCATCACTAGCCTTGACGAACAGCAGGCTGTCATCTGCAAAAAGCAGGTGGCTTACCGGCGGAGCCGTTTCTGCCACTTTGATCCCATGCATTTGAGATGACTCTGTCTGGTTTTTTAAAAGGCATGAAAGGCCCTCTGCTGCCAACAAGAATAGGTAAGGTGATATTGGATCCCCTTGTCGAATCCCTCGTGAAGGTGTGAATTGT
This sequence comes from Elymus sibiricus, assembly GCA_039707655.1. Taxonomy (NCBI): domain Eukaryota; kingdom Viridiplantae; phylum Streptophyta; class Magnoliopsida; order Poales; family Poaceae; genus Elymus; species Elymus sibiricus. The sequence continues at coordinate 122,723,638 of CM077663.1, forward strand.
TCAAGCTTCTTTCCATTAAATAAAACCAAAAACTTGACTGAACATACCATCCTCATAACTGAATTGACCCAAGCTGGAGAAAAACCCAGTTTAGTCATGATGGCTCGGAGGTAGTCCCACTCCAAGCGGTCATAGGCCTTCATCATGTCAAGTTTGAGGGCACAAAAAACATTTTTCTTCGATCTATTCCGCTTCATGAAATGTAAGCACTCATATGCTGAAATAATGTTATCTGTAATCAACCTCCCAGCCACAAAGGCCGACTGCTCCTCCGATATGATCTCAGGAAGGAAGGATTTTAACCTGTTGGCCATAACTTTCGACGCAATTTTGTAGAGAACATTACATAAACTGATGGGGCGGAATTGCGTCAGTAGTGTGGGGTTAGTTACCTTAGGGATGAGGACTAGAATAGTATCATTCAGCTCCTCCACTTCCTCTTCACCCCTTAAGATTTTCAGAATGATTGTGGAAACTTCATCCCCACAGAGATCCCAACGCTTTTGGTTCTGATCTCTTCCTTCTTCCTTCTTCCACTAGTGCTTGAGACTTCTGATCTCTTCTTTGACACTGCCAAAAGTGGTTCGGTCCCAACGCTTCAGATTTTTTGACAGCGATTTAATCTTTACACACAATTTTCGGTCCCAACGCTTCACAAAAGAAACCGATCTTTTCATATTTGACTGGCAGGAGGATCCGCCCTTCCCCTCTGATGTTAAGGGGAGCAAAACGAACCAGAGGATCAGCCAGTTTAATCTTTGCTCGGACCCTGACATAGTTGCCCTCGAACACCCGGCTAGGGTTCATCTCCACGCTCTTCACTTGGCCTATGCGGCGAGCCAATTGATCAATGATTGTTTCCTTCCTATAGAGCTCGGGGGTATCATGAATCTGTGCCCACACATGGACTCGATCTAGCTGAACCAAGTCTGGTTTCCCTTTGCCGTCGTACTCCTCGATTGCCACCATGAGAACCCTATAGATCCAAGGTCCTTGGTGCATGACCCTGTTCCAGTCCCCTAGACAAAAAAGTTGGATGATGAACAGATTGTCATCTGCCTCCCAAATTTCTGGCTCGTTGGCAAGTCTCCATGCAAAGATCATTGTGTTCTTGAAAGAATCAGCGCTAAAATACTTCGTCGTGTTCACCCTTGCAACAGCTAGCCACCGGTCAGCCTTCGACAGCTCCGCGATCTCCTCATCGCCGACAACCACGTCATCCATCTCTGTTTCCCTGAGTTTCATGTTCCTCATTGCCGATTCCAGATCAACTGGAGTCTTCCCCTTCCTTCTTCCTGCACTAGTGCTGCCACTTCCATTGGTTGGAGTTGCCCCCGCCATAGATGCGACCGAAACCCTAGATCACCGCACCGCACCGAGGCCGGGTGGAAGGAAACACATAAGGCCGTCTTGCCGAAAAAAGAAAAAAGCCCATGCAAGAGCGGCATGCCCAACAAGCCACACCATCGTAACCCATCGGTCCACCCAGTGAGCTGCCCCGACCACACTTCGAGCAATGCATCTTCAACACGCGCGCGCTAAATTATTTTTACAGTGGTAAAATAGTCTTTTTTAACGCGCAGCAGGGCGCTTGTTCCAGCAGGCGCTGCAAAATACGGCGTGGCACTATAGCTCCAGCAGGCGCGCTAAATTTATAGCGCGCGCACCCAGCAAAAACAACATATCTCACTTAAAATAGAACCAAAAAGATCGACACACAAAAATAAATCAACAAATAGTTTAATTATTATTGCAACTCAAACAAATAGTTTATCTTTCAATACAACAAATAGTTCAACAATACAACATCAAACTAATTTTGTCGCCCATGCCATGCCCACCACTCTTCGATTAGATCCTTTTGAAAATCATCATGCGTTTCGGCACGTCGAATGGCATGATAGGAGGCAATAAATCGGGCCACCCTTGCAGCCCTTCTCCGCACTCCCATGGGACGTCCCAATAACTCATACTGAAAATAGTCTAAATCTTGCCCATGCTCATTTTCGATGATCATGTTATGCATGATCACACAAGCGGTCATGATGTACCAAAGGATCTTTTGATCCCAAAATCTAACCGGTCCTCTCATAATATAAAATTGTGCTTGCAAAATCCCAAAAGCGGCATTCCACCTTTGCTGAAAAAATCGATCATGGATCGTCAGTTTCTCTGCAATGCATTTGAACAACTCGACGCTCATCCTAAAACGGCGCCGAAACTAGGACTCGGGGTATGTGTCATCCTCCGCAAAATAATTCCTCATCAATCTGTTGTGGGCATCGATCTTATCCCTCCACAATTTTTGACGACCCATAACCGAACCATCGTGCTTCGGCTTTTTATTGACGTGCATAGCTAGGATTAGTGCGAGTTCTTCCTCCTCTTGAATATCAAATTCTTCGTCGGAAGAATCGTAGGACGAACTCATCTATAATATTGAATTTAAACTAGTTTAAAACTACAAATAACATGCATCAAATTCATCTACAAAATATAAAGCTGAAGCAAGACATACCTTGCAAGCATTTTGTCAAACACCTTGTGGGCACCGAGCTGCAAACGGCCACCAGGCGCTGTTCGTCGGAAGAATGGTACGCTCGAGGGGCAGCGGCGGCGGGCGGGGATAGGCGGGGGAAGCGCCGCTGGGCGCTGTTCATCGGAAGAATGGTGCGCTCGAGGGGCGGCAGCGACGAGAGGAGGTGAAGGAAGGAGCGGTGGCGCGCGGGGATAGGCGGGAGAAGCGCCGACGGGTCGTCGGATCAAATGGGGAAGGTTGCGGGCGGCGGCGCCAGCGCCTAGAGGTCTCAGATCTGACGGCTGGCGAAGTCGCATGCGAATCATCGTTGTCCACCGCGCGGGAGCGGGCGCAGCAAATACACCACGCGCGATGCCGTTTCCTCCGCGCGCTGAACCAAGTTTACCGCGCGCGCGATTTTAGCGCACCTGCTGAAGGGCCTGTTTCGGCTCCGCACGCGCAGAAAAATGTTTTTTTCCAGCGTGCGGCTAAGATAGCGCGTGTGTTGAAGATGCTCTTAGATGGGTAGGCCGAGCTGGCTTCCTTTTGCACGGTATACGAAGCTTCCTGCAGCTTTCTTTTAGTTTTACTTTTTCTTTTCGCTTTTTATTGCACTTTTTTTAATTCATTTTTTCAAACCCGCAAAACTTTCTACATATTCACGAATTTCCATAAAATTCAGTATTTTTAAAATCATTTGTGAACATTTTAATATTCATGAACGTTTTTCCAAAATTGTGATTTTCTGAATTTGTGAACATTTTTTTCAAATGCATGATGTTTGTTTTTCTAAATCTATGAACTTTTTTCAAATACTCAACCAATTTTCAAAATGGATAGCCTTTTTTCGAATCCATGGACTTCTTTCAAATTTTCAAAAAAAAATCAAGTCCATGAACTTCTTTTTTGAATCCTTGTTTAAAAAAATAAACGGTCAATGCTAAACATTAAACTGTCTAACAGAGCGAGTGAACAACTTGCAGTGTTGGGCTGCGACCCTATTGGCGTCCCACGCGACCGCGAGTTTAGATGTGAAGGCGCTGATTATGAAGACTCCCCATCGGGACCTCCTACCGACTTAGAGCATCTCCAACAGGCGCCCAAAAACAGCTCCGCGCGCTAAAAATTCGTTTTTTTGGGCGTCGGATAGCTCCAGCAAAGGCTGCAAAATACTGCGCGCGCTGCAAAGTTTTGGGCAGGCACTAAAAAGCGCTATCGCAAGCTGTAAATTTGGGACGCCGGATGGCGCGCGCTTCATAGTTTGCACTGCACGTTTTTTTGGGCGCGTGTTTTTGAGCATCTGCTAAACCAATGCTGGCCCCGACTCACTAAAGTTGCTACAATGACGCACTAAAACTATTTTAGGGCGCAAAATTTTTGTGGGCTTGTTAGAGATGCTCTTACATGTCGGCTGAAAAATTAGCGTTCACACACCACACTCGTGTGGGCCGACACACCATTGCGAGCTGCTAGCAAACTCGGGTTGCCCCCTTGCGCTCATTTGGTTGACCGTGACCATTGACTTCTGAAAAAAATTAACGAAGCTAGAAAATGTTAGGGATTTGAAAAGGAGTTCACAAATTTAAAAATGGTTCATATATTTTAAAATTTGTTCTCAAAATTTGAAAAGTAGGCGGATTTGAAAAAATATCACAAATTGAGAAAAAAAACTGAAACAAAAAACCAAGAAAAAAACTAGTCGAAAGGTTCTAGAAGCTTCACAAGACCAGCCGGACGGTTCTTATAGCTTCAGAAACAGGCCCATTTCCTAAGTTCGTGATGAGGAGGGTGTGTGCCATGTATAAACAAGCCTTTAAGTGGTGCCTTAAGGGCCTATACGAATTGGCATGCCTAGCATAGAAAAATCGTATGATTCACAAAAACTTCTACACTTTCGATGGGAAAACAACAACTACCTCTTTTTGGAAAGATTCGAAAAGTTTATGAATCTAGAAAACTATAAATTCGATTTTTTTTGTGAATTCTAAAATATTCATCAATTCAAGAAAATATTCACAAAATTTTAAACTCATTCACTAAGATGAAAAAAGTCCACTAATTTGAAAATTATTCTCGAAGTTTAAAAAATTCATCAATTTATATAATATTAATAATTCCTTTTAATGAAGTAAAATATTCATAACTTTTCAAAAGTATTGCTCACTTCAACAATGTTCTTGAATTGAAAAGGTAGGAAAAAAAGGCAAGAAACAGGGAAAAACATATAATTTGAAACCAAAGTAAGAGACAGGAATATCAACAAAGAAGAACACCAAAAAAGGAAAAAAAATACTAAACCTTCTAGAACCTTTCCAAAACCGGGTGAAAAATCCTAAAACCTGGTTAGGGTGCGTGTTTCATACAATTTACGTGCTATTTATGGCAACGTGTGTGATATATTAGATCCCATCATCACCTCTTGCTTGCTTCACCCAAGGGGCATAGCAAGACCATGTCAAGCCTAGGCCTAAAGGAAAATTACAATTTGGGCCCAATGTATAAGAAAGCCAATTACAATATATTTTAGATTCAAGTAATTATATCATGTCGAAAGGAAAATCCTATACTTTGAGCTATGAGTATATCTTTTACCCTTTTAGCCAAATTTTGTCATCGTTAGTATTTCTTGATATGTTATCATTAGCACTAGCACCAACATTATTACCACCCAGTTTAGCCCCGTGTGGATTAGTATTTTATAGAAAATTGATCTTCAATTTATTTATGCCTTTTACATTTTTTATATCTATAGGCGTACATCATATGCCTAGAACTAGAGTGCATCTCACATAATTAGGGTACAAGAAGGACCTAGGGTGCACAAATTCAAGAAAGAACAACAAAATCAAATAAGGAACAAAGGGGTGAAAAGGGGATGAAACAATCTTTCACCACCGATTGTTGAAAGATGCAAACATGAGGCGAAGGCGCTTGGGGTGGCTTCGATAGGATTGCGGCAACCAATCATCGAGATTCCGGTCTTCTGATTTCCCGGAAAATAGCTCCTTGCTATTGCATGCAAGGAGTCAGGGAGTTAATTTCCAACATGTTTATTTACGGGGGATTTCATATAATGATGTTGGCCAGTTGAGGTATCAAGGAGGACAGAGAAGAGAGAAATGAAGACTTTGATGGGCGTCTCCTAATATGCTTCGTGAGGTTGCGAACCTGGGAGGAAGAGAGAGGGAGGGAGAGAGAGAGAGGCAGCGCGAGAGAGAGAGGGAGTTGGGCGGTGGGCCTCGTTCGATGGATTTGTTCTAGAGTTGGTTGCTTTTCATCTTCCCTGAAGCGTCATATAGTGGTGGAAACGCCCATGACAGCCTAAACTGACCGTAAATGAAGCACCCGTTTATGTGTTTTTCTGTTTTTCCAAGAAATATACACATAGCATGTTAATAAATCCATAATTGTGTTTATATAAAACACTATTGTGCAATAAATTTTTAAACTATAAAAATATAATAAAGAAGGAAATTTAATATATTTCAACATTGATTAAAAAAAACTTATGTCTGTGTTTTTGAAATGTTCAGCGTATATATTTTTTTTAAATTCCTTCTTAAAAAATATCGTTGTATTTTGGAAAAATATTTTATAAAAATATAAATAAAAAGAAAAAAATGCAAAATAAAAAAAATGAAAGAAAGGTTAGAAGATAATCCGAAACCTGGAATAAATCGGGGGAAAAGGTAGGAAAAATATCACCCATAAACGGAACAAGAAATCTCTCCTATCTTAAAAAATGGTAAAATTCCCCATTCCACTTATTTCATCAAGCCCTTCCCACCTAGTGGTCGTTCGATGATCTCGTTGTGCTTCTTTAGTCAAGGTCTTTCCACATAGCGATTGACGTCTGGCCCACGTGAACTCAATCGGCCCAAACCCAGCCAGTGCGTTCTTGCGTTCCTGACTCGCATCACCATGTCGAATGATCAATCTTTCGTGTCGCACGATCAGTTCAAGTTTTTTACCTGCGGCTCAAAGAAAGAGTCCCAGAAGCAATCCATATTCCCTTCCCATATGGCTTCTTCTCTTGTGGCAACACGATGATCAAGCAGCGGCCAACGTAACACTGACAACAGGCATCTGGGCGATGGTTTGGTTTGATGGTTTTCAGCGCGAGAATCTCATGATCTCATCTCTTCTGACGCTCACTCAATTTTTAGGATCCTAGTCTCTCATTACCAATTACTAATGCTCGTCGCCTCGTCGCCAGCATGTTTTTCATGCTTTTGTGGTATTTGGACCATCAAAGCCAACATGATTTGCGTTGTTTAGCCTCTCCCTCAATTCAGATCGAAACTCTCAGTTCTCAACTAAGCTAAGGTTTGGAGGGCTAAGTAGCATGCGCTAGTGCGACCTCGAGGAAGACATCAATGGCAACACTGCCGACGACATGGGCAGCGACAACAGTGCAGGAAACTCGCACATGGCAGAGTTGCTCTTAAAACTAAAAGTTTAACCGCATGTTGTGCATTTTTGTTGCCTTGATAGTCAAGGTACAATTAAACTTGGATCAGGGGCGACACCAAGCCCCAGGCAACGGGGCACTGGCCTATAGGGCACACAACGTCCTCTTTTGTTCACTATAGCCACTATTCATCATTGTATCTCTACTCTTGGCCTGGGGCGCAGCCCAATCCTAGCTCCGCTACTCACTTGGATGGCACACAAACACACATCACGCATGGGTTAATCGTTCAAACAACCAACCCCAAAATGGATGGAAGTCATTCTGCTCGGACTAAGCAGTCGGGTGATTGGTATAACCATAGAAAAAAAATTCGACGAAATTTCCGAAATTTCTCGAAATTTCGCTCATTTCGAGGGTCCTCGAAACATTTATGTTTCGTTTAAATTATTTCCGTATTTTGAAATTAAACGTATAACAGAGAGCTGGAATCGAACTAAATCGTATTTATTTGCTTAGCAGAGTGGTAGGCTGGTGTTGTTCCACACTTTAGGTCTTCGGTTCGAGTCCGAGGGGCGCACGTTTTATTTTTTTTACTACTATATTACTAATATTGCTATGCCAAAATTTGACAAAAAATGTACGACACTGGGTTTCGAACCTGGATCAACAAAGGCTGAAGTAACGATCGCACCATTCTGATAGACGAGTTCTGATGAAAAATTGTTGCTAAAATGTTACTTATTCAATACTTTGTGTTCGAATTTATTCAAATTTAATTAAAAATTTCGTTAATTTGCTCGAAATGATTTTCGAAATTTACGAAATTTCCGAAATTTCGGTGCTTTCGAGGGTGAGCGAAATTTTTTTGGTTTCGAAAGTCAAAACTATGGGTATAACTACAACATTCACTTAGCATGTTCATGGCCAGGCGAATGCTTATGCTCAATAGGTTAGTGCAAGTGGATGGAAAGTATCTGTCGAAACTATATATGTGGACTACCTACCCTTTCCATTAGCTTCTACTTTTGGCTGCGTTGGCTCGTACATGAAGCTTAACATGTTATCATGATCCAAGGTCTTGAGTTCAAGTCTTGGCTTTCACAATTTATCCAAAAATGGTGTTCCCCCTTTGTGTTCACGTATAGGCCTCTTGAGCCATACCTCTGACTGAGTCTATCTACAAGTAGACTTCCCGCATCACATGTGAGAGGGGGTGTGAAGTGTATATGTTGATTGCCTAACACTTTTCATCAGTTTGGACTTTTAGTTGTGTTGACTATTGCATGAAGCTTAACAATATCAACTTTGCGTACTGGTGTTTTTTTTACTTTCCTTCCATTCATGCTAAGATTTCCTGTGAAAATGATGTGTTAAAATTTGAGAGCAACTTATACAAACCATAGTTCAAGGCCTGAAATATTCAACAACTATACATTGTTCACATGCAACACACTCCTTAGTTAAAGAAGGTGCTGATTGTCATTATTATAAAAAAAAATTGAGGGAAACAATAGGACTCTGCTTCGTTTTTGTATTAATTTTCAAATAAATAATACAAATAAAGAGTTCAAGAAGAAAAGAACAACTATACAAACAAGACTGTACCAAACAAAGCTAAGAAAGAAAGAAAGAAAGAAAGAAAAAGGCTATACAGGAAACCAAAAATTAATTGTCATTATCTGCGTACTCGACAATACTTTTACTTGATAGAATTGAGATTTAGTTGCATTTGTGTTGCTATATGTTTCAAGCATTTGTAATTTAAAATTTGTATGTTGTGTTTCAAGGCACTATCAACAGACTATGCATATGAAGATAAAATAAATGCATTTCACTTTTTATTGAGTGAATTGGCTTCACTATTGCCACATGTTAGAAATATATGTGGTAGAAATATTTCGAAGAGATCTATCTACTAATTTCTCATGAACATTTTGTACCTACAAATATTAGTTGAAGCAACTTGATGTACATGCAAGTACATTATAGTTGTATTGAATCCTTTGTTTGTTGCTTTTACTCGTCTTTTGCAGGAGCATGCAAAGGCAGTTCCTCTTATCTCAAATGGCTCGCCGCCACTGTACCGGGTAACTGATAACCCACAAGTATAGGGGATCTATCGTAGTCCTTTCGATAAGTAAGAGTGTCGAACCCAACGAGGAGCAGAAGGAAATGACAAGCGGTTTTCAGTAAGGTATTCTCTGCAAGCCCTGAAATTACCAGCAACAGATAGTTTTGTGATAAGATAATTCGTAACGAGTAGCAAGTAACAAATGTAGCAAAGGTGCAGCAAGGTGGCCCAATCCTTTTTGTAGCAAAGGACAAGCCTGGACAAACTCTTATATAAAGCAAAGCGCTCCCGAGGAAACATGGGAATTTCTGTCAAGCTAGTTTTCATCATGCTCATATGATTCGCGTTCGTTACTTTAATAATTTGATATGTGGGTGGACCGGTGCTTGGGTGCTGCCCTTACTTAAACAAGCCTCCCACTTATGATTAACCTCTCTCGCAAGCATCCGCAACTACGAAAGAAGAATTAAGATAAATCTAACCATAGCATGAAACATATGGATCCAAATCAGCCCCTTACGAAGCAACTCATAAACTAGGGTTTAAGCTTCTGTCACTCTAGCAACCCATCATCTACTTATTACTTCCCAATGCCTTCCCCTAGGCCCAAATAATGGTGAAGTGTCATGTAGTCGACGTTCACATAACACCACTAGAGGAGAGACAACATACATCTTATCAAAATATCGAACGAATACCAAATTCACATGATTACTTATAACAAGACTTATCCCATGTCCTCAGGAACAAACGTAACTACTCACAAAGCATATTCATATTCATGATCAGAGAAGTATTAATTATCATTAAGGATCTGAACATATGATCTTCCACCAAGTAAACCAACTAGTATCAACTACAAGGAGTAATCAACACTACTAGCAACCCACAGGTACCAATCTGAGGTTTTGAGACTAAGATCGGATACAAGAGATGAACTAGGGTTTGGAGAGGAGATGGTGCTGGTGAAGATGTTGATGGAGATTGACCCCCTCTCGATGAGAGGATCGTTGGTGATGACGATGGCTTCGATTTCCCCCTCCGGGAGGGAAGTTTCCCCGGCAGAACAGCTCCGCCGGAGCCCTAGATTGCTTCTGCCCAGGTTCCGCCTCGAGACGGTGGCGCTTCGTCCCGAAAGCCCTCTTCTTATTTTTTCCAGGTCAAAACCCTCCATATAGCAGAAGATGGGCACCGGAGGGCTGCCAGGGGGCCCACAAGCCATAGGGGCGTGCCCTGGGGGCTAGGGCGCGCCCCCAGGCTTGTGGCCTCCTGGTGGGTCCCCTCTGGTATTTCTTTCGCCCAATATTTTTTATATATTCCAAAATAATTCTCCGTAACTTTTCAGGACTTTTGGAGTTGTGCAGAATAGGTCTCTCATATTTGCTCCTTTTCCAGTCTAGAATTCCAGCTGCCGGCATTCTCCCTCTTCATGTAAACCTTGTAAAATAAGAGAGAAAAGGCATAAGTATTGTACCATAATGTGTAATAACAGCCCATAATGCAATAATTATCAATATAAAAGCATGATGCAAAATGGACGTATCAGTCACTATCTGCCCCATGGTGCAGCACTTGCAACACTGTGCGTCTTTCTCCCGTCATCTACTCGCCCAAGTATGATATGTTTGCGCATGAGCTAGGTGTGCGGAGGGTGTATGCAGCGAGCTACACATGTGAACATGTTGCAAGATGGTTCAGTTTTTGTGGTGGCTGTAGCTAAAACTTGTGGTCATTGCTCCACCGTATATGGTAATTTAGCTCCTAATTTGTACATTTGTTTGCATTCGCTGGCACATAATTTCTACATTGTTTTAACTCCGTGATAACTCATGCTAAGTGTTGCTTTGGTGACTTGACCGTATTTTTCGTCAGATACATGTCACCAAACTTAATGAGATGTGGTTTATCTTCCCACAATCATTAATGTTTATTTATTACCCGCACCAAAGCACGGGGCACTATGCTATGTATGAAATTACAAGTACTCTGAACCGACTAATTTGTATTACCCATAAACATGTCATTTTGGATCACTTGCTTTTAAAATCACCATGTCTTCTATTGTAACTCATGAGCATCTTGCTACTACCTCTGTTCCAAATTATAAGATGTTTTGGATTTTTTTACTACAGACTACATACAAACTGAAATTAATGAACAAACACAATAAAACACATCTATATAAATCCGATTTAGAAACAAAAAGCTGGAACATCTTATAATTTGGAAGGGGGAGCACCAATTAGTTAGAAAGTTAACAAATTGATGGGTTTTTTTCTGACACAACCCTAAAGGATGGTTTTTCCAATCAAAATACAATGGTTAGTTTACCTGGTGAGTGCAGTTTGTGTTGTCTACCTTTTCGAGTACATACTTCCATAGTTCTTCCCTTTTTATGTAAGAAAAGGTAGAATAAAAAATAAAATTGGCCTAAAATTTTGAAATGCAAAGGACGATTCGATTGTAGAGAGAAAATGAATTCATGTTCAACTAAATGCCATATTTTGTAGGGTAACGCAGCAAAAAACAAAAATTTCCGACCTACGCACCAACCCAGGACCACTATGGAGACTGCATACATGGTTAGATCTTTTTCGTTACCGACTCGTAGCGCAGCGGAAGTAGAGTCGATGACGATCGGCGGTGCAGATCCCCGCAGCTAGGATTTACAACCTCCCAACCGTGAGGATGTATACCCTCATCTGCCCCTCGGACAGCCCTCCGGGAGGCGGTCGGACAGTCCCCTGGACGGTGTCGCGGACAGCCCTTTGGGAGGACCTTCGAAACTCGGACGGCCACTCGGACAGCCCTTCGGGAGGACCTCTCGAAACTCGGACGGTCACACGGACAGCCCTTCGGGAGGACCTCTTGAACTAAGACCAAAACTACGATCTCTCTACAGAGTTGCCCACATACGGTGTCATCTATCCGGCAGGGCTTCGCCGTCCAGAACTAGTTCCCACCGGAACCCAGACAGCCTTTCGGCTCTACGAAAGTATTTCGCGGGGAGGGAGAGAGAAGCCAGACAAGTCAAATGGCATGTGTATGTGAGAAGGGATAAGGTTTGGGCAGCCCCCTAACCTCCTATTTATAGGAAAACCAAGGGGTAGAGTTGCCATTCCAAAAACCCAAAAATGCCCCCACTTTATGTCATACACAAAGGGCATAAGAGGGAAAAGGGATGCCATGTGGAGCTCCATGGAGCTCCACTCACCTTGGCCGGCCACCCCCTTGGGGGGCCCCCATGAGGGGCTTCCTTGGCCCCCAAGGCCTTCTAGAAGCCTTTTGGGAAATATCCCAAAAGGTGGTTTTCCAAAAATATCCAAAAAGCACTTTCACTATTCACGACGACATTTTTCAGCGTCCGTTCGAACTGAAAATATTTAGGTGGGCTTAGAACATTTCTAGTACCCACTAAAATAATTTTCAATGCGTTCCGGAACAATTCCGGATTATTGATTTTCATCTGCGAAAAGCATCCGAAGCAGTTCCGGCAGCTCCGGAACATTTCCGGTTTTTCTTCCGGAAAATTCCCAGAAGTTTCCAGAATGATTCTGGCACCCTCCAAGAATTATCAGGCATGTGCCGAAACCAATTTGACTTAATGGTATCCCCTGAAACAACTTTTCAGTTTTACCGAAACTGTTCCGGTGTTCTCTCTGCAGAACTTTTCCGCGGTCCAAAACTTTTCCGGTGTCCGAAACTTTTCCGGTGATTTTCTCTCAGACTCCCTGTCTAGTATTCAGCAGATAGATGACCCTTAAGCGTGTGACCCTATAGGTTCGGTGAAGTATAGACATGACCCGGAACCCCTTCCGATCAATGATCAACATCGGAGCCGTGGACACCCATATTGACCCCTATACCCACACGAATGAATATTCGAGTGAACCTCCAGTTGCCGTGTGCTATTCCTATTGCTACGTGATATGTAACAAATACCCAAGGTGAGACATGTTGGCATCCCTGTGGATCAACACCTTGTCCACTATGCCAGTTACCTCGTTACCGGTATTGTTCTCTTTTCTCGTTCCGTGTTCCGGCATCCCCGTGATCAAATCACAAAGTGTCTGGCCAGACGATGATGGATACCGTAACACCGAGAGGGCCTAGAGATATCTCTCCATCGTCGGAGGAGCAAATCCCAATCTTGAGCTATCAAGTTACTTGACATACTTTTCCATGAACCCGTAAGCCGCCGTAATAGCCACCCATTTACGGATGACGTTTAACAAACCCCAAAGTTCATGAAGCAAGCATGAAGAAACTCGATACTCTCATGGTCTAAGGAATCATGCAAACGTTAACCATCTCTGTGTTATTAACCATTAACTTGTGACGAATGAATCTCATAGCATAACATCAATTCGGGTCGATTCAACACAAATGTTCTGCTAACATTGTGCCCTCAAAGTTGCTGGCATAGCCATGCCCATGATCAGGAAAACAGGATCATCATGCAATACTTGAGCCAGTCTTACAGGCAAGACTAGGAATACATTTTACCGTTTATTATTCCACACGTGCATATGAGCTTTCCTCCGAGCCTCATTGTTATTGTAGACTCGAGAACCATAGCAGTTATAGCATGGAATATAAACTTAATTAGGAACATGGGGATAAATAGTAACATTTATTATTGCCTCTAGGGAATATCTCCTACAGACTCCCACTTGCACTAGAGTCAATAATCTAGTCAATGCTAATGCACTTTACACCTATGGCATACTGGTGTAAAATATGCTTCGCTTGTGGTATAGCCTGATGTCCAACTGATCTGACAACTTCAGCTCCGTGTGTATCTTTGCATATCCTCGCGTTTTCACGCTTTCACAAAATTCATATTTTGTGTGGACTTGGCTTTGTATATATGTGAATCACAGGTCAAACCTTGATTCCTCAGACTGAGCTATGGAGCAACTATCTGCAATAGTGTCCCATTGACCAAAGCCATCTTGGAACCATACTAAGTTCATGAATGAACTATATGATTCAACATCTTCTTTGTTGCTTCCAAAACGTCAACATACTTAGCCTTTTGTTATAGAATTCGCCACAGTAATCTGTTTAGAACAATTCCAACTTACCGTTCCACCGTATTGTGTATTACACAAAACCTTAACTTAAATCGAAAATCGCATGGAGCATTGATGAAGACTGTATCAATGTAATTACTTACAACGAGCACTTCATAATCTCTGCTTGCGAGATAACATGTCATCAGTGCTACTTTAGTACTTAATGACATTTTTCACTGTTGTCCTATGATCAGTACTTTGATCACTTTGGTATCTATACTCGCAACAGTTTGGGAGTATCGGACATATCTGGTTGTTTTACATACCATGGTATACATGATTAATCCAAACACAAGAGTGTGTGGAATCTCCATCATGTACTTTGCTCATCAGTGTTTTGGGACACTGAGTCTTACAAAACTCTTTCCATGTGACTTCGGCAAGAATCACTCCTTGGCGGTTTTAGTGCTAAATGGTTTTAGCATCTTGTCAATATGTATTTTTGCTTAGCCCCATTAGGCAAATCTATCTCCATAGATCATTATGCCTAATAGCAAGGCTATTTAGCCCAAGCACTTCATCGAAAAACTATTTTCAAATGAAGTCCTAATTCGTGTCAAGAAATTTATTTCCAATTAACAATGTGTCAAGCACACAAGGTTTTTAGAAATATTATTATGCTCCCACTTACTTTCTTGAAAACACAAGCATCTTCATTATCCATTGATGAAATCAAACTCTTTTGATCATTTCATCAAGACGAAGATTCCAACTCCATTTTGCTCTCTTCTGTCCATTGCTGGAACTCTGAAGTTTGCATACTCACTAGCATCCTTTGGATCGACAAAATACTTTGGACTGTATCACATACAAATCCTATTTTGTATTCCCATTTCATGAAAATTCTTTCGCCATCCATGTTTCATATCTCATGATTGAAATATGTATTAATTGCTAGTTTAACCCGAACCGACTTTAAGCATCGCTACGGTGAAACAACCTCATCGTAGTCAACTCCTTGAACTTGTTATTGCAACAAGTCAAGCTTTATGGATAAAACATTTTATCCACATCAGTTTATAGTTTCATAAATATTCGTTAGACTCTAAGTCTTCCGAAAGGTGTATCAAGGTTTTAATCTTGAATCACTTATATGGAAACTATCTCGGATTGTATTGGCATTTAGCCAATTCCGGAGTCAGGGCCCATCAACGCTTCCTTGTGTATCGTAGGTATACTGTTGTCTAAAAACAATATCTCGTATGCGCACCTGAGAGGTTTGCACAAGGTTTTCCTACGTGGTTCAGCTGCAAGTTCGACCGAAGTCCATACATCTCATGTAGAGGCTTCCGTATCAGTCGCAGTAGGAAACCCTGGAATTACTTCCAAGGTCTCTTTCCTTTGATCTGATGACGAAGATACTGTTTATCTCGTCGAGTTGCACTGTTCTCCCACTCACCTTTTTGAAAGAACAGTTTTCTTCAAAAACCATACCGTTCTTTGTGGCAAAACTCTTAGCCTCGGTATAGTGGTGGGGGAATGCCCAATAACTTGGGATAACCTACAAAGTAGCACTTGTCTGATTTGGAATAGGTTTGTAACCTTTTACACAAGCCCCATATTCCAAATGTTAAGAAAAGATATAACATGGTTGGGCGTACCATACCATGGCGTCATTTCAACAGACCCGATGGAGCTCTTTTCAGTGTAAAAGCCGCAGTCTCTAAAGCATCACTTTAAAAGGGATAATGGCAAATTTATTTATGTCATCTTTGATCTTACCATGTCATGAATGGTTCGATTACATCTTCACGGACTCTCCACTTGCAGTGGTGTTCCGGGAGGTGCAAGTTATGAAACCCCATTCACAACTCATCAGACATTCGCTAAACTTGTAACTCAAATATTCCTTTCTACAATCGAATTGTAGAAACATAATTTTCTTGTTACAACAACTTATACTTCATTTTTTAAAACCTTTCGAATGATTTCAAAAGATCCAAACTTACGTCTCATCAAGTAAATATCCATATATCTAGATTAAATCCACTACTTGCAACAACATTTATTGAACTACACACATCAAAATGTATGATCACCAATAAGTTTGTTGCTCGTTCCTTATGGCCTGTGAACGGTATTTCAGTCACTTCACTTTTCGGACGAAAGTTGCAAGTGTCAGATGATTTAAAATCAACCGACTTCAAAATCCATCATAATGGAATTTTCCATGCGGGTTTCTCCAATGTGACCAAATGCAGTGCCACACTTGTGTGGTATTCTTTTAGTCTTGCGACATTTAGCATCAGTGTTATGGATGTATCATATTTCCATCAATATTCATAACATACATCCCATCTTGGATGGAAGCATGGCCCTTCATGTTATTCATAATACTGAACAACAATTGTTCTTTTATGAACAACCCTTTTGCAACAAACATTGTGCACTGGGTTAGAGTGTATGAAACTCTAAAATGAATTATGAAAGTAAACACAGAGGTAATATATTAATATCATTTTTCATAACATACATCTCATTCATAATGAAAGTATGGCCCTTATGTTTATTCATAACACCGAACATCAAAAGTTCTCTTATGAACAACCTTCTTGCAAGATACCTTATGCAAAGGGCTAGAGTGTGTAAAGCTCTAAAATGAATTATGAAAGAAAACACATAGGTAATACACCGATGGAAGGTATAGTAACTTTTACTATGTTCCCAGCGTGTATCAAGACCTCATTCCTGGCTAGTCTTTCAGGCCATAGTAGTTCTTGTATCGAGTTGCAAGAGAATGCTATCGAACGGGTATTCCTGTGATCAAAATTCAATCACAATACCCAAGAATCAGTGACTAACAGTTTAATCACAATTCCCAAGAACTATTTCTTTTTGACCAGCCTTCCAAACATCAATAACTTGTATGACTTTCATACATGAGCTGGACATTCCAGACTTCTTTCCTTTTGCCTTTATACTTCTAACAGTTTAACTTTCAGTATTTCTCCTACTCTCAGAAGAAGCACTCAACTTAAGAGTGGCGTTAGCCCCAGACTTCTTAGGCGTGAAAGTTTTACTAACACCCTTCGGACACTTCATTTCTCTTTAAGTTGTTGTTTTATTCACCTTTCATCATATGACAGGCGTTCTTCTGGATCCCTCTCTTATCAGTCTAATGCATAGTAAACACCTTTACTAATAGTTTGCAAACAACTATTGCTTTGGGTATTTCATATCTTTCAGCCTTTGTTTGTATCTAAAAATTAATTTTCAGTTCCATGAATATCACATAACTATCCCAAAACTTTCGAAGTTCGGGTCTCATGGAAGCAAACGTATTGCACTTGACTGAAACGGAATTCTAGCTTTTGGATCAAAGGACGAGAGTCACATGATCCATAGAATTAGCGGGAGAATACCGAAATCATGCGATAGGACAAAGTCCTTCTCAGCACTCTTGAGGACAATCCTCACATTACGTTATCAATCGTAAAGTTTTAACCAGATAAATAACAGCTTATTCAATTTTAATAGGGAAGGTGGAAACGCGAGCCATTATTCTACAACTATTATGCAAATCACACTTAGACAGTGTTCAAAATTAATTGCACTAAGAATTAAAAGAATTAATTCTAAAATGCGCTCCCACTCAAATCAATATCTCTCATAATTGATTGTGAGTGATTCAAGACCCACATTTCCATTCAACGCCATTGTTCGAGATGAACACCGATGGCGCGAACTTCAATTGGTAGGCAAACTTGTTGGGTAACGTTGCATGGGAAACAAAAATTTTCCTACGCACACACAAGATCTATCCATGGTGATGAGCATCTACGAGAGGGAGAGTGAATCTACATACCCTTGTAGATCGCTAAGCGGAAGCGTTAAGAAACGCGGTTGATGTAGTCGAATGTCTCCGCGATCCAAATCGCAAGTCGTCCCTCGATCCGATCACGAGCTAGTGCCGAACGGACGGCACCTCCGCGTTCAACACACGTACGGCTTGATGACGCCTTCACCTCCTCGATCCAGCGAGCGATGGTGAAGTAGTAGATGAGTTCCGGCAGCACGACGGCGTGGTGATGGTGGTGAGGAACAATCTCTGCAGGGCTTCGCCAAGCACTACGGAGATTATGACGGGAGAACTAGAGGGTAAGGGTTGCCGACACACGGCTTGGGAAATCTTGATGTCACACGTGTGCTAGCCCTGCCCCTCCATTTATATGTTGAGCCTTGGGGTCTAAACTTGGAGTAAAAGCCTCCTCCAGGTCGGTTTTGCCCGCACAAGGTCGGTTTGGCCCGCAGGGAAAGAGTCCAACTCGGATCCCTGCAGTACCACGCACAAGCGGTAGTACCGCTTGAGCGGTAGTACCGCTTCACACAAGCGGTAGTACCACTTATGCGGTAGTACCGCTTCACACAAGCGGTAGTACCGCTTACGCGGTAGTACTGCCTTACCAGCGGTAGCACCGCTTAAGGCAGCAGCAAAACTTCTTTTTGCACTTTCCAATACCTCGTGGGCTTTACCCCTTTGGCTCATATAAAGTGTTGCTGCACCCGAACACTTCGGTAAACATCCGAAACTCCTTCCGGTGAATTCCGGAACCCTTCCGGAGATCAAAACACTATTATCACATATATCAATCTTTACCTCCGGACTATTCCGGAGACCCTCGTCATGTCCGGGATCTTATCCGGGACTCCGAACAACCTTCGGTCACCAACAAAATAACTCAACTATACTAATCGTCACCAAACGTTAAGTGTGTAGACCCTGCGGGTTCGAGAACTATGTAGACATGACCGAGACACCTCTACGATCAATAACCAATAGCGGGACCTGGATGCCCATATTGGCTCCTACATATTCTACGAAGATCTTTTATCGGTCGAACCTCTATGTCAAGGATTCAGTTAATCCCGTATACTGTTCCCTTTGTTCTTCGGTATGTTACTTGCCCGAGATTCGATCGTCGGTATCTCGATACCTAGTTCAATCTCGTTACCGGCAAGTCTCTTTACTCGTTCCGTAATACAAGATCTCGTGGCTAACACTTTAGTCACATTGCTTGCAAGGCTCATTGTGATGTTGTATTACCGAGTGGGCCCTGAGATACCTCTCCGTCACACGGAGTAACAAATCCCAGTCTTGATCCATGCCAACCCAACAGACATCCTCGGAGATACCTGTAGAGCACCTTTATAGTCACCCAGTTACGTTGCGACGTTTGATACACACAAGGTATTCCTCTGATGTCAGGGAGTTGCATGATCTCATGGTCATAGGAACAGATACTTGACATGCAGAAAACAATAGCAATAAACTGACACGATCATATGCTACGTTTATAGTTTGGGTCTTGTCCATCACATCATTCTCCTAATGATGTGATCCTGTTATCAAATGACATCTCATGTCTATGGCTAGGAAACCTTAACCATCTTTGATCAACGAGCTAGTTAACTAGAGGCTTACTAGGGACACAGTGTTGTCTATGTACCCACACATGTATTTGAGTTTCCAATCAATACAATTATAGCATGGATAATAGACGATTATCATGAACAAGGAAATATAATAATAACTAATTTATTATTGCCTCTAGGGCATATTTCCAACAAAACTTGCCAATCACATCTCCATGTGACTCTTGTTCATCTTTCGATGCGTGTGTTCCGAGCTCAGGACGATCCTGCCATGAACGTCAAGATAACCAAGTGATCTTGCTGCGAGGTTTGACCTCACCCGCCTTACACCCGTACAATCGTTCGTACCCATGTAGATCATGGCGCACCTCGAAAGGAAGGATGCTGTGACGGTGCTACACTTGGGAGAACACTAACTACTTGATATTTTTTGTGAGAGATCACCCTAATAAAAGCGACTACCGCGCAATCAAGAAGGGTGCATCAAGAGGGATAAACATCTCAGGCAATTCATAATAGCATGATATGGTATAGCCCTTTCTGACGGAGAAGTCATTAATTTCTTCGTCTTCGGCATTCGCGTCGGTGTTCACCTTCGCGAAGTTTGCCACCACCTTGTCGATGCACCAGATAATATTTCTATCTCTATAGCTAATAAAATAAGTGCATTACATAAGGTTGACACGTAGGTCATTAAAGTGACAATCATATGGCTCCAGCCATCATGTCGAATCATGACACGCAGGTCATGTTAATTTACATCATATAGTCATCTCATACATAATCAAATTAATATGAGCATTGCTATACCACATCACATGCTCATGCAAACCCTCCTGCAAAACCAAGTTAGACGCCTCTAATCGGTTTATGCAAGAACTTGTTTTTCGTGGCTTCTAAGGTTTCGAAACAAAACAAAGCTACCAACGTCCATCATCAAGTATGATAATTCAAGTTGCTAGATTAACTTTGCAGGGTGTATGAAACACGAGATAATAAAATCTCGAGCCCCATACTGAACTTCGTCATACGCATGACCCCCGTGCAGATCATATCTGCATTGCCCTTTCGTCTGCGAAATTTCATCTTTCTTTTTAACTACAGTGGAATTCAATGAACTGTTAGCACTTCGTTGACCAATCAGGATCGCGGATTGCCAGAACATTGAAACTCCACCATGCTGTTATCAAGATCAGAAATATGCAAATCCCAGGGAAGCAACAAGAACATCAGGTAACAGATTTCATCTGCTACCCGCACAAATAATTTTCAGTAATAGAACTCATCTACTACCTAATTATATTGTGCAACACCCATACATCTCTATGTATTCTAGATCGCAACCTGCATCTACGCATAGCACGGCTCATGATGCCACCGTAGGGTAACGCAGCAGAAAACAAAAATTTCCGACCTACGCACCAGCCCGGGACCACTATGGAGACTGGATACATGGTTAGATCTTTTTCGTTACCGACTCATAGCGCAGCGGAAGTAGAGTCGATGACGATCGGCGGTGCAGATCCCCGCAGCTAGGATTTACAACCTCCCAACCGAGAGGATGTATACCCTCATCTGCCCCTCGGACAGCCCTCCGGGAGGCGGTCGGACAGTCCCCCGGACGGTGTCGCGGACAGCCCTTCGGGAGGACCTTCGAAACTCGGACGGCCACTCGGACAACCCTTCGGGAGGACCTCTCAAAACTCGGACGGTCACACGGACAGCCCTTCGGGAGGACCTCTCGAACTAAGCCGAAACTACGATCTCTCTACAGAGTTGCCCAAATACGGTGTCATCTATCCGGCAGGGCTTCGCCGTCCAGAACTAGCTCCCACCGGAACCCAAACAGCCTTTCGGCTCTACGAAACTATTTCGCGGGGAGGGAGAGAGAAGCCAGACAAGTCAAATGGCATGTGTATGTGAGAAGGGATGAGGTTTGGGCAGCCCCCTCACCTCCTATTTCTAGGAAAACCAAGGGGTAGAGTTGTCATTCCAAAAACCCAAAAATGCCCCCACTTTATGTCATACACAAAGGGCATAAGAGGGAAAAGGGATGCCATGTGGAGCTCCATGGAGCTCCACTCACCTTGGTCGGCCACCCCCTTGGGGGGCCCCCATGAGGGGCTTCCTTGGCCCCCAAGGCCTTCTAGAAGCCTTTTGGGAAATATCCCAAAAGGTGGTTTTCCAAAAATATCCAAAAAGCACTTTCACTATTCACGACGACATTTTTCAGCGTCCGTTCGAACTGAAAATATTTATGTGGGCTTAGAACATTTCCAGTACCCACTAAAATAATTTTCAATGCGTTCCGGAACAATTCCGGATTAGTGATTTTCATCTGTGAAAAGCATCCGAAGCAGTTCCGGCAGCTCCGGAACATTTCCGGTTCTTCTTTCGGAAAATTCCCAGAAGTTTCCAGAATGATTCTGGCACCCTCCAAGAATTATCAGGCATGTGCCGAAACCAATTTGACTTAATGGTATCCCCTGAAACAACTTTTCAGTTTTACCGAAACTGTTCCGGTGTTCTCTCTGCGGAACTTTTCCGCTGTCCGAAACTTTTCCGGTGTCCGAAACTTTTTCGGTGATTTTCTCTCAGACTCCCTGTCTAGTATTCAGCAGATAGATGACCCTTAAGTGTGTGACCCTATAGGTTCGGTGAAGTATAGACATGACCCAGAACCCCTTCCGATCAATGATCAACATCGGAGCCGTGGACACCCATATTGACCCCTATACCCACACGAATGAATATTCGAGTGAACCTCCAGTTGCCGTGTGCTATTCCTATTGCTACGCGATATGTAACAAATACCCAAGGTGAGACATGTTGGCATCCCTGTGGTTCAACACCTTGTCCACTATGCCAGTTACCTCGTTACCGGTATTGTTCTCTTTTCTCGTTCCGTGTTCAGGCATCCCCGTGATCAAATCACAAAGTGTCTGGCCAGACGATGATGGATACCGTAATACCGAGAGGGCCCAGAGATATCTCTCCATCATCGGAGGAGCAAATCCCAATCTTGAGCTATCAAGTTACTTGACATACTTTTCCATGAACCCATAAGCCGCCGTAATAGCCACCCATTTACGGATGACGTTTAACAAAACCCCAAAGTTCATGAAGCAAGCATGAAGAAACTCGATACTCTCATGGTCTAAGGAATCATGCAAACGTTAACCATCTCTGTGTTATTAACCATTAACTTGTGACGAATGAATCTCATAGCATAACATCAATTCGGGTCGATTCAACACAAATGTTCTGCTAACATTGTGCCCTCAAAGTTGCTGGCATAGCCATGCCCATGATCAGGAAAACAGGATCATCATGCAATCCTTGAGCCAGTTGCTACTTCTTGAGCTTGCATTGGTTTTCCCTTGAAGAGGAAAGGGTGATGCAGCAAAGTAGATAAGTATTTCCCTCAGTTGTTGAGAACCAAGGTATCAATCCAGTAGGAGATACAAGCAAGTCCCCAATCTTCGCACATACACAAACAATCAAACACTTGCACCCAACGCTATAAAGGGGTTGTCAATCCCTTCACGGTTACTTGCAAGGATGAGATCTGATAGAGATAGATATAGAAGATTACTAAAACGAAAAGTAAAACAAAAGTAAAAAGATTGCAGCAAAGTATTTTTGGTATTTTTGGTTTATAGATCTGAAAATATAATATGGAAAATAGACCCGGGGGCCATAGGTTTCACTAGAGGCTTCTCCCTTGAAGGAAAATAATACGGTGGGTGAACAAATTACTGTCGAGCAATTGATAGAAAAGTGCATAGTTATGACGATATCCAAGGCAATGATTATGCATATAGGCATCACGTCCGTGTCAAGTAGACCGAAATGATTCTGCATCTACTACTATTACTCCACACATCGACCGACTCCTGCCTGCATCTAGAGTATTAAGTTCATGAAGAACAGAGTAACGCATTAAGTAAGATGACATGATGTAGAGGGATAAACTCAAGCAATATGATGAAAACCCCATCTTTTTATCCTCGATGGCAACAATACAAATACGTGCCTCGCTACCCCTACTTTGTCACTGGGTGAGGACACCGCAAGATTGAACCCAAAACCAAGCACTTCTCCCATTGCAAGAATTACCAATCTAGTTGGCCAAACCAAACCAATAACTCGAAGAGACTTGCAAAGATATGAAATCATGCATATAAGAATTCAAAGAAGATTCAAATAATATTCATAGATAATCTGATCATAAACCCACAATTCATCGGATCTCAACAAACACACCGCAAAAGAGTATTACATCGGATAGATCTCCATGAAGATCATGAAGAACATGGTATTGAAGAACATAGAGAGAGAGAAGAAGCCATCTAGCTACTAGCTATGGACCCGAAGGTCTGAGGTGAAATACTCATGCATCATCGGAGGGGCAATGGAGTTGATGTAGATGCCCTCCGTGATCGAATCCCCCTCTGGCAAATTACCGGAAAAGGCTCCAAGATGGGATCTCACGGGAACAGAGGGTTCCGGCGGTGGAAAAGTATTTTCGTGGCTCCTTTTGGTATTGGGGGAATATTTGGAAATTTATAGGCCGAAGAATAGGGTTAGGAGATTTGCCGTGGGGCCACAAGCCAGGGGGCGCCCCCCCCTAGGGCGCGCCCTGCAGGCTGGTGACCTCACGGCAGGTCTCCTGCCTTCGTCTCCAAGTCTGGTTCTTCTGGTCCAAGAAAAATCATTCCGAAGATTTTATTCCGTTTGGACTCCGTTTAATATTCCTTATCTGCAATACTCAAAAACAAGGAAAAAACAGAAACTGGCACTAGGCACTAGGTTAATAGGTTAGTCCCAAAAATAATATAAAATAGCATATTAATGCATATAAAACATCCAAAACAGATAATATAATAGCATGGAACAATCAAAAATTATAGATACGTTGGAGACGTATCACCAGTCTTAGAGGCAAGACTAGGAATACATTTTACCGTTTATTATTCCACACATGCATATGAGCTTTCCTCCGAGCCTCGTGGTTATTGTAGACTCGAGAACCATAGCAGTTATAGCATGGAATATAAACTTAATTAGGAACATGGGGATAAATAATAACATTTATTATTGCCTCTAGGGCATATCTCCTACATATTTCACATAACCATACATGTTTTCTTTGAAAGGAAAAACCTGATCGGCACTATATTATGAATTAAAGAGAATTACATCCTTCAAAACATGCGGTAAAAGGAAACTAGGGGGATCATCGTCCCAACTAAACATCAGGTTTGAGTCAAAAGCATGTCTTGCTAAGAAATGTGCCAAGCCATTTGCCTCCCTCGGACAATGCTGGAACTGAATTGAAGCAATGTCATGGGCATACTGGAAACAATCTGCTAAGATTGCAGAATATATGGTGCCAAAATGTCAGCCTCGCCTCTACATGCCGAAATGATCTCCAAACAATCTGACTCAACTGTCACCCTGGAGCAGCCCATTTGATTGACCAGTTGTAGACCTCGGCGAAGAGCCAACGCTTCTGCGGTAGCCGCGCTATCAGCATATGTGAACGGTTCTTCCACTCCCGCCACTGCTTCTCCTCGATAGTTCCTTATAATCGCAGCAATTGCTCCAACGCCATTTTGAAAGAATGAGGCGTCAGTGTTCAGTTTGTATGATCCCGGGCCTGATTTTTCCCATGTAAATTTCACAACAATGTTGTTCCCTGTCTTAACTGCCGAATTGCATGTTATTGCATGAACGGCAAAAGCTGTGCTGCTTGGAGTATTAACCATATGCCCCTTGCATGCTTCTCTCCTTTCCCACCAGATATACCACACGGCCACGGCCAATGTCTCGTGTAGACCCAATTGGCCGAGCACCAGCGTTAAACCATGTGGTCTTCGCAACAGTTCTTCAAGAACAACAGAACCGGAGCGATCCACGGTAAGGGCATGTTTAACAACATCATCCAAGCCTAGTGCACGCCATACTGACATCGCTCTAGGGCAGCTGAAAATCAAGTGCTTAATGTCTTCCAGTCCAGACTTGCACATAGGACAGAGGGGAGAGACCTTGATATGTCTGCCAGCTAAGACCGCCATACCAGGAATCAAACCATGAAGCGCCCGCCAAAATAAATATCTTCACTTTACTCAGTATCTCTAGTTTCCAAACTGTTTCCCAAACCGGATTAATACTTGATGTGCCCTGGATGCTCGAACATCTTGATCCAAACTGGTGATCCCATTCAACATAATATGTCGATCGGACAGTGAAAGAGAAAGATTTGGTGTGATTCCATGCGACGAAGTCCACAATATTTTCTGACAGTAGGATTCTTAAGATTCTCTCCGCATCTAGAGGAAGGAAGATGCTTCTTATAAGTGCCTCATCCCAACTAGCAGTTCCTGGAACCATTAGTTCATCGACTGTCCGGAGCAAAGAATTACCCCTCCTTGTTATGACCATCCTAGTGTGGCTAGAGGGGATCCAATGATCATCCCATATGTTGATTCTCTCACTAGAACCAATTCGCCAAATGTGACCTCTTCGAAAAATCTGTAGCCCTACGAAGATGCTTTGCCATGTATAAGATGACCCTTTTTTGGGTCCTGCTTTAAGAAGATTCCCATCAGGAAAGTATTTAGACCGCAGGACTCTGGCACATAATGTTTCAGGGTGTGTTAACAGCCTCCAACTTTGTTTTCCAACATCGCCAAGTTAAAAGCATGGAGATCCCTGAATCCCATACCTCCCCTCACTTTTGGTATGCACAATTTCCACCATGCTAGCCAGTGCATTTTCTTCTCCTGCTCTGTATCTCCCCACCAGAAAGCAGACATGACATCTGTAATTTCCTTACAAACCTTCTTTGGGATTTTAAACACGCTCATAGCAAAAACTGGAATTGATTGAATGATTGCTTTTAGTAAAATTTCCTTACCCCCTAGTGACAACAATTTCTCTTTCCAACCTTTCAGTCGATTGACCACCCTTTCTACCAGGTGGGTAAAACTATCACTTCTATCCAACCCAATCATAGAGGGGAGTCCAAGATATTTATCTGAAAGGGCTTCCGTCATAATGTTAAGCTCTGTGCAAATTTCAGCTTTGACATCTACATTCACATTAGGACTGAAAAATATGCTACTTTTTCCTTCACTCACCATCTGGCTAGAACTTGCACAGTAGTCATACAGTACCTGTCTCAATGAGGTTGCATTATTCATGTCCGCCTTCATAAGGATTAGGGAGTCATCAGCAAAAAGTAAATGAGAGACTGATGGTGCATTCCTGCACACCCTTACCCCTTCAATGCCACGAACCTTCTCTGCTTGAGATAGAGCACTAGATAAACCCTCTGCACATAGAAGAAACAAATATGGTGACAGGGGGTCCCCTTGCCGGAGCCCCCTAGTAGGGGTGAAACCTTTTGTTTCTTGATCATTGTATCTCACCTTATATTTCACCGAGGTAACACATGCCATCAAAAGATCAATAATCTCTCTGCGGAACCCCAATCTCTCCATCAATCTCCAAGAATTTCCATTCTACCCGATCATAGGCCTTATGCATATCAAGTTTTACAGCGCAATATCCTGTGTTGCCCTTCTTCTTATTTTTTATTGTGTGAAGACATTCATAAGACAAGAGAATATTATCTGTAATGAGATGACCGGGCACAAAAGCACTTTGCACCGGAGAGATAATATCATCAAGACATGCTTTTCATCTGAAAGCTATCATTTTGGAGATCACTTTATAAAGAACATTACACAAACTTATAGGTCTGTATTGTGATATTCTCTCCGGGGTATCTACCTTGGGAATGAGTACAATGACCGTGTCATTCCAACCATCCGGGATTACCTTGTTATTAGCTGCATTCAGAACCTCACTGGTAAGGACCCCCCCCCCCCAGGATATTCCAGCATTTTTTAAAAAATATAGCATGCAACCCATCAGTCGCAGGCGCCTTCATGTCTCCAATAGAAAAAAGAGCTTTCTTAACCTCATCCGCAGAATATGGTTTCAGCAAGGCTTCGTTCATCTCACTGGTAACTCTTAGATTTACCTTCTCAAGGAACACCGGGTCAGGCTCATCAATCTCTGTGGAGAAGAGACCCGCAAAATAATCTGAAATAAATGGGTTCAGATAGTCAGTTCCCTCTAGCCACGCACCTTGGTCATCTCGTAACTTGGTGATCCTATTCCGTATCCTTCTAGCAGAGGCAAAATTGTGGAAATACGAAGTATTTTTGTCACCAAACATGAGCCAGTTGATCCGGCTCCTTTGGGCCCAGTGGATCTCTTCCATCTGAAGCAGTCTCTCCAGTTCTTCGGCCAAATCTTTCTGCCTTTGAGCATTCTGGTGTGTCAAAGTATCCCTTGCAACTTGCTCCAACTCTCTCTGCACATTCTTTATTTTCCTTGAAGACTTCTTCAGTACTGTTTTATCCCATACATGCAATTGTTTATGTACTGAAGCCAGCTTTTCCGCAAGTCCCATATTCCCTTCTGTAGACTGCCAGGCTTGTTCGACAACATCACGGAATTTCTCCTCCTTGAGCCAACGTGCCTCAAAGCGAAGCACTGCTTGGCCCGCCGCTTCTTGAGTAATTTTCTCATGCAGATTCATAATGATCGGCCTGTGATCCGACTTATAATAGTCCAAATGCTCCAGAACAGCTCGTGGAAACATTTCATTCCATCCTTCATTTACAAGCGCGCGATCTAAACGTTCTCTGATAAGGGCTTGGTGCCATGTGAATTTATCTCCGATGAAGCCATGGTCCGACAGATTACATTCAGCTACCACATCTCTGAAACTTTGCATGAAGTGGTTTGGTCTATCATTACCCCCATTCTTCTCAAAAGAAAACATTATTTCATTCATATCCCCAATTACCATCCACGGCATATTCACCACTGACTTCAGCGCTCTTAATCTATCCCAGGACAAGTGTTTGTCTTTCCACTTTGGCTCTCCGTAGAACCCTGTCAATCTCCAGAAATTTTCAGAACCACTCCCCACAAAAACGTCTATGAAATTCTCTGTTTTGTCTCTCAGTGATACAACCACCTCTTTTTTCCATAGCAGAAGCAAACCCCCACTGCGGCCATTGCTCCTCACCACATACTTGTGATCCATCTTAGCCTGCCGGCGCAAACATTCAGCCAGGAACTCATCCAAGTGTGTTTCCATAAGAAAAATAATGTCCGGACTCCTACGCTTCTGAACGTTCAAATGCGCACGTATTGCCGCAGCTTGTAGCAAGCCACGGCAATTCCAACTCAAGATCCTCATTGCGCCTGGTCAGCCCCAATGGTGACAAGGCGAGGGAAAGAAACTCTCGGCCGGCGAGGCTGCCGGAGGACAGCAAACACCAACCTTTACGTCGGTAGATGACGAAGAAAAACTCACGGTCGGCGGAGCCACCGGAGGACAAAAAACCCTAGAGTCCTTCTGCTAGGGGATGGAGAGCTGAAGCTGGAGCATCTCGTCAGGGCATCAAGGCAGGCGACATCAAGGCTCGCGGCTGCGCGGCGGCCGTACGAGACCTAGATCGATTCGGGCAGAAAGTGGACACTACCTTATTATAATATAAAGAAAAAAAAACAATTGTTGGTATCCAAGAAAGGCCCAAACAATTAGATGGTTCAACCCAAAAACATAGTCCCCATTTGTGCAAACTGATCCAACTTCTAAAAACGCATCCGGGTAATGTAATGTAGAACAAATCAAAGTTGGACCACTGACAAACAAAGAGGAACGGGACAGTAGGATAACAGGTGGCATGTGCTCCCTTTGACAAACATCTTCATTGGTCTCATGGCCAATTATTATGAACTGGATAATATACACTAACTTCCATTGCATTATACCCATTTTATGGTACACAATATTATTGACCTGTCATGACCCTGCTGGACCATCTAGAGATGGTATCCTATGATCGCTAAATCCCTACGGAAGAAAACCCCTTTTATACCCAGAGAGCGTGCACCTAGCGAAACGACACACCCCTCGCACCTCAACAGTGCATATAGCGATACATACATAATTTTCTAAATAAAAGGGGCCCCTAAAGTGCACACAGTTCCATTGTCAACATCACACTACTAGCGGGTCCAGTCGCCTGAGGCTAAACTATCCGTCTCTGTTGTTGAGTAGGCCCAGGGAGCCTGAACTCGATCGGGCCTGGACCTGCGCCTGTGTTTGCACCGGTCTAGTTAGAGCCATAAGTTTGGTGGGCGAGATGGGCTTCTTCGCATCGGCCCGCTTCATCCCCTCCGCCGTCTCGCTCCCGGCTGCGTTCCCAGCCTTCCGCGTGTCGCCGCCGTCGTCGTGCCGGATGCCGCGCAGCAGCGCCGCCACGTCCTTGATGGTCGGCCGGTCCTCGGGCCGCGGGCTGGCGCACAGCAGCGCGATGCCGAGGGCTTGCAGCATCTCTTGGACCTGCGTGTCCGGTCGGCCTTGCAGCCTCGCGTCCACGATCTCCGCTGGGTCGCGCTTCCGGCACAGGTGGTCGCGCACCCACTGCACCACGCTCTGCCCCTCGCCGAATGCCGGGTCCAGCGTGCGTCGCCCCGTGATCATCTCCAGCAGCACCACGCCGAAGCTGTACACGTCGCTCTTGGTTGTGATCTTGGTCATGCAACCGTACTCTGCATCAACCGTGTGACGAGAAATGTTAAACCGGTAATACATCTTATAGATGGAAATTGAATCTTAACTACCAGAGTTGGGATTTCAGTGCTTTTTGAAGGGAAGGAATGCTTACCGGGAGCGATGTAGCCATAGGATCCGGCGAACGGCGGAGGCGACGAGTTGGCGCCGTCATCGGCGACTCGGGCCAGGCCGAAGTCGGCAAGGCAAGCCTCGTAGCGATCGCCGAGGAGGATGTTGTCGGCCTTGACGTCACGGTGGATGATCCCCGGCACGCAGTCGTGGTGGAGGTAAGCGAGGCCCTCGGCCACGCCCACGGCGATCGCGAGCCGCACCTCCCATTCCACCACGGCCGCACCGGTCGCGCCGCCGTGTAGAAGGCCTCCGAGAGTGCCGTTCGGGAGGTAGTCGTAGAAGAGGAGGCGCGTCCGGCGGTTGGACACCCATCCCAGCAGCCGGACGATGTTGCGGTGGCGCACCCGGGGGAGCACGCTGATCTCGCACGCGAACGCCTCCACGGACGCCTCGTCGCATGACTGGAATTTCTTTACGGCTATCGTGACGCCGGACGACGGGATGTTGGCACGGTACACCGCACCGGACCACCCGTGGCCGATCACGTTCGCCGGAGTGAGGCTGCGAGCCACGTCGGCGACACCGATGTCCAGCTTCTGGTACAGCGTGACGTCCCACGGCGGCGACATCTCGGCCTCCTTGTCCTCGCTGGCACGCTCGCCGCGCCGGCGCCACCCGAACAGGACGAGCACCGCGGCCGCCAGGAGGACGACGAGGGCCGTGAGCAGCACGGCCATCGCGACGCGAGCGGCGCGGCGTGCCTCGAGTTCACGGTCGCCGGCATCGCCAGAGCACCGCGAGAGGCACAGCGCCTGGTTGCCCTCGACGTCGCTGGTCGGGAGCTTTGCGAAGAACGCCGTCTCCGGAAGCCGGCCGGAGAAGCCGTTGAAAGAGACGTTGAGCGCCACTAGGTTCTGGAGCGCGGACAGCACCTGGAGATCGCCGGAGAGCTGGTTGTGTGACCCGTCGAGCACCCCAAGCCTCACGAGCCCTGCGAACTCCGCTGGCATCGAGCCGGAGAAGCTGTTGCAGCTGAGGTTAAGAGCGATCTCCAATCCCGGAATCTTGACAATGCTCCCCGGAATGTGGCCGGACAGTGAGTTGCCGCCGACGTCGAGGAGCTGGAGGCGGGAGCACGAGCCGATCTCCGGTGGCATCGCTCCGGATAGCCGGTTGCCGCTGAGAATGAGCTTTGTCAACGAAGTGAGCATGCCAATGTCGGACGGGAGCGCGCCGGAGATGGCATTGTAGGAGAGGTCGAGGTACTGGAGCGAGAGCAATTCCTTGAAGAGCCCTGCCGGCAGCACGCCGGCTATGGCATTGTCGTGGAGGTCGACGAATGTGAGGTTCCGGCATCCGGACAAATCCGTGGGGAGGGCACCGGACAGCCGGTTGGAGCCCAGGTCCAGGAAGCTGAGGTTCCCAAGCATGCCGATTTCCGGTGGTATCGCGCCGGCGATGTGGTTGCCGCTTGCCCGGAACCGGTCGAGGGACGTGCAATTGCCAATCTCCGCTGGCAACTGGCCGGAGAGTTCGTTGTTGATAAGGAGCAGCTTGGACAGCCGTGGAAGCTGGAAGAGCGACGGTGGGATCGGCCCGGACAGAGCATTGGTCGACAGGTCCAGCGCCTCGAGGCTAGTGCACCGGCCGAGCTCCGGCGGGATGTTTCCGGTCAGCTGGTTGGCCCACAGGTAAAGCATGCGCAACGCCGGGAGGCCGCCGAGCTCGGCGGGGATGGCGCCCGTGATCTGGTTGTTGTCGAGCTCGAGGTCGGTGAGGTTGCTGCACCGGGCGAGCTCCGGCGGCACCGTGCCGGAGATCTTGTTCACGCTGAGCTGCAGCTCCTGAAGCGACAAGAGTTTCCCGAGCGACGCCGGGATGTGGCCGGTGAGCCCGTTGAGCGACAGGTCGATCACGGCAAGCTCGCTGCACGAGCCGAGCTCCGGCGGGATGATGCCGACGAGCTGGTTCTGCCACAGCAGCAGGTTCCTGAGCTTCTTGAGCGCGCCCAGCTCCGCCGGGATGGACCCGGATAGCGCGTTCTCGTAGAGGTAGATGTTCTCCAGGCTGCTGCACCGGCCGAGCTCTTTGGGTATCGGGCCAGAGAGCAGAGCCGTGTAGATGGCCAACGTGGTGAGGTTCTTGAGGCGGCCGAGGCTCGCAGGGAGCGGGCCGGTGATGCTGGTCTCGGCGAGGCCGACCATGGTGAGCCTGGAGCAATTGCCGATCTCCGTGGGGAGCGCGCCGTGGAGGTTCTTGTTGCCGCCGCCGCGGAGCACCTCGAGGCTGGCCATGCGGCCGATGGCCGCCGGAATCCGGCCGCCGAGCTGGTTGTCGTAGACGATGAGCTCCCGGAGCGACGTGAGGTTGCCGATGGCGTCCGGGATGCCGCCCTCCAGCCGGTTGGAGTTGAGGTACAGCGTTTCGAGCTTGCTCCCCGTCCGGCACAGCCCGGCCGGTATCGAGCCCGTGAGCGCATTGTTGCTGAGGTCGAGGTGCGCCAGCGCGGGCAGCGCGCCGAGCTCCGGCGGGATCGGGCCCGTCAGGTTCGTGCCGGTGAGGACGAGCCGGGTCAGCGTGCTACCGACGGCGTTGGCCAGGTTGGCCGGGACGCCGCCGAGGAGGTCCATGAACTGCAGGCTCAGCTCGGTGACGCCACCGTCGGCATTGCACGCCACGCCGGTCCACCGGCACGGCGACGCGTCCCCGGCCTTCCAGTCCGCCAGCGCGCCAACACCGTTACGCAGCGTCGCCTTCCACGCGAGCAGCGCGGCGCCCTGCTCGTCCACGGCGGCGACGACGGCGCTGCCCACGCACAGCATGACAAGCGCGCAGCACCTGACGAGCGCCGCCGCCCACCATTTGCTCCGCCTACCCATGGAGCAACGCTAGCTTGTCTGTAATCGTACCATGCAACTACCGAAGTACAAGTATGTGCAAGAACATCAGTACAGGGTAGCAGTAGTAGCAGCAGCTAACTCTACAGAATTGTGTGGTCTAGAGGTGTTAATTGGAGCCAAATCTTGGTCTTGCTTATGTTGCAAGCCTCGTAGTAGTAACTAATTAATGGAGTGGCCAAGAGGTTTAGCATGAGAGAGAGAGAGAGAGAGAGAGAGAGAGAGGGGGGGGGGGGGGGGGGGGGATGGGGGGATGGGGAGGTTAAAGAGAGTATTTGAGGTTGATGAGATGATGAAGCAATGGAGGAAGGCCACCTTTGTACCTGCAGAATCTCTGGATCCGAGGCAACAGTGCACACTACCACACCCTGTCTCTCCTAGGAAATTGTTCAGATGTACTCTCCTCTGGCCTCCACCACTGAATTATCACCGCCTTCAAAAAATATTTGTTGATGGTCACCATTGTGAGTGGCCATTGGTGGTTGGGTTATTTAAATTTGTTACGGGCATCAGATCACCAACGTCTAATTGCTTTGCAATGGCCAACTGGTGAATTATTATTACTTTAACGGCGGTAACAGCTTTGCTAGCGGCCAGGAGAAAGAAAAGATGGCATCTGGATGGGCAGCTTCATCATGGAAAGGGTGTGTCTCAGCTCTCAAGGATGATAATATTGAATAACAAGCACTTCACAGCCTGTAAGTTGGATTAGTTACTACTTAACAGTTTGTAGTTAAGGACCTTGGTGCAATTTTGGATTCTGCAGGGTGACAATTGGAGTGCTGGCAGTGAGAAATGAGAAGAGCACCAACAGTCCAACAGTTTGAAATAAATGGAATTGGGGTTCTTCCTCTACAAGGATGGTAAATAAATCATCTCCCTGTTTTAGTCTCCAAGAAATCCCTACGCAAAGATTGTGGATTAAGTAGACAAGGAAATACTACTCCCTCCGTTCTAAAATAAGTGGCTCTCAAGCCACTTATTTTGGGACGGAGGGAGTACTTACTACTACAGCAGTAACAAAAAGATTCTGAATAATGATTCATGTGTGACATGTATATTTAGCAAAGTCACAGCTCAGCTGCTCACAAACTATAGATGTCAGACTACACAAAACGACAACGATCGCGATGATGATGACGATGAAGAAAAAACAGAGACAAATGTATTTTTGATGTTGGTAAATACTTCTACTTTATTGTCAGGTTAGTTAGAGTGATACACACTTCATTCCTCAATGTGATACCGTAATCACCCAGTAAGCCCTGCAAGGTAATTATGGGCATTGCAGGGTGACAATTGAACTACCGAGGTACAAAGAAGTTATCCCCGCTCCCCAGAGTTGAAAGTTGAAACAAGAATAAAAATGAGACAGCACAGCTGGCCACTCAGTGGTAACACATGACACAAGGAGAAGAAACAGTTCATTCCATGCAGTAACAATTATATAAACCCTCATGGCAGAGGCTGTTCCTTGGCAGATTAAAACAGAATGGATTGGATCTGAAGTTAACACATCAAATGGAGAGGCTGTCACATGCTCCCGGTTAGATCTAATCTCGCCTTTCTCACTGCCAGGAACGTAGTTAATCACTGCCCCTTTGTACTTTTGTGTTACGCAGATGGATTATAATAGTAAAAGGACAGGAAATTTTCGCAGGCGCGCAGATCTAGATCTACCTTCCAACTCCAAATTCCCATTGGTAAATGCGCGGTTCTGAACAACCAGTGCAGCAGTACTAATCCCATAGAAGATGATGGAACTTGCAGTCTTGCAGAGTATTTACATTGGAACTACAACTTCTATTTGCAGTGTTGGTTGTTTTACCCCAAAAGATAGGGTACATCCTGCTGTTTTTTACAGTACAAGGAACAGAGTTGCAGAGATAAATGACCAGTGAGCTGATGTAGAAGTAACTCGCAAGTAGAAGCCGAACCATCCATGAGTAGAATGATCAGACTAGGTATACGAAAACAAAATTATCAGAACACACTGTAACCATAGGGTACTGATAAGTAGTTACCACATACTCTTTTTTTGAAGAATAAGAATTCATTTTATGCATCTTTGCATCAAGAGGAATGAAGAGATAGCAAAATGTTACAAGTCCGAAGCCAAAAAAATGTAACTCGATCGATCATATCGTCGGAAACTACTGAAAACAAGAACAGAAAGGGCGAACACACAAGACAATTCTCTGAAAAAATAACATGTCACTGAAACAACAGCATCTCCAATGGATCAAGGACTCCTCTATCCCCACCAATTAAACAATGAACAGTTTTCAAGGTTTTAACCCACATCATTACCTAGATCTACCGACCTTAACTTGTGTACTAACTCCATTTAGTTGGTATCTTGATGCATATGGTACCATCAGTTTTGCTGACAAGTTCCTGAATGCGTCTGCTATCTTGATGCTTATGCATGTAATTCATAGTGCTATTTAAATCGACCTATAGTTGAAACTCGAAAGGCATCTCAATGTATCACAGAGATAATTTTATTAAGCGAAAGTGATTAGTACATCACGTGAGGCAGTGGACTCTAAGGATACTTTGCCGCGTGACTATCGACCCACACATCGATATTCCATTTGCTAGTAGGTCCCCATAGACCTGGTGTGGCTATTGGCCCTCACGTGTTCCTTCATGTGATAAAGAGGGTCTATTACCGATGTAAACATGTAAGCAACCATACAAACTTTTTTTAGATAATGAGGTAACCATATATACAAACTAAAAGGAAAAGATAAGTTTAAAAGGCCAGGAGAAGCAACGGTGGGCAAAATTCAAACAGAAAGGGAAAGGGGGAGAAAGGGACTCGACAACGGAAATATTTGAAATCCAGCTTGCAAAAAACACCTATAGGAGCAAAGATTGCATTGTCTAATAGTTGAAATGGTGCTAGGGAGAGAAATCGAGAAGAGGGGAATCTAGGCATGAGGGATAGGGAGGTGGTAAGGCACATGGAGGGGTAAAAAGACCATGAAGAATACAATAACACAAGGACAAGGTTAGGCATCATGTGAGAAGGAGATGGTGGAACAGATATGCATAGGTGATAGGTGTCATGGGGAAGAGGTGGCCATTAGTTTAACTCCAAGCAATTAAGAGCAGGCATGATGTGTATTAGCAATAAACAAGTGGTGTTAGTGCCTTAATTGGTGGTGAGGCGTGAACAGAAAAAGAGCATGGTGTGGCCACTGGAGTGCAAGCACTGTTTTCAAAAGGCAATCGCTTATACCATCTAAACAAAAAAAAGTTTTGCAGCACATCAGCTAATTTCTGATTTATTTCCAGATGGTTACCTGCTGAAATCTTTCTGATCCTGTCTTCACAGTGCAGCATAACCTTCCCAATTATATGATACTCCCTCTGATAAAAAATAAGTGTCGCAGTTTTGAACTGGGGTTAGTTCAAAACTGCTATGATTCACTGAAATCTTGCGCAACCAATGAAGGGAATATGTACCTGCTACTATAGAGAAAAGTAGAAGAATTGTGCATAGTTTTCTCCTTTTCTTCCCTAAGACTTTGGGCCTGACAAGATTAAGGATGACACATTAAGGTTACAAACTCAAGGAAGTTACCAGTTAAATCTTTCACATACCAAGCAGAAAAAGATGCAGAAAAGAAATCAGGATTCAGATATTGGAGAACAGTTGACCCAAACTCCCAAGAAATGACATTTTGTTCCTTCAAAGAACTTCTCCTCATTTCCTCACAGCTCAAAACTTATAAATGTAAGTAAATAAATACATCTTTTTTTTTACTTTAAAACAATGCAGCTTTGATATGAAACAACAATAAACAGCAGTCCTTTCATTTACTATAATCCATACATTCCCTCAAAAAAACTATAATCCATACAAATCTATTCCAGCCCAGCACCATCCAACAGTGTGAAGAGTAGAAAGGCTTAAGTGCACTCATATATTGTGCGTAACTGTGATTGGTATATACCAAATGTAATTGGTATAATTGTGAATGCTTTACACCAGACGTGAGTTCGATGAACAAATATGCCAATCACAGTTACAAATTTGGTCAGTGCAATGCTTTACACAAGCTGAATGTTCGCTAGTCTGAATAGTACTGTACATTTTTGCATTTACCAGTCATACCTACATTTTTTTTCATTGCAAAACCTGGTGAACAAGCAATATAAAGCACCAAGGGATGATGATGTAGACCACAAAAATCAACCAATTCTTTAGTGCACGCAGTGGAATGATTAGAGAATGAAATATAGAATTGGTGGGGGTTCGATTCACACTCGAGCTATACATCTTTAGCTACTATTCAATTAGCCAAGATAATTGTTCTTTAGAGAACCATCTTGGGAGCAGTGCCCGGGTTTTGAGAATAGTGGAATTGCCCTTTGATCTCTTTCCGCTCTAAGCAGCAATTAAGCTAAAAAAGTATTCATATAGGAACTATAGCTGTAGCCATCGTCCTCTACTTGCTGTCCTGGTGACCTCATCACCTTTCATCATATGCACTTAATTACGCAGTATATTCGTTGCTTGTTCACCGTCACCTCCAACCTTCTCCCGAAATTTCATATTTGTTAATGGTTCCCAAGAAAGACCATCCTTACTTTTTACTGCACTTCTATTCCATTAGAAAGAGGCTACTTGTGAAAGGTACTAACTAGAAAAGAGATTATTTGAAAACCACAATTTTTCAACAAGATAGAGTGGCTAATCATGGTAGTTCTCAATATCTCTTGCACTTTTGTTCTGTCAAATCATGTTCGTCCATATAGTCTTAGTGTCCATAGTATCAATGTTCATACCTATGTTCCACAATCATATGTTAGTTTATCGCAATAACTGAGGTTCCAAGGTCAAATGACATGACATCAAGGTA
Source organism: Elymus sibiricus (assembly GCA_039707655.1). NCBI lineage: Eukaryota > Viridiplantae > Streptophyta > Magnoliopsida > Poales > Poaceae > Elymus > Elymus sibiricus. The sequence continues at coordinate 122,761,586 of CM077663.1, forward strand.
CAAGACAATGTGGCTATAATCTTAAGTATAGTAATTCCAAAACAGATTCAAGGATCCTTGAACTGATCTTAATAAAAGGGATTCCACCCACAGTAGAAAAACACCTAAAGAATTCATGACTATGGGCCAACCAGTTGGAGAGAATTCCCGGACAGAGAATACAAGTATCGAGGGTAAAAGACAGTAGTAAATTTCCATGCTATCATTCAGAAAAAACAGAGCGGTGGGGAGAATAACTAGGTCACTAGCTTTAGGAATGAAGGATGGGTAAAACATCAGAGAACATTTCAACTTATGTAAAGCATTGCACCGACCAAATGTGATGTTAACCGTCTGTACAAGCTGCACATTTTTATGGGGAGGATTGCATCATCTCATAGTGGATCCTTCCTCAATTTATGGGACCTGCCGCACTTTATTGATTGTATAGAACCAAAACACAAAGAAGTAAACGATGAAAAGTACAGGGCACTTACACTTAGAGAGTGTCAAAAGACCAAACTATGACGCTGCTATGATCCATAAAACCAGACAAGAATGGAGTCATTTAGCCTTTTGAAACTCCAAAAGTAAAACTGGGCAGTGTGTCATGGTCCCCCCAAAACAGGCAGTACCGATGTCATGTTCATGTTTTTTTTTCTCGTACATTAACTGATAGGGAAGTTGTTTTCTTTCCAGCTCATGGGACATTATAGAGAGTTGTTCACTAACTTTTGCATTTTTAATAATATTACATATATATTCATTTGTGTGCACCCTGTTGTACAAAGACATACTTAACCAAAAAAGTTTCCAACTAAAAAAGGGCCAACTTCTTCAAACTAAACCATTTGACAAAAATATAATGCTCAATTCTAATAGTAAGTAAGATTGTTGCATGGTAAAACATAGGTAGGTATTAACATACATGGCCAAAAAGATGTAAGTAGTCAAAATCTAGCTAAAGAAAAACCCGTAGCTACGGATGAGCATGTACTTTTTTTGCTTTGTAGTTTGCACCATGTACATCATGATGTAAGCTAGCTTACTTGGGTTTAAGCATATCTTTGAATACTTGCCAACAACTACAAAGTTAATGACAAAGCTTTCATGCTCGTCAATTTTTGTGTGCCTTTATCTATCTTTATTAAATATTTATTTCAGCTATATTGTACTCATGCCCTCATCCTCCATGTTAGTTATTTGAAAAAGCATAGCAAGCAGCAGCTTCAGAAATAACATCAGAAGCAACATTAAGTTCATCAGAGGGATTAAGGCAAGCATTTTTGCATATTTGACACGAAATTCTTCAAATCAGTTATATGAAAGATGTATTGCAAATGAACACAATACGACTGCAAGCTGATACAAGATTTAAGGGAACAATATGAAGTTTGTAATCACCGTATTATCCATGGAATGGGATATAAGGGCATCTCCAACACGGATCACCAAAACGCCCGCAAATGTACGGACACTTTTAGGCCTCTAACGTGGGCACAAAAATTGGCAGGTCTGCTCCGTCTTTAAAGCCGGGGGGCCTCCTCCTCCGCAAACCCTATCCACACAATCCTCCTCCTCTCCCACACCTCCACCGGCCGCCGTAATGGGCAAGAGTACGGACACCTAGAAGATTCGAACGCACTAGCTGCTCGGTTGCAACCCCTCGGACCAGCCGCCGCCGTGGACGGTGGATCGGGGAGGAGGGGGGCTTCGGATCCAGTTATTGCCATCGCCCATGGTCGCCAGGCCCATCGCCCCCTATGGCTTCGTACACTGTTAAGGTGGGCCACTCTCCTGGAATGACGGGGACCAGAGGCTGCCCCTACTCGCCGCGACGACGGACAACGAGTTCGCCACGCAGATGGAGTAGGCATTGAGTCCGTGTTTGATCGGCCGGCGTCTGGCATCCTCATCGAACGCCGCCACGTCGCCAATCGGACGGCCAGTGGCGCCCGGTTCTCCTTGTCATCAAGGAGGAGCCGTCCTCCCCGGCGTCGTCCAACCATCCCCCGAGCCTCCACTGCTACCTCAAAGGGCGCGCCGGCGGGAGCGGTGCAAGGCGTGTTCGCCAAGACCCAGGTGGCACCGACATTGGTGTTCACGGAGGCTTGGGCCCTCGACCGGTCCAAGACCACTAACGAGTCGGACGCCCGCCGTCGGCGCCGGCTCAACACCCAGCTGCTTCAAGTGGGCTAGAGAAGTCCCAGTGCGCCCTCTTCATCCGAGTCGCCGATACGGCCAAAGACAAACGGCACAGGGCAGTGGAGGATGCGACGGAGCGTCTGCGCCGCGGCGGCCTGATGGGTCTTCCGCCACTGGTGCGACGACGACGACGGCAACGGCTCAGATGGACGCATGGATGGCAGATTGTGTTGGAGATGTCGGTTTGGTGATCCGTGTTGGAGATGCCCTAAGTTCACTAACATAGGCCCTTGTACTAACCATCCCTGCTTACCAATCTGGTACCATTTGGTGACAGAATCATGGTAACCATTAAAGGTGCCTGCGTGCTGTCTCGGCAAGGCCCTCTTTGGAGTGGTGTGTGTGGGATATCTGTGTGTGCCGTTCAGCGGTTGTGATGGTTTCTCCCAGTTTTCATAAATAACTGGGCAATCTGGTATTCGCTCGGTTTTCCCTAATTAACCGAGCAGCTCTTTTCTTCTTAATGAATGCAGGAATCCTGCCATTTCGAAGAAGAATTGTACATAAAATCATTGTTTATAAGCTGTCCCGCGCGTGTTTTGTTTGGGAAAAGGTGACAGGATCACATAGAATCGGTTGGTTCCATTCCTCTGTTTGGTATGAGTTAAAATATGAAACGGAACGGTTCAACTTTTGAGTTTGGTTGGGTGGGGGATGGAATGTGATGAATCTGATTCAGCTCATCGCTTCTATGTCAATGGTCGTATGAATTCAGAGAGCATTATAAGCAAACAGATGAATCAAAATCAAATGTATTAGAATTAGAATCTAATCTGAACAAAAGAAGGAGCACTAGCTCACTGGAGCACAACAAATCAACTAACTAGCAGCTGCAATACGGCTAAGATCGACCGAGCTACACAAGCCAATCCATCGTCGGTGCTCACCCTGCTATCATGCCCCGCGTTGAACCCAATCTGGAACTCCGTCACGACTGTGTCCCGCACCTTCACGCGCTGACGAGTGCGTCATGGAGCTCCCCACGCGCCGTCGTCATTTGAGAAAAAGGCAGTGCGCCGCCGTCCCGGGCGGGCATCGCCAGGTGCTGCAGTCTGGCGTAGCTGCCTGCATCGCGTGCAAGCCGCGGGCAGCGCATCGAGCCGCCGCGCTGGCTGCTACCGGCAGCCCTCAGCCAACGCCGTGCACTGAACCGCGTTGGCGCGGACGCCGCACCTTCGGGCGGCTGTGCGGTAGGCAGCCACGCTGGAGGACACCATTGGTCGCCGGAGTAGCAGCGACTGGCGCGAGAGCCCCAGCGTGCTCCGCGTTGGGAGCCCCGGTTGCCTGCGCCGCCACGCCGTTTCTGCCGCCGCGGTCGCAACCTCCGCGCGAAGAAAGCCGCAGAGAGCTGCGCCACCGTCGGCGGCGAGGAAGGAGCGGGAGCGGCAGCCGGCGTGCAGCGGTGGCCCGTCCCTCAACGACGGTCGCCGGGGCGGGCCGCGCGCGGGCACGGCCAGAGGAGCCGATGCAAACGGGTATGGGAGGTGCGTTGGACGCAGCTTCGGTGCCTTAAGGCCCTGAAGCGCAGTCATAGAAAAATTTACACTGATCTTCATATAAGATCTTCTAAATATTGCATTGACGAAGACTCTGTTAAGTCTATGTCGATTGAGAATTAGCAATCCCGATTCTCAAACCAGTGCGTTCAACCACATGCTAGGAATGAAACCAACCTATTACATTCCACTACGTGTCACAAACCAAACACATAACGGTTAGAAGGCCTCGCGGCCCTTGTAATTATGCGTCGTTTAGGCGTCAGAGTGCTCAGTGTTGGCCTTAGATCGCCTTAGAGCAATTCCAATGCGCGCTCGTTTGAATCGAAGCAGGCACAACATGTGCCCCAGCGCGCCGACGGAAACAAACGAGCGTCCGCTTTTTGTCCTGGAGTTTGGGCGCGGGTTTGCGTCGACACGGATTTGGGCGCGGGTTTGCGTCGACACGGATTTGGGCGCGGGTTTGCGTCAGCACAGACGCGCGCGACGCACGCCCTTGTCCCTCGGCCCGCCACACAGTGGCACATCCCCCATCCCCCCTTCTGCCCCAAAATCCTCCTGCCCTATCACCATGGACGACTCGTCGCCCTCGCAGTCCCCGCATCCATGGTCAACGGCGTGGCCGGCAAGCCCCACTCTGCTTGCAAGAACCAGCCCAAGAAGGAGCAGACACCGGAGGAGCGGGATATACAGTCGACGAAGAGGGTTGGCCAGAGGAAGATACATGCCGACAAACTTGAATCCACCAATGCGGTCGCCCTCGCCGCCGCCACGCAACAGGAGGCCGCCATCGCGGAGAATGAGGCCCTCGTCGCCAAGGCCACGCAACAGACCCTGATGATGTTAGGGTTCACCCATGGTGAAGGTGAGTCGGCCATTCTAGACGTTGCGCCATGGCCGCGACGAGCACAGGCTTGTCAGCTGCCCGTCCGCCACGGGCGGAGTCACCGCGCACCTCCGTCATGCCGCAGACGTCCGACTTCCATCCACAACACGATCTGCAAGCCACCTGCTTCTCCACCTCGACGGAAGGGAGTGTGATCGCGGCAGACACCCCCACGCCCATGTCCTTTGACCTCAACGCCTCACCTGTGGCCAGCGGGTCGTCCACCGGGAGTCAAAGGAAGTGTCGCGTGAGATCCCTGCTAGCAACCGTCCCGACGCCAACCAATTGTTCGACCAAATGCTGGCATCGACGCAAGCTGACCAAGCCAATGGTTTTATCATGGAGCACATCATTTTCGAGGCTGGCTTGGGACACGATCCGGACAAGACCCAAAGCTAAGACTATCGGGCCAATGGATTATGGGGTATCCAGGACCGGACGACCGAGAGGTTCTACGGAGGTGTTGTGGTGAGCAAGGAGCAAAGACGGTGATGAAAGGGGTTCAGGAAGACCGTTGGGACGTTTTCCCTCCTGAGAAGCTATCATAGGCGCCCCACATGGGATGGGACAAGGATTTCTACCCAGCAGTACAAAGGCAGGTTGTACCTACGGACCAAGCGTGGAGCGGAAGTGATAAGGTTTGACTTTGGGCGGCATGTTGATGACGTGTTGTCCTTCCGTGATCATCAACAGTGTCGCGCGATGGCCCGCATGGGCATGCCATAGGGTTGCACTATAGCATGCTACGGGCGATAGGTGTAGGATTGAAAGTATGTCTAGAGGGGGGTGATTAGACTACTTGACCAAATAAAAATCTAACATTTTCCTAATTTTAGTTGTGGACAGATTTTAGCAATTGTAGCAAGTTAAGTTCACCCTACACATGCAAGTCTAAGAGTATAGCAGCGGAAAGTAAAGACATGCAAATGTAAGAGGTTAGGGATTGGAAGATCAAACGCAATTTGGAGAGGCGGAGATTTTTTTCGATGGTTCCGATAGGTGGTGCTATCGTACGTCCACATTTATGGAGACTTCAACCCACGGAGGGTAACGGTCGTGAGAGTCCACAGAGGGCTCCACCCATGAAGGGTCCACGAAGTAGCAACCTCGTCTATTCCATGATGGCCTACGTCCACGGAGGACTAGCCTTACTCGGGGTAGATCTTCACGAAGTAGGCGATCTCCTTACCCTTACAAACTCTTGGTTCAACTCCACAATCACGAAGAAGGAGGCTCCCAAGTGACACCTAACCAATCTAGGAGGCACCACCCTCCAAAAGGTAATAGATGTGGTAGTATGATGAACTCTTTGCTCTTGTGCTTCAAAAAATAGTCTCATTAACATTCAATCACTCTCTCACAGGTTTGGCATGGGTAGAAGAGATTGATTGGATGGAAAGCAACTTGGGGAGGCTAGAAATCAAGATCCATATGGTTGGAGTGGATGATCTTGACCTCAACACAAGGGTAGGTGGCTCTCTCTCAGAAAATTGGATATGGCAAGTGGGTGTGTGTTCTGAGTGCTTCTCTTGAGAGTGAGTAGTGGTGGAGGGGTATATATAGGCATCTCCAAAAATCCAACCGTTACAACATTATTGCCCAACTCGGTGAAGCCAAAGTAGAAACTCGGTGGCACCGACTAGTTCTAAAGTGGCAACTTTGACGTTTTCGGTGAGACCGATATATGAATCTCGGTGGTACCGAATGGGTGACCTAGGTAGTTACCAAATCTCGGTGAGACCGATTCCTCAAACTCGGTGGGACCGATTTCAAGAAATGGGCTAACAGAAAGTTGGTCCAACTTCTAGGTGAGACCGATTCTCAAAACTCAGTGGGACCGAATCTAGAAAATGGCTAACCAGGAAGTTGGTCACTGTTTTCGGTGGCACCTAATGAAAAGATGGTAGTACCGAGATGCTAGGGTTTGGTTTGGCTTCTGTCTTGGATAAACTCGGTGGATCCGAATGAGAATGTTGGTGTCACCGAATTTTGACTTTTGGCTTTGGACAGAGGATATGTGTGGGAAAGTGGGTGAGTATTTTTGGTGGCTACCTATAAGCACTTGAGCAACCAGATCATCATATTTACCTCATCCCCTTTTAATAGTATTGGCTTTCCTATGGACTCAAAGTGATTTCTCACAAAATATAAAATGTAGAGTCCTTGATCTTGAAGCATGGCCAATCCTATTCCTTCCTTTCCTTGGGGAGGTACTCCACACAATCTTTTAGCCAACCCATCATTGAACTTTTTCCTGAGATACACTTAGTGGAAACATTAGTCCAATGAAATATATGTTGTTATTAATTACCAAAACCACCTAGGGAGAAGTTGTGCTTTCAATCTCCCCCTTTTTGGTAATTGATGACAACATATAGATCAAAGCTTTGATAAGATATATAATTAATGGATAGCATCGTCGCTTTGAGAAGTATGTGATAAACAAAAGCTCCCCCTAAATTTGTGCATTATTTTAAATTTGCGTTTGAATGCAAATGCACAATCGATTAGGATCATGGGTCACTTTTCTATGTCACATACAACTTGGTGGTGTGCAAAAAATAATATGAATGAATTGCATAAGCACATCACACCAAAAAAGTGAATGATCATCACATAGATATCTCAAAGATAGCAAAGTAGTAGCATCACACAAGAGTATATGATCAATCACCAACAAAGTTTCAACCAAACGATAAACCAAATGTTTTTAAAACTTGCATAGAGGAATCAAAATGCAACTCTCTCTCTCTCTCGAAGCCCTATGATCTATAACCTCTCTCCCTTTGGGAACAAGTTACCAAAAAGTTCAAAGTTATAGAGCTACTCGTCGCTTTGGGCATGATCTCCTCCATGAGACGATGAAGCTGCTCCGGTGGCTGTCGAATGAGTCGAGAGAAGAGCATCCGCGAAGAGTTCAGCTGAAGTCCTCTGAGGTGGTGGTGTAGACACTGGAGGTGCTGGAGGAGCTGATGGAGCTGCGGCAGGTGCTGATGAGGTAGGCCTCGTCTCTGGAACTGGCACGGTAGGAGTTCTGGCTTGAGTCTTGAACTGGGTACTGGTCCTGAGAGGTGGACTATCGTCATCATCGGAGGAATGAGGGCTAGGCACTGTATCCACTTCCATCTTAAGCTCATCCACAGTCTTCGTCAGCCCATCTATCTTGTTGTTCATCGCGGTGAACTTGTCTTCCACTATCCTCTCAAGGCTTTCTTGGTTCAACAAGATGTTCTTGATATTCTTCTGCATGCCCTGGTGGCAGCCTTGGGCAGCCCATGAGAACTTGGGGTGCCTGGTTCCTCTGAAGAAGAAGAACTGGCATCTGGGCTTGTGCCTGGACTCAAGTCAACTTGCATCTCCCTCAGATCATTCTGGCTATCATCAGAACCTGACATGCTGACCCTTTGAATAGAGTGTAGAAGAGCAGAGAGGTTGAGCATCACAAAACACAGAAGATTTTCTCAAAATTTGAACTAAGAATCTTAAGTTTAAACTTCAGCAGAGGGGATTTCGGTTCCACCGAGTCCAAATTTTCGGAGCCACCGAGACAGACAACTTACCTTAACAGAGACTTGACAGCCTTTTCGGTTTCAAAGAACCACTCGGTCTCACCGAAGCTGTTCTTAGTAACCCTAAAACCAACATTGGTAGAACCGATTTTTACGACTCGGTGACACCGAGATTCAATCTGCGAACGGTTAAACCTAAAAATCCGTAGTTCTCTAATCTAATGGAGTTTCTTGAGGATTGAGATTGTGCATACGGTGGGAAGAAAATGAAATGAATTCTATTGCACATGAATTAGACGGGGAGTGCAAAGAATTTTGAGGTCGTTACCCTAACTTGGCGACGACCTCTCTACGACGGCGACGGCGGGGGCGATTTCTGTCAACGACGAAGACTTCCTGTGGTGCAGACGCATGGGAGCAAGGGGAGAAGTCCATAGACGCGAGCGGCAGCTGCCAATAATGAATATTAGTGAATTTCATTGGCGGAGTCACCCCTCAAGAACTTTTCTAGTTCTTCTTCTTGGGGACCCACATCAAGTTGATGGGAATCCTTGGAGTTGAAGTAGCACTAGTTGAAGTAGAACTTGGAGTAGCCTTGGGAACCCACTTGACCAAAGCTTGGGACTCATCTTCAAATGTGTCAATCTCCTCTTGAAGCTTGTCCTTGCCCTTGAGCTTGTGGTCTTGTGGTGGAAGGTCAGCTTTAGCTTTTGTTCCCTTGGGGAGAGTATGTTCATACTTCTCCTTTTGAGGAACAAACTTCGGCTTGGGGTATTGACCTTCTTCCCATTCAACTCCATTGGCGTTGAAGTAGCCAATGCCTTGGTTCTTCCGGTATCCTCCATGCTTGCGTACAATCTCCTCGAATTGCTTACATCCGGCAAGACTTTTGTAGATACCCTTTTCTATAATCCCTTTCAATATATCATTTTAGCTCAAGTGTAACTTGGCTAAGAGAATCATTAGTGGAATCAATAGAACTACTAGAAGCAATATCGTTAGATTTATCATTTTTATTGCTACTAGTTGAAGAACCTTTCTTGCCTTTGTTACTAGTTTGCTTAGCCTTAACTTGTGGAATAAATGTAGACAAGAGTAGTCATTTGGCTAGATAAGAAGAAGTCTTCTTTCAGAGATCGTCATTGATTGCTTTAAGAAACTCATGTTCTTGCTCCAAATTGAGCTTCTCGAAGCGTAGCTTCTCATGAGTTCTTACAAGCTCTCTATGATCTTCTAGAGTAGATTCATGGGCTAACTTAAGAGTGTTTAATTCTTTAGTTAGTCGCTCTATTTCCTTCTTATCATCATCACACGACTTATCTTGACTAGCATGATCATTATCTAGCTCATTTTGACTAATATCACTAGTTTTGTCAAATAGCAAGTCATCATCTCCAAGTAAGTCATCCTCATCACTATTGAAGTCAATGTATTCGGGGTGTGATACCTTGGGGCCTTTAGCCATGAAGCAACTTCCACTCCCTTCATTTGGTGAATCAAATATGTCGTAGGAGTTGGAGGAAACGAGTGCAAGTCCGGCAACACCTTCATCTTGACTATAGTCGGAGTCGGAGTGATAGCTTCTCTCGGAGTGATTGTCGGATTCGGAGCCAGAAACCCATTCACCAACATGAGCTTGATGTCTTCTTCTTGTGTAGCTCTTGGTGTACTTGTCCTTCTTCTCCGAGTCCCTACTTCTCCTTGAGGGTCTTCGTTCATAACGATCATCTCTACTCCTTCTCTCTCTTCGAGGTGACTCATCTCTTGAGCTCTTTCTTCTAGGTGACTCTTCTCTTCTTTTGTGGGGGTCCGTGCACTCATTGGAGTAGTGTGCGGGCCTTCCACAATTGTAACAATTCCAGTCATGACTAGATGAACGCTTCTCTTCATATCTTGAATTGGAGCTTATATCTTTGCCTCTACTCTTGTAGAACTTGTTGAATTTCTTAACCATGAGGCTTATTTCTTCATTGGTTACAAGGTTGTCACTTGATGTAGTGGGAGTGTCACTTGTAGCTTTGTAAGCACTGCTTGACTTTGTGTGGAGTTCTTCTTTGTCCTTGAGTGACATCTCATGAGCAACAATCCTTCCAATGACATCCATAGGCTTGAGATCTTTGTAGTTTGGCATCATTTGGATCAATGTGCACACGGTGTCGTACTTTCCATCCAAGGCTCTAAGGATCTTCTTGATGATGAATTTGTCGGTCATTTCTTCGCTTCCTAAGCCGGCAATCTCATTGGTGATGAGAGCAAGCCTAGAGTATATTTCCGCAACTCCTTCACCATCTTTCATCTTGAACTTGTCAAGTTGACTTTGTAGCACATCAAACTTAGATTCCCTGACGGATTTGGTACCTTCGTGCATATCAACCAAAGTATCCCAAATTTCCTTTGCATTCTCAAGACGGCTAATCTTGTTGAATTCTTCGGGGCATATGCAGTTGAATAGAATGTCACATGCTTGAGTGTTGTATTGCAACATCTTCAATTCTTCCGCGGTCGCTTCACGATCCGGTTCCTTTCCATCACCAAAGAATTCACGTTGCAAGCCAACACGAACAACAACCCATACGGTGGGGTTATGACCAAGAATATGCATTTTCATCTTATGCTTCCAACTAGCAAAGTTTGTACCGTCAAAATATGGACCTCTATGGTGATAATTTCCCTCACTAGATACCATACTCTCCTAGGTTGTGAGAATAATTCAATGGAGACCAAAGCTTTGATACCACTTGTAGGATCGAAAGTATGTCTAGAGGGGGGGTGATTAGACTACTTGACCAAATAAAAATCTAACATTTTCCCAATTTTAGTTGTGGGCAGATTTTAGCAATTGTAGCAAGTCAAGTTCACCCTACACATGCAAGTCTAAGAGTATAGCAGCGGAAAGTAAAGACATGCAAATGTAAGAGGTTAGGGATTGGAAGATCAAACGCTATTTGGAGATGCGGAGATTTTTTTCCGTGGTTCTGATAGGTGGTACTATCGTACGTCCACGTTTATGGAGACTTCAACCCACGAAGGGTAACGGTCACGAGAGTCCATGGAGGGATCCACCCACGAAGGATCCACAAAGTAGCAACCTCGTCTATTCCATGATGGCCTACGTCTACGGAGGACTAGCCTTACTCGGGGTAGATCTTCACGAAGTAGGCGATCTCCTTACCCTTACAAACTCTTGGTTCAACTCCACAATCACGAAGAAGGAGGCTCCCAAGTGACACCTAACCAATCTAGGAGGCACCACCCTCCAAAAGGTAATAGATGTGGTAGTATGATGAACTCTTTGCTCTTGTGCTTCAAAAAATAGTCTCATTAACATTCAATCACTCTCTCACAGGTTTGGCATGGGTAGAAGAGATTGATTGGATGGAAAGCAACTTGGGGAGGCTAGAAATCAAGATCCATATGGTTGGAGTGGATGATCTTGACCTCAACACAAGGGTAGGTGGCTCTCTCTCAGAAAATTGGATATGGCAAGTGGGTGTGTGTTCTGAGTGCTTCTCTTGAGAGTGAGTAGTGGTGGAGGGGTATATATAGGCATCTCCAAAAATCCAACCGTTACAACATTATTGCCCAACTCGGTGAAGCCAAAGTAGAAACTCGGTGGCACCGACTAGTTCTAAAGTGGCAACTTTGACGTTTTCGGTGAGACCGATATATGAATCTCGGTGGTACCGAATGGGTGACCTAGGTAGTTACCAAATCTCGGTGAGACCGATTCCTCAAACTCGGTGGGACCGATTTCAAGAAATGGGCTAACAGAAAGTTGGTCCAACTTCTAGGTGAGACCGATTCTCAAAACTCAGTGGGACCGAATCTAGAAAATGGCTAACCAGGAAGTTGGTCACTGTTTTCGGTGGCACCTAATGAAAAGATGGTAGTACCGAGATGCTAGGGTTTGGTTTGGCTTCTGTCTTGGATAAACTCGGTGGATCCGAATGAGAATGTTGGTGTCACCGAATTTTGACTTTTGGCTTTGGACAGAGGATATGTGTGGGAAAGTGGGTGAGTATTTTTGGTGGCTACCTATAAGCACTTGAGCAACCAGATCATCATATTTACCTCATCCCCTTTTAATAGTATTGGCTTTCCTATGGACTCAAAGTGATTTCTCACAAAATATAAAATGTAGAGTCCTTGATCTTGAAGCATGGCCAATCCTATTCCTTCCTTTCCTTGGGGAGGTAAGGAAAGTAAAGACATGCAAATGTAAGAGGTTAGGGATTGGAAGATCAAACGCAATTTGGAGAGGCGGAGATTTTTTTCGATGGTTCCGATAGGTGGTGCTATCGTACGTCCACATTTATGGAGACTTCAACCCACGGAGGGTAACGGTCGTGAGAGTCCACAGAGGGCTCCACCCATGAAGGGTCCACGAAGTAGCAACCTCGTCTATTCCATGATGGCCTACGTCCACGGAGGACTAGCCTTACTCGGGGTAGATCTTCACGAAGTAGGCGATCTCCTTGCCCTTACAAACTCTTGGTTCAACTCCACAATCACGAAGAAGGAGGCTCCCAAGTGACACCTAACCAATCTAGGAGGCACCACCCTCCAAAAGGTAATAGATGTGGTAGTATGATGAACTCCATGCTCTTGTCTTGTGCTTCAAAAGATAGTCTCCTCAACACTCAATCACTCTCTCACAGATTTGGCATGTGTAGAAGAGATTGATTGGATGGAAAGCAACTTGACCTCGAAACAGGCTTTCGCCCCGCTTTATAGATAAAGCAACAAAACAAAGCACACAGCCGAACGATACAGTGTGGTGAGGAGGCCCGCTTACAAATCAGATCCAAAGATACATCAATAACCTAGAACAAGCTAACACCTCGCCGAGATCCGACAGACAACTCCTGAGCTCCACGACAACGCCCCCAAGAGGGTGACGGCGCGCAGCGTCGCCGTTGCCGAGTCCAAGCAAACAGACATAGGTTTTCACCCGAAGCCCTGGCATAACGAGACCCTCAACGACGACTCCAAGAAGCAAACAACACCCACAGGCGCTGCCGACGCCGGTTCCAAATAGCACGAAGCTTTCACTCGGGCGCTCGCCAATGCCACCAGGAGGAGTGTCGATCACCACCTCTACGAGAGCCAGCTCGTCCACACCAGATCTGGGCACTGCCAGAGCAGCCCCGATCCTCCCACCACTCCACCCCTTGCTGCCCCACACGACCAAGAAGTAGAGTCACCACCGCCACCACGGGGCCTGCCGAAAAGCCAACCGTGAAGCCTGCCATCCGAGACCACTGTCCCGGCATCCATGGCCCCAGACACCACCGGTCATCCACATCACTACCCCCACCACGGTAGTAGGAGTAAAAGGGACCTCCTTTCACTCCTAGCCCGGCATCAGTCACTGGGTCTGGGTTAGCACCTACACAATAGGAAGCGCCCACACCCGCCTCCCCTGCCGGTCCCGGTGGACCGTGGGGATGCAACCCAGCGGTTGCCGACGGCCACCGCCAAGCAAGATCGAATGACGCTATGCCCATGGTCTCCGGAGGCGATCCGTCCAACGACACGGCAACACCCGAAGAGCCCAGCTCGGACCGACGCCATGGACAAGCAACAGACACGAGAAGCACAACACGAAGGAAACCAACGCGAACCGAGTCAGCCCCTCGTAACCATGCACCAGCCGTCGTCCATGATACGTCCATTTTGCATCATGATTTCCTACTGTTATTTATTATGTTTTGTTGAATAATAATGCTTTAGGGAGTGATTCTAATGCTTTTTCTCTCATAATATGCAAGGTTTACACAAAGAGGGAGAATACCGGCAGCTGGAATTCTGGACCTGAAAAAAGCACATCAGAGATACATATTCTGCACATCTTCAATGGAGCTGAAACTTTACGGAGATTATTTTTGGAATTAATAAAAAATACTGGAGCAAAGAACTACCGGAGGGGGCCACCCTGGTGGGCACAAGACACCAGGGCGCGCCCTGGTGGGTTCTGCCCTCCTCGGCCCACCTCCGGTGCCCATCTTCTGGTATATAATCACTTTTGACCTAGAAAAAATAAGGAGAGGACTTTCGGGATGAAGCACCGCTGCCTTGAGGCGGAACTTGGGCAGTAGCACTTTTGCCCTCCGGCGGAGCAATTCCGCCGGGGGAACTTCCCTCCCAGAGGGGGAAATCGAAGCCATCGTCATCACCAACACCCCTCTCATATTTGGGAGGCCAATCTTCATCAACATCTTCAACAACACCATCTCCTCTCAAGCCCTAGTTCATCTCTTGTGTTCAATCTTTGTACCGGAACCTCAGATTGGTACCTCTGGGTGATTGTAGTGTTGATTACCTTACGTAGTTGATTACTATATGGTTTATTTGGTGGAAGATTATATGTTCAGATCCATTATGCTATCCAATAACCCTCTGATCTTGAGCATGATTATTATTTGTGAGTAGTTACCTTTGTTCTTGAGGTCACGGGAGAAGTCATGTTGCAAGTAATCATGTGAATTTGGTATGTGTTCGATATTTTGATGATATGTATGTTGTGATTCCCTTAGTGGTGTCATGTGAACGTCGACTACATGACACTTCACCATTCATGGGCCTAAGGGAATGCATTGTGGAGTAGTTATTAGATGATGGGTTGCTAGAGTGACAGAAGCTTAAACCCTAGTTTATGCGCTACTTCGTAAGGGGCTGATTTGGATCCAAACGTTTAATGCTATGGTTAGATTTTATCTTAATACTTTTCTCGTAGTTGCAGATGCTTGCGAGGGATGTTAATCATAAGTGGGAGGTTGTTCAAGTAAGAACAACACCCAAGCACCGGTCCACCCACATATCAAATTATCAAAGTAGCGAACACGAATCAAACCAACATGATAAAAGTGACTAGATGAAATTCCCGTGTACCCTCAAGAACATTTTGCCTATTACTAGAGACTGTTCTGGTCTGTCTTTGCCACAAAAGGATCGGGCTACCTTGCTGCACCTTATTTACCGTTACCGTTGCTTGCTCGTTACCAATTATCTTGCTATCAAGCTATCTGTTACCTACAATTTCAGTGCTTGCAGAAATTACCTTACTGAAAACCGCTTGTCATTTCCTTCCGCTCCTCGTTGGGTTCGAGACTCTTACTTATCAAAAGGACTATGATTGACCCCTTATACTTGTGGGTCATCAAGACTCTTTTCTGGCTCCGTTGCCGGGGAGTGAAGCGCTCTTGGTAAGGAAAAACTTATACTACGTGCTGAAATTTATTGTTACTTGCTACTATGGAAAACAATCCTTTGAGGGGTTTGTTCGGGGTATCTTCACCTTGACCGGAACCACAATTAGTTTCCCCTCAACCTACTGCTCCTACTGAAAATATTGGTTATGAAATTCCTTCGGGTATGGTAGAACAACTGCTTGCTAAACCTTATGTAGGAGATGGAACCGAACATCCTGATATGCACCTATTATATGTGAACGAAATTTGGGGATTATTTAAGCTTGCAGGTTTACCCGGAGATGAAGTTAAGAAGAAAGTTTTTCCTTTATATTTGAAGGGAAAAGCATTGACATGGTATAGGCTATGTGATGATCTTGGATCGTGGAACTGGAATCGTTTGCAATTGGAATTCCACCAAAAGTTTTATCCCATGCATCTAGTTCATCGTGATCGGAATTATATATATATTTTTTGGCCTCGTGAAGGAGAAAGCATCACTCTAGCTTGGGGGAGGCTTAATCATGACATCCCGAGAGAAGTTATCATTCAGAATTTTTATGCTCGGCTTTCTCATAATGATCAATCCATGCTCGATACTTCTTGTGCTGGTTCTTATATGAAGAAAACTATTGAATTCAAGTGGGATCTCTTGGAAAGAATTAAACGCAACTCTGAAGATTGGGAACTCGACGAAGGTAATGAGTCAGGTATAAAGCTTGAGTTTGATTGTGTTAAATCTTTTATGAATAGCGATACTTTTCACAAGTTTAGCACTAAATATGGACTTGACTCTGAGATAGTAGCCTCTTTCTGTGAAGCATTTGCTACTCACGTTGATCTCCCTAAGGAGAAGTGGTTTAAATATCATCCTCCTATTAAAGAAGAAATTTAAGAACCGGTCATAGCTAAAGATGAAACCATCATTTACAATGTTGATCCAGTTGTGCCTACCGCTTATATTGAAAAACCATCTTTCCCTATTAGGATAAAGGAACATGCTAAGGTATCAACTGTGGTTCGTAAGAGTAATATAAGAGCACCTAAGCCCCCTGAACAAATTAAAGTAGGACCTAGTGTTGCTATGGTTAAAGATCTCTTGGTAGAAAATATTGATGGGCATGTTGTCGGTGTCAAAACCGGCGGATCT
Source organism: Elymus sibiricus (assembly GCA_039707655.1). Taxonomy (NCBI): domain Eukaryota; kingdom Viridiplantae; phylum Streptophyta; class Magnoliopsida; order Poales; family Poaceae; genus Elymus; species Elymus sibiricus. The sequence goes on from CM077663.1 coordinate 122,778,001, forward strand.
CGGGTAGGGGGTCCCGAGCTGTGAGACTAGAATCGATGGTAACAGGAGAAGTGGGAGACGATGTTTACCCAGGTTCGGGCCCTCCTATGGAGGTAATACCCTACGTCCTACTTGATTATATTGATGGTATAAGGGTTACAGAGTTGATTTACCTCGAGATCGTATGACTAAAACCCTAGATGAGTTCTGTTGGTCTACAACCTAAAACCCTCCGGCTTATATAGACGCTGAGGGTACCTAGGGTTTACACATAGTCGGTTGCACATTAAAGGGAAAAAACATGCCTATCTACTGTCGACAACTTGGAGGACACGCCATGGCTCCTTGAAACTTCCACCTTGGCGACGAGGCCCCCGATCACCCAATGCTCATCCAGTGGCCCACATAGTCCGGCCCATGAGAAATAGGTCGGCTATCCGAGGACCCCTTAAACCAGGACTCCCTCCATAGCCCCCGGACTAGCCTCCAACGCCGAGGTATATCCGGATAATCTTGTACACCGAAGTCTTCGGCTTGCGAGGCGAGTCCCTCCATCCCTTCTTGTTCGGCAACCATCCTGTCATCGGCGAATCCCAAACGTCACGGGATTGCTGGGTCCACAGTAATAACGTTTCTTGATCTTCGCGCGTCGTGGGGAGACGAGCGGTTCAGTAGCTTTTTACAAAACTACCCCTCCCACAAAAGAGGCACCACCCATTTAAACAAACTGAATCGTGGTCTAAGCCATATCTACTTCTTCCCCATTGGAAAAAACCTCCAGCGAAAGATCTTCACCAAAAATGGCGAGCGCCCCCAGTTCCTCCTCGCATCCTTACGGATCCCGTCCCGGGGACTGGACAAGTTGCTGCGTGTCCCTCCTCCGACTACGAGACCTCGAGACCCAAGGGTACCTTCCCTCCTCGGATCTGGCAGCTGTCCGCGCCGGTTTGTCTTCATTCAACGGCGAGGCCCTCGCGGAGAATTTCCCCCATCCACAAAAGGGGGAGCGCGTATGCTTTGTGCCCTTTCTCCTGCGGGGTCTCGGGTTTCCCATTCATCCGTTCTTGAGAGGGTTACTGGTATTTTATGGAAGCCAGCTCCACCACCTCACCCCAGGGCCTATTCTGCACATCTCGGGCTTCGTCGCCCTTTGCGAGATGTTCCTGGGCTGCGAGGTGCACTTCGAACTGTGGAGGAAGTACTTCTGCCTCGTCCCTCGGATTCGAGACAAGACAATTTTTGATGTCGGCGGAGCCGAAGTATGCCGCATAGCGGGGACGGGATATCCCGTGGGGACGCCGAAGGAGTCCGAAGTATGGACTTCGGAATGGTTTTATATCGAGGACGTCCCTCTATTCGATCCAGCTCGAAGGGGTCTGCCCGAATACTCCGACGCCCCTTTGAAGAAAAGGTACAACTGGCGCCCGAAGAGCCTGTCCCAAGAAGACAGCATCGAGGTACAGCGCTTAGCAGCCCGCGTGAGGGTACTAGCCCATCATAAGCTGACCATGATAGACGTCATGGCCGCCGCCATCACCCGGTGCGTCCAACCTCTTCAATAGAGGATACACCCCTTGTGGCGTTACAAGGGGACAAGCGACACTACTCGCTCCCGAAGACTGGGCCCTGCCAATCAAACAGCATTAGCCGCCGCACTTGCCGACCTATACAAATGGGAGCAAGAAGATTTTATTCGGCGGTCTACAAAGGAGGGATACTCAAGCCACAATCCCATCGAATGGGTAAGCCTTTCTACCCCGTGACCACAATCCGGTTTCTCAATTTGTCCCTTTTTGACTGAAGCCTTTAACTCTATGTGAACAGGAATGGAGGAGCTTTATCGAGACAGTCAACTGTCCGGCCCCTCAGCCCAAGGACTATTCCCGTGATGATGATCCGGGCTTCCATGAGGACCCGGATCTGTCAATCGAGCTCGAAGACGGGGTTTTCTACTAGGAGGGCCTTGACGGCTCCAAGGTGGCTATCATAGCCGATTACCCTGGATCCTTCCCTTCCCCTGCGACAAGCAAGAAGAAGAAAAACTCGTCCTGCAAAAGGAAAGTATCCTCCACAGACCCAAACGCGCCGGCACCTACTCCCAAGCGCCGTAGATCCACGCGACACACATCGGCAGTGGCGGCAGTGCCTGGGTCGGAAAGCAACAGGAATCCGACAAATGAGTTGGTCGCAGGGGCGAGCCCGCCTACGAGTTCATCCCAAAGGTATTTCGCTCGACCGTTTGATTTAGTATTATGATTGATAAATCCTCACAAGAGACCCCTTTGTCAAAATATTCAGGCAAAGAGTTCGGCCGTCCCCCGCCGAGGACGTCGCCAGGACGTCCGGCGGTGCTCAAGATTCCAGGCCTTCCGCTCATGCTGAACCCGCTACGGGGGTTCCCACCGTCAATCCAGCCCCAGACGATTCTAGCGACGCCATATCCGTCACCAAATCCGAGGTTGGAAGCGCTATGCATCATCGGCGGTGACGAGAAGCTCTGCGTCACCCAGTCTTCTCCGAGCAAGAGTTCGGTGCTCTACGCACGGCGGACGCGCACATCGGCGCAGCCCGAGCTGGGTTCGGGGAGGCCATAAAATTGATATCGTCCAGCCTGCAGGTGAGTAATCGGTTATTAGAATCCGAACACTCGTGTGAACCCAGTAGCCCCCGAGCCCTAAGTTGGTCGGAACGACCGAATTAAGGATCCTTGTATTGTTTCACTGATAATGCAGGCCTCGAAGCAACAGAACGAGCAGCTGGCCAAGGAACTGGAAGCCAGCCGAACATAGTTAGAATCTGTAAAGGCCGAATTGGAGCAAGTGAAGAGCTTTACTCGGGAGGCACATGGTTAGTATATCTGTTTTGCTGATCTTAGTATATTCCCATGCTTACGCGAGGGTACTATGCAACAGCTGAATCAATAGGGCAATTACAAAGAGATTTGGATGTAGCCCGAGAATCTCAGCGATATGCCGAGTCCCAGCAGGAGGCTGGCTGTCGTGTTTTGCAACGACACCTTGAAGAGAAGAACCGCCTTAAGGAGGAGAACAAACAGCAGGCCGAAGAAATTGAGAGCTTAAAGACTCAATTGGCCCAGGCCCAAGGGGAGAACCAGAAATTACAGAGGGGCATGTTCGGTAAGTGTGATTCTAACATCAGAAGGTATTTCTTATGAATGAAACATAAGACACATGCCGTGACTCATGTACAGGTCTCCTGACTGGGCGACCCGAAGAAGAGATCGGATCCTACCAGGGAAGCCTTCTAAAAGAGCTGTCCGCCCTTCATGAGCGGGCTCGGAAGGCCATGAAGAACATGGTGAAAGCATTGTGGCCCGCCGAGCAACCTTCGGAGGGGACGACCGGACTAGTCGATCGCTTCAAGGGAGCCCAAAGTAGGTTCGAGCTGTGGAAGACATCGGCTTGTCGAGAGGGAGCACGAGAGGCGTGGGCGATGATCAAGACCTGCTATACCGGACTTAACCCCGAGCGTATGGCTCAGGTTGGGCCAGTAGGGTCAGATGGACAAGAAGTGCCGCTCCACCTGGTATACGATCAGGTGATGCCTGCCGCCCGTCTCTCACAAGAAGATTGCTTCCTGGACACCATAATCGATAATCTCGATCGGCAGCCGGATGTATGATTATATGTAACTATGTACTAATAATCGAGGAATTGCTCCATCTGTGTTGTAAACTTTGTCTTAACCGGCCATCGGCTTCGGCCTCCCGCGCTAAGAGCTTGGGAGTGTTCCTTGGAAATTATCACCCTAGGGTAGTGAATTATGTTCGGGGAACCAGGCAATCCGGCCATGTGGTGCGAACAATAGAAAGCACACAGGGAGTTATGTTATATTACTGCTTAGCGTAAGAAACATCTTCCGAAGAAAATAGTACCTCTATCGATACCTTTCTTCAGGGTGCTACGTAAATCGTAGGTAGAAGGCCGTATACTTATAGTATGCGACTAAGGACTCTCGTAAGAGAAGAAGCCCGAGTAATGGACATGATGACCATAGTCTTATTAGTTGATTCCGTCGTAGCCGATCAATTGTCTACTGAAGATAGCTAGCTTTTGGCTTCACCCGTCTGAGGTACGTGTCCGGATGACCCGGTCGTAACAATCGCAGAGGTGCTCCCTTTACCCTCTAGCTGAACAATCGGGAACGTAGAGGGTAAACACAGGAGCGAGGCAACCCAGCTTGGCAAAGTCTTAGTTCGAATTGATGCATATGATGGCTTTAAAAACGACAAGGGAATCATGCATACACAATAAATGTGAATAAGTGCTTATAATATAAAAACATTGGCTTCGGAAAAGAAGCCCCCAGGTGCTGTGTTCGGATTTAACACTTGAGGGTGTAGGCCGAAAATCTTAGTACAAGGTCGGTTGAGCCGAACATAGAGTTGGGAAGAAAAGGAAAGAATTCAAACCTGCCAAAAATCAAAGTGGAAGGGAAAAGAAACAACAAAGAGAAGAAAGAAAAGAGGAGGGTAAAGAGTATGACGACACCGGTCTAGTCGTAGAAGCGCCGAAGACGAGCTGCGTTCCATGGGTTTGGTTCAAGGCGGTTGTCCGGCGGGTTCCGAAGACGGTAAGCCCCTCCTGCGAGTACTTCGTCAATTATGAAGGGGCCTTCCCATTTGGGCTTGAGTTTATGCTTCTGCTTCTCCGGGAGCCATAGGACGAGTTCGCCCACGTTGTATGCTTGTGCCCTGACCTCCCTGCTCTGGTAACGTCGGGCCTGCTGTTGATAAAAGGTAGAACGGGCCCGAGCTATGTCGTGCTCCTCTTCCAAGGCGTCCAAGTCGTCTTGCCGATCTATCTCGGCCTCCCTTTCTTCGTACATGCGCACTCTTGGTGCGTCGTGAATAATATCACAAGGAAGGACCACTTCTGCCCCATAGACCATGAAAAACGGTGTGTATCTCGTTGATCTATTTGGGGTGGTGCGCAGGCCCCATAGAACGGAGTCGAGCTCCTCAACCCAATGACAGTCGGACTCTTGAAGAGACCGGACCAAACGTGGCTTAATGCCGCTCATAATGAGGCCGTTTGCCCGTTCGACTTGTCCATTGGTCTGCGGGTGATAAACCGATGCGTAATCGAGCTTGATGCCCATCTTTGCGCACGAGTCTTTGACCTCTTGGGCCGTGAAATTGGATCCGTTGTCAGTTATTATACTGTTCGGGACACCGTAACGGTGTACCACGCCGGATATAAAGTCGATTACTGGTCCAGACTTGGCTGATTTGACAGGTTTTGCCTCTATCCATTTGGTGAACTTGTCAACCATGACCAGTAAGTACTTATTCTTCTTGGTCCCCCCTTTAAGTGGTCCGACCATATCCAGCCCCCAGACCGCGAAGGGCCAGGTAATCGGAATAGTCCGAAGAGCTGTTGGGGGCATGTGACTTTGATTTGCAAAAAGTTGACATCCCACACAATATTTGACAAGTGATTGGGCGTCCGCCCGAGCTGTGGGCCAGAAAAAACCAGCCCGGAAGGCCTTGCTTACTAAAGCTCTTGCTGCGGCGTGATGACCACCCATCCCTACGTGGACTTCGGCTAAAAGTTGCCGCCCTTCTTCCTCAGATATGCACCGCTGTAATATTCCGGTGGTGCTCTTCTTGTATAACTCGCCCTCGTGTACCTTGTAGGCTTTGGAGCGCCGAACTATGCGCCGTGCTTCCGTCTGATCGTCGGGGAGTTCTTTGCGAAGAAGGTAGGCGAGGAAGGGCTCGGTCCATGGCGCGATTACTGCCATGACCTCGTGAGCCGAGGGCGTTTTGTCCATTACGGAGCCGTCGATGATTTGATCGTCTGGTTCGTTTATAGGGGGAACAACCTCGTCTGCACTGGTTAAATCGGCGCCCTTATGATCGTCCTGCCAAACCACAGACGGCTTAAAGAGCCATTCCAGGAAAGTGTTTGGTGGGACAGGGTCGCGTTTGGCCCCCATGCGAGCCAGTATGTCGGCAGCTTGATTGTCGTCTCTAGCGACGTGGTGAAATTCCAGCCCCTCGAACCATGCGGATATCTTGAGGACAGCGTTTCTGTATGCCGCCATCTTCGGATTCTTGGCATCGAACTCGCCGTTGATTTGAGAGATGGCCAGGTTGGAGTCTCTCCGTACCTCCAGCCGCTGTATGCCCATTGAGGCTGCCATCCGAAGACCATGCAAGAGGGCTTCATATTCGGCTGCATTGTTGGAGTCGGCATACATGATCTGCAACACGTATCGAACGTTGTCGCCTATGGGGGATGTGAGAACAACTCCAGCCCCTAGTCCAGCCAAAGTTTTGGATCCATCGAAGTACATCGTCCAATGGGAGTATGTACTATATTCCCTGGGGAGCTCGGCCTCTGTCCATTCGGCGAGGAAATCTGCCAATACCTGAGATTTAATAGCTCCTTGTGGTTTGTAGGTAATTTCAAAAGGAAGGAGCTCAATGGCCCATTTGGCTATGTGACCGGTGGCGTCCCTGTTGTTGATTATATCATTCAGGGGTACTTCGGATGCCACCGTGACCAAACATTCTTGGAAGTAGTGTCTTAGTTTCTGTGACGCCATAAATACTGTATAGGCTATCTTCTGGTAGTGCGGGTATCTGGACTTGCATTGCGTTAGTACTTCTGACACGTAATAGACCGGCTTCTGTATCCGGAATTTGTGTCCCTCCTCCTCTCGTTTGACGACGAGCACTGCGCTAACGACTTGGTTGGTGGCCGATATGTATAATAACATGGGCTCACCCGCGCCTGGTGCTGTGAGTATGGGATTGCTTGCCAGGAGTGTCTTGATTTCTTCTAACGCAGCCTTTGCTTCATCGGTCCACTCGAAATTCTTGGTCCGTTTCAGCAATTTATAGAGCGGTAAAGCCTTTTCACCGAGGCGGGAGATAAAGCGACTTAACGCCGCGACGCAACCAGCCAACCTTTGGACATGCTTTAGCTCTGTGGGAACTGCAAGTTCTGATAAGGCATGGATCTTGGCCGGATTCGCTTCTATTCCTCTATGGGAAACGATGAATCCGAGTAGTTTACCAGCGGGAACTCCGAATACACACTTTTCCGGATTGAGTCGTATATCGTATTCGCGTAGGTTGGCAAAGGTATGCCTTAGGTCGTCGATCAAATGGCTGACGTGTTTGGTTTTAATGACCACATCGTCAACGTATGCCTCGACTGTTTTGCCAACCTGCTTTTCGAGATAGGTCTGGATCATGCGCTGGTATGTAGCCGTAGCGTTCTTTAGCCCGAAAGGCATTGTGTTGAAGCAGAATGGCCCGTATGGGGTGATGAATGCGGTTGCAGCTTGGTCGGATTCCTTCATTTTGATCTGATGGTATCCGGAGTAAGCGTCGAGGAAACACAGTGAATCATGTCCGGCTGTGGCGTCAATGATCTGGTCTATCCGTGGTAGGGGGAAAGGGTCCTTGGGACAGGCCTTGTTAAGGTCTTTGAAGTCGACGCACAGCCGCCAGGATTTTTCTTTCTTTGGTACCATCACCAGATTTGCCAACCATTCGGGATGCTTAATATCCCGAATGAATCCGGCCTCCAGCAGTTTGGCTAATTCTTCACCCATAGCTTGTCGTTTGGGCTCGGAAAAGCGGCGCAGAGTCTGCTTGACGGGCTTGAAGCCTTCGATGATATTCAGACTGTGTTCTGCTAGCCGCCGCGGGATTCCGAGCATATCAGAAGGGTGCCAGGCGAAGATATCCCAATTTTCTCGTAAGAATGTCCGCAGCGCTTCGTCCATTACGGGATCGAGCTGAGCTCCAATGGACGCTGTCTTGTTGGGGTCCATCGGGTGCACCTGAAATTTAACGATTTCCTTTGCCGGTTTAACGGACGTGGGTTTGGGCCTTTTGCTGAGGATCACATCGTCCTTGTCTACCGTTGACCGAAGTGCGGTTAGTTCTTCTGCAGCAAAGGTCTCAGCTAGAGCCTCGAGGGCAAGCGCTGCTGTTTTGTTTTCGGCCCGAAGGGCTATATTCGGGTCGCTGGAGGTTGTGATCACCCCGTTTGGTCTTGGCATCTTAAGTTTCATATACCCGTAATGTGGTATAGCCTGGAATTTTGTTAAGGCGTCACGTCCCAACAGGGCGTGGTAGCCGCTTGGGAAGGGCACGATATGGAAGAGGAGTTCTTCGGATCAGTAGTTTTTGGGCGTGCCGAACACTACGTCCAGGACGATACGTCCTGAACAGCGCGCCTCTTTCCCCGGGATGATTCCCCGGAAAGTTGTGTTGCTATGCTCGATGCGAGATCGGTCGAACTGCATTTTTTCTAGGATATCTTCGTAGATCAGGTTTAAGCCACTGCCGCCGTCCATTAGCACTGATACGTCCATTTTGCATCATGCTTTTATATTGATATTTATTGCATTATGGGTTGTTATTACACACTTTGGTACAATACTTATGCCCTTTCTCTCTTATTTTACAAGGTTTATTTGAAGAGGGAGAATGCCGGTAGCTGGAATTCTGGACTGGAAAAGGAGCAAATCTGAGATACCTATTCTGCACAACTCCAAAAGTCCTGAAAATTTACGGAGAATTATTTTGGAATATATAAAAAAATACTGGGCGGAAGAAATACCAGAGGGGGCCCACCAGGCAGTCACAAGCCAGGGGGGCGCACCCTACCCCCCTGGGCGCGCCCCTGTGGCTTGTGGCCCACCTGTCAGCCCTCCGGTGCCCATCTTCTGCTATATGGAGGGTTTTGACCTGGAAAAAATCATAACAAAGCTTTCGGGGCGAAGCGCCGCCGTCTCGAGGCTGAACTTGGGCAGAACCAATCTAGGGCTCCGGTGGAGCTGTTCTGCCGGGGAAACTTCCCTCCCGGAGGGGGAAATCGAAGCCATCGTCATCACCAACGATCCTCTCATCGAGAGGGGGTCAATCTCCATCAACATCTTCACCAGCACCATCTCCTCTCAAACCCTAGTTCATCTTGTATCTGATCTTTGTCTCAAAACCTCAGATTGGTACCTGTGGGTTGCTAGTAGTGTTGATTACTCCTTGTAGTTGATGCTAGTTGGTTTACTTGGTGGAAGATCATATGTTCAGATCCTTAATGATAATTAATACTCCTCTGATTTTGGACATGAATATGCTTTGTGAGTAGTTACGTTTGTTCCCGAGGACATGGGATAAGTCTTGTTATAAGTAATCATGTGAATTTGGTATTCGTTCGATATTTTGATGAGATGTATGTTGTCTCTCCTCTAGTGGTGTTATGTGAACGTCGACTACATGATACTTCACCATTGTTTGGGCCTAGAGGAAGGCATTGGGAAGTAATAAGTAGATGATGTGTTGCTAGAGTGACAGAAGCTTAAACCCTAGTTTATGCGTTGCTTCGTAAGGGGCTGATTTGGATCCACACGTTTCATGCTATGGTTAGATTTATCTTAATTCTTCTTTCGTAGTTACGGATGCTTGCGAGAGTGGTTAATCATAAGTGGCAGGCTTTTCCAAGTAAGGGCAGCACCCAAGCACCGGTCCACCCACATATCAAATTATCAAAGTAACGAACGCGAATCATATGAGCATGATGAAAACTAGCTTGACAGAAATTCCCATGTGTCCTCGGGAGCGCTTTGCTATATATAAGAGTTTGTCCAGGCTTGTCCTTTGCTATAAAAAGGATTGGGCCACCTTTCTGCACCTTATTTACACTTGTTACTTGCTACCCGTTACGAATTATCTTATCACAAAACTATCTGTTACCGATAATTTCAGTGCTTGCAGAGAATACCTTACTGAGAACTGCTTGTCATTTCCTTCTGCTCCTCGTTGGGTTCGACACTCTTACTTATCGAAAGGACTACGATAGATCCCCTATACTTGTGGGTCATCAAGACTCTTTTCTGGCGCCGTTGCCGGGGAGTGAAGCGCCTCTGGTGAGTGGAACTTGGTAAGGAAAAATTTATATACTGTGCTGAAATTTACTGTCACTTGTTACTATGGAAATAAATCCTTTGAGGGGCTTGTTCGGGGTATCTTCACCTCGACCGGAAGTACAAAGAGATGCTCCTTAACCTGCTGCACCTATTGAAAATATTTATTATGAAATTCCCTTGGGTATGATAGAGAAACTGCTAGCTAATCCTTATGCAGGAGATGGAACACTACATCCTGATTTGCATCTAATCTATGTGGATGAAGTTTGTGGATTATTTAAGCTTGCAGGTTTGCCCGAGGATGATGTCAAGAAGAAGGTCTTTCCTTTATCTTTGAAGGAGAAGGCATTGACATGGTACAGGCTATGTGATGATATTGGATCTTGGAACTACAACCGATTGAAATTGGAATTTCATCAGAAGTTTTATCCTATGCATCTGGTTCATCATGATCGGAATTATATTTATAATTTTTGGCCTCGTGAAGGAGAAAGTATCGCTCAAGCTTGGGGGAGGCTTAAGTCAATGTTATATTCATGCCCCAATCATGAGCTCCCGAGAGGAATTATTATTCAGAACTTTTATGCTCGGCTTTCTAATAATGATCGGTCCATGCTCGATACTTCTTGCGCTGGTTCTTTTATGAAGAAAGATATTGAATTCAAGTGGGACTTATTGGAAAGAATTAAATGCAACTCTGAAGATTAGGAACTCGACGAAGGTAAGGAGTCAGGTATAAACCTTAAGTTTGATTGTGTTAAATCCTTTATAGACACCGATGCTTTTTGCGAATTTAGCACTAAATATGGACTTGACTCTGAGATAGTAGCTTCTTTCTGTGAATCTTTTGCTACTCATGTTGATCTCCCTAAGGAGAAGTGGTTTAAATATCATCCTCCCATTGAAGTGAAAGTAGTTGAACCTATTAAAGTTGAGGAGGAAACTATCACTTATAATGCCGATCCTGTTATTCCTACTGCTTACATTGAGAAACCACCCTTTCCTGTTAGGATAAAGGAACATGCTAAAGCTTCAACTGTGGTTCGTAAGAGTTGTATTAGAACACCTACACCCCATGAACAAATTAAAGTTGAACCTAGTATTGCTATGTTAAAGATCTCTTGGTTGATAATATTGATGGGCATGTTAGTCATTTCTGTGATGAAGCTGCTAGAATTGCTAGGCCAGATACTAAGAGTAAACATAGACCAGTTGTTGGCATGCCTGTTGTTTCTGTTAAAATAGGAGATCATTGTAATCATGGCTTATGTGATATGGGTGCTAGCGTGAGTGCAATTCCCTTTTCCTTATACAAAGAAATTATGCATGATATTGCACCAGTTGAACTAGAGGAAATTGATGTTACTATTAAGCTTGCTAATAGAGATACTATTGCACCAATGGGGATTGTTAGAGATGTTGAAGTCTTGTGTGGGAAAATAAAGTATCCTACTGATTTTCTTGTTCTCGGTTCCCCACAAGATGATTTTTGTCCCATTATATTTGGCAGACCCTTCTTGAATACTGTTAATACTAGGATTGATTGTGAAAAGGAAACAGTTACTGTGAGTTTTGGGGATGTGTCTCATGAGTTCAATTTCTCTAAATTTCTTAGACAACCCCATGACAAAGAATTGCCTAGTAAAGATGAAATTATTGGTCTTGCTTCTATTGTTGTGCCTCCTACTGATCCTTTAGAACAATATTTGCTGGACCATGAAAATGATATGCATATGAATGAGAGGAATGAAATAGATAAAAATTTCTTTGATCAGCAGCCTATTTTGAAACACAACTTACCTGTTGAAATACTTGGGGATCCTCCTCCACCCAAGGGTGATCCCGTGTTTGAGCTTAAACAATTACCCGATACTTTGAAATACGCTTATCTTGATGAAAAGGAGATATATCCTGTTATTATTAGTGCTAACCTTTCAGAGCATGAAGAAAAGAGATTATTGAAAACTCTGAGGAAGCACCGTGCTGCTATTGGATATACTCTTGATGATCTTAAGGGCATTAGTCCCACTCTATGTCAGCATAAAATTAATATGGAGCCTAATGCCAAACCAGTTGTTGATCACCAACGATGGTTGAATCCGAAGATGAAAGAAGTGGTAAGAAAAGAAATACTAAAGCTTCTGGAGGCAGGTATAATTTATCCTGTTGCTGATAGTAGATGGGTTAGTCCCGTTCATTGTGTTCCTATGAAGGGAGGTATCACCGTTGTCCCTAATGATAAAATTGAATTGATCCCGCAAAGAATTGTTACAGGTTATAGAATGGTAATTGATTTTAGGAAATTAAACAAAGCTACTAAGAAGGATCATTACCCTCTACCTTTTATTGATCAAATGCTAGAAAGACTATCCAAACACACTCATTTTTGCTTTCTAGATGGTTACTCTGGTTTCTCTCAAATACCTGTGTCAAAAGAGGATCAAGAAAAAACCACTTTTACTTGCCCTTTCGGTACTTTTGCTTATAGACGTATGCCTTTTGGTTTATGCAATGCACCTGCTACCTTTCAAAGATGTATGATGACTATATTCTCTGACTTTTGTGAAAAGATTCTTGAGGTTTTCATGGATGACTTTTCCGTTTACAGAACTTCTTTTGATGATTGCTTGAGCAACCTTGATCGAGTTTTACAGAGATGTGAAGAAACCAATCTTGTCTTGAATTGGGAAAAGTGCCACTTTATGGTTAATGAAGGTATTGTCTTGGGGCACAAGATCTCCGAAAGAGGTATTGAGGTGGATAAAGGTAAGGTTGATGCTATTGAAAAAATGCCGTGCCCTACGGATATTAAAGGTATAAGAAGTTTCCTTGGTCATGCTGGTTTCTATAGGAGGTTTATTAATGATTTCTCTAAGATTTCTAGGCCTCTCACTAATCTTGTACAAAAAGATGTTCCATTCGTTTTTGATGATGATTGTGTAGAAGCATTTGAAATCCTAAAGAATGCCTTGATTTCCGCACCTGTTGTTCAACCACCTGATTGGAATCTACCCTTTGAAATTATGTGTGACGCTAGTGATTATGCTGTTGGTGCTGTTCTAGGACAAAGAGTTAATAAGAAATTAAACGTTATCCATTATGCCAGTAAAACTCTAGACAATGCTCAAAGAAATTATGCTACTACTGAAAAGGAATTTTTAGCGGTTGTTTTTGCTTGTGATAAGTTCAGACCTTATATTGTTGATTCTAAAGTAACTGTTCACACCGATCATGCTGCTATTAAGTACCTTATGGAAAAGAAAGATACTAAACCTAGACTTATTAGATGGGTTCTTCTGCTACAAGAATTTGATTTGCATATTATTGATAGAAAGGGTGTTGATAACCCTGTAGCAGACAACTTGTCTAGGTTAGAAAATGTTCTTGATGACCCACTACCTATTGATGATAGCTTTCCTGATGAACAATTAGCTGTCATAAATGCTTCACATAATGCTCCATGGTATGCTGATTATGCTAATTACATTGTTGCTAAATTTATACCGCCTAGTTTCACATACCAACAAAAGAAAAAAGTTCTTCTATGATTTAAGGCATTACTTTTGGGATGATCCACACCTTTATAAAGAAGGAGTGGATGGTATTATTAGACGTTGTGTACCTGAGCATGAACAGGAACAAATCTTACGCAAGTGTCACTCCGAGGCCTACGGAGGACACCACGCTGGAGATAGAACTGCACATAAGGTACTACAATCTGGTTTTTATTGGCCTACTCTCTTCAAGGATGCTCGTAAGTTTGTCTTGTCTTGTGATGAATGTCAAAGAATTGGTAATATTAGTAGATGTCAGGAAATGCCTATGAATTACTCTCTCGTTATTGAACCATTTGATGTTTGGGGTTTTGATTATATGGGACCTTTTCCACAATCTAACGGGTATACTCATATTCTAGTTGTTGTTGATTATGTTACTAAGTGGGTAGAAGCTATTCCAACTAGTAGCGCTGATCATAACACTTCTATTAAAATGCTTAAAGAAGTTATTTTCCCTAGATTTGGAGTCCCTAGATATTTGATGACTGATGGTGGTTCACACTTTATTCATGGTGCTTTCCGTAAATTGCTTGCTAAGTACGATGTTAATCATAGAATTGCATCTCCTTATCATCCTCAGTCTAGTGGTCAAGTAGAATTGAGCAATAGAGAAATTAAATTGATCTTGCAGAAGACTGTTAATAGATCTAGGAAGAATTGGTCTAAGAAACTTGATGATGCATTATGGGCTTATAGAACTGCTTATAAAAACACTATGGGTATGTCTCCGTATAAAATGGTTTATGGTAAAGCATGTCACTTACCTCTTGAACTAGAACATAAAGCTTACTGGGCAATTAAAGAGCTCAACTATGATTTCAAACTTGATGGTGAGAAGAGGTTATTTGACATTAGCTCACTTGATGAATGGAGAACCCAAGCCTATGAGAATGCCAAGTTGTTTAAAGAAAAGGTTAAGAGATGGCATGATAGAAGGATACAAAAGCGTGAATTCAATGTAGGTGATCATGTCTTGCTATACAATTCTCGTTTAAGATTTTTTGCAGGCAAACTTCTCTCTAAATGGGAAGGTCCTTACGTTATCGAAGAAGTATACCGTTCCGGTGCCATCAAGATCAACAACGCCGAAGGCACAAACCCGAAGGTGGTGAACGGTCAAAGAATCAAACATTATATCTCAGGTACTCCCATAAATGTTGAAACCAATATTATCAATACCATAACCCCAGAGGAGTACATTAGGGAGACCTACCAGAACGTTTCAGACTCCGAAAAGGAATTGGTATGTGGTATGGTAAGTAAACCGACTCCAAAACTTTTTCAATGACAAATTTTATCCGTTTTGGAATATTTAAAAAATTAGGAAAATTTAAAGTAGTCCGAATAGTGCACGAGGAGGCGACAAGCCAGGGGGCGCACCCTACCCCCTGGGCGCGCCCCTGTGGCTTGTGACCACCTCGTGTACCCTCCGGACTCCATTTTCTTGTGGTATACTCCTTCGGGTCGGCAAAAATTCATTATATAATCTCCCGAAGGTTTTGATCTTCGTATCACGACAATATCTCCTGTTTTCGTTTTGAGTTGTTTCTGCAACAGATTTAGAGCAAGATGTCGTCCCAAGATTCCGATGGGGAGAGCTATATATCTCATTATCTTGCCAATCCCAAGCTCTATGGAGACTTAGATCCTTATGGATTGTTCTCGGAGGAGGAACAAGAAGGCAAGTATGAGGAAGAAAGCACGGATGAAGAAGAGACCCCCTTGCCTCAACCAGGGGATATGCACGTGGAGTTCAGGAAATCGAGCCTCCCAAACACAAGGAGAAAACCCAAGGTTCTATTTGTCCCTTCTCGTTTTCTGCAGGAGAGCAAGGAAGAATTATGTCAAAGGGTATTGAAGCTCGAGCAGGAGGTAGACGATCTGAGGGAACAGAATTTTATGCTTAAGAGGAAACTAGAGAAGCTTCTAACCTCATCAACAACTCCCACATCACCGTCTCCGAAGCAAGACAACTAAACACATGGGTATGGGCACTCCCCTTGGCTTGTGCCAAGCTTGGGGGAGGTGCCCCGGTATCGTATCACCATCACATCTTTTATTTTTATCGTTTTTCTTAGTTCGATCCTTTTGATTATATCTTGATCTAGTAGAATAAAGTTTTTACTGTGATCTAGTTTTGAGTTTTACTTTATGTTCCCCCTATGTAAGCAAGTCTGAGAGTTATATAATAAAGAGTATTTTTGAGTTGAGGGCTTTGCTTGTTTGCTATGATCTTGAGAAAAAGAAATAGAAAGAAGTATAGAATAAAAGCAAAGAGTATATATGATGATCTTATGGGGAGTGATGACTTCACATATAAGAAGTATGTCGATCGAAACTTGTTGTGAGTTGACAAACATAGCTATTGGTCATTGTGGCAATTAAAAGGAAGTAATAAAGAAAGAGAGGTTCACATATAAATATATTATCTTGGACATCTTTTATGATTGTGAGCACTCATTAAAATATTATATGTTAAGAAGTTGATGTTGGACAAGGAAGACAACATAATGGGTTATGTTTGCTTACTTCCGAATAGAAGTTATATGGTTATAGATCCCTCAACATGTGTCGCTTGCTTCCACCTCATATCAGCCAAAACTTCCGCACCAATTAGAGATACTACTTGTGCGTCCAAACACCCTTAACCCAGTTTTGCCATGAGAGTCCACCATACCTACCTATGGATTGAGTAAGATCCTTTAAGTAAGTTGTCATCGGTGCAAGCAATAAAAATTGCTCTCTAAATATTGTGTGATCTATTAGTGTGAGGAAAATAAGCTTTATACGAACTTGTGATAGGGAAGAAATAAAAGCGACGAACTGCATAATAAAGTTCTCTATCACAAAGGGCAATATAAAGTGACGTTCTTTTGCATTAAGGGATTGTGCATCCAACTATAAAGCGCATGACAACCTCTGCTTCCCTCTGCGAAGGGCCTATCTATTACTTTTATTTTCTAGTACTTACCTTTATGCAAGAGTCGTGGTGATCTCCATCACTTTCTTTATTTCGCCTTTATCTTTTGGCAAGCGTCATGTGTTGGGGAATGATCTAGACACATATATCCACTCGGAAGTGGGCGAGCATGAGTTATTACTGTTGACATTACCCTTGAGGTAAATAGTTGGGAGGCAATACTATAAGCCCCTATCTTTCTCTGTGTCCGATTGAAGCTTTGACCTCATAGGTACCTCGTGAGTGTTAGCAATTGTGAAAGACTAAAAGATGATTGAGTATGTGGATTTGCTTTACAAGCTCTTATATTGACTCTTTCCTACGTTATGATAAATTGGAATTGCTTCAATGACTGAGATCATAGTTTGTTGGTTCTCAATAGAGTTCTTGATTCATACTTTACCTTGTGAATGAATTGTTACTTCAACATAAGAAATTATATGTCAATATATGTTGCTGTCCTAAAGATGATCATGATGCCCTCATGTCCGTATTTTATTTTATCGACACCTCTATCTCTAAACATGTGGGCATATTTATCGATTTCGGCTTTCGCTTGAGGACAAGCGAGGTCTAAGCTTGGGGGATTTGATACGTCCATTTTGCATCATGCTTTTATATTGATATTTATTGCATTATGGGCTGTTATTACACACTTTGGTACAATACTTATGCCCTTTCTCTCTTATTTTACAAGGTTTATTTCAAGAGGGAGAATGCCGGCAGCTGGAATTCTGGACTGGAAAAGGAGCAAATCTGAGACACCTATTCTGCACAACCCCAAAAGTCCTGAAAATTTACGGAGAATTAGTTTGGAATATATAAAAAATACTGGGCGGAAGAAATACCAGAAGGGGCCCACCAGGTAGTCACAAGCCAGGGGGGCGCACCCTACCCCCCTGGGCGCGCCCCTGTGGCTTGTGGCCCACCTGGCAGCCCTCCGATGCCCATCTTCTGCTATATGGAGGGTTTTGACCTGGAAAAAATCATAACAGAGCTTTCGGGGCGAAGCGCCGCCGTCTCGAGGCTGAACTTGGGCAGAACCAATCTAGGGCTCCGGCGGAGCTGTTCTGCCGGGGAAACTTCCCTCCCGGAGGGGGAAATCGAAGCCATCGTCATCACCAACGATCCTCTCATCGAGAGGGGGTCAATCTCCATCAACATCTTCACCAGCACCATCTCCTCTCAAACCCTAGTTCATCTCTTGTATCCGATCTTTGTCTCAAAACCTCAGATTGGTACCTGTGGGTTGCTAGTAGTGTTGATTACTCCTTGTAGTTGATGCTAGTTGGTTTACTTGGTGGAAGATCATATGTTCATATCCTTAATGATAATTAATACTCCTCTGATTTTGAACATGAATATGCTTTGTGAGTAGTTACGTTTGTTCCTGAGGACATGGGATAAGTCTTGTTATAAGTAATCATGTGAATTTGGTATTCGTTCGATATTTTGATGAGATGTATGTTGTCTCTCCTCTAGTGGTGTTATGTGAACGTCAACTACATGACACTTCACCATTGTTTGGGCCTAGAGGAAGGCATTGGGAAGTAATAAGTAGATGATGGGTTGCTAGAGTGACAGAAGCTTAAAGCCTAGTTTATGCGTTGCTTCGTAAGGGGCTGATTTGGATCCACACGTTTCATGCTATGGTTAGATTTATCTTAGTTCTTCTTTCGTAGTTGCGGATGCTTGCGAGAGTGGTTAATCATAAGTGGGAGGCTTGTCCAAGTAAGGGCAGCACCCAAGCACCGGTCCACCCACATATCAAATTATCAAAGTAACGAACGCGAATCATATGAGCATGATGAAAACTAGCTTGACAGAAATTCCCATGTGTCCTCGGGAGCGCTTTGCTATATATAAGAGTTTGTCCAGGCTTGTCCTTTGCTATAAAAAGGATTGGGCCACCTTGCTGCACCTTATTTACACTTGTTACTTGCTACCCGTTACGAATTATCTTATCGCAAAACTATCTGTTACCGATAATTTCAGTGCTTGCAGAGAGTACCTTACTGAGAACTGCTTGTCATTTCCTTCTGCTCCTCGTTGGGTTCGACACTCTTACTTATCGAAAGGACTACGATAGATCCCCTATACTTGTGGGTCATCAAGCACCTTGTGTAACCTGAAGCCATCGATGATGGGGTTCAGGACTAAGGCGGCCGGTGAGTGACCGGGAAGAATGGCTGGTCGGTCAGTATCTGCGAAGGTGATGGGCATGTCTGCCCATGCACTTGTTGCTGCCACATGATATATCTGTTCGAGTTCTTTAAGAGCTCTTTTCCTCCTGTTCCTTGAGGGGAACGTTTCGTAGATCGCCAGGACTTCGGCGGCATATTCTGATGGTGATGCGGAGCACCTGTTCGGCGGTGGTGCCTCAAGAATGGCTTCACTGCTTTTTGCGACCTGCCTGACGACCCAGCAAGCTCTAAGGCTGTGAGTCGGAGCTGTGTTCGGCAATATGGAGTGTATAGGACAAGGTTTATCCAGTAGTCCATCAAGGACGGTACTGACCCCTGAAAGGGGCCTGTTTCTCTTTTCGGCGGGTTCGAGTCTGGCTGGCCGCTTTGGAGGTATCCTTTTTTTTCGATCTCCTCTAGGGTAGTCGGTAAAGGTTGGTTCCAAAAACAGCCGTTCGGCTTGCCAAGCGCTTTCCATGGCACAATACTTCTGTACCAAAACTGACAGCTCGGTGAAGTCACGAATGTGCCGACGAGCCAGGGCATTGAGAATCCCTTTGTCATGGCAGTTGCAATTAAAGGTTACCATTATCTCTTGATCACTAAGGCCTCGTACTTTGTTTCTAGCGAGGAGGAGTCTGGCCCAGTAATGATGAACTGACTCTCCTGGTAACTGTGTGATGTCCGGTAAGTCCGAAGACTTGGGCTCTGCTGCGATGCTTGAGTGATCGGCTTGGGAGGTGGGTGGGAAAAGATTTGACTCCACGCCACGGTGAGAGTTCGGAATCATGGACTCCGAACTATGTGATAAATCAGGGACCGATACCGGTTTGTTTCCGGAGCGAACTCCAGAGTCTGGATTATAGGCGAGGTCTTGGTGATCAGAGACTGGGGTATAAACCGTTTTTAATTCCGGTCGCTGGGGGGACGAGCCCCCAGCCGGACACTCAACGGTGGCGACAAGGTGGGTGACCGCAGGGATGTGAATCTCCCTATTGTCGGCTTTAAGCCCGAGCCGGTCATAGACCGGGATCTGGTCATCAGCCATACGCATGGTCTCGATCCGATCAAACAATTCGTTCAGAAACGAGGCGATGGTAGGATGCGTGTCGCTGAAGCGAGTGGGGTCGGTATGTGGCGTTGCAGTTCCGGAGTCGCACGAAAGCGGACCCGGGTCTTGTTTAGCCATGGTGGATCTGGTCACAACGATCGGATTGGGCGGTCCAGACAGCCCGGGGATAACGACCTCGTCATCGGAGGCGAGGCCCGCTGTCTTCGGCATCGAGGCGTCGGGACCTGCGGGCTCCTCCGTATGAGTCGAGGGTTCTATCAAGACGAGTTCTCCCCGTGAATCAGCGACGAACTCTAGGGTTCCGAGCCTGATTCCTTGATCGGGGGAAAAGTTTCCGATCTGGCCTAGACGGCCGATCGGGTAAGCGTGCGACGAGATGTCGCCGCTTGCGGGGATCTGATCCGGGGCGAAAGTCCCCTGGGTGCAGATCTCGTTGCTTGTGACAAGGCGAGCCATCGATTCCTTCTGGCAATCACAGCGGAACTCTCAATGAAAGCACCAATGTCGGTGTCAAAACCGGCAGATCTCGGGTAGGGGGTCCCGAGCTGTGAGACTAGAATCGATGGTAACAGGAGAAGTGGGAGACGATGTTTACCCAGGTTCGGGCCCTCCTATGGAGGTAATACCCTACGTCCTGCTTGATTATATTGATGGTATAAGGGTTACAGAGTTGATTTACCTCGAGATCGTATGACTAAAACCCTAGATGAGTTCTGTTGGTCTACAACCTAAAACCCTCAGGCTTATATAGACGCCGAGGGTACCTAGGGTTTACACATAGTCGGTTGCACATTAAAGGGAAAAAACATGCCTATCTACTGTCGACAACTTGGAGGACACGCCATGGCTCCTTGAAACTTCCACCTTGGCGACGAGGCCCCCGATCACCCAATGCTCATCCAGTGGCCCACATAGTCCGACCCATGAGAAATAGATCGGCTATCCGAGGACCCCTTAAACCAGGACTTTCTCACATGTTATCTACTTCTGTGATGAAGCTGCTAGAATTGCTAAACCTGATGAAAAAGATAAACATAGGCCCATAGAAGGCATGCCTATTGTCTCAGTTAAAATAGGAGATCATTGCTATCATGGTTTATGTGATTTGGGTGCTAGTGTGAGTTCTATCCCTTTTACATTATACCAAGAAATTATGGATGAAATAGCTCCTGCTGAAATAGAAGACATTGATGTTACTATTAAACTTGCTAATAGAGACACCATCACACCACTTGGGATTGTTAGAGATGTTGAAGTCTTGTGTGGGAAAGTAAAATACCCTACTAATTTTCTAGTTCTTGGTTCCCCACAAGATGACTTTTGTCCCATTATCTTTGGTAGACCTTTCTTGAGCACCGTCAACGCTAAGATAGATTTTGAAAAACAAACTGTCGGTGTCAGATTTGGTGGTATGTCTCATGAGTTTAATTTTTCCAAGTTTAGTAGACAACCTCGTGATAGAGCATTATCTAGTAAGGATGAAATAATTGGTCTTGCTTCTATTGTCGTGCCTCCTACTGATCCATTAGAACAATATTTGCTTGACCATGAAAATGATATGCACTTGCGTGAAAGAAATGAAATAGATCAAATTTTCTTTGAACAACAACCTCTCCTGAAACACAATTTGCCTATTGAAACTCTTGGAGGTCCTCCTCCACCTAAAGGTGATCCTGTGTTTGAATTAAAGCAATTGCCTAACACTTTGAAGTATGCTTATCTTGATGAGAAAAAGATATATCATGTTATTATTAGTGCTAACCTTTCAGAACATGAAGAAGAAAGATTATTAAAAGTTCTAAGGAAGCACTGGGCTGCTATTGGATATACTCTTGATGATCTTAAGGGCATTAGTCCCACTCTATGTCAGCACAAGATTAATATGGAACCTGATGCTAAACCCGTTCTTGATGATCAACGACGATTAAATCCTAAGATGAAAGAAGTGGTAAGAACTGAAATATTAAAGCTTCTGGAAGCAGGTATAATCTATCCCATAGCTGATAGTAGATGGGTAAGTACCGTTCATTGTGTCCCTAAGAAAGGAGGTATTACCATTGTTCCTAATGATAAAAATGAACTCATTCCACAAAGAATTGTCACTGGCTATAGAATGGTAATTGACTTTAGAAAATTAAATAAAGCTACTAGAAAAGATCATTACCCTCTGCCTTTCATTGATCAAATGATAGAAAGATTATCTAAGCACACACACTTTTGTTTTCTGGATGGATATTCTGGTTTCTCTCAAATACCTGTGTCACAATCCGATCAAGAGAAAACCACCTTTACTTGCCCTTTTGGAACCTATGCTTATAGACGTATGCCTTTTGGTTTATGCAATGCACCTGCCACCTTTCAAAGATGTATGACTGCTATGTTCTCTGATTTTTGTGAAAAGATTGTGGAGGTTTTCATGGATGATTTTTCCGTTTACGGAACTTCTTTTGATGATTGCTTAAGCAACCTTGATCGAATTTTGTAGAGATGTGAACAAACTAATCTCGTCTTGAATTGGGAGAAGTGCCACTTTATGGTTAATGAAGGTATTGTCTTGGGGCATAAAATATCTGAACGAGGCATTGAGGTGGATCAAGATAAAGTTGATGCAATTGAGAAAATGCCATGTCCTAAAGATATTAAAGGTATTCGCAGTTTCCTTGGTCATGATGGTTTCTATAGGAGGTTCATTAAAGACTTCTCTATAATTTCTAGGCCTCTTACTAATCTTTTGAAAAAGGATATTCCTTTTGTTTTTATGATGATTGTATGGAAGCCTTTGAAACACTCAAGAAAGCCTTAACCTCTGAACCTATCGTTCGACCACGTGATTGGAACTTGCCTTTTGAAATTATGTGTGACGCTAGTGATTATGTTGTTGGTGTTGTGCTAGGACAAAGAGTTGATAAGAAATTGAATGTTATCCACTATGCTAGTAAAACTCTAGACAGTGACCAACGAAATTATGCTACTACTGAAAAAGAATTTTTAGCAGTTGTGTTTGCCTGTGATTAATTTAGATCCTATATTGTTGACTCGAAAGTTATTGTTCACACCGATCATGCTGCTATAAACTATCTTATGGAAAAGAAAGATGCTAAACCTAGAGTCATTAGGTGGGTTCTCTTGCTTCAAGAATTTGACTTACATATCGTTGATAGGAAAGGAGCTGAGAACCCCGTAGCTGATAACTTATCTAGGTTAGAAAATATTCTTGATGACCCACTACCTATTGATGATAGTTTTCCTGACGAACAGTTAGGTGCAATAAGTGTTTCTCAAAACACCCCTTGGTATGCTGATTATGCTAACTACATTGTTGCTAAATATATACCACCTAGCTTCACATACCAACAAAAGAAAAAATTCTTCTATGACTTAAGACATTACTTTTGGGATGACCCACATCTCTATAAAGAAGGAGTAGATGGTATTATTAGACGTTGTGTACCTGGGCATGAACAGGAACAAATCCTACGGAAATGTCATTCCGAAGCTTATGGAGGACATCATGCGGCAGATAGAACTGCTCACAAGGTATTGCAATCTGGTTTTTATTGGCCTACTCTCTTTAGGGATGCCCGTAAGTTTGTCTTGTCTTGTGATGAATGTCACAGAATTGGTAATATCGGTAAGCGTCAGGAAATGCCTATGAATTATTCACTTGTTGTTGAGCCATTTGATGTTTGGGGTTTTGATTATATGGGACCTTTTCCTTCCTCTAACGGGTATACTCATATTTTGGTTGCTATTGATTATGTCACTAAGTGGGTAGAAGCTATTCCAACTAGTAGTGCTGATCACCACACCTCCATTAAAATGCTTAAAGAAGTTATCTTCCCGAGGTTTGGAGTCCCTAGATACTTAATGACTCATGGTGGTTAACACTTTATCCATGGTGCTTTCCGTAAGATGCTTGCTAAATATGATGTTAACCATAGAATTGCATCACCCTATCATCCTCAATCTAGTGGTCAAGTAGAACTTAGAAATAGAGAAATAAAATTAATATTACAAAAAATTATCAATAGGTCTCGAAAGAATTGGTCTAAGAAACTAGATGATGCACTTTGGGCCTATAGAGCAGCTTATAAAAATCCTATGGGTATGTCTCCATACAAAATGGTATATGGAAAAGCTTGTCATTTGCCTCTAGAGTTAGAACATAAAGCATTTTGGGCAATTAAAGAACTCAACTATGATTTCAAACTTGCCGGTGAGAAGAGGCTATTTGATATTAGCTCACTAGATGAATGGAGAACCCAAGCCTACGAAAATGCCAAACTATTCAAAGAAAAAGTAAAAAGATGGCATGACAAAATAATCCAAAAGCAGGAATTCAAAATAGGAGACTATGTTCTTTTGTTCAACTCTCGTTTAAGATTTTTTGCAGGTAAGCTTCTCTCCAAATGGGAAGGACCTTATATTATCGAAGAGGTTTATCGTTCTGGAGCTATCAAGATTAATAATGCCAAAGGTACTAACCCGAAGGTGGTCAATGGACAAAGAATTAAGCACTATATCTCAGGTACACCTACTAATGTTGAAAGCAATGTTATCCAAACCATGACACCGGAGGAACTCATAAAAGAAACCTTTCGGAACACTCCAGAATTCTGGAAAATAGGAGGTACGTGATACGGTAAGTAAATGGACTCCGAAAAATCCGCAAAAATATTTTTTGTAAGTTTTGGAATATTAGAATTTTTTGGGAATTAAGAAATAAACTGGAAAGCGATCGAGGTGAGCACGATACACCAGGGCGCGCCAGGCACCCCTGGGAGCGCCCTAGTGGGTTGTGTCCACCTCGGACACCTTCCCGACTCCGTTTTCCTCCCATATGCTTGTTTTCCAAGAATAATATTTCTCTATATATACCCCCGACTGTTTTGACGACCGCATCGCAGAAAATCCTTTGTTCTTGTTTCGTGCTGTTTTTCCTGGCAGATCTGAAAATATGTCGTCTCAAGATTCAGAGGGGGATCACTATGTTGCAGACCCAAAGATCTTTCGGGAAATTTACCCCTATCTATGGACCTCAGATGAGGACGAGGACGCTGCCATGAAGGAAACAAAGGATGATAGCTCTGAGGGAGAGGATGAGCCATTACCTCAACCCGGAGACATGCATGTGGAATTCAAGAAGTCAAGCCTCCCTAGAAGATACAAACCTGAGGTCCAATTTATCCCATCTCATTTTCTGCAGGAGAGCAAGGTGGCATTATGCAAAAAGATATTAAAGCTCGAGTTGGAGAATGATGATCTAAGGGAGGAAAATTTCATGCTTAAATATAAGTTGAAGAAGAAGGCTACACCACCACCTTCTTCATCACCACCACCAAAGGAGACTTGAGCACACGGGTATGGGCACTCCCCTTGGCTTGAGCCAAGCTTGGGGGAGGTGCCCCGGTATCGTATCACCATCACTTTTATTCACCTTCACCTATTTTAGTTCGATCTTTAGTTTTCATTTCCTTTAGTTGAATAAAAGTTTAGCATGATCAATTTTCGTGTGTTAGTTTCGTGGCCTATCTATCTATGTAATCGAGTGAGAGTTATATAATAAAGTTTAGTTTGAATATTTGCCTCTCTACTTTCTTGCTGCAATCAAAATAAAGGAAAAGGAAATAAATGAAAAGAATCATATGCTAATCTTATGGTGAGTAATGACATCACATAAGGAAAAGTATAAGTAGTGAAATTTATTGGAGATTGACAAACATAGTATTGGTCAATGATGCAATTCATGAAAGAATTAATAAGGGAGAAGAAGATTCACATGCAAATACACTATCTTGGACATCTTTTATGATTGTGAGCCCCCATTAAATATTATATGTCAAAATTATTGACGTTGGACAAGAAAGACAACGTAATGATTTATGTTTGTTCATATCCACATAGAAGCTATATTGTCATAGATCCTTCAACATGTGGTGCTTGCTCAATATCTTTATTAGCCAAAAATTCCGCACTAAGTAGAGATACTACTTGTGCATCCAAAAACCCAAAGCCAAATTCATTCTTTGAAGAGTCCACCATACCTACCTACGGATCGAGTAAGATCCTTCAAGTAAGTTGTCATCGGTGCAATAAGGCAATAAAAATTGCTTCTAAAAGTGTTTTGATCAATTGGTGTAAGAGAAAATTGAGCGCTATATGAACTTATGATGGCAAAGTAATAAAAGCGACGGACTGCATAATAAAGGTTGCTATCATAGGGGGCAATATAGTGTGACGTTCTTTTACATTAAGGGATTAGGCATACAAACCAAAAAGCGCATGACAACCTCTGCTTCCCTCTGCGAAGGGATTATCTTTTGCTTTTATGTATTTACTTTTATGCAAGAGTCAAAGTATTCTCCCCTATTCCTTTTTACTTTTTCTTTTGCAAGCATCATCTGGTGAGGAAAGATCTAGGCACATATATCCAGTTGGATATGGGTGGGCATGAGTTATTATTGTTGACATCACCCTTGAGGTGAATACGTTGGGAGGCGAAACTATAAGCCCCTATCTTCCTATGTGTCCGGTTGAAACTTTTTGCTCATGGGTATGCTGTGAGTGTTAGCAATCATAGAAGACTAAATGATGGTTGAGTATGTGGACTTGCCAAAAGGCTCCGACATGAGACCCTTCCTGAAAATATGATGAATTGTAGTTGCAAAGTTGAGTGAGAATATAGTTTGTTGGTTTTCAATAAGGTTTATGCTTTATACTTCTATGTTGTGATGAATTATTACTTGTGCATGAGAAGTTATATGATGAAAGTATATGAATAAGTATTATGGTAGAGTTTGTTGCTGTTAAGATAACAAGCATGATGCTTCTATGTCCGTATTTTGTTTTTATCGACACCTCTCTCTCAAACCATGTGGACATGCTTTTCAATTTCGTCTTTTCGCTTGAGGACCAGCGAGGTCTAAGCTTGGGGGAGTTGATACGTCCATTTTGCATCATGATTTCCTAATGTTTTTATTATGTTTCGTTGAATAATAATGCTTTAGGGAGTGATACTAATGCCTTTTCTCTCATAATATGCAAGGTTTACACAAAGAGGGAGAATACCGGCAGCTGGAATTCTGGACCTGAAAAAAGCACATCAGAGATACCTATTCTACACATCTTCAATGGAGTTGAAACTTTATGGATATTATTTTTGGAATTAATAAAAAATACTGGAGCAAAGAACTACCGGAGGGGCCACCCTGGTGGGCACAAGATACCAGGGCGCGCCAGGCCCCCCTGGGCGCGCTCTGGTGGGTTGTGCCCTCCTCGGCCCACCTCTGGTGCCCATCTTCTGGTATATAATCACTTTTGACCTAGAAAAAATAAGGAGAGGACTTTCGGGACGAAGCGCCGCCGCCTCGAGGCGGAACTTGGGCAGGAGCACTTTTGCCTTCCGGCGTAGCGATTCCGCCGGGGGACTTCCCTCCCGGAGGGGGAAATCGAAGCCATCGTCATCACCAACACCCCTCTCATCTTTGGGAGGCCAATCTTCATCAACATCTTCAACAACACCATCTCCTCCCAAACCCTAGTTCATCTCTTGTGTTCAATCTTTGTACCAGAACCTCAGATTGGTACCTGTGGGTGACTAGTAGTGTTGATTACCTTGCGTAGTTGATTACTATATGGTTTATTTGGTGGAAGATTATATGTTCAGATCCATTATGGTATTCATTACCCCCCTGATCTTGAGCCTGATTATTATTTGTGAATATTTACCTTTGTTCTTGAGGTCACGGGAGAAGTCATGTTGCAAGTAATCATGTGAATTTTATATGTGTTCGATATTTTGATGATATGTATGTGGTGATTCCCTTAGTGGTGTCATGTGAACGTCGACTAAAGGACACTTCACCATTCATGGGCCTAAGGGAATGCATTGTGGAGTAGTTATTAGATGATGGGTTGCTAGAGTGACAGAAGCTTAAACCCTAGTTTATGCGCTACTTCGTAAGGGGCTGATTTGGATCCAAACGTTTAATGCTATGGTTAGACTTTATCTTAATACTTTTCTCGTAGTTGCGGATGCTTGTGAGGGAGTTAATCATAAGTGGGAGGTTGTTCAAGTAAGAACAACACCCAAGTACCGGTCCACCCGCATATCAAATTATCAAAGTAGCGAACACGAATCAAACCAACATGATAAAAGTGACTAGATGAAATTCCCGTGTACCCTCAAGAACACTTTGCCTATTACTAGAGACTGTTCTGGCCTGTCCTTTGCCACAAAAGGATTGGGCTACCTTGCTGCACCTTATTTACCGTTAGCGTTGCTTGCTCGTTACCAATTATCTTGCTATCAAACTATCTGTTACCTACAATTTTAGTGCTTGCAGAAATTACCTTGCTGAAAACCGCTTGTCATTTCCTTCTGCTCCTCATTGGGTTCGACACTCTTACTTATCGAAAGGACTATGATTGATCCCCTATACTTGTGGGTCATCAGTCCACCACCATGAACCAGATCCACGCTACAAGCCAAAGACGTCCATGACCCGGATCGCATCGCCGTCAAACCGCAACAGCCGCGTCGCCCCATCGCCAACCTAAGAACCCGGGAGATGCCGCCACCGACCACCACCCGGACCAAGCCCATCCTCACCTACCCGGAGCGGAAGCTCCGATCTGCCTCGAGCCCAAATCTGGCCCGCCCGAGCACGGACCCTAGGTACCAACCATCACCGGCTCGAAGCTAGGAGAACAGAAGACGCCGCCACCGCCCGCACCCCACTAACAAGTAGCCTCCGCCGTCGCTTGAGCCACCGAGGTCGCGCCGTTGGCTGGTACCACCACCACGATCCGGACGAGCCAGAGCAAGGCAACGCCACAACGAGCCCCACCCTGCCCAGCTCGTCCCCCGGCCGACCACCATCACCGCAGAGGAACAACCGGGGCCACCAACCCACGCCGAGCGCAGCCCGCACCCTCCGTCGCCGCCGGAGGCCAGATCGGGCCTGTCCACAATCCACTGCCAGCGTAGCCGATGCCCTCCACCAGCCGGGCCGGTGCATCCACACCGCCCACGCCTAGCCAAGCTGTGCATCCGCCGTAGACCCAGCTCCCGCCCATGCCGCCGGCGCGGCTGTCCGCCTTGCTGCCGCTGCGCCCCGCACCAGCACCGCGTTCCAGGAGATCTGCCGCATCCCACGCTGCGACGGGCCACCGGGAAGGGAGAAAGGCCCCGCCGCCGCCTACGCCGACCGGGCTTTGCCCGGCGGCGCGCGCCACCGGCGGCGACGACAAGGATGGAAAGCAACTTGGGGAGGCTAGAAATCAAGATCCATATGGTTGCAGTGGATGATCTCTACCTCAACACCAGGGTAGGTGGCTCTCTCTGTCAGAAAATTGGATATGGTAAGTGGGTGTATGTTCTGAGTGCTTCTCTTGCGAGTGAGTGGTGGTGGAGGAGTATATATAGGCATCTCCAAAAATCCAACTGTTACAACATTATTGCCCAACTCGGTGAAACCGAAGTAGAAACTCGGTGGCACCGACTAGTTAAAAATGTGGCAACTTTGGCGTTTTCGGAGAGACCGATATATGAATCTCGGTGGTACCGATATGGGTGACCTAGGCAGTTACCAAATCTCGGTGAGACCGATTCCTCAAACTAAATGGGTCCGATTTCAAGAAATGGGCTAACAGAAATTTGGTCCAACTTCTCGGTGAGACCGATTCTCAGAACTCGGTGGGACCGAATCTAGAAAATGGCTAACCAGGAAGTTGGTCACTGTTTTTGGTGGCACCGAATGAAAAGCTGGTAGTACCGAGATGCTAGGGTTTGGTTTGGCTTCTGTCTTGGATAAACTCGATGGATCCGAATGAGAATGTTGGTGTCACCGAATTTTGACTTTTGTCTTTGGACAGAGGATATGTGTGGGAAAGTGGGTGAGTATTTTTGGTGGCTACTTCTAAGCACTTGAGCAACCAGATCATCATATTTACCTCATCCCCTTTTAATAGTATTGGCTTTCCTATGGACTCAAAGTGATTTCTCATAAAATATAAAATGTAGAGTCCTTGATCTTGAAGCATGGCAAGCCTATTCCTTCCTTTCCTTGGGGATGTACTACACACAATCTTTTAGCCAACCCATGATTGAACTTTTTCCTGAGATACAATAGTGGAAACATTAGTCCAATGAAATATATGTTGTTATTAATTACCAAAACCACCTGGGGAGAAGTTGTGCTTTCAATAGGGGGTACCCTCGATGGACGGAGGTGAAGGGAGAGATTCTCTCCCTTCCACCGACTCCCTCTCTCGCTCCCCGTTGTATAAATAGAGGAAGATTCAGACCGCACCGGGTCGATCTTTTCACCTTGTAAAAGACACATTATTTCTCTCCTATCTATCCGTTTGGTTTGGCCAACTAGATTGATTTATCTTCAGTGGGAGTGGTGCGTTATAATGGGTTCAATCTTGCAGTGCTCTATATCCCAGTGCCGGAAAGGGACAATACACGTATTTATATTGTTACCATTAAGGATAAAACGACGAGGTTTATTCATATTGCTTGAGTTTACTTTGTCGACATCATATCATCTTGCTCCAAGCATTACTCTGTTTGTCATGAACTTAATACCTAGAGAGACAAGCATAGAAGCGCTCTCGAAGTGGAGTAATAGTAGTAGATGCAGGGTCGTTTCAGTCTACTTGTTTGTGGGTGTGATGCCTATATACATGATCATTTTCCTGAACAACATGTCATAACTATGCGTTATTCCGTCAATTGCCCAATAGTAATTTGTTTACCCACCGTATGCTATTCAAGAGAGAAGCCTCTAGCGAAACCTATGGCCCCCAGATCTACTTAAACATATTTACTAAAACCCTAAAAATATCTTGCTGCAATTTTATTACTTGTTTTTTACTTTTTATATTTATATTATCTATCTCTATCAAGATTTAATCCTTGCAAGTAACGAGTTCAAGGGGCTTGACAACCCTCTTGCCCGCGTTGGGTGCAATTGTTTAGTTTTGTGTGTGTAGGTGGTGATGACGAGAGTTTGTCATGATTCTCCTATTGGTTTGATAACCTTGGTTCTCACTGAGGGAAATACGTACCGCTACTATATTGCTTCACCCCTCCTCTTCGAGGAAAATCCAAGACAACTCACAAGTAGCAGCTATCCTAGGTGTCCCACACGGGATGGGAGAAGGAGTTCTGCCCAATGGTACAAAGGCAGGTTGTACCTACGGACGAAGCGTGGAGCGGAAGTGAAAAGGTTTGGCTTTGGGCGGCCTGCTGATGACGTCATGTCCTTCGGTGATCATCAATAGTGTCGTGGGATGGCCCGCATGGGCACGCCATAGGGCTACACTGTAGCATGTTATGGGAGATAGGGGTACCTTCGATGGACGGAGGTGAAGGGAGATATTCTCTCCCTTTCACCAACTCCCTCTCTTGCTCCCCGTTGTATAAATAGAGGAAGATTTGGACCGCACCGGGGTCGATCTTTTCACCTTGTAACAGACACATTGTAGCTCTCTACCATTGTAATACAAAACAAAGCAGGAGTAGGGTATTACACCAAGAAGGTGGCCCTAACCTGGGTCGTTCTTTGTGTTCATCTGCAATTCATCCACCACATTTCATCCATGACTTAGGATTGCTGGACGTGTTCAGTCCCTGGCCGAACTCTCAAAGGGTTGTTTCTCACAACTCATATGTAGGTTCTTAGAAACCAACAAAGACGGTTGGGGCCACTTCTCGCAAGGCCAAGAGGGCATGACTGAAACCTTCACGCAAGGCCAAGAGGGCATGACCAACACTTTCACGCAAGGCCAAGAATTGCTAGAGGACTACGACTAAGAAGAAGAAGAGAAGAAGATGAAGTGGACATCGAGGGGGGCATTTGTTTGCCGACGAGCTCACTTAACAAGCCAATGGACAAAAGAAGAGGCAACAAAGCATTCAGACGAAGACATATCAAAGGATGGGGACAAACTCATTTGCGAATGTTGGAAGGATATCGAACAAGATCCCAAGATCGGCGCCGAGCAAAAGGGATCAACCTTTTGGTTGAGAGTTCATCCAGATTCCGTGAATGCAAGAAGTTCCCACCCACAAGTTTAAGAGCAAGCGTGGTTGGGTGTCGATCTCGAAGAAGCGGGGCTTCATCCAACAATAGTGCAACAAGTTTTGTGTCACCCTTGAGAGCATCGAAGGCCGTCCCGTAAGTGGACTCGGCATCAAAGACATGGTATGTAATTTCTTCATCTTCATTTTCCGTTTTCACTAATTGATGCTTGCATGTCCATTGCATATGAATGTACATTGATGCCTTTATTTTGTTTTGCAGGCATAGCAAGCTTTGGAAGCATTCAAGGCCAACATGAAAACAAGTCGTTAACCCTCACCCGTTGTTGGATCTAGTGACAAGAAGTTCAAGGAGCAATATGCCACCCTCAAGAAGAATGGAGGGTCGGGGCCCGTGGCCGACCATGGTGAGGAAGAGAAGCGCCCGAGGGGGGAGACCAATTCCAAAAAGGACAATAAGCATGATGCAGCAACATTTGCCTCGCGAGAAAGTTTACAAGGCATGAAGACCCAGAAGTAAGCAAGGGAGAAGAAGCGTCGACAAAAGAAAGAGGAGCCAATGTAGGCCTACATGGAGATACAAAAGAAGAAGCTCGAGATCAAGGCGAACATTGCAAAGACAAAAGAAAACGAGGTGAAGCTCGAGCTAATGACGAAGGAGGTGAAGATCATGACGGTGGACTTGAGCAAGGTGTCCCCAAGGAGAAGGGTTTGGTTTGAGAAGAGGTAAATGAGATGCTCGAGCTAGATGCTTGATCTATGGCCGTGAGCGCCATCTTTTTTGTATGCCAGCATGTGTGCCGCCATGAATCGCGACCGAGATGTATGGCATGGTTGAACTATGTCCGCGTTTTTTTGTGTTGGCAACTCTGTTGACCGCTGACAAGTGTGCCGTCATGAACTATGGTTTTTTATAGCCTGACATGTATGCAGGTCACTGGCATGGTCGCTGGTATGAACTGTGGAAACTGGCCTTTTCTTACATTAAATTTGCTTGTCAAAAATCTGAACGCGGACGAAAAATGAGTCGTCCGGTTGGGAGCATCGGTCGGACGCGGACGAGCAACGCGCCTCTAGCCGACCCAAACGGACGAAAAACGAACAAAACCCGTGCCCGTTCGCGTCGACGCATTGAAATTGCTCTTAGCACCTTATAAACAATGCAGAAAATGTTCTCAAAAAGATCAGTAACACATACAGAGAAAAATAAGCAATATACTATATCACTAAACTCCCTAGGATTGGAGGCCTCACAATCAATTGAGGTCTCCAATTGGAATTTTCTCACCCAATTTTGACCAGGTCAACAATTTCTCAAAACTCTCTCGTTTTTTTATACAATACACTATGCTTTTTAATTTTTGAATCTTGACAATTAATTGAGGCTTTAATTTAGAATTGGGTCACCCAAATTTGACCGGATCAACAATTTCTCAAGGAGTTCTCCCATTTAACTATTTTAATTCTCTATGTTCCCTAATTTTAAAGCTCTTTAATTTGATTGAGGTATTCAATTTTGAATTTGATATATGATTTTTATTGGGCCAACGATTTTACAAATCAATCAACATCAACTGACCTATAAAAACATACCAGCCCCTCGCAGACTCCTATCACC
Organism: Elymus sibiricus; assembly: GCA_039707655.1. Lineage (NCBI taxonomy): Eukaryota > Viridiplantae > Streptophyta > Magnoliopsida > Poales > Poaceae > Elymus > Elymus sibiricus. Next base: position 122,811,333 of record CM077663.1, read on the forward strand.
TAGAAAAATGCGCCACCATGTGATACTATAGCACAAATATAGTACATGCAACCAATGATGAAAAAATATCCCACATAAATATGGGTTGATTAGCGGATAATACAGAACCACACAACGAAAGGCCCACCAAATAACCGCATTATAAATAAACATAAAACACACTCCATCGTCTTCCCCACCGGTCAAACTAAATACTCCATGAATTTCAAAATATAAGGGTTATTAGTTTTTTGGAAAGTCAAGTTTCTTTAATTTTGACCAAGTTCAGAGCCAAAAATATCGACATCCACAATATTAAGTAAAAAATATGAAAATTCATTTCATGATGAGTCTAATAACACCGATTTGATATTATGAATTTTGATATATTTCTCTACAAATTTGATCAAATTTAAAGAGCTCTGACTTTTCAAAAAGGTAATACACCATATATTTTGAAATAGAGTGAGTAAAGAAATTTAAAATCCCAACAGAATCAATGGCGCAGCAAAGCGCGCACAACCCTTCTAGTACTCATGAAATCAAAATGAGAAGAAAGGAATAGATGAGTGAAAAACAGTTACACTGGAACCTTCACATTCATAGACATTGAAGAATTTTGGGGAGTCTCGTCGAGTGTTCAAGACCACATATGCTACACCACACATCGGAGTCTCACTCTTGATGTTCCAAGTTAAACCTCCGATCAAATTGAGTAGTATGCTGCTTGTTCACTCAGTCACTCTTGATGTTCCAAAACCGTAGTATGCTGCCATTGAGCACTAATCTTCCTAGAATTGGAGAGTTCACATTCAATTGAGGTCTCCAGTTGACATTGTGACACCCGATTTTGACCTGGTCAACAATTTCTCAAAGCTCTCTATTTAATTATTTTATTTATATCTCTATAACACTATACTCCTTAGTTTTAAAGAGTCCACATTCAATTGAGGTCTCCAAGACTCCAATTATAATTGGGTCACCCGATTTTGATCGGGTCAACAATTTCTCAAAACTTTCTCGTTCAATTCTTTAGGCAAATACATTATGCTTTCTAGTGAGTTTGGTTTACGATTTTTACCGAACCAACAGTTTTTCAAATCAATCAACAACAACCGGCCTATAAAAACATATCAATCTCGCCCATCCAGCCGTCGACGTAGAAATTTTCTCACATATATAAGGTTGGTTAGCATATAATATAGAATCACACCACGAAAGGCCCATCAAATTACCAAATTATCAATAAAAATAAAACACACTATGTCATCTCCCCCACACATCAAACGAAATATTTCATTAGTTTCAAAATATAAGGGCTATTAGTTTTTTGGAAAGTCAAATTCTTAAACTTTGACCAAGTTGAGAGCAAAAATATGACATCCACAATATTAAATTAAAAATATGAAAATTCATTTAATGATGAATCTAATCACATCAATTTGATATTATGGATTTTTATATATTTATCTACAAATTTAATCAAATTTAAAAGGTTTGACATTTTTAAAAAGTAATACACATTATATTTTGAAACGAAGTGATTTGTTTTTTTTAATCTAACACGCAGCAAAGCGCGCCGAGTCCTTCTAGTAATGATCAAATCAACGAGGGCGTCTCAAACGTAGAGAACACTCCACATGACGAGCAACTATCCAAAAAAGGAAATGATTCAGGACTTCTTCACTGCACCGCTATGAGGCACGGATGACGAATTATTTTTTTTCGAAACAGAGACAATTTTTTTGCCTCATCGATTAATTAAGCAGAAGAGAGTTGCCCAGTTAATTAATGGAAAACTGGACAAAAACCGATACAAACCTACCACATGAGGACTACTCACAGAACATGCAACCCCATAGGCGCATGATCAGCCCAACAACCCAACACGTAATGACCACTAACCCCCACAGAACTACATCGTAAGGAAGCATCCAGCGAGAGTATCTCGGCCTAAGACCACAAGCACCACCAAGACCACGAAGACAAGCCATGCCATAAAGACAACCAAACGACTGATGACCATCCATCAAGCAGGTCCGGACGCTTTTTCTGTGGCTCCACTCTTCTTTCTTTGTTTCCTGAGAGCCTCCTCCACGATCGCCTTGCCAGATCCAGGGCTAGCCGCCTCTAAACGTTTGAGCAAGCTATAAATCTCTATCTCGAAGCGAATCTCATTGACCTTGTCATGCACAGACATCACGTGCCCAACGGTCACATGTGAGCTGGTGACCGCAACGTCCGAACCTTTGCGGTCTACAAAGGCGAGTAACTTGCTAGGCTCCAAAGGGTTAGGCGCCAACATACCGACCGCATTAACGTCATCATCCATGGAAACAACTGAGACAACAACATCGCCCACAGGAGCCACTGGCACAATTGACTCAGGCACGTCCACTTGCTCACGTGACAGGGGCGAAACATGCCCCTCACACGAGGTCACTAATGAGTCCACCTCCAAGTGCTCCACAGACAAAGGCAAAACAGGGCTCAGACATAGCTCCTGTAGGTCGCGCATGATTTGTAGAACCGAAGCTTCGAGCACGGTGATGGGCTCAACCTCAGTGGTAGGCAGCACAGGAGACAAGGTCGACAGTGACAATGCAATGTCCCCGACACGAGGAGAGAAACATCCATATAGCTCTTGGCTCCCTTCCTCCGTGGAGGCAACACCGGCCAAACCAGGAGGGGATGACGTCAAAGTGGTCGACAACATGGCTGGCCCAAAGGAGAGCCTGTCCAGAGCAGCCTCCACCCTCTCCAGAAAGCTCTCAACCCGCGTCATTCTTGATAACCCACAAGTATAGGGGATATCAACAGTCTTCGCGGGTAGTATTTCACCCTTATTTATTGATTTGACACAAGGGGAGCCAAAGAATATTTATCGGCCTTAGCAGTTGAGCTGTCAACTCAACCAAACCTGGGATATCTCTCTACACGAAAGTTTTAGTAGCATAGCAAGTAATAGTAGTAAGAGTAACAGTAGTAGTGACAGTGGTAATTTTGTGGCAGTTGTGACAGTAGCAGCAGCAATAGTAACTTAGCAAGATTCAATATGTGAAAAGTGTAGGCATGTGGATCGATGATGGATAATGATTTAGATGACATCAATCATGTAACAGTAACACACTAGGGCGACAGAGAACTAGCTTCAATTCATCAATGTAATGTAGGGATGCATTCCGTATATAGTCATACGCACTTGCGATAAGAACTTGCATGGCATCTTTTGTCATACCCTCCCGTGACAGCGGGGTCCTATTGGAAACTAAGGGATATTAAGGCCTCCTTTTAATAGAGAACCGGAACAAAGCATTAACACATGGTGAATACATGAACTCCTCAAACGACGGCAATCACTGGAAAGAATCCCAATTATTGTCACCTTGGAGTATGCGGATCATGACACATAATAGGTGACTACAACTTGCAAGATAGGATCCAAATCACTCTTATATTCATGAAACATAATAGGTTCATTCAGATCTGAAATCATCGCACTCGGGCCCTAGTGACAAGCATTAAGCATAGCAAAGTCATAGCAACATCAATCTCAGAACATAGTGGACACTAGGGATCAAGCCCTATCAAACTTAACTCGATTACATGATCAGTATCATCCAATCCCATCACCGTCCAGCAAGCCTACAAAGGAATTACTCACTCCCGGTGGGGAGCATCATGGCAGTGTTGATGTAGAAGGGTTGGTGATGACGACGGCAACGAATCCACCTCTCCGGAGACCTAAACGGACTCCAGATCATCCCTCACGATGAAGAACAGGAGGGGGCGGTGGCTTCGTCCCGTAAAACACGATGAAATCTTCTCTCTCATTTTTTCTCCGAAGATGTGAATTTATAGGACGAGAATTAGGGTCGGAGGAGCCACGTGGGCCCCACAAGCCATCAGGGCGCGCCCAGGGGTGGGCCCGCTCTGTTGGCTTGTGGCCCACAGGTAGCCCCCCTCCGGTGGATCTTTGCTCCTTAATTCATTATTTATTCCAAAGATAATTCACAAAAAAAATCGTCCAATTCCGGGAACTTTTATTTCTGCACAAAAATAACACCAAGGTAGTTCTGCTGAAAACAACGTCATTCCGGGTTACTTTCATTCAAATCATGCAAATTAGAGTCCAAAACAACGTTCGAGATGTATCAACTCCCCCAAGCTTAACTCATTGCTTGTCCTCAAGCAATTCAATTGATAAACTGAAAGTGACAAAGAAAACTTTTACAAACTCTTTAGTTCTTGTTGTTATACACATGCTTAGCTAGTGTTCAAGTTTTCAGCATAAATCATAAATAACCATATTGATGATAACAATTAAACATCATATTCACTCATGGCAATACATAACCAACTAGCGAGCAATAATAAGATATCTCATATTCCAAAAATTTGTCAAAACACTCATGATATAGTATGACAACATGGTATCTCGCTAGCCCTTTCTCAGACCGCAAAACATAAATGCAGAGCACCTCTGAGGTTCAAGGAGTGACTAAACATTATAATTCAGGGTAGAAAAGATTGAGTCATGCTCACATCCAACATTAACTAGACTCAATGCATAAGAATGACAATAGTGCTCTCCGGTCTGGTGCTTTTAGTAAGAGGGTGATGACTCAACATAAAAGTAAATAGATAGGGCCTTCGCAGAGGGAAGCATTGATTTGCAGAGGTGCCAGAGCTCAAGGTTTAAAACATGATTGAAATTATAGTTTTTGGGTGGTGCACTTTTCCTGTCAATGTCACGACAAAGGATTTCAATATCTTCCATGCTAAACACATTATTGGCGGTTCCCAAGCGGAATTGTAAAGTTTACTCCCATCCACCATACATACACAAGCCATGGCTGACCGAATCCACGGATGCCCTCCAACATTTCAACTGTCCCGGGAGTTTTGTTTAGTTAATTTTTGTTTTGCAGGACTGGGCATCCTTTTTTACCAGCCTCTCTCATGCAATGACAAGCAAATAAACACCCATCTTGAGAGTAACCCACTTAGCATAGAAGATACCGACCGCCCCGTCGCTCCATGAGCAGTACGAGTGCACAAAATAGAAGTTTTCTTTGAGTATTAGAGGTGGCACATGCAAATTTACTTGGAACACCAGGGTAATACCGTATATAGGTAGGTATGATGGACTCATGTGGAACAACATGGTCTAAGGATTTTGGATGCACAAGCAGTATTCCCGCTTAGTACAGGTGAAGGCTAGCAATAGATTGAGAAGTGACTAGCTAGAGAGCGAAAACGGTCATAATCATGCATTGCGAATAATTAACATTGAACATATCATGAGCAAGATATGAACACTCTGAATTTAAACATCACGAAGGCTACATTGGTTTTGAGTCAACTACATGTTTGCACATGGGTCAAGTCAAGCCGCTCGAATTACTCAGAGGGACATACCATACTATCATACCACATCATAACCATTTTAATGCATGTTGACACATAAGGTAAATCATTATACACTCCTAGATATTTAATCATGGCATGATGAACTATAATCTCTAATTTTCATCATAAATATGTTCACTCATGATATACTGAATCGAGATCGAACGAGCTAAACATATTTACAAAAATGGAAAACAAGAAGAGTTCATACCAGCTTCCTTTACCACGATCACTCCATCAAATATCGTTATTATTGCCTTTCATTTGCACGACCGAATGATGTGATAATAATAATAATAGTGCAAGGGTGCCATGGACTAAGATGAAATATGCAAGGCAGTTTTATACAAAGGAGGATATGAGGTAATAATGGCTTTCCGTTAGATCAACAATAAATCATATGGGAGCCACACAACATTTTCATCATGGTCCTTCTCCTTTCAACGACTCAATAAAAAGAAAAGAAATTCAGAGAAACACACTGAAATATTTTTTTGGAGTTTTTGTTTTCCTCAAGAAAGAAAACAAACAAAGGAAAAACAAGAAAGAGAAAAACACTATTTACACGGGAAAGCTCCCATCATGCAAGGGAAATCTTTTTGGGTTTTCTTTTCAATACTACCACTAATTAAACAGGAAAGAAAAACTAAAAAGAAACGAGAAATATTTTTGGATTTCCGAAGTTTTTCAAACACACAAGAAGAAAGCGGAAAAATAAAGCCAACACGGATATACAATGAAAGAGGATGAACACCGACAATTTATACGAAGTATGTGAACATGAATGTAATGTCGGTGAGAAATACATACTCCACCAAGCTTAGGTGTTTGCCTAGCTTGGTGATCACCATCCATAGAATCCATCTGGTCCTGGAGGAAAGTAGTTGGGCTGAGGCACCTGAGCGTCCTACGCCTGGGCTGCAGTCTCTACCTCGGCCTCGTTCCGATAAGCAATTATGTCTGGTAGCATGATGATGTATCCGTTCCTGGCATGATAGTTAAACAAAGAGGGTGCAGGCAACACAATAACATCACGAGTCTCCTCGTTATATACTAAGTTATAACAAATGTGCTACGGTGGCTGAGGTTCCTCGATGAACTGGTGGTCTAGCATGGACTAGTGATCAAGATAAACCTTAGGCAACAGGAAATCAGTGGGGCGTATGGCGACATTAAAACATTTTGCTAAACGCATGGTATAAATGCCACCATGAACCTTTCCTTTGATTCAGTTAAGATGCAAACGGCGCGCAACAATAGCTCCTAAGTTATATGTGTTGTCACCATAAAGTGCGCGGCGCAAAATAGCCAGGGTGGGGGCATTGAGACCACCACCCTGCTGATGACCCACAAGTATAGGGGATCAATCATAGTCCTTTCGATAAGTAAGAGTGTCGAACCCAACGAGGAGCAGAAGGAAATGACAAGCAGTTTTCAGCAAGGTAATTTCTGCAAGCACTAAAATTGTAGGTAATAGATAGTTTGATAGCAAGATAATTGGCAACGAGCAAGTAACGGTAACGGTAAATAAGGTGCAACAAGGTAGCCCAATCCTTTTGTGGCAAAGGACAGGCCAGAACAGTTTCTAGTAATAGGCAAAGTGTTCTTGAGGGTACACGGGAATTTCATCTAGTCACTTTTATCATGTTGGTTTGATTCGTGTTCGCTACTTTGATAATTTGATATGTGGGTGGACCAGTGCTTGGGTGTTGTTCTTACTTGAACAACCTCCCACTTATGATTAACCCCCTCGCAAGCATCCGCAACTATGAGAAAAGTATTAAGATAAAATCTAACCATAGCATTAAACGTTTGGAGCCAAATCAGCCCCTTACGAAGTAGCACATAAACTAGGGTTTAAGCTTCTGTCACTCTAGCAACCCATCATCTAATAACTACTCCACAATGCATTCCCTTAGGCCCAAGGATGGTGAAGTGCCATGTAGTCGACGTTCACATGACACCACTAAGGGAATCACAACATACATATCATCAAAATATTGAACACATATAAAATTCACATGATTACTTGCGACATGACATCTCCCGTGACCTCAAGAACAAAGGTAACTACTCACAAATAATATTCATGCTCAAGATCAGAGGGGTATTGAATAGCATAATGGATCTGAACATATAATCTTCCAGCAAATAAATCATATAGTAATCAACTACAAGATGTAATCAACACTGCTAGTCACCCACAGGTACCAATCTGAGGTTCCGGTACAAAGATTGAACACAAGAGATGAACTAGGGTTTGAGAGGAGATGCTGTTGTTGAAGATGTTGATGAAGATTGGCCTCCCAAAGATGATAGGGGTGTTGGTGATGACGATGGCTTCAATTTCCCCCTCCGGGAGGGAAGTTCCCCCGGCGGAATCGCTCCGCTGGAGGGCAAAAGTGCTCCTGCCCAAGTTCCGCCTCAAGACGGCGGTGTTCCGTCCCGAAAGTCCTCTCTTTATTCTTTCCAGGTCAAAACACCTTATATACCAGAAGATGGGCACCGGAGGTGGGCCGAGGACGGCACAACCCAATAGGGCGCGCCTGGGGGGCCTGGCGCGCCCTGGTGTCTTGTGCCCACCAGGGTGGCCCCCTCCGGTAGTTCTTTGCTCCAGTATTTTTTATTAAATCCAAAAATATTCTTCGTAAAGTTTCAGCTTCATTGGAGATGTGCAGAATAGGTATCTCTGATGTGCTTTTTCAGGTCCAGAATTCCAGCTGCCGGTATTCTCCCTCTTTGTGTAAACCTTGCATATTGTGAGAGAAAAGGCATTAGAATCACTCCTTAAATCATTATTATTCAACAAAACATAATAAATAACAATAGGAAATCATGATGCAAAATGGACGTATCAACTCCCCCAAGCTTAGACCTCGCTTGTCCTCAAGCAAAAAGCCGAAATTGAAAAGCATGTCCACATGGTTTGAGAGAGAGGTGTCGATAAAAACAAAATGCGGACATGGTAGCATCATGCTTATTATCATAACAACAACAAACTCTATCATAAAACTTATTCCTATAACTTTTACCATATAAATTCTCATGAATAAGTAACAATTCATCACAACATAGAAGTATAAAGCATAAACCTTATTGAAAACCAACAAACTATGTTCTCAGTCAACTTTGCAACTACAATTCATCATATTTTCAGGAAGGGTCTCATGTCGGAGCATTTTGGCAAGTCCACATACTCAACCATCATTTCGTCTTCTATGATTGCTAACACTCACAGCATACCCATGAGCAAAAAGTTTCAACTGCACACATAGAAAGATAGGGGCTTATAGTTTCACCTCCCAATGTATTCACCTCAAGGGTGATGTCAACAATAATAACTCATGCCTACTCTCATCCAACAAGATATATGTGCCTAGATCTTTCCTCACCACATGATGCTTGCAAAAGAAAAAGTAAAAAAGAATAGGAATGAATACTTGACTCTTGCATAAAAGTAAATACATGAAAGTAAAAGATAGGCACTTTGCAGAGGGAAGCAGAGATTGTCATGCTCTTTTTGGTTTGTATGCCCAATACCTTAATGTAAAAGAACGTCACGCTATATTGCCCCTATGATAGCAACCTTTATTATGCAGTACGTCACTTTTATTGCTTTGCCATCATAAGTTCGTATAACGCTCAATTTTCTCTTACACTAATTGATCAAACACATTTAGAAGCAATTTTTATTGCCTTAGTGCACCGATGACAACTTACTTGAAGGATATTACTCGATCCATAGGTAGGTATGGTGGACTCTCAAAGAGTGAATTTTGGTTTTGGGTTTTTGGATGCACAAGTAGTATCTCTACTTAGTGCGGAATTTTTGGCTAGCAAAGATATTGAGCAAGCACCACATGTTGAAGGATCTATGACAATATAACTTCTATGTGGATATGAACAAACATAAATCCTTACGTTGTCTTCCTTGTCCAACGTCAACAATTTTGACATATAATATTTAATGGGGGCTCACAATCATAAAAGATGTCCAAGATAGTGTATTTGCATGTGAATCTTCTCTTCCCTATTAATTTTTTCATGAATTGCATTATTGACCAATGATGTGTTTGTCAATCTCCAACAAATTTTACTACTTATATTGTTCCTTATGTGATGTCATTACCTACCATAAGATTACCATATGATTCTTTTCATCTATTTCGCTTTCCTTTTATTTTGATTGCAACAAGAAAGTAGAGAAGCAAAAGCTCAAACCAAACTTTATTATATAACTCTCACTCGATTACATAGATAGATAGACCACGAAACTAACACATGAAAATAGATCATACTAAACTTTTACTCAACTAAATCAAAGGGAAACTAAAGATCGAACTAAAATAGGTAAAGGTGGATAAAAGTGATGGTGATACGATACCGGGGCACCTCCCCCAAGCTTGGCTCAAGCCAAGGGGAGTGCCTATACCCCTGTGCTCAAGTCTCCTTTGGTGGTGGTGATGAAGAAGGTAGTGGTGATGAAGTGGTCTTCTTCTTCAACTTGAATTTAAGCATAAAGTTTTCTTCCCTTAGATCATCATTCTCCAACTCGAGTTTTAATATCTTTTTGCATAATGACGCCCTGCTCTCCTGCAGAAAACGTGATGGAATAAATTGAACCTCAGGTTTGTATCCTTTAGGTAGGCTTGACTTCTTGAACTCCACATGCATGTCTCCGGGTTGAGGAAGCGGACCATCCTCTTCCTCAGAGCTATCATCATTTGTTTCCTTCATGGCAGCGTCTTCCTCCTCGTCTGAGGTCCATCCATAGTGCTCCACTTCTCCATAGATCTTGGGTTTGCAATATAGTCAGCAACATAGCTCTCCCCCTGTGAATCTTGAGACGGCATATTTTCAGATCTGCCAGGAAAACAGCACGAAACAAGAACAGAGGATTTTTCTGTGATACGGTCGTCAAAGTAGTCGGGGTATATATAGAGAATTTTTATTCTTGGGAAACAAGCATACAGAAAGAAAACGGAGTCGGGAAGGTGGGCTGGCGCGCCCTGATGTATCGTGCTCACCTCGATCTCCTTCCGATTTATTTCTTATTTTCCAAAATTTTCTAATGCTCCAAAACTGACAGAAAATATTTTTGCGGATTTTTCGGAGTCCGTTTACTTATCGTATCTCGTACCTCCTATTTTTCAGGATTCTGGAGTGTTCCGGAAGGTTTATTTAATGTGCTCCTCCGGTGTCATGGTTTGGATAACATTGCTTTCAACATTAGTAGGCGTACCTGAGATATAGTGCTTAATTCTTTGTCCATTGACCACCTTCGGGTTAGTACCTTCGGCATTATTAATCTTGATAGCTCCAGAACGATAAACCTCTTCAATAATATAAGGTCCTTCCCATTTGGAGAGAAGCTTACCTGCAAAAAATCTTAAACGAGAGTTGAACAAAAGAACATAGTCTCCTATTTTGAATTCCCACTTTTGGATTCTTTTGTCATGCCATCTTTTTACTTTTTCTTTGAATAGTTTGGCATTTTTGTAGGCTTGGGTTCTCCATTCATCTAGTGAGCTAATATCAAATAGCCTCTTCTCACCGGCAAGTTTGAAATCATAGTTGAGTTCTTTAATTGCCCAAAATGCTTTATGTTCTAACTCTAGAGGCAAATGACAAGCTTTTCCATATACCATTTTGTATGGAGACATACCCATAGGATTTTTATAAGCTGCTCTATAGGCCCAAAGTGCATCATCTAGTTTCTTAGACCAATTCTTTCGAGACCTATTGACAGTTTTTTGTAATATTAATTTTATTTCTCTATTGCTAAGTTCAACTTGACCACTAGATTGAGGATGATAGGGTGATGCAATTCAATGGTTAACATCATATTTAGCAAGCATCTTACGGAAAGCACCATGAATAAAGTGTGAACCACCATCAGTCATTAAATATCTAGGGACTCCAAACCTCAGGAAGATAACTTCTTTAAGCATTTTAATAAAGGTGTTGTGATCAGCACTACTAGTTGGAATAACTTCTACCCACTTAGTGACATAATCAACAGCAACCAAAATGCGAGTGTACTCGTTAGAGGAAGGAAAAGGTCCCATATAATCAAAACCCCAAACATCAAATGGTTCACCAACAAGTGAATAGTTCATAGGCATTTCCTGACGCTTACCGATATTACCAATTCTTTGACATTCATCACAAGACAAGACAAACTTACGGGCATCCTTGAAGAGAGTAGGCCAATAAAAACCAGATTGCAATACCTTGTGAGCAGTTCTATCTCCCGCATGATGTCCTCCATATGCTTCGGAATGACATTTCCATAGGATTTTGTTCATGTTCATGCTCAGGTACACAACGTCTAATAATACCATCTACTCCTTCTTTATAAAGATGTGGGTCGTCCCAAAAGTAATGTCTTAAATCATAGAAGATTTTTTCTTTTGTTGGTATGTGAAGCTAGGTGGTATATATTTAGCGACAATGTAATTAGCATAATCAGCATACCAAGGAGTGTTTGGAGAAACATTTATTGTAGCTAACTGTTCATTAGGGAAACTATCATCAATAGGTAGTGGGTCATCAAGAATATTTTCTAACCTAGACAAGTTATCAGCTACGGGGTTTTCAGCTCCCTTCCTATCAACGATATGTAAGTCAAATTCTTGAAGCAAGAGAACCCACCTAATAAGTCTAGGTCTAGCATCTTTATTTTCCTTAAGATATTTTATAGCAGCATGATAGGTGTGAACGATAACCTTGGAATCAACAATATAGGATCTAAATTTATCACAAGCAAACACAACTGCTAAAAATTCTTTTTCAGTAGTAGCATAATTGCGTTGAGCACTGTCTAGAGTTTTACTAGCATAATGAATAACATTCAATTTCTTATCAAATCTTTGTCCTAGAACAACGCCAACAGCATAGTCACTAGCATCACACATAATTTCAAAAGGCAAGTTCCAATCAGGTGGTTGAACGATAGGTGCAGAGGTTAAGGCTTTTTGAGTGTTTCAAAGGCTTCCACACAATCATCATCAAAAACAAAAGGAGTATCCTTTTGCAAAAGATTAGTAAGAGGCCTAGAAATTTTAGAGAAATCTTTAATGAACCTCCTATAGAAACCAGCATGACCAAGGAAACTTCGAATACCTTTAATATCTTTAGGACATGGCATTTTCTCAATTGCATCAACTTTAGCTTTATCCACCTCAATACCTCGTTCGGATATTTTATGCACCAAGACAATACCTTCATTAACCATAAAGTGGCACTTCTACCAATTCAAGACAAGATTTGTTTGTTCACATCTCTGCAAAACTCGATCAAGGTTGCTTAAGCAATCATCAAAAGAAGTTCCGTAAACGGAAAAATCGTCCATGAAAACCTCCACAATCTTTTCACAAAAGTCAGCGAATATAGCAGTCATACATCTTTGAAAGGTAGCAGGTGCATTGCATAAACTAAAAGGAATACGTCTATAAGCATAGGTTCCAAAAGGGCAAGTAAAGGCGGTTTTCTCTTGATCAGATTGCGACACAAGTATTTGAGAGAAACTAAAATATCCGTCCAGAAAACAAAAGTGTGTGTGCTTAGACAATCTTTCTAGCATTTGATCAATGAAAGGCAGAGGGTAATGATCCTTTCTAGTAGCTTTATTTAATTTTCTAAAATCAATTACCATTCTATAGCCAGTGACAATTCTTTGCGAAATGAGTTCATTTTTATCATTAGGAACAACGGTAATACCTCCTTTCTTAGGGACACAATGAACCGGACTTACCCATCTACTATCAGCAATGGGATAGATTATACCTGCTTCCAGAAGCTTTAATATTTCAGTTCTTACCACTTCTTCCATCTTAGGATTCAATCGTCGTTGGTGATCAACAACGGGTTTAGAATTAGGTTCCATATTGATCTTTTGCTGACATAGAGTGGGGCTAATGCCCGTAAGATCATCAAGAGTATATCCAATAGCAGCCATGTGCTTACTCAGAACTTTTAATAATATTTCTTCTTCATGTTCTGAAAGGTTAGCACTAATAATAACATGATATATCTTCTTCTCATCAAGATAAGCATACTTCAAAGTGTCAGGCAATTACTTTAATTCAAACACATGATCACCTTTAGGTGGAGGAGGACGTCCAAGACTTTCAATAGGCAAATTGTGTTTCAGGAGAGGTTGTTGTTCAAAGAAAAATTTATCTATTTCATTTCTTTCACGCAAGTGCATATCATTTTCATGGTCAAGCAAATATTGTTCTAATGGATAAGTAAGAGGCACGACAATAGAAGCAAGACCAATTGTTTCATCCTTACTAGATAATGCTCTATCACGAGGTTGTCTACTAAACTTGGAAAAATTAAATTCATGAGACACACCACCAAAACTGACACCGACAGTTTGTTTTTCACAATCTATCTTAGCATTGATGGTGCTCAAGAAAGGTCTACCAAAGATAATGGGACAAAAGTCATCTTGTGGGGAACCAAGAAATAGAAAATCAGTAGGGTATTTTACTTTCCCACACAAGACTTCAACATCTCTAACAATCCCAAGTGGTGTGATGGTGTCTCTATTAGCAAGTTTAATAGTAACATCAATGTCTTCTATTTCAGCAGGTGCTATCTCATTCATAATCTCTTTGTATAAAGTAAAAGGGATAGCACTCACACTAGCACCCAAATCACATAAACCATGATAGCAATGATCTCCTATTTTGACTGAGACAACGGGCATGCCTTCTATGGGTCGATGTTTATATTTTTCATCGGGTTTAGCAATTCTAGCAGCTTCATCACAGAAGTAAATAACATGCCCATCCATATTTTCTACCAAGAGATCTTTAACCATAGCAATGATGATCCACAAGTACAGGGGATCAATCATAGTCCTTTCCATAAGTAAGAGTGTCGAACCCAACGAGGAGCAGAAGGAAATGACAAGCGGTTTTCAGCAAGGTAATTTCTGCAAGGACTGAAATTGTAGGTAACAAATAGTTTGATAGCAAGATAATTGGTAACGAGCAAGTAACGGTAACGGTAAATAAGGTGCAGCAAGATAGCCCAATCCATTTGTGGCAAAGGACAGGCCAGAACAATCTCTAGTAATAGGCAAAGTGTTCTTGAGGGTACACGGGAATTTAGTCTAGTCACTTTTATCATGTTGGTTTGATTTGTGTTCGCTACTTTGATAATTTGATATGTGGGTGGACCGGTGCTTGGGTGCTCTTCTTACTTTAACAACCTCCCACTTATGATTAACCCCCTCGCAAGCATCCGCAACTATGAGAAAAGTATTAAGATAAAATCTAACCATAGCATTAAATGTTTGGTTCCAAATCAGCCCCTTACGAAATAGCGCATAAACTAGGATTTAAGCTTCTGTCACTCTAGCAACCCATCATCTAATAACTACTCCACAATGCATTCCCTTAGGCCCATGAATGGTGAAGTGTCATGTAGTCGACGTTCACATGACACCACTAAGGGAATCACAACATACATATCATCAAAATATCAAACACATATCAAATTCACATGATTACTCGCAACATGACTTCTCCCGTGACCTCAAGAACAAAGGTAACTACTCACAAATAATAAACATGCTCAAGATCAGAGGGGTATTAAATAGCATAATGGATCTGAACATATAATTTTCCACCAAATAAACTATATAGTAATCCACTACGCATGGTAATCAATGAAACGTCCATTTTGCATCATGCTTTAATATTGATATTTATTGCATTATGGGCTGTTATTACACATTATGGGACAATACTTATGCCTTTTCTCTCTTATTTTACAAGGTTTACATGAAGGGGGAGAATGCCGACAGCTGGAATTCTGGGCTGGAAAAGGAGCAAATATGAGAGACCTATTCTGCACAACTCCAAAAGTCCTGAAAATCTACGGAGAATTGTTTTGGAATATATAAAAAAATATTGGGCGAAGAAGATACCAGAGGGGACCCACCAGGCAGCCACAAGCCTGGGGGGCGCGCCCCACCCCCCTGGGCGCGCCCCTGTGGCTTGTGGGCCACCTGGCAAGCCTCCGGTCCCCATCTTCTGCTATATGATGTGTTTTGACCTGGAAAAAATCAAGAGAGAGCTTTCGGGATGAAGCGCCGCCGTCTCGAGGCGGAACCTGGGCAGAAGCAATCTAGGCCTCCGGCAGAGCCGTTCTGCCGGGGAAACTTCCCTCCCGGAGGGGGAAATCGAAGCCATCGTCATCACCAACGATCCTTTCATCGAGAGGGGGTCAATCTCCATCAACATCTTCACCAGCACCATCTCCTCTCCAAACCCTAGTTCATCTCTTGTATCCGATCTTTGTCTCAAAACCTCAGATTGGTACCTATGGGTTACTAGTAGTGTTGATTACTCCTTGTAGTTGATGCTAGTTGGTTTATTCGGTGGAAGATCATATGTTCACATCCTTAATGATAATTAATACTCCTATGATTATGAACATTAATATGCTTTGTGAGTAGTTACGTTTGTTCCTGAGGACACGGGAGAAGTCTTGTTATAAGTAATCATGTGAGTTTGGTATTCGTTCGATATTTTGATGAGATGTATGTAGTCTTTCCTCTAGTGGTGTTATGTGAACGTCGACTACATGACACTTCACCATTGTTTGGGCCTAGGGGAAGGCATTGGGAAGTAATAAGTAGATGATGGGTTGCTAGAGTGACAGAAGCTTAAACCCTAGTTTATGAGTTGCTTCGTAAGGGGCTGATTTGGATCCATATGTTTCATGCTATGGTTAGATTTATCTTAATTCTTATTTCGTAGTTGCGGATGCTTGCGAGAGGGGTTAATCATAAGTGGGAGGCTTGTCGAAGTAAGGACAGCACCCAAGCACCGGTCCACCCACATATCAAACTATCAAAGTAACGAACGCGAATCATATGAGCATGATGAAAACTAGCTTGACAGTAATTCCCATGTGTCCTCGGGAGCGCTTTGCTTTATATAAGAGTTTGTCCAGGCTTGTCCTTTGCTACAAAAAGGATTGGGCCACCTTGCTGCACCTTTGTTACACTCGTTACTTGTTACCCGTTAGGAATTATCTTATCACACAACTATCTGTTACCGATAATTTCAGTGCTTGCAGAGAATACCTTGCTGAAAACCGCTTGTCATTTCCTTCTGCTCCTCGTTGGGTTCGACACTCTTACTTATCGAAAGGACTACGCTAGATCCCCTATACTTGTGGGTCATCAATCAACACTACTAGTCACCCACAGGTACCAATCTGAGGTTCCGGTACAAAGATTGAACACAAGAGATGAGCTAGGGTTTGAGAGGAGATGGTGCTGTTGAAGATGTTGATGAAGATTGGCCTCCCAAAGATGAGAGGGGTGTGAGTGATGACGATGGCTTCGATTTCCCCCTCCGCCGGAGGGCAGAAGTGCTCCTGCCCAAGTTCCGCCTCGAGGCGGCGGCGCTTCGTCCCGAAAGTCTTCCTCTGATTTTTTTTCTAGGTCAAATGTGACTATATACCAGAAGATGGGCTCCGGAGGTGGGACGAGGTGGCCACAATACACCAGGGCGCGCCCAGGGGGTCTGGCACGCCCTGGTGGGTTGTGCCCACCTGGCTGGCCCCCTCCGGTAGTTTTCTGCTCCAGTATTTTTTATTAAATGCAAAAATAATCTCCGTAAAATTTCAGCTTCATTGGAGTTGCGCAGAATAGGTATCTCTGATGTGCTTTTCTTAGGTCCAGAATTCCAGCTGCTGGTATTCTCCCTCTTTGTGTAAACCTTGCATATTATGAGAGAAAAGGCATTAGAATCACTCCCCAAAGCATTATTATTCAACAA
Source organism: Elymus sibiricus (assembly GCA_039707655.1). NCBI lineage: Eukaryota > Viridiplantae > Streptophyta > Magnoliopsida > Poales > Poaceae > Elymus > Elymus sibiricus. Next base: position 122,828,534 of record CM077663.1, read on the forward strand.
AACAAAGTAAATAAAAGTAGGAAATCATGATGCAAAATGGACGTAGGAAATCATGATGCAAAATGGACGTAGGAAATCATGATGCAAAAGTAGGAAATCATGATGCAAAAGTAGGAAATCATGATGCAAAATAAAAGTAGGAAATCATTATTATTCAACTCACCCAAGCTTAGACCTCGGTTGTCCTCAAGCAAAAGCCGATATTGAAAAGCATGTCCACATGGTTTGAGAGAGAGGTGTCAATAAAAACAAAATACAGACATAGAAGCATCATGCTTATTAATATAACAGCAACAAACTCTATCATAGAATTTATTCAACATAATTTCATCATATAACTTCTTATGCACAAGTAACAATTCATCACAATATAGAAGTATGAAGCATAAACCTTATTGAAAACCAACAAACTGTGTTCTCAGTCAACTTTGCAACTACAATTCATCATATTTTCAGGAAGGGTCTCATGTCGGAGCCTTTTGGCAAGTCCACATACTCAATCATCATTTAGTCTTCTATGATTGCTAACACTCACGGCATACCCAAGAACAAAAAGTTTCAACCGGACACATAAGAAGATAGGGGCTTATAGTTTCTCCTCCCAACGTATTCACCTCAAGGGTGATGTCAACAATAATAACTCATGCCACCCATATCCAACTGGATATATGTGCCTAGATCTTTCCTCACCACATGATGCTTGCAAAAGGAAAAAGTAAAAAGGAATAGGGAAGAATACTTTGACTCTTTGCATAAAAGTAAGTACATAAAATTAAAAGATAGTCCCTTCGCAGAGGGAAGCAGAGGTTGTCATGAGCTTTTTGGTTTGTATGCCCAATCCCTTAATGTAAAAGAACGTCATGCTATATTGCCCCCTATGATAGCAACCTTTATTATGCAGTCCGTCGCTTTTATTACTTTGCCATCATAAGTTCATATAGCGCTCAATTTTCTCTTACACTAATTGATCAAAACACTTTTAGAAGCAATTTTTATTGCCTTATTGCACCGATGACAACTTACTTGAAGGATCTTTCTTGATCCATAGGTAGGTATGGTGGACACTCAAAGAATGAATTTGGGTTTGGGTTTTTGGATGCACAAGTAGTATCTCTACTTAGTGCGGAATTTTTGTCTAGCAAAGATATTGAGCAAGCACCATATGTTGAAGGATCTATGACAATATAACTTCTATGTGGATAATAACAAGCATAAATCATTACGTTGTCTTCCTTGTCCAACGTCAACGGTTTTGATATTTAATATTTGATGGGGGATAAAAATCACAAAAGATGTCCAAGATAGTGTATTTGCATGTGAATCTTCTCTTCCCTTATTAATTCTTTCATGAATTGCATCATTGACCAATGCTATGTTTGTCAATCTCCAACAAATTTTACTACTTATACTTTTCCTTATGTGATTTCATTACTCATCATAAGATTAGCCTATGATTCTTTTTATTTATTTTCATTTCCTTTATTTTGATTGCAACAAGAAAGTGGACAAGCAAAAACTCAAACAAAACTTTATTATATAACTCTCGCTCGATTACATAGATAGATAGGCCACGAAACTAACACACGAAAATAGATCATGCTAAACTTTTATTCAACTAAAGCAAAGGGGAACTAAAGATCGAACTAAAATAGGTAAAGGTGAATAAAAGTGGTGGTGATACGATACCGGGGCACCTCCCCCAAGCTTGGCTCAAGCCAAGGGGAGTGCCCATACCCGTGTGCTCAAGTCTCCTTTGGTGGTGGTGATGAAGAAGGTGGTGGTGATGATGAAGTAGGCTTGTCCTCCAGCTTCCAGGCGAAGGGCTCCCCATCAAAGGTTGACGCGACAGTCCCCTGAGTCTTGCAACTGGCAGCTAAACTCATACCTTTAAATCTCGCTTCATATTCGAAGACTTGGTTTTAAAGATCATAAACTTGGCTCTGCAGAAAATTAATTTGCTCGTGGAGGGTGGAGATGATGTCCTTCACAGACCGGCCATCCACCATCTGATCACGGGTGAATTCCGTAATCATGGAGTGATTGGCACTAAGTCCACGCTCCACCATCTTCTGGCACTTGAAGATTTCCTGTTCCACCGCCTCGAGCCTAGCCTCCACGCTTCCGGTCTTCTTGGGTCCATGATGTTGGGGAACGTTGCATGGGAAACAAAAAATTTCCTACGCTTCACCAAGATCAATCTAAGAGATGAGCATCTATGAGAGGAGAGATCGGATCCACATACCCTTGTAGATCGCTAAGCAGAAGCGTTAAGAAACGCGGTTGATGTAGCCGAACATCTTCGCGATCCAAATCGCAAGTCGTCTCGCGATCCAATCACGATCTAGCGCCGAACGGACGGCACCTCCGCGTTCAACACACGTACAGCTTGATGACCCCTTCACCTCCTCGATCCAGCGAGCGATGGTGTAGTAGATGAGTTCCGGCAGCACGACGGTGTGGTGACGGTGGTGGTGAAGAACAATCTCCGCAGGGCTTCGCCAAGCACAACGGAAACTATGACGGAGGATAAACTAGAGGGGACGGGGTTGCCGGCACACGGCTTGGGGAATTCTTGATGTGTTCGGGGTGCTAGCCCTGCCCCTCTATTTATATGTTGAGCCCTGGGGTCAAAACTTGGAGAAAGAGCCTCCTCAAAGTCGGTTAGGCCCGCAAGGCAAGAGTCCTCCTCGGACTCCAGGACCAGACGCCAGGGTCCTCGGCGTCTGGCCCCAGACGCCAGGGACCCTGGCGTCTGGCCCCTGGCCTCCGCAAAACTCCTTTTGCACCTTCCTAAAGCCTCGTGGGCTTTACCCTTTGGCCCAAATAAAGTGTTCTCGTACCCGAACATTTCGGGAAACATCCGAAACCCCTTCTGGTGAATTCCGGAACCCTTCCGGAGACCATACACTATTATCCCATATATCAATCTTTACCTCCGGACTATTCCGGAGCTCCTCGTCATGTCCGGGATCTCATCCGGGACTCCGAACAACCTTCGGTCACCAGCATAACAACTCAACTATACTTATATCGTCACCAAACGTTAAGTGTGTAGACCCTGCGGGTTCGAGAACTATGTAGACATGACCGAGACACCTCTACGGTCAATAACCAATAGCGGAACCTGGATGCCCATATTGGCTCCTACATATTCTACGAAGATCTTTATCGGTTGAACCTCTATGTCAAGGATTCAGTTAAGCCCGTACGTTGTTCCCTTTGTTTATCGGTATGTTACTTGCCCGAGATTCGATCGTCGGTATCTCCATACCTAGTTCAATCTCGTTACCGGCAAGTCTCTTTACTCGTTCCGTAATACAAGATCCTGTGGCTAATTCTTTAGTCACTTTGCTTGCAAGGCTCATTGTGATGTTGTATTACCGAGTGGGCCCTGAGATATCTCTCCGTCATATGGAGTAACAAATCCCAGTCTCGATCCATGCCAACTCAACAGACACCCTCGGAGATACCGGTAGAGCATCTTTATAGTCACCCATTTACGTTGCGACGTTTGATACACACAAGGTACTCCTACGGTGTCAGTGAGTTGCATGATCTCATGGTCATAGGAACAGATACTTGACATGCAGAAAACTATAGCAATAAACTGACACGATCATATGCTATGTTCATAGTTTGGGTCTTGTCCATCACATCATTCTCCTAATGATGTGATCCCGTTATCAAATGACATCTCATGTCTATGGCTAGGAAACCTTGACCATCTTTGATCAACAAGCTAGTCTATTAGAGGAATACTAGGGACACAGTGTTGTGTATGTACCCACACATGTATTTGAGTTTCCAATCAATACAATTATAGCATGGATAATAAACGATTATCATGAACAAGGAAATATAATAATAACCATTTTATTATTGCCTCTAGGGCATATTTCCAACAGTCTCCCACTTGCACTAGAGTCAATAATCTAGTTCACATCACCATGTGATTTACATTGTAATGAATCTAACACCCAAACAGTTCTGGTGTTGATCATGTTTAGCTCGTGGAAGAGGTTTAGTCAACGGGTCTGCAACATTCAGACCCGTGTGTACTTTGCAAATATTTATGTCCTCCTTGATGTAATCGCGGATGGAATTGAAGCGTCGCTTTATGTGTCTGGTCCTCTTGTGAAACCTTGGTTCCTTGGCCAGAGCAATGGCACCAGTGTTGTCACAGAACAAAGTCATTGGATCTAGTGCACTGGGCATTACTCCAAGATCTGTCATGAACTCCTTCATCCAGACACCTTCCTTCGCCGCCTCCGAGGCAGCGATCTACTCCGCTTCGCATGTAGAATCAGCTACCACGCTCTGCTTGGAACTGCACCAGCTTACCGCTCCCCCATTGAGAATAAATACGTATCCAGTTTGAGACTTAGAGTCATCCGGATCAGTGTCAAAGCTTGCATCGACGTAACCCTTTACGACGAGCTCTTGATCATCTCCATAAACGAGAAACATGTCCTTAGTCCTTTTCGGGTACTTCAGGATATTCTTGACCGCCGTCCAGTGTTCCATTCCTGGATCACTTTGAAACCTTCCAGCCATACTTATGGCAAGGATGGCATCGGGTCTTGTGCACAGCATCGCATACATGATAGAGCCTATGGTTGAAGCATTGGGGATGACACTCATCTTTTCTCTATCTTCTGCAGTCTCTGAGCATTGAGTCTTACTCAACTTCACACCTTGCAATACAGGCAAGAACCCCTTCTTGGACTGATCCATTTTGAACTTCTTTAAAACTTTGTCAAGATATGTGCTATGTGAAAGTCCTATTAAGCGTCTCGATCTATCTCTATAGATCTTGATGCCTAATATGAAAGCAGCTTCTCCTAGGTTCTTCATTGAAAAACCCTTGTTCAAATATTCCTTCACGCTCTCCAAAAGTTCTATATTGTTTCCAATCAGCAATATGTCATCCACATATAATATTAGAAACGCTATAGAGCTCCCACTCACTTTATTGTAAATACAAGCTTCTCCGTAAACTTGTATAAACCCAAACGCTTTGATCACCTCATCAAAGCGAAGATTCCAACTCCAAGATGCTTGCACCAGTCCATAAATGGATCGCTGGAGTTTGCAAACTTTGTCAACATTCTCTGGATCGGCAAAACCTTCCGGTTGCAACATATACAACTCTTCCTTAAGGAAACGGTTAAGGAACGTTGTTTTGACATCCATCTCCCAAATTTCATAATCAAAAAATGCAGCTATTGCTAACATGATTCTGGCGGACTTAAGCATCGCTACGGGTGAGAAGGTCTCATCGTAGTCAACTCCTTGAACTTGTGAAAAACCCTTTGCCACAAGTCGAGCTTTATAGACGGTGACATTACTGTCCGCGTCCGTCTTCTTCTTAAAGATCCATTTATTCTGAATGGCCTTTCGCCCTTCAGGAAATACTTCCAAAGTCCATACTTTGTTTTCATACATGGATCCCATCTCGGATTTCATGGCCTCTAACCATTTCTCGGAATCCGGGCCCATCATCGCTTCTCCATAGCTCGTAGGTTCATCGTTGTCCAACAACATGACCTCTAAGACAGGGTTACCGTACCACTCAGGAGTAGTACGTGCCCTTGTCGACCTACGAGGTTCGATAGTAACTTGATCCGAAGCTTCATGATCATCATCATTAGCTTCCTCTTCAACCGATGTAGTGTCTACAGAAACATCTTTCTGCGCTGCGCTACTCTCTGGTTGAAGTAAAGGTTCAACAACCTCATCAAGTTCTATTTTCCTCCCACTCAATTCTTTCGAGAGAAACTCTTTCTCGAGAAATGACCCATTCTTTGCGACAAACACTTTGCCTTCGGATCTGAGATAGAAGGTATACCCAACCGTTTCTTTTGGGTATCCTATGAAGACGCATTTCCCCGCTTTGGGTTCTAGCTTTTCAGGTTGATGCTTTTTGACATAAGCATCACATCCCCAAACTTTAAGAAACGACAACTTTGGTTTCTTGCCAAACCACAGTTCATGTGGCGTCGTCTCAACAGATTTAGATGGTGTCCTATTTAAAGTGAATGCAGCTGTCTCTAATGCATAACCCCAAAACGATAGTGGCAAATCGGCAAGAGACATCATAGACCGCACCATATCCAATAAGGTTCGATTACGACGTTCGGACACACCATTACGCTGTGGTGTTCCAGGCGGTGTCAATTGTGAAACAATTCTACATTGTCTTAAGTGACAGCCAAACTCATAACTCAGATATTCTCCTCCTCGATCAGATCGTAGGAATTTAATCTTCTTGTTACGATGATTCTCAACTTCACTCTGAAATTGCTTGAACTTTTCAAACGTTTCAGACTTATGTTTCATTAAGTAAATATACCCATATCTACTTAAGTCATCAGTGAAGGTGAGAAAATAATGATATCCACCGCGCGCCTCAATGCTCATCGGACCACACACATCAGTATGTATGATTTCCAACAAGTCACTTGCCCGTTCCATTGTTCCAGAGAACGGGGTCTTAGTCATCTTGCCTATGAGGCATGGTTCACATGTGTCAAGTGATTCAAAATCAAGTGACTCCAAAAGTCCATCAACATGGAGTTTCTTCATGCGTTTTACACCAATATGACCTAAGCGGCAGTGCCACAAGAAAGTGGTGCTATCATTATCAACTCTACATCTTTTGGCATCAATGTTATGAACATGTGTATCATCACTATCGAGATTCAATAAGAATAAACCCTCACAATGGGTGCATGACCATAAAAGATATTACTCATATAAATAGAACAACCATTATTCTCTGATTTAAATGAGTAACCGTCTCGCAATAAAAAAGATCCAGATATAATGTTCATGCTTAACGCAGGCACTAAATAACAATTATTCAGGTTACTAATCCCGATGGTAATAGAAGAGCGAGCGTGCCGACGGCGATCACATCAACCTTGGAACCATTTCCCACCCGCATCGTCACTTCGTCCTTTGCCAGCCTCCGTCTATTCCGTAGTTCCTGCTTTGAGTTGCAAATGTGAGCAACCGAACCGGTATCAAATACCCAGGCACTACAACGAGAGTTGGTAAGGTACACATCAATAACATGTATATCATATATACCTTGCAATGAAAGCACTCAGTTTGTGGCTTGGGTCCAGCCTTGGGTTTCTTCACGGGAGGGGCAACTGCTTTGCCACTCTTCTTGGACTTAACCTTCTTGCCATGGCCATTCTTCTTGAAACTAGTGGTTTTATTGACCATCAACACTTGATGCTCCTTCTGAATCTCAGACTCAGCGACTTTTAACATCGCAAACAGCTCGGCGACTGACTTGTTCATCCCTTGCATGTTATAGTTCAACAAAAAGCTTTTGTAGCTAGGTGGCAGTGATTGAAGAACTCTGTCAATGATCGCCTCTGGCGGGAGAACAATTCCCAACTCCGCCAGACGGTTGGAATACCGAGACATTCTGAGCACATGTTCACTGACAGACCCGTTCTCCTCCATCTTGCAAGCATAGAACTTATCGGAGGTCTCATACCTCTCGATCCGGGCATTCTTCTCAAAGATAAACTTCAACTCCTGGAACATCTCATATGCTCCATGACGTTCAAAACGTCTTTGAAGTCCCGGTTCTAAGCCATACAACATTGCACATTGAACTATTGAGTAATCATCAGAACATGCCTGTCAGGCGTTCGCAACGTCTGCAGACTCTACTAGAGCGGGTGGTTCACCGAGCGGTGCATCAAGGACGTAAGCCTTTTGGGAAGCCGTGAGGATAATCCTCAGATTACGGGCCCAGTCTACAAAGTTACTTCCATCATCTTTCAACTTGGCTTTCTCTAGGAACGCATTGAAATTCAGGGGAACTACTGCGCGGGCCATTGATCTACAACATAAATTTTGCAAAGACAACTTAGACTATCGTTCAAGATAATGAGTTTAGTTAATCATATTACTTAAAAACTCCCACTCAAATTGACATCCCTCAGGTCATTCGAGTGTCACATGATCCAAATTCACCAACCCAAGTCCGATCATCACGTGAGATGAGGTGGTTTCAATGGTGAACATCTCCATGTTGATCATATCTACTATATGACTCATGTTCGACCTTTCGGTCTCTTGTGTTCCGAGGCCATGTCTGTACATGCTAGGCTAGTCAAGTTTAACCCGAGTGTTCCGCATGTGCAACACTGGCTTGCACCCGTTGTATGTGAACGTAGAGTCTATCACACCCGATCATCACGTGGTGTCTCGAAACGACGAACTTTCGCAACGGTGCACACTCGGGGAGAACACAATTTTATCTTGAAATTTTAGTGAGGGATCACCTTATAATGCTACCGTCGTCCTAAGCAAAATAAGATGCATAAAAGGATTAACATCACATGCAAATCATAAGTGACATGATATGGCCATGATCTTGTGCTTTTGATCTCCATCTTCCAAAGCACTGGCATGATCTCCATCGTCACCGGCATGACACCATGATCTCCATCAACGTGTCGCCATGAGGTTGTCGCGCCAACTATTGCTTCCACAACTATTGCTAACTCACAGCGATAAAGTAAAGCAAAACGGTGAAAATAAATTAAAGACAACCCTATGGCTCCTGCCGGTTGCCGTACTCATCGACATGCAAGTCGTGATTATCTATACAAAACATGATCATATCATACATCACATATATCTCATCATGTCTTTGGCCATATCATATCACAACATACCCTGCAAAAACAAGTTAGACGTCCTCTAATTGTTGTTGCATGTTTTACGTGCTGCTATGGGTATCTAGCAAGAACGATTCTTACCTACGCAAAACCACAACAGTGATACACAAATTGCTTTTCAACCTTCTCAAGGACCGCCTTTGTCGAATCCGATCCAACTAAAGTGGGAGAGACAGACACCCGCTAGCCATCTTTATGCAACAAGTGCATGTCAGTCGATGGAATCGGTCTCTCGTACGTGGACGAGTAAGGTTGGTCCGGGCCGCTTCATCCCACAATACCACTGAATCAAGAAAAGACCAAGGGAGGAAGCAATCTGAATATCAACGCCCACAAACTCTTTTGTATTCTACTCATGATCTCATCTATGCATAGACCTAGCTCATGATGCCACTGTTGGGGAACGTTGCATGGGAAACAAAATTTTCCTACGCTTCACCAAGATCAATCTAGGAGAAGAGCATCTACGAGAGGAGAGATCGGATCCACATACCCTTGTAGATCGCTAAGCGGAAGCGTTAAGAAACGCGGTTGATGTAGTCGAACGTCTTCGCGATCCAAATCGCAAGTCGTCCCGCGATCCAATCACGATCTAGCGCCGAACGGACGGCACCTCCACGATCAACACACGTACAGTTTGATGACGCCTTCACCTCCTCGATCCAGCGAGCGATGGTGGAGTAGTAGATGAGTTCCGGCAGCACGACGGCGTGGTGACGGTGGTGGTGAAGAACAATCTCCGCAGGGCTTCGCCAAGCACAATGGAAACTATGGCGGAGGATAAACTAGAGGGGACGGGGTTGCCGGCACATGGCTTGGGGAATTCTTGATGTGTTCCGGGTGCTAGCCCTGCCCCTCTATTTATATGTTGAACCCTGGGGTCAAAACTTGGAGAAAGAACCTCCTCAAAGTCGGTTTGGCCTGCAAGGCAAGAGTCCTCCTCGAACTCCAGGACCAGACGTCCGGGTCCTCGCCGTCTGGCCCCAGACGCCAGGGACCCTGGCGTCTGGCCCCTGGCCTCCACAAAACTCCTTTTGCACCTTCCTAAAGCCTCGTGGGCTTTATCCCTTGGCCCAAATAAAGTGTTCTCGTACCCGAACATTTCGGGAAACATCCGAAACCCCTTCCGGTGAATTCCGGAACCCTTCCGGCGACCAAACACTATTATCCCATATATCAATCTTTACCTTCGGACTATTCCGAAGCTCCTCGTCATGTCCGAGATCTCATCTGGGACTCCGAACAACCTTCGGTCACCAGCATAACAACTCAATTATACTTATATCGTCACCAAACGTTAAGTGTGTAGACCCTACGGGTTCGAGAACTATGTAGACATGACCGAGACACCTCTACGGTCAATAACCAATAGTGGGACCTGGATGCCCATATTGGCTCCTACCTATTCTATGAAGATCTTTATCGGTTGAACCTCTATGGTGAATTTTTATTCTTGGGAAACAAGCATATGGAAGGAAAACGGAGTCGGGAAGGCATCCGAGGTGGGCACAACCCACCAGGGCGCACCCAGGAGTGCCTGGCGCACGCTAGTGTATCGTGCTCACCTCGATCACCTTCCGGTTTATTTTTTTATTTCCAAAATTTTCTAATATTTCAAAACTGACAAAAAATATTTTTGCGGATTTTTCAGAGTCCGTTTACTTACCGTATCACGTACCTCCTATTTTTCAGAATTCTGGAGTGTTCCGGAAGGTTTCTTTTATGCGTTCCTCCGGTGTCATGGTTTGGATAACATTGCTTTCAACGTTAATAGGCGTACCTGAGATATAGTGCTTAATTCTTTGTCCATTGACCACCTTTTGTTAGTACCTTCAGCGTTATTAATCTTGATAGCTCCAAACCGATAAAACTCTTCGATAATATATGGTCCTTCCCATTTGGAGAGAAGCTTTCCTACAAAAAATCTTAAATGAGAGGTTAACAAAAGAACACAATCTCCTATTTTGAATTCACGCTTTTGGATTCTTTTGTCATGCCATCTTTTACTTTTTCTTTGAATAGCTTGGTATTTTCATAGGCTTGGGTTCTCCATTCATCTAGTGAGCTAATATCAAATAGCCTCTTCTCACCGGCAAGTTTGAAATCATAGTTAAGTTCTTTAATTTCCCAAAATGCTTTGTGCTCTAATTCTAGAGGCAAATGACAAGCTTTCCCATATACCATTTTGTATGGAGACATACCCATAGGATTTTTATAAGCTGTTCTATAGGCCCAAAGTGCATCATCTAATTTCTTAGACCAGTTCTTACGAGACCTATTGACAGTTTTTTGTAATATTAATTTTATTTCTCTATTGCTAAGTTCAACTTGACCACTAGATTGAGGATGACAGGGTGATGCAATTCTATGGTTAACATCATACCTGGCAAGCCTCTTACGGAAAGCACCATGAATGAAGTTTGAACCACCATCGGTCATTAAATATCTAGGGACTCCAAACCTCGCGAAGATAACCTCTTTAAGCATTTTGATGGAGGTGTGGTGATCAACACTACTAGTTGGAATAGCTTCTACCCACTTAGTGACATAATCAACAGCAACCAAAATATGAGTGTACCCGTTGAAGGAAGGAAAAGGTCCCATATTATCGAAACCCCAAACGTCAAATGGTTCAACAATAAGTGAATAATTCATAGGCATTTCTTGACTCTTACCGATATTACCAATTCTTTGACATTCATCACAAGACAAGAAGAACTTACGGGCATCCTTGAAGACATTAGGCCAATAGAAACCAGATTGCAATACCTTATGAGCAGTTCTATCTCCCGCATGATGTCCTCCATAAGCTTCGGAATGATATTTCCATAGGATTTTGTTCCTGTTCATGCTCAGGTACACAACGTCTAATAATACCATCTACTCCTTCTTTATAAAGATGTGGGTCATCCCAAAAGTAATGTCTCAAGTCATAGAATTTTTTTCTCCTTTGTTGGTAAGTGAAGTTAGGTGGTATATACTTAGCGATAATGTAGTTAGCATAGTCAGCATACCAAGGCGTGTTTTGAGAGACATTTATTGCAGCTAACTGTTCGTCAGGGAAACTATCATCAATAGGTAGTGGGTCATCAAGAATATTTTCTAACCTAGACAAGTTATCAGCTACGAGGTTCTCAGCTCCCTTCCTATCAACAATGTCTAAGTCGAATTCTTGAAGCAAGAGAACCCACCTAATGAGTCTAGGTTTAGCATCTAAATTTATCACAAGCAAACACAACTGCTAAAAATTCTTTTTCAGTTGTAGCATAGTTTCGTTGGGCACTGTCTAGAGTTTTACTAGCATAATGGATGACATTCAATTTCTTATCAACTCTCTGTCCTAGAACGGCACCAATAACATAATCACTAGCATCACACATAATTTCAAAAGGCAAGTTCCAATCAGGTGGTTGAACGATAGGTGCAGAGGTTAAGGCTTTCTTGAGTGTTTCAAAGGCTTCCACGCAATCATCATCAAAAACAAAAGGAATATCCTTTTGCAAAAGATTAATAAGAGGCCTAGAAATTTTAGAGAAGTCTTTAATGAACCTCCTATAAAAACCAGCATGACCAAGGAAACTTCGAATACCTTTAATATCTTTAGGACATGGCATTTTCTCAATTGCATCAACTTTAGCTTTATCCACCTCAATACATCGTTCAAATATTTTATGCCCCAAGACAATGCCTTCATTAACCATAAAGTGGCACTTCTCCCAATTCAAGACTAGATTAGTTTGTTCACATCTCTGCAAAACTCGATCAAGGTTGCTTAAGAAATCATCAAAAGAAGTTCCATAAATGAAAAAATTATTCATGAAAACCTCCACAATCTTTTCACAGAAATCAGAGAATATAGCAGTCATACATCTTTGAAAGGTAGCAGGTGCGTTGCATAAACCAAAAGTCATACGTCTATAAGCATAGGTTCCAAAAGGGCAAGTAAAGGTGGTTTTCTCTTGATCAGATTGCGACACAAGTATTTGAGAGAAACTAAAATATCCGTCCAGAAAACAAAAGTGTGTGTGCTTAGACAATCTTTCTAGCATTTGATCAATGAAAGGCAGAGGGTAATGATCCTTTCTAGTAGCTTTATTTAATTTTCTAAAATCAATTACCATTCTATAGCCACTGATAATTCTTTGCGGAATGAGTTCATTTTTATCATTAGGAACAACGGTATTACCTCCTTTCTTAAGGACACAATGAACGGGACTTACCCATCTACTATCAGCAATGGGATAGATTATACATGCTTCCAGAAGCTTTAATATTTCAGTTCTTACCACTTCTTCCATCTTAGGATTCAATCGCCTTTGGTGATCAACAACGGGTTTAGCATCAGGCTCCATATTAATCTTGTGCTGACATAGAGTGGGACTAATGACCTTAAGATCATCAAGAGTATATCCAATAGCAGCCCGGTGCTTCCTCAGAACTTTCAATAATCTTTCTTCTTCATGTTCTAAAAGTTTAGCACTAATAATAACATGATATATCTTTTTCTCATCAAGATAAGTATACTTCAAAGTATCAGGCAATTGTTTTAATTCAAACATAGGATCACCTTTAGGTGGAGGAGGACCTCCAAGAGTTTCAATAGGCAAATTGTGTTTTAGGAGAGGTTGTAGTTCAAAGAAATTTTTACCTATTTCATTTCTTTCACGCAAGTGCATATCATTTTCATGGTCAATCATATATTGTTCTAATGGATCGATGGGAGGCACAACAATAGAAGTAAGACAAATTATTTCATCCTTACTAGATAACGCTTTATCACGAGGTCGTCTACTAAACTTGGAAAAATTAAACTCATGAGACACATTACCAAAACTGACACCGACAGTTTGTTTTTCGCAATCTATCTTAGCATTGACGGTGCTCAAGAAAGGTCTACCAAAGATAATGGGACAAAAGTCATCTTGTGGGGAACCAAGAACTAGAAAATCAGTAGGGTATTTTACTTTCCCGCAAAAGACTTCAACATCTCTAACAATCCCAAGTGGTGTCATATTGTCTCTATTAGCAAGTTTAATAGTAACATCAATGTCTTCCATTTCAGCAGGTGCTATTTCATCCATAATTTCTTGGTATAGAGTCAAAGGGATAGCACTCACACTAGCACCCAAATCACATAAACCATGATAGCAATGATCTCCTATTTTGACTGAGATAACGGGCATGCCTTCTATGGGTCGATGTTTATATTTTTCATCGGGTTTAGCAATTCTAGCAGCTTCATCACAGAAGTAGATAACGTGCCCATCAATATTTTCTACCAAGAGATCTTTAACGATAGCAATACTAGGTTCTACTTTAATTTGTTCACGGGGTTTAGGTGCTCTTATATTACTCTTACAAACCATAGTTGATACCTTAGCATGTTCCTTTATCCTAACAGGGAAAGGTGGTTTTTCAATATAAGCGGTAGGCACAACTGGATCAACATTGTAAAAGATGGTTTCTTCTTTAGCTATGACCGGTTCTTTAATTTCTTCTTTAATAGGGGGATGATATTTAAACCACTTCTCCTTAGAGAGGTCAACATGAGTAGCAAATGCTTCGCAGAAAGAGGCTACTATCTCAGAGTCGAGTCCATATTTAGTGCTAAACTTATGAAAAGTATCGGTATTCATAAAAGATTTAACACAATCAAATTCAAGCTTTATACCTGACTCATTACCTTCGTCGAGTTCCCAATCTTCAGAGTTGCGTTTAATTTTTTCTAAGAGATCCCACTTGAATTCAATAGTCTTCTTCATATAAGAACCAACACGACAAGTATCGAGCATGGATTGATCATTATGAGAAAGCCGAGCATAAAAATTCTGAATGATAACTTCTCTCGGAATGTCATGATTGGGGCATGAATATAACATTGACTTAAGCCTCCCCCAAGATAGAGCAATACTTTCTCCTTCACGAGGCCAAAAATTATATATATAATTCCGATCACGATGAACTAGATGCATGGGATAAAACTTTTGGTGGAATTCCAATTGCAAACGATTCCAGTTCCACGATCCAAGATCATCACATAGCCTATACCATGTAAATGCTTTTCCCTCCAAAGATAAAGGGAAAACCTTCTTCTTAACTTCATCTCCGGGTAAACCTGCAAGCTTAAATAATCCACAAATTTCGTTCACATATAAGAGGTGCATATCAGGATGTTCAGTTCCATCTCCTGCATAAGGTTTAGCAAGCAGTTGTTCTACCATACCCGAAGGAATTTCATAAGTAATATTTTCAGTAGGTGCTGTAGGTTGAGGGGCAACTAATTTTGGTTCCGGTCGAGGTGAAGATACCCCGAACAAACCCCTCA
The DNA here is from genome assembly GCA_039707655.1 of Elymus sibiricus. Lineage (NCBI taxonomy): Eukaryota > Viridiplantae > Streptophyta > Magnoliopsida > Poales > Poaceae > Elymus > Elymus sibiricus. Next base: position 122,843,567 of record CM077663.1, read on the forward strand.
AAGGATTGTTTTCCATAGTAGCAAGTAGCAATAAATTTCAGCACGTAGTATGAGTTTTTCCTTACCGATGTCCACTTACCAAGAGCGCTTCACTCCCCGGCAATGGTGCCAGAAAAGAGTCTTGATGACCCACAAGTATAGGGGATCAATCGTAGTCCTTTCGATAAGGAAGAGTGTCGAACCCTTGAAACCCAACGAGGAGCAGAAGGAAATGACAAGCGATTTTCAGCAAGGTAATTTCCGCAAGCACTGAAATTGTAGGTAACAGATAGTTTGATAGCAAGATAATTGGTAACGAGCAAGTAACGGTAACGGTAAATAAGGTGAAACAAGGTAGCCCAATCCTTTTGTGTCAAAGGACAGGCCAGAACAATCTCTAGTAATAGGCAAAGTGTTCTTGAGGGTACACGGGAATTTCGTCTAGTCACTTTTATCATGTTGGTTTGATTTGTGTTCGCTACTTTGATAATTTGATATGTGGGTGGACCGGTGCTTGGGTTCTGTTCTTACTTGAACAACCTCCCACTTATGATTAACCCCCTCGCAAGCATCCGCAACTACGAGAAAAGTATTAAGATAAAATCTAACCATAGCATTAAACGTTTGGATCCAAATCAGCCCCTTGCGAAATAGCGCATAAACTAGGGTTTAAGCTTCTGTCACTCTAGCAACCCATCATCTAATAACTACTCTACACTGTATTCCCTTAGGCCCATGAATGGTGAATTGTCATGTAGTCGACGTTCACATGACACCACTAAGGGAATCACAACACACATATCATCAAAATATCGAACACATATAAAATTCACATGATTACTTGCAACAGGACTTCTCCCGTGACCTCAAGAACAAAGGTAACTACTCACAAATAATAAACATGCTCAAGATCAGAGGGGTATTAAATAGCATAATGAATCTGAACATATAATCTTCCACCAAATAAACCATATAGTAATCAACTACGCAAGGTAATCAACACTACTAGTCACCCACAGGTACCAATTTGAGAGGAGATGGTGCTGTTGAAGATGTTGATGAAGATTGGCCTCCCAAAGATGAGAGGGGTGTTAGTGATGAAGATGGCTTCGATTTCCCCTCCTGGAGGGAAGTTCCCCCAGCGGAATTGCTCCGCCGGAGGGCAAAAGTGCTCCTGCCCAAGTTCCGCCTCGAGACGGCGGCGCTTCATCCCGAAAGTCCTCCTCTGCTTTTTTCTAGGTCAAATGTGACTATATAACAGAAGATGGGCTCCGGAGGTGGGCCGAGGTGGCCACGATACACCAGGGCGCGCCCAGGGGGGTCTGACGCGCCCTGGTGGGTTGTGCCCACCTGGCTGGCCCCCTCCGGTAGTTTTCTGCTCTAGTGTTTTTTAATAAATACAAAAATAATCTTCGTAAAATTTCAGCTTCATTGGAGTTGCGCAGAATAGGTATCTCTATTGTGCTTTTCTTAGGTCCAGAATTCCAGTTGCCGGTATTCTCCCTCTTTGTGTAAACCTTGCATGTTATGAGAGAAAAGACATTAGAATCACTCCCCAAAGCATTATTATTAAACAAAACAAAGTAAATAACAGTATGAAATCATGATGCAAATGCACGTATCAAGCAACACTAGGTTCAACTTTAATTTGCTCAGGGGGTTTAGGTGCTCTAATATTACTCTTGCGAACCACAGCTGATACCTTAGCATGTTCCTTTATCCTAGCAGGCAAAGGCGGTTTTTCAATATAAGCGGTAGGCACAACTGGATCAACATTGTAAATGATGGTTTCATCTTTAGCTATGAGCGGTTCTTTAATTTCTTCTTTAATAGGGGGATGATATTTAAACCACTTCTCTTTAGGGATATCAACATGAGTAGCAAAGGCTTCACAGAAAGAGGCTACTATCTCAGAGACAAGTCAATATTTAGTGCTAAACTTGTGAAAAGCATCGGTATTCATAAAAGATTTAACACAATCAAACTTAAGCTTTATACCTCACTCGTTACCTTCATTGAGTTCCCAATCTCCAGAGTTGCGTTTAATTCTTTCTAAGAGATCCCACTTGACTTCAATAGTCTTCTTCAAAAAAGAACCAGCACAAGAAGTATCGAGCATGGATTGATCATTATGAGAAAGCCGAGCATAAAAATTCTGAAAAATAACTTCTCTCAGAATGTCATGATTGGGGCATGAATATAACATTGACTTAAGCCTCCCCCAAGCTAGAGCGATGCTTTCTCCTTCACGAGGCCAAAAATTATATATATAATTCCGATCACGATGAACTAGATGCATGGGATAAAACTTTTGATGGAATTCCAATTGCAATCGATTCCAGTTCCATGATCCAAGATCATCACATAGCCTATACCATGTCAATGATTTTCCCTTCAAAGATAAAGGTAAATCCTTCTTCTTAGCTTCATCTCCGGGTAGACCTGCAAGCTTAAATAATCCACAAATTTCATTCACACATAAGAGGTGCATATCAGGATGTTCAGTTCCATCTCTTGCATAAGGTTTAGCAAGCAGTTGTTCTACCATACCCGAAGGAATTTCATATACAATATTTTCAGTAGGTGCAGCAGGTTGAGGGGCAACTAATTGTGGTTCCGGTCGAGGTGAAGATACCCCGAACAAACCCCTCAAAGGATTGTTTTCCATAGTAGCAAGTAACAACAAATTTTAGCACGTAGTATAAGTTTTTCCTTACCGATCTCCACTTACCATGAGCGCTTCACTCCCCGACAACGGTGCCAGAAAAGAGTCTTGATGACCCACAAGTATAGGGGATCAATCGTAGTCCTTTCGATAAGTAAGAGTGTCGAACCCAACGAGGAGCAGAAGGAAATGACAAGCGGTTTTCAGCAAGGTAATTTGTGCAAGCACTGAAATTGTAGCTAATAGATAGTTTGGTAGCAAGATAATTTGTAACGAGTAAGTAACGGTAACGGTAAATAAGGTGCAGCAAGGTAGCCCAATCCTTTTGTGGCAAAGGATAGGCCAGAACAGTCTCTAGTAATAGGCAAAGTGTTCTTGAGGGTACACGGGAATTTCATCTAGCCACTTTTATCATGTGGGTTTGATTTGTGTTCGCTACTTTGATAATTTGATATGTGGGTGGACCGGTGCTTGGGTGCTATTCTTACTTGAACAACCTCCCACTTATGATTAACCCCCTCGCAAGCATCCGCAACTATGAGAAAAGTATTAAGATAAAATCTAACCATAGCATTAAACGTTTGGATCCAAATCAGCCCCTTACGAAGTAGCGCATAAACTAGGGTTTAAGCTTCTGTCACTCTAGAAACCCATCATCTAATAACTACTCCACAATGCATTCCCTTAGGCCCAAGGATAGTGAAGTGTCATGTAGTCGACGTTCACATGACGCCACTAAGGGAATCACAACATACATATCATCAAAATATCGAACACATATCAAATTCACATGATTACTTGCAACATGACTTCTCCCGTGACGCCAAGAACAAAGGTAACTACTCACAAATAATATTCATGCTCAAGATCCGAGGGGTATTGAATAGCATAATGGATCTGAACATATAATCTTCCACCAAATAAATCATATAGTAATCAACCACAAGATGTAATCAACACTACTAGTCACCCACAGGTACCAATTTGAGGTTCCGCTACAAAGATTGAACACAAGAGATGAACTAGGGTTTGAGAGGAGATGGTGCTGTTGAACATGTTGATGAAGATTGGCCTCCCAAAGATGAGAGGGGTGTTGGTGATGACGATGGCTTTGATTTCCCCCTCCGGGAGGGAAGTTCCCCCGGCGGAATCGCTCCGCTGGAGGGCAAAAGTGCTCCTGCCCAAGTTCCGCCTCGAGACGGCGGCGTTCCATCCCGAAAGTTCTATATTTATTTTTTCTAGGTCAAAACACCTTATATACCAGAAGATGGGCACCGGAGGTGGACCGAGGAGGGCACAACCCACCAGGGCGCGCCTGGGGGGCCTGGCGCGCCCTGCTGTTTTGTGCCCACCAGTGTGGCCCCCTCCGATAGTTCTTTGCTCCAGTATTTTTTATTAAATCCAAAAATATTCTCCATAAAGTTTCAGCTTCATTGGAGATGTGTTGAATAGGTATCTCTGATGTGCTTTTTCAGGTCCAGAATTCCAGCTACCGGTATTCTCCCTCTTTGTGTAAACCTTGCATATTATGAGAGAAAAGGCATTAGAATCACTCCTTAAAGCATTATTATTCAACAAAACATAATAAATAACAGTAGGAAATCATGATGCAAAATGGACGTATCACCTGCTCCATAGCAGTTATACATTTTCCTATAAACAAAGAAAAGTAATGCACAGACGGAAAATGTAAGCTGGTGGCCCTAGCGTTTGATACGCCCCAAGTTTCTCCCACAGTTAAGGTGAGGAGGAAATCCTCGAACTCCTCGGGCTGAGGATCACGCATTCCCCTGTCAGAGGGAAGCAAGCATATTTCACAAAACTCAGCCAGTGGTTTTTCATAATTTGTTGCATATAAATCGAAGCGTACCATGGGAGCACCGGGCCTATTTGAGAAGTAAATATTTTGCACGAAGGAATCAGTAAGGAGATAGTATTGGTCACACTCATCTGCGAGGAAGTTGGTTAGCCTGGCATTTGCAACGAATTGCATAAATTCTTGAAAGAAACCCGCTTCGCTCAAGAAGGGTTCATGTGGCCATTCACATGGCCTGACTTCCGTATGGCAAAAAATGTTGATGTCTTGATCTTGACTCCTCCGAACAACTCCTTTGGGGCTCCGGCTTGAAGAACCCCTACTTAGGAAACTCGTCTTCCTAAGCACAAATTTCAGAAAAAAATTGGGCCACAAAATTATGTCAATAAAACTTTGCAAGATTGATAGCAACTACTCATATAGGTACCTAGAGGCCATATCAAGCATTCATACTACTTAGAACTCAAAGAATTCAACATGCAAGCTCATTTTCAGTAGCACCAAGTGAGGCAAAATATGCAAAATATAAACCACTAAAGTAAAAACTAATTGGAGCAATGGAGGAGTCACATACCAATGAGTAATTCCTCAAAACAGTTTCGGAAACGGAGTTCCGAGCAAAGAGATCAAAAATTTCAGATTTAGGAGGAAGAACACGGGGGAGAGAGAGAGAGCTAGGGAATTTTTGCTTGAGGGGAGTGATGAAGTGAGCCGAAGGGATAAGGCAGGGGGCCCGATGGGCCTTGATACGTCTCCAACGTATCTATAATTTTTTGCTTGTTCCATGCTGTCATATTATCATTCTTGGATGTTTTACAATCATTTTATAGCGACTTTATATCATTTTTTGGGACTAACCTATTGACATAGGGCCAAAGTGCCAGTTGTTGTTTTTGCTTGATTTTTACTTTGCAGAATATCAATACCAAATGGAGTCCAATCGCGACGAAACTTTTTGGAGATTTTTTTGGGCCAGAAGACATCCAGTGGGCCAAAGAAGTGCCAGAGGGGAGGGTCGAGGAGACCACAACCCACCAGGGCGCGCCAGAGACCCCGGGTGCGCCCTAATGGGTTGTGGCCTCCTCGGGACCCGTCTCCACCGCCTCTGACGCCTATAAATTCCCAAATATTCCAGAAACCCTAGGGGAGTCGACGAAAAACACATCCAACCGCCGCAAGTTCCAGAACCTCGAGATCCAATCTAACACCATCACAGAGGGGTTCATCATCCTCATTGGTGCCTCTCCGATGATGCGTGAGTAGTCCACCATAGACCTACGACTCCGTAGGTAGTAGCTAGATGGCTTCCTCCCTCTCTTTCGATTCTCAATACAATGGTCTCTTGGAGATCTATTTGATGTAAACTTTTGCGGTGTGTTTGTTGGGATCCGATGAATTTTGAGTTCATGATCAGTTTCTATCCATGAATATTATTTGAGTCTTCTTTGATCTCTTATATGCATGATTACTTATAGCCACGTATTTCTTCTTCGAATCTTTGGTTTAGTTAGGCCAACTAGATCGATTTTTCCTGCCATGGGAAGAGGTGCTTTCAGATGGGTTCGATCTTGCGGTGTCCTCTCCCAGTGACAGAAGGGGCAGCGAGGCACGCATGTATCGTTGCTATTAAGGATAACAAGATGGGGTCTATTCCTACATGAATAGATCTTTTCTACATCATGTCACCGTTCTTATTGCATTACTCCGTTTTTCCATGAACTTAATACACTAGATGCATGCTGGATAGCGGTCGATGTGTGGAGTAATAGTAGTAGACGCAGAATCGTTTCGGTCTACTAATCTTGGACGTGATGCCTATATAATGATCATCACCTTGGATATCATCATGATTATTTGATCTTCTATCAATTGCCCAACAGTAATTTGTTCACCCACCGTGTGCTATACTCATGAGAGAAGCCACTAGTGAAACCTACGCCCCCCGGGTCTACTTTTCCAACATATTGCTTTCGATCTATCTTTTTGCCGCTTTTGTTTTCAGATCTATTATTCCAAAAACCCAAAAATACCTTGCTGCACTTTTTATTTGCCCTTTTTATTTTGTGTTCTTGAGAGATCTATCTCTCCAATCTATCACTACCTAATCTATCTTTTTATCGTAGAGAGATTGACAACCTCTCTTTTGCGTCGGGTTGCAAGTATTTGTTCTTTGTGTGCAGGTGTTGTTTACGTAGTGGTGGTGATCCTCCTACTCGTTCGATACCTTGGTTTCATAACTGAGGGAAATACTTACCGTCGCTGTGCTGCATCATCCCTTCCTCTTTGGGGAAATACCGACGCAGTCTCAAGCCACGTCAAAGGAATTTCTGGCGCCGTTGCCGGGGAGGAAGCGGTCTCTTCTACGTGCCAATCTCTGGCGCCGAGGAGACGCCATCATCATCTACCAGGTTCCTTATTACAAATCTCATCTCCTTTCAATTACATTATTTGCCATTTGCCTCTCGTTTTCCTCTCCCCCACTTCACAAATTTGCCATTTTATTCGCCCCCTTTTTCGTTTGCCTTTTTCTCGTCCGATCTCTTGCTTGCTTGCAATCTTGTTTGCGTAGTCACGATGACTCAAGAAAACACAAAATTATGTGATTTTTCCAATACTAATAATAATGATTTTATTAGTACTCCTATTGCTCCTCCCTCCACTAGTGCGGAGTCTTGTGATATTAATGCAGCTTTGTTGAATATTGTCATGAAAGATCAATTTGGCGGTAATCCTAATGAGGATGCCGCGTCCCACTTAAACACATTCGTAGAATTGTGTGATATGCAAAAGAAAAAAGATGTGGATAATGATATAGTGAAGTTGAAATTATTTCCTTTCTCTTTGCGGGGTAGCGCAAAAATTTGGTTTTCTTCTTTGCCTCGCAATAGTATCGATTCTTGGAATAAGTGCAAGGATGCTTCTATCACTAAGTATTTTCCGCCCGTGAAAATTATTTCCCTTAGAACAAAAATCATGAATTTTAAGCAACTTGAGCATGAACATGTTGCACTATCTTGGGAAAGAATGAAATTGATGCTAAGAAATTGTCCTACTCATGGTTTAAATCTTTGGATGATCATTCAAAAAATTTATGCGGGATTGAATTTTGTCTCTAAAAATCTTTTAGATTCCGCCGCGGGTGGTACTTTTATGGAAATTACTTTGGGTGAAGCTACTAAATTGCTAGATAATATTATGGCAAATTATTCACAATGGCATACTGAAAGAGCACCTACTAGTAAAAAGGTTAATTCGGTTGAAGAATTTAGTACTTTGAGTGATAAGGTTGATGCTTTGATGAAGTTGGTTGCTAGTAAAAATGCTCCTATTGATATTAACGATGTTCCTGTGTCTATCTTGATTGAGCAAAATAGTGATTCCGTAGATGTGAATTTCGTCTCGAGAAACAATTTCAATAACGATGCTTATAGAGCTAATTTTAATCCTAGGCCTTTTCCTGGAAATTCCTCTAACAATTATGGTAAATCCTATGGTAATTCTTCTTACTATAATAATAGGAACACCTATGATCTTGAGAGTAATATTAAAGAATTTTTCAATGCATAAAAGGTTTTCAATACTACGATAGAACAAAAGTTGAATAAGATTGATGATATGTCTAGAAGCATTGATAGAATTTCTCATGATGTGGAAAATCTCAAGTTGAAAGCTTTTGCACCTAAGACTGATGGATCAATTAAAGCTTTATATGTCTCTATGGATGAAAGTAAGAAAAGAACCGATATGCTTAGAGCTAGAAGATAATTCTTAAAAAATCATTTTCTAGTGTTTGCTTTCAGAAAAATGATGAAGATCTTAAAGTGATTGGTGTTTCTTCTACTGATTCCTTGTTTAGTAATATTAAAGGTGATGATAAAGGGACTTAAGTAGAGTCAACTTTAGCTAGAAAGTGTCCCAATAATTTGGAGGGTGAAAATCTTGATGAAAAAATTGATGAAAGTGGGTTTGAAGAGGTCAAAACTTTAACTAGTGATGTGCCCATGATAACCCACAAGTGTAGGGGATCGTTTGTAGCCTTTTTCGATAAGTAAGAGTGTCGAACCCAACTTAGAGCTAATGGTAGAACAAATATTCCCTCAAGTTCTATCGACCACCGATACAACTCTACGCACGCTAATGCTTGCTTTACCTAGAACAGGTATGAAACTACTTTGCGGGAATAAAACTAGAAGTACTTTGCAAGATAATAAAGAACGTGGAAATAAAAGTTAGGTGCTTTTTTAATAAAAGAACAATAAAAGTAAATAACTTAGTAGAAAGCTTTTTGTGTAACGCAAGAGAAAGATTGTCCCTAGGCAATTAAATATGATACGATAGATACTTGTTATATGCAATGAGGGAGAGGCATGAGATAACATACTTTCTCTACTTGGATCATATGCACTTATGATTGGAACTCTAGCAAGCATTCGCAACTACCAAAGTTCATTAAGGTAAAACCCAACCATAGCATTAAGTATCGAGTCCTCTTTACTCCCATACGCAACAACCCACCTACTCGGGTTTATGCTTCTGTCACTCAAGCAACCCACCATAGGCAAATCATGAACATATTGCAACACCCTACAGCGGGGATCCCTCAAGTTTGCACGAGACGGAGGGCACCGTAGGACAGCACCATATCAACATACAACTCACATCCATAACATCATACCACAATTAACCCATAGGACAAAAAGAGATCTACTCAAACATCATAGGATAGCCAAATATCATTGGAAATAATATATGGAGTTGAGCACCATGTTTAAGTAGAGATTGCAGCGGGGAAGAGAGGTGTTACACCGCTGCATAGAGGGGGAGAGAGTTGGTGTTGACGGCGGCGAGATTGTTGATGTAGATCGCCGTCATGATCCTTGCCCCGGCGGCGTTCCGGCGCCACCGGGAGAGAGGGGGAGAGAGCCCCCTCCTTCTTATTCTTCCTTGGCCTCCCCCCTAGATGGGAGGAGAGTTCCCCCTCTGGTCCATGGCCGCCATGGAGGCGGAGGGGCAGGAGCCCCTCCTAGATTGGATCTCCCTCTCTGTTCTCTTCTGTTTTCACGTTCGTGTTTTCTGGCCGAAAACCGTTTCTTATATTCCTGGAGATCCGTAACTCCGACCAGGATGAAATTTAGAGGGGATTTTTATCCAAAAAATTAGCTTCCTTGCGCCCGAAGGAGAGCTCCAACCGACTTACGAGCTGGTCACAACCCACCAGGGCGCGCCTAGGCCCTGGGGGCGCGCCCTGGTGTCTCGTGGGGACCGTGGGCCTCCGTTTGCATTGATTACAATTCTCAAAATTCACAAATATTCCAAAAAAAATCTCCGTAAATTTTTATCGCGTTGGACTTCGTTTGATACGGATATTCTGCGAAACAAAAAACATGCAACAAACAGGAACTGGCACTGGGCACTGGATCAATAGGTTAGTCCAATAAATCATATAAAATGTTGCCAAAAATATGTGAAAGTTGTATAATAATGGCATGAAACAATCAAAAATTATAGATATGATGGAGACGTATCAGCCCACTATTTTGGATTGCAAAGACTTTAATTATGATAGTTGCTCTTTGATTGAATGTATTTCTTTGCTGCAATCCATGTTGAATTCACCCCATGCTTATGAACAAAATAAATCTTTTACTAAACATTTCGTTGATGCCATGATCAAATCTTTTGAAGAAAAATTAGAGTTGGAGATTTCTATTCCTATAAAATTACATGATGAGTGAGAACCTACCGTTAAGGTCAAGATTAAAAATTATGAGTGCTTTGCTTTATGTGATTTGGGTGCTAGTATTTCCACGATTCCAAAATCTTTATGTGATGTGCTTGGTCTCACCAATATTGAAAATGTTCTCTTAATTTGCACTTGGCGGATTCTACTACTAAAAAGCCTTTGGGGAGAATTAATGATGTTCTTATTCTTGCAAATAGGAACTATGTGCCCATAGATTTTATTGTTGTTGATATTGATTGCAATCCATCTTGTCCCATTATACTTGGTAGACCGTTTTTACGCACTATAGGTGCCGTGATTGATATGAAAGAGGGCAATATTAGATTTCAGTTTCCACTAAGAAAGGGTATGGAACACTTCCCTAGAACAAGAATTAAGCCACCATATGAATCAATCATGAGATCATCCTATGGAGCAAAAACCAAAGATGACAATACTTGAATCTATGTGTTATGCCTAGCTAGGGGCGTAAAACGATAGCGCTTGTTGGGAGGCAACCCAATGAATAAATTTATTTCATCTTTTCCTTTCTGTTTTTGAGTGTTGACACAATTATGCCTCTTTTATGATTGTGTTTTTATGTTTTATTTAGTGTTTGTGCCAAGTAGAGCCTTTAGGATGATTCATAAGATGAGTAAAAACAATGCTGAATCTGAAACAGAAACTTTGCCTCCAGTGTTCAAATTTTCATTTTTTTTACTGCAATGTGATATTAAGCTGATATTTTAACACAGTATTGATATACAATTTCTTTACGTTCTACTAATTTTTCAGAATTTTTAGAGTTACAGAAGTATGGTTAGAGTACAGTTTACTACAGACTGTTCTCTTTAAGACAGATTTTGTTTTCGTTGCATTGTGTGCTTGTTTTGATGAATCTATGGGTTGTATTGAAGGGTATGAACCATGGTAAAGTTAAAATACAGTAGGTATAATGCAATAATAAAATATGAATGGGTTTGCAACAGTACTTAAATTAGTGATTTGCTTTATTATACTAACGGATCTCGCGAAAATTTTGTTGAGTTTTGTGTGATTGAAGTTTTCAAGTTTTGGGTGAGATCACGATGGATGAAGGAATAAGAGTGAAAAGAGCCTAAGCTTGGGGATGCTACAGCACCCCCCAAGATATATCCAAAGAGAAACAAGCAACTAAGCTTGGGATGGCACATACAAATTTGCTTAGAACGGCATGGAAATACCGCATATAGGTAGGTATGGTGGACTCATAAGGCAAAACTGGGTTTAAGGATTTTGGATGCACAAGTAGTATTTCTACTTAGTACAAGTGGAGGCTAGCAAATAGATTGAGAAGCAACCAACCAAGAAACGAAAATTCACATAAGCGAGCATTGAGCATAACTAACACCGAATAATGCACCATAAGTAGGATGTAATTTCATTGCATAACTATTCACTTTCGTACTTGCATAGGGAATCACAAACCTTAACACCAATATTTCTACTAAAGCATAATTACTCACTAACATGACTCACATATTACTATCATCATGTCTAAAAACTATTACAAGGAATCAAGTTTAATTTGTCCAATGATCTTCATGAAAGTTTTTATTATATCCTCCTTGGATATCTATCACTTTGGGACTAGTTTCATATGTTGCCATTGCTTTTGACAAGCTCAAAAAAAATTAAGTGAAGCACATGAGCATAGAGATTTCATCTCTCAAAATAGTATAAGTGAAGCATGAGAGGATTTCTTCAAAATTTTCTAACTCTCAAAATAATCTAAGTGAAGCATGAGATTATTTCTTCAAAAGTTTCCAAGCACACCGTGCTCAAAAAGATATAAGTGAAGCACTAGAGCAATTCTATAGCTCAAAAAGTTTAAGTGAAGCATATAGAGCAATTGTAACAAATCATAGCATAATTTTGGCTCTCTCAAATAGGTGTGTCCATCAAGGATACAAGTGACAAACTAAAAAGCAAAGCAAGCAAAGACCCAAATGATACAAGACGCTCCAAGCAAAACTCATGATATGTGACGAATAAAAATATAGCTCCAAGTAAAATACCGATGGTCGTCAGAAGAAAGAGGGGATGCCACTCGGGGCATCCCCAAGCTTAGTTGCTTGTTTCTCTTTGTATATATCTTGGGGGTGTTGTAGCATCCCAAAGCTTAGTCTCTTTTCACTCCTTATTCCTTCATCCATCGTGATCTCACCCAAAACTTGAAAACTTCAATCACACAAAACTCAACAAAATCTTCGTGAGATCCGTTAGTATAATAAAGCATATCACTACTTTAAGTATTGTTGCAAACTGATACGTATCCAACTTATCTACTTTTCCTCACTCTTTTGCCCTTGTTTTGGACTCTAATTTGCATGATTTGAATGGAACTAACCCGAACTAACGCTGTTTTCAGCAGAGCTATCATGGTGTTGTTTTTGTGCAGAAATAAAAGTTCTCGGAATGGAACGAAACTTTTTGGAGATTTATTTTGGAAAATATAAAAAATACCGGAGCCAGAAACCACCGGAGAGGGGGCCCAGGCTGGGCACAAGACACCAGGGCGCGCCAGCCCTCTCCCGGCGCGCCTTGGTGGGTTGTGCTCACCTCGGGGCCCCACTTGCCCTATCTCCGCCACTATAAATTCCTAAATTTGGAGAAAAAAACAGAGAGACAGAATTATCGCGTTTCACGAGACGGAGCCGCCGCCACCTCCTGTTCTTCATCGGGAGGCCAGATCTGGAGCCCGTTTGGGGCTCCGGAGAGGGGAATCTTCGGTCTTCGTCATCACCAACCTTTCTCCATCGCCAATTCCATGATGCTCCCCACCGGGAGTGAGCAATTCCTTCGTAGGCTTGCTAGTCGGTGAGGAGTTGGATGAGATTCATCATGTAATCGAGTTAGTTTTGTTAGGGCTTGATCCCTAGTATCCATTATGTTCTGAGATTGATGTTGCTATGACTTTGCTATGCTTAATGCTTGTCACTAGGGCCCGAGTGCCATGATTTCAGATCTGAACCGTTTATGTTATCATCTCTATATCCATGTTCTTGATCCGATCTTGCCTAGTCATATGCACCTATTACGTGTTATGATCCGTCAACCCCATAGTGACAATATTTGGGATACTTCGCGGTGATGACCGTAGTTTGAGGAGTTCATGTATTCACCATGTGTTAATGCTTTGTTCCGGTTCTCTATTAAAAGGAGGCCTTAATATCCCTTAGTTTCCTTATGGACCCCGCTGCCACGGGAGGGTAGGACAAAAGATGTCATGCAAGTTCTTTTCCATAGGCACGTATGACTATTTACGGAATACATGCCTACATTACATTGATGAACTGGAGCTAGTTCTGTATCGCCCTAGGTTATGACTGTTACATGATGAATATCATCCAACGAGTTACCGATCCAGTGCCTACAACCTTTCCACTTATTGTTCTTGCTAAGTTATTACTGTTGTTGCTGCTGTTCCAACTGCTACAAAACTATTGCTACTACTGTTACCACTACTGTTACTATTGCTACTACTATCAAACCTATCATATTACTGTGCTACTGATCACTTTGCTGCAGATATTTATCTCCAGGTGTGGTTGAATTGACAACTCAACTGCTAATACTCTCAAGTATTCTTTGGCTCCCCTTGTGTCGAATCTATAAATTTGGGTTGAATAATCTACCCTCGAAAACTGTTGTGATCCCCTATACTTGTGGGTTATCAAGACCTTTTTCTGGCGCCGTTACCGGGGAGCATAGCAATATTTGTTGAGTCACTTGGGATTTATATCAATTTATCACTATGAAGAATTTGAAGGATCCAAGGACCAAGATTTTTCCCTCTACAACGAGGGGAGGTAAGGAACTGCCATCTAGCTCTGCACTTGATTCACCTTCTGTTATGAGTAAGTTTGCAACACCACCACATGCTAGTAATCCTGATATGTCGCAAGTTATTGATGATGCTACCTCTGCTATGAATTATGCTATTGATGATGCTAGTACCATGCTTGATGATAATGTGCCGCTAGGAGAATTTCTTGATGAACAAATTGCTAGAGCTAAAGAGAATGAAATTGCTGAAACTGATGAAGCTTATGAAACTGATGATGACTATGAAACACCTATTAGTCCTAGCTCTCCTATGTTTGAAATGCCTAAGATACCTGAAGGTTATGTTATGGACGAAGAGATAAGTAGAGAAATTCTTTCTTGCAAGGATAGAGAGGATCTTAAGAAATTACTATGCAAGTATAAGGAAAAGACTTTGAATGCTAGAATGAAATGTGATCCTAAGTTTGCTACTTCACCTATCTGTGTTACCGATAAGGATTATGAGTTTTTTGTCGACCCAGAGTTAATTACTTTGGTTGAATCTGATCCTTTCCATGGCTATGAAACTGAAACTGTAGTGGCACACCTTACTAAGCTAAATGATATAGCCACCCTCTTTGCTCATGATGAGAAGATTTGCTACTATTATATCCTTAAGTTATTTCCATTCTCATTAAAGGGTGATGCTAAGACATGGTACAATACTCTTGCTCCTGGTTTTGTGCGTAGTCCCCAGGATATGATCTACTACTTCTGTGAAAAAAAAATCCTGCTCATAAGAAACAAGTTGCCTTACAGGAAATATTTAACTATGTGCAAATTGAAGAAGAGAGTCTCCCACAAGCTTGGGGGAGGCTTCTCCAGTTGCTTAATGCTTTGCCAGATCATCCTCTTAAGAAAAATGAAATACTTGATATCTTTTATAATGGACTAACCGATGCTTCTAGGGACTTCCTAGATAGTTGTGCTGGTTGTGTTTTGAGGGAACGAACTGTTGAACAAGCTGAGGAATTATTGAATAACATATTGAAGAACTATGATGATTGGACTCTTCCTGAACCACCGCCTAAACCCACTCTGAAGAAGAGGGGTATCTTATTTCTCAGTCCTGAAGATATGCAAGAGGCAAAGAAATCTATGAAGGAAAAATGTATCAAAGCTGAGGATGTTAAGAATCTGCCACCTATTGAGGAAATACATGGCCTTGACACACCACCACCTCCACAGGTGGTAGAGGTAAATTCTTTATTGAAGTTTAATGAAAGTGACATTCCTCACAATAAACATCCTAGTCAATGCTTATATGAGGGTCATCCTAAAAGAATTGAACAAGATTCTCAGAAAATTAACAATGATGCACCTAGTCCTTATAAGAAGAAAAAGAAAAAGAAAAATGATAGGACTTTGCATACCTCTAGTGAACCTGAGACACAAAAACCTCCTGATAGTAATGATGTCTCTATTTCTGATGCTGAAACTCAGTCTGGTAATGAACATTCACCTAGTGATAATGAAAATGATAATGATGATGTTCATGATGATGCTCAACCTAGTAATGATGTAGAACCAGATAATGATGTTGAAATAGAGCCTGCTCCTGATCTTGATAACCCACAACCTAAAAATAAACGTTATGATAAAAGAAACTTTGTGGCTAGGAAACATGGTAAAGAAAGAGAGCCATGGGTTCAGAAACCCAAGCCATTTCCACCTAAGCCAACTAAGAAAAAAGGACGATGAAGAATTTGAGCGCTTTGCTGAAATGATTAGGCCAGTCTTTTTGCGTACCCGCTTAACTGATATTTTGAAGATGGCCCCTTATGCTAAGTATATGAAAGACATCTTCACTAATAAAAGAAAGATACCGGAAGCTGAAATCTCCACCATGCTTGCTAATTATTCCTTTAAGGATGGAGTACCTAAAAAACTTGGAGATCCGGGAATACCAACTATACCTTGCTCCATTAAGAGAAGCTATGTCAAAACTGCTTTGTGTGATTTGGGAGCCGGTATTAGTGTTATGCCTTTCTCCTTATATAAAAGACTTGATTTGAATAAACTCACACCTACTGAGATATCATTGCAAATGGCTGACAAATCAACGGCCATACCTATTGGTATTTGTGAGGATGTGCCCGTTGTTGTTGCAAATGTTACTATCTTAACGGACTTTGTTATTCTTGAGATGCCCGAGGACGACAACATGTCGATTATCCTTGGTAGACCCTTTTTGAATACTGCAGGGGCTGTTATTGATTGCAATAAAAGCAAAGTCACTTTTCATATCAATGGTAATGAGCACACGATGCACTTTCCGAAGAAGCAATTCCAAGTGAATGGTGTAAATGTTATTGAAGAATCTCCGACCATCACTATTGGAATTTTTCAATTACCTCTACCTACTGTCAAAAAGAAATATGATATACTTATTGTTGGGGATATGCATATCCCCATTGAGGTAACTTAGTGTTTTACAAAAGTTTTTCGGTTTCATACTAATCGAAAGTGGTTGTTAATAAGACTTGATCAACCTTATTAATGGATCATTTTTGAGAGGTATGAAGTTGAGGAATCTAGTAAGCACCATTCTCTGTTCCCACCTTTTATTTTCTGTTTTAACTAGTTAAATAAAATAAAATGCCATGTTTATCCTGTTTTCTGTTCTCTCCGTGCAATAAAAAATGACCCAAAAATAAAAATTCTCAGAATGCCCTGAAAATTTAACATGATTTTTTTTCCGAATATTTAAGAATTTCTGGTGCAAATAACACCTGAGGGGGGTGCCCTGGTGCCCACAAGACACCAGGGCGCGCCAGCACCCCCAGGGCGCGCCCTGGTGGGTTGTGGCCCCCACGTGGGCCCCCTCACTTATCCCTTTAGCCCACATCACCACCTACCTCCAAAAAAAATCACCACAGCCACCATTTTCATGTTCTTGCTCTCAAACCCGCGGATTTCGATCTCTTTGCTCGAAGCTCTGTTTCCGAAACTGTTTGGATGGATTGCTTCTTGGTATGTGACTCCTCCATTGCTCCAATTAGTTTTTGTTTTAGTGGGTTATTTTTAGAGTAATTAGCTACTCTTGGTGCTGTTGTAGATGAGCTTGCATGTTGAATTCTTAGAGTTCTAAGTAGTTTGAATGCTCAATATGGCCTATATGCATGCTTGGGAGTAGTTGCTAACAATCTTACAAAGTTTTGTTGACAAATTTTTGTGGACAAATTTTTTTCAGAATTTTTATAGGAATAAGAATGCAATTCTTTAGGAGTTCTTCGAGGAGGAGATCCTCGGGGGCCTCATCAAATGGAAGCTCAGATCGACAGTCTTATGTTGAACCAAGCGAAAGCTCGATGCGAGATGCCGCCACCAAATCATGCTTGTGGCCTTGCGACGAGTTCATGGAAGGTGAGGGTATTAAGGAGGAATTTGATCAATTTATTCGCAACACAGAGCTTGTCTCCTTCATCACAGATAAGTGCCCCCAACACCTCGAGCTCACGAAAACCTTCACAAAGAAATTCAAATATTTTCCTCGTGAGTCTAGAGTTTCGTTCAACCTGTACGATCATTCCTTTACCATGCCGTTAGAAATGTTTAGCGACGCATGCAAACTTCCATATGAGGGTTCCCTCGATGAACCAACAAAATCTGAGTATGAGTCATTTTTAGTTAATCTTTGCTTTGGCGAAGATAGGGGGGTTACGCAAGGGAGAATTAACAGTATCCATTTTCCTCCACTACAATATTTTGCGCTCTTTAACGGTAAATGTATTGTAGGCAAACAAGATTGTAGTACACTGTGCGCTCATGATTTGAGTCTCCTACACACTGCCATAACTGGGAATAAGGATTATAATCTTGGTGCAATTGTTGCACGGAGGTTGCAGCTCAATGCTGCTAGCGGTAATTTTTATGGAGGAATCTATGCCTCCCATGTAGCTGCGAGATTAAATGTATCACCATGGCCTAATGACCCCATCCTACCCACACAGTATTTAGACTTTGATGCTATGAAGCGTCATAAGTTCCTTACGGGCATGGCCACCAACTATACCTATAACTTGAGATTTTATAAGAAACCTGTTGTGCCTATTGTTTTGCCTGCTTCTGCTCTCTTTGATTTTCACACCAGGGGAAGATATTATGTTCTTGAGAGCGAGGCTTATGGGTACAACGAGGAGGTTGAAGCTGTCGGCAGGGCCACGGAGTCTGCTCCGAGGTTCTCGATGAGCCATCGCCCAGATTATTATTCATACGGATGGTGATTACCAATCTAGGCCAAAAGCCTAAGCTTGGGGGAGTACGTATTTCCACCGACATTACATTCATGTTCACACATTTCATTCCAGTTGTCGGTGTTCACACTCTTTCATTGTATTATCCATGCTAGATTTGTTTTCTCGCTTTCTTCTTGTGTGTTTGAAAAACTTTGAGAAAACCCAAAAATATTTCCTGCTTCTTTTTAGTTTTTCTTTCTAGCTTAGTTTAATTGTAGCATCAAAAGAAAACCCAAAAATATTTCTCGCTTCTTATTTTACTTGTTGGGAGCTTCCCCGTGTAAATAGTTTTTCTCGTTTTTGTTTTCTTTAAATTGCTTGTTTCATTAAAAATCAAAAACTCCAAAAATATTTCAGTGTGTTTCTCTAAAATTCTTTTCTTTTTATTTGAGTCGTACCGAGGAGAAGACCACGATGAAATTGTTGAGTGGTTCTCATCTGCATTATTGTTTATCTAACAAAGAGCCCATATTACCTTGTCTTCTCCTCTTGAATAAAATGTTTGCAGATTCCAACTTAGGCCACAGCACTCTTGCACCATTATTACCTTCTTATCGTTCGGTCGTGCAAGTGAAAGGCAATGATGATGACATTTGATGAATTGACTGTGGCAGAGAAAAGCGGGTATGAACTCAACTTGTTTTTGTTTTTGTAAATATGTTTAACCTAGTATCCCTTGATTCAGCTCATTATGATCAAACATGTTTGTAATGACCATTAGAGATTATAGTTGTTCATGCCATGCTTAAGTAGCTAGGAGTGGATAATGATTTATCTTGGGTGTCAACATGCATTAAAATAGTTGTGATGCGGTATGATGATATGGTATCCTCCTCTGAATGTTTCAAGTGGCTTGACTTGGCACATGTTCACGCATGTAGTTGAATCAAAACCAACATAGCCTTCATGATATTTATGTTCATGGTGTCCATATCCTACTCATGCTAGTATTCAATGTTGATTATATGTAATGCATGTTCATGACCGTCTTCGCTCTCTAGATGGCCGCTTCTCAATCTAATTGCTAGCCTTCGCCTGTACTAAGCGGGAATATTGCTTGTGCATCAAAACCCTTAAACCAAGTTATGCCAGATGAGTCCACCATATCTACCTATATGCGGTATTACCCTGCCGTTCCAAAGTAAATTTGCATGTGCCACCTCTAAAAATTCAAATGAACATCTGTTTTGTGTGCCTGGACCGCTCATGAAGCGACAGGGAGCGGTCAGTATCTTCCATGCTAAGCGGGTTATTCTCATGACGAGTGTTTATTCACTTGTCCTTACACGAGAGGGGCGGTAATAGGGATTCCCAGTCCCGAAATCAAAAATCAAAAAAATAATTAAACAAAACTCCCCCAGGAATGTTGTTGGTTTGGACGGTACCCGTGGATGCGGCTCCCCGTGGAGTGTGATTGTTGGTGGAGGGGGAGTAAACCTTTACTTTTACCGCTTGGGAACCGCCGCTAATTTGTTTAGCATGGAAGATGTTGATAGCTCTTGGTCGTGACGTTGACAGGAAGGGTGTACTTCTCAAAATTATATCTATCCCTGTTTTCAACTCTGAGCTCTGGCACCGCTGCAAATCCATGCTTCCCTCTGCGAAGGGACTATCTATTTACTTTTATGTTGAGTCATCACCTTCTCAAATAAGCGCCAGAACTGAGAGCACTATTGTCATCCTCATGCATTGTGTATAGTTGATGTTGGGTGCAGCATGACTGGATCTTTTCTACCATGAATTACAATGTTTAGTCGCTGCTTGGACTTTAGAGGTGCTCTGCATTTATGTTTTGCGGTCTCAGAAAGGGCTAGCGAGATACCACTATTGTCATATTGTATCATGATTGTTTTGACAAAGTGTTGGCGCTTGAGATATCTTATTATTGCTCGCTAGTTGCTTATGTTATTGTTATGAGTGAATATAATTTCTAAGAGTTATAGTTGACATGGTTAGTCATAATCTTTGCTGAAAACCTGGGTGCCACTTAAGCATATATATGTAAACAAGAACAAAAGAGTTCATAAAAGTTTTTCTTTATCACTTTCAGTTTGTCAACTGAATTGCTTGAGGACAAGCAAAGGTTTAAGCTTGGGGGAGTTGATACGTCTCCAACGTATCTACTTTTCCTCACACTTTTGCCCTTGTTTTGGACTCTAATTTGCATGATTTGAATGGAACTAACCCGGACTGACGCTGTTTTCAGCAGAACTACCATGGTGTTGTTTTTGTGCAGAAATAAAACTTCTCGAAATGGAACGAAACTTTTTGGAGATTTATTTTGGAAAATATAAAAAATACCGGAGCCAGAAACCACCGGAGAGGGGGCCCAGGCTGGGCACAAGACACCAGGGCGCGCCAGCCCCCTCCCGGCGCGCCCTGGTGGGTTGTGCTCACCTCGGGGCCCCACTTGCCCTATCTCCGCCACTATAAATTCCTAAATTTGGAGAAAAAAACCAGAGAGAAAGAATTATCACGTTTCACGAGACGGAGCCGCCGCCACCTCCTGTTCTTCATCGGGAGGCCAGATCTGGAGCCCGTTTGGGGCTCCGGAGAGGGGAATCTTCGGTCTTCGTCATCACCAACCTTTCTCCATTGCCAATTCCATGATGCTCCCCACCGGGAGTGAGTAATTCCTTCGTAGGCTTGCTGGTCGGTGAGGAGTTGGATGAGATTCATCATGTAATCGAGTTAGTTTTGTTAGGGCTTGATCCCTAGTATCCATTATGTTCTGAGATTGATGTTGCTATGACTTTGCTATGCCTAATGCTTGTCACTAGGGCCTGAGTGCCATGATTTCAGATCTGAACAATTTATGTTATCATCTCTATATACATGTTCGTGATCCGATCTTGCCTAGTCATATGCACCTAGTATGTGTTATGATCCGTCAACCCCATAGTGACAATATTTGGGATACTTCGCGGTGATGACCGTAGTTTGAGGAGTTCATGTATTCACCATGTGTTAATGCTTTGTTCCGGTTATCTATTAAAAGGAGGCCTTAATATCCCTTAGTTTCCTTATGGACCACGCTGCCACGGGAGGGTAGGACAAAAGATGCCATGCAAGTTCTTTTCCATAAGCACGTATGACTATTTACGGAATACATGCCTACATTACATTGATGAACTGGAGCTAGTTTTGTATCGCCCTAGGTTATGACTGTTACATGATGAATATCATCCAACAAGTTACCGATCCAGTGCCTACGACCTTTCCACTTATTGTTCTTGCTAAGTTATTACTGCTGTTGCTGCTGTTCCAACTGCTACAAAACTATTGCTACTACTATTACCGCTACTGTTACTATTGCTACTACTATCAAACCTATCATATTACTGTGCTACTGATCACTTTGCTGCAGATATTTATCTCCAGGTGTGGTTGAATTGACAACTCAACTGCTAATACTCTCAAGTATTCTTTGGCTCCCCTTGTGTCGAATCTATAAATTTGGGTTGAATACTCTACCCTCGAAAACTGTTGTGATCCCCTATACTTGTGGGTTATCACAAACTCATTCATATTTTTTATTGCATTATACCTACTGTATTTTAACTTTACCATGACTCGTACCCTTCAATACAACCCATAGATTCATCAAAACAAGCACACAATGCAACGAAAACAGAATCTGTCTTAAACAGAACAGTCTGTAGTAACCTGTACTCTAACCATACTTCTGTAACTCTAAAAATTCTGAAACATTAGGAAAACGTAAAGAATTTGTATAGAAATACTGTGTTAAAATTTCAGCTCAATATCAAGTTCCAGTAAAAAATGAAAATTCGAACACTAGAGGAAAAGTTTCTGTTTCAGATTCGGCATTGTTTCTACTCATCTTATGAATCATCCTAAAGGCTCTACTTGGCACAAACGCTAAATAAAACATAAAAACACAATCATAACAGAAGCATAATTGTGTCAACACTTAAAAACAGGAAAAAAAATGAACATAAATTTATTCATTGGGTTTCCTCCCAACAAGCGCTATCATTTTACGCCCCTAGCTAGGCATAACGCATAGATTCAAGTATTGTCATCTTTGGTTTTTGCTCCATAGGATGCTCTCATGATTGATTCATATGGTGGCTCAATTCTTGTTCTAGGGAAGTGTTCCCTGCCCTTTCTTACTGGAAACTAAAATCTAATATTGCCCTCTTTCATATCAATGACGGCACCTATAGTGCGTAAAAACGGTCTACCAAGTATAATGGGACAAGACGGATTGCAATCAATATCAAGAACAATAAAATCTATGGGCACATAGTTCCTATTTGCAAGAATAAGAACATCATTAATTCTTCCCAAAGGCTTTTTAATAGTAGAATCCGCCAAGTGCAAATTAAGAGAACATTCTTCAATATTGGTGAGACCAAGCACATCACATAGAGATTTCGGAATCGTGGAAATACTAGCACCCAAATCACATAAAGCAAAGCACTCATAATTTTTAATCTTGACCTTAATGGTAGGTTCCCACTCATCATGTAATTTTCTAGGAATATAAATCTCCAACTCCAACTTTTCTTCAAAAGATTTCATCATGGCATCAACGATATGTTTAGTAAAAGCTTTATTTTGCTCATAAGCATGGGGTGAATTCAACATGGATTGCAGCAAAGAAATACATTCAATCAAATAGCAACTATCATAATTAAAATCTTTGCAATCCAAAATAGTGGGTACATCACTAGTTAAAGTTTTGACCTCTTCAAACCCACTTTCATCAAAAATTTCATCAAGATTTTCACCCTCCAAATTATTGGGACGCCTTCTAGCTAAAGTTGACTCTACTTCAGTCCCTTTATCATCAATTTTAATATTACTAAAAAAGGAATCAATAGAAGAAACACCAGTCACTTTAAGATCTTCATCATTTTTATCCTCTAGAGAGATTGGTTTAGCAGCCATTTGATTTATTAAAGTGGCTTGTGCATCAGAGATTTTACCAAGCAGATTTTCAGCATGAGCATACTTAGATTGGAGATTACAAACTTCTCTACTAATATCATCAAGTTGTTTTGTTATGGCATCTAGTACGGTAGAGTGTTCTTCAAGCTCCTCGGTAAAGTACTTGTTATGCTCAAATTGTGTAGTCATATATTCCTTAGTGCTTTTCTCAATTTCAAAATATTGGGGTAAGGAACTTCATAGTTCTTTCGTTGAGGCATCATGACTATGCAAACAAGATTGCAAGCAAGCAAGAGATCTGACAGGAAAAAGGCAAACAAAAAAGAGGGCGAATAAAACGGCAAATTTGGTGAAGTGGGGGAGAGGAAAACGAGAGGCAAATGGCAAATAATGTAATTGCAAGGAGATGAGATTTGTGATTAGGAACCTGGTAGATGATGATGGTGTCTCGTCGGCGCCAGAGATTGGCACGTAGAAGAGACCGCTTCCTCCCCGGCAACGGCGCCAAAAATTACTTTGACGTGGCTTGAGACTGCGTCGGTATTTCCCCAAAGAGGAAGGGATGATGCAGCACATCGACGGTAAGTATTTCCCTCAGTTATGAAACCAAGGCATCGAACCAGTAGGAGGATCACCACCACCTAATAAACAGCACCTGCACACAAAGAACAAATACTTGGAACCCGACGCGAAAGAGAGGTTGTCAATCTCTCTACGGTAAAAAGATAGATTAGGTAGTGATAGATTTGAGAGATAGATCTCTCAAGAACACAAAATAAAAAGGGCAAATAAAAAGTGCAGCAAGGTATTTTTGGGTTTTTGGAATAATAGATCTGAAAACAAAAGCGGCAAAATGATAGATCGGAAAGCAATATGTTGGAAAAGTAGACCCGGGTGCCGTAGGTTTCACTAGTGGCTTCTCTCATGAGTATAGCACACGGTGAGTGAACAAATTACTGTTGGGCAATTGATAGAAGATCAAATAATCATGACGATATCCAAGGCGATGATCATTATATAGGCATCACATCCAAGATAAGTAGACCGACTCCTGCCTGCATCTACTACTATTACTCCACACATCAACCGCTATCCAGCATGCATCTAGTGTATTAAGTTCATGGAAAAATTGAGTAATGCAATAAGAACGATGACATGATGTAGATAAGATCTATTCATGTAGGAATAGACCCCATCTTGTTATCCTTAATAGCAACGATACATGCGTGCTTCGCTGCCCCTTCTGTCACTGGGAGAGGACACCGCAAGATCGAACCCATCACAAAGCACCTCTTCCCATGGCAAGAAAAATCGATCTAGTTGGCCTAACTAAACCAAAGATTCAAAGTAGAAATACGAGGCTATAAGTAATCATGCATATAAGAGATCAAAGAAGACTCAAATAATATTCATGGATAGAAACTGATCATGAACTCAAAATTCATCGGATCCCAATAAACACACCGCAAAAGTTTACATCAAATAGATCTCCAAAGAGACCATTGTATTGAGAATCAAAATGAGAGAGAGAGAGAGAGAGAGGAATCCATCTAGCTACTGCCTACGGACCCGTGGGTCTATGGTGGACTACTCATGCATCATCGGAGAGGCACCAATGAGGATGATGAACCCCTCCGTGATGGTGTTAGATTGGATCTCGAGGTTCTGAAACTTGCGGCGGCTGGATGTGTTTTTCGTCGACTCCTCTAGGGTTTCTAGAATATTTGGGAATTTATAGGCGTCAGAGGCGGTGGAGAGGGGCCCCGAGGAGGGCACAACCCATCAGGGCGCGCCTGGGGCCTCTGGCGCGCCCTGGTGGGTTGTGGTCTCCACGGCCCACCTCTCTGGCACTTGTTTGGCCCACTGGATGTCTTCTGGTCCAAAAAAATCTCCAAAAAGTTTCGTCGCGATTGGACTCCGTTTGGTATTGATATTCTGCGAAGTAAAAAACTAGCAAAAACAGCAACTGGCACTTTGGCACTATGTCAATAGGTTAGTCCCAAAAAATGATATAAAGTTGCTAAAAAGTGATTGTAAAACATCCAAGAATGATAATATAACAGCATGGAACACGCAAAAATTATAGATACGTTGGAGACGTATCACACCACATATCAGGGCGCGCCCTGGTGTGTGGTGGGGCCCTCGTGCACCTCATGGCCTCCTTCCGGAGCTTCTAGGTCTTCATATAGTCCAGAAAAAATCATCAAAAAGTTTCGTGGCAATTGGACTTCGTTTGGTACAGTAAACCTGAAAAGACAAAAACACGCAGAAAACAGCAACTGGCACTGGGCACTGGGTCAATAGGTTAGTGCTCAAAAATATTATAAATTGGTAAATAATGACCCAAAAAGTATCATAGAATGATAATATATCAGCATGGAACATTCAAAAATTATAGATACGTTGGAGACGTATCATGCATCCCCAAGCTCAATTCCTGCTCGTCCTCGAGTAGGTAAATGATAAAAATAGAATTTTTGATGTGACATTCTATCCACTATGTAATCTTGTGCATGTATTCTCATTGAGAAAAGATGAATCAATAAATATTAACATAGCAATAATTAAAGTGTAAGAACCAGAATTGTTAATTCTTAAAAGTATACAATCCTTAAGAAATGTTTACCCCCCCCCCCCCCATTCATCTTATTGTATTAGCAAGGCATGGCTCCATCTTCACCACATTAATAGAAATGTTAAGCACCACGGTGTCCAAGTCAGGCAATTGGTTCGTACTTTATCAATATGCATCAACTTTTTATTCTTCGCGCAATACATGAGCGTGAGCCATTGGGCATAGCATTTAAATGGAATAGAGTATGGTGGTAGATATCAAAGGGGTAGGAAGTGGAGAAGATAATCTCACATCAACTAGGCGTACCAACGGGCTATGGAGATGCCCATCAATAGATGTCAATGCAATGAGTAGGGATTGCCATGCAAATGATGCACTAGAGCTATAAGTGTATGAAAGCTCAAATGAAGCTAAGTGGGGTGTGCATCCAACTTGCTTGCTCATGAAGACCTCTGGCATTTGAGGAAGCCCGTCATAGGAATATACAAGCCAAGTTTGTAATAATGAATAGGTAATTCCCACTAGCATATGAAAGTGTTATATCATGAAACTCTCTACATGAGGAACATGGTGCCACTTTGAGGCACAAGTGTGGTAAAGGATAGTAGCAAAGTCCCTTCTCTCATTTTCTCTCATTTTTTTGAATGGGTGGTGGGCTCATTTGGCCTCCCCCATCTTTATTTTTGTCCGGAGTCTCATCTCAATTTATGGGAGAATCATCGTCTCCATCATTCTTTCCTCACTGGGACAATGCTCTAATAATGATGATCATTACACTTTTATTTACTTACAACTCAATATGGAGAACTGATATGAAGATATGACTCTGTATGAATGCCTCTGGCAGTGTACCATGATGTGTAATGATCTAGCGTGACATGTATCCAAAACATGATGAAAGGTGGCTTTTCCACAAATACTATGTTAGCTCTATATGATCATGCAAAGCAATATGACGATGAACAAACTAGTCATGTGAAGTGACGATGGAATTTGCAAGGCAATATATCTCGGAATGGCTATGGAAATTCCATGATAGGTAGGTATGGTGGCTGTTTTGAGGAAGATATAATGAGGCTTATGTGCAACAGAGCGTATCATGTCACGGGGTTTGGATGCACCGGCAAAAGTTGCACCGTGCTCGAGGTGAGAACAGGCTATGCATGGTACCGAAGAGGCTAGCAAATTATGAAAAGGTGAGATTGCATATGCCCATGGTTTCACATTAGTCATAAAGAACTCATATACTTATTGCAAAGTTTTATTAGTTTATCATAAATCAAGGTCCTAATCGCATGCCCCGAGGGAAGAGGTTGGTAGGAGTTAACCATCGCGCGCTTCCGCCCCGAAACAACACTAGGATTTCAACGAGGAATAGAAATGCTCACACATCATCACCGTGCCTCTTTAATTTTTAGATGAACAAAAAGGTCAACCTTTTTATCAATATCATTGACCCACAATTTCTTTATATGTGCTACATGATGGTTTTGATTATCACTCATTGAATACCTAATATTCTTGGACTAGTCTTTATGACCCATGAAAATTACCATCACTATTTATTAACTCTCAAACAAAATATAAGTGAATAACGAGAGTGAAATCGTTTCTATAAAATCTACACGCCACCGTGCTCAAAAAGATATAAGTGAAGTACTAGAGCAACTTCTAAGCTCAAAAGATATAAGTGAAGCACATAGAGTATTCTAACAAATTATGATGAAGGTGTGTCTCTCTTAAATAGGTGTGTCCAGCAAACAATGATTGTGGCAAACTGAAAGTAAAAGCAAACAAAAGCAAACGACGCTCCAAGCAAAACTCATATCATGTGACGAATAAAAATATAGCTTCAAGTGACATACCGATGGATTTGAGACGAAAGAGGGGATGCCTTCTGGGGCATCCCCAAGCTTAGAAGCTTGAGTATCCTTTATAATATTACCTTGGGGTGCCTTGGTAATCTCCAAGCTTAGGCTCTTGGTACTCCTTATTCCTTTGTCCATCAAGATAACACCCAAAACTTGAAAACTTCAATCACACAAAACTCAACAAAACCTCGTGAGATCCGTTAGTATAAGAAACATAATGCATACTTTAAGTACTGTTATAAATTGATTCAAATTAATAGGTACTGTATTCTAACTTCTCCATGGCTTATACCCCCCGATACAATCTATAGCATAATCAAAACAAGCAACTATGCAAGCAAAGATAGAATCTGTTTAAAACAGAACAGTCTGTAGCAATTTGTAGAGAGCCTATACTTCTGTAAATCTAAAAATTCTGACAAATTAGGACAACCTCGAAAATTGGTATAGCAACACTGTGTAAAAATTTCAGATCATGCTCCAGCAAAAAATGAAAATTCCTGTATACTGGAGTCAAAAGTTTCTGTTTTGTTTTAGCATCGATTCTACTCATCTTGTGAGTCATCCCAAAGGCTTTACTTGGCACAAAAACTAATTTAAACACAAAAACATAATCATTACCGAGGAAATAATCATGCTATTAAAAATAAACAGAAAGTTTACAGCAAAAATTTAAAGATAACTATTGGGTTGCCTCCCAACAAGCGCTATTGTTTTATGCCCCTAGCTAGGCATAATGCATAGTTTCAAGTGTTGTCATCTTTGACCCTTAGGAAGTATTGTTCAAGCTTGCAATTGAGAGTCTTAATTTCATCTTTCAACAAGCTAAGGGTATCAATATTTTGGTCCATAATGTCCAATTTCTTATTTTGCAATATCACGTTCCCATTGGTTTTAGTAGACATGTTGTACAACCCCTTAAAATTACCTTCCATGGTGGTCTTAGTTTCTTTTATTAACTCAGTTTGACGGAAGCATACCAATATGGGTGGTTCAATGTTTTCTATTTTGGGTTGTCCAAATATATTTTTCATCTTATCATAGGTGTCAAAAGCATTGTTCACAAGAAAATCTTTCTCAAACATAGAATCCAAGATACGCCTATGAGAAAGAGATAAACCAACATAAAAACTTCTAAGGAGCAGTTTAATGTGGCTCTTAGGATTAGCTCTTGTTTGTATTTCTAATAATCTCACTACTAGAATTCAGTTATTTGCCGTCTGCCATCTCTTTGCCATCGGCTGGCAGATGGCAAAGATGGTCTTTGCCGTCAGCTGCCAGAAAGCAGACGGCAAAGAGTTGGCAGATGGCACATAGAGTCTTTGCCATCAGTCAGCTCTTTGCCGTCAGCTCGCAGACGGCAAAGAGCCGCACAGCAGACGGCAAAGTGACGGCTGGGCCCCACTTGACCGCGGGGTGGGTAGGTTAAAATTGGCGTCTTCTTTGCCGTCTGCTAGAGGACGGCAATGAGTCCTAAAGCAGACGGCAAAGATGCTAGCCTCTTTGCCATCCGCCAGCAGACGGCAATGCCCTAATGCTACTAACGGCCGTCCCGCCCCCACCCCGGCCCCTCTCTCTCACTCTCACCCACTCCCACTCCCACTCCCACTCCCCTCTCTCCCCGATGCCCACCGCCGCCACCGCTGCGGCCACCGCCGTCGTCGCCCCACCGGCCCCGTCACGGCCATCGGCCCCGTCGCGCCGCCGCCCCACTGCCCCCATCGCGTCGCCGCCCCACCGCCCTCGTCGCGCCCGTCCTCCTCGCCGCCCCGCCGCCCCCAACGCCCCACCGCCCCCGTCGCACCCACCGCCCCCGTCGCACCGCCGCCCCACCGCCCCCGTTGAGGGAGTCCTGGTTTAAGGGGTCCTCGGGAGGTCGACCTATTGCTTATGGGCCGGACTATATGGGTCACTTGCCGAATACTAGATGGATTGAAGACCCTGTCTCCAGGAAGGAGGCTTCGAGAATAGTGGCTTGTCCTCCACGTTTGGAGTAGTGAATAGGCATGTTTATCCTTTCGACGTGTAACCGACCATGTGTAAACCCTAGGTACCCTCGGCGTCTAAATAAGCCGGAGGGTTTTAGGTTGTAGGTAAGAGAACTCATCTAGGGTTTTAGTCATACGATCTCGTGGTAGATCAACTCTGTAACACCTATATCATCAATATAATCAAGCAGGACGTAGGGTATTACCTCCATAGGAGGGCCCGAACCTGGGTAAAACCTTGTCCCCTTCGTCTCTTGTTACCATCGATCCTAGTCTCACAGCTCGGGACCCCCTACCCGAGATCCGCCGGTTTTGACACCGACATTGGTGCTTTCATTGAGAGTTCCGCTATGATCGCCAGAAGGAATCGATGGCTCGCCTTGTCATCAACGAAGAGGTCCGTAATACGGGCACTTTTGTCCCCGGACAGATCTTCGCTTTCGGCAGCATTGTACTGCACGCCGACCCGACCGGCCATCTAGGCCATGTCGGAAGTTTCGCCCCCGATCAAGAAGTCAGATTCGGGAACTTAGAGTTCTCCGTAGACTCTCGGGGCGATCTATCACTAACCGGGCTCGCAGTCTCGCCTGTCACGTCCGAAGACTCTGAGGCTTTAACCTCAGATCCACCTTCCGGCCCCGCCCATGGGATTTACCCCGGCGAGGACCCGACTCTCAGCCCGGACCCGGTCATAGTGCCAGAAGTCCGGACGTCTGTTCTTGCCGAACACTCTCCCTGCATGGACGCGTCGGAGGTTTACTCTGGAAGCTCCGGGTAGGCCGACCCGATCGAGCTCTCGGTGTTCAGTGAGGCTCTAGATCGGATCTCGTCAATGAAGATTACCGACGATCCAACCCCGATCTGTTCTCAGATCGGGCTTCAGGCGGGTCAGGACGAATTTTTCGCCCCACCCACCACCCACTTAGTAGCCACTGTCGAGGATTTAACCGACATGTTGGACTACGCCTCTCAGGAGGCAGATTACATGGATGATGAGGATCACGCCCTCACCCCCGTTAACACCGGGCGATGGACTGCCACCTCCACGTACAATGTCTACATGGTGGACACTCCGAGAAACGATGGCGACAAATCGGATGACGCGCCATCAAGACGCCGAAAGCCGCATAAACGGTCAAAAGGAAAAAAGGGAAGAAAAGCTACCGATGGCACCGGGGACGGAGACACCCCGGAAGACCTCGGCGATCCCGAAATCCCCGAACACCCGTTAGAGGGTCAGGAGAGGCCCGAAGACTGTCGCAACCCCGATGATCCAGATGATCCTGAGGACGACGCCTACCTCCGCTCTATAGAGGTGAAGGACAATGCGGAAGCCGATGACTTCGCCATCCCCGACAATCCTGCAGATCAGGAAATGTTCAGGCAACAGCTCATATCCACGGCTCGCAGCCTGAAAGCAAAAGAGCGGCAGCTCAAAGCCGAACAAGACGACCTCAACGACCGATGGACGAGAATCCTCTCAGCTGAGGAAGGATATGGCACCGGTCTATCGGACCAACCTAAGAGCTATCCACGCAGAAGGCTGCTGCCACAATTCGATGACGATTTCACTGATACGCCGTATCCCAAGCATACTTCATACGACAAGCCAGACCGCCCTCCTCGAGGATGAGACAGGACAGCTGACGATACCGGCTATAGGCCGACGATACCCCGTAGACGGGGAAAGGAGCCACTAGAGCCCGATGACAGGTTCGACCTGTGACACGACCTGGACCACAGAGCAGGTCGTACGCGATCCATCTACGGATCCAGAGGATACTCACCCGATAGACGGGAAGGGTACCGGCCTTGGTTCGACCGCGACGATGAAGATCGGGAACAAACCCGAGCTAGGACAGCCACCGATCACCGACGCGTCATAGCTCGGGTCAGAGGCGCTGCCCACCCACTGTGCTTCACGGACGAGGTGATGCGGCATCAGTTCCCGGAAGGGTTTAAACCTGTAAACATAGAGCAATACGATGGGACGACTGACCCAACCGTATGGATCGAGGATTTCCTCCTCCACATCCACATGGCACGAGGAGATGACCTCCACGCCATCAAGTACTTGCCCCTGAATCTCAAGGGGCCAGCTCGGCACTGGTTAAATAGCCTCCCCGAAAACTCCATTGGGTGTTGGGAGGACCTAGAAGAGGCATTCCAATCTAACTTCCAGGGCACTTATGTCCGGCCGCCGGACTCCTCCGATCTAAGCAACATCGTCCAGAAGCCAGGAGAGTCCGCGCGGCTATTCTGGAATCGTTTCTTGACTAAGAAAAACCAGATCGTGGACCGCCCGGACGCCGAAGCAATAGCCTCTTTCAGGCACAATATTCGGGATGAATGGCTGGCTCGATAGCTTGGCCAGGACAAACCCAGGACAATGTCCGCCCTCACATCACTCATGACCCGCTTCTGCGCAGGTGAAGATAACTGGCTAGCTAGACGTAGCCACAACCCCGAAGACCCCGAAACCTCCGAAGTTCGGGATGGAAATGGGAAACCGAAGCGCAACAAGAACAAGCGTCGGCACAATAACAGTGATGCCGATGACACGGCTGTTAACGCCGGCTTCCGCAATTCCCGGCCTGGGCAGTGGAAGAAGCCTCCTAAAGGCAAACACGACGGACCCACCCCGCTGGACAAGATCCTGGAGAGGCCTTGCCAGATCCACGGCACTCAAGAGAAGCCCGCCAATCACACCAACCGTAACTGTTGGGTCTTCAAACAGGCCGGCAAGCTCGCATCCGAGGACCAAGGCAAGAGCCCACGCAGCGAGGACGAGGATGAACCCCGTGGTTCGATCGGTGGCGGACAAAAGAAATTTCCTCCAGAGGTAAAAACAGTAAACATGATATACGCCACCCATATACCCAAAAAGGAGAGGAAGCGCGCCCTTCGAGACGTCTACGCCATAGAGCCTGTAGCCCCGAAGTATAAACCATGGTCGGCATACCCGATCACCTTCGATCGACGTGACCATCCGACCAGTATCCGTCATGGGGGCTCGGCCGCACTCGTCCTAGACCCGATCATAGACGGGTATCACCTCACTAAAGTCCTAATGGACGGAGGAAGTAGCCTCAATCTGATTTACTCAGATACGGTGAAAAAGATGGGCATAGATCCGTCAAGGATCAAACCCAGTAACACTACCTTTAAAGGAGTAATCCCAGGCGTCGAAGCCCGGTGCACAGGCTCCGTAAGCCTGGAAGTAGTGTTCGGCTCGCCCGATAATTTTCGAAGCGAGGACTTGACCTTCGACATAGTACCTTTCTGCAGCGGCTATCACGCCCTGCTCGGCCGTACAGCGTTCGCTCGCTTTAACGTCGTCCCGCACTACGCATACCTCAAGCTCAAAATGCCCGGCCCCAAGGGGGTCATTACTGTCAACGGCAACACAGAGTGCTCCCTCCGAACTGAGGAACATGCGTTGGCCCTAGCGGCCGAATTCCATTACACTGATGATCGGCAAGCGCCGACATCCGCCGTAAAGGCACCCAAGGCTGGAAAACGAGCTCGGTCTCAAACCGAAGTACCAGATCCTTCTTCTTCCCATAAATAGGGATTCGCCCCCCCATCGCACGGCCCTAGAACCGGCAAAGTACGTGCCGAGGAGGCACAACTTCGTGCTCAAAATTCCATGGGCAGCGGTGGGGAAAAATTATTAAAGGATAAGTGTTCGGCTGGACCGAACCATCACCATCAACATGTCTTCGGACACACTACAGGTACCATAAAGTGCCTGCTACGGCGTAAAGCTCATTCACATTTCGGCGACTTCTCAAGACCTTTTTCCAAAGTCCGCCCACCGAACATTACACCCATCGCGGTATACAACTCCTTGGGAGACGCAGGAGTGGACAAGCGACAGGGCACATCGAGGACGTCAGGTCACCTATCGAAGACCCTTGGTACAACCCCTCCTGTAAGGTTTATATTTCATATACCAAATACATGTAAACAGTTGCATCGGCAATTTGAATAATAAGAGTTGTTGAGTAAAATACAGATATATCATACATTATCTCTTTGCTTTTTCCTTTTCAGAACACTCTCTATTTTCTCCCTCTTCTCGCGAACCTGTTTGGAATACTTTACGATGCAACCGGCTAATAGACCGGGGGCTCGACCTTAAAAATCGCCCTCATCACAATTGATTTAATGTTCGGCGTCTTGGAATTCCGCTTTATATGCATTGGATCCGAACTATGTCTTGGGTCAATAGTTGGGTTGCCTGGCTCCTGTGCTTGCCCCTTTATGTTCCGCTTGTTCGGCTAAAAGGGCAAAGGGAGCACCGCTGCGATTGTGCTTCCGGCTAGTCTGGTCAAGCACCTCAGCGGAGAAAGCCGAAAACTGACTGTCATGGTATGCGAGAACCGGTCTGCGAATCCGAGCTTAACTAGATCTCGTCAGAGGTTATTCCGTGTCATACGATGGGTTTGGTATTAGTACAAACCAGGTGATATAGGCTTTGGCCACGGGTCATCCGAACATCACAACCACCTGGGGGCTAGTTATCAGCCCCTCGCACTCCTTTCTCGCGCCCCTACGGCTAAGTGAAAGCAATAAAGCATTATGGTCCGATTGCCTTGTCTGCCCCGCACTACCGCCATCGGGTACCGATAGTTCGGCTAAGGGTCACAGTGCGTTGGCAGAGACACCCCGCGTAGTATCTACATGGGGGCTGAAGCCGACGATTCGCCGCTTTCAGTTTTAACGGCCACACAGGAGTTATAAAGGATGCAAAACATATAAGACATGATAAACCATGCATCTTAAATATAAACGCGTTAAAGAGTCTTTGGACATATTACAACGCCTTTACTCATACACATTCTCTCTTGAACATTGCGCCTCTATTGCCCGAGCACCCTCCATTACACCGGAGAAGTACAGCTCGGGGCGCCTATGCTCTTTTCCAGTAGGCGGAGGAGCGGTGGCTATCTTCATTGGATCCAGCCCAGGCCAGTGCACCTTGGCCTTCGCAAAGGTCATCCGAGCTCCGTCGATGCAGGCAGATCGCCTTAGCGCGTCGATCCGGGACGAGGCGTCGCTCAGCTTACGCACCAGGCCGAAGTACCTACCCGGCAACGGCTCATTGGGCCATAGCCGGATGCAGAGATCCTTCATGGCCGGCTCCGCCATCCGGTGTAGCTCCATCAGCTGCTTCAGCTGCTCAACAAGGAGAGGAGAGCGCTCGGGGGCTTCAAACTGCGCCCAGAGCAGCTGAGCTTCATCTCCTTCTCCCCGCGAACCGTAGAACTGGTTCGCGTCCGCTGCGCTCTTCTGGAGGTCCGAGCAGGCGCCTAAGGAACGCCATACTTGGGTAAGCAACTCGAACTTGCTATCCCCGTAGACACACTGCAATAAATATGGCTTACCATCCATTATAGCCTTGGCCTGGCTAACTTCCTCTTCAAAAGATCGCCTATCCACCCGCTCCTTTTGGAGGTCGGTTTTCAGGGTGGATAGTTCGGCGGCCTGCTCCTTGCCTTTCCGTTCAAGGTCTTCGCACTTTTGACCGGCGTCCTTGAGCTCCTGTTGGATCTCCTCCACCCGAGCCTCGTGCTTGTCGCTGGTGGCTCTTAGGGCGGAGAGCGCGGTCACCGCTTCTTTGGCCGCCGCCTTCTCCACCGCAGCCTCCTGCTTTGCCTTCTCAAGTTCGACCTTGAGCTTCTCAATCTCCGTCGCCAAGGCTGCGTAAGCATTAAAACACATTAAAACTACTACTTTGATAGTACGGTGATGATGAAATTGGTTATTCTAGTTCGGCTTACCTTGCACCTCGTCGAATCTCTTATTCAGAGCTTCGAGCTCATCTTCGGAGCTCTTGAGCTTCCGATTCAGCTCGTCCAGCTCGGCTGCATTAACAGTCGCTGCCGATGACGAAGCCTGTAGAAAAACAACCATGTCAAGTTACGCGGGTTCGCAACTTCCAACCTGTCATAAGATATGATCCTATGTTCGGTCCCCTTAAAGGCTGTTAGACCTTTCCGAACAAATACTGTCCTATACATAGTTCGGATAATGATCTATGATTGACCCCCAGGTAAGTTTTTCCAAACTTACCTAGGGCTCGGGGGCTGCCGTGTATATAATGACAAACTCAAAGAAATTAATATTTCGCAAAAAGAGCATTATGCGGCTCACCTGAAAGCCCGTCAGGAGACCTTTAAAGGCCTCCTTCAGTCCGTTGTCAACAGACTGAATGCTCTGCAATACCGCACCCAAAAGGATGTGGTGCTCCCCGGAGATGGAGGCGCTTGACAAAGCCTCCCCCATAGCCGGCCACCCATGGTCGGTGGCGCCGGTGGGGATCGGTTGACCCGATCTCCAACCGGAGATTGAACCGGTACCTCCGGAGGCATGGTGCGCTCCGGAGACCGCCTTGGAGGTGACTGGACATCTTCTCATCCGGTCTCCTCAATATCCGGGAGGGGCCTCTCCCCCGGGTCTTCGACGGCTGAGGTGTTAGCCTCGGCCATGACGTCGTCGCCCCCGCATGCAGTGCCCGGCTCCAAAGGAGCCTGTTGGGACGACACCTCCGCGGCGTCCTTCGTGGTGCCCGGAGGAGAGTGGTGCGACGCGGTCCTGCTCTCCGCTAGCTCGGCAGGCGGGGTCTCCCCATCCGAAACTTGATCGGTGGGGAGAACACGCGGGGGGCTGCAAGACAATAGGCATTCACATGTCAGTAACATTCAAAACTTAGCATTAATAGCTCAGGAGGTCTTCGGATCTTTACCTTCAAGGTGGGGGCTTGACCCTGAGGTTCCTTCGTGGAACCCTCTCGAAGTCCTCGAACTCGGTATCCGAGTCCGAACTGTCGTCGGACAGGACTACCTGTGTCTGGCGTGCTTTCTTCTGGGCGGGAGGAGGTACTTCCTCTAAGGCGTCCGATGACGCCGCCCTCTTTCCTGTGAGGGGGGAATCACCTCCCCCCTCAGCCTCGTGCTCCTCCTCTTGATTCGAGGAGGCATGGGTTTCTTCGGACACAGCCCCTGGCTGGTACCTGTTGCGCAGGCTTGCTCGGCCTGGCTTCTTCTTTTCCTTCTTCTCTGGCGCCTTGTAAGGCGCCACGACGAGCATCTCCGACAGCAGCTGGGACCTAGGGTCTTCGGGCTGTGGAGCCGGGCACTTGATGCTCGTGGCCTTGCTCAGCCATTCCTACGGAAGTGATCGGAAAGCACTTAGATTTTCTTCAGGAAGATAAAAGCCGATCTAATAGAACTATATCATACCTCAGAAGGGAGATTATCGGCGCGTAAGCCCTGGTCCTCCTTCTTGGCCGGCCAGTTCTCCTGCGCCTTGAACAGTGCCTTCCACAGCTTCTCCTGTGTGGTGCGGAAGAGTTGACGAATTGTAGGATCATCGTCAGTCCGGTAATTCCACATGGGAGAGCTTCGGCGCTGGCAGGGGAGGATGCACCGCCGAAGCATAACCTGGACCACGTTGGTCAGCCCGACTCCCTCCTTGATCATGGAGGCGATGCCCCTCTGCAGGTCATCCACCTCTGTGTCCGACCCCCAGTCAAGGCCCTTTCGGACCCATGAGGTCAATCTGGCCGGGGGGCGGATCTGAATTCGGCAGGAACAGTTCCGCCCTCCTCCCTTGGCTCGGTGATGTAAAACCACTCTTTTTGCCAAGTCTTGATGGTGTCGATGAAGGTGCCGGATGGCCATACCGCGCGCGGAATCTTGCCGATGACCGCCCCGCCACAGTCTGCATGGGCGCCTGCGACACACTTTGGCTTGATGTTGAAGATCTTGAGCCACAGTCTGAAGTGTGGTTCGACCCGCAAGAAAACCTCATAGACGATGATGAAGGCTGATATATGCATAAAAGAGTTCGGCGGGAGGTCGTGGAAGTCGAGCCCGTAGAAGAACATGAGGCCCCTCATGAAGGGGTGGAGCGGGAAGCTCAGTCCTTGGATGAAATGAGGAATGAAGACCACCCTCTCGCCTGGTTTGGGGGTGGGGATCACCTGGCCCTCCTCTGCGGTGCGGTGGAAGACATTGGCGGGGAGGTAGCCGGCCTCCTTGAGGTCCCGGATGTCCTAGTCTGTCACCGTGGAAGCCTCCCACTTGCCGCTAGAGCCTGAGCCGACCATGGCTGAGCTCAGAGGAGGAATGGGTGGAAAACCTAGATTTGGGCTCTGGAGGCTCAGTAGATTGGGGAAGCAGGGGTGCGAATGGGAAGTGCGGATAAGCCTTGGGGTTTTCTTCCCCTTTTATTGGGCTTGTCGCCGTTTAGCCTCCCTTCGCTGCGCCATGAATCCCTCTGCTTCCCGAGACGTGTGTGCCGTTATACGCGCATGATTAAACATATCCCGTGTAAAACGGAGCACGATCTGTGCATTGATGGATCGTGCTGAGGAAAACGGCCTCGAACCGCGAATCGGGTCTTTACGACTGGTTTGGTGGTCGTGGTGGGCCGTGACCTTTCATCTGTAAGGTTATCAGAGAGCACTATTGACTCCCTGACGTTTGGCCTTCAGGGCCGAATTATTCCTGATGTTCGGACGATCTATGATCGGAAAAACTACACGTCGTCGGAGGCCGAGCTTAACTCGGCCGATCGTTGTTCGGAGAAAGGAACTCGCCTCGCAAGCCGAAGACTCTGATCATTTGAAGCAGCTGGAGCTTGGACCCTTGGCGTTGGAGGCTAGTTCGGGGGCTACTGAGGGAGTCCTGGTTTAAGGGGTCCTCGGGAGGTCGACCTATTGCTTATGGGCCGGACTATATGGGCCACTTGCCGAATACTAGATGGATTGAAGACCCTGTCTCCAGGAAGGAAGCTTCGAGAATCGTGGCTTGTCCTCCATGTTTGGAGTAGTGAATAGGCATGTTTATCCCTTCGACGTGTAACCGACCATGTGTAAACCCTAGGTACCCTCGGCGTCTATATAAGCCGGAGGGTTTTAGGTTGTAGGTAAGAGAACTCATCTAGGGTTTTAGTCATATGATCTCGTGGTAGATCAACTCTGTAACA
The DNA here is from genome assembly GCA_039707655.1 of Elymus sibiricus. NCBI lineage: Eukaryota > Viridiplantae > Streptophyta > Magnoliopsida > Poales > Poaceae > Elymus > Elymus sibiricus. Next base: position 122,882,205 of record CM077663.1, read on the forward strand.
CCTATATACTCAATATAATCAAGCAGGACGTAGGGTATTACCTCCATAGGAGGGCCCGAACCTGGGTAAAACCTTGTCCCCTTCGTCTCTTGTTACCATCGATCCTAGTCTCACAGCTCGGGACCCCCTACCCGAGATCCGCCGGTTTTGACACCGACACCCGTCGTGCCCGTCCTCCCCGCCGCTGATGGGGTTATGTACCTAGGGTAGGGTCATAGGCCTGACCTACATACCCTACCTAAGGACATTACCTTATAAAGCTTAAGGATTACAAGGAAGTCTCCGACTGAAATCACCGTGGCATATGAGTCACTCGACAACATCCACTCAGAGGTTTCTTCTTTCACTCGACAGTTGCCTTTCACTCGGAGGAACTAGAAGTCAGTCGACCGCAGAAGACCAGAAGCCACTCCAGGGAGGCCAACGGGTAGGCGTTCGGCTGTACAGCATTAGTAGCATTTATTACTTACATTACCAGTAACGTGCACCTTCATTACCACGATCGGACCCTTGGATGTCGGGCATTCATGAGGGGCAGCGCACTCTATATAAGCCGCCCCTCCCCTCTGGCACAAGGGTTCGCACCCCCTGTAACTCTCATATTCCACACGACAAAGCTCCCGAGCACCTGAGACGTAGGGCTGTTACCTCCACGAGTGGGGCCTGAACTCATACATTTGTGTGTACATCCTCGCCGTAGCTAGGACTCTGCCCTCTCCTTTCGTACCCCTACCTTCTACTGTCAGGCTCGTTCCCACGACAGTTGGCGCCCACCGTGGGGCAGGCGTCTAAGCGACTTTCGGCGAGGTTGCGTTTTTTCTTCTTCGTCATGTCTTCCGGCGGTGATTTGTTCCTGGGCCACGAAATCCGTCTCGGAGCGCTCACCTTCATCGCCGACGACTCTGCATGGCTCCAGGAGGCGCCTCTGGATGTTGAGGCGCTCCCGATCCGCGGGGCGACGCACTTCTGCACAAGCTCCTGCTGTGTTCTTCTACTACAGCCGTCGACTCCGTACTTGTCGGTCCTCCCCGCTGTTCATCGCCGCAAGCGATCCGGTCGTTCGCGACTCTAGCGCTGGGTGAGGCATGCGGCGGCTTGCCAAACTTCGTTTCCGCAGATTGCGGCTATCGAGCCCGCCGAATCACTTCACGGCGTGTTCGACTCGGCGTTGGATCCGTCTGACGTTCCCTCCGAGTGTCAGAGCTGCGATCCTGCGGCGGAGGTTCTCATGGCTGGTTCACATCAGATTCCGCCGCCGGGCTTTGGCCGCGGCAGACGCGAAGCTGGAGGTCCGTCGGATGAGCAGCAGTGCCGGGATGAGGAGATTCTCCATACTCCCGTCGTCGGTGCGACTGCTGAGGCCCAGGCCATGGAAGCCACGCCCCTTCGGCTCAAAGAGATGCAGGAGGCACTCGACGAGCGTGCCCGCCAGCGTCCTCCCGTTTCCAGTCGACGTCAGCGACAGCTGTTTCCGAGTGGATCTCATAACAACGTCAAGGTATTCCGTACTCCAATTCTGAATGTTGCAGCAGCTGCTAAGATTGCAGATTCCATTCAGCCATCCCGTTTGGAGGCTGGCAGAGGTTTGCAGCAGATCCGAGCGTTGCTTGATGCAGCACAACAGCAGAATTCGGCTGTTTCTCAGTCGAGCAACAGATTACACAGTAACTCTCCCAAAGCAGACACAGTTCAGTCGGCGCACAGTCCGGGGTCACCTCTGCGTCGCAGGGGCGGAGGTTACGGTGATGATCAGTACCAAGATCAGGGGCGAGATCATTTTGCTCCTCGTTATCACCGCGATGACCGCCGTCGAGTGCCTACTCCTCCGCGGAGTGGTTCATATGTGCCCCGGCACTATGACGATAGGCGCCCGTTCGGCGATGAGCGGAATCCTGGGTTCGATGCAAGGAATGTCCTCGCACAAAGGCGGATCGACAGAGGCAGAGCCCACAGAGATGGTAATGACAGAGACTATCCGAGTGGAAGTGGTACCGTTGTTTCTGGTCCCGAGTGTTTTAGCAGAGCCATTCGCTCTGCAGAGATTCCCCCCAACTTCAGGTTGGCGGCTGGAATAAGCAAGTTCTCCGGCGAGTCGAAGCCGGAAACATGGTTGGATGATTACAGAGTGGCTGTGCAGATTGGTGGAGGGAATGACAACGTAGCCATGAAGCATCTATCCTTGATGTTGGATGGTTCTGCCCGGGCGTGGTTGAATCGTTTGGCTCCTTCCAGCATCTATTGCTGGGAGGATCTTGCTCGAGTGTTCATCAGTACTTTTGAAGGCACTTGCAAGCGTCCCGCGGGTTTGATCAATTTGCTACTGTGTTCAGAAGCCCAATGAATCCTTGAGATACTACATTCAGCGTTGGTCCACCTAGCATCACACAGTGGAGAATGTTTCCGAGCACCAAGCTGTTTGTGCTTTCAAGGCCGGAGTGAAGTACAGAGAGCTTTACCTAAAGTTTGGGCGGACAGGTGATATTTCCTTGAGCAAGATGATGGAGATTGCCACTCGGTACGCCAATGGCGAAGAGGAAGACCGCCTCCGTAGCGGTAAAGGAAAAGCAGTCGACAATGATGCCGGCGGCAATTCCAGTCGGAAGCAGAAACGCAAAGCTGATGGCCCTGCTCAGGAAGAGGCGGCCGCCCTGGCGGCACAAGGAAAAAATAAGGGGAAGTCCAAAGGACAGTTTACCCCCAAGAAAGGAAAGAATCAGTCGGGAACTGATATTCTGGATTTACCGTGTGCAATCCACACGAAGAAAGATGAGGAAGGCAATTTGATATTGCCTAAGCATACCACTCGACAGTGCCGTCTATTGATCCAGCAGTTCAAGGAGGGTCAGTCGAGTGAGAAAGCTCCTGAAAAGGAGGATGATGAAGACAAAGAAGAGTTTCCTGAGGTCAATGCCACTCTGTTGATTTTTGCTGATGTAGAAAGCAAGAGTCGACTAAAAGTTATCAACAGAGAAGTCAACATGGCTGTTCCTGCTACCCCCACATACCTCAAGTGGTCTCAGACTGCTATCACATTCGACCAGTCAGATCACCCAGCTCATATCGCTACCCCTGGTCGGCAAGCGCTGGTGGTGGACCCGGTTGTGGGAGGCACTCGACTCCGCAAAGTCTTGATGGATGGTGGGAGCGGTCTGAACATTTTGTATACGGATACCCTAAAGGGAATAGGCATTCTGATGTCCCGACTCAGCGAAAGCAACATACAGTTCCACGGAGTCATCCCTGGGAAGAAGGCCAAGTCACTCGGCCAGATAGCATTGGATGTGGTATTCGGCACCGACAAGAATTTTCGCAAAGAGAAATTGACGTTTGAAGTTGTGGACTTCCAGAGCGCATACCACGCCATCCTTGGTCGCCCGGCTTATGCCCGTTTCATGGCCCGTCCATGCTACGTGTATCTTAAGCTGAAGATGCCCGGGCCCAAGGGTGTGATCACAGTCACTGGCAATCGACAGAGGGCTGAGGAGTGCCTTCAGCAAGGCTCCAAAATCGCCGATCATCAAATGGCTGTGGTCGAGTTGGAGGAGTACAAGAAGAGTGCTGATCCTGCCGATCTGCTGCGTGCCAAGAAGCCCGCCTCTGAGTCAGCTTTCCAGTCGGTAGGCGAAGTGAAGCAGGTGCACATTCACCCGACGGATCCCAATGTTGCCCCGACCAACATCTCAACGACACTCGACAGCAAATATGAAGCCGAGCTCATCCAGTTCCTCCGTGAGAACTGGGACATCTTCGCATGGAAGCCTGCTGACATGCCTGGTGTACCCAGGGAACTGGCTGAGCACCGACTGAGAGTCGACCCAAAGGCCAAGCCTGTGAAGGAGCACTTGCGTCGTTCGGCAGCAGAGAAGCGGAAGGCAATCGGCGAGGAGGTGGCTCGTCTCTTGGCGGCTAAGTTCATACGCGAGATTTACCACCCCGAGTGGCTCTCGAACGTCGTTATGGTCCCCAAGAAAGATAAGTCACTCCGCATGTGTATTGACTTCAAACATATCAATCGGGTCTGCCCGAAATATCATTTTCCGCTCCCCCGCATCGACCAGATTGTCGATTCGACTGCGGGGTGCGAGCGTTTATCTTTTCTTGATGCATACTCCGGTTACCATCAGATCCGTCTGTTTGGTCCGGATGAAATAAAGACAGCCTTCATCACCCCATTCGGGTGTTTCTGTTATATCACCATGCCTTTTGGTTTGAAAAATGCTGGCGCTACTTTTATGCGCATGATTCAAAAATGCATGCTTGATCAGATCCCTCGAAATGTTGAAGCATACATGGATGATATTGTCGTCAAGTCTCTCAAAGGTTCCGACCTGCTGACTGACTTGGCTGAGACATTCACCAACTTGAGGAGGTATGATATCAAGTTAAACCCGACTAAGTGCACTTTCGGTGTTCCTGGTGGCAAGTTACTCGGTTTTCTCGTTTCCGAACGAGGAATCGACGTCAATCCTGAAAAGATCAGTGCCATTACACGAATGAAGAGCCCCGAGCGTGTGCATGATGTCCAGAAGCTCACAGGTTGCCTGGCGGCGTTGAGTCGATTCATTTCTCGCCTCGGTGAGAAGGCATTGCCTTTATACCGATTGATGAAGAAGTCTGATACGTTCGAGTGGACTACAGAAGCTGAAGCAGCGTTTGTCGAGCTCAAAGTCCTGCTTTCCACCTAGCCGGTGCTTGCTGCTCCGCACAGCAAAGAGCCCTTGCTCCTGTACATCGCGGCCACTAATCAGGTCATTAGTACAGTTCTGACTGTCGAGCGGGAAGAGGAAGGCAAAGCTTACAAGGTCCAGCGTCCTGTTTATTACATTTCTGAAGTGTTGACTCCTTCAAAGCAAAGGTACCCACATTACCAGAAGCTCGTATATGGTATATATCTGTCAGCGAAGAAGGTGGCACACTACTTTCAAGATCACTCAATTTCAGTCGTCAGTGATGCTCCGTTGTCTGAGATCCTCAACAATCGAGATGCGACTGGTCGAGTGGCCAAATGGGCTATTGAGCTCCTTTACTTTGATATCAAGTTTGAAGCGAAAAAGGCAATCAAGTCTCAAGCACTTGCTGATTTCCTGGCCGAGTGGATAGAACAGCAGCAGCCAATCCAAATTCACTCGGCACACTGGACCATGTTCTTTGACGGCTTGAAGATGCTGAATGGGTCTGGTGCTGGTGTAGTATTGGTGTCCCCAAAAGGCGACAAGCTCAGTTATGTCCTGCAGATTCACTTTGATTCTTCCAATAACGAAGCTGAGTATGAAGCACTCCTATATGGGTTGCATATGGCCATCTCACTCGGCGTCCGGCGCCTGATGGTATACGGTGACTCTGATTTGGTGGTCAATCAGGTGATGAAAGAGTGGGATGTCAGGAACCCTGCTATGACTGGATATTGCAATGCAGTAAGAAAGCTTGAGAAGAAGTTCGAAGGTTTGGAACTCCATCATGTTCCCCGAGTGAAGAATCAGACAGCTGATGAGCTAGCAAAGATTGGATCCACTCGGAAGCCTGTCCCCAGCAATGTGTTTCTAGAACACCTACATACTCCTTCAGTGCAGGAAGATCCCTTCACTAAAGAGCCCCCGCAAGCAAAGAGCGCCTCTGATCCGACTGAAGTTGATGTCCCAGCAGTCATAGATCTAGTCATGGAGATTTTGGTGATCACGCCCGACTGGACAGTACCTTATATTGCATACATTCTGAGGCAAGAACTCCCAGATGACGAAGATGAAGCTCGACAGATAGTCCGCAGATCCAAGGCCTTTACTGTTATGGATGGACAACTCTACAGGGAAAGCGTAACTCGCGTGACTCAGCAGTGTATTTCTCCTGAAGAAGGTCGACTGATTTTGGAGGAGATTCACTCGGGAACCTATGGTCATCATGCGTCCTCTAGGACGATTGTTGCCAAAGCATACCGAGCTGGTTTCTTCTGGCCGCGCGCCAACGAAATGGCTAAGGAGATTGTTGATCACTGTGAAGGGTGCCAGTTCTATTCAAACTTTTCGCACAAGCTTGCATCCGCCTTGAAGACTATTCCACTCGTCTGGCCGTTTGCTGTATGGGGTTTGGATATGGTCGGACCCCTTCGAACAGGCCAGAGTGGATTTACTCACTTGCTTGAAGCAGTCGACAAGTTCACTAAGTGGATTGAAGCTAAACCCATAAAGAAGCTGAACTCCCGTACTGCTATCAAATTCATGAAAGAGATAACATTCCGGTATGGAGTTCCCCACAGTATCATTACAGACAATGGCTCAAACTTTGACTCGGAAGAGTTCAGACACTTTTGCTCCTCTCAAGGCACTCGGGTGGACTACGCATCCGTTGCGCACCCCCAAACTAACGGTCAAGCTGAGCGAGCGAATGGACTTATCCTTCAAGGGCTGAAGCCTCGACTCATGCGAGATCTTGATCATGCAGCTGGAGCTTGGGTCACTGAATTGTTGTCTGTTCTATGGGGCTTGAGGACGACTCCTAACCGGTCGACTGGGCGCACTCCTTTCTTCATGGTGTATGGAGCTGAAGCCGTTTTACCAAGTGATGTCCTTCACAATTCTCCCCGAGTAGACCTTTACTCCGAGGCTGAGGCTGAGCAGGCACGTCAAGACGGTGTAGATCTCCTGGAAGAAGAACGCGAGATGGCTTTGATTCGGTCGACTGTATATCAGCAAGATCTGCGCCGCTTCCATGCGAGGCACGTCAAGAGTCGGTCGTTCCATGAAGGTGATCTTGTGCTCCGAGTGGATCACCAGCGACCTCACAAGCTGGCCCCAGTGTGGGAAGGACCTTTCGTTGTCACCAAGGTACTGAACAATGGAGCCTACCACCTCTTCAACCTCAAGAAGAATATCGACGAGCCGCGCGCCTGGAACGCGGATTTGCTTCGACGTTTTTATACTTGACGACTGAGTTGTTTTGATGTAATAAGAGTACTCCAGACAGTTTCGTTTGTTAAAGTTATGACTCCCGCAGTCCATTGTCGATTCCGATCGCGCAATTTTGTGTTCAAAAACTACTCCGAGTGACGAGCGATCCTCTCACTCGGGGGCTTAGCTGCGAACCAGTTTTCGCCTAAGTTAAAAAACTACTCCGAGTGACGAGCGATCCTCTCACTCGGGGGCTTAGCTGCGAACCAGTCTTCGCCTAAGTTCAAAACTTCTCTGAGTGACGAGCGATCCTCTCACTCGGGGGCTTAGCTGCGAACCAGCTTTCGCCTAAGTTAAAAACTCTTCCGAGTGTATAGTATTCCACTCACTCGGAAACTTAGCTGCGAACCAGTCTTCGTCTAAGTACAAAACTTCTCCGAGTGACGAGCGATCCTCTCACTCGGGGGCTTAGTTGCGAACCAGCTTTCGCCTAAGTTAAAAACTCTTCCGAGGGGATAGCATTCCATTCACTCGGAAACTTAGATGCGAACCAGTCTTCGTCTAAGTTCAAAACTTCTCCGAGTGATGAGCGATCCTTTCACTCGGGGGCTTAGCTGCGAACCAGCTTTCGCCTAAGTTAAAAAACCCTTTCGAGTGGATAGCATTCCACTCATTCGGAAACTTAGCTGCGAACTAGTCTTTGTCTAAGTTCAAAACTTCTCCGAGTGGCGAGCGATCCTCTCACTCGGGGGCTTAGCTGCGAACCAGTTTTCGCCTAAGTTTAAAAACTTTCCTGAGTGACAAGCATTATTCTCACTCGGGGACTTAGCAGCGAACCAGTTTTCGCCCAAGTTTAAAATTCTTCCGGGTAATGAACATTCAACTCACTCGGAAATCAAACAAGTTTAGCCAAGCAAAATGCAAGTAAGACCAGAATCTCTAGCGCAGCAAAAACTTGTTCGCGCAAAGGGAAGTACTCAGGCCCAAGGCCTGAACGAAGTTTTAATCGGTTACACCATCACTCGGCATACCGAGGCAAATAAAGTTTTAACTGCGAGCAAAGTATTTTTCAAGCACCAGTGGGGCTCGCAGGCTCGACGAAGGTGTCCAGATCAATCCCGTCAGTAATCCGAGTGGCTGCTTCGATGAAGGTCTCCATGAAGTCTTCAAATTGAAGTTTCTTTGTGTTGATCACTCGGAGAGCCTTCAGTTTGTCCTCCCTGGCCTCCTTGCAATGAACCCGGACAAGTGAAAGTGCCACATCAGCACCGCAGCGAGCGGCAGATTTCTTCCATGCTTGCACTCGACCAGGAATCTCATTGAGGCGGGTCATCATCGACTCGAGGTCAGTCTGGAGGGAGTCTTCTGGCCACAGTTCTTTATCGACCTTCTCCAGCGCAGCCCTCAGTCGAGTGACATATCCTTGGACACTCCTGAGACGAGCTTCGAGTCGAAACATGTCCATGGACACGACGTCCCCGACAGGTGACTTGGTGGGATCCAGATTTGGTTTGATCTCCTCAGTTTCCTTTACAAAATCTTGACAGAATTCTGCGCGAAGAGAAAATGAAAAGATGATCACACTGCCGTTCTGAAGAAATCAAAGAAATTCACTCGACGGAAGAAAGTTACCTTCAAGCATGCCGAGCATCTTCTTCGCGAAGTCTCCCAAGTACTTCTCCAGGGTGCTCCTTCTCTTGGTCAGCTGCTCAAACTTCTGGATCCAGTCGGCCTTTTCCTGCTTGAGTTTGGCGTTTTCTTCCTCCAACTTATTGGCTGCAGCAAGCTTCTTCTCAGCAGCCTCGGTTTTCTCCCTCGCCACCTTCTGAACGTCGGCGAGTGCCTTGTCCTTGTCTTCAAGCGCCTTCTTCATGGTATCTAAAGAAATAGCATTGTTGAGTCACGCTTGGAGTCGGCGGTTCTCATCACGTACGTCTGTTCGAGTGGATACACTCGTTTTAAAGGATGGAAGATGAAAGTGATAGTACAGCTGGTCGACAAAAATTACCTCCCAGGGTCCTCAGCTCAGTCTGCGCACGGTCTAGATTGTTCTTGGACACCTCCAGATCCAGTTCAAGCTGATTCTTCTCCTTCTCCAGGTCGACGTACTTGGTCCCGAGCTCACAGGCTTTCTGAAATCAGCAAAGAAGTAGTTCAGTCGACGTGAATATTTCTCTACTACCGAGTGGAAAGGTACAAGTTCAGTCGACTGGAAGGCGGCCCGCCGCCCCACCCCACACCCCTATACAGCATCATATCATGGTTGATGGAAATGATGTCCATGAAACCTGCAGGATAGTTCTTAAGACTACTGCCCATCGTAAACGATCGACAGTAGTCTCGGGGACTACACCCAGTGGGTGCACTCAGCGTGCCCCCACTGGACCAGAGATCACTCGACGAGGTCCGACCTGTCCGAGCATATAAAAAAAAGAAGCAAACAAGCGAACATTGTCTCTATCAGACCCCCGCCGATGCAAGCACTCGACGACGGTCTCCGGGACTACACCCAGTGGGTGCACTCAGCGTGCCCCCACTGGACCTACTATCACTCGACCAGGTCCGTCCTGTCGAGTGCCAAGCAACTTTCAAAACCAATCTAAGACCCCTGCCGATGTCTTCGTCATTCGACAGCGGTCTCGGGGACTACACCCAGTGGGTGCACTCAGCGTGCCCCCACTGGACCAGAGACTACTCGACTAAGACCTGATCTATTCAAGAAGAAAGCAAGCAAGTATGCATCTGAAGAAAACACCCAGTGGGTGTAAAGTCAAGTTGGACAGGAATTCAATCGGAAATGAACTTACAATCGCACTTACTCAGACATTGGCTTGAAGCGCTGAGCTCGCATCATAGGCTAACTTGCTGGCCTCATACGCCTCCTTCGTTCGTAGCATCATTTGCCCAGCCTGGATCATGGCTTCTTTGGCAGCTCCAGTCTGGTCTTCTGGGACGTGGTACAGAGGGTATGCAGGTGCCAGATGAGTCGGTGCTGCAGTTGAAGTCACGAGAGGTGCTTGAGGTTGCCCAATCGGCGCTGAAACCACAAGAGTTGAAGTCGCTGGTGGGGCACTCGACAGCGGGACCACAGGATCAGTTCTGGCTCGGGAAGAATCACCAAGCTCTTGAGAGGACACAGCAGTCGACCTACGTGGTGCATGTCCTAATGACGTCCTCCGAGTGCGTACGCGTGGAGTGTCCAAGGCCACAACTTCAGCCTCAGCACCCTGCTGTGGCTCCTCGTCGTCTTCCACATGGATGACGTCGTCAACTGTCAATTGACAACATTAATTTATTTCATTTGACAAGTTGCCTTCAAAAAATCAGTCTACAGTGAAGATTTACTATACCTCGTTGAGAGGTGGCCGCGCCAGGAGTGTCCACTTCCATGTGATCCCCCGCATCCCACAGAGGCGACGTCACCGAGGTAGCAGCTCTGGCGAATAAATTTCACTCGGTCAGCAAAGACACGAAGTTTCACAACAACAGAAAAAGAAAATGAATACTTACGTTGAGGCAACAGGCACGGTGATCTTCATGCGAGGCAGAGCCTTCCGGGGTTTTGGTGCGTCAGACCTGGGCTGTTTCACGACCTTTTTAGTCGACTCAGGTGTCACCACTCGGTCACGCTTCTGATTCCTGGTGCTCGATGCCAAGGTTTTGCTTGGAGCAGCTTATGGATCTTCGCGCTGTTTGGTACGACGCTCGATGCGTGGACGAGCCTGGACTTCTTCCTCGATCTCTTCCAGGTCGTCGTCGTTGCCTTCACTGTCGTCGGCGTAGTCGACGTCTGCGCTGTCGCTTGCGCTCTCTTCTCCGTCCTCAGGCTGCTCTCCATTCGGCACGGGCGAATACATGTTCGTAAACTCCTACAAGATACAAACTGTAAAGTCAGTCGACTGAAGGCCCTGTCACTCGACGAAACATGAAAGCACTCGACAAAGATATAACTCACCAGGTTCGTCGGTGGGTTCAAAGCAGAGAAGGGCAAAATTCGCTTGGCTCCCAAAGGATTATCATAGGCTCCGGTGATGCTCCTGAGCCACTGGGCAACAGTCTCATCGGAAACTTCCTCTGGATGTGTCCGAGTGGTATCCTCGGGGCCCGAATAATGCCACATAGTGTGATCCCTGGCTTGAAGACGCTGGATTCGTCGACTGAGAAACGCCTCTAAGAGATCCATACCAGTCACTCCGCCACGGATCAGATCTACTACACATTCACTAAAATCCCTACCTGGACTTTCTCTCCCTCTACCACGTTCAGTGTTCTGGGAGTGGTAGGTCGATCCAATGTGAAGGGGGGAAGGCCAGTCGACATATTGGGGGATGCTACATCTTTGCAGTAAAACCATGTCGACTGCCAGCCCCGAACAGATTCAGGAAAAGTCATTGACGGAAATGCACTCCTACCTCTCTTTTGGAGTCCCAGGCCACCGCACAGCTGGATGACATGGGTCTTGCTATCGCTAGGATTGGCTTTTTTGACACACTGAGACCGAATGGTGAATATGTGTTTGAACAAGCCCCGGTGTGGAGGACAACCCAAGAAGCATTCGCACAGAGTTATGAAAGCAGCGAGATACGCAATAGCATTCGGAGGAAAATGGTGGAGTTGCGCCCCGAAATAGTTCAAGAAACCGTGGATGAATGGATGGGGAGGCATGGAAAAACCTCACTCGACGTGGGTGAGCAGGAGGACTCGCTCGCCGTCGCGCGGCTCCGGCTCGGTCTCCCCCTCCGACAGCCTCCACGACCCTTCGGCAATCAGCCCGTCGTCGACAAGGTTCTGGACGTCCTCCGTCTTGACGGTTGACCGGAGGAAATCCCCCTGGATCCACCCTGGCGGCACCGCAGACCGGGCGCCCGACGGCTTCTTCGCCTTGGCTCCCTTCTTGGCGCGCTCGGCCTTCTCCATCTTCCCCTTTGTCATTGCGGCGGCGGTTGTCGAGGTGGAGCAGAGCAGCGTGCTTGGAACAGGGGAGGCGGAGAGAAAGAGGGGAATGGACGAGGAGCACTGTACCGACCCCGGTGCCGTCGCGTCTTATATCTGCCCGAGTGAGTCGCTGACTTGTGGGCCCGCCAGATCTCTGGATATCCCGATTTCAGAGGAAGAGCGGTACGTGGCGGTAATGACGGCGCGAAAATCAAGGCGTCGTGCCCCCACTTGCCCCAGTCGTTGCGTCATCGCCGCACGGCGCGCGCTTACCCAATTTTCGAATCCCGTGAAATCCGGACCTGACGAAGCGACCCATCGCATCAGAAGACCCTGCTGACCGCTCGGACCTGATTCCTCGCTCAACTTCACTCGGACGCATTTCAAGACAGAATCGATCAGGGTGAATGACAAAGATTCCAATCGACGCAGACTCCTGTGAAGCCTTAAAATGCACTCGGAGTTTTTGTGTCTTATCAGAACCCGCATCGATCCCTTTTCACTCGAACCCCGATCCATTCGGGGGATAATGATGGGGTTATGTACCTAGGGTAGGGTCATACCCTGACCTACATACCCTACCTAAGGACATTACCTTATAAAGCTTAAGGATTACAAGGAAGTCTCCGACTGAAATCACCGTGATATGAGTCACTCGACAACATCCACTCGGAGGTTTCTTCTTTCACTCGACAGTTGCCTTTCACTCGGAGGAACTAGAAGTCAGTCGACTGCAGAAGACCAGAAGCCACTCCAGGGAGGCCAACGGGCAGGCGTTCGGCTGTACTCCATTAGTAGCATTTATTACTTACGTTACCAGTAACGTGCAGCTTCATTACCACGATCGGACCCTTGGATGCCGGGCATTCATGAGGGGCAGCACACTCTATATAAGCCGCCCCTCCCCTCTGGCACAAGGGTTCGCACCCCCTGTAACTCCCATATTCCACACGACAAAGCTCCCGAGCACCTGAGACGTAGGGCTGTTACCTCCACGAGAGGGGCCTGAACTCATACATCTGTGTGTACATCCTCGCCGTAGCTAGGACTCTGCCCTCTCCTTTCGTACCCCTACCTTCTACTGTCAGGCTCGTTCCCACGACAGCCGCCCCGGCACCCCGCCGGCCCCAACGCCCCGCCGCCCCATCGTCCCCACCACCAACCGCCCCGGCGCCCCGCCGCCCACGACGCCCCAGCCGCCCCGTCGGTGAGCCCCCCCCCCCCCCCCCCGCGCCGGCCGCCCCTATTTTTATTTTGTTTTTCCTGTTTTTTTATTTCTGTTAAATTAGTTAGGTTAGTTTTTTAGTTTTTTAGGTTAGTTAGGTTAGTTAGTTAGCTTGGTTTATTAGGTTAGTTAGTTAGGTTAGAAGAGAAAAAAGAAGAAAAGAAGAATAAGTAGAAGAAGAGGATAAAGGAAAAAAGGAAGAAGAAGAAGAAGAAGAAGAAGAAGAAGAAGAAGAAAAATAAGAAAAGAGGAGAAGAGGAGAAGAAGAAGAGGAAAAGAATAGGAAAAAGGAAAAGAAGGAAGTAGAAGAAGAAGAGGAGGAGGAGGAGGGGGAGGAAGAAGAAGAAGAAGAAGAAGAAGAAGAAGAAGAAGAAGAAGAAGAAGAAGAAGAAGAAGAAAAAGAGGAGAAGAGGAGGAGAAGAAGAAGAGGAAAAATAGAAGAGGAGGAGAAAGAAGAAGAAAAAGAGGAGAAGAAGAAGAGGAGAAGAAAAGAAGAAGAAGAAGAAGAAGAAGAAGAAGAAGAAGAAGAAGAAATAGAGGAGAAAAATAATAAAATAGAAGTGCAAAAGTAGTTACATATAGAGAGATTTTTCTATCGGGATTGAATATTTGTGTTGACCGGGTGGATTTCAATGTGCAGTTGTTTCGTCGCTGCGAGGGTCTGTTGTTCGACGACCTCCCTGTGCGTTTGACGAGCTCCCCTGCGTTCGTGGGTGAGCACAATGACATCTCCTCCCCCCCTTAATTTGCTCTCTTCCGGTCTTCGTGCCGATGAAACTTGCTAGCTATAGGTGTCTTCAATCATCAGTATGCGTGATCAGTATGCGTCTCCCGTTCGAAAGGGCGGCATCTATAAATATGCATGTCTTTGCATATTTATAACCGCCATCCTTTCGAATTGTCCAACGTTATCCATGGACAGCCCGAGTATGTGTAGATTGGGTTCGTTTTCCCTTATGCTCTGCTCCGGATCCGATGCGGAATTTCTTCAGTGCCTCCCTGTTGTTCTCCGGGTACACATCCTCTCTGCTTATTGCCGAGACGTGTATCAGGAGAACAGCGGGGAGGTGCTGCCGAAATTCTGAGTCGGATCCGGAGCAGATCATGGGAAAACGAACCCAGTCTACACATACTCAGGTGGGATTAGGACCTATCTTTACCTATTAGCGTGTAGGTTGCATGGACGTAATAAAACTGACAAACTTGATTAACTGATGAATATAGATGATGAATTATATATATATTTCTTGTGTGTTTAGTAGGTAGGCAAGATGAGTGATCGTGCGTGGATGTACACCGGTCACCCTAGTCAGAAAGACATGACCATTGAATGGTTAACAAAAACCAAGGGGTTTCTGAGAGCCGCATTTGCAAATGGCCAGGAAATAACCTGGTGCCCCTGTGTCCGGTGCGACAACCATAAAAAGTGGACACAGGATGAAATGGGTAAACACTTGCAGAAGTGGGGTTTTACGCCTGATTATACGGTGTGGAGATTTCATGGTGAGTCTGCCCAACGTGCCAGAGCTGAGTTGGTTCATCGTCGCACCGACGAGCATGGTACCGGGATCGAAGACATGGTGCAAGACTTTGATGATGCTAGGGATTCGGACGATGAGATGGAGGAATCTGCAAAGGCCTTCTATGAAATGTTGGAGTCTTCAAAACGTCCTCTCCACGAGCACACTGAGCTTTGTCAGCTGGATGCCATCGCGCAAGTAATGGCTCTGAAGGCTCAGTTCAACCTGGGCAGAGAATGCTACGACGCGATGATGACAATATTTGGACGCTTTCTACCCAAAGGCCATGTATTGCCTGCAAACCTGTACCAGTCGGACAAAATCCTACGCGCGCTTAAGATGCCCTATGAGAAGATAGATGCCTGTGAGAATGGATGTGCCTTATTTAGGCTTGAGTATGCGGGCTTGAACTATTGTCCCATTTGCAAGTCTTCCAGGTATGTTGTGGTAGACAACGGTATGCGTGAGAAGAGTCAGACCAAAATCCCAGTTAATGTTCTTCGGTATATGCCAATCATACCAAGACTTCAAGGTCTTTTCATGGTCGAAGAGACGGCCAGACAGATGATGTGGCACAAATTGGGCAAAAGAACCAAACTAGATGCGGATGGGAATCCGATGTTGGGACACACTTCGAACGCTTTTACGTGGAAGCACTTCGATGCATTACATAAGGATAAAGCGGCAGATCCAAGGCATCCTCAAGTCGCCATCAGCACGGATGGGTTCAATGTGTTTGGTATGACGGCAACCCAATAAGTTGTTGGCCTGTATTTGTCATTCCGCTCAATCTCCCCCCCGGAGAGATTATGAAAAGAAAGATCATTTTCTTGACGTTGATAATTCCAGGGCCCAACTATCCGTGGAAGAATATGAATGTGTACATGCAGCCGCTTAAGGATGAATTGCAAGAAGCTTGGGATAATGGGATCAAGACATATGACGCCGCTACAAAACAAAACTTCAAAATGCATGTGTGGTACATGTACTCGACGCATGACTTGCCGGCGTATGCGCTATTCGTTGGCTGGTGTGTGCATGGAAGGTTCCCGTGCCCCACATGTAAGGCAGCTCTTCAGTTCCGTTGGCTGCAGGCGGGTTGCAAGTATTCTTGCTTCGACTTGCATAGACAGTTCCTGGATCCTCGCCATAAGTTCAGAAAAGACAAGAAGAATTTCATCAAAGGTAGAGTTGTCGAAAACTCTGCACCACCTGCATTGACAGGCCAACAGACCCTGGATCAGTTAAACGCTCTCGAGCCTGATGCAGAGCGTCCAGGATATTTCAAAGGGTATAATTCGGAACACGCCTGGACTCACAAGATATGCTTGTGGGATCTGCCTTACTTTAAAGACCTCCTTTGCCCACACAACATCGACGTGATGCACACTGAAAAGAATATCGCCGAGGCCCTTTTTGGTACATTGTTCGGCATAGAGGGGAAGTCAAAGGATAATCCTAAGGCTAGAGTTGATCAGGAGGCTCTATGTGATAGACCATTAAAAACATGCGACAACCGAAAGGAAAGAAGAACTGGAGGAAGCCAAAGGCATGGTTCAATCTTGGAAGGCCAGCTATGAGGGAAATGATCTTGTGGGTGAAAATGCAGTTGATGTTCCCCGATGGGTATGCAGTGAATCTAAAGAGGGGAGCGAGTCTTGACAAATTGAAAATATTTGGTCTCAATAGTCATGATTGGCACATATGGCTTGAGCAGGTAATGCCGGTGATGTTGCGTGGCTTTATCCCTGAGGATGAATGGCTAGTACTGGCAGAGCTGAGCTATTTCTTCCGTGCTCTTTGTGCGAAAGAACTATCGCCTGACGTGCTAGATGAACTGGAAGAGTTGGCACCGGAGTTGATCTGCAAGTTAGAAAAGATCTTTCCACCGGGCTTCTTTAATCCAATGCAGCATTTGATTTTGCATCTCCCGACCGAGGCAAGATTGGGGGGGGGCGTGCAAAATCGTTGGTGCTTCGCAACTGAGAGGATGCAGAAGACGCTTCGAGCAAAATGTAAAAATAAACGTAGAATTGAAGCATCGATGGCCGAGGCATTCATTACTGAGGAGGCGGCAAACTTCGTGACAGCACACTACGAAGCCAAGAATCGTCATTTGCATAATCCGAAGCCTCGATACAATGACGGCGACCGTGAAAAAGGTTGATCCAACCTCAGCCTATTCAAAGGGAAGCTCGCACCAGCCGGTGCTTCGAAAGCAATAGCGTTGGATGTCGAAGAATGGCGGACCATTTCGTTGTATATCTTCAACAACCTAACAGAAGTGCGGTCATACATCGAGTAAGTTCTCGGTACATTATTTTGCAACTTCTAATTCCTTTGAACTGCTCTTATTCCCGGATATGTGATACAGTCGATACGTCACCAAATTCTCGGATGGAGCGGTGATCCAAAAGGATTCCATCGAAGAGTATGAGCTTCTGGCAAAGCATGGAGGCGGCTATCCCAGTTTCATCTCTTGGTTCAAACAAACGGTAATTTCCATTAGACCATTTCATTTCTTCGTCTAGTTTGCGGCTAATGCAACAATCCTTTCGTATTAAACTTGTAGGCTAATTCAGAGTCTATGGACGCCGAATTGAGACAAGTCGCTAATGGTTTTGACTATAAGGTCCGTTCATTTGACAAATACGACATCAACAGGTATCGCTTTCGTACTTTTGGCAAAGAGCTATCTATGGTCGACCAAAAGTCTACAAATTGTTGTGTCTCTGCTATCGGCGAAGGAGGTGTCGAGTATTATGGAAGGGTTGAAGCAATTTATGAACTTATATTCTTTGGTGAACACCCACCAAACGTCGTAGTCTTCAAATGTTATTGGTTCCATCCGAAGGAGACTAGAAGGACTCATGAACATATAGGGATAGTCGAAATCAAACAAAGCACCCATTTAGATGTTCCCGATGTCTATATTACGGCTCAACAGGCGACCCAAGTTTTTTTATCTACCGTGGGCCTGCCAAACTGATCCAAATCTGAATGGTTGGGATATCGTTTATGATGTGCCGCCACGTTTTAGACCACCTCCCCTCAATGAAGATGATTATGAACCTCACATTAACCCAGAAACATATGAAGGAGAATTATTCCAAGAAACACGTCTTTCAAAAAAACGTTTCAAGAACCGCTCTACTTCACCCTAGAACATTGAAGTAGACAGCGACAGTGAATCCGACTACACCCCTGAGCCGGAACAAGAAGAGATGGAAGAAGAAGAGGTTACTGCTGCGGATGACCTCTCAATGCTTGACCGATTACATAAAGGAGGCCTTCCACATGTTGTTCCCGATAGTGATGATGATGATGCATTTATTGATGATAGTGATGATGATGATGCATTTATTGATCCCGGAGCATATATAGACGATGAAGATTATTATTAGTTCATGTCAGGTATTATTCAATTTTTATTATATACATGATGATGATACACTCAAATTATATATATACATATTATTATTCATGTTGGTATTCAATTTTTTTTATGTTGTACTAATTTCGTTTACTCTTTGTCATGGCAGGTGTTGAAAGATGGTGGGCGCGGGTCGAGAGCGATCCGAGGCTCCTTCGTCGGCGCGTGGTGGGAGGGGTACTTCCATTCCACCCCAAACTCTCCGGAGAGCATTGTACGACAGTATTGGGACACCCGAGGGCGCTTCTTCGTCGACGAAGTTGCCGACCGGGAGAGGAGGTCGGGGGAAGAAGAGAGCTCCTAAAGGTACACGTGGTGGCCGCGGGAGAGGTAGGAAGGCTGCTACGCCTTCCTCGCCGCCACCCCCAGCTGATTCACCCGAGCACAGGACTGCTACGGTGGACCCATCTGAGGTGGAGGCTACAAGGACTCCTGTCCACGAGCCTCGGGTCGACAATCCTTCTGTCTCAGACGCTTCGACCCGCGAGACTTCTGTGCCAGACGCTTCGTCCCGCGAGACTCCTGTGCCAGACGCTTCATCCTACGAGACTCCACACGCTTCGACCGGATGGGATACCTGGCAGGATCTGCATCAGCCGGAGCCGAGTGGCCATGCTGATGGTGGCGGGGATCAGTTTTCTGATAGCGGGGACGAGGTGGTTGAGGGGGCCACCGTCTACCAGCGTGGGTGTACACGGCTCCCGCCCGTGCGGGCGACCCGCGAGTAGAGGTGGCCGATTAGGCCTGAAAAGGAGAAGTAAGTGCATTTACTCTTTTTAAACCTTTTGCCTTCACGTTTCTTCACATATCTAATGCATTGGCTTTGTCATACTGCAGGGGTTGGATTCATGCCAAGGATGTCCGCATGCCCAACTCCATCCTTGGTGTGATTTTACGGCATAACTTCCCGGGGTTTGTCACGTTGCCCGGCGAGGGTAAGCTTCCAGAGTTAGGATTGAACTGGGAGCACTACTTGGCTGCCCCGGCCCCGCCGGAGGAGATGATCGACGATGTGTTGTGCCACACGAGGGCCGACATGGTGATCAGAAAGTTCTGGGTAATTTCTCCTTTACACAATAAAAAATCAATAATAGCTAGTTATTGTACTAATCAGTGTTGTCTCGTTTGATTGCAGACCTTCTACAGGTGTGAGGAGGGATACGAGGAGGCCGCGGCAAAGGTTATCAATGATGAGTGCATACGCCTACTATAGAACTTACGACACGAGGCTCGGGTACAGGCTGTTCGAGACTACTACGCCTCGCGGCGTATTAAGAAGGACAAGTCGTCGTGCCACGGAAAGTTTCTTCACAAGGAGCAGTACATGCAGGTAATTACCTATTCTTAAGGCCTTGTACTTAGTTTCCTTGCTTTGATTCATAGGCGTAGCTCTCAAATTTCTCTTTACTAACTTAGGTGCCCCCGAGATGGTGTGTGGATAAGATGGATTGTTGGGAGGCATTGGTGAATGAGTGGTGCTCTGACGAATGGCGAGCCGTCCACGACGATGCCAAGGAACGGCGTGCCCAAATGGAAGGTGTGCCACACCATCAAGGCATCGCCAACTTATTTCAGTTCGGGCGGAACTGGGTATGTGGTTTGCTTCATGATTCCTGCAATTCATTCTTGATGCTAGCTTGACCCCTTTATTAATACTTTGTTCCTCTCTTGTAGGCGCATTACAATAAGACGGAGGTGCCACAGGTGTACGACCTCTATGCCATGGCCCATACTGCCTCGTACAAGAAGGCCAAGGCATTCTCTGAGTCTGACCTTGATAATCGCGACAACTTCACCAACATCTCCTCCCACAACAAGCTCGTGAGGTACAGAGATGTGGGGAAGGCGGTGAATGGGGAGGACTTCAACCCGAGCCAGCATCCTATTGATTCAGAGCTGGTGATGATAGCTGGCGGCGGGAGGCCCCATGGCCATATAGCCATTGGAGATGGACTTATACGGTCTTCACACACTCTCCGGCAGATCAAGGCGCGCCAAACGAGTTCCTGTCCTGAGATAACGCCTTGTCCACGACCAGTCCAGCTCGCCATCGAGGTTAGTCATACGAACTCAGATAGCTTTCCTCCATTACATTGTGTGTGCGAACAAATATGATTGCAATGCTAACGAGGAGTTGTGTTGCAGGCTGCTCTGCAGAAAGAGAGAGAGGCAACCCAGACGCTTCGGGCGGAACAGGCCCGGCAGGCAGCGGAGGAGAAGAGGGATTTGGAGGAGAGGACGGCTAGGTTGTTGGAGGAGGAGAGGGCACAGAACGATGCGTCTCATCGGGCCATGTACGAGCTCCTCGTGGTAAGTTTCTTCTTCATATTAGCCAAATCATGCACTACATGTTCGTTTCATTAATAACCAATATGATTGACTTATCAAAACCAAATGTGCAGTCTTTGTGCGAGAAGACCGGCCAGACCCCTCCGCCGATGCCAGTCATTACCACGGCTGGAATGGTGAGTTTCATTTCAATGTTCATTAGTTAGTAGTCTTAACATTTCAGCGTCATCATGCTAACGCAAATGATCTTTGGTGCAGCATAACTCCCGAGCCACATCGCACGATCCTTCTCCAGGGCCAAGTAGTGCTCCAGGTGACACCGGCCCGAGCAACCCCGATGCTTCACCTCCGTGATGACGAGGACGGTAAGCCGTAATATGCCACTTACTTGGCTCATTTTCTCAAACAAACACAAACTTAGCACTTAGACAAACTTAGCACAAAGACAAACTTAGCACTTAAACAAATGTCATATTTTACCTAAGTTAGCTTTGTTTCCTCTAAAAAGACATAGTAAGCTTACTTACCTCCAAAATGACATATTGTACCTAAGTTAGCTCTAAAATGACCTATACTTAGCATTGTTTCCTCCACAATGACATAATAAGCTTAGTTAACTCAAAAATGGCATAATAGACTTGGTAACCTCATAGATGCCATAGACTTAGCTTATTTTCTTGCAAAATGACACAATAAGCTTAGTTAGGTCAAAAATGTGATAATTACCTAGGTTAGCTCTAAAATGACACAAATAAGCAATAAGAAGAAGAAAATCAAGAGGAGAAAGAGAGAGAAGAAAAATGCTTCTTCATCATCATCTTCTTCTAGATCTTCTTCTACTTCTAGATCTTCTTCTACTTCTTCTAGTATTCTTATTCTAACTTTCTTATTTCCAATTTTGCAGATTTGATTGAGTTCACGACAGCTTGCTTTGATGTAGTGCTAGTGTTTACTTTCTGTTTTCATTTTGTATCAATGAACTTACGTGAAACTTTCTACCTATGTATGAGACTATGTATGTATGGATGAAACTAATGTAATATGGTGAACAATGTGACATTTGTTACTTTTAATTTGGTATAATTGTTGGTTGATCATATCCATATGGTAGGGATATTGTTTCTGTGAAATATATATATACATATCATATATTTGCCCGTGAAAATTGTTGAATATAACAAAAACAAGCAAAAAAGAGGCAATACAGCCTCTTTGCCGTCTGCCCCGGACGGCAAAGACCGCTATGCCGACGGCCACCGTCGGCAAAGAGGACACGTGGCAGCCACCTGTTAAACCTGGGAGTGCCAGGCCTGGGGCCATTTGGCTTCTTTGCCGACGGTGGCTATCGGCATAGCCGGGGGCGGGTGGCAAAGGGCTGGGCTGGGCCGTCGGGGGGCGGACGACAAAGGGCTGGGCAGGGCCGTTCGGGGCAGACGGCAAAGGCTTGTGTGGAGCCGTCCGGGGCAGACGGCAAAGGACTGAGTGTTTGCCGTCCGGGGGCTGAGGGCAAAGACTTTGGTGGGGGCCGTTAGCCACCTAACGGTGCTAACGTCGGTACTACGCCGTCCAGGATCGTTGCCGTCTGCAAGCTGACGGCAAAGAATCTTTGCCGTCCGCTGTGCCAAGGCCGACGGCAAAGGACCTCTTTGCCGGAGTTTATTCGGCCCAAAATTTTGCCGTCCACTGGCGGATGGCAAAGGTCTTTGCCGTCCGTGGTTGTGCCTTTGCCGTCTACCATGGCGGACGGCAAAGAACCTGATTCCTATAGTGTCTATCGCATGCCTCTTTAGGGGACTCGTCACCCACTTGCTTAAAATCTTAAATTGGGGAACCTTCTCCCAAGTAGGGAGGTTGAGGCATATCCGGAGAGGAACTAGCCATGACGACGAACAAACTAGTAACAAGCAAAGACAAATATTTTTGCATTTTTATTTTTATGAGAGAAGCTAAATATAACAGCAAATAAAAAGAAGAACAAGTGAATGAAAATTTGTGTGAAGTTACTTGGTAGTTGATGATGATAATCCCCGGCAACGGCGCCAGAAATCCTTCCTGATACTTGTGATCTGCGTTGGGTTTTCCATGAAGAGGAATGGGTAATTGCAGCACAAAGTGGGTAAGTATTTCCCTCAGTTATGAAACCAAGGTTTATTGAACCAATAGGAATATCAATCCTCAACCGTCTTCAGCAGCCGCACACAAATGAACAAACAACTTGCACCCAACGTGGGCAAGAGGGTTGTCAATCCCCTTGATCTCGTTATTTGCAAGCAAATGAGTTGTGTAGATAATTGTTGATAAATATAAATTGCAAAATAAAATAAAAGGTAAATAAAGGCAGCAAGGTAATTGTAGCATTTGTAAATATATAAGTGAATAGACCCGGGGGGCATAGTTTTCCCTAGCAGCATCTCTCATGTAGGCAACATACGGTGGGTAACAAATTATTGTTGGGCAATTGATAGAAAAGCGGATAGTTATGCGATGTTCACGGCAATGATCATGTATATATAGGCATCACGTCCATAAGCAAATAGGCCGACTCCTGCCCGCACCTATTACTATTACCCCACTCATCGACCGCTATCCAGCATGCATCTAGAGTATTAAGTAAAACAGAGTAATGCTTGGAGAAGGATGACATGATGTAGACAAAGTAAACTCAAACAATATGAATGAACCCCATCGTTTTATCCTTAGTAGCAACAACACAAAGACGCATCTTGTCCCCTACTTTGTCACTGGGATATAGAAACTCGCCAGGTTGAACCTTCCACAACACACCACTCCCACCGATGAAATATCAATCTACTTGGCCAAAGCACATCAATGGATCGGAGAGCATTATGAAGCTATAATGACCATGCAATTAAGAGACAATATAATTCAGAGGCATCTCAAATACTTTTCATGAACAATCTGAACATAAACCCACAATTCATCGGATCCCAACAAACACACCGCACAATAGGATTACATCAGATAGATCAAAGAGAAGATGCGATGACCATTGTATTGAAGATCATAAGAGAGAGAGATTGCCATCTAGGTACTAGTTATGGCCCCGTAGGTCTGTGGTGAACTACTCACACATCATCATGAAGGCAACAAGGTTGATGAAGAGGCCCTCCGTGATCGATCCCCCCTCCGGTAGGGTGCCGGAACGGAGCTCCAGATGGCCTCGCGATGGAACCGAGACTTGTGGCGGCGGAAAAAGGGTTTCGGGACTGCCTTCAGGGTTTTTACAATATTAGAGAATTTATAGGCTGAAGAGGGACGTCGGGAGGCGGCTGAGGGGGCCACCACATATCAGGGCGCGCCTCCCAGGGCGTGCCCTGATGTGTGGTGGAGCCCTCGTGCACCTCCTGGTCTCCTTCTGAATCTTCTAGGTCTTCATATAGTCCAGAAAAAATCATCAAAAAGTTTCGTGGCAACTGGACTTCGTTTGGTACAGTAACCCTGAAAAGACAAAATCACGCAAAAAACAACAACTGGCACTGGGCACTGGGTTAATAGGTTAGTGCTAAAAAATATTATAAATTGGTAAATAATGACCCAAAAAGTATCCTAGAATGATAATATATCAGCATGGAACAATTAAAAATTATAGATACGTTGGAGACGTATCAGTGTTGTAGGGGACAACTCCTCTTCATCGGTGTCGTCGTCGCCGTCGCCGTCCAACGGGGACCATGACGCAGGCTGTGGCCGCCCCGAGCCAAGAACCAAAGGAGGCGTTGGGCCCGAGCCCAACGCTGGGGGCGGTAGCAGCAAGCCAGAGGCGGAGGCGCGACAGCCAGTGATGCCGGAGTGGCCGCTGTCATTGCGGGCTTGCGGAGGTGGCTTTGGATGGTCGGGGCGAGGACAGCCGCGACAAGCTGAGTGGCCGGAGCTGGATCAACGGACAGCAAGGTCAACGCATCCGCTGGTGGTGCCGGAATGGCCACCGTCGTCGCCGGCTGGGCGGGGACCGCCGCGGCAAGCTGAGCGATGGGAGCTGCGACAGCGGGCAGCGAGGTCGAAGAGGCCGCCAGAGGTGCTAGAGTGGCCGCCGTCGTCGCGGGCTTGCGAAGGTGGCCTCGGATGGTTGGGCACACCCTGTAGAGGGCGAGCCGACGCGGCAAACTGAGCGCCCGAAGCTGGGGCAGCGGGCGGCGAGGTCGGAGCGGCCGCCGACCGCGAGACACGCAAACTCTACTGCATTGGCTAGGGAGGCGAAGGAGCTCAAAGGAGGGGCAGTGGAGAGAGGACGCGGTGGGGGTCTCAGATCTAGTCGCGGCTGGAGCAGGGGATGTCAGAGGAAGGAGATCGGGGCGACGCCGCTGGCCCGTTCACCTGTCCTGCGTGAGGACGCGAGACGCGAGAGCCATCCCTCCTCAAACACTCCGTTGAGTTGTAACCTATAACGAATTAATCTGACTCGTGAGAATTATGAGTCCGCTGCCGTGAAGAATGACGAGCAGAGCGACGGGAGGCGCGGATCGGTTGGGCTGGCCGGTGCGCGACGCAGCTCCGACGATCACCATCATCGTTGGCCGACAGGCTGGCAATGGGATTACCTAGGCGGGTATTGGACTCCCATTTCCGTCCCCGCGATAGTCATTACATATCTATCCCTATCATTATACCCGTCCGTGAGGATAAAAAAAATATTCCCATTCCCATCTCCGTCGTTTTTTATCCCCATGAAGAAACCCATACACACAATCAGCAATCACCTTCGATAGCATTTTAATAGAAAAAATAGCATTTTAGCACAATAAATAATAGGTTATGGCTAGGTTAGGTTTTTTTAGCGCCTTTTGGTCAAAGCAGTAACATGGGGTCTACTAATTTTTTGGGCCACATGTAAGGCCTTCACGGGTAAGACGGGTAACAGACACGAATAATGCTATTCCATTCTCATTTCCGTTTTGCATGTTAGGTAAGGTATTTGACACATCAGCTTTTATGTTGACATTAAAATTGACACATCAGCTTTTACGTAGACATTAAAATTGACACATCCCGTCCTCGGAGGCTGGTCATAGTGGGTAGCTAGTATCATGCACTTGGAACTAGCAAACACGCTGATGTGGCAGACAATTAATGAAGAGAGAGAGAGTTAGAGTAACATAGGTAGATACCGTATCATGTTAAATGCTATGCTACTATGTGTCATGCAGGTCAATAAATGAGATTATCTATGATACTAATTTACGATATTATGCATTATGAAGTACTACTATATGATACACTCCGTAAATATTCATGCTTGTTCTCCCTCCCAGCTACAAGAACCTTGCCACTTTGAGTATTTCACATCGATGCATGGGGTAACTTTACTTAACTCACATGAATTTGGGAGCTAGCACGGTGATGGTGCTCAAAACATATATCCCCTAAGCGGCGGCTAGGGTTTTATTTCCTCTCGGCGATTCCGATCTCCGCTGAGTTTCCTTCCAGATTTCTCGAACGATCGACGGAAGGTACCGCGTGCGTGCTGGACATAGCGATGGCGACCCCCGCGGATGCAAGTTCGGCTACGGGCGCCGTCTTTCGGGGTGGCAAGACGGGTGACCTAGATGACTTCTTCGGACAACTCGACTTGGAGGATGAGGTGTTCGACGATCTGGTAGTTGATGAGGAAGTTCCTGAGATCAATGAGCGTGTCAGGTGGATGGCTCTTGCCCGTGTGCATACGGAGAAGACCTTCAGCCAGTCGGCGTTTTTCAAGGATATGCGGGCGGCGTGGAACACGGCACAGCCGGTACGTTTCCGGCCGGTTGGGACAAATCTTTTCGTTGTTCAAGCTTCATGCCTGGGTGATTGGGAGCGGATCTTGTATCAGGGTCCATGGTTATTCAGATTTTGGGCTGTACTACTGCATCCATACGACGGTCTAAGCCATGCAGAGGACGCTCACTTTGTGCATATGCCTATCTGGCTACAGATCCACAAGTTACCTGATGGGTACTGCGGTAAGGAAATTGTGGAGAAACTGATACGCAGAGCTGGAGAGATTTTGGAGTTCAGGCTTGCCGGGAATTCCAGAGGTGATTATGTCAGGATTAGGGTTAAACATGATGTCAGACAACCTCTCACCAAACATGTGAGCATTATCAGAGGGCAAGAGCGGCAAGTTTTTGCTGTCAGATATGAAAAACTGGCTCGTTTTTGCAAGCACTGTGGTTTGATTGGACATGATTTCAAGGAGTGTGGCTCTGGTATGTATACGGTGAAGGAGTTAAAATTCGGGGACTGGTTATATGCAGATCCCCTGAATATGAACAGAGCTGAGATCAAGGAGGTGTGTCGGGGTGCTGACCCTACTCCTCTGTCTAAGTTGGGTAAAGACCTGAAAGATAATGCACGTGCTATAGTCAAGAGTCGGGATGATCCTGCTAGGACGGATGGATTAAATACTGTTGCTGAGAATATGGATGTGGATAAAGGGGCCAAAAAGCGCCTTCTTCTTGAAGGTGATCCAGTGGCTGGACGGGTTCTGCCTAAAGAAAATTTACTTGCAATCACATCTGGGAACGGTGAGGATATCAAGAATTCTTCCCCAACGTCGAGCTCTGATGGTAAGAGGGCAAGAACGGTGTTGAACTCTGGTGAGGTCTCAAGCAATTTGGCGGGCTCTCGTGAGGAGCCACGCCGGGAACAATGAATTCCCTAATGTGGAACTACCGGGGGCGGGGAACCGCCGGACAGTTCGTGAGGTGTTGGCCCTCTCTAAAGCCAATTCCCCTAAGCTTGTCTTCCTTAGTGAAACAAGGCAGGCAGCTGAGAAAATGGAGAAGCTTGGTTGGAGGCTGGGTTTGAAGGGTTATTTTGGTGTAAGTTGCTTGGGTTTGAGTGGTGGACTGGCACTGTTTTGGGATGAATCTTTGGTGGTAACAATACTAGAGTCATGTCAGCGTTTTATTGATGTTACGGTGGAGGACAAAGGGTGCGATAGGAAATGGCGCATGACCTTTGTATACGGTGAGCCTAGGATTGAGAACCGACACCTGATGTGGGATCACCTTACACGACTGAGATCGGTGTCGCAAGATCCTTGGGTTGTGTGTGGAGATTTTAACGAGGCACTATGGCAACATGAGCACATGTCTAGAGTCTTGAGAAGTGAATCACAAATGGCGGCGTTTCGGGACTGTTTATTACTATGTGAGTTGGAGGATATTGGTTTCTCGGGTATGCCCTTCACATTCGATAATGGGCATCCGGGTAATGGTAATGTGCGCGTCCGGTTGGACCGTGTGTGTGCAGATGATCGATGGCGTGATCTGTTCCCATCGTCTAAAGTGGTGCATGTGGCGTCCTCCTGCTCGGACCATTGTCCGATCATCCTGGAGATGAGTCCGGATGTTACTGTGCATACGAGGAAAGGAACACCCAGGTATGAAATCATGTGGGAAAGAGATCCTTCCTTACCTGATATTGTCGCTCGTTCATGGGATAGAAATCGGCCAGGTCGGAATTTGGGTTTAGTGGCCTAGTCGCTTCAGGTGGTGATGAAGAATTTACGACAGTGGAGCAAGCTCAACTTTGGGCATGTTTTACGAGATATTGAACGCCTTCGTGCCGAACTTGCAAATTTACAGGAAGGAGTTGCGGATAGGTTATTGATCAGACAGAAGATGAACGAGCTTGATGAACTTCTTTACAGAGAGGAAATGTTATGGTTGCAGCGATCACGGATAACTTGGTTGGAAGAGGGTGAGAGGAATACTGAATACTTGCATCGGAGGGCTGTTTGGAGAGCGAGGCGTAACTTCATTCAACGTCTCCGAAAATCTGATGGCTCGTGGTGTAATGTACCCTCAGAGATGGAGTTGATGACACGGTCTTATTTCTAGGAAGTTTTCACTAAAGACCCAACTTTGGTTCCTGATGTGGTGTTGGACAGCATACAACAGGAAGTTACTCAAGAGATGAATGATAAGCTTTGTGCGGCATTTTCTGAGAAGGAGATCTTAGACGCTCTATTTCAGATCGGTCCATTAAAAGCTCCTGGTACTGATGGTTTTCCGGCACGATTTTATCAACGTAACTGGGGTGTGCTAAAACAGGAAATTGTTGCTGCAGTTTTGGAGTTCTTTGACACAGGGGTAATGCCAGATGGTGTAAATGATACCGCTATTGTGTTAATCCCCAAAGTTCAATTCCCTAAGGAACTTAAGGATTTTCGCCCCATAAGTTTGTGCAACGTAATCTATAAGATTGTTTCAAAATGCATGGTTAATCGTCTTCGTCCTCTTCTTTCCGATCTCATCTCGGAGAACCAAAGCGCATTCATCCCAGGTCGGCTCATTATAGATAACTCAATAATTGCCTTTGAATGCATTGATTTTATTCAGTCTTTGGGAGATAATTCAGAGGCTTGTTGTGCATACAAGTTAGATCTTTCTAAAGCTTATGACCGGGTGGATTGGAATTTTCTTCAGAAAGCATTAGCTAAGTGGGGTTTTTCTCAGAGGTGGATTACTTGGATCATGGTTGCGTATCCTCTATGAAGTACTCAGTGAAATTGAATGGTAAATTATTGGAGTCCTTCACGCCCTCTCGTGGCCTCCGACAAGGTGATCCCTTGTCCCCGTTTTTATTTCTCTTTGTTGCTGATGCTCTGTCGCGTTTGGTTAGCAAAGCCATTGAGGAGGAGGGCCTGGAAGGAGTTAAATTATGTCGGCGTGCACCAATGATTTCTCACCTCTTATTTGCGGATGATTCTCTATTATTTTTCCAAGCCACAGAACAGCAAGCTACTATAGTAAAAGGTTTGTTGAGCACTTATGCAAGAGCAACGGGTCAACTTATAAACCCACAAAAGTGTTCCATTCTTTTCTCTAGTAATTGTGATGTGGGGGATTCTCGAGATATCAAGTGAAGTGTTTGAACCGAAATACCTTCGGTTGCCAGTACCTGAAGGTAGGATGCACAAAGGGAGGTTCGAAACAACGCAAGAAAGACTGAGGAAGAGATTGGTGGACTGGAGTGAGCAATTTATGTCGGCTGGTAACAAAGAAATACTGATCAAATCGGTAGGCCAGGCTATACCTACTTATATTATGAGTGTATTCAGATTACCTGCTTCAGTGTGTGATGATTTGACCAAGATGATGAGGCAGTACTGGTGGGGTGTAGAGAAGGGTAAGAGAAAGATGGCATGGCTAAAGTGGGATAAGTTGAGATTACCGAAGTGTAAAGGAGGTATGGGGTTTCGGGACATGCGTGCTTTCAACCAAGCTTTGCTAGCTAAGCAAGCATGGAGGTTAGTTGAAAACCCCGGAAGCCTATGTGCTCGTTTGTTGAAGGCCAAATACTTTCCTAATGGCAGCATTTTGGACACAGTTTTCTCAGGAAATTCTTCTGCAGTGTGGAAAGGAATAGTTCATGGCCTAGATCTATTAAAAAAGGGTATAATTTGGAGGATTGGTGATGGGGCCTCGGTCAGGACTTGGAGAGATCCTTGGATTCCACGTCGGTTTGATTTTTGTCCTATAACTCCTAAAAGGAACTGTCGTTTTAATAGAGTTTCAAATTTTCTAGATGGAAATGGAGCATGGATTGTGGATCGTCTTCATCAACACTTTTGGCCTATGGATGTGGCTGAGATTATCAAAATCCGCACATCACCCAGGAACCGGAGTGATTTCATTGGGTGGTACCCCGAACCTCGTGGAATTTTCACCGTCAAGTCTGCTTATAAATTAGCAACCGAGGGCCATGATGAATTATTTGCTGCTGGTGCGAGTAGCACATGTCCAGAGGGTAACCGAACAATTTGGAGATCGATTTGGAGTTCAAAAGTCCCTCTTAAAATGCGGATAATGGCATGGAGAACAGCATCTGGGTCCCTACCCACAAATTCAGCTAAGGTTCTCGGGCATATTCCAGTTAATAGCTCATGTCCAGTTTGTGGCATTGAGAGGGAGAGCAGCTTTCATGCGCTTATTGCTTGTGTACATGCTCAACGGTTGTGGGAAGCGCTACGTAATATTTGGCCGCTCCCGGAGGAATCAGTTTTGGTGGATACTGGAGAGGACTGGGTGTTGCAGATCCTGTCTAACTGCCCGGAACACGTTCGTGATATGATTATAATGACCATTTGGCGGATTTGGCAGCAGAGGAATGACATCTCGCATGGTAAAAATGCATGCCCAATTGAAGCAACAGTCGACTACTTGGACAGCTATTATAAATCTTTAAATCTGGCAAAAAGATATAGCATGGAGGAAATCTTGAAAGGTAAGATGTCGGCTGATATAATGAGTCGAGTTCCTCTAAACAAGACAGTCCGGATCCCGTCTAAACCTTGGCCTGCTCCTCCGGCGGACTGGTTGGCACTGTCTATCGATGGCTCCTTCTCGAGTCATGATGGTAGTGCTTCAGCTGGTATGGTGCTAAGACGGGCGAATGGGTCTGTGATTTTTACGGCATATAGATTCATCTTCAATTGCAATGACAACCTTGAAGCGAAAATTCATGCTATGATGCAAGGAATGGCGCTGGCAATTGAGCACTCAAATAAGCCTGTCATTGTACAAGCAGATTCTATTTCGGCTTTGGCCATTCTTAAGGGCGATTCATTGTTCAGATCGGTTTACGGACATTTATCTGCTGAGATTAGATCTATTATGGTAGAGAGAGAGAGTTTATTCCTATGAAAATTACTAGGTCTCAGAATAGGGTTGCACATCAATTGGCACACTATAGCCGTACCGAAGCCTGTACTGCGGTATGGTTGAACTCGAGTCCTTCATGTTGTGAGGACTTGTTGTCTCGAGATTGTAACCCTGATCTTTTGGAATAAAACTCTCTTTTATCCCGAAAAAAAAATGATACACTCCACTATAAATAGCCTGACAGAGTAATTACCCATGAGAAGACGCGTATAATCATTGTCAGCTTGATGGCCGACGTCACCAAACCGCCGTGCTCCTCGGCATCTAGCCATTTCACCGTCCCTCTCCGTTAGGTTTTTTTTTTGAGGGGTACCTCTCCGTTAGGTTGGGCCTGGTTTGGGACCCCACACACTTATGCCGATTCCTTCTGGCCCGCAATTAACCTAGGCCGAGAACAGAACTACGGCTGGACCTTAATAATACTTCAGCCCACCAAAATGAGAACGCGGGGGCTCGCCTGCTCGGGCCCAACAGGACTTCGTCGTTTACTCGCAGCGGTCGCAGTCTTCTCCTTGCGGGAAACAAATCCCACCGACCTTGATAGATTGCCTTCTCCCTACCCCTCCCCTTCCGCCACCAGCCAGCCAGCCAGCTCCGGCCAAATCCCGATCGCGATGAACACGTCGCAGTTCATGGACAAGCAGATCCTCGGGCTTGCGGCGGCGGGCGCGTCATCGTCGCCTCCCTCCGGCGGCGGCGGCGGCGGCCAGCTGTTCGATCTGATGGGCCCCAACCCGCAAGAGGACGACGTGGTGGAGAGCCACGACCTCCACGCGCGCCGCGGCGCCAGTGCCACGGAGGAGGTGATGGTGCCCAGCTACGACTTCCAACCCATCCGCACCGCCCCCGCCGCCGCCGTGGCCCCGGCGGCCCCTGCCCCGGCCGCGGCGAACGCTTGGGGGTCGCTCGATGCCAATGCCGCGTCCCCCAAACTTAAGGTAATACTAGATCTGTTCATCGACACTAGTATTTGCTAGCTAGTGCTGGTCTGCTCGGTTGTAGAATTACGTTACGTCCATAAATCGAATCGATGTGGTTGCTCTTTTGGCATTATGTGATTCAGATAGAAAAAGAAAATGTAGCCTAGCAGTTGTCGTTCCGGTGCTTGTGAAAGCTGATGCATATCCATGACAGTATGTCATAGGTTTTTGTAGTTACTTTTAGGATTGTTGCGGATGCTGTTCTTGCAATGGCTCTACGTTTGCAACTTGTTGCTGATTTGTGCTCTCCATGGTCCACTGCTTACTCCTTCTCATAGTCTTATATGCCTCATATTGATGTACCATTGTACCTAAATCGGTTAACGTTCAACGAACACGACATCACGTTGGTGGGGGTGTTTATAGCAAATTAAATATGGTCTGACACCTAACCAAGTTAAGCAACTTTGCGTTTGTGTGCATGCTTAAGATGTTCCCCATGCACTCTGGAAGAAAAATGGTAGTGGCACATCATGAATCCATGTCTCTCGGCGCAATTCCATGAGCTGCATTTATGGTAACTATGTGTGTGATAGTTTTAATCATGGGTTAGAGAGATAGTCAGGCAGCAGCAAACAGGTATCTCCAGAACTGCAGGATGGACCATTGGGCCATGTCCTTAATTATTCTACCAATCTTACTGGGCAATCCAGCTCCAGCATGTTCCATGTTATATTTGTGCATGCAAACTTATTAGTACTATATTTTCCAACATTTTTCTTAGATACACAGTGGTAGCTGTATACAAAAAAGTGGTAGGGTATGCAATTTAATTGGCAACTGATTGAGTATAAGAATTAGAACATGCACACCGGGATCTTATGTACCCATTCACCGTATGCTGTATGCGATATTAATAGCCAATCCAAGAGGTTTTTTAATTCTTTATTAGTTGTTGTGATGCATGATTGTTATCACTTCATATCACCTCACTGGTTTTGTCTTTCCTTCTGATATCTGCACTTAGTTGTTTGATGCATGATTGTTATCACTTCATATCACCTCACTGTTTTTCACTTTCTTTGTGATATATGTTATTAATATGCTTAATTTCTTTTACCATGCAAAGAGTGCTGCTATGATGGAGCCTCGTGTGCTGAAGAAAG
Source organism: Elymus sibiricus (assembly GCA_039707655.1). Lineage (NCBI taxonomy): Eukaryota > Viridiplantae > Streptophyta > Magnoliopsida > Poales > Poaceae > Elymus > Elymus sibiricus. The sequence goes on from CM077663.1 coordinate 122,915,244, forward strand.
TTAGTCATGAAGAAGAAAGGAGCAACTTCAATGCAGTCACTATAGCAGATATTGATCGCACCATGAAGAAATATGCTGATAACTTGCTTCATGCACTGGAAGGTGTAAGCTCCAGACTTGCACAGCTGGAGGGCAGAACACACCATCTTGAGGACTCTGTTGGCGAGTTGAAGTTAACAGTTGGTAACTACAACGGCAGCACTGATGGAAAACTGAGGCAATTTGAGAACACACTGCGAGAGGTAAGCTTTATTCCAACTCCTCTCTGCAAGTGAATATCTTCCCTCGGTTCCCTCTTCTCCTTGTTCTTTCTTTTATTGGTAGAGTAATGGTCATGCTTATCTTATCACAGCAGCTTGCTCTAAAAAAATGAGATCCATGGGCACTAGCACCCAGGACATAGTTTTATAGAAGAAGCCCACCCGGGGTGAGGCACCAGAAAATTCGTCCCCGACGGGGCTCGAACCCTGGGTGCAGGGTGAGCCACTGCCCACCCTTGCCATTAGGCTACAGCCTAATCCTCACAGCAGCTTGCTTTCTGGTTGGGATAATCAAGATGAGAAACAGCTTGGTTTATTATCGCGTAACAATAGTCTTTGTTTTTTCTTTAGCTCGTCCATGTATAATGTTGGTCTTATTTAATATTTGATCCTATTTTCAACTGAAGCTTGTCAGCTGATTTTGTATTTTGTATACAAATATGAATGTACAGCTCTGAAATCTTTTGATTTTATACTCCCATCATGTCAGAGTGGATTTTATTATTACTGGTCATTTGTCCGGCTAGGTCATGTCTTGTTGATAGTTTGCAGTTTATTTGTCTATTTAAGGACTATATTTCATAGTTGCCCAATACATAAGTGACCTAAACTGAGTTTCATTATTAGCTTTCACTTTTGAGTTTCCTTCAGCTCCATTCACGGGCATGATGTCATGCTGGCAAGTGGAATTATGAATATGTTTGTTGCCCCTGTTGCATGTTGTGCATGCTAGTGCGCTTCATGCCTTTCTTCTAACTTCTTCATCTAGTGGTTTTACATGCTTTCACCTAGTGTCGTGGTAGTTAATTATGAGGAATGTTTCATACCTTCATATTGTGATGGAATTTTCTAAGACATTGTAGGAAGACTTCTATTTTGGTGCTTATTTGTACTAATTTGCTCCCTGGAACACATATTTGTATTAAATTATTTTGTACTATTGCCAGTGTTTTTTCAGCGGCTAGACTAATTATGTATGCTCTACTGTCAGGTTCAAGCAGGTGTGCAGATTTTGCGTGACAAGCAGGAAATTGTTGAGGCCCAGGTTCAACTTGCGAAGCTTCAAGTATCTAAAGCAGAGGATGTCGAGTCAGAAAATGCCAGTGCTGGGCAGGTGGACTCAAGGCATCAGCCGACTGCACTCCAGCCAACTGTTCAACCACAACATCAAGCCTATCCTCCTTCCCAGCCAACGGGGCTGCCTGCCCTTCCTGCTCCAAATGCACCACCTCCACCAATGGTTCACAACCAACCTCCACCACAATTCCAAGGCCATTTACCGCATCCTCAAATGCAATCAGTCGCACCTGCTCCATCTGTGCCGACCATATCGCAGGAATCCTATTATCCCCCATCCACACAGACAACAGAGGCTGCACACCAGCAATATGAAGCACCACCAGCTTCACAGCCACAAGCACCTCCAGCAGCACCGCAACATTATCAGCACCCGCCTCAGTATGCTCCATATCCTCAACCTCCGCCGCCTGGAAGTGTTAACCCCCAAACTGCAGCTGCACCCTTGCCCCATCAGCCAGAAGAAGCAGCACCTTATGGGCCTCCTGCTCAGAGCTACCCACCGAATGTCCGCCCGCCGTCCCCTTACATGCCACCACCCAGTGGACCTGTTCCTCCTTTCTATGGGCCAAACCCTGGCATGTACGAGCCTCCAGCAGTCAGGCCTAACTCCGGTCCACCACCGTCCTACAATGCTGGATACAAGCAGCAGGGAGGAGGCGGTTTTCCTGAGCAGTATGGATACAGTGGGTCTCCGTCTCACCGCGGTAATGCTGGAATGAACTTGCCCTCACCCTTTGCCCCCACTGGCGCCTCCTCCGCCGGAAGTGGCAACCACGGCAAGCTCCCGACAGCTCAAATACTGCCCCAAGCAGCGCCAGTGAGCTCTACTCCGAGTGGCTCGTCTGGCAGCAGGGTGGCGGTGGACGACGTGGTGGACAAGGTTTCGACGATGGGGTTCTCGAAGGAGCAAGTGAGGGCGACTGTGCGCAGGCTGACCGAGAACGGTCAGAATGTGGACCTGAACGTGGTGCTGGACAAGCTGATGAACGACACTGATGCGCAGCCTCCCCAGAGAGGCTGGTTCGGGCGATAAGAGCCCAGCTGGTAGCCAGGGCCGTTTGTTGCTCGTGGAGCAGCATGTGTATATGATCGATGAGCGAACAGCTATGGAACCGTTTTGTGCATTCATGAGGGAATTCGTATTTTTCAGATTTCTCGTTTGACTGCTGGACATCGTACAGTTAGTGTTTGGTTGATGTTAGTGCACCAGTGATTGCTATCCATCGTCAGTGTGACTAGTGTGTCTGCAGATGTTATTGTCGTCAAGTACTATTGTTGATGACCTGTGAGACTAGCTCATGGCTGCCTTACCTTTCACGCATCTTTGCGACGGTGACCTCTCTAACCTGTTCGTGTGGCTGGCGATGTGTGATCACATTTGTCTCGGAGTCTTGGCAAATCGTTGGATCGCTAGCAATGAGCCGCGCACTTTCACCTCCTTATCTCCGAAGTGCGTAGCTCTCAGCTCACCAGGACCACACCTATACGCTTGCAGTTCGCAGACAACGAGGCTACTGTGCTATCACTCACTCACTCACATGGCTTGGCGCCTCGCAACCGGCCACTGGTCTGCGTGAGCTGCTGCGGACCAGCCACCAGAAAACATCTCTTCTCATCCCGCAGTCCGTCCGCGTGTGTGCGTGCTCTGCTCGCACGCATGACATGCCTGTTCGTGCCTGTCGCATGCGCCGCCCCCGCCGGACATAAAACCACCGGCCACGGTCACCAGCACCAGCTGCTCAAGATAGGGGTCACGCGTCGCGTGAGAAGCAAGGTGTCTGCTGCGAGGGCCGGAATGGACAGCAGTACGCCGGCGACACCGCCGGAGCCGGCCATCGCGCCGGACGCCGTCATCAACCTCGAGCTGTGCGTGTTCGCGTTCCGTGTTTTATACCAGTGCGCGATTACGTTAAGGTATTTTCAATCAATCTGACAACGTGCTTCGCCTCACTGCCGGTTTTGGTTATGCGTGCGTGCGCGCAGCGGCGACCCGACCATGTACGAGGCGTTCTGGAGGGAGGTCGGGGAGCGGGCGGTGGTGGTGATCCCGGGGTGGTCGGGGATGAGCTACTTCTCCGACGCCCAGAGCCTCTGCTGGTTCCTCGACCCGGAGTTCGAGCGCGAGGTGCGCCGCGTCGGCAACGCCGCGGTCGACGATGGCTACCACCTCGTGGTCGGCACCGGCGCCACCCAGCTCTTCCAGGCGGCCATGTACGCCCTGTCTCCCGCCGGCGCCGAACGGCCCGTCGGCGTCGTCTCGCCGGCGCCCTACTACTCGGTAATCAAGATCAAACGATCCAAGTGCAAGTTCAATTACATTCGTGGTGTGGGGTGACTGACTGACTCACATGTGACATGGTATGATCTTGGACGTACGTCGTGGCGTGCTAGTCGTACCCGCCCCAGACGGACCTCCTGCTCTCGGGGTTCTACCGGTGGGCCGGCGACGCCAACGCCTTCGACGGCGACGGCCACATCGAGCTGGTCTGCTCGCCCAACAACCCCGACGGCGCCGTTCGCGAGGCCGTCCTGAGCTCCGAGTCCGGCAAGGCGATCCACGACCTGGTGTACTACTGGCCCCAGTACACGCCCATCGCCGGCGCCGCCGCCCACGACATCATGCTCTTCACCATGTCCAAGATCACCGGCCACGCCGGCGCCAGGCTCGGGTGGGCGCTCGTCAAGGACCGCGACGTGGCCAAGAAGATGGTCTACTTCGTGGACCGGAGCACCATCGGCGTGTCCAAGGACTCGCAGCTCCGCGCCGCCAAGATCCTCGCCGTGGTCTCCGACGCCTACGGACCCGGCGAGGACGATACGCGGCTCCGCCTCTTCGACTTCGCGCGGCGACGCATGGGGGAGCGCTGGCGGGACCTGCGCGCCGCCGTGGCGGCCACCGGCGCCTTCAGCCTCCCGGAGGAGACCGCCGGCTACTGCAACTTCACCAAGCAAACCGTGGCAGCTTACCCCGGTACTGTACATTAAACATGTGACATTCTTAATCCATGAACACAAATTCCGCCATGACTCCAATTTGCTCCGAGTTCTTCTCACCGGGCTTGCAATCGGCGGATGCAGCGTTCGCGTGGCTGCGCTGCGAGAAGGATGGCGTGGAGGACTGCGCCGAGTTCCTGCGCGGCCACAGCATCGTGGCGCGGGGAGGGGAGCAGTTCGGGGGAGACGCCAGGTGCGTCAGGGTCAACATGCTGGACACGGACCGTGTGTTCGACGTGCTCATACAGCGCCTCTCTTCCATAACATGATTACGATGGGGATGCGAACTATCATGCGAACATAATGCCTCGGATTAATTCGGAGAACGAAACGAAAACGAATGGAGAGGATTTAGATGGTCTCATCCGCTTATAGTCTCTGATATGGAATGATTGGTGCAAGTTTTGAAGTTTTTTTCTTTCTTAAGGCTTAACTCCCAAAACAAGTTTTCCTAGGTTCTAAAGTGGACCTAACTAATCCTTAAAATTTACCTAAATGATAATGATCACACGTGTGACACTTATCAACATGATCCATACGCATTCGATGTCGTTCGATTCATTTGCAAGAATATTAAAGCAGTTGCCATCTGGGTCGAGAGTCACGTAAGCATCCAGCGTCGTGTGGGCGCTATCATTTAGTGCCACACGTGTGGGCGCTCCTCTTCCGAACGGACACATGACGCTCGTCTGAACGTGTGAGTGAAACTGCTCTTCGCCCACAACGCTCACACGGCGATATATGACAACTATAGTTAAGCATATGTGGCAATTAGTTCATCACACATGGCAACTATGGTTTAACCACACGTGGCAACTCCAATTAGTTCACATGGCTACTATATTTACCATACAAGGCAACTATGGTTTGACCACACTGACAACTCCAATTAGTTTTATGTGGAGACTATATTTAATGATACATGACAACTACAATTAATTAGACATGGCAACTAAAGTTAATTACACATTGCAACTAAAGTTTATGAGGGGGACACACGCGCTCACAGGGTGTGGGTGAGTAGTTGCCACACAGGGTCATGTGGGCCGTTGTAGTTGCACCCACACGTGTGGGAAGTTTTAATTCCCACTCACACAGGGTCATGTGGGCTGCCTCCTGGGTATGCCACACAGGGGCGTGTGGTCGGATGTCCATTGTACCACACGTGTGGTGAATATTAACGTCCAAAATTTAACTCATGTACTCCTCACTTCCTTTTACAAACTTAAACCCCATTTAAACTACTTTTCGACATTATACTAGTTCAAACCTTGTCGTCAATGATGAAAACATTTTAACACTATTTGATAATTTTATTTAAAAGTTCTTAAAAACATGCATATCAAACACAACAGACTGACCGAATGGAAAAATCTCTACTCCTATAAAAATGCGAGTTCGTGATGATGGTGTGCCTGCCATCTGACGTTTTGGGCCGTTTGATCTGCATCTAACGCTTCTGAGGCAAGCAATCACATTTTTGTCAAAAGAACCCTCCACTCCACCTCATATCTTCAGGAAACCCCTTAGTCCAGCAGTACAGCTCGATCCACACCACCTCTCCAACCAGCGAGATTCTTCTGGAGAGAAAACGAACCATCCCAAGAAACACCATGGCTCCGACGTGGGCGGTGGCCGCTAGCGGCGCCGTCCGCCTCCACCGCCTCTCCAGCCTCCCCTCTTCCGCAACAGTTTGCCACCACTTCCACTACCATCCTGTCACGCCCAAGATGCGGTCCTATCCCTATTAAGGCTTGCGGCCTCGACGGGGATAGAAGCGCATCTCGTCGTTCGCAAGAACAGTAATACATTGCATACATGTAGGAAGAGATGAGTATATGAGTTGGCTTACACTCGCCACAAGCTATCTTACAGGTCCACACAAATTTATTCATACATCATTCAGAAGGCAGGGTCCGGCTACGGACGAAATCAAACGATAAAAGAAGCAAATGTAAAACTGTCTTGCTATCCCAGGATCACCACCACGAAGCTCCCTACTCGTCTGGATACGTAACATACATCCGACCACGTTCCTCATCATACTCCCACTGGAGCTGCGACACGTCATCTGACACGTTCTCGTCAACACCTGTACATGTATTGTTGTAATCTGTGAGCCACAGGGACTCAGCAATCTCATAACCTGGGTACCGAAACTATGTAAGCCATTGGGTAAGGAATTGGTTAAGTGGTGAGGCTGCGGCAAGCGCTAAGCATATATTTGGTGGCTAACTTACGAGAACATGAATGTAAATATGGTGGCATACGAGAGACGGACGTGAACTAGCATGATCACTAAGTGATCCTGAACACCTACTAACGTCAATCATAACCCCACCATGTTCTCTCTCGGTTCATGTTCACGAGCAGAGACAGTCACGGTTACGCACACAGTTGGTGTATTTTATTTCAGTTTACTTCAAGTTTACTATAACCGGGTGTTAAACAAATTTCCAAGTCGCCACGTAATCGCGGGCACGGCTTTCCGAAAAGATTAAACCCTGCAGGGGTGCTCCAACTCATCCATCACAAACTAACCACACGCCGCGGGAATAACCTCGACCACGAATCTCGTGATCTTCCTAGGCAATTCCATTGGAAAACCGCAACCTCGAGATAGCCCGAAGAAAAATCGGTATTCCTCGCGCTAGACATTCGAGAAAGATAAAACAAGTCCAGCAAGACCGCCCGACGTGTCGACGAACCCGATAGGAGCCGCGTATCTCGTTCTCAGTACACGACGGATTGTCCAAACTTCCGGTAGGCCAATCGCAGAGTTGCCCCTGGCGGCCACCGGCGGTTGACAGGTTGGACCAACACTCATGAGGAGCACTGGCCCGGGTTGTTGATTAATTATCCACGGGGTAGCTATGCCCTATGCAATTTTATTAAGTTGTTAGCAAATGTAGTACCAAAGTTGGGTCTTGCCAGACAAGTTTTAATCTAAAACGAATGGTCAAGGGGTTCCCCATAACAACCCCGAGCATGTTAGGAGCACAAAATATGGAATATAACACCGGTACTCGGAACTAGTGCGGCTCAAGCGGATCAAAACACTGAGCAAAAGGCCAAGCCTTCCACCGTTGCCATATATATATATGCATTAATTTAAATAACAATAAATAGAGTGATATAAAGAAAATCCATGTTGACACATGGAAAGCTTGCACCTGCAACTAGCAACACTATAAGATAAGGACTGAGCAGCAGTAACATTGCCAATCAAGGTTTGCTAGGTAGTGGAGGGGGTTAGAGGCTTTCATGGCAATTTGGGAGCCTGACAGTTTAAGTGGTAGGTAACGGAAAACATAACGGTAGAAGCGAGACATCTAGCAAGGCAAAAATAGTGTCGGGATCCGGGTATGATCATCTTGCCTGTTGGTTCTTCAGAGGGACAAAGAGCTGGGTCCTCGTAGTTGTACTCTCCGGGATCCTCGTACTCAGGCTCAACACTCACGTCTACCCAAAGAGAACAACACCAAATAAACATACAAACAAGGTGCAATGCACAAACAAGATGATGCATGATCCATTTGAAGTATTTAACATGGCAACCCTAAGCTAGTCATGTTTCTCATGCACTTATTAAGTTATTTAGTATTCTGGACAGAACCTCAAGTTTAGTTATCTGAACATGCATGATCATGGCAAATATGAATGCTTCATGCAAAATCGATGCAAATGCATATGTAGGACGTTGCAAACGGAGTAACGTAGCTCACGGTGCACTCACGGCAAGGTACGAACGTTAACGGAGGCAAAACACAAGATGAGGCATGCTACTTCTCGAGCATGCGTTGGTTTTCCCTTGAAGAGGAAAGGGTGATGCAGCAAAGTAGATAAGTATTTCCCTCAGTTGTTGAGAACCAAGGTATCAATCCAGTAGGAGATACAAGCAAGTCCCCAATAGGTGTACCTACACAAATAATCAAACACTTGCACCCAACGCAATAAAGGGGTTGTCAATCCCTTCACGGTTACTTGCAAGGATTAGATCTGATAGAGATAGATAGATGTGATTGCTTGAAAGTAAAGTAAAGCAAAAGTAAAAATAAGGCAGCGAGATATTTTTGGTATTTTTGGTTTTAGATCTGAAAGTATAATATGGAAAATATACCCGGGGGCCATAGGTTTCACTAGAGGCTTCTCTCATGAAGGAAAATAATACGGTGGGTGAACAAATTACTGTCGAGCAATTGATAGAAAAGCGAATAATTATGAAGATATCCAAGGCAATGATTATGCATATAGGCATCACGTCCGTGTCAAGTAGACCGAAACGATTCTGCATCTACTACTATTACTCCACACATCGACCGACTCCTGCCTGCATCTAGAGTATTAAGTTCATGAAGAACAGAGTAACGCATTAGGTAAGATGTCATGATGTAGAGGGATAAACTCAAGCAATATGATGAAAACCCCATCTTTTTATCCTCGATGGCAACAATACAATACGTGCCTCGCTACCCCTACTTTGTCACTGGGTGAGGACACCGCAAGATTGAACCCAAAACTAAGCACTTCTCCCATTGCAAGAATTACCAATCTAGTTGGCCAAACCAAACCAATAACTCGAAGAGACTTGCAAAGATATGAAATCATGCATATAAGAATTCAGAGAAGATTCAAATAATATTCATAGATAATCTAAACATAAACCCACAATTCATCGGATCTCGACAAACACACCGCAAAAGAGTATTACATCAGATAGATCTCCATGAAGGTCATGAAGAACATGGTATTGAAGAACAAAGAGAGAGAAGAAGCCATCTAGCTACTAGCTATGGACCCGAAGGTCTGTGGTAAACTACTCACGCATCATCGGAGGGGCAATGTAGTTGATGTAGATGCCCTCCATGATCGATTCCCCCTTCGACAGATTACCGGAAAAGGCTCCAAGATTGGATCTCACGGGAACAGAGGCTTCCGGCGGCGGAAAAGTATTTTCGTGGCTCTTTTTGGTATCCAGGGAATATTTGGGAATTTATAGGCCGAAGAATAGGGTTAGGGGGGCTGTCGTGGGGCCACAAGCCAGGGGGGCGCCCCCCCCTAGGGCGCGCCCCTATGGCTTGTCGCCACACGGCGGCTCCCCTACCTTCATCTCCAAGTCTTCTGGGTTGCTTCTGGTCCAAGAAAAAATATTCCGAAGATTTTATTCTGTTTGGACTCCGTTTAATATTCCTTATCTGCAATACTCAAAAACAAGGAAAAAACAGAAACTGGCACTAGGCTCTAGATTAATAGGTTAGTCCCAAAAATAATATAAAATAGCATATTAATGCATATAAAACATCCAAAACAGATAATATAATAGCATGGAACAATAAAAAATTATAGATACGTTGGAGACGTATCAAGCATCCCCAATCTTAATTCCTGCTCGTCCTCGAGTAGGTAAATGATAAAAACAGAATTTTTGATGTGGAATGCTACCTAACATATTTATCCATGTAATATTCTTTATTGTGGCATGAATATTCAGATCCATAAGATTCAAAACAAAAGTCTAATATTGACATAAAAACAGTAATACTTCGAGCACACCAACAAGGCAATTGCGTCCTTTCAAAATAACATGGCCTTAGAAAGTTATCCCTACAAAATCATATGGTCTGGCTATGCTCCATCTTCCCCACACAAAGTATCTAAATCATGCACAACCCCGATGACAAGCCAAGCAATTGTTTCACACTTTTAATGTTCTCAAACCTTTTCAACTCTCACGCAATACATGAGCGTGAGCCATGGATATAGCACTATAGGTGGAATAGAATATGGTGGAGGTTGCAAGGAAAAAGGAGAAGATAGTCTCACATCAACTAGGCGTATCAACGGGCTATGGAGATGCCCATCAATAGATATCAATGTGAGTGAGTAGGGATTGCCATGCAACAAATGCACTAGAGCTATAAGTGTATGAAAGCTCAAAAGGAAAACTAAGTGGTTGTGCATATGATGAAAAAATCCACTAGCTATATGAAAGTGACAAAATAGGAGACTCTCTATCATGAAGATCATGGTGCTACTTTGAAGCACAAGTGTGGAAAAAGATAGTAGCAATTGTCCCTTCTCTCTTTCTCTCATTTTTTTTGGTGGGCATCTTTGGCCTCTTTTTTTTTATTTGGGCTTCGCTGACCTCTTTTATTATTTGTAAAGTCCGGAGACTCATCCCAACTTGTGAGGGATTCATAGCTTCCATCATCCTTTTCTCTCATGGGACAATGCTCTAATAATGAAAATCATCACACTTTTATTTACTTATAACTCAAAAAGAAAATTACAACTCGATACCTAGAACAAAATATGACTCTATATGCAATATGAAAGTGATGGTGCATGTCATGAAAAACTGAATGGTGGAAGTTGCATGGCAATATATCTCGGAATGGCTATGGAAATGCCATAATAGGTAGGTATGGTGGCTGTTTTGAGGAAAGTATATGGTGGCTGTTTTGAGGAAGGTAGGTTTGATGCACCGGCGAAAGTTGCGCGGTACTAGAGAGGCTAGCAATGGTGGAAGGGTGAGAGTGCGTATAATCCATGGACTCAACATTAGTCATAAAGAACTCACATACTTATTGCAAAAGTCTATTAGTTATCAAACAAAGCATTAGACGCATGCTCCTAGGGGAGAGGTTGGTAGGAGTTAACCATCGCGCGCTCCCGATCCTCACACAAAGGTTGACAATCATTAAACAAATAATGCTCCGACTTCGTTACATAACGGTTCACCATACGTGCATGCTACGGGAATCACAAACTTCAACACAAGTATTCTTCCAATTCACAACTACTCACTAGCATGACTCTCATATTACCATCTTCATTATCTCAAAACTATATGCAAGGAATCAAACTTCTCATAGTATCCAATGCACTTAATATGAAAGTTTTTATTATATCCCTCTTGGATGCCCATTATATTAGGACTAAATTCACAACCTAAACCAATTACCATGCTGTTTTAAAGAAACTCTCAAAATAATATAAGTGAAGTACGAGAGTTCAATAATTTCTATAAAATAAAACACCACCGTGCTCTAAAAAGATATAAGTGAAGTACTAGAGCAACATTGCCTAGCTCAAAAGATATAAGTGAAGCACATATAGTATTTTAATAAATTCATGATTCAGCGTGTCTCTCTCAAAAGATGTGTGCAGCAAGGATGATTGTGGCAAACTAAAAAGCAAAGACTCATATCATACAAGACGCTCCAAGCAAAACACATATCATATGGTGAATAAAAATATAGCCTCAAGTAAATTTACCGATGGATTGAAGACGAAAGAGGGGATGCCTTCCGGGGCATCCCCAAGCTTAGGCTTTTTGGTATCCTTGAATATGGCTTGGGGTGCCTTGGGCATCCCCAAGCTTAGGCTATTGCCACTCCTTATTCCATAGTCCATCAAATCTTTACCCAAAACTTGAAAACTTCACAACACAAAACTCAACAGAAAACTCGTGAGATCCGTTAGTATAAGAAAAATAAATCACCACTTTAGGTACTGTTGTGAACTCATTATTTATTTATATTGGTGTAATATATACTGTATTCCAACTTCTCCATGGTTCATACCCCCCGATACAACCCATAGATACATCAAAATAAGCAAACAACACAAAGAAAACAGAATCTATCTAAAACAGAACAGTCTGTAGCAATCTATAGACTTCGAATACTTCTGTAACTCCAAAAATTCTGAAAAATTAGGAAAATCAGGGCAATTGGTATATCAATCTTGTGTAAAAATTTCAGTTCAAAACAAAGTTCCAGTGAATTTACAAAATTCCTGGACTGAGAGAAAAAGTTTCTGTTTTTCAGCAAAATCAAATCACAAACACCGTAGACCATCCCAAAGGTCTTACTTGGCTCAAACACTAATTTAAACAAGAAAACACAATTACTACAGAGGTAATAATGTGCAAAATACTCAAAAACAGAAGCAAAAACAAAAGCATAAAAATAAAATTGGGTTGCCTCCCAACAAGTGCTATTGTTTAACGCCCCTAGCTAGGCATAACGCAATAGATCTAGGTCTTTTCATAATAGTAAGGGAGATCATCCATGCTCTTCTCATACTCCCTTCTTTCAGCAGCAAGCTTTCTTTGTGGCAAGCAAAAATAATCAAAAGGGCTAAATTTAATAGGATAAGGATCCTTGAGATCTAGTGCGGGAGGGATAGGTTCCTCCTTCGGCCCCCTATAGTGTATAATCAATTCATCATTGTAAGCTTTCCTTTGATGGAAAGTCATTAGTCTATCTCTTAATATGAACTCTAATCCGTTGTTTTGTATAGCAAAATTATCATTGAGTTCAGAAATCTTATCAATCAAAACCTCGATAGGGACCCTTTTTCTCAAATTTTCATTATAGGCAACATAATCAGGATATTGCAATCTCATTATTTCCTCTTGATTAAAAAGGATCTCTTCTATGGGGGGACATCCACCATTAATTTTATAATGAGCAAAAATTTCACTAGCCTCTTTCATAATGAATCTAGACTCGTGGGCTAGAAATATAGTGGCGGCACGCTTTACAGAAGAATACTGAATATTAGAGAACTCAAGAAAAATCCTTTGTATGCATGGATGCATATGAACAAATTGTCTCTCAAGTTCAATTATTAGTAGGGTTATGGCATCCGCAAGACTATTAGTTTTGTTGAGAATGGACCCTCCCAAGGTAGGTAGCGTACCCGCACAAGTAATGAAATCTTGAATAACACCTTTTCCAATAATATTACCGCTACCTATGCGGATTTTTTTGTATGCATGATAGTAGGTTCTTCATGAGAGTCGTTATTAGCAAGATTGTCAAAATTCCCCTCAAGATTATTACTATTCTTTTCAATGAAAACCTCCCCAGATTCAGACATAGTGGCAACGAAACGATCTAGCGCACAAGCAAACGAAAAGACGAACGGAAAAAGGGCGAATAAAAAGGCAAATCTTTCTGAAAATCGTTTTAGAAGTGGGGGAGAGGAAAACGAGAGGCAAATGGCAACTAAAGTAAATGCAAGAGATGAGTTTGTGATGGGTACTTGGTAGGCTTGATGTAGATCTCCCCGGCAACGGCGCCAGAAATCCTTCTTGCTACTTCTCGAGCATGCGTTGGTTTTCCCTTGAAGAGGAAAGGGTGATGCAGCAAAGTAGATAAGTATTTCCCTCAATTGTTGAGAACCAAGGTATCAATCCAGTAGGAGATACAAGCAAGTCCCCAATAGGTGTACCTACACAAATAATCAAACACTTGCACCCAACGCAATAAAGGGGTTGTCAATCCCTTCACGGTTACTTGCATGGATTAGATCTGATAGAGATAGATAGATGTGATTGCTTGGAAGTAAAGTAAAACAAAAATAAAAATAAGGCAGCGAGATATTTTTGGTATTTTTGGTTTTAGATCTGAAAGTATAATATGGAAAATAGACCCGGGGGCCATAGGTTTCACTAGAGGCTTCTCTCATGAAGGAAAATAATACGGTGGGTGAACAAATTACTGTCGAGCAATTGATAGAAAAGCGAATAATTATGAAGATATCCAAGGCAACGATTATGCATATAGGCATCACGTCCGTGTCAAGTAGACCAAAACGATTCTGCATCTACTACTATTACTCCACACATCGACCGACTCCTGCCTGCATCTAGAGTTTTAAGTTCATGAAGAACAGAGTAACGCGTTAGGTAAGATGGCATGATGTAGAGGGATAAACTCAAGCAATATGATGAAAACCCCATCTTTTTGTCCTCGATGGCAACAATACAATACGTGCCTCGCTACCCCTACTTTGTCACTGGGTGAGGACACCGCAAGATTGAACCCAAAACTAAGCACTTCTCCCATTGCAAGAATTACCAATCTAGTTGGCCAAACCAAACCAATAACTCGAAGAGACTTGCAAAGATATGAAATCATGCATATAAGAATTCAGAGAAGATTCAAATAATATTCATAGATAATCTGAACATAAACCCACAATTCATCGGATCTCGACAAACACACCGCAAAAGAGTATTACATCGGATAGATCTCCATGAAGGTCATGAAGAACATGGTATTGAAGAACAAAGAGAGAGAAGAAGCCATCTAGCTACTAGCTATGGACCCGAAGGTCTGTGGTAAACTACTCACGCATCATCGGAGGGGCAATGGAGTTCATGTAGATGCCCTCCGTGATCGATTCCCCCTCCGGCAGATTACCGGAAAAGGCTCCAAGATTGGATCTCACGGGAACAGAGGCTTCCGGCGGCGGAAAAGTATTTTCGTGGCTCTTTTTGGTATCCAGGGAATATTTGGGAATTTATAGGCCGAATAATAGGGTTAGGGGGGCTGCCGTGGCTCCACAAGCCAGGCCCCCCCCCCTAGGGCGCGCCCCTGTGGCTTGTCGCCACACGGCGGCTCCCCTGCCTTCATCTCCAAGTCTTCTGGGTTGCTTCTGGTCCAAGAAAAATTATTTCGAAGATTTTATTCCGTTTGGACTCCGTTTAATATTCCTTATCTGCAATACTCAAAAACAAGGAAAAAACAGAAACTGGCACTAAACGGAGGAGGAGGAGGGGGAACCCAATACTTCTGCTGCTCAGGAACAATGTGAGAGCTGGAAGAAGAAGAGTTGGTGTCTCTGAATCGCTTCCTGGAATTCTCCAACCTGAGCTGAGTTGCCTCGACCTTTAGAGCCATGTTGTAGAACTGATCAAACTCACGAGGCTCGTGCAGGACTAGACCCGGCTGAAGTTCATCCTTGAGACCACCTCTGAACTGGCAAATCATTGACTTCTCATCGGGAACATCTTGCTTAGCATAGCGGGCCAGATTCTGGAACTCGATGTTATACTGATAGACAGACTTGCTCCCCTGCTTCAAATTCCTAAACTTCTCACGCATCTCCTCGACAAGGCTCGTCGGGATATGATGAGCTCTGAAGTCAAGACAGAAATCATCCCACTTGATAACACGATCGCCTCTGGAATCCTTGTACTGCTGCCACCAATCTGCTCCCTGACCCTTGAGCTGGAAAGTCGCGAACTTGACATAGTCCGCAGGTGTGACATTGCTGCACTCAAAATGCTTGTTCATGTCACGGAGCCAATCGTCTGCATCGAGAGGCTGCTCACAACAGGTCAAGGACTTGGGCTGATTTGCGAGGAACTGGTTCAGAGTTGCGAACTGAGGCTGATTCTGAAAATTCCCTTGATGACCTTGCTGTCCCTGCTCTCTTTCCTGCAGCAACCTGAGCAACATCTGGGTATTCGCATTGGTTGCGGCCATCACTGCTTGTCATGCCTCCGGAGGTGGAGGTGGTGGTGGGGGTGGTGGAGGATCAGACTGCTCCCCCTCACTACCTGGGTTCCTACGAGTTGCCGGAGCCATCCTGAAGATGGACAGAATTATCAGCAACCGTTAATAAGATGATTGAAATAAGCTGAATCAACGGCTTGAAAGAAATTGCAAGGGAATATCATCAATTGCATTCAAACTGCAAATAGTAAGAACGCTTTCTGCAGGATCTGGATAACATCATTAAAACATGAAGCCACTTGAACTAACACAAAAAGTATTGAGCTAAGGTTGCTCGGAACAAATGTACAACCATACATCTGTCGGAAGATGATCCTAAGAACTACTAGAATTCCCACCTAAGAATTTCCGAAGTCTTTCTTGTTTATGCAATTCGGGTTGCGGACCCAGGAACGTACCCAAGGTAATCAGCTACAACTGCACCCGCAACCTTCCACACCATAATTCAAGAAACTCCGCAAACTCGTCTAACTCAGACACTCGTAATCACAACGATACTAAACATGGTAGTACCCCGGACGCCTCCCCAGTACTGGGTGACTCCAGCCTTATCTCGCCACGAAAAGTATTGAAGCAATTTCGAACATCCTCCGTCCTGAGATACTAAGGAAACTGAACGATAACGATGTGTCAAGAATCCCCTGGAGCTCAACTCCCCAGAAGAAATCAAGTCAGACAGGAGGCACCAAGACAGAACTCCGTCACATCGGCATCATATAGTTTCCAAAATACCCGCGTGATCCTAAAAAAATTTAGAGCGAGAAGAGGAGTAGAATGAAAATTCCTAAGTCGAAAACCTCACCAGAGTATAGAAGAGGAGTAAAAGAATCCTACTCTTCGATATAACTAGACTCAAAATAGTTTAAACTAGACTCGACGTGGCCAAATTCGATCAAGCAAGGGGCTCCTATGGTCGGTATGGCTCTGATTACCAACTTGTCACGCCCAAGATGCGGTCCTATCCCTATTAAGGCTTGCGGCCTCGACGGGGATAGAAGCGCATCTCGTCGTTCGCAAGAACAGTAATACATTGCATACATGTAGGAAGAGATGAGTATATGAGTTGGCTTACACTCGCCACAAGCTATCTTACAGGTCCACTCAAATTTATTCATACATCATTCAGAAGGCAGGGTCCGGCTATGGACGAAATCAAACGATAAAAGAAGCAAATGTAAAACTGCCTTGCTATCCCAGGATCACCACCACGAAGCTCCCTACTCGTCTGGATACGTAACATACATCCCACCACGTTCCTCATCATACTCCCACTGGAGCTGCGACACATCATCTGACACGTTCTCGTCAACACCTGTGCCTGTATTGTTGTAATCTGTGAGCCACAGGGACTCAGCAATCTCATAACCCGGGTACCGAAACTATGTAAGCCATTGGGTAAGGAATTGGTTAAGTGGTGAGGCTGCGGCAAGCGTTAAGCATATATTTGGTGGCTAACTTACGAGAACATGAATGTAAATATGGTGGCATACGAGAGACGGACGTGAACTAGCATGATCACTAAGTGATCCTGAACACCTACTTACGTCAATCATAACCCCACCGTGTTCTCTCTCGGTTCATGTTCACGAGCAGAGACAGTCACGGTTACGCACACAGTTGGTGTATTTTATTTGAGTTTACTTCAAGTTTACTATAACCGGGTGTTAAACAAATTTCCAAGTTGCCACGTAACCGCGGGCACGGCTTTCCGAAAAGATTAAACCTTGCAGGGGTGCTCCAACTCATCCATCACAAACTAACCACACGCCGCGGGAATAACCTCGACCACGAATCTCGTGATCTTCCTAGGCAATTCTATTGGAAAACCGTAACCTGGAGATAGCCCGAAGAAAAATCGGATTCCTCGCGCAAGACATTCGAGAAAGGTAAAACAAGTCCAGCAAAACCGCCCGACGTGTCGACGAACCCGATAGGAGCCGCGTATCTCGTTCTCAGGACACGACGGATTGTCCAAACTTCCGGTAGGCCAATCGCAGAGTTACCCCTGGCGGCCACCGGCGGTTGACAGGTTGGACCAACACTCATGAGGAGCACTGGCCCGGGTTGTTGATTAATTATCCACGGGGTAGCTATGCCCTATGCAATTTTATTAAGTTGTTAGCAAATATAGTACCAAAGTTGGGTCTTGCCAGACAAGTTTTAATCTAAAACGAATGGTCAAGGGGGTCCCCATAACAACCCCGAGAATGTTAGGAGCGCAAAATATGGAATATAACACCGGTACTCGGAACTAGTGCGGCTCAAGCGGAACAAAACACTGAGCAAAAGGCCAAGCCTTCCACCATTGCCAGATATATATGTGCATTAATTTAAATAACAATAAATAGAGTGATAAAAGAAAATCCATGTTGACACATGGAAAGCTTGCACCTGCAACTAGCAACGCTATAAGATAAGGGCTGAGCAGCGATAACATAGCCAATCAAGGTTTGCTAGGTAGTGGAGGGGGTTAGAGGCTTTCATGGCAATTTGGGAGCCTGACAGTTTAAGTGGTAGGTAACGGAAAACATAACGGTAAAAGCGAGACATCTAGCAAGGCAAAAAGAGTGTCGGGATCCGGGTATGACCATCTTGCCTGTTGGTTCTTCAGAGGGACAAAGAGCTGGGTCCTCGTAGTTGTACTCTCCGGGATCCTCGTACTCAGGCTCAACACTCGCGTCTACCCAAAGAGAACAACACCAAATAAACATACAAACAAGGTGCAATGCACAAACAAGATGATGCATGATCCATTTGAAGTATTTAACATGGCAACCCTAAGCTAGTCATGTTTCTCATGCACTTATTAAGTTCTTTAGTATTCTGGACAGAACCTCAAGTTTAGTTATCTGACCATGCATGATCATGGCAAATATGAATGCTTCATGCAAAATCGATGCAAATGCATACGTAGGACATTGCAAACGGAGTAACGTAGCTCACGGTGCACTCACGGCAAGGTACGAACGTTAACGGAGGCAAAACACAAGATTAGGCAATCTCTGGGCTATACCTTGGTGTTCCAAGGATGCCACTGGATAGGAAATGAAAATCTAGCAAGAATAGAGCTAAATATCATGCAAAACAATGGAGTATAGCTCCCACAAGTCACAAAACATTCAAACACACAATCTATCCACAAACATCAACATGTCATCTTGCAACACACATAACAGGAGCTACAACAAGTTTCAAACCACAACCAAAGCATGTACAGAAACTATACAGCATGCTTAACAAATTATCCATCTACACAAACTTGAAAGGAAGCATGGATCAATAGCAATGAAGCTCCCAAGATGGCATGTTGAATCAGTTTTTAGGGACTTAGTGAAAATTCCAGTTTTATAGAATCTGAGTTAACTAGATGGCATATTGACAGCACTATTTATATATGCTAGATGGCATTTCATGGCATGAAAATTAACAGGGTTATAGAGGGCAACATCTACAACAAAACACTAGCACTGGGCATGAGCTAAAACACAACATATCACTTGGTAGCACCCTCTAAACATGGCATAAAAACAATAGCAACTACTCAGACTTGGCCAAATTCAGCAAGGGCAAAACTGGACACATGTTAACAGAATAGCAACTTGACAGCAGGTTTTAAATATGTTGCAAGGGCTTAATGCTCAAGTTCTTAGCACAATTAGGTAGAGCATGAAGAGATCAACAAAACATGTTAAGGCCCCAAACTCAAGGAACACTACATTTATGGGAACCATCCTCTAAACATGGCAAGAAAATAACAGCATCTAACACTTGGCAACATTTGAGACATGAAACCAGTGTTACTTTCTTAGCATGTTAACAGCAAGAAATCCACTTATCCACAAGTTATCATGCCAAACAAAAATACCAGGGCCTAGTACCCACAAAACACTAGCATATTCATGTTGACAAGTTTCACATATGTTGCATAGGTTAATTCATATGAAAATGACAAAATGGCATGTTGGGACAAAAATGACATTTTGCAAACTTGCTCAAATGTCCAAACAAAGTTCACCATTGGATTCCTTGGGAAATTCTACCCCAAAATCATATATCGCACTCATATGTACAAGTAGATAAAATGCCCAAAACCCCAATCGAAATACCACACATGCACTTATAAGTCAAAACTTACCCAAATTGGATATTTCCCTATTTGGCATTGTCCTGATTTGGCAGGTTACCAGATTAGGAAAACAAACAAACAGAGGGGACAAAACAATCAAAAAAAAGGGGGAGGGGTCCCACTGGCAGTGAGCCAGGCCCCTCCCTGAGTATGACTGGGTGGACCCACTGGCCCACCTGTCACACACACACACAGGAGCACACACACCACACAGGTAGCCACACAGGAACTCACACACACGCACACACACTGTGCACTCCACCGAAAAATTAAAAAGGGTCGGGGGGGGTTCGAATCCCGGACCTCTTGGTCCTCCCCTGAGTCGAAACCACTGATCTAGCGAAGCGGTACTCGACAGAGGAGGAGCTCTACGCTACAAATGCTAACACCAAGGGGATTCCCCTCTGACCGGCGACAGAGGCACGGCGACAATGAAATTCCCGGTGAGGCGACGGCAATCGACAACAGCGAGCACTAGCGGAGGTTGCGAGCACGGAGGGGAGCCCATTTCCGCACTCACATCTAGCTAAACGCGACGGCAGCGAGGAGCTCGAGCACGAGCACGCGCTCGGCTCGACAATGGCGGCGACGGAGAAACGATGACCGGAACGCGACTAGGCGGGCTACGCACGAGACAGAGAGGGGGAAGGAGACGGCGATGCTCACTGCGGGGCTGCTCGAGGACGCGGCGAGGCGAAGACGACGAGTTGGCGCTGCCTGACGAAGCGCAGCTCCACCCACACGACGCGACGATGGGGAGGCGACGCGGGGACGCTCCGGCCTCCCTAACTCCGGGAACGGGACGCGGACGGCATCAGGAACCCCGCGGGCATATTGGACGGCACGGAGAGGCCACCGGCGATGAAGGAGACGACGGAATCGAACGGTGGCTCTCTGCTCTCTCTGAATCCTGAACCTTTCTCTCTGAAACTTACCACGGGAAGGGAGAAGAAGGAGGGGAGAGGGAGATGGCGGCGGCTGGAGGGAAGCACGGAACCCTAGGCGGAAGGCACGCATGCCGAGGGCTTTTTAAAGGCCCTGGAGGCACGACGCTCCTCGCCACCTCGGCCATGGCGGGGCCCCTGCCCACGCTCTCTCTGAGGAGGAGCTGGAAAGGGAGGACGACGACGAATGCTTACGGGCGCCGACAGGTGGGACCGCGCGGCGCCAGGGTGGAAAGCGAGCGGGCTGCGGGAACACTGCTGGGCTGCGGCTACGGGAGGCTAGCTGGGCTGCGACTGCGGAGGCCCAGAGAACCTCCTCTCTCTCTCTCTGCTGAAAAACAAAACCTCTTCCCATTTTAAATAAGTCCGAGACAACAAAAATCACAGAGGTAGAGAGAGAAGTTTTTAAAGAAAAAGAAATACATTTTTGGGTTCACAAAAATGCATACTATTTAATAAAATGGAAAATGGCATTTTTAGAGCAACAAAATAAAATCATATTTTAATAAAAATGCAATCTGTTTTGCAAAGATTTGAAAATGACAAAGCATAAAACATGGTTGAGAGCAGACTAACAAATCATAAAAGAATATTTTAGAGGGGATCAACATTTTTACAGAATTTAAATAGCAAGCAAAAATCATCACATGTTGCATATATTAGACATGAGAGAGGTGGTGATGGTTTAGAGGAAAAGTGGAGGGGTTTTGAAAACTAGGTTGCACACACATACCACAACACCACACTCACAACAACATCACATAAGCAAGGCATGATGCAAATGATGAATGATGGTATGATGCCATGATGCAAAGAGGAATGAAGCAACAATATTATTATACAACCATAAGGTGGCATACATGAAGGTTCACACAAGACTAATAAAACAAAAAAAGGCAAGGGATGCTCTTGGGCTGTTACAACTCTCCCCCACTACATGAGGATCTCGTCCCGAGATCTAGGAACGGAAGAATTCGGGAAATTCGGAACGGAGATGTCCTCTCGTTCCCAAGTGGCTTCTTTGTCGGAGTGATGTGACCACTTCACCTTTAGAAACTTGATTGACTTGTTGCGAGTCTTACGCTCAGTTTCTTCAAGGATAGCAACTGAATGCTCATGATAGGATAGGTCTTCTTGGAGATCAACGGTGCGCTCGGGAGTCTTGAAACACTTCCGGAGCTGAGAGACATGAAACACATCATGCACATTTGAGAAATTGGGAGGAAGCTCGAGTTGGTAGGCAAGGTCACCCCTCTTGCCCACAATCTTGAAAGGACCCACAAAGCGTGGAGCAAGCTTCCCTTTGATGCCAAAGCGTTGAGTGCCCTTCATGGGAGACACTCTGAGATAGACAAAATCATCGATCTGGAAGGTCATGTCACGATGCTTGCTATCATAATAGCTCTTCTGACGGGATTGAGCTGCTTTGAGATTTGCACGAATGACACGGCACATTTCTTCTGCTTCAGTGATCATGTCATTACCAAGGATTTGACGCTCACCGGTTTCAGACCAATTGAGCGGGGTATGACACTTCCTGCCATAGAGAATCTCGAAAGGAGCTTTGCCGGAACTTGCTTGGAAGCTATTGTTGTATGTGAACTCAGCAAACGGGAGACAATCTTCCCACTTCATGCCAAAAGAAATCACACAAGCTCTGAGCATATCTTCAAGGATTTGATTGACTCTCTCAACTTGATCACTAGTCTGAGGATGGAAAGCTGTGCTGAAACGGAGATTGGTCTCCATTGCAGTCTGGAAGGAATCCCAAAACTTGGAAGTGAAGATGCTTCCACGATCTGTGGATATGAGCTTGGGAACACCGTGCAAAGAAACTATCCTTGACATGTACAACTCTGCTAGCTGAGCTGCCGAGATAGATTCGTTGACCGGAAGGAAGTGGGCAACTTTGGTGAGCTTGTCGATGACCACGAAGATGGCATCATTACCTCTCTTGGACTTAGGAAACCCAGTGACGAAATCCATTTCCACATGGTCGAATTTCCACTCTGGGATGGGCAAAGGCCGAAGAAGACCTGCTGGACGTTGATGTTCCGCCTTCACTCTGCGACACACATCACACTCGTTCACAAATTGAGCAATCTCACGTTTCATACGGGTCCACCAGAAGGTCTGCTTGAGGTCCTGATACATTTTGGAACTTCCTGGATGAATTGAGAGGAGGGAATTATGTGCTTCATCCATGATAACCTTCCTGAGATCACCTTTCGGAACCACCAGACGGCCCTCGAAGAACAAGGTATCTTTGTCATCAACACGGAAGCACTTATACTTTGGAATGCTCTTGGCCACACCTTTCTTCACTTTCTTCACCATAGCATCAAGAAGCTGAGCTTGGTGAATCTGATCTTCTAGAGTCGGAGAGACTTGAAGATTGGCAAGAAAACCTTGAGGAACAACTTGGAGATTGAGCTTGCGGAATGCTTCACAAAGCTCGGGTTGAAGAGGCTTGAGAATCAGACTGTTGCAGTACGCCTTCCTGCTCAACGCGTCTGCAATGACATTTGCTTTCCCGGGAGTATATTCAATGCTTGGATTGTACTCCTCGATCATCTCCACCCGACGTGTTTGCCGAAGATTGAGATTGGGTTGAGTGAAAATGTACTTCAAGCTCTTGTGGTCGGTGAACACCTCAACTGGTCTTCCCAACAATAGATGTCTCCACGTCATCAGAGCATGCACAACTGCCGCCAGCTCAAGATCATGAGTGGGGTAGTTCCTCTCGCTAGGCTTCAGCTGCCGCGAGGTATAAGCCACAACTTTCTTATCTTGCATGAGAACGCCACCGAGACCTTGGAGAGAAGCATCACAAAATACTTGGAAAGGCTTGTATTGCTCGGGAGGAACAAGAACTGGAGCCAAAGTCAGCTTCTGTTTGAGTGTATTGAACGCCACATCACACTCAGGAGACCACACATACTTGACATTGTTCTGAAGGTGGTTGGACAGAGGCTTAGCAATTTGAGAGAAGTTCTCAACGAATCTTCTGCAATAGCTTGCAAGGCCGAGGAAGCTACGAAGCTGCTTGACAATCTGAGGAGGCTCCCACTTCACAATTGCCTCAACTTTCTCAGGGTGCACTTTAATGCCCTCGGCAGAGATGACATGCCCAAGGTACACCACTTCATTGAGCCAAAACTCGCACTTCGAGAACTTACATAGAACCGATGTTCTCTTAGCTTGTCAAGCACAAGCCTGAGATGCTCTGCATGCTCTTCTTCAGTCTCCGAGAACACGAGAATATCATCCAAATACACCAAGACGAACTCATTCTTGAAAGGAGAGAATATGAAGTTCATCATTCTGGAGAAGGTCGGAGGCGCATTTGCTAGACCAAAAGACATGACGGTGTACTCATAAGAGCCAAAACTCGTCCTGAAAGCAATCTTTGGAATATCTTCTTCACGGATGCGGATTTGATGATAGCCCATACAGAGATCTAACTTCGAGAAAACCTTGGCACCTTTCAATTGCTCAAACAACTCATTGATGTTGGGAAGTGGGTACTTGTTCCTGATTGTCTTCTTGTTCAATGGACGGTAATCAACACATAGTCGGTCCGTGCCATCCTTCTTCTTGACAAACAGAACACCACAACCCCAAGGTGAAGAACTTGGCCTGATTAGACCCAGACGCTCTTGTTCATCTAGCTGTTTCTTCAATTCTTTCAGCTCTTCGGGGCCAAGCTTATACGGACGCTTGCACACCGGTTCAGTTCCAGGCTCGAGTTCAATCACAAACTCCACTGGCCTGTGAGGAGGCATTCCTGGCAACTCTTCTGGAAATACATCTTCATACTCCGAGACTACGGGAATTTGAGAGATGGCAGAAATTTCACCCTTCTCATTGAGAGAAAATAGACGAATCGTGTCATTGCGAGCAGCGAAAATGATCACGTCTTCAGAAGGATGAGTCAATTGGACTTCTTTAGCTTTGCAATCAACATATGCCTTGTTCATCGCCAGAAAATCCATGCCAAGAATAAGATCAATATCGGAATTGCCGAGCACAATTGGAGAGGCCAGAAAAGAATAATTGCCCATCTTGATAGAGGCATCCCGAACTATCCAACGAGAACTCATGAGCTTTCCCGGCGAAACAACATCTAATGCTTTAGGCAACTCTTCATGATGCAAATCGTGCTTGACCGCAAAAGGATATGATATGAATGAATGCGATGCACCAGTGTCAAACAAAACTTTTGCAGGAAAAGAATTCACCGAGAGGTTACCCATAATCACTTGAGAAGAATCCTCTGCTTCAGCTGCATTCACCATGTTCACTCTTGCTGACTTGGGATTATGCTTCACCATAGCACTGCCTAGGGGCCTGATAGGAGGAGGAGGCGGAAGACGCCGCTGGTTGTTGCACTTGTTGGAGTAGTGGCCCTTCTGACCACACATGTGACAAGTAACCTCTGAGAGCGGACGAAAGTTGCCTGGAGGAGGAGCATTTGCTGACTTGGGAGCCTGAGGCCTCTGCTGAAAAGCTGGGTAGGGTGGGAAGGACCACGACCACTGTGCTGCCTCTGCTGCTGAGGGGGACGAAACGGAGGAGGAGGAGGAACCCAATACTTCTGCTGCTTAGGAACAATGTGAGAGCTGGAAGAAGAAGAGTTGGTGTCTCTGAATCGCTTCCTGGAATTTTCCAACCTGAGCTGAGTTGCCTCGACCTTTAGAGCCATGTTGTAGAACTGATCAAACTCACGAGGCTCGTGTAGGACTAGACCCGGCTGAAGTTCATCCTTGAGACCACCTCTGAACTGGCAAATCATTGACTTCTCATCGGGAACATCTTGCTTAGCATAGCGGGCCAGATTCTGGACTCGATGTTATACTGATAGACATACTTGCTCCCCTGCTTCAAATTCCTGAACTTCTCATGCATCTCCTCGACAAGGCTCGTCGGGATATGATCAGCTCTGAAGTCAAGACAGAAATCATCCCAGTTGATAACACGATCGCCTCTGGAATCCTTGTACTGCTGCCACCAATCTGCTGCCTGACCCTTGAGCTGGAAAGTCGCGAACTTGACATAGTCCGTAGGTCTGACATTGCTGCACTCAAAATGCTTGTTCATGTCATAGAGCCAATCGTCTGCATCGAGAGGCTGCTCACAACAGGTGAAGGACTTGGGCTGATTTGCGAGGAACTGGTTCAGAGTTGCGAACTGAGGCTGATTCTGAAAATTCCCTTGATGACCTTGCTGTCCCTGCTCTCTATCCTACAGCAACCTGAGCAACATCTGGGTATTCGCATTGGTTGCGGCCATCACTGCTTGCCATGCCTCCGGAGGTGGAGGTGGTGGGGGGGGGTGCTGGAGGATCAGATTGCTCCCCCTCACTACCTGGGTTCCCACGAGTTGCCGGAGCCATCCTGAAGATGGACAGAATTATCAACAACCATTGATAAGATAATTGAAATAAGCTGAATCAACGGCTTGAAAGAAATTGCAAGGGAATATCATCAATTGCATTCAAACTGCAAATAGTAAGAACGCTTTCTGCAGGATCTTGATAACATCATTAGAACATGAAGCCACTTGAACTAACACAAAAAGTATTGAGCTAAGGTTGCTCGGAACAAATGTACAACCATACATCTGTCGGAAGATGATCCTAAGAACTACTAGAATTCCCACCTAAGAATTTCCAAAGTCTTTCTTGTTTATGCGATTCGGGTTGCGGACCCAGGAACGTACCCAAGGTAATCAGCTACAACTGCACCCGCAACCTTCCACACCATAATTCAAGAAACTCCGCAAACTCGTCTACCTCACACACTCGTAATCACAACGATACTAAACATGGCAGTACCCCGGATGCCTCCCCAGTACTGGGTGACTCCAGCCTTATCTCGCCACGAAAAGTATTGAAGCAATTTCGAACATCCTCCGTCCTGAGATACTAAGAAAACTGAACGATAACGATGTGTCAAGAATCCCCTGGAGCTCAACTCCCCGGAAGAAATCAAGTCAGACAGGAGGCACCAAGACAGAACTCCGTCACATCGGCATCATATAGTTTCCAAAATACCCACGTGATCCTAAAAAAATTTAGAGCGAGAAGAGGAGTAGAATGAAAATTCCCAAGTCGAATACCTCACCAGAGTATAGAAGAGGAGTAAAAGAATCCTACTCTCCGATATAACTAGACTCAAAATAGTTTTAACTAGACTCGACACGGCCAAATTCGATCAAGCAAGGGGCTCCTATGGTCGGTATGGCTCTGATTACCAACTTGTCACGCCCAAGATGCGGTCCTATCCCTATTAAGGCTTGCGGCCTCGACGGGGATAGAAGCGCATCTCGTCGTTCGCAAGAACAGTAATACATTGCATACATGTAGGAAGAGATGAGTATATGAGTTGGCTTACACTTGCCACAAGCTATCTTACAGGTCCACACAAATTTATTCATACATCATTTAGAAGGCAGGGTCCGGCTACGGACGAAATCAAACGATAAAAGAAGCAAATGTAAAACTGTCTTGCTATCCCAGGATCACCACCACAAAGCTCCCTACTCATCTGGATACGTAACATATATCCGACCACGTTCCTCATCATACTCCCACTGGAGCTGCGACACGTCATCTGACACGTTCTCGTCAACACCTGTACCTGTATTGTTGTAATCTGTGAGCCACAGCCACACGTCATCTGACTCGGTTCATGTTCACGAGCAGAGACAGTCACGGTTACGCACACAGTTGGTGTATTTTATTTGAGTTTACTTCAAGTTTACTATAACCGGGTGTTAAACAAATTTCCAAGTTGCCACGTAACCGCGGGCACGGCTTTCCGAAAAGATTAAACCCTGCAGGGGTGCTCCAACTCATCCATCACAAACTAACCACACGCTGCGGGAATAACCTCGACCACGAATCTCATGATCTTCCTAGGCAATTCCATTGGAAAACAGCAACCTCGAGATAGCCCGAAGAAAAATCGGAATTCCTCGCGCAAGACATTCGAGAAAGGTAAAACAAGTCCAGCAAGACCACCCGACGTGTCGACGAACCCAATAGGAGCCGCGTATCTCGTTCTCAGGACACGACGGATTGTCCAAACTTCCGGTAGGCCAATCGCAGAGTTGCCCCTGGCGGCCATCGGCGGTTGACAGGTTGGACCAACACTCATGAGGAGCACTGGCTCGGGTTGTTGATTAATTATCCACGGGGTAGCTATGCCCTATGCAATTTTATTAAGTTGTTAGCAAATGTAGTACCAAAGTTGGGTCTTGCCAGACAAGTTTTAATCTAAAACGAATGGTTAAGGGGGTCCCCATAACAACCCCGAGAATGTTAGGAGCGCAAAATATGGAATATAACACCGGTACTCGGAACTAGTGCGGCTCAAGCGGAACAAAACACTGAGCAAAAGGCCAAGCCTTCCACCGTTGCCAGATATATATGTGCATTAATTTAAATAACAATAAATAGAGTGATAAAAGAAAATCCATGTTGACACATGGAAAGCTTGCACCTGCAACTAGCAACGCTATAAGATAAGGGCTTAGCAGCGGTAACATAGCCAATCAAGGTTTGCTAGGTAGTGGTGGGGGTTAGAGGCTTTCATGGCAATTTGGGAGCCTGACAGTTTAAGTAGTAGGTAACGTAAAACATAACGGTAAAAGCGAGACATCTAGCAAGGCAAACATAGTGTTGGGATCCGGGTATGATCATCTTGCCTGTTGGTTCTTCAGAGGGACAAAGAGCTGGGTCCTCGTAGTTGTACTCTCCGCGATCCTCGTACTCAGGCTCAACACTCGCGTCTACCCAAAGATAACAGCACCAAATAAACATACAAACAAGGTGCAATGCACAAACAAGATGATGCATGCTCCATTTGAAGTATTTAACATGGCAACCCTAAGCTAGTCATGTTTCTCATGCACTTATTAAGTTCTTTAGTATTCTGGACAGAACCTCAAGTTTAGTTATCTGAACATGCATGATCATGGCAAATATGAATGCTTCATGCAAAATCGATGCAA
The DNA here is from genome assembly GCA_039707655.1 of Elymus sibiricus. Lineage (NCBI taxonomy): Eukaryota > Viridiplantae > Streptophyta > Magnoliopsida > Poales > Poaceae > Elymus > Elymus sibiricus. The sequence continues at coordinate 122,943,979 of CM077663.1, forward strand.
ATGCATATGTAGGACGTTGCAAACGGAGTAACGTAGCTCACGGTGCACTCACGGCAAGGTACGAACGTTAACGGAGGCAAAACACAAGATGAGGCAATTTCTGGGCTATACCTTGGTGTTCCAAGGATGCCACTGGATAGGAAATGAAAATCTAGCAAGAATAGAGATAAAGATCATGCAAAACAATGGAGTATAGCTCCCACAAGTCACAAAACATTCAAACACACAATCTGTCCACAAACATCAACATGTCATCTTGCAACACACATAACAAGAGCTACAGCAAGTTTCAAACCACAACCAAAGCATGTACAGAAACTATACAACATGCTTAACAAATCATCCATCTACACAAACTTGAAAGGAAGCATGGATCAATAGCAATGAAGCTCACAAGATGGCATGTTGAATCAGTTTTTAGGAAAAGAAACCACACATGCACTTATAAGTCAAAAATTACCCAAATTGGATATTTCCCTATTTGGGATTGTCCTGATTTGGCAGGTTACCATATTAGGAAAAGAAACAAACAGAGAGGACAAAACAATCAAATAAATAAAAAAAGGGGAGGGGTACCACTGGCAGTGAGCCAGGCCCCTCCCTGAGTATGACTGGGTGGACCCACTGGCCCACCTGTCACACACACACACAGGAGCACACACACCACACAGGTAGCCACACAGGAACTCACACACACGCACACACACTGTGCACTCCACCGAAAAATTAAAAAGGGCCGGGGGGGGGGGGTTCGAACTCCAGACCTCTCGGTCCTCCCCTGAGTTGAAACCACTGAGCTAGCAAAGCGGTACTCGACAGAGGAGGGGCTCTACGCTACAAATGCTAACACCAAGGGGATTCCCCTCTGACCGGCGACAGAGGCACGGCGGCGATGAAATTCCCGGCGAGGCGACGGCAATCGACAACAGCGAGCACTAGTGGAGGTTGCGAGCACGGAGGGGAGCCCATTTCCGCACTCACATCTAGCTAAACGTGGCAGCAGCGAGGAGCTCGAGCACGAGCTCGCGCTCGGCTCGACAATGGCGGCGACGACGAAACGATGACCAGAACGCGACTAGGCGGGCTACGCACGAGACAGAGAGGGGGAAGCAGACGGCGATGCTCACTGCGGGGCTGCTCGAGGACGCGGCGAGGCGAAGACGATGAGCTGGCGCTGCCTGACGAAGTGCAGCTCCACCCGCATGACGCAACGACGGGGAGGCGACGTGGGGACGCTCCGGCCTCCCTAACTCCGGGAACGGGACGCGGACGGCATCAGGAACCCCGCGGGCATCTCGGACGCCACGGAGAGGCCACCGGCGATGAAGGAGACGACGGAATCGAACGACGGCTCTCTGCTCTCTCTGAATCCTAAACCTTTCTCTCTGAAACTTACCACGGGAAGGGAGAAGAAGGAGGGGAGAGGGAGATGGCGGCGGCTGGAGGGAAGCGCGGAACCCTAGGCGGAAGGCACGCACGCTGCGGGCTTTTTAAAGGCCCTGGAGGCACGACGCTCCTCGCCACCTTGCCCATGGCGGGTCCCCTGCCCGCGCTCTCTCTGAGGGGGAGCTGGAAAGGGAGGACGACGACGAACGCTTACGGGCGCCGACAGGTGGGACCGCGCGGCGCCAGGGTGGAAAGCGAGCGGACTGCGGGAACGCTGCTGGGCTGCCGCTACGGGAGGCTAGCTGGGCTGCGACTGCGGAGGCCTAGAGAACCTCCTCCTCTCTCTCTCTCTGCTGAAAAACAAAACCTCTTCCCATTTTAAATAAGTCCGAGACAACAAAAATCACAGAGGTAGAGAGAGAAGTTTTTAAAGAAAAAGAAATACATTTTTGGGTTCACAAAAATGCATACTATTTAATAAAAATGAAAATGGCATTTTTAGAGCAACAAAATAAAATCATATTTTAATAAAAATGCAATTTGTTTTGCAAAGATTTGAAAATGACAAAGCATAAAACATGGTTGAGAGCAGACTAACAAATCATAAAAGAATATTTTAGAGGGGATCAACATTTTTACAGAATTTAAATAGCAAGCAAAAATCATCACATGTTGCATATATTAGACATGAGAGAGGTGGTGATGGTTTAGAGGAAAAGTGGAGGGGTTTTGAAAACTAGGTTGCACACACATACCACAACACCACACTCACAACAACATCACATAAGCAAGGCATGATGCAAATGATGAATGTTGGTATGATGCCATGATGCAAAGAGGAATGAAGCAACAATATTATTATACAACCATAAGGTGGCATACATGAAGGTTCACACAAGACTAATAAAACAAAAAAAAGGCAAGGGATGCTCTTGGGCTGTTACACATCCCCTCTTTGCCGTCTCATCTGCCCCTCCCCCGATTCCTCCGGCACCGACCACCGCAAGCACGCCGCTGGTGCCGTCCCTTTCTCGATGTCTCTCCTGTCGCCGCAGCATCCCCGACACCCGCCACTGCTCCTCCTCGCGCCTCCTCCGCCCCTCCCCTGTCTCGCCCGACGCTATCCTCGATGGCGGCGTTGCCTCCTATTCCCTCGCCAGCGGAAATCCGTCTCGGAGACAGCCTGATCTGGTGTAGTGATTGAACGGGAGCTACTATGTTCGGCTATTAATTATCCTTCCAAGTCCTCATCCTGCTCATCTATGCTGCCTCCCAATTAAAAATTTCCGTCACTCAAATGTCAAATCCGCACACAGGTATAACTGTCTAGAAATCACTCATGAAGTGGGCAAGCAGCTGGTACCCGAGCCGCTCAAACTATACACCGCAAGAACCACACACTAATCATGTGGTTTTTACATAAAAGGAGTATGAGGAGGTGGGATTCATTGCCCTTTGCCTTCTGGCCTGCTTTGCCAAGGACCAAGGTATTGGTTGTTGCTGAAGAGAAGTCTCCTATATGTCTCATCAACTCTTGCTTGACCTCTATTAGGCAATTCTTACTTGTGCAATTGCAGATATCTAATGGTAGTAACCGATGGAACTGTTTTCTGTGTCCAATGTATCATTTTTCGCAACATTAGTCATTGTATACATATCAGTGTCTACTACAAAACGTTTGGGTGCAATTTCTGTTCGGTCATATTGAAATACCGTGCATATATAAGTTTTCTTGATTCAGAGTTGCCATATTGAAAGTCAGCAGGCTCCCTCGTGTAGTTTGAAAATAGCCGGTAGGCCTCCCTGGGTACTCAATAGCGTTCGTGTTGCAATAGTTTTGTCTGGACCTGGATGTTATACTTCTGTAGGAGTATACGTCAATAACATATGATCTCAGCTTCTACTGAGTCAAAAAGGTCACAATGTCAGCATCTAATATTCAGTATCCTCCCCTGAGCTTCATACATGGTTACTATATATATTTATGTTTTGTCCAGCAGTTTGGTACAGTAATATATGCCCATGTGGTGAAAGCGAATGAGATCATGAATCCAGTACTTTCATCATGGATGGTAATTCTTTAAGATTGTAATACAGTATGTCTATGTGTTCTGAAAATTAGAAGGTCAAATTTAGTGCATATATTTGCATCACTCCATGAGTTCAAGTCCCATGAAAATCACTACATGAGTTCAAACTTAGTGCACAGATTTGCATCACTCCATGAGTTCCTTTTGACAAGTGGCATCAGGTTTTGTAATGTTGTCTTGGTAACTTCTTGCGGGTGGTAGCCCACAATTTATATTTGATGGCTGTGTTGTAAAAAATCTGGGTTATGTGGGAAATAATGTCAATACTGTACTGAACAAGGCTGTGCGGGCCTATGGGTCAATAACAGGGTGTTTGTTCTTCTGTACTTTAGACATATATCTTGTAATTAGTTTCCTTCCAATTTTTATCGATTTAAATTTACCTGTAAATCAATAAGAAGCAATGTTGAATGCTATTTGACTTACCACAAAAGGAAACGGAAAGGACATTTTTTTTCTAAACCTGCAAATATAGAATCTGGAAAACTTGGGACCAACTCTCCACCGAGTTGTTTCTATTAATTGTCAGCGCCCTCATTATAATTTATCCATTTGTTCAGTCATTTTCATGCCATCGGTTTAGAACATCCAGATATTATTGTACTGTTTAAAAAGTGCTCAATTATGAATTTAAAAAGAGAATCAGGTGGCTTGCCTGATTTAGATAAGTTATAGAGGATTTCATGGATAAAATTGTACTGTTGAATGCCTTCTCTTATTGAATGGCAATTAACTTACATTGAGTAATGCTACAACTAAAACCATACGATAGTTCTAGAAGGGTACTATTTCTAACATGGGAATGAATAACTTCGGAAATCAATAATAATAACTTGCATACCTATGCTACAAACCGTGCTATGAATGAAGCCCCTTCTTTTAAATGATAGCAACCGCCAACTCCTAGAATTCCCATAACAAGAACTTCCGACTCGTTGATCGCATAACGCACAACTTTTAGTTTATTCTAGGACGTCAAGATCACATCGAATGGATTCCTCAAGCTTCTGTTTGCAGCCAAGTTAAGCCTGGGTGCTTATGATTATACGCGTAAGATTTGTGCATTAAACGACCATTCTAGGAACATTTCAGTTTCAGTCTCTTTACTATTAAAGGGGAGCGAAGCGAGTCAAGCTGAATTCGCCTCGGTGCTCGTAGGCGCTTCTTCGATCTCCTGAATGCATCTAGACGTATTTCAGTGCTAGATACATCCGTTTTAGCGACAAGTGATTCCAGATGGAAGTTACAGAGGCTTGCATCACAATGTCTATTTTGATGTTAGTTTCCTTGGATCAAATGAAGGTGACCTTCATCTTTCTTACTCCTTTATGTAGACTGTATTGATATTTTCTTTGTCTGACCCCACCAAAATATACTTCTATGCAGCTACTCTTTAATCTAAATCAGGATGGCTTTGATCAATTTCCCTCTTAGTTTCCATGCATAGCAAGAATGCTACTCCCTCCGTCTCATAATACAAGACGTTTCTGCAAGCTATGTTAGCTTGCAAAAATGTTTTATATTATGGGACGAAGGGAGTACTTTGTTACCTTAAATGATTAAAATAGGTACAGAGAAGATATACTGGGTTTTGCATCTGAGTGAGTGTGTTATGTTATGAAAAAAACCTCTTTTATTTGTCAGGTTAATGGGTTCTTGTAGGTCTCTTGCTGTGGAACTCGTGGTTGGCATATGTGTTTCAAGGCCTGATCTTCATCTATAGTTGTAGCTTCTAGCACAGAACCATTTTTAATGAGACTTCAGGTTAAATAGACTGGTTTCTTGTTAAGGACCCCCCCCCCCCCGAAGACACTTAAGTAGTGGGTTTTATTTTGTCCTCTCATGTAATAGACATTTGTATATAATATTATGTTCCGTTATGAAGTATTGCCTGCTATAGTTTGTATTTCTGTATGGTGACCTGCATTCAAAAGATCATTGCACGAAGTGAGGCTCTCATTATTTATAAAATAGAAATTTAATACACCGTCATGTCTCGCGGTCGGTAAAATCATTTCATTCATAAATTGTACATTCAACAAGCCACCACCCTTATGATATTTGAGGATTATTTCATGGATTTTTGAAATTAAAAAAGATGCCCAAGTTATCGTAAGCCGAAATTACCCAACGAAAGATACATATGGTTTATTCCGTGGCAACGCACGAGCATCCAACTAGTAGTCCAAAAAAAGTCTGGAATGATGGTAGAGGATGAAAGATTTATTCCCCGAAAGGTTGCCATTGGTGCTCGATAAGGTAGTCCTATAGTTGCACATGAGCTTTGCCAATCTTGGATGGATCCGTATGTGGTCATTACTTAGCCGTACGGAAGTTAGGGAGCGTATGGTCATGGATGCAACCGTTGGGAGACGGTAACGGGACAACCAATTTGGATGTCAGTCCAATAATATGATAGGTGTTTAGTTATCTTGTCCTATTTTCGTCGGTTATGACAATTTATTTCTTTTGTTTTAGTTTGCTTACGTACTTCGTCTCTACTTTGATTGATAAAATGGTTATGTGCATCACTTGATGCTGAGCCCGGGGCTATTCCACCTTTTCGAAAGAAAACAAACCAGTGCACTTGAAAAGAACCTATGGATCATATTGTTATTACATGGAGGAGTGACAAGTTCTTCAAATGTCTCATATCCAAGTTCATCGATTGACCTCTCTCGTTTTATATGATCATGTTGTGTAAGATCTCACAACATGTCATGATCATCCACCGTGTCGTCCATGGATAATGCGAAAGCAAGCTTGCAAAACAACGAAAAGCTCTCTCGACATATTTACTTGCGGACTCGTGAGTCGTGGCAAAGTGATCTTTTTTTCTTGCCTCGAGATCTAAATTGTCTTCACAGATATGGACCATGAGGGGTAGGTGTTATTTGCAAGGTATTTAGGGTTTTCTCGATGCATGATAAATATAAGCGTCAAGAGCCGGTGGAACAGAGTACCGGGGGGCACTATCGTGGTGGCATAACACAAGCCTAGTGACAACAACACAATATAAGTCTTTACCAAGCGTTTGGAGGCTAGCGGTAGTTTTTCTGCTCATTCCGCCTACCATACATTGTTTCTCATCCAGGAGGTAATGCCGGTTGTGTTGGAGATATGCCCTAGAGGCAATCATGTATGATGATATTTCCTATGTGTTTATGAATAAAGATAGTCCTTGGACATTATCAGTGATGTGTATTAACAAGTACGTGACTTGTTTGTGAGACTATGCATTGTATGATGACTGTCCTAAATGGTCCCTAGCCGAAAGGGCTGTGTGGACGCGCAGCCAGTTAGACTAGCATATGACACGGTGGGATGGTCCGGTCTCACTGGCCATGTAGCATTGGATGCTAACCGGATAATATGGACTCAGAAAGATCTGGTCGGATTCGACGTAGTCGGATCGGAGTCGAGATAAGGTCTGAGTTGGACAGACCCAACTATGAGACGCAGCGATAGGTCATCGTTGAGTCTCTAGTACAACATACGTTCTATGTCCTAAGACTTGAGCCGACGCATGTACTCGGGATGGTGATAGACTTGCTTTGGGCCGACCAAACGCTACTCCGTAACTGGGTAGTTACAAAGGTAGGTTTTGGGCTTGTCCAGACCCATGCTGCAAGACATGGTCGAGCAAGATGGGATTTGCCCCTCCGATCAGAAGAGATATACTCTGGGCCCCTCGGGTGATCCAAACTGGATAAGCATGGCCATGCGATGAGGATTATGAGATAATCTGAAGTGTTGGTCGGATTCATCGGAATGAGAAAGAGGTCGTGCTGCAACAAGGATGACCATGTCGCCTTGAGAATGACAACATATATCGTGTGGCAAAGGGAACAGAAGCGTGATGTACAGGTTCGCCTAACCAGCTTCATCAGACACTTGGAGTCGGTACGCTTTGCTAGAGGCCGCTACCGACTAGTCGAGTCGAATGTGATCTGACACGCGACCAAGTGAATGAGAACCTAAGGGGTCACGTGCTTAAGGGAAGGAACACGTGGGCTATAAGATCCGTGCGAGGCCCATGAGTTGAGCCCGCGCCGGATGCCTATATATAGTGGAGGTGCGGCACACCCATCTGGTTGATCGCTTCGGCGCCGTCATTAGGGCTTTGCATGTGTTGCAACTAGCCACCTCCACTCGCCGCCGAACTGTGTGATCGGACCTAGCAGTCCGCCGCACGGTGTTCTTCCTGCACGCGCGGATACCATTAGAGGCGGTGCACTTGCGTCGCTCCGGCGAACCTGTACGTGGGATCCGGCGATCGGCTGCGCGAGGGAGATCGGTTCGGCTGTTCGAGGGAGATCGGACGAGGAGGAGATGGACCACGCGAACGCGCTGTCCCAACTCTACTTCCGCTGCACGGCACTGCACGTCGAGTGGTAACGAGCTGTGATCCATCTCCGTAGCATGTTTTTGGATGTTCTGCGCATAGGAAAATTTTAATTCGCATGCGATGCACCTACGGTAGAACCCAACAGGTTGTGACAGAGCTCTCGAAATCTTGGGCGCCTTTGGAAGTAAGGTCTTTGTCTCACTAGCTCTCGAGAATAGGCTATGGACTGCATAAAGGCTGGCGTGGTAGTTGCTGCCACACCCAACATCTTTTCATCTCTACGACCAACTAAAGAGGACGTCCTGCATATGCTACTTTGTTGCCCTTTATTGTGGATTATCTGGTATGAGATTCTCCACCGCAGAAGGTTGCATATCTTCACTCCGGGGGTGATAGTGACCTAACATTTTTGTGACCCATAGTTACCTCGAATATCCAATCACATGATCGCAAGGTGTGCAACACCCACATTATTGCTACATTGCGTCTTATTTCGCCTCAACGGAACAATCATCTTTTTTAGCGCAAGTCGACCCTTCCGGTGTTGTGGTTGGGCATATTTTGGCTGAATTTGCGGCCTGAATGGAGCCACGTAGGAGTAGAGTATCTCTCGAGTAGTTCGTCTAGCTCAAGTTTCAAGGGGTAGTGATACGTCTCCAACGTATCTATAATTTTTTATTGTTCCATGCTATAATATTATCATTCTAGGATACTTTTTGGACATTTATTTGCTGATTCATATTATTTTTTAGCACTAACCTATTAACCCAGTGCCTAGTGTGTAACACCCCGAGTGTCATGCTAAAGTGACCTCACACTAATGGTGCCATGTCCTCAGGTTTAACTAAGCCAATTTGCCACTTGATAAAAATCAAAGCCAAATTCAAATTTAAAATAAAGTCAAATAAATTATTTCTCCAAACAGTAAAACTAAAATGTTTTTAGTGTGTAAAATAATCCCTTGATATTTGTCTTGATGAAACCAACTTTTTATAGAGTGGTTACAAGCCTTAAAACAATTAAAACAGAGGCCAAACAATAATATAAATGCCTTTTAAATTATAAAAAAATTCAAAATAGTTTAAATAAATCTCAAACTTTTTGTGGCATTGTAAATAATTGCATCACTAATTTAGGACAATATCCAAATTTGACTTAATCTATTTTGCTTGTGAAAATAAAAGAAAAACATAAAATAATTTAAAAAGAAAAAGAAAAGGGGCAAGACCTACTGTGTCACTGGACCCTAGTAGCCACAGTTCACACGAACCAGCCCACCCCCAGCCTTTCCCCTACCTCTGTACAGTAGGGAGGCAGGGGCCATGGCGTGGCAGCCATCCCGTGGCCATGGCCGCGCCCCGGCCACACGTCGGCCCTCCCCGGCCCTTCCGGAGGTTAAGAGCACCCCCAGCGCCCCCCTATGAAACCCTAGCCCCATTATCCTCTCTCTCTCTCTCTCTCTCTCAATTTTGCTCGCACCCGAGCTCGGTCGTCGCCGCGCCGTCGTCGTCACCGTGACCATCGGCTGCCCTGTGCCTAACCACCATCTCTAGGAGCATCGTCGTCGTCCTCTGTTTCATCCCCGTCCACGCGTTCGATCTCGAAGCCACCGCATCAACTGGACCAAGCCCTTCTTCCACCTTCGGTCGCCGCCGTTCGTTGCCAAATACGTCGCGTCCCCGCTGTCCCTCGCTTCCCCGAGCTCACCTACGGCACCGCGGTGAGCCTCTCCTCCGATTCCCGGCCTTACCCCTGTCGATCCATCGCCGTAGCGCCGCCCCGTGAGCTTGCGCCCGCCATGGCTGAAGTCGTGTTGCCGCTGCTCTTGCGCGACTGCTGCTACTTGCCGTTGTTGCCGCTGCTCACTTTGCTGCTGATGCTCATGCCATTGCTGCCCCGCTGCTTGCCTGTTGCTGCCGCGCCTTGCCGCTGCCTGCGCCATTGCCGCTGCCTGCACCATTGCCGCCACGTCGCTTGCATGCTCGCGCATGCCCGCGTGGTTCCGGCCGCTACCGCTGCCCGCACTTCCCGCACCGCGCCCGGCCGCAGCCGCCGCACTCCCCTGCTCCGCCCGCGCCCCGCCTTGGGCCAGCCGCCGCCACCGGCCGGGATGTGGCCATGGCCCCGCCTACGCGCGCGCGTGCACACCAGCCCCTGCTAGCCGAGTGGCTCTCTGCCAGTGGGGTCGACCCTTGTTTAATTAAGGGTTAGATTAGTTTAGGGTTAATATGTTGTTTAATTAGCGTATAGACAATGACATGTGGGCCCCCCTCTGTTAATTGACCAGTTAAATAAAGAAACAAACACTGACATATGGGTCCCACTAGGCCTTTGACCAGTCAATGTTGACCAGTCAACTGCTGACTGGGCAGTTGAGTGGCCCCACTTGTCAGACTATGTGCACATTGCTGGGTACACTTCTGTGTACCCGTAGCAATTTAACCTTTTAATTTGAAATTAATAACAATAATTTCAGAATATTGTTAAAGCTTTGAAAAATCATATAAAATAAATCGTAACTCGGATGAAAATAATTTATATATGAAAAATGATCAGAAAAATATAACGAATTCGAATATGCTATCCACATAGCCGTCACACCCCTCTAACATAATGAACATGTACATTTTTCGTAAGGATCATCTGTCCAAAAAATACCAGGAGCCAGGGTCAAGTTATACCAGGAAGCTATGGAGACTCGTTTGTCCTTCAGCACCGCTTTTCACCCTCAATCCCAGGGTCAAGTTGAAAGACTTAATCAGATTCTCGAAGACATGCTTCGAGCTTGTGTCATTTCTTTCGGCAAGAAATGGGAGGAATCTCTCCCGTATGCTGAGTTCTCCTACAACAATAGCTACCAAGCTAGTCTGAAGATGGCTCCCTTTGAAGTATTATATGGACGTAAGTGTCAAACTCCTCTGAATTGGTCAGAAACTGGGGAACGTACACTTATCGGTCCGGATATTATCCAACATGCCGAAGATCAAGTCCGCATTATTCATGCAAATCTGAAGGCTGCTCAGTCTCGTCAGAAGAGTCAGTATAACCGTCATCACAAAGATATGGTCTATCAACCTGGCGAAAAGGCTTATCTTCGAGTCACGCCAATGAGAGGTACACACCGTTTCGGGATCAAGGGCAAGCTGGCTCCTCAATATATTGGTCCTTTCACTGTTCTCGAAAGGCGTGGTAAGGTGGCATATCAATTGGAACAACCGCCAAACCTTTCTCAGGTTCACGATGTATTCCATGTGTCACAACTTCGTCGCTGTTTCAAGGATCCTATCCGAGCAGTGGATCATGATATGCTTGAGATACAACAAGACCTCTCTTACAAGGAGCAACCAGTCCGCATTCTCGATGAAACTGAACGTCGGACCCGTCAGAAGGTTACCAAGTTCTTCAAAGTACAGTGGGCAAATCATTCTGAAGATGAAGCCACTTGGGAACGCGAAGATCATCTTCGTGCAGAATACCCCGGGCTCTTTCCTTCTACTTCTTGATTCTCGGGACGAGAATTCTTTTTAGTAGGGGAGAATTGTGACACCCTGGTTTTATGCTACACTGATCATTGTAATTAAGCACAGTGATGACCATGATTAGTGCCTAATTATTTTGCTAAACAGGATATGATCATGTTGGATTTCAAATCTCATTTCAAATTTCTCTTTAAAAGGGCATTGAATTTCATTGTGATAATTTAAATCCTCAAACAGCATATGAAAATTGTTGCATACTTTTGGAATAATCCAAAACTAATGTTGTTGAGGAAAACAACATCACCAAGTTTATGGTGTGGACCCCACCATCAAAACAGAGTCATATTTGCATTTTAAAGTGCCTTTATATTTATTTGGCAATTGCAAAAAGATTCCAAAAATCTCCAAATTTGTTGTGGACATGTGGAATATTGCAAGCTATTTGTTGGACCATATGGCACATTTTTGCAGTAAAGAAAATTGGCAAAAAGAAATAAAAACAAAAAACAAAAAACAAAAACAAAAAACAAAAACAGAAAAAGAAAAAAAGGCCCGCAGCGGCTGGGCCTAAGTGGCTACAGCGCCGGCCCAGCGCCCCCCCGGTCGTCCCCCACCTCCTACAGTGGGGCGACCGAGGCGCGCGCGCGCGGCCGAACTCGTCCGCGCCGCACCAGCTCGCCGGCGACGGACCGGCATGTATAAGGCCGCCCCCGGGTCCCTGCTCTCTCTCTCACTCCCGCGAACTCTAGATCTCACCTGCTCCCTCCCCACGCTCTCTCCCTCGCTCGAGCTCGCGCCGCCGTCGCCATGGACGCCGGCTAGACGCAGCCACCACCACTCCCGCGCCCTGCCGACACGTCCACGAGCCCCGCCGCGACCATCCCTTCCTCATCGACCACTGGATCGAGCCCTGGAGCCCCCGCATCGCCATCACCGCGTCGTCTTCCTCCTCGGGGCCCGAAGCTCGCTGCCGTCGATTCGCTCCACCGCGCCCCCCTCGAGCCCACCTTGCGCAACTACAGGGCCCAGTGAGCTCCCCCACATCCCCCTCTCCCTCGCATTGCTCCTCTAGGCCACCGTAGCCGCTGTTTCCACTAGAAACCGATCCCGCCGCCGCGAAAGCTCGATGCCGGTGACCAGCCGGCGACCATTTGGTCCTGCCGTCGATGCCATTCGACTCCACGCATCGCGTAGGCCCTCGTAGTACTGTTAGTTCGCTCGAAACCGCACTGCTGCAATGATTGCCACCGGCACCCGAAGCTTGCCTCCGCCAACCTCGTCGCCGGCGACGCCACAGGCCGTCCCAGCTCTCCCTGATCGCCGGAACGGACGCGCGACGATGCAGCTTTCGAACGCAAGAAGAATGGCGCGATTTGACCCCTTGTGGACGATTTCCGAGCCCCCCCCCCCCCGCCGTTTCGGGAGCTCGCCGGAGCTCCTCCGGTGGCCGATCGCCGCCGCCGCTGACCTGGCTGACCGGGGCCACCGTCAGTGACACTGGCCGGTGGGGCAGGGCGACCCAGTTGACCAGTTGACTTGGTCAACTGGCTGACTGGGCACAGCCCAGTCACTGACATGTGGGGCCCCAAGCCCCCTGTGTCTATGACATATGGGCCACCCCTGTCAGATGCTTAAATAGCAAATTAGATTAATAAACATAATTAAGTTAGCCTAATGACTCACTGACAAATGGACCCCACCTGTTAATTAATCTGTTTAGTTTAATTAAAAACCTGAAATAAAGCTGAGTCTATGACATGTGGGACCCACTGGTCAGGTTTGACCTGGTCAACCCCACTGTTGACTGTTGATGCAATGCTTATGTCATGCTGACGTCACTCTACACTGTTCTGGATAATGTTGATTTAAATAAATAGAATAATTCCAAAAAATGATTAAATCTTTGAAAAATCATAGAAAATAATCTGTACCTCAGATGAAAAAACTTTATAAATGAAAGTTGATCAGAAAAATCCCACGAAACCAAATATGCCATCCATTCATCTGTCGCATGATCCTAGCATGATGAGCATGGAACTTTCCCCTCCGGATCGTCTGTCCGATAAATCCAAAGACCCGGGACATATCGTCAGATATTCTCCCGCTCCGTCTGCATCGTGTAGTACCGCGGTAGTGCATGCCTAGCTCTGCATATTGCCATGTCATGCATCGTGTTGCATCTGTGCTTTGTATTTATTGTTTCTCCCCCCCTCTTCTTACCGGTAGACCCCGAGACTGACGGTGCTGCCGGGTACGACTACACCGCCGACGATCAGCCTTTTGCCGCAGAGCAGCAAGGCAAGCAACCCCTGAAAGATCGTGGATGTCGCCTAGAGGGGGGGGTGAATAGGCGCTTTAAAATAATTACGGTTTAGGCTTGAACAAATGCGGAATAAAACTAGCGTTTAATTTGACAAGCACAAAACCTAAATCGACTAGGCACACCTATGTGCACCAACAACTTATGCTAAGCAAGATAAACAACTAAGTGATAGCAAGATATATAACTAGAAACAATATGGCTATCACAAAGTAAAGTGCATAAGTAAAGGGCTCGGGTAAGAGATAACCGAGGCACGCGGAGACGACGATGTATCCCGAAGTTCACACCCTTGCGGATGCTAATCTCCGTTTGGAGCGGTGTGGAGGCACAATGCTCCCCAACAATGCCACTAGGGCCACCGTATTCTCCTCACGCCCTCGCACAATGCAAGGTGCCGTGATTCCACTAAGGGACCCTTGAGGGCAGTCACCGAACCCGTACAAATGGCAACCCTTGAGGGCGGTCACCGAACCCGTACACTTTGGCAACCCTTGGGGGCGGTCACCGGTACCCGTCAAATTGCTCGGGGCGATCTCCACAACCTAATTGGAGACCCCGACGCTTGCCCGGAGCTTTAGACCACAATGATTGAGCTCCGAGGCACCACCAAGCCGTCTAGGGCGCCAAGGCACCCAAGAGGAACAAGCTCTAGGGTGCTCAAACACCCAAGAGTAATAAGCTTCTCAACTACTAACTTCCACGTATCACCGTGGAGAACTCAAACCGATGCAACTAATGCAATGGCAAGAACACACGAAGTGCTCAAGTCCCTCTCTCTCAAATCCCACCAAAGCAACAAAAGCTATGGAGGAAAGTGAGAGGAAGAACAAGGAGAACACCAAGAACTCCAAGATCTAGATCCAAGGGGTTCCCCTCACTTAGAGGAGAAAGTGATTGGTGGAAATGTGGATCTAGATCTCCTCTCTCTTTTCCCTCAAGAAGGAGCAAGAATCATTGGAGGGATTGAGAGATAGGCAAGCTCAAGAAGGTCAACAATGGGGGGAGAAATGAGCTCAAAGGATAAGATAACCGTTGGGGAAGAAGACCCCTTTTATAGGGCCACCCCAAATCCAACCGTTACCCGTGCTGGACGCGTACAAGCGGTACTACCGCTCTTGCGAGCGGTACTACCACTTAAGCGGTAGTAATTCAAAAACAGCAGGCGAGAACACGGGACTGGAGCGGTAGTGCCGCACCAAGCGGTACTACCGCTCAACTAAGCGGTACTACCGCTAAAGCGAAAAGAGCAACAGAAACTTGCACACTCTGCGAAACACAAGCGGTAGAGCAGCGGTAGTGGAGGGCGGAAGTACCGCACCAAGCGGTACTACCGCCCAGCAGAGCGGTACTACCGCTCTGAACGGTACTACCGCACTACTGCCGCACTACTACCGTTTAACAGAAAACGGCAACAGAGACGTGCACAGAGGAAATCCCGCAAGCGGTAGTGGCGGCGGTAGTAAGGGCGGTAGTACCGCCAGAGCGGTACTACCGTGCTACTACCGCTCTACTACCGTGAATGGCAAACTGGCAACAGAGAGTTGCACGCTCGGGGAAACCCCAAGCGGTAGTGCCACGGAAGTACCAGCGGTACTACCGCATAAGCGGTACTACCGTGGGCACCAGCGGTACTACCGCTTGCAAGCTACTGAAAATCCACAGAAAACAGAGGATACAAATAAAACCAGAACTGCCATAACTTCTGCAAATGAGCTCCGAATTGAGCAAACTCAAGCTTGTTGGATAGAAGACAACGAGTACTATCCAAACAGGGGAGATATGCCTAACATATAGAGATGAGAAACCTCTATGAATGAAGAACCGGCATAAACTCCAACATCGAAAACATCATAGAAGATGCATATATGAACTCCGTTTTCGATGAACTCGAGCTTGTCATGAAGATGACCAAAAGCTCAAAGACTCACAAAGAGAAACACCAAACACAAACCAAGAAAGATGATGCAAGGATGCAATGGTTTGAGCTCTCTACGAATGATACGATAAAGCTACTCACTTGAGAGCCCCCCTTGATAGTACGGCTATCGATCCTAAAACCCGGTCTCCCAACTACCACCATGAGACCGGTAAAATAGAAAACCTATCAACGGCAAACCTTTGCCTTGCGCATAGTCCACTTGAGCTAGATGATGACGATCTTGACCTCCTCAAGTTGGACCACCTTTCTTGATTGCGCCGGCTCGATGAAGACTAGTTGATTGCTCCCCCATACTCCACTATGGGTGAGCCACTCTTTGGCACATCTTCACAAGTCCATTGTCACCACAATGGACGGCAAGCTTCAAGCATGTGATCTCTTCGTGATGCTCCACTTGAACTTGCACACCGCAATGTTGATGACGATCACCACTTGATGTCATCCTCCATGGGTTGAATGAGATCTTCCTCTTGACGCAAGCCCATGGAAACATACCTAACCCCACATAAAACTCTCGCATAGAACATGGGTTAGTACACAAAGCGTAATGGACAATGCTTACCATACCGTGAGATCACTTGATCCCACTCGGTACATCTTCTACGCTTTGTGTGTTGATCAACATGACCAATCTTTGGATAACTCCATGAATAACCTTGGTCAACACATATTCTTCTTCTAATAACCTTGAAACCAACAAATGGTCTTCAAGCAATGCCTATGGACAAACCCTTCAAATATAACTCAAGGCAACCATTAGTCCATAGAGATTGTCATCAATTACCAAAACCAAACATGGGGGCAGCACATGTTCTTTCAATCTCCCCCATTTTGGTAATTGATGACAATCACTTTCAAGAGAGTTTATATAAGGAATTAAGCATCACCATGCAAAGAAACATGAAGAAATAGCTCTCTAAACTTCTCCACAAAACTCTCTAAACTTCTCCCCCATTGGCATCGATTGCCAAAATGGGCGAAAAGCGTAGAAGGCCAACATAATATGTGTTCCTCCATAAAGTGTGTATTTCTCAAAATATGAGTGAAATACAATACACATATCCAATGATGAATAGTTGGAGGAAGACAAACTATATTGAGGATCCAAAGATTGCTAAAAGAATGATATGGCACAAAGACATACCAAAGAGAGAAGCAAGCAATCTAAGGATACCAAAAGGACCAATCAATCAAATGATCCGATACCAATTGATAGAAACCAATTGAAGGATACCAATTGGACCAATCAATCAAATGATCCGACGAGCCACACGAACAACAAATATTATGATATGAGCATAGGAGTGTTCTAAAGAACATAGAGAAGCTCCCCATGATTTGTGCATTATTTAGTTTTGTATTTGGATACAACGTGCACAAAATAGGATCATCACTCCCCCAAAATCAATAGAAACTCACAACAAGTGCAAGTGAGCATATAGGAAACTAAGCCTAGCACTTGCAACAAACACATGGTTGAGCAACATGAAAGAGAGGCAACTTAGGAATAGGCTCAACCAAAACGATGTGTGTGAGTCATGGCAAAGCACTTGAGAAGACTAATATAAGGATGAGCATTAAGCATCAACATAGTCTTTAATAAATGAGATACAAGGTGCAAGACACGTCCTTCCCACACACAACAAGCAAATGGGTTCACAAGCTCACTAAAATGCGAATTAACTACAAAGCTTGTGACAACCCACGGCGAAGATAGAAAAAGATAGCTTTGTCAAGAGGAGGGATACCAATTGACATGGCGAAAGCCTTGTCAAGACAAGCATGAGGAAAACAATCTTCACCACAAAAGAGTGCAACAAGATGCAAGGATATAAGATCCGCACTCAAGAGACAAATGCTTTCACGGAGCCACCAAAGAAAATAGGAGAGAAAGAAAAGGTGGACGTGAAAGAAAGGATATCATCTAGAGATGTAATTTCTCTCAAGTGTATAAGGTTCTAGGTAGATGAAAATCATGATGATATCAATCCACAAAGAAGGATATACACACGAAATAGTTACAGCATGAAGGAACAAGATATCCAAAATATACCAATAAGATCTTTGCTTGAAAGCATAGCACATGGCTTAATATTGTCTTATTGTATATCAATGAATTCCAACTACACAAACATCAAAGACATCACAACTCGCAAGAAGAGATCATTGTTGGGATGCTTTGAGAAAGGAAACAAGTATCACTAGAACGGATCAAGAAAATCATGCCATGATGCAACCTACACAAGGTTGAATGTAATAAATGTATGCATGAAGTTGATACTTGTTACCGAGATAGCATTGGAATGATGTAGAAGATACCAATTGAAGGTAGTAGAAAGTAGTTCGTTGATCATCCTAGCTTGACTCCGATAAGCACATGGTGACAACACCTTCCTTGTGAGTGAGCCGAGCATCCAATGCATCTCCAATTGTTCCTAGAACAACATCACAAACAAAATGGTGCCCAAACTCATTGGGACCAAAGAGTTAGAGAACCCACAATACATAGGACAAACTCCACATAAATATGTGCATATAGAAATGAAATTGAATTTCATGCACATCTCATCCAATTTGAGACTTGGTGGAGTTTCCCCTATATATTGGGTCAAAGAAAGAAAGCATGCCAAAGGAAATACATAAAGTAAATATGCATGCACAAGACTTTCAAGGACCAAAGGGAGATACAATTTGGACAAAACACCAAGTAAACCAAGAAGGCAACCAAAAGATTGACACGACATAAGGTTGTCCAAATTATATCAAAGAACCAACTCAACTCATGATTTAAGACAATTAGAGATCAACACATGAGAAGAGATGCCAATTGAAACCAAACCAAATCAACACATGATTTGATAAGATACCAATTGAAAAGATACCAAGTGAAAATAAGATACCAAATGAAGAAATAATCACTTGAAGGATACCAAATAAAAGATACATCAAGGAATGAGATACCAATGAAACACAACAATTGAAAGATATCAAATAAAGAGATATCAAACTCCCAGAAAAGAGCAAGGTTCCAACAAAAAAAACCAAACACTCTACAAAATCCTTGGCAATAAATACGGCAACTAAAACCAAAAGCCAATGTAAAGATGATCAACAATTTCTACCACATTAGAATACCAATTGTCAAGAGACAAGAAGTATTTGGAATTACTTCCCGGTGGTAGATTGCAAAGGTATCCAAGATCATCTTCACACCAAACAACATAAGCATGTGACAGAAGATAAGAATTAATCACAATGCTTAGATAGAGATTCTTGATAGCTTCAAGTAGGCAAACAATCATGCAAGCAATGATTAGAATAACTTGAAGCAAACGGTTTCCAAATAGGAAATAAAAGTACATATTGGAGGAAAGCCGTACCAAGAAAAATCTCACACAAACAAGATCCAAAAGATGAGCAATAACAGCATTTAAGCAAATTGGAACTTGTTTGAGCAACCATGCCACATAGGAACAAGATAATCTATAATATCAACTCTAAGTGGCACAACCTCAATTGTACACATTTTCTAGGCTTGTAATATACACATAGCATATTACTCCCCCATAATGTGATAATCCATTTTTAACAAGTGGCAAACAAAAACCAACTAGTGATGATTAATGGACACTTTAGAATTTGAATTTCTCATGAATAAGACATACCACATAGAAACTAGATAATCTTGCAATATCAATACTAAGTGGTATTCCTCATGTACACACATTTGTGGGATCGGGAGGTGCACAAAGCACATCAATCCCCCAAAATGGGATGATCCATTAATATCTCACAAGAGCCAACTAAGATACAAACAAGATGCAAAAAGGCTCAACACAACACTCACGCATACATGATGTGCAAACCAACATACACATACTTGATTACTCAAGACAAGCAAATTGGAAGCACAACATATACAAACACATGCAAGGTACACAACCAAACATGCAAAGGGGCAAGTAACTTTCAATGTAAACAATTTAAGTACAAGTTTACCGCAAGGAGGCACATTGGATATAAGATAGAAACTTGATAATCCAATGACTTGGCTTTTGACAATATGAATGATGAAGTCCCCTTAATTATTCATAATATAGCCAAGTCTCCAATGCCCTCCAACACCACCTATTGATCAAGTTTGAGCTTGTTGGTCCCCAACCAAGTTGGGTCCAAAGATGTTAGTCACAATAGGCTTGGCAACCCAAATGGTTCTTTTCTTGACACCACTTTGAGTACCAAAAAATTTGGCAAACACATTGCCAACCTTATCCTTCCGAAGAGAATAAACATCATCAATTAAAATAGGGTTGGATAAGGTACCATTAGTGCATGAAGAAGCAAGGTGACCCTTCTCACGACATAAGTAGCAACATCTACTCTTTTCTTTCTTCATAATTGATTTCTCAACTTGAAGATCATTAACTTGAGTCTTCTTGGGAAGTGGCCTTTCTTCAACTTGAGTTTGGACTTGAGGCCTCTTCCCTTGTTGCTTGTCACTATGAGGCTTCTTCTTCAATGGGCAAGATCTAACATGATGCCCTTCAATTTTGCACTTGAAGCAAATAATCTTGGCCGAATTCTTGACTTGTTCTTGGTCCTTCTTATTGTTGCTCTTGGACTTCTTCTTCTTATTGGAGTTGAATCCAAGTCCACCTTTGTCATTGGGGGATTTTTGCACACTCAAAATATTCTTGAGTGTGGACTTCCCTTCATGACTCTTTTCCAAGTCTTTCTTCAAAGAAGTGACTTGGGCCTTGAGCTCTTTGATTTCCTCTACATGGTTAGTATCAACACAAGTACTAGAGGAAGTATAAGCATCATTGTTAGAGCAACAAGGCAAGGAAAGTAATTCATCACAAGATGTACCAATGTTATGCATAGAAGAATTACGAGGACTAGCACATGTCAATAAAGCATTTCTACTAGATGTAGTGCTAATGTCCACATGAGGCTCACTAGATGTTACCTTAGTAGTACAAGCCTCATGAGCTATCTTTAGCACATCATGGGATACTAGAAGATCACCGTGAGAGCTCGAGAGCTTTTCATGACTTTCTTCCAATTTCCCATAATTGCTAGATAGCACCTCAAGTTGAGCCTTTAGCTCAACATTCTCCTTTAAAATGGATGCTTCACAAGAAATAGAGTTAGTAGCACAAGCATCATCATTAACAATAAGAGGAGAAGGCAACTTGGCAAGCTCTTTAGCATATGAAGCTTGAAGTTGAGCATGAGACTCGGTGAGTTCAATGAGCGAACTCTTAATGGCCCTTGAGCCATTTTCGAGGTGCTCAAAGTCCTCAAGGAGTTTAGCATGTGCAAATTCAAGCTTATCATTTTTAGTTCTAAAATCATTAGCCACCTCGAGAGCTCTATCATGGGATTCCTTTAATCTAGATAATTCTAGAGCAAAGGTCTCCTCAAGAGATTCCTTGGTGGTTTGTTCAAGTTCAAGAGCTTGAGATAGCTCCGCAATCTCATTAGCGTAATCACGCTCATGACCTTCCATTTTCTCAATGGTGGCCTCATGCTCCTCGAGATGAGATTCCAACTCCTCCATATATTTCTTGCCCTCAATGGCAATAGTCATGATTTCAAGGAAGTTGGAACGAGCAATTTTATTCTTATGAAGAGCTTTAAAAATCATTTCTCCCTTAATTTTTAAGGAAGCAACATTATCATTCTCTTCATCATTATCCTCATCATCACTAGCATCAACATCATCATCAAGAGATATATTGGGGTTCAAAGGAGGAGATACCTTTGAAGCCTTAGCCATAAGGCAAAAAGCAATAGATGATGATGTAGGATCCCTTGAGGCACCATTCAAGACCACATCTTGTTCCATGGAGTGTTGGGTTTCCTCTACATTGTTAGCACAATAACTCGAGGAAATAGATACATTTTTATCATGGCAACAAGATATAGCAAGCATATCATTATGAGATATAGTCAAGCAATTTCTACATGATATGCAAGGACTATCAACACAAGCATGTGAAACATTTAGAGTGCTCGAAGTGTTGAAGTCCAAAGATGAAGCATTGCAATAAGATAGTGATGAAGAATCATCAACAATAAGCCCACTATCATCATTACAATGAACACCACTACTCACCATAACATTACCTTGTGGCAAACCACATGTAGGTGAAGTAGAAGAATTTGAGAAGACAACACGGCCGGAGGTGGAGGGAGAACAATCATCTCCACAAATCTTGGACACACCATATTTGTCTTGAAGCTTTGTCCACAACTCATGAGCATCTCGGAATGGCATGAGTTGAAATATAACAACATTGCTCAAAGCATCAAAAAGCACATTAGAAGCTTGAGCATTGAGATAAGAGTTTTTCTCATCCTCTATACATAATCTTTGAGAATCCTTTGGAGGAGAAAAACCCATATCTACAATTCGCTCTAAAAATGGGTCCATGACCCTAAAGAGATTAAGCATGCGAATTACCCAAACATCAAAATTTGTGCCATCGAAACCAAGAGTGTCAGAGAATCCTAATCCCCTAGTCGACATCCTTACTCTCTAGGCGGTTAAACCTAATAATGAGAGACGAGGCTCTGATACCAATTGAAAGATCATGGATGTCGCCTAGAGGGGGGGGGTGAATAGGCGCTTTAAAATAATTACGGTTTAGGCTTGAACAAATGCGGAATAAAACTAGCGTTTAATTTGACAAGCACAAAACCTAAATCGACTAGGCACACCTATGTGCACCAACAACTTATGCTAAGCAAGATAAACAACTAAGTGATAGCAAGATATATAACTAGAAACAATATGGCTATCACAAAGTAAAGTGCATAAGTAAAGGGCTCGGGTAAGAGATAACCGAGGCACGCGGAGACGACGATGTATCCCGAAGTTCACACCCTTGCGGATGCTAATCTCCGTTTGGAGCGGTGTGGAGGCACAATGCTCCCCAACAATGCCACTAGGGCCACCGTATTCTCCTCACGCCCTCGCACAATGCAAGGTGCCGTGATTCCACTAAGGGACCCTTGAGGGCAGTCACCGAACCCGTACAAATGGCAACCCTTGAGGGCGGTCACCGAACCCGTACACTTTGGCAACCCTTGGGGGCGGTCACCGGTACCCGTCAAATTGCTCGGGGCGATCTCCACAACCTAATTGGAGACCCCGACGCTTGCCCGGAGCTTTACACCACAATGATTGAGCTCCGAGGCACCACCAAGCTGTCAAGGGCGCCAAGGCACCCAAGAGGAACAAGCTCTAGGGTGCTCAAACACCCAAGAGTAATAAGCTTCTCAACTACTAACTTCCACGTATCACCGTGGAGAACTCAAACCGATGCAACTAATGCAATGGCAAGAACACACGAAGTGCTCAAGTCCCTCTCTCTCAAATCCCACCAAAGCAACAAAAGCTATGGAGGAAAGTGAGAGGAAGAACAAGGAGAACACCAAGAACTCCAAGATCTAGATCCAAGGGGTTCCCCTCACTTAGAGGAGAAAGTGATTGGTGGAAATGTGGATCTAGATCTCCTCTCTCTTTTCCCTCAAGAAGGAGCAAGAATCATTGGAGGGATTGAGAGATAGGCAAGCTCAAGAAGGTCAACAATGGGGGGAGAAATGAGCTCAAAGGATAAGATAACCGTTGGGGAAGAAGACCCCTTTTATAGGGCCACCCCAAATCCAACCGTTACCCGTGCTGGACGCGTACAAGCGGTACTACCGCTCTTGCGAGCGGTACTACCGCTTAAGCGGTACTACCGCTTAAGCGGTAGTAATTCAAAAACAGCAGGCGAGAACACGGGACTGGAGCGGTAGTGCCGCACCAAGCGGTACTACCGCTCAACTAAGCGGTACTACCGCTAAAGCGAAAAGAGCAACAGAAACTTGCACACTCTGCGAAACACAAGCGGTAGAGCAGCGGTAGTGGAGGGCGGAAGTACCGCACCAAGCGGTACTACCGCACTACTGCCGCACTACTACCGTTTAACAGAAAACGGCAACAGAGACGTGCACAGAGGAAATCCCGCAAGCGGTAGTGGCGGCGGTAGTAAGGGCGGTAGTACCGCCAGAGCGGTACTACCGTGCTACTACCGCTCTACTACCGTGAATGGCAAACTGGCAACAGAGAGTTGCACGCTCGGGGAAACCCCAAGCGGTAGTGCCACGGAAGTACCAGCGGTACTACCGCATAAGCGGTACTACCGTGGGCACCAGCGGTACTACCGCTTGCAAGCTACTGAAAATCCACAGAAAACAGAGGATACAAATAAAACCAGAACTGCCATAACTTCTGCAAATGAGCTCCGAATTGAGCAAACTCAAGCTTGTTGGATAGAAGACAACGAGTACTATCCAAACAGGGGAGATATGCCTAACATATAGAGATGAGAAACCTCTATGAATGAAGAACCGGCATAAACTCCAACATCGAAAACATCATAGAAGATGCATATATGAACTCCGTTTTCGATGAACTCGAGCTTGTCATGAAGATGACCAAAAGCTCAAAGACTCACAAAGAGAAACACCAAACACAAACCAAGAAAGATGATGCAAGGATGCAATGGTTTGAGCTCTCTACGAATGATACGATAAAGCTACTCACTTGAGAGCCCCCCTTGATAGTACGGCTATCGATCCTAAAACCCGGTCTCCCAACTACCACCATGAGACCGGTAAAATAGAAAACCTATCAACGGCAAACCTTTGCCTTGCGCATAGTCCACTTGAGCTAGATGATGACGATCTTGACCTCCTCAAGTTGGACCACCTTTCTTGATTGCGCCGGCTCGATGAAGACTAGTTGATTGCTCCCCCATACTCCACTATGGGTGAGCCACTCTTTGGCACATCTTCACAAGTCCGTTGTCACCACAATGGACGGCAAGCTTCAAGCATGTGATCTCTTCGTGATGCTTCACTTGAACTTGCACACCGCAATGTTGATGACGATCACCACTTGATGTCATCCTCCATGGGTTGAATGAGATCTTCCTCTTGACGCAAGCCCATGGAAACATACCTAACCCCACATAAAACTCTCGCATAGAACATGGGTTAGTACACAAAGCGTAATGGACAATGCTTACCATACCGTGAGATCACTTGATCCCACTCGGTACATCTTCTACGCTTTGTGTGTTGATCAACATGACCAATCTTTGGATAACTCCATGAATAACCTTGGTCAACACATATTCTTCTTCTAATAACCTTGAAACCAACAAATGGTCTTCAAGCAATGCCTATGGACAAACCCTTCAAATATAACTCAAGGCAACCATTAGTCCATAGAGATTGTCATCAATTACCAAAACCAAACATGGGGGCAGCACATGTTCTTTCAACCCCCCTTGAGCATTCCGATATCGCCTATTCCTTTCCCTCTTATTCTTGCATTAGATTTTGCTACTGTATTAGTTAGTTCCTATTCTGATGCATAGCCTGCTTTTGATAAACTGCTACTATACCTGCAACAATATCAACTGCTTAGTATAGGTTGATCAATGAATCCCCTGTGAGCCCCCCCCCTTAGTCCCAGTTGCCCCTGCTTCTTCATCGACGACTCGACGACTCGAAGACTCGGTCAACCGACCGACAAGCCTGGCCCCTCACATCACCGCACCCCCTTAGTTGTACGACTCTGTAGAGCTACTATCGAGTACCGAGGGTGACACCTCGTGAAGTACTCATGATGCTAGCTCTGTAGTGCAGCTAGTCGATCGTGGTTATCGAGGGTGATTCCTCCTTCACCACTCCCGACGATGACTCTGTCGTGCAACCCCTCAAGTGTGGGATCCTCGAGGGTGATTCCTCTAAGTCCACCTTGACGGTTTCATCGAGCGGGGCCCTTTGAGGGTGATTCCTCAGGTTCCGTCTTGATGCTTTATACACACAGTTACTATGACCTGGTTACAGAAACATGTTGGTGATGGGTCGGCCCTAAGGGGTACCCACGATTTGATGTTGATGAGGCGTGGACGAGCAGGAGAGGCCGTTGCCACGATCCTCGAGGCGGGGCGACGGACCGCACTTCATGGGTCGCGCTTTCCCCGCATTAATAAAATGCTAATGGGTTGGGTATTTGATCTGAGTTGGGTTGTTGGCCTTTTTACGCACCAAACCATCGCGTGGGAGAAGTTATGGGTACTCAGCGTCGTTGTATCAGCCGAAGCTCTTCGGACGTCAGCAATGGAGCGGCGCGTGCCGGATTGGACTGGACGGTGCAGCTCTTGGACTGGAGTGTACTAGGTCTGCTTCCGGCCGCCCACGTATCGTGCAGGAGCTCCCTTTGAAGTCTTATATGGACGTAAGTGTCGAACTCCTCTGAATTGGTCAGAAACTGGGGAACGTACACTTATCGGTCCGGATATTATCCAACATGCCGAAGATCAAGTCCGCATTATTCATACAAATCTGAAGGCTGCTCAGTCTCGTCAAAAGAGTCAGTATGACCGTCATCACAAAGATATGGTCTATCAACCTGGCGAAAAGGCTTATCTTCGAGTCACGCCAATGAGAGGTATACACCGTTTCGGGATCAAGGGCAAGCTGGCTCCTCGATATATTGGTTCTTTCACTGTTCTCGAAAGGCGTGGTAAGGTGGCATATCAACTGGAACTACCGCCAAACCTTTCCCAGGTTCACGATGTATTCCATGTGTCACAACTTCGTCGCTGTTTCAAGGATCCTATCCGAGCAGTGGATCATGATATGCTTGAGCTACAACAAGACCTCTCTTACAAGGAGCAACCAGTCCGCATTCTCGATGAAACTGAACGTCGGACCCGTCAGAAGGTTACCAAGTTCTTCAAAGTACAGTGGGCAAATCATTCTGAAGATGAAGCCACTTGGGAACGCGAAGATCATCTTCGTGTAGAATACCCCGGGCTCTTTCCTTCTACTTCTTGATTCTCGGGACGAGAATTATTTTTAGTAGGGGAGAATTGTGACACCCTGGTTTTATGCTACAGTGATCATTGTAATTAAGCACAGTGATGACCATGATCAGTGCCTAATTATTTTGCTAAACAGGATATGATTATGTTGGATTTCAAATCTCATTTCAAATTCCTCTTTAAAAGGGCATTGAATTTCATTGTGATAATTTAAATCCTCAAACAGCATATGAAAATTGTTGCATACTTTTGGAATAATCCAAAACTAATATTGTTGAGGAAAACAACATCACCAAGTTTATGGTGTGGACCCCACCATCAAAACAGAGTCATATTTGCATTTTAAAGTGCCTTTATATTTATTTGGCAATTGCAAACAGATTCCAAAAATCTCCAAATTTGTTGTGGACATGTGGAATATTGCAAGCTATTTGTTGGACCATATGGCACATTTTTGTAGTAAAGAAAATTGGCAAAAAGAAATAAAAACAGAAAACAGAAAACAAAAACAGAAAAAGAAAAAAAGGCCCGCAGCGGCTGGGCCTCAGTGGCTACAGCGCCGGCCCAGCGCCCCCCCTCCGGTCGTCCCCCACCTCCTACAGTGGGGCGACCGAGGCGCGCGCGCGCGGCCGAACTCGTCCGCGCCGGACCAGCTCGCCGGCGACGGACCGGCATGTATAAGGCCGCCCCCGGGTCCCTACTCTCTCTCTCTCTCTCTCACTCCCGCGAACCCTAGATCTCACCTGCTCCCTCCCCATGCTCTATCCCTCGCTCGAGCCCGCGCCGCCGTCGTCATGGACGCCGGCTAGACGCAGCCACCGCCACTCCCGCGCCCTGCCGACACGTCCATGAGCCCCGCCGCGACCAGCCCTTCCTCATCGACCACTGGATCGAGCCCTGGAGCCCCTGCATCGCCGTCACCGCGTCGTCTTCCTCCTCGGGGCCCGAAGCTCGCCGCCGTTGATTCGCTCCACCGCGCCCCCCTCGAGCCCACCTTGCGCAACTACAGAGCCCAGTGAGCTCCCCCGCATCCCCCTCTCCCTCGCATTGCTCCTCTAGGCCGCCGTAGCCGTTGTTTCCACTAGAAACCGATCCCGCCGCCGCGGAAGCTCGACGCCGGTGACCAGCCGGCGACCATTTGGTCCTGCCGTCGATGCCATTCGACTCCACGCATCGCGTAGGCCCTCGTAGTACCGTTAGTTCGCTCGAAACCGCACTGCTGCGATGATTGCCACCGGCGCCCGAAGCTTGCCTCCGCCAACCTCATCGCCGGCGACGCCACAGGCCGTCCTAGCTCGCCCTGATGGCCGGAACGGACGCGCGACGACGCCAGCTTTTGAACGCAAGAAGAATGGCGCGATTTGACCCCCTGTGGACAATTTCCGAGCCCCCCCCCCCCCCCCGCCGTTTCGGGAGCTCGCCGGAGCTCCTTCGGTGGCCGCCCGCCGCCGCCGCTGACCTGGCTGACCAGGGCCACCGTCAGTGACACTGGCCGGTGGGCCAGGGCGACCCAGTTGACCAGTTGACTTGGTCAACTGGCTGACTGGGCACAGCCGAGTCACTGACATGTGGGGCCCCAAGCCCCCTGTGTCTATGACATATGGGCCACCCTTGTCAGATGCTTAATTAGCAAATTAGATTAATAAAAATAATTAAGTTAGCCTAATAACTCACTGACAAATGGACCCCACCTGTTAATTAATCTGTTTAGTTTAATTAAAAACCTGAAATAAAGCTGAGTCTATGACATGTGGGACCCACTGGTCAGGTTTGACCTGGTCAGCCCCACTGTTGACTGCTGATGCAATGCTTATGTCATGCTGACGTCACTCTACACTGTTCTGGATAATGTTGATTTAAATAAATAGAATAATTCCAGAAAATGATTAAATCTTTGAAAAATCATAGAAAATAATCTGTAGCTCAGATGAAAAAACTTTATACATGAAAGTTGATCAGAAAAATCCCACGAAGCCAAATATGCCATCCATTCATCTGTCACATGCTCCTAGCATGATGAACATGGAACTTTCCCCTCTGGATCGTCTGTCCGATAAATCCAAAGACCCGAGACATCTCGTCAGATATTCTCCCGCTCCGTCTGCATCGTGTAGTACCGCGGTAGTGCATGCCTAGCTCTGCATATTGCCATGTCATGCATCGTGTTGCATCTGTGCTTTGTATTTATTGTTTCTGCCCCCTCTTCTTACCAGTAGACCCCGAGACTGACGGTGCTGCCGGGTACGACAACACCGCCGACGATCAGCCTTTTGCCGCAGAGCAGCAAGGCAAGCAACCCCCCTTGAGCATTCCGATATCGCCTATTCCTTTCCCTCTTATTCTTGCATTAGATTTTGCTACTGTATTAGTTAGCTCCTATTCTGATGCATAGCCTGCTTTTGATAAACTGCTACTATACCTGCAACAATATCAACTGCTTAGTATAGGTTGATCAATGAATCCCCTATGAACCCCCTTAGTCCCAGTTGCCCCTGCTTCTTCATCGACGACTCGACGACTCGAAGACTCGAAGACTCGGTCAACCGACCGACAAGCCTGGCCCCTCACATCACCGCACCCCCCTTAGTTGTACGACTCTGCAGCGCTACTATCGAGTACCGAGGGTGACACCTCGTGAAGTACTCATGATGCTAGCTCTGTAGTGCAGCTAGTCGATCGTGGTTATCGAGGGTGATTCCTCCTTCACCACTCCCGACGATGACTCTGTCGTGCAACCCCTCAAGTGTGGGACCCTCGAGGGTGATTCCTCTAAGTCCACCTTGACGGTTTCATCGAGCGGGGCCCTTTGAGGGTGATTCCTCAGGTTCCGTCTTGATGCTTTATACACACAGTTACTATGACCTGGTTACAGAAACATGTTGGTGATGGGTCGGCCCTGAGGGGTACCCACGATTTGATGTTGATGAGGCGTGGACGGGCAGGAGAGGCCCTTGCCACGATCCTCGAGGCGGGGCGACGGACCGCACTTCATGGGTCGCGCTTTCCCCGCATTAATAAAATGCTAATGGGTTGGGTATTTGATCTGAGTTGGGTCGTTGGCCTTTTTACGCACCAAACCATCGCGTGGGAGAAGTTATGGGTACTCAACGTCGTTGTATCAGCCGAAGCTCTTCGGACGTCAGTAATGGAGCGGCGCGCGCCGGATTGGACTGGACGGTGCAACTCTTGAACTGGAGTTTACTAGGTCTGCTTCCGGCCGCCCACGTATCGTGCAGGAGCGTAAGGGTAAGTGGGCCCACGAACCTGCGTGCTTAGGATTTAGACCGGCGGGCTGGCCTCTTCGTTGAGCCTAGGTGGGGCGACGACGTGCTGCTATCCCGAGGCCGGGCATGACCCAGGAAAGTGTGTCCGGCCGGAGGTGATCAGGCGTGTTGGAAATGCGGTGCACCCCTGCAGGGATGAATAAACTATTCGAATAGCCGTGTCCACGGTAACAGGACGACTTGGAGTTGTGCCTTGACCTTATACAACTATAATTGTGATTTAATTTGAAATGAATGTGGCTCCGAGATTGCTTCCTCGCAGGGAGTCGAGGAAGAATCTCTGGGCATGGTTACTTAATAAAATTGCTACAATAATATGACTATATATGTGATACCAGTCTACTCTCTTCTAATGCTGGAAGATTGCTGAAGATGCTAGTCTTCGATAGGACTAGGCCTTCCCCTATTCTTGCTTTCTGCAGTCAGCCCAGATACAACCCCCTCCCCTTGATAATGATGCATATTTAGCATAGATCTGATGTCAGTCTTGCGAGTACTTTGGATGAGTACTCACCGCTGCTTTGCTTTCTCTTTCCCCCTCGATACGATACTGCGTTCAGACGATGGAGCCCAGGAGATGGAGTACGCCGGAGACGACTACTACACCACCGCTGGAGCCTACTACTACATGGAGAACGCCGACGCTCAGGAGTAGTTAGGAGATTCCCAGGCAGGAGGTCTCGCCTCTTTCGATCCGCTGCTTATGTTTGTGCTAGCCTTCTTAAGGCAAAACTTGTCTAACTTATGTCTGTACTCAGATATTTTTTTTGCTTCCGCTGACTCGTGTTTGTCGAGCTTTGTATTCGAGCCCTCGAGGCCCCTGGCTTGTAATATGAAGCTGTATGGCTTTAATTTGTGTCTAGTGTTGTGTTGTGATATCAATCAGTGAGTCCCTAATCTTGGTCGTACGCATTGCGTGTTTGATTAGCGTACGGTCGAGAATGGGGGCGTCACACAGCCCAACAGTAGGCTTAGGCCTTTTCTTTTTATTATTTTCTGTTTCTTATATTTGTTTTCTGTTTCATTTTTATTTCCAATAGCAAACTAGTTTTATAAAATATAAAGCTTGGTCCATAATTAGCATTGCAGTTTTGGACACTGCCACAAAAAGTTTGGGACGCATTTGAAAAACTTAGGATTTTCCATAATATAAAAGGCAATTTAAATACGGTTTTGGCCACTGTCTTAAACGTTTTTAGGGCACTTGAATACCCCAAATAATGTTGGTTGTGGCTTGACAATTACTTAGTGAATATTTGCAACCCAACCATGATTTTAGTTTTCATGTTTGTGAATTCCTTTAATTCACTTATTATTTGAATTTGAATATAAAGTGGAATTTGAAATGAGATATGATTTCCAAGATGATCAAGCACTGTTTAGCAAAATGATTAGCTTAATCACAGAGGGTTACTGTAGCTTGATTACAGGGGTGTTACAGCCCACGCGGAGTAGCTCCTAGTGGGGGGAGGAGACGACATGGGGGCAGAGTGGACTGCACAGCCCTCGAGCAGCCGCGCGCGGGTCGTGATGGGGCGGAGTGGACTGCACAACCCTCGCGAAACTCCGGCGTCCACATTGCGCCGACACGGAGCGACAGTGCAGATTCAGAGCTGCCCCCGTGTCCACCTTGGACTGCTCCCGTGCAATGCGGAGGGCCAGCGCCTCCTCGACGCCAAAGTCGGAGCCGGATGGCTGCCGGAGCTCGACATCTCACCAAATTTGATCAAAATCGGAGAGCGAAAGGAGGGGACAGAGCGAGAGAGGAGAGTGGAGTGAGAGCTAGCAGGTTTAGAGAAGGGCGGTTGTGTTTTTTATGGAGACGGCATGGGGTCGGTGATGGGCCGGGCAGACGTGTCCGGGCGTATCCGGGTCGTCAGACAGCCCGAATGATTTGAGACCAGTTTAAGATGTCCGGATGGATCAATTTTTTATCGGTCATCACCGGTCTGTTCATGTTTGAGACGAATTTAAGATATCTTTAAACGCTTTTATATTTGGTTACGAAAGGAGTACATCATAGACGGACGCAGTAAAAGCCAAAGGCGGTGGGAGCTTTTGCCTTCCGATGCGGTCTCGAGCGCGAATGTCAGCGACGGAAACGCACTGACCAAAGATTTGACTGTTGGACGAAAAGTGAACAGTGGACTGTCGATTAGCAGTAAAAATCCGTAAAAGGGTAAAAAGGGAGGAAGAAAGAATGCGCCGCTTGTGCCTCGTGGGCTGGCAAAACCCCTGTAACCGCCAAGCTAAACCCATCGCTCGCTGCTTCCCTCTCTTTTCCCCTCAAATTCTCCGCTTCGCCCCCCCCTTTGCTGCTGCTTACCACCATTTCTTCCCCAATCACCACCTCAAATCAGTCCATCTCGGGCCCTGGGAATCCACCGAGGAAGTCGATCTCGGGAGTCGGGACCTGGGAATCCACCGAGAAAGTCGATCCCGGGACTGGGAATCCGGCGAGCGATGTTCCCCAGTGCGAGCAGACTTCTCGGGGCCGCCGGCCTCTTCGGCGGCGACAGCGACCCGTTCCCATGGTGCGACGACGACAGCGACCCGTTCCCATGGTGCGACGACCACGTCATCGGAGTAAGTCTCTCGCTCTCCAGCCCCGTGCCTTCTCCGGGGGGCGCCCCTTCCCCGTCGCAGTTTTCGCTTGCTGCAGTGAGTTTACGGGAATGTTGTGCTGATTCGGCGAACGTCAGTGGTTGAACTTCTGACCCAATGTTGCGTAGAATTCCGTCCACTGCTAGTGCTAGGTCTTCTGCAGCGGAGTATCCCGTCTCGGAATCTATTCTGCAGTCTCCATCTGTGGGGGAGACAACTGATGGCTGTTGACATAACAGCGTGTGGTGGTCGAGTCAGTAACACAAGATTAAACAAGCAGATAGGTCTTGAGAGATCTTCGAAATTCTAATTGGTGTTTTGTTATGCGGATGACTGGATTCGCTGGTCAATCCTGTTGTGTTGCATGTCTGGTTGCTTGGTACTAGTGAGCTGGAAGATGGTTTCACATAATCCTGAATATATAATCCATAATGTTCAGGAATAAGTGTTGTTTTCGCTAGCAAGTACAGATTGCTCAGGATTTTCCTCACTTCAGTTTGTTCAGGAATAAGTGTTGCTTTCGCTAGCAAGTACAGATTGTTCAGGAATAATGTTCAGGATTTTCCTCACTTCAGTTTGTTCAGGAATAAGTGTTGTTTTCGCTAGCAAGTACAGATTGTTCAGGAATAATGTTCAGGATTTTCCTCACTTCAGTTTCATCCATATGTACTGATGTTACTGTGCACAACAGTACAGATTGCTTGACCACTGAATCCAACGTTTTGTGTTTTCTGTTGTCAGGGGTGCGATCTAAATCCTTTGGGCAGTGAAGGAGAGGAAACGGAGGGGAAGCTCATGTCTCTCTCTTGGGGACTTGTGCACTCAAGGGTTCCTGCCAACGTTAATCGTGGGATCATGATACTATTAGGTGATGTATCCATTTGCTACAAAGTGACAGAGGGAAATTTAATTGTGTAAAGGAACTTATATTTTCTGTTGTCTGAACTCTGCAGCTTCTGTACACAGAAGGCGCTTTTCCACTCAAGAAGAAGCACTACCTCATCGCTATTGGACACTTCAGAAACAAAGAGTACGGGAAGAGTGTGGATCATCTGAACATATGTTTACAGGTTTGATAAGTTTATAGCTGTTGCACTGCAGGAATTGAGTTTACAGAAAAAATTGGATAGTGTTTACTCTATAAAAATTTAGTCATGAGGCTCACGATGTGCTTTTTTAGATGGATCCTGAGTGGAACCAGGCTTTGCTGCTGCAGAGAATTCTTAGAGATAAAATAAAAAGAGGTTGGTGATTGTTTTGACAAACTACAAAGGAATTCAGAGGATTAATTGCTAGTGTTGAAATATGCAGATGGAGCAATCGGAATTTGTATTGCCACAGGGGCAGTAGGAGCTTTGGGGTTTGCCACTGCAGGCATACTAGGCGCCATTGGAGCTGTTACCATAGCAGCAGGTGGAGTCGTTACGATGGTACGGCGAACATAAAGTGACTGAGGTAACATTCAGTGTTCTGAAAGTTTGCATTCTTGTGAAGTCTCTTTCTGGTGGACTGCTACATTGTCTGCTTGTACTTCTTTTTCTTGGCATAAATTTGTATTTAAAACCAGTCCTCTCCATGTTATGAATCACCTGGGAATCGAGATAGATAAGATGCATCACATAAGTGTTGTATTAAAAATTTCCCCACCAATTCCTTTTGCATCAACCGTTTCTGTATTCGTAGAAATTAATCATGTGTAGCTCACTAGCTATATAATATGACCAAGAATGTTGTACTGAACTAGAGCCAGATGACAGCGGCACTGTAGCTCCTCGGTTTCGTCAGTTCCTGCTTATTTTTGTTGCTAGGTTCCCGAGAAGCAAGAATGCACCACACAGCCTGTTCGCTAGGAGCTACTGAGCATAGGTTTAGAAAATCTCTTCTCATAGTATGACATTGATTTTCATGCAATAAGGAGAAGTGACATAGGTTAAGTAGTAGTTACTTCCTTCTTTCCTCTCTAAGTTGCATGCAGCATGGATCATGTGTTGGATCATTGTAATTATATACTAGTAGTATCTAGTATTCTAGTCTGTATTTCCCCCCTTTTTCTACCATGTAACTTCTTGCAGTGACACCGTTGTAGCGGTTGTCACCATGAGAAGATAAGGAATAATTAGGTCAATTTCATTTTAGGTCCTGCCATTATTTAGCAGAGTCAGGTTATGACCGGTTTCTTATGTAGGATGCTGAAAACAGCAGCGCTTCAAATGCTGATTGTGTTGGTTTGGTCTAATGTCTCATACATATATATCTGTTTTCCATCCCTTTTTACCATCTTTTTTGCAACCCACTCTACCTTCCTTTGCTTCAAGGTGATAAAACATAAGTAGTTTCAGATTACTACAACATGTGCTTTTTTGCTCCATTTGTTTGCATGGCCATTGTTTCGTTTCTACTCCCTCCGTTCCTAAATATAAGTCTTTTTAGAGATTCAACTACGAACTACATACGGATGTATATAGACATACTTTAGAGTGTGGATTCACTCATTTTGCTCCGTATGTAGTCCGTAGTGGAATCTTTAAAAAGATTTATATTTAGGAACGGAGGGAGTATAACTGATTCCATCTCAACATCTATTCGTTCAGGGAAGGATTTTTGCACAGGCGGCTGACTCCATCATAGAGGCTCTGTCCATCAAGCTGTGAAGAATACAATGGAAGGAGCATTAAACAGAAGTTTAATTTGTAGTCTTTATGCTTTAGGATATAACTGAGCGAGCCCAGACATGACGTTTATCCTCTTAGTCAGGAGGATCTTATCCCTTTTCGCTGGCATTAACCATGTTAGCGTACATGGTCCTACCTCGCTTATAAATTCTGGGGTTTTGCACTCTTTTCCCCCTCTACTGCTTGATTTTCATTGAATTTGTACATGCTCGATACTAATTCATTTGCACATCTTTACATTCCTACATCGTCATTTCCCTCCCTCTATACATCTCTCACTTCCAAGTTTATTTCACCTCATTTTCATCACTCTGCTATCTTGATTTGTAATTATTTTAACCTGTCCACATCATTCATTTTCACCTCTCTTCAACCATGCGTTGTATTATTTTACGGCTTTCCTACGAGAAACTCCAACGCAACAACCCAAATGGACGGCACTTTTTATCCATTTGGGTTGGCCGAGTAGACAATTTTTTCCGTTTTTTCAGCCGATGCGCCCGGACACATTTTGGGACATTTCCGTCCCGACATTTCATCAAACACGGTACCAGGCACGGCGAGCGCGAGGAGCATGGAGCATAGAGGCCGGGCGCGGTGAGGCAAGTCAGGGCTGGGCGTGCGAGCGGCGAGGCGGTCGAGGCGCCCAGGCGCGCGACCTCCCGAGCCATGGCGAGCTCCTCCTGCTGCGTGGCGGGAGCTTCTGTTGCTTGGCGGGGCGAGGCCGGGACGGGCGCGTGAGCGAAGGCGACCACTCTGCGTGGCGGGGCGAGGCCACGGCGAACTCCTGCGGGGCGAGCGGTGCCGGCGGTGAAAGGGCAGGAGCGCATGCGAGAGGCTCGAGCACGGCCACGAGCCGGCGCCCACCATGCAGCGAAGCTAGCTAGCTAGCTCGCGTGGGACGCCATGCACGGGCCGGCACCCACCATGCAGCGAGGTTAGCTAGCTCGCTCGCATGGAACGCCATGCCATCCAACGGAGCTAGCTAGCTCGCATGGATGCTCGTACTGCCCACGGCAGGGTGAGCGCGGCAACGTGCGAGCAGGGCGTGGTAGCCTGGTAGGACAAGCGCGGCGGCGCCTGTGCCATGGCTGGGCGCGAGAGAGAGGGGAGAGAGAAAAGTTATTGTGTGAGTGGATGGCAGGTCGGTCACGCGGGACATGCACACCAGTAGAAAACAGGGCTTTGGTCCAGGCCTGAAATCCCATTAATCCCGGTTCACTCACGAACCGGGACCCATGAGGGCATCGGTCCCGGTTCGTGAGGCCAGGGCGCCGGCCGGGCCTCGTGGGCCATTGGTCCCGGTTCCAGACATGAACCGGGACCAATGGGCCTCGCTCCTGGCCCACAACCATTGGTCCCGGTTTGTGGTTGGAACCGGCCCGCGAGCAAAGCAGTGCATGTTTTTTTGGCCGGCCGTGGGAGAGCTTTGTGGTGCTTTAGCTCACCTCCTATGCACATGAGGTGTTCGATGAAATGCCCGAGCCACACTTAAGCTTTCTCCTTTCGAAGCTCCTTGTCCAAGCTCCATTTTTCTCAAGATTTGTCTAGGTTTGACGGTCCGTCCTGTCCCGTCCCCGTCCTCACCGCCGTCGATCGCCCGCGCCGATCTCGGCGCCGGCACCACCGTGGTTAGCCTCTTCTTGTTATCTTCTTTCGAAAAGAAAAAAGTTCTTACTTGTATGATTTAGATAGATACTTGTGTAATTTTCTTACTTTTATTATTGTTTGTTATTATATAGTGCGATGGTTTTGGTATCCGCCTCCGTCAGCCCTCGTCCTGTCTATGATTCGGATGTGGTATATATTATCTTTTATAACTATTTGTTTTATTTAGTGTTTATGACAATTATGCCGACAACGTGACATAGATTTTTTAATCTAGGAGGTATGTGAACCGGAAATTCCAACCGACATAGAAATTCTTGTCGAGAAGTTAAATTTGGTTGAAAAAGAAAACAATTACTTGAAAGAAAAATTACAAAGAGTTGAAGAGGAGAAGATGAAGTTGGAGTTGCATGTTGCCGATGTCGTCGACGATCACAAGATCAAGATGGATGCAATGCGCTTGAAGATTAGAAAGATTAGAAAATATGCCATTCATACTGAGGCTTGGTATCATTATGCCGTTGGATCAATTGGTACCTTAGTTGCGGTTATGATCGCATTTGTTGTTGCATTTAAATTTTATAGTTTCAATGTATGTTTTAATTAGATGCTCTAGAGAGCTATATGTTGTTCAATAATGAGAACTATGTATGAACGTTATGTATTTATTTTGGTCACTACTGTACTTTGGCTTTAATGTGATGATGAATTTCTATTAATTTGGTCACTTCTCTATTCATGATATGCTGTAATGGTTTTTAATACACTTTATTATATAACGCACGCAGATGAACCGGCAATGGATGTATGGTGACCGACGCACCTTCAAGTATATTAAGGGCCTGCATAATTTTCTCGAAGCGGCTGAGGCAAACAAGCAGAATGGTTTTATGCATTGTCCATGTACTGTCTGTGAGAATACGAAGGCTTTCTCCAACTCTAAAACCCTTCACTTCCACCTGCTTGAGAAGGGTTTTATGCCACACTATAATGTTTGGACCAAGCACGGAGAAAGAGGGGTTATGATGGAAGACAACGAAGAAGAAGAGGATGATGACAACTACCCGCCCCCTGAATACGGTGATGCTGCAATGGGGGAAGCTGAAGATCAAGAGGAGCCAGATGATGTGCCCAATGATGATCTTCGCCGGGTCATTGTTGATGCACAGAGAGAATGCGAAAGTGAAAGGGAGAAGTTGAAGTTCGATCGCATGTTAGAGGATCACAAAAAAGGGTTGTACCCAAATTGCGAAGATGACAACAGAAAGCTTGGTACCACACTGGAATTGCAGCAATGGAAGGCAGACAATGGTGTATCTGACAAGGGATTTAGTTCGCTACTGAAAATAATGAAGACGAAGCTTCCAAAGGATAACGAATTGCCCGGCAGTACGTACGAAGCAAAGAAGGTTCTATGCCCTCTAGGATTGGAGGTGCAGAAGATACATGCATGCCCTAATGACTGCATCCTCTACCGCGGTGCGTACGAGGATTTGAACGCATGCCCGTTATGCGGTGCATTGCGGTATAAGATCAGAAGAGATGCCCCTGGTGATGTTGAGGGCCAGCGCACCGGGAAGAGGGTTCCTGCCAAGGTGATGTGGTATGCTCCTATAATACCACGGTTGAAACGTCTGTTCAGAAACAAAAAGCATGCCGAGTTGATGCAATGGCACATAAAAGACCGTAAGAAAGACGGGAAGTTGAGAGCACCCGCTGACGGGTCGCAGTGGAGAAAGATCGAGAGAAAGTGGAGCGACTTTACAGGTGACCCAAGGAACGTATGGTTTGGTTTAAGTGCAGATGGCGTTAATCCTTTTGGGGAGCAGAGCAGCAAGCATAGCACATGGCCTGTGACTCTATATATGTATAACCTTCCTCCTTGGTTGTGCATGAAGCGAAAGTTCATTATGATGCCAGTGCTCATCCAAGGCCCTAAGCAACCCGGCAATGACATTGATGTGTACCTAAGGCCATTAGTTGATGAACTTTTACAGCTATGGAATGGAAGAGGTGTACGTGTGTGGGATGAGAACGAACAGGAGGAATTTGACCTACATGCGTTGCTGTTTGTAACCATCAACGATTGGCCTGCTCTCAGTAACCTTTCAGGACAGACAAACAAGGGATACCACGCATGCACACACTGTTTAGATGACACCGACAGTATATATTTGGACAAATGCAGGAAGAATGTGTACCTGGGGCATCGTCGATTTCTTCCGACCAACCATCAATGTCGAAAGAAAGGAAAGCATTTCAAAGGTGAGGCAGATCACCGGAAGAAGCCCGCCCTCCGTACTGGTGATCACATACTTGATATGGTCAATGATTTACAAGTAATCTTTGGAAAGGGTCCTGGCGGACTATCTGTTCCGACTGACGATGCGGGACGCGCACCCATGTGGAAGAAGAAATCTATATTTTGGGACCTACCCTATTGGAAAGACCTAGAGGTCCGCTCTGCAATCGACGTGATGCACGTGACGAAGAATCTTTGCGTGAACCTGCTAGGCTTCTTGGGAGTGTATGGGAAGACAAAAGATACACCAGAGGCACGGGAGGAACAGCAACGTGTGCATGAAAAAGACGGCATGCATCCAAAGCAATATGAAGGTCCTGCCAGCTACGCTCTTACCAAAGAAGAGAAGGAAATCTTCTTTGAATGCCTGCTCAGTATGAAGGTCCCGTCTGGCTTCTCGTCGAATAT
The DNA here is from genome assembly GCA_039707655.1 of Elymus sibiricus. Lineage (NCBI taxonomy): Eukaryota > Viridiplantae > Streptophyta > Magnoliopsida > Poales > Poaceae > Elymus > Elymus sibiricus. Next base: position 122,983,314 of record CM077663.1, read on the forward strand.
AAAGGGAATAATAAATATGGCAGAGAAAAAGTTTCAGAACCTAAAGTCTCATGACTGCCACGTGATTATGACGCAACTGCTTCCGGTTGCATTGAGGGGGCTTCTACAAAGGGAAGACTCCAGAATTCATCGGCCGATTTGAGAAGATAAGAGATGACTGGCCCGCATTTGTGGCCTACAAGACATCGGACAAGAGTAAGAAAATGTCAGAGACAAACAAGAACAATGCTGCAAAGAAGCAGTATCACCATCACACGGGGTCAGGTGGCTACCTCAAAGCCCGGCCGTTGTGGGACAAAGCTGAGAATGACCTGATTGCTAAAGGGGTCGAACCACAGACATTGAACTGGCCAGACCTGAAAGATCGTGGATGTCGCCTAGAGGGGGGGGGGTGAATAGGCGCTTTAAAATAATTACGGTTTAGGCTTGAACAAATGCGGAATAAAACTAGCGTTTAATTTGTCAAGCACAAAACCTAAATCGACTAGGCTCACCTATGTGCACCAACAACTTATGCTAAGCAAGATAAACAACTAAGTGATAGCAAGATATATAACAAGAAACAATATGGCTATCACAAAGTAAAGTGCATAAGTAAAGGGCTCGGGTAAGACATAACCGAGGCACGCGGAGACGACGATGTATCCCGAAGTTCACACCCTTGCGGATGCTAATCTCCGTTAGAGCGGTGTGGAGGCACAATGCTCCCCAACAATGCCACTAGGGCCACCGTATTCTCCTCACGCCCTCGCACAATGCAAGGTGCCGTGATTCCACTAAGGGACCCTTGAGGGCGGTCACCGAAACCGTACAAATGGCAACCCTTGGGGGCGGTCACCGGTACCCGTCAAATTGCTCGGGGCGATCTCCACAACCTAATTGGAGACCCCGACGCTTGCCCGGAGCATTACACCACAATGATTGAGCTCCGAGGCACCACCAAGCCGTCTAGGGCGCCAAGGCACCCAAGAGGAACAAGCTCTAGGGTGCACAAACACCCAAGAGTAATAAGCTTCTCAACTTCTCACTTCCACGTATCACCGTGGAGAACTCAAACCGATGCAACTAATGCAATGGAAAGAACACACGAAGTGCTCAAGTCCCTCTCTCTCAAATCCCACCAAAGCAACAAAAGCTATGGAGGAAAGTGAGAGGAAGAACAAGGAGAACACCAAGAACTCCAAGATCTAGATCCAAGGGGTTCCCCTCACTTAGAGGAGAAAGTGATTGGTGGAAATGTGGATCTAGATCTCCTCTCTCTTTTCCCTCAAGAAGGAGCAAGAATCATTGGAGGGATTGAGAGATAGGCAAGCTCAAGAAGGTCAACAATGGGGGAGAAATGAGCTCAAAGGATAAGATAACCGTTGGGGAAGAAGACCCCTTTTATAGGGCCACCCCAAATCTAACCGTTACCCGTGCTGGACGCGTACAAGCGGTACTACCGCTCTTGCGAGCGGTACTACCGCTTAAGCGGTAGTAATTCAAAAACAGCAGGCGAGAACACGGGACTGGAGCGGTAGTGCCGCACCAAGCGGTACTACCGTCCACCCAAGCGGTACTACCGCTAAACCGAAACGAGCAACAGAAACTTGCACACTCTGCGAAACACAAGCGGTAGAGCAGCGGTAGTGGAGGGCGGAAGTACCGCACCAAGCGGTACTACCGCCCAGCAGAGCGGTACTACCGCTTTGAGCGGTACTACCGCACTACAGCCGCACTACTACCGTTTAACAGAAAACGGCAACAGAGACGTGCACAGAAGGAAACCCCGCAAGCGGTAGTGGCGGCGGTAGTAAGGGCGGTAGTACCGCCAGAGCGGTACTACCGTGCTACTACCGCTCTACTACCGTGAATGGCAAACTGGCAACAGAGAGTTGCACGCTAGGGGAAACCCCAAGCGGTAGTGCCACGGAAGTACCAGCGGTACTACCGCATAAGCGGTACTACCGTGGGCACCAGCGGTACTACCGCTTGCAAGCTACTGAAAATCCACAGAAAACAGAGGATACAAATAAAACCGGAACTGCCATAACTTCTGCAAATGAGCTCCGAATTGAGCAAACTCAAGCTTGTTGGATAGAAGACAACGAGTACTATCCAAACAGGGGAGATATGCCTAACATATAGAGATGAGAAACCTCTATGAATGAAGAACCGGCATAAACTCCAACATCGAAAACATCATAGAAGATGCATATATGAACTCCGTTTTCGATGAACTCGAGCTTGTCATGAAGATGACCAAAAGCTCAAAGACTCACAAAGAGAAACACCAAACACAAACCAAGAAAGATGATGCAAGGATGCAATGGTTTGAGCTCTCTACGAATGATACGATAAAGCTACTCACTTGAGAGCCCCCCTTGATAGTACGGCTATCGATCCTAAAACCCGGTCTCCCAACTACCACCATGAGACCGGTAAAATAGAAAACCTATCAACGGCAAACCTTTGCCTTGCGCATAGTCCACTTGAGCTAGATGATGACGATCTTGACCTCCTCAAGTTGGACCACCTTTCTTGATTGCGCCGGCTCGATGAAGACTAGTTGATTGCTCCCCCATACTCCACTATGGGTGAGCCACTCTTTGGCACATCTTCACAAGTCCATTGTCACCACAATGGACGGCAAGCTTCAAGCATGTGATCTCTTCGTGATACTCCACTTGAACTTGCACACCGCAATGTTGATGACGATCACCACTTGATGTCATCCTCCATGGGTTGAATGAGATCTTCCTCTTGACGCAAGCCCATGGAAACATACCTAACCCCACATAAAACTCTCGCATAGAACATGGGTTAGTACACAAAGCGTAATGGACAATGCTTACCATACCGTGAGATCACTTGATCCCACTCGGTACATCTTCTATGCTTTGTGTGTTGATCAACATGACCAATCTTTGGATAACTCCATGAATAACCTTGGTCAACACATATTCTTCTTCTAATAACCTTGAAACCAACAAATGGTCTTCAAGCAATGCCTATGGACAAACCCTTCAAATATAACTCAAGGCAACCATTAGTCCATAGAGATTGTCATCAATTACCAAAACCAAACATGGGGGCAGCACATGTTCTTTCAAGACCGTTCAAGGACTTGGTTCTTCGGGGTTGGGGGAACTTTGGACCCTGAAACAGGGAAGTGCCGTTGGACAGACGAGCAACTTGCAATACCCATCAAGAAGCTTCAGAAGTATATCACCGCAGCGCAGGAAGGGACGTTCATTCCCGACAGAGAGAAGGACGAGCTGACTGAGGCCCTAGGGAATGCTGAGCACCCTGGACGAACACGAGGCACACCAGGCTCCGTTCCGTGGAAGGTAGGGTTTCCCGACGCAGGCGGTTACAGAAGCCGGGAGAGAAAGAGGAAAGCGGAGCTGAGCGACATGCAGAAGCTCAATGCAAGACTACAAAAGCTAGAGGAACTTGAGAGCCAGCGAGCTGCCGGCCAACCATCTCAACGGCACGAAGCTACCCTAGAAGCTACCACGCCATCTCAGCGGAGAAGCAGCGTGGCTTCCACGGAGCCCGTTCAGCCTGACTTCACGGCTCCTAGCTACCCCGTGGATACTATCACGGAGGCTCAACATTGCGAGCTTATGACGAAATGCCGGAACCTCACTTTCAAGGCGGCTGTCGGCTCTGTTGCACCTCCTCAACCCAACGGAACTTTTCACTGCCTTCCGATTCCATATGGCTATGCTGTTGTGACGGTGGATGAAGTAATGGAGGGATTTGAGGAGCTCGAGCTTGACCACTCTACAGGTGAAGGGGAGAAGCAGCTGGTTCATGCTCTGAGCAGTACATGTCTATGGCAGAAGGAGTACATCAAGCTTCCAAACTGGACGCCTCCGCCTCCTCCTCCTCCGGCGAGTCAGGGCACTCCGCCTCCTCCTCCTCCGGCGAGTGATCAGGGCACTCCGCCTCTTCTCCGGCTCCTCCGATGCGTGAGGGCACTCCGCCTCCTCCTTCGCCTACTCCGGCGCGTCGGAGCAGTCCGCCTCCTCCTCCGCCTCGTCAGCAACGGCGGAAGACAGACGCCGCCACTCCGGCTCCTCCGGCGCGTCGGAGCACTCCGCCTCCTTCTCCGCCTCGTCAGCAATGACGGAAGAGAGACGCCGTCGCTCCGGCGGCTAGCAGTACAAGCAGAGGCGGGAGGCAATTCAGATACGGTCCATCTCTCAAGCCTCTGGAAAAGTTACCATATGAGAGGACCGAGAAGGAAAACGAGGACATATGTCGTGCCCAAGTGAGGGACCATTTTGCAAAGAAAACTCCACCTCCGAAGGAGAAGCTAGATCCGGTGAAAGTGAAGCGCACTATCGATGCCCTGAAGCGACCACCACCGCCTCCGCCGGATTCCAACTATGTCCGGATTCTTAAAAAGACATATGAAGATGCGCGGCGGTCGGGAAGTACTTCCAGTGATGCAAGGTTAGCAGAACGAAGAAGTGGGAAAACAATTCCCCAGCTCGGCGAACAGGAGAAGCAATCGTGCCCCCCGCTCAAGGTGTCTAGCGATATCGTCGCTAATCATCCGGGGATGGTGCCCGGTACCAATCCTGGTGATTACTTGGGGGATGATGTAATTTTTGAAACGGCTGAGGTAACAAAAGAAGAATATAAATACGTGCACGGTAAGCCTCTCGTCAAACCTAATCATCCTCCTCTAACAACGATGATGTACAAATTGCATGAGTGGTACATGAAAACCTGCAGGGAGTCTGGGAAAGACACTATGTATGTGGCAGTGAAACCAGAGCACGAATTCATTGGACTCAGTGTGATGCCTATTGAATTTGTGGAGTTATTTCAGTTATACAATCAACTGGCCCTCGACAAACAACTCATGACTTCCTACTGTCTGTAAGTATTACTTCTATAGTTAAGTCTCTAGCTCAGCTCGTTCATTGCATGTATATATAATTATCCTCACTATATTATGCAGATTGAAGATCGTCGAATGCAAAAAAGCAGGAATCTTCGACGTTGGGTTCATTAGCCCAGATGCCATAAATGAATGGACGGTACGAAATGAAATCAAAGAGACCGAGGAGAACTTGCTAAAGTCGTTCCTTATACATCAAAACAAAAGGGAAATACTCTTTCCTTACAACTTCAAGTGAGTGTTGCTGTCTTCTCTATATACTCGGTTTCGCTTACTCGAGGTTAAGTAATGTAATTGATGAGTTATATATGCTTGCGCAGTTTCCACTTTATTCTGCTATCCATTAAGCTTGACGGGGAATTAGTAATTGTCTTAGACTCGAGACGTAAAGATCCCGAGGATTATGCGGACATGACTGCAATGCTCAAGAAGTAAGTTCAGTCAATACTGGGACCATATCGGCATGCAACTTTCGTTAATTTCCTGATATCAAGTAATCATTTTCTTTGCCTGGCAGGGTTTGGAAGAAGTTCACCCGAAAGGTTCCCGGTCTAAACAAAGAGTTGCGATTTACGCACCCCAAAGTAAGTAGTACTAGCTAGTTCCGCGCATCTCTAATTGATTCAAATTTTCATCAATATATCATTACCATGCTTGCTTATCAGTTTGATTGAACTCTATTCTCGTAAAGTGCTTGTACCAGAAAGAAGGGACTGTTTTATGTGCATACTACGTATGCGAGTTCATTCGCCACTCGACCTCTGAGCGGGGCTTCTCTGACAAACAATTTGAAGTACGTAAATAATATTCACAATTTTATTTTATATATTACCATCAATTGTGTTGAGTTTTATTCATATATATGCATGTATTGACCCCCTTCTTTAAATTAGATCTGGCAGATGCGGGATGAACTCCTACCACATGATCGCATACGAGCAATTCAAGAGGAATTGGCGGGATTCTTTCTTGACCACGTCATACCTAAAGACGGAGAATACCATGTGGATTTGTGATTGGATCTTAGGTAGATGATGTTAGGGATTGTAAAAGATGTTATATTGTATATATGTAGTAGCGTCGGATAGATATACGAAAACTTGTTGTTCGACCAAGCACGGAGAAAGAGATGTCACTTCTCTCTATATATGTTCAGCAGGACGATCTTGTGTAATTAATGGTTTCCTTCATTTTCTTATTAGCTAGCGTCGAGTTCTCTCTATATGTACAGTAGCTAGCGTCGACCAAGCACGGAGAAAGAGAGGACACTTCTCTCTATTAGCTAGCTAACACAATATGAAACCCCTAAATTAACCCTCCAAAACCCCCCCACCCCCCCCTTCAAAAAAAACCCCAGCTCCTGCCAGATGCTGACGCGTGGATGCCCTTTGGTCCCGGTTGGTGTGACCAACCGGGACTAAAGGTCCTCCTGCCTGGGCTCCCCGCAGCGGCCACGTGGAGCCCCTTCTGTCCCGGTTCATAAGCCAACCGGGACTAAAGGTTTTGGGCATTAGTCCCGACCCTTTAGTCCCGGTTCCAGAACCGGGGCTAATGGGCCTCTGGAACCGGGACAAATGGGCCGTTTTCTACTAGTGGCAGCGGATGAAGATGGACTAAGAGCAACCCTAACGGGCCGATCCAAACGGACGCACGATTTATCTGTCTTTTATCCGTTTAGGTCGGCTCGTCCGTTCCCTTTTACAAATAGATCGGCCGTACGCCAACGGGCGACCCAATTTTTGCCCGTACAGAATAGTTTTCGTCATATAGAAAAGGCCAGCGGCCATGCCAACCAAGAGTTCATGCCGGCGACTTGCCAGCGGCCGGCATACATATGCCAGCCTCAAAAAAAATACGCGGTTCATGCTGAGTGCACTTGCTCACTGGCGGAGCTCCCCGGTGGGCAGGGTATGACACCTGCCATACCTTGATTTGGAGAAAAAAAAATTACACCTACTAATAATACTAATGGGAGGCAAAGGTCAATTAACCAGCGACTAAGCCACCCAGACCCCAGGAACGCACGCAACGCAGCGCCCACGGCCCACGCCCATGCGGCCACGCACGCAACGCAACGCACGCAACACACTCGACCCACGCGACCCCGACGGCCCGACCAGTGCACGCGAGAGGCGAGACGCGACGCAGCACAAACCCTAGGCGCTAGCGCGGCGGCGGCGGCATCTGGGCGGCGGCGTGCAGGTTCAGGCGGGGGCGGGGGCCAGCTAACGGCGGAGGCGGCGGCGGCTCGCCCGTCGCCTGCAGCGGGACAGCAGGCTCCAGCGGCGGCGGCCAGCGAAGGCGGCAAGGGCGGCGCCGGCGACAAGCTCCAGCGGGCGGCGGCGGCAAGCTACAACAAGCGGCGGCAGGCGATGAGGGCAGCCAGCTGCGGCTCCAGTGGCAAGCTCGGCCACTGAGCTCGGCGACGGCAGTTGGGGCAGACCGACAGAGAACCAGAGGTAATTCCCCAAGTTTTTTTAGATGATTGTACTTAGTACACACAAGCTAATAAGATGTCCAACGCCCCAACTGGTGCAGTTTTGTCAAGATTGTCCGAAGATGGATAGAAAGGGAAAAGGACTAGCAAATCTAAAGAAAAGGGGAAGAGGTAATTTCTTGTTTTTCTGAATTTTGAAGTGCTTGGTAGTGGCAGGATATTGTAGTGATCTTCGTAAAATTAAGGAAGATTTTCAGAAGGAGGGTGCACTGCCGTTGCCTGGGTCTTCTACACGCCATTAAAAGCTTCATTACCGGTATGTTTTAGGTTGTTTTTTCATTGAAACATGTCTACATTTTCATTGTATTTGGTTATTCATTTGTAGTGTGCATTGTTAACGTGTATTGACTCTTTTGATTCGCATCAAAAAAATCTTAGTGAGACTTCGCTCCACCTTAATTTTTTTTCGTGGTCCGCCTCTGCACTTGCTAGCGACCGACAGACATGCTAGCACACAAAATGAGACTATAATTCTACCACGCCATCTCGACTGTGGTCTTACCCGCACACTTGCGAGCATACAAAATATATGGCGCTTTCGGTCATGGATCACTAGTCATCGAGGTTGAGCATATCGGCCTGCATCTTCTCGAACCAAGACCGCTTCCTCGAAGAGACCGTGCTCAAGTCCACCTTCATGATCTCGACCCCCTTCATCGTGCAAGTGAGCCAGACTTCTCTTGCTCTGGTGGCGGCTTTGGTGGCCTCGATCTTGAGCATCTTCGCTTGCTTCTCCGCCTCCAACGCGAGCTTCTTCTTTTGGATCTCCATGAAGGCCTTGGTTTGCTCGTCCTTGTCTTGCCAGCGCTTCTCCTCTCTTAAATCTTTGTTGGTGATCATGCCTTGCAAAGTAGCTTGTAAGGCAAGGGACGCCGCGTCGTGCTTGTCCTCTTTCTTGGAGTTGGTCTTTCCCCGCGGCCGCGACTTCTCCCCCTCACCATGCTCTTCAACCCCTGCCTTCCCTCCACGCGCCCTGATGGCGGCATATTGCACCTTGAATTTGTCGTCCCCGTTGATGAACATCCAACAATGGGTGAGGTTGAAGGACTTGCTCTCATGTTGGGACTTGAATGCTTCCAATGCTTGAAAGGCCTACAAAATGGACAAGCAACCACATGGACAAGCAAGCATATGAGCAAGCTTGTGGGCGAGCATACGAGCGAGCATACGATCAAGTGCATTAGCTAATGGACAATCAAATGAGCAAGCTAAATGATCAAACTTAAACGTGTAGCAAGCTTATGAGGCAAAATATGTCGGCATACCATGTCTTTGATACCGAGACCACTCACGGGACGGGCCTCGATGCTCTCAAGGGTGGCACGAAACTTGTTGCACTCTTGTTGTACCACCCTCCAACGCTTGCCGAGCGAAACCCACCCACACTTGCTCTCAAATTGGTACGGCTTAAACTTCTTGCGTCCGTGGAACTCGCGATGCACTCTTAGCTAAAATGTCGAATGTTTTTGCTCGACGCCTATCTTGGGTCTTTTCCAACGTCTCTCCAACATTCACAAAGGAGTTTGTCCTCATCCCTTGTGTATGCTTTGGTCCGCTTGCTCTTTCACTTCTTGTTTGCATCGGCTTGGGTGGCGAGCTTGGCCTCGAAAAACAATGGCTCCCCATCGATGTCCACTTCATCATCCTTTTCGTATAGGTCATAGTCTTCCGGGAACTCGTGCTCTAGCGGGAAAGAGCTGCCCATGCCGAGTTGGTCCTCCATGAAGGGGTCGGGGCGTGCCTCCATTGTCTTCACCAAACGTGTTGCCCATGCCCTCATGGCCGGCCATGAAGGGACCTCGGCCATCTTGAATTTGTGTCTCGTCGGGATCGAAGGGAATGCCACCACCAGCACCACCTTCGAAGATGACGCTCTCCATGAAAAAGCGGTTGCCTCGTCGTCCGCAGCCGGCATTAGGTCGAACAGGTTGCGGGCGTTCTTCATGGTTTCGGTTGGGAGCTCGCGCTGCCGTTTTTGCTACCCCCGGAGGACGATCCGCCGTCCATAGGGGTCGCGTTGAGATCGATGGCCATGGGCGCTGGTGTGGAAGGCACGACCATGCTCACCTCCGGCGAACCGGAGCCCGTAGAGATGGACAAACAGAAGGCTTGCGGGTGGTGTGGGTGAAAGCAGTGCGCCTGCGGCGTGGTCGACATGCGCGACGAGTCCGGAAGTCGGGGACGAAGGGGCGATGAGCCGGTGCTGGCCGTGGCCATTGCGGCAGCGGTGAGCCCGTGCTGGCCTGGGTTTCACCCTAGCATCACGAGGTCTATGGTGAACTACTCACACATCATCATGAGGGCAGCAAGGTTGATGAAGAAGCCCTCCGTGATCGATCCCCCCTCCGGCAGGGTGCCAAAACGGAGCTCCAGATGGCCTCGCGACAGAATAGAGACTTGCGGCAGCGTAAAAAGAGTTTCGGGACTACCTCCAGGGTTTTCACGATATTAGAGAATTTATAGGCCAGAGAACGAGGTCGGGGGAGCCATGAGGGGCCCACAAGCCAACAGGTCGTGGCCCCCCCAGGCCGCGCCCTGTTGGCTGATACATCTCCAATGTATCGATAATTTATGAAGTATTCATGCCACATTCACCTATGTTTACAATACTTTTATATGATTTTGATGCACTTTACATGATTTATTTATAACTAACCCGGACTGACGCTGTTTTCAGCAAAACTACCGTGGTTGTTTTTTGTGCAGAAATTAAAGTTCCCCAAATGCAACGAAACTTTTTAACGATTGTTTTTGGAACAAAAGAGGCACTAGAAGCTTTGTTGGAGGGCCAGAAGAGCCACGAGGTGGGAACAACCCACTAGGGCGCGCCAGGCCCCTCTGGCGCGCCCTGGTGTCTTGTGGTCCACTCGTGGCCCATCTTCGCGTGAAACCGGCGCCCAAAAATCCTATATATTCAGAAACCCCCAGAAATAACCCTAGATAAGAAGTTTCACTGCCGCAACTCTCTGTATCGACGAAAAACCAATCTGGAGGCGTTCCAGTACCCTGCCAGAGAGGGTAGAGCATCTCTGGTGGCCATCTTCATCATTCCGGTGGAGGCCATGACGAGGAGGGAGTAGTCCACCCTCGGGGCTGAGGGTATGTACCGGTAGCTATGTGTTCAATCTCTCTCTGTCGTGTTCTTGAGATGTCACGATCTTGATGTATCACGGGCTTTGTTAATATAGTCGGATGATATGATGTTATTCCTTTGCTATCATGTCGTGATGAATTGAATCTTTCCCTTTGAGATGTCGTTATGTTGGATTGAATATTCTGGTTGAGAACACTTGATGTACGTCTTGCGTGGGATACCCATAGTGACATTGGGGTATTCTATTGATTCACTTGATATATGTTGAGGCATCAACTTGCGGATTCCGGTGACCTAGGGGATCTATGCATAGGGGTTGATTGCACATTTTCATACCATGTTCTCTGATAGAAATCTTGGGGCACTCTTTGAGGTTCTTTGTGTTGGATTGAGTATTATGAATCTAAAATTGTTTGATGTGTATCGTATAATTAACTCATGGATACTCGTGGTGACATTGGAGTATCTACGTGACATTAGAGTTGGTTGATGCATATCATATGGTGTTATTTTAGTACGAACTCTTAGATAGATCGATCGGAAAGGATAACTTGGTGTTATTTTAGTACGAACTCTTGGATAGATCGATCGGAAAGGATAACTTTAAGGTGGTTTCGTACCCTACAAACAATTTCTTCTTATGTTCTCCGCTAGATAAGAACTTTGTAGTGATTTTTCGTTGCACATTGAGGGATCATTATGTGATCCAGTTATATTAGAATTGTTGAGAGATTGCACTAGCGAAAGTACGGACCCTAGGCCTTGTTTTCAAGCATTGCCATACCGTTTGTGCTCACTTTTGTTACTTGCTACCTTGCTATTTTTTATTGTTACTATTAGAAAAATCAATACCTACTATCATTACTACACTTGTATCACCATCTCTTCACCGAACTAGTGCACCTATACAATTTACCATTGTATTTGGTGTGTTGGGGGACACAAGAGACTTTTTATTATTTGGTTGCAGGGTTGTTTGAGAGAGACCATCTTCATCCTACGCCTCCCATGGATTGATAAACCTTAGGTCATCCACTTGAGGGAAATTTGCTACTGTCCTAAAAAATTCTGCGCTTGGAGGCCCAACACGAGTCTACAAGAACAAGTTGTGTAGTAGACATCAAGCTCTTTTCTGGCGCCGTTGCTGGGGAGGTGAGTGCTTGAAGATATATCTTTAGATATTGCAATTAAATCTTTGAGTTTCTTGTTTTTCACTAGTTTGGTTTTATTAAAGAAAACTACAAAAAAATGGAGTTTAGGTTGCATCATTTGTATCGTCTTTATAATGTCTTTCGTGAAAATAAGGATTGAGAAAATTGTGTTCAATTGGTAGAGGAAGAAATTATGAAAATACTTGATGAGAATTCCTTGAATGATGAGCATGATAGCAATATTTTTAGTATGAATTCTCTGAATATCCATGATGCTAATGATATGCAAAGCCACAAGCTTGGAGATGCTATGTTTGATGAAGATAATATTTTTAGTTCCCCAAATTTTGATGAGCAAATTTATTATGATGATGGCATGCCTCCTATCTATGATGATTATGATGATGACATGTATGCTATAAAGAATAATTATAACTATGAAACTTGTTATCATGATTTTAATTTTCAATTTGGTCATGTCAATCATGTATCTCATGATAGTTATTTCATTGAGTTTGCTCCCACTACAAGGAATGAAAAGAAATATGCTTGTGTGGGTAGTAATAAAAATTCTATGCTTGTGCATCATGAAAAGAATGATTTATGTGATAGTTATATTGTGGAATTCCTTCATGATGCTACCTAAAATTATTATGAGGGGGGAACTTATGCTTGTAGGAATTGCAATAATGTCAAATTTCCTCTCTATGTGTTGATAATCTTGAAGATATGCTTGTTTTGCCTTCCTATGCTAGTTGATTCTTGCTCCCATAAATTGTTTGGTCACAAAATCCCTATGCATAGGAAGTGGGTTAGACTTAAATGTGCTTGTCATGAGATTCATGATGCTTTCTTGCATATTTCAATTATTATTCTTACGTGAGCATCATTGTAATCATCATGCCTAGCTAAAAGGCATTAAAGAAAATCGCTTGTTGGGAGACAACCCAACACTTTTACTTTCTGTTTTTGTGTGTTCACATGATTAATCTACTGTAGTAATCATGTTTTGTGTCTCTTATTTCAATAAAGTGCCAAGTAAAGCCTTTGGGATGACTCACAAGATGAGTAGAATTGATGCTGAACCAAAACAGAAACTTTTGATTCCAGTACAAGAATTTTCATTTTTTACTGGAGCGTGATAATGATCTGAAATTTTTACATAGTGTTTATATACATATTATTCAGGTTGTCCTAAATTTTAAGAATTGTTAGAGATAGGAAAGTATGGTTACACTACAGATCTTCACAGAGTGTTCTGTTTTTGACAGATTCTGTTTTGCATGCATAATTTGCTTGTTTTAGTGTTTCCATAGCTTATATTCAGTGATATAAATTATGAGAATGGTAGAATACAGTAGGTATTATGTGAGAACAATTATGAATCTTGTCTATACAGTACCTAAGTGAATGATCTATATTTACTATACTAACCCATCTCACGAAGTTCCGTTAAGTTTTGTGTGATTGAAGTTTTCAAGTTTTGGGTGAGACACCGATATAAGAAGAATAAGGAGTGGTAATAACCTAAGCTTGGGGATGCACAAGGCACCCCCAAGGTAACATCCAAGGAAGACTCAAGAACCTAAGCTTGGGGATGCCCCGAAATGCATCCCCTCTTTCGTTTTCAACATTATCGGTATATCTTACTTAGAGCTATATTTTTATTCATCACATAATATGTGCTTTGCTTGGATCGTAATTATATGTTGTTATTTTCTGTTAGGTGTGATTCATAATCTTGTTTTTCAATAAAAAGTTCGAAGAATTGCCTTAGAATGCTTGCGTTGCATGTTTGATGTGTGCTGTGTAAAAACAGAAACTTTCTCTGTAGTGTTTGAATTTTCATATTTTACTGGAACGTGGAAAGTTTCTGAAATTTTTACACAGTGTTTTCATATAAATTCTTTATCACATCCTAAATTTTCATAATTTTTTGAGTTACAGAAGCACACTGGTTTAATAGATTGCTACAGACTGTTCTGTTTGGACAGATTGCTGTCATAGTTTTGTTATCTACTTATCCTATAATTTCCATAGCCTATATTGGTAGATATAAATTATGGAAACGATAGTAAATAATAGATGATGTTTGAAAATTATTGTGCGACTTGTCTTGGCAGTACATGAAGTGTTGATTTGTTCTTATGTGTACTAACCTATCTCACGAGTTCTTTTTGAGTTTTGTGTGGATGAAGTTTTTGAGACTTAGGTGAAACCGGGATATGAGAGGATTGAACGAGATACAAAAGCTCAAGCTTGGGGATTCCCAAGGCACCCCAAGTAAATATTTCAAGAATTCTCAAGCATCTAAGCTTGGGATGCTACGCATCCCACCTCTCTCCATCAAACAAATATGAGTTAGCCTATGTTGAGCCTAAATTTTTATTTGTCCACATGATATGTGCTATTCTTGGAATGAATTTTTATTTAGTTTGTTGTTTGAATAAAATACTCAGATTTGAAAATCTTTATTGAGAGAGAGTCCTCACATAGCTACTTAATTATTTGACTACTCATTGATCTTCACTTATATCTTTTGAGAGTAGTTTGATGTTTACTATTGTGCTTCACTTATATCCTATGAGTAAATTGTTGAATGAATTGAATACCATGAAGTTGAAATTATATGTTCATATCATGCCTAGTAGTAGCTTCACATTGGGTTTAGAAAGTAAAATCTTTTGAAGCTTGACAATCACAATATTGGTCATACAAGCAATTCGTGAATGGTTAGTATAAGGAAGAGAACTTTCACATACAAATATATTATCTTGGACATCTTCTATGATTGTGAATACCCATTAATTATTTTAAAACTTGAGAAAACTAGTTGAAGTTGGACAAGGAAGACAACGTAATGAGTTATAGTTGTGTATATTTGCATAGAAGTTATATTGTTATGGATCCTCCAACATGTGGTGTTTGCTTAGGATCTTTTGCTAGCCAAAAATTCGTACTAAGTAGAGATACTACTTGTGCATCCAAAAACCCTTAAACCCAGTTTCTTGCCATGAGTGTCCACCATACCTACCTATGGATTGAATAAGATCCTTCAAGTAAGTTGTCGTCGGTGCAAAAAGGCAATAAAAATTGCTTCTAAATGTGTTTGATCATTTAGTGTAAGAGAAAATTGAGCGTTATACGAACTTATGATGGGAAAGTAATAAAAGCGACGGACTGCATAATAAAGTTTCCTATCATAAGGGGCAATATAACATGACGTTCTTTTGCATTAAGGGATTGTGCATACAAAACCAAAAAGGGCATGACAACCTCTGCTTCCCTCTGCGAAGGGCCTATCTTTTACCTTTCAGTATTTACTTTTATGCAAGCATCAATAGTATGCATTCTCATTTCAACCTCAATTATTCTCTAGTTGGCAAACATCATGTGGCGGGGAAAGATCTAGGCACATATGGCCAGTCAAATATATTTGATCATGACTTATTATTGTTGACAATTATCGCTATGATAAATGAGTTGGGAGGCGAAACATTAAGCCCCTATCTTTCTCTGTGTTCGATGGATGCCATTTGTTCTAAAAATATGCTTTGAGTAATAGAAATCATAGAAGACTATATGATGATTGAGTATGTGGAGCTCTTACTTAGACTTTGTTGAGAGTAAGTTGAATTGCAATTGTTTGGTGACTAAGAACATAGGTTGTTAAGTTTCAAGAGAATTCAGTGTTTGAACCATAACATGTGAATTGGTTGCTACTTTATCATGATGAGTTTTATGAGAATGAGTTGCTGTTATGATGCTAGGAAAAGTGGTTGAAATTATCATTGATCAAACTTATGCACTATGTTAGCATTCACACTTCATAAATTATTTCTTTTATCATTTACCTCAGCTTGGGGATGCTGATACGTCTGCAACGTATCGATAATTTATGAAGTATTCATGCCGCATTCACCTCTATTTACAATACTTTTATATGGTTTGATGCATTTTACATGATTTATTTAGAACTAACCCGGACTGACGCTGTTTTCAGCAGAACTACCGTGGTGTTGTTTTTTGTGCAGAAATCAAAGTTCTGCAAATGCAACGAAACTTTTTAACGATTTTTTTGGGAGCAAAAGAGGCACTAGAAGCTTCGTTGGAGGGCCAGAAGAGCCATGAGGTGGGCACAACCCACCAGGGCACGCCAGGCCCTTCTGGCGTGCCCTGGTGTCTTGTGGTCCACTCGTGGCCCATCTTCGCGTGAAACCGACGCCCAAAAATCCTATATATTCAGAAACCCCCAGAAATAACCCTAGATTAGAAGTTCCGCCGCCGCAACTCTCTGTATCGACGAAAAACCAATCTGGAGGTGTTCCAGTACCCTGCCGGAGAGGGTAGATCATCTCTGGTGGCCATCTTCATCATCCCGGCGGAGGCCATGACGAGGAGGGAGTAGTCCACCCTCGAGGCTGAGGGTATGTACCAGTAGCTATGTGTTCAATCTCTCTCTCTCTCTCATGTTCTTGATATGTCACGATCTTGATGTATCACGGATGTCATGGGAGTAATCTTGACAATAGTACGGGGGGTACAAATGAGTAGGGCGAAGCCTAGCTACGGAGCAAGTGTAACACTTGGTGTTTACGAGTTCGGACCCCACTCAGAAGTGGTAAAAGTCCTACGTCTCGAGCCCTAGGGCTAGGTATTGCCTGATATGTGTTCTGATTACAGAGAGTTCATAACCCCTCTTCTGGTGTCGGGGGGTGGCTTATATAGAGTGCACCACCGCCAGCCGAGTGTCATTGCGAGGGTCATTAATGCTAGTAATTGCTGGAGTTACTGGAAACTGGTGAGTTAACTATGAGCGTTACTGGTAACGCAACATCTACAATATTTAATGTTAATTAAGCGTCTCGAACGTTGCAGATCCCACGTCGCCTCTGCTTCTTCACGTCCCGGTGTCAGAGCTAAGCCGAGTGGTAGACAGCGTCCGAGTGACTTCCAAGGATCCGAGTGTATCTTGTACGTTCGTACGGTGCTAAGGTAGCCTAGGGACTTCTGTAACTTGTAGGACCCCAGGTGTGTCCTAGATGAGAGGTCCATGACCCTACCCAGGGTAGGTGACCTCGTTAGTAGCCCCTGAATCGGTTGAGGTTTTTGAGAGCCGAGTGACCAACGCACTGGGCTGTTGGTAGCGTTTTGGGGACGCTAGGGAGCAAGGCGGATTGCTCCTCACTCGTCATCGAAACCGCGACCGATTCAGGTCAGGTAAATTTTGAATGACTCGAACAGTCCGACTATTCAAATCACTCGACCCGATGCGGATCAGTTCTCGGGAGAAGCAACCGTACAGCCTAGAGGTAATATTATTGAACCTTCCGATTGACTTTCACTCGGAGGCTCTTGAGTCGGTGTTAGATTCAACCGAGCACTCGACGGGCCTCTTCGGTTCGTTCGATGAGTTCTGGCACGTCGGAACACGTCAGTGAGCTCCGAGCTCACTCGGTCGATTTTAGTGCATCGGAATGCACCAGCGAGCGCGGGGCTCATCCGGTCAATTTTGGCGCGTCGGGGCGCACTAGTGTCCACGGGACCCACTCGGTTAGTTTTGATGCACCGGAATGGACCAATGAACACAGAGTTCACTCGAGCAGTTTTGTTGCATTGGAATGCTTCAAAGAATGCAGAGTTCATTCGGACGAAGATTCCGCGAAATCTCCGGCGATTTCAAAATCGTGGGGAGGTGCGCGCGGGCGATCGTGACGGTTGTGTCAGGAAAGTGGGGAAAGTGGCTGCGGCGCCTCGATTTCCATGCCAAGAATTTCGCCACGCGTCCCCGCATCTCTGCCCTAGAGATATCGTGGATTTGCCCGCGTCCGTTGATTGCGCGGCCGCTGTAGATCCGACGACTGAAATTTCGCTGAGCCAGAGTATAAAAGTAGGCCGGGAGGGAGGTAGGAAAAACATCTCCGTTCTCCCGATTCGCTCCTACGCTCCACCGAAAGCTTCGTTTCCCACCAATTCGCTGCCGCTCCTCGCCGGAGATGACGAAGAGCGCCATTATGAGAGCTGAGAGGGCGAAGAAGACCTCGCGCAAGTCCTCCTCGAGCGCGGGCACCCCAGCCGGCTTCGTCCAAGGTGATTGGCTGGCCTCTCGGGTCACAGCCAGTCGGTTGGAGGACTGGAAAGCCAGGGGCTCCTGGTCGCCGGAAGCTGGCGGCTGTCGGAGAAGGGAGCGACGGAGCCCGCGCCGCGCGGGAACGAGAGGGTCCTCCTCACCACTCACCTCGACAGAGGTTTTTCTTTGCCCCCGCACCCTTTCTTCCGTACATTCTTGGATTTTTACGGAGCTCAACTTCATCATCTTCCCCCCCCCCCCCCCAATTCCATCACCTATCTGGCCGCTTTCATTTCACTTTGTGAGAACTTCCTTGGTTGCCATCCCCACTGGGGTTTGTTCAAACACTTATTCACGTGCCGAGTGATGAGTGTAAAGAAAACCAATCTGACGGAGGAGAAGACGAGCGTAGTTTAGTTGTGTGGGGGCCTGGGTATTCAGCTGAGAGGCAAGAGTAGTTTCCCATCTATGACTTTCCCAGACACTGTTAAGGGTTGGCAGTCGTCTTGGTTTTACTGTGAGGACGTTCCAGTCGGAGAGGGTCAGTTGGGTCTCCCTCCATACTCGGCTGAGCGCATTCGGCGACTCCCCAAGTTGACTGTGTCCAAGGATGAGAAGGTAGATGTAGATATTCTCGTGATTTCCTGGTATCTCTGGTAAACCATGGGATCAACGGACTGGATCTGCTGGAGGTCTTCTTCCAAAGGAGGATCCAGCCACTGTAGGCCAGAGCCCACCCCATGTGGCTATACTCGGGTCCGGATGACCTCACGCGAACGCACCCGGAGGCGCTCAGCGAGGAGGCTGTAGCTAACAAGCTTAAGGCCATCACTCCAGCTCGGGACAACCCTAGGGGTACGAGGCGCATGCCTCCGTACTCGGCGGAGAATCCGGCGAACGAGGTAAATTCCGAGTGCCATTATTGTTTCCGAGTGATGCAGCTTTCAATTATCAAATCCTGATTGGAGTAACTTTGTTTTGACAGGCCTTCACAAGCATGGTGAGCTTGATACCTGCTGGCGACCACGCTCCTGCTGACGTGGCCAGCGACAATGAGCGTCACGACGACTCGGACGGAGAGGAGGAGTACATGGACGACAGTGAGGACGGAGGAGATGAAAAGGAGTTGGAACTAGGGGACGAGGCGGAGTCTTCTCCTTCGGAGGAGGTGCTTCCCGAGCCCCGCAAGAGGACATGCCAAGACCCTGGGGTCCGAGGAGGCAACACAGGGGGGTCGAGCACCGCCAAGCCTTCTGTGGTCATCCCTCCCACTCGGACTTCCAAGCGTGGGCGTGCCGAGCTTGTTCCATCTCCAGAGAAGAGCACTAAGCAGCCGAAGATCACTTCCAACAAACCTCGGAAGGCGGTTCTGCCCAAGACCAAGGTGAACGTGCCGGTGGACTCTGTGTAAGTACTTTCACTCTGACTATCCTTCCGAATGACTGGTCAGATGTAATGACATTTCGAGTGACGCTTCTGCAGAGCTGACACGGCGACTGCTTCTCTGGAGAAGGACGAGGTCGAGGTCGATGCTGCAACTTCGAAAGGTAACACTCGGTCCCGATCATGTATAATCTTTGAACACCTCATTTCATCTCCAACTTATTTTCGAATGACTTTCGAATACTTGCAGAACCACGTGAAGTGATTGAGATCGATGTGGATGACCGGGCCGCACCACCAAATCCCACCTCCAGCGTGGATATTGTCATGCAGGACGTCTCACCTGTGCAAGTGCTAGCCGCAGCTCGGGGAAAACCTTCAGGAGCTGGATCAGCACTCGGGATGTCTCCAACCGTCCCACCTGCGACCAACGCCATCGGCCTGCAGCGCGTCCTGGAGGACCAAGTGGGAGCAAGTAAGGAGGCTCTGATCCAACTGAGTCTGATGAACGACAAGCTGGAGGAGGCACGTGATGCTGGCGAAGCGTTGGAGAAGAATGTCCGAGTAAGTACTCTTGTAAGTTCCTTCTTTAGACAAAGTTTTTGCGCGTTGTAGATGTTTTTGATGTTCCGAGTAGGTTTGCATCTGGAGCACACCCACTGGGTGGAGTCTTAGAGACATCCGAATGTTATTCATAGGAGATCTTGTAGTCATACTTGTCGAAGAGGATGCGGTGATGGTCCATGGACCAGAGCTTCTCAACGTTGACCATCAGGATGTAGGACCCGTAGTTTTCCAGTGGGAGTGCGCTTAGCGCACACACTGGGTGTAGTCCCCGAGGCTGCCGTCGACTGAGGCAGTCGGCAACAGTCTCAGAATCCGAATGAAGTAGAATCCGACTGACGAGATACCTGTCGAAGAGGATGCGGTGATGGTCTATGGACCAGAGCCTCTCGACGTTGACCGTCAGGGTGTACAACCTGTAGTTCTCCGGTGGGGGCGCGCTGAGCGCACCCACTGGGTGTAGTCCCCGAGGCTGCCGTTGACTGAAGCAGTCGGCGACAGTCTCAGAATCCGAATGAAGTAGAATTCGAATGATGAGATACTTGCCGAAGAGGATGCAGTGACGGTCCATGGACTAGAGCCTCTCGACGCTGACTGTCAGGGTGTAGAACCTGTAGTTCTCCGGTGGGGGCGCGCTGAGCGCACCCACTGGGTGTTGTCCCCGAGGCTGCCGTCGGCTGAAGCAGTTGACGAGAGTCTCAGAATCCGAATGATGAGATGCTTGTCAAAGAGGATGCGGTGATGGTCCATGGACCAGAGCCTCTCGACGTTGACCGTCGGGGTGTAGAATCTATAGTTCTCCAGTGGGGGCACGCTGAGCGCACCCACTGGGTGTAGTCCTCGAGGCTGCCATCGACTGAAGCAGTCGGCGACAGTCAAAAAATCCGAATGCTATCTGTCTTGACATTTAACTGTTATCACTGATTTTTCTTTGTTTCTGGCTGACAGGGCGTGTGTGAGCTCGGGACCCATTATAATACCCTTGAGAAGGAAGTGTAGGAGCCGCGTCGCAGTTTGGAGGCTGAGAAGACCAAGAGTACCCGTCTGGAACAAGAAAAGCGATCACTTGGAGGTAATCAAATCTTGACCGAGTACCTTTGGACTTGAACCTTTTCCTTGTCAGACTGAAAGTATTTCATCAGATGTACGTAGTGAGAACCTGCAATTTACTAAGAGGCTCCGGGCTTCTATTTCTATAGAGACCATGAAGGAAGCTTTGGAGAAGAAGGACCGCGAAATGGCAACCGCTCAGAAGGAAGCCAGTCGGAAAGCAAAGGAAGCTGAAGACAAGCTGAAATCCTTTGAGAAGTGGGAGGAGGACAAGAAAGCCCTGGAGGAAGTTGCGAGGAGGAGCACTGCGGAGGCGGTTGAGGCTGAGGCGAAACTGAAGCAGGTCCAGTCGAAGAGGCAGGAGCTGGAGAGCTCATTGAGGACCACTGCAGCGAAATAAACGACAAGCTCAAAGGTACGCATCGGGCATGACCAAGTTCTGAGTCATTTCATCTCAATTCTTCTCCTCTCTCAACTTCCTTGTGACGCCCCCAATTTCGACCATACGCTAATCAAACACGCAATGCGTATGACCAAGATTAGAGACTCACTGATCGATATCACAACACAACACTAGACACAAATTAAGGTCATACAGCTTCATATTACAAGCCAGGGGCCTCGAGGGCTCGAATACAAAGCTCGACAAGCACGAGTCAGCGGAAGCAAATAATATCTGAGTACAGACATAAGTTAAACAAGTTTTGCCTTAAGAAGGCTAGCACAAACATAAGCAGCGGATCGAAAGAGGCGAGGCCTCCTGCCTGGGAACCTCCTATCCTACTGCTGGTCGGGGGCCACCTCCACGTAGTAGTAGGCTCCGACGATGGTGTAGTAGTCATCTCCGGCGTACTCCATCTCCTGGGCTCCATCGTCTGAACGCGGTAATCGTATCGAGGGGGAAAGAGAAAGCAAAGCAGCGGTGAGTACTCATCCAAAGTACTCGCAAGACTGACATCAGAACTATGCTAAGTATGCATCAGTATCAAGGAATGGGGTTATATCTGGGCTGACTGCAGAAAGCAAGAATAGGGGGAAGGCCTAGTCCTATCGAAGACTAGCATCTTCAACACCTTGCAGCATTAGAAGAGAGTAGACTGGTATCTCATATATAGCAATATTATTGTTGCAAATTTTATTAAGTAACCACGCCCAGAGATTCTTCCTCGACTCCCTGCGAGGAAGCAATCTCGGAGCCACATTCATCTTAAATTTAAGTCACAGTTATAGTTGTATAAGGTCAAGGTACAACTCCAAGTCGTCCTGTTACCATGGACACGACTATTCGAATAGATGAATTCATCCCTGCAGGGGTGCACCGCATTTCCAACACGCTTGATCACCTCCGACCGGACACACTTTCCTGGGTCATGCCCGGCCTCGGGATATCAACAAGTCATCGCCCCACCTAGGCTCAACAGAGAGGCCATTCCACCGGTCTAAATCCTAAGCGCGCAGGCGTCATGGGCCCACTCACCCTTTGCACTCCTGCACGATGCGAGGGCGGCCGAGGTCAGCCCTAGCACACTCTAATCCAAGAGCTGTACCGTCCAGGCCACTCGGGCGCGCGCCGCTCCATTGCTGACGTCTGAAGAGCTTCGGCTGATACAACGACACTGAGTACCCATAACTTATCCCACGTGAAGGTTTGGTGCGTAAAAGGTCAATCGACCAACTCAGATCAAATACCCAACCAATTAGCATTTTATTAATGCGGGGCAAGCGCGACCCATGAAGTGTGTTCCCGTCGCCCCGTCTCGAGGATGTGTGGCAAGGGCCTCTCTCGCCCGTCCACACCTCATCACCATCAAACCGTGGGTACCCCTCAGGGCCGACCCATCACCAACATGTTTCTGTAACCAGGTCATAGTAACTGTGTGTATAAAACATCAAGACGGAACCTGAGGAATCACCCTCAAAGGGTCCCGCTCGATGAAACCGCCAAGGTGGACTTAGAGGAATCACCCTCGAGGGTCCCACACTTGAGGGGTTGCACGACAGAGTCATCGTCGGGAGTGGTGAAGGAGGAATCACCCTCGATAACCACGACCGACTAGCTGCACTACAGAGCTAGCATCATGAGTACTTCACGAGGTGTCACCCTCGGTACTCGATAGTAGCTCTGCAGAGTCGTACAACTAAGGGGTGTGCGGTGATGTGAGGGGCCTGGCTTGTCGGTCGGTTGACCGAGTCTTCGAGTCGTTGGGTCGTCGAGTCGTCGATGAAGAAGCAGGGGCAACTGGGACTAAGGGGCACAGGGGATTCATTGATCAACCTATACTAAGCAGTTGATATAACAGTAGGTATAGTAGCAGTTTATCAAAAACAGGCTATGCATCAGAATAGGAGCTAACTAATACAGTAGAAAAATCTAATGCGAGAATAAGAGGGAAAGGAGTGGGCGATATCGGAATGCTCAAGGGGGGTTGCTTGCCTTGCTGCTCTGCGGCAAAAGGTTGATCGTCAACGGTGTAGTCGTACCCGGTAGCACCGTCAGTCTCGGGGTCTACCGGTAAGAAGAGGGGGGAGAAACAATAAATATAAGGCACAGATGCAACACGATGCATGACATGGCAATATGCAGGGCTAGGCATGCACTAACACAGTATTACACGTTGCAGACGGATCGAAAGAATATCTGACGATATTTTTCGGGTCTCGGGCTACTACCGGACAGACGAAAACGATGGAAAAGTTCCATGTTCATTATGATAGGAGCACATGACAGACTAACGGACTGCGTATTCGGATTCGTGGGATTTTTCTGAACAACTTTCATGTATAAATTATTTTCATCCGAGTTACGGATTATTTTATATTAATTTTCAAAGTTTTATTAATATTCTAAAATTAAACAGAATTAAATTAATTCAAAAAAAGCATTTATGACGTCAGCCTGAGGTCAGCATTCCGTCAGCAGTCAACCCAGCTGACTCAGGTCAAACCTGACAGCTGGGCCCCACCTATCATAGACTCAGGGTCTAAATAGAGTTTAAATTAAATTAACAGGTTAATTAGAGGGGTGGATCCCATCTGTCAGTGTCTCATTAGTTTTAGCTAATTAACAGGGTTAATTAAATTAACCTAATTAACTACAGTGGGCTGGACCCACATGTCATACGCACAGGGGGGATCGGGCCCCACCTGGCGGTGACTGGGCTGTGCCCAGTCAGCCAGTTGACTGGGTCAACTGGTCAACTGGGCCCCCGGGGCCACTGGCAGGGTCACTGGGGGTGGCCCCAGCCAGGCCAGGTCAACACCGGCCGGCGTTTGGCCGCCGGCGACCAAAACACGGCGGCGCGGCTCGGCCACCGATCGGGAAACGCCCACAGGGGCTCGTTTTGTGCGCGGAGACACGCGTTCGCACGCGGGGGCACGTGCGCTTCCATTCCGGCGAGCGGGGGAAGCTGAGGCGGGCCGGAACGGCGCCGGCGACGAGCAGAGGCGGCGGCGTTGTTCGGGCTCCGACGGGGACGGCGCTATGGCGGCCTAGCGAGCAAACGGAAAGGGCAGGGGGGCTCTACGCGACGCGGGGAGACGAATGTCGGCGAGCGCAGGACCAAAAGGCCACCGGAGGCTCGCCGGCGTCGAGCTCGAGCGGAGCCGAGCGTCGGGCATGGAGGGGAAGGGGGCTACGGGGCCGGAGCTAGCGCGAGAGGGAGAGGGGAAGAAGCAGGGGCTCACAGCGGTCCTGCAGAGGGGCTTAGCGGGCTCGGGGGAGGCTCGACGGCGCCGGAATCGTCGCGGCGAACGGTGGCAGCCCGAGGAGGAAGAAGGCGCGGGGACGGCGATGTAGGGGCTCCGGGCTCGGGCTTGCGGTCGGGGTGGATGCGCCGGTCGATGGCGGAGCTGCTGGCGCGGCCCTAGTAGACGGGGAGGCCGGAGAGCGCGCGGACAGGGGCGGTCATGGCGACGACGGCGCTCGGTTGCGGGCGAGGGGAGGCAGGCGGCGCGAGAGGGGGAAGTGGGAGGGCGAGCTAGAGTTTGGGGCGCCGCGGGGCGCCTTGTAGGCGGCGGGGAGGCTGCCAGATGGGCGCCAGCGCGTCGGCCGCGGCCGCTGGCGCGCATCGGCGCGCCCACGTCTCCCCCCGTGAGCAGTGGGGAAGACGACGGGGGGGAAGATGGGCCGGGCCTGGTCACTGGGCCGACAGGCCTAAGTGACCAGGGCAAATTGCCCTTTTTCCCTTTTTATTTTATTTTTTGCTTTCTGATTTAAAACTTTCTTTTATTTATTTAAATTTGGGGCTATAACACTTTAGTAAAATATGGCACTTGGCCTAATAATTGCAATGCAATATTAGGTACTGCTACAAAAAGTTTGGGGGGCCTTTGGATTAATTTGGTATTTTCAAAAACCAAAAGGTCATTTAAATAATTATCATGGGCTCTGTTAAAATAGTTTTTAGGTACAAAACCACATGATAAAATGTTGGTTATAAATTTGAGAAAGCTTGTGGATTATTTGCAACCCAAGTAAGATTTTTATTTTCAGGTTTGCAAAACTTTTAAAATCACTTTTCAAATGAATTTTGAAAACCTTTAGGAAATTTAAGTGAGGTTTGATTCCATTGATGATCAAACATGGTTTAGCAAAACATCAACTTAATCCTTATGATCACTGTAGCTTAAACACAAGCATTACAGTAGCATGAATCCTGGGGTGTCACAACTCTCCCCTACTAAAAGAAATTCTCGTCCCGAGAATTAAGAGGTAGATGTAAGGGGGAAAGTTTGGTTACGAAAATCTAACGAGTCTTCTCGTTCTTGGCTGCGCTCACCGAAGAGGTTGGTCCTTCTTGTAGAGGTATCCATTACTCTGATTCAGGTCAATCTGATGGAGTCGTCATCCTTTCTTCGGGATCTTCATCGTCCTACAAATGCGATAAGAAGGAAAACTCTGGAAGAACGTACCTGACGATGAACTCAGGGAATAAGACAAGATTTATTTCTCGAGTTAAGACTCAAGGAATCACTGAGGGCAAAAAGCGATGGTATAAATGTTTCAAACGGGTAGGCAATCATTTGATGCCTAAACAAATGCAGAAAGGGGGGAGGTTCAGAGCAACGAGAATAAATATCACGTCTGATAAAAGAATAGATCATCCCTTGGACGGTGGCTCGGGAATTACATACGAAGCCAAGTGCCAGGGATACTTTAGAATCAAGGATGTACAAGAGAGTCAGGTTTCGATCCTGTGGAACTGTGGGTTATGGGACCACCATGTGGAATAGGAGCAGAAAGAGCGGTGACATCTTGCACGGTCATGATAGAAGACGTGTCAGAGGATAGCTTGTCAGTTATGTTGGCAACAACGTCGGTAACAAGGGCTGGGGACGAATGGAACCATTTTCCTGCTCGTTGAAACGAGGCGGACCAATAGGCAAAGTTCTCGTCCACCGGCGGTTACCGGAATGTTATCAACAATAGCAACATGGCCTTACTGACAGAATTGATCACCGAGGTGTTTACCTAAGCAGGGAATTACCACTGTTCAGATAATTTAGACTACAAGAAAGGTTAAACAGACCAATGGAAAGGAAAATGTGGTTATACTCAAGTTTTAGGAGTATATCTTTCCCAAGGAAAAACAGAGCATGATATACATGACAGGATAGCAAGTAGATAACCATTTAGGTAAAGGGGCGAGGAAATTCATGACATCCCCATACAATGGTGTTTGGATAATTGATCAAGAAACAATTAGCATTGAGCTTACATTATTCCCTTTGATGATCGGTATACCACATCCATGCTTCGGGATAGCAATGATATGGTGATTCGAGTAAAGGATGGAGTTTGGATACAAAAAAAGGATCCAGTAGGAACAACTTATAAAATAAGTCTTATAATTTCCCCATGGAAGAATGGCAATCCTTGCTGAACAAAGCATTATAACAATAGGTCATCCGGCCAGGTGTGTTAGCTACAACATCACCTTACCGAGTAATAAAGACCAAGTTATAATTCTTGAAAACATTCCAACCATCATATCTGTCCGAGATTCAGATCTGGTTGGTGTCAGGATATCTCAGGCTCAGCAGGTCTGAGAAGGAAAAAGGATGAAACTCACGTCTATGAGACGATGTGGCAAGATTCTCGGGGAATGATCAACAGAAGCAAGCCTTGAATCATTAGCCCGACTGCAATACATATGAACACAAGGTCAAGACACTCGTGCCCACATGGAAGTTTTCTAGAATGGAATGTAATCAAGTTCTGGTTGGGGACCATCATAGAGGATATCAAAGTTCCATGTGTAAGTCTGGATTAGCTCTTACGAGGAACTTATTTTCCCCGATCAAAACAATCAGTGACTTGGCGTGCTAGGAAATACATATGGGGTGAAGATAGCAAATCTATCAAACCATAGAATACTTCGCACATGCAAGAATGAATTGGAACGATTCCAGAGGAAGCAAAGCAAAAACTTTCTCATAATCACAACGGCAAGATGCACGTGAACTTAGAGAAAAACACTTCTTTTAACAAACATATTCTTCATGAGCTAGGCACAAAGATAATGCTTTCAAGGTTTCCAAAACTAGCTTCAATGTTCATCATGAACCACGAGGGAGAAGAGGATGTGGCTGATGGGCTCAGCAACAATTCGTCGAGATTCGACAAAGATGGATCTCCACGATTGAGTGAACAAAACCAGATGATATATTGAGGTATGCCCGAGGGAAACATCCACAATTAAACATTAATCGAAAGGTGCTCCCTAAATCCGGACTAAGTAGCACGACCAATGTTAGAGTGCTGACTCAACAGCCAATTCACTAAGAATGGACTTATTGTTCATTAACTCCAAGGTAATAGAGTTGGTATGCCATAAGTGTTGAATTTACACATCACATTCCATTTGTCAGTATTCCGGTTAGTAACAACACGGGATCTAAGGAATGAAAGGTGATGGCAAGGATGTCGCCAATGACAACACCAATTAACAAGGACAACAATGCTACTCTCATCATGAATCTAATTGATATCCTGGAAGAGCCCAGAATGCTGATGAGGATCACGACACATTTGTCGAGAAGTCTCATGAAGATGTAATCGATCAGTGACGACATCAAGCAAAGAAATGGTGAAGCGAAAAGTTGTCGGAACCACATATGAGGGTGCTAGCTCAAAATCGAAATAGCCTTTCAAGACAACCAAGATGAAGTTGAAAGCTCGCTGTAAGCTTAATGCACTGTTGGAATGGTGCTTCAGGGATGAAGGACTAGATAGCATGGTCAAGCTTTAGCATGACGATGATGATGTAGCCTAACAACTTGGAATGACATGATCGAGTACAAACTCATAAGCAAAGAAGATTACTAAGAGTTGTTGAATCGCAATGCGGACTCAATTCAGATATCAGTGTCCTTGATTGTCCAACAACTCAGAACACGAGGGAACTGGAATCAGTGAAACATCATAGTTGATTAGGAGCTCATAAGAAGTTATAAAGCCCCATGATATTTATCAAGATAGCAG
Organism: Elymus sibiricus; assembly: GCA_039707655.1. Classification (NCBI taxonomy): domain Eukaryota; kingdom Viridiplantae; phylum Streptophyta; class Magnoliopsida; order Poales; family Poaceae; genus Elymus; species Elymus sibiricus. The sequence continues at coordinate 123,011,503 of CM077663.1, forward strand.
GGATAATACTCGGAGGTAGATCAGAATAGAGGTTAGACTAGCGTATTGATCTGTGGAGGATAAGCACTTTAACTTGTCTAAGAATGAAAACAAAGTAGAACATCATGGTCGGAGCCATGATTGTAAAGGACAAGATCACAAATACCGGATCAAATTATACCCAGAGAAATTTATCGTTACGAGAAGCTTCTATGGTAAGATCAACATCGTTTCCATGGGCATGAACACAAGGTTCAAGGTCGACTCCCACTTCATCAGTGCATCACCTTCCATTTACACCTCGCCTTTGGTGAAATTATAGTTTTGAAAGATTACCTCGCAAAACACCAGAAAAGTATGACTCGCGAAAACTGTCGGGTTCGCACGAATTAAGGAAGGCATAGGTCCAACCCATCGGGGCATCTTAGGAACATATACCACAAGCTTCAAGAGTAATTAACACATGCTTGACAACAGAGCATGGCTGACAAAAGCATAGGATACAAATTATTAAAGGGAGAAGGCACAATTTACCAATGGCATCATGTATCAGGGGAAGAACATCACAATAATTTTGAATGTGAAGGATGCTATCAGATAATAACGCAACAATGGGTCTGGCGGTCCACAAAGGACCTGATGTGAGTATCGGTACTCAATCAGAGGGAGAAAGAATGCAAGGCATCATATTATAGAACATCCAATAATTCGATGCTTAAATAACCAAAGGAATTAAGATTCCCAATTTGGTGTATCAGAATCAGATGCTTCGATCAATACAGATCACTTGAAAGGACTTAGATGGACAATCAACCAAGGTTGATTTGTCGGGAACCAGCCCATGTTTGGAAAGACGTCTGAGCCGGACGGATAATTTATGATAAACAACTGATGACTGCGTGTATTCACACACAGGTTGAATCAATAAAATCAAATGAAAACCACAAAGGATTTACTTAATATTGCTAGACACATGGAATTAACCATAATGCAAGCCGGTGAGAAAGGTCAAGAGCAAAAGGATACTGAGGATTACGGAAGATCGAATAGCGTTTCAAAGAATTCCGTGAAACACATGATCAACCGAGGAAGAACGAATCTCCAGTAAGAAAATTCGATGTACCTTGTAATAACAAGAGCAACTGGATATGAAAGTATGAGCGACAATTGCATGTAGTCATCCATAGGGGTTGACGGCGGAAGGGAATCGCAAAAGCGATGAGCACATGTTCTCGGGAGAACATCGGAGAGTATCTTCGAAGTCTTCTAATGAATCGAGCCATCGTCTGAAATGAGGGGCTCTCCGGGAGGACTAGTTACGAGAACCTAGAGTTAGAGTTAATAAAATCTTTAACCCGAAAGAGAAGAGAGATCAGAACCCAGAGTATAGACGAGGAATAAAAGATCCTAATACCACCCGATTGAGATGTGGGCCCGTAAGCCACACAACTATGTTAGTAAAAGTTTTTCAAAGACTAGACTCAACTTCGGCCAAGGAGTTGGAAAGGGGGCTACCTACAGGCAGTCGGCTCTGATACCAACTTGTGACGCCCCCAATTTCGACCGTACGATAATCAAACACGCAATGCGTACGACCAAGATTAGGGACTCACTGATCGATATCACAACACAACACTAGACACAAATTAAAGTCATACAGCTTCATATTACAAGCCAGGGGCCTCGAGGGCTCGAATACAAAGCTCGACAAGCACGAGTCAGCGGAAGCAGATAATATCTGAGTACAGACATAAGTTAAACAAGTTTTGCCTTAAGAAGGCTAGCACAAACATAAGCAACGGATCGAAAGAGGCGAGGCCTCCTGCCAGGGAACCTCCTATCCTACTGCTGGTCGGGGGCCGCCTCCACGTAGTAGTAGGCTCCGGCGGTGGTGTAGTAGTCGTCTCCGGCGTACTCCATCTCCTGGGATCCATCGTCTGAACGCGGTAATCGTATCTAGGGGGAAAGAGAAAGCAAAGCAGCGGTGAGTACTCATCCAAAGTACTCGCAAGACAGACAACAGAACTATGCTAAGTATGCCTAGTCCTATCAAAGACTAGCATCTTTAGCACCTTGCAGCATTAGAAGAGAGTAGACTGGTATCTCATATATAGCAATATTATTGTAGCAATTTTTATTAAGTAACCACGCCCAGAGATTCTTCCTCGACTCCCTGCGAGGAAGCAATCTCGGAGCCACATTCATCTTAAATTTAAGTCACAGTTATAGTTGTATAAGGTCAAGGTACAACTCCAAGTCGTCCTGTTACCATGGACATGACTATTCGAATAGATGAATTCATCCCTGCAGGGGTGCACCGCATTTCCAACACGCTTGATCACCTCCGGCCGGACACACTTTCCTGGGTCATGCCCGGCCTCGGGATATCAACAAGTCATCGCCCCACCTAGGCTCAACAGAGAGGCCAGTCCACCGGTCTAAATCCTAAGTGCGCAGGCGTCATGGGCCCACTCACCCTTTGCACTCCTGCACGATGCGAGGGCGGCCGAGGTCAGCCCTAGCACACTCTAATCCAAGAGCTGTACCGTTCAGGCCACTCGGGCGCGCGCCGCTCCATTGCTGACGTCCGAAGAGCTTCAGCTGATACAACGACGCTGAGTACCCATAACTTCTCCCACGTGAAGGTTTGGTGCGTAAAAGGTCAATCGACCAACTCAGATCAAATACCCAACCCATTAGCATTTTATTAATGCGGGGCAAGCGCGACCCATGAAGTGCGGTCCTGTCGCCCCGTCTCGAGGATGTGTGGCAAGGGCCTCTCTGGCCCGTCCACGCCTCATCACCATCAAACTGTGGGTACCCCTCAGGGCCGACCCATCACCAACATGTTTCTGTAACCAGGTCATAGTAACTGTGTGTATAAAACATCAAGACGGAACCTGAGGAATCACCCTCAAAGGGTCCCGCTCGATGAAACCGCCAAGGTGGACTTAGAGGAATCACCCTCGAGGGTCCCACACTTGAGGGGTTGCACGACAGAGTCATCGTCGGGAGTGGTGAAGGAGTAATCACCCTCGATAACCACGACCGACTAGCTGCACTACAGAGCTAGCATCATGAGTACTTCACGAGGTGTCACCCTCGGTACTCGATAGTAGCTCTGCAGAGTCGTACAACTAAGGGGTGTGCGGTGATGTGAGGGGCCTGGCTTGTCGGTCGGTTGACCGAGTCTTCGAGTCTTCGAGTCGTCGGGTCGTCGAGTCGTCGATGAAGAAGCAGGGGCAACTGGGACTAAGGGGGTCACAGGGGATTCATTGATCAACCTATACTGATATAACAGTAGGTATAGTAGCAGTTTATCAAAAACAGGCTATGCATCAGAATAGGAGCTAACTAATATAGTAGAAAAATCTAATGCGAGAATAAGAGGGAAAGGAGTGGGCGATATCGGAATGCTCAAGGGGGGTTGCTTGCCTTGCTGCTCTGCGGCAAAATGTTGATCGTCAACGGTGTAGTCGTACCCGGCAGCACCGTCAGTCTCGGGGTCGAAAAAAGCATTTATGACGTCAGCATGAGGTCAGCATTCCGTCAGCAGTCAACCCAGCTGACTCAGGTCAAACCTGACAGCTGGGCCCCACCTGTCATAGACTCAGGGTCTAAATAGAGTTTAAATTAAATTCACAGGTTAATTAGAGGGGTGGGTCCCATCTGTCAATGTCTCATTAGTTTTAGCTAATTAACAGGGTTAATTAAATTTACCTAATTAACTACAGTGGGCTGGGCCCACATGTCATACGCACAGGGGGGATCGGGCCCCACCTGGCGGTGACTCTGCTGTGCCCAGTCAGCCAGTTGACTGGGTCAACTGGTCAACTGGGCCCCCGGGGCCACTGGCAGGGTCACTGGAGGGTGGCCCTAGCCGGGCCAGGTCAGCACCGGCCGGCGTTTGGCCGCCGGCGACCAAAACGCGGCGGCGCGGCTCGGCCACCGATCGGGAAACGCCCACAGGGGCTCGTTTTGCGCACGGAGACCCGCGTTCGAACGCGGGGGCACGTGCGCTTCCATTCTGGCGAGCGGGGGGAGCTGAGGCGGGCCGGAACGGCGCCGGCGACGAGCAGAGGCGGCGGCGTTGTTCGTGCTCCGACGGGGACGGCGCTACAGCGGCCTAGCGAGCAAACGGAAAGGGCAGGGGGGCTCTACGCGACGTGGGGAGACGAATGGCGGGAGCGCAGGACCAAAAGGCCACCGGAGGCTCGCCGGCGTCGAGCTCGAGCGGAGCCGAGCGTCGGGCATGGAGGGGAAGAGGGCTACGGGGCCGGAGCTAGCGCGAGAGGGAGAGGGGAAGAAGCAGGGGCTCACAGCGGTCCTGCAGAGGGGCTTAGCGGGCTCGGGGGAGGCTCAACGGTGCCGGAATCGTCGCGGCGAACGGCGGTGGCCCGAGGAGGAAGAAGGCGCGGGGACGGCGATGCAGGGGCTCCGGGCTCGGGCTTGCGGTCGGGGTGGATGCGCCGGTCGATGGCGGAGCTGCTGGCGCGGCCCTAATCGACGGTGAGGCCAGAGAGCGTGCGGACAGGGGCGGTCATGGCGACGACGGCGCTCGGTTGCGGGCGAGGGGAGGCAGGCGGCGCGAGAGGGGTAAGTGGGAGGGCGAGCTTGGGTTCGGGGCGCCGCGGGGCGCCTTGTAGGCGGCGGGGAGGCCGCCGGATGGGCGCCGGCGCGTCGGCTGCGGCCGCTGGCGCGCATCGGCGCGCCCACGTCTCCCCTCGTGAGCAGTGGGGAAGATGACGAGGGGGGAAGATGGGCCGGGCCTGGTCACTGGGCCGGCAGACCTAAGTGACCAGGGCAAATTGCCCTTTTTCCCTTTTTATTTTATTTTTGCTTTCTGATTTAAAACTTTCTTTTATTTATTTAAATTTGGGGCTATAACACTTTAGTAAAATATGGCACTTGGCCTAATAATTGCAATGCAATATTAGGTACTGCTACAAAAAGTTTGGGGGGCCTTTGGATTAATTTGGTATTTTCAAAAACCAAAGGTCATTTAAATAATTGTCTTGGGCTCTGTTAAAATAGTTTTTAGGCACAAAACCACATGATAAAATGTTGGTTATAAATTTGAGAAAGCTTGTGGATTATTTGCAACCCAAGTAAGATTTTTATTTTCAGGTTTGCAAAAGTTTTAAAATCACTTTTCAAATGAATTTTGAAAACCTTTAGGAAATTTAAGTGAGGTTTGATTCCATTGATGATCAAACATGGTTTAGCAAAACATCAGCTTAATCCTTATGATCACTGTAGCTTAAACACAAGCATTACTGTAGCATGAATCCAGGGGTGTCACATTCCTCCTCCCGAATGGTTGCTAGATCTATGCTGGGATGCCGAGGAGGAGACCTCCAAAATCGAGAAGGAGCTAGATCCGAGTGCTGGTCTTCTTCATGATAGCTCAGCTCTTGCGCTGCTTCGACTCGACGAGCGCACTTCAGAGGCAGCTATCTTCCTCAACCGTTTACGCGAAGCGGCCAAGGAGATCGACAAGGAAGTTTCCCCTGACGAAGAGCCCCCGAGTGACTTGGACGCCCTCATCAACCATCCGCGGGACATTCCTCGCCGAGTGCAGTTATGGAAGAAGTCTGCGGCCCGAGCCGGGGCAGACATTGCGCTTTCCCTTGTCCGTGTGCATTGCAAGGGCATACACGAGGAGAAGGTAAAGGCGTTGAAGGTCGTCAACTGCAAGAATGCCAAGATTGAAGATTTCATGGAGACCTTCTGTCACATCCCTAGCTTTGTTATGCACCTAGGGTTCATGGTTGTGTTGCATCATGTTTAAATTTATCTTAAACATGAAATAGGGATGATCAAAACCCTAGCACCTTTTGAATTCAACTAGGTTCAACCAAAATAAGTTTTAATGAACCAAAGTGGGATTCTAAAATGTTCATCATTTCTGGATAAATGTGGAAACATAAACCAGAGGTGATGCATATTTTACAATGTCATTTTTGTTTATTGAATTAAGCCAATAAATATTTGAATTGGAGTTATCAAAATACTATAGGTATTCACTAGCTCCAATAATTCTGAAAAACCTGTGAGTGGCTTTGGATATATTATGACAGGCCACATATTAATTTTCAGAATTTTATAAAATGATTTGGTTTTGAAATCAAATCAAAACAAAAATGCAAAATTAGAAACTGAAACAAATAGAAAAAAAAGGGGGCAGAAAACTTACCTGGGCTGCCCCTGTAGAAGGCCCAACCCATCTCCCCTGCCAGTCTTCCTCCTCCTCTCGCCAGTAGGCGGAGGAGAAGCAGGGCACGGCGCGCGCGCGCGAACGCCACGCCACAGCTGCCTGCTTGCCCCGTTGCCACATCCTCGCGCTGGATAACGTCGCCACCGCCGTGCGCATCGAGCAGACCTCCCCTCTGGCCTCCTCCTCCTCTCTCTCGCTCACCCGTCGCCATGGCTGACGCTCCATGAGCTCGCCGCCGCTGAAATCGTAGCCACGGTCGCCCCCTCGCCCCTGCTCCACGTCCAGCCGCTCAGCCTCGACGTCAGCTCCATCCCCGACAAGCCACAGAAGCCCAGACGCCCTGTAGAGCCTCCATTACGCCGTCTTCAACCTCTGGCGCCATGGATCGCCGTTGTTGCTTCGCTGCCTCCGGTGCCTCCCCGAGCCCGCCAAGTCTGCCGTCCAACGCGCCGTGAGCCTCTCCGTCGAACCCCTCTCTGCCCCATTTGTATTAGCCGCCGTAGCCGTCGATTCCCCGTCGACCGGATCGCCCCGCCGCACGAGCTCATCGCCGGCCCAGCTCCGGTGAGTTGTTGCCCACCCCACCGTGCGCAACAACCTCGCGAGCGTGTGTAGAACCTGTAGGTGCAAAGAACGGGTGCTCTAGCCACCCCAGAGCCGATTCCGACGACGACTGAACTCCGGCCGCCGCACAAACCGTCATCGTCGTCGTTTTAGACCCCCCCCGGCTCGGGCTATATGCACAGATGGATGCGACGCACCACCAGCTCGTCGTAGCAACAAACGGCGCTCCAAACCGGCCTCTGTAGCGCCGTCCCGAGCTACTCCGGCGCACTGCCGCCGCGGTTTTGGTCGCCGGCGACTCGCCGCCGGCTAGAGCTGACATGGCGCATCATTAGCGTTTAATTCCCCTGCTTAATAACCCCCACAGAGGCTGACAGTGGGCCCCGCTGTGGGTCAAACCTCGGGTCAGCGTGGGTTTAACCCCTCCTTAGCCCCGGGTCACTGACCGACTGGCCCCACCGGTCAGTTTTGACCTGGATCGGGTCTGTTGACTGCTGACGTCAGTGTGACGACAGGCTGACGCAATAATTGTTTTTCTGATTTAATTAATTCCAGAAATTGCTGAAAACTTAGAAAAAACTTATAAATTAATCTGAAAGTCAGATGAAAATAATTTATATATGAAAATTTATTAGAAAAATCCAATGAATCCATCTGTATCATTTTCATGCATGATAGAGCAACCTAAATAGGAGAAGTTGGACATTTTTGCTCAAATGCAATATGTGATCTCACATATGGAGTTGAATTTGAACCTTGGGTTCAAACCTACTTCATTTAATTATGTTGCTATATGCATTAGGCCAAACCACATCATATTGCCATGTCATATTCATGCATCATACTGTTGCATTTGATGTGTATTGATTTGTCCCCCTTCGATGGTTGTTCTTCGTGTTAGGCACTGTTCCGGAGGATACGGTCGAGTATCCATCTGAGGAGCAGTAACGTGTTGACATCTTATCAGGCAAGCAACCCCCTTGAACATCTCCGATACAATCCCACTCTCTCGCTCTTGCTCTCACTTATTGCATTAGGACAAAACGTTTCAACTTTTACTTGTTCCGGTAGTTGAACGCATCCCTCTGCATGACCTGTCATTGTCACAGTAAATAGCTGAACCAAGCAACCTAGCATACCTGGTAGATGCTTGAGCCATGCTGTGCCTTTAACCTCTTATGCTTGCTATGCTTAGAGTTGTGTCAGGTCTGATTCATCTGGGTGATGAACCGGAGTGAACTGAATGTGTTCTGATGATGAGAGTTAAGTGGTGAACCTGATTTGGTAAAGGTAGCGATGAGAGGCCATGTAGGAGTACAAGGTGGGTTGTCTCATTGGGACCGTCCATAAGAACTGAGTCCTGTGTATGTTATCCAAGACTAGCTACTACCACGCATTGGGCCCCAAACCAATGGACCCTCTCGACTTATTAATCGACCTGATCTCTGTCCAGGAGTTGCAACTAGTTTCTGGTGTTTGTAGGCCGTGCTAGTAGTCTACTGAGTGGCACCCCGTGCAGGTGGGCTTGGGTCAGACTAGGCACCGTGGCCCGGTGTACCAAGCGTAGTACCATCCGTCGAGGTGGGCTTGGGAACCCTGCACACATCGTTTGGGACCGTGATGGAAACCTCGGCCGGACTTTCGTTGCGGGTTCAGTCTCAAATAGGCGATAAACCTGGGCTAGAGTCTTGTGTGGTTAACGGTCGTGGCCGACCCGCTCGCTAGGCTTCCGCTTGAAGGTTGCCGAGGTGCCTTTTAAGTGCACATGGCGGTAAGTGGCGGGAGCATGTGTGACGAAGTACACCCCTGCAGGGTAATAATCTATTCGAATAGCCGCGTCCGCGGATAAGGACTACTTGGAGACTTATATGGTTCATAGACAATTTTAATGGTTACTCATAAAAGCCTCAAGACAAGTGTGAGTACCGTGGATGGCACTCTCGTAGGAGGACGAGAGCGGATCCATGGTGGTGTATTGTTGTGGTGATAGTGGACTCGTGTGCGCTTTCTCAAAATTATTCAAAGTACTGATAAGTCGTAGTACAGGATAGCCAAGAGTCAAAGCTGGCTTGCTGCAATGAACCCCACAACCCCTTGTTGATACCGATGCATATGTAGTTTAGTTCTGATGTAAGTCTTGTTGAGTACATCCATACTCACCGTTGCTTTATTAATGTTTTTGTAGAGGAGACACCAGTCTCGCTAGTGGTTTCTACGATAAGATCGATGCCGACCAAGTAGCTTGGGAATCCCAGACAGAGGTCTGGTTCCTATGGAGGGTCTTGTAGATAGACAGGCTTCCTCAGCCTTCTTCTTTTCTAGATGTCTGTACCTAGACATGTTAAGCTTCCGCTTGTTGCTTGTATGACTTATGTGTTGGGTCATGCGACCCCTGCTTGTAATATCACACTATGTTGACTCTTATGAGCCTTCTAATTAAATGTTGTGTTGTTGTATGGTTTTGTTGTGATGCCATAGTTGTATCTATGCATATCGGGCATGTCGTGCGTACGTGTGACGTGCAATGGTATGTATGAGATTCGACACCTAGTTGTGTGCCTTTAGTAGTACTCCTTACAGGGAATTGCCTCTTTGTGCTTCCACTGAGCCTTGGTAGCTTGCTACTGCTCCGGACACATCGATTGACCGGCGTGTATCCTTCTTTGCTGCTGTGTCTGTCCCTTCGGGGAAATGTCTCGCAGTGTAATGGAGTCCATGTAGCCTGTTATGACTCGTCTACGCGCAGTTGATGACATTTATGTCCCACGGCGTAATGGTGTCCCTATAGCTTGCTATGACTCGTCTACACACGCTGAGACCGACACCTGCATTGTTGGGTTATGTATGCCTGTCCCTGTACGGATGTGCCACTTGGGTTCTACGACTAGTCATGTCGACCCGGGTTCTTTGACATTTGAATGCTAGCGGCATATTCACATACGTGAGCCAAAAGACGCAAACGGTCCCGGCCCAGGTAAGGTGGCAGCCGTGGAGATAACCGTGCGTGAGGCCGCAATGTGATGTGATGTGTTACATTGCTAGATTCTTATGGCTTAGGATCGGGGTCCCGACACCTTCCTACCGGCGGCCACTCGAATTGCAGAGGTTATCGACCTTGACAACTTCACTAACGCATCATCCCCGTCATCGGCCGAGTGAATCTCGGAAGAAAAACTTATAATCCATATTTGCCTCGGAATGCCGAGTGGTTTCTGTATCCGTACATTTGCAGTGACCTTGTGGTCACAACTATCTGCATTTTTGCTTTGAACTGCTTGACATTCGAATGTCTTTACTTGATCGTTTTGAACGTTCGTCTTGATTTTGATCTTAGGCAAAATCGGGTTCGCAGCTAAGTCCCCGAGTGTGAATGATGTCCTCACTCGGGGTAGTTTTGAACTTAGGCAAAATCAGGTTTGCAGCTAATCCCCCGAGTGTGGATTATGTCCTCACTCGGAATAGTTTTTAACTTAGGCGAAATCAGGTTCGCAGCTAAGCCCCCGAGTGTGGATGATGTCCTCACTCGGAGTAGTTTTTAACTTAGGCGAAATCAGGTTCGCAGCTAAGCCCCCGAGTGTGGATGATGTCCTCACTCGGAGTAGTTTTTAACTTAGGCGAAATCAGGTTCGCAGCTAAGCCCCCGAGTGTGGATAATGTCCTCACTCGGAGTAGTTTTTAACTTAGGCGAAATCAGGTTCGCAACTAGGCCCCCGATTGTGGATGATGTCCTCACTCGGAGTAGTTTTTAACTTATGCGAAATCAGGTTCGCAGCTAAGCCCCCGAGTGTGGATAATGTCCTCACTCGGAGTAGTTTTTAACTTAGGCGAAATCAGGTTCGCAGCTAAGCCCCCGAGTGTGGATGATGTCCTCACTCGGTGTAGTTTTTAACTTAGGCAAAATCAGGTTCACAGCTAAGCCCCCGAGTGTGGATGATGTCCTCACTCGGAGTAGTTTGCAACTTAGGCGAAATCAGGTTCACAGCTAAGTCCCCGAGTGTGGATGATGTCCTCACTCGGAGTAGTTTTTAACTTAGGCAAAATCAGGTTCGCAGCTAAGTCCCCGAGTGTGGATGATGTCCTCACTCGGAATAGTTTTTAACTTAGGCGAAATTAGGTTCACAGCTAAGTCCCCGAGTGTGGATGATGTCCTCACTCGTAGTATTTTTTAACTTAGGCGAAATCAGGTTCGTAGCTAAGTCCCCAAGTGTGGATGATGTCCTCACTCGGAGTAGTTTGCAACTTAGGCGAAATCAGGTTCGCAGCTAAGCCCCCGAGTGTGGATGATGTCCTCACTCGGAATAGTTTTTAACTTAGGCAAAATCAGGTTCGCAGCTAAGCCCCCGAGTGTGGATGATGTCCTCACTCGGAGTAGTTTGTAACTTAGGCGAAATCAGGTTCGCGGCTAAGTTTATCCCACGCACCCACTGGGTGTGAGGAAAACAAACAAAATGAAAAAGTTTCGACAAAGAGTGTGGAAAGCAAAGACTTTTATTCATCGAATTCACTCGGAAGCTCATTACAGGAATGAAAGAGTGTTCTTAAGCTAAGTGTAGAACTTGTGGAGCAGGTCCGTGTTCCACGCTCGGGGCTCTTCAGCATCGGTATCGAAATTGTACAACCGGTAAGCTCCATTGTTCAGGACTTTGGAGATTGCGTAAGGCCCTTGCCACGGAGGCACTAACTTGTGAGGCTTCTTTTGATCCAATCGGAGAACGAGATCACCTTCTTGAAAAGCGCGCCTTCTGACTTGTCTATCATAAAGGCGCCTCAAGTCTTGCTGATACAGCATCGACCTGATCAAGGCTAACTCACTCTCTTCCTCTAAGAGGTCCAGACCGTCCTGGCGTGCCACTTCTGCTTCGTCTTCATTATAAAGTTCCACTCGGGGAGCATTGTGGCGAACATCACTCGGGAGAACCGCCTCGGATCCGTATACCATAAAGAAAGGAGTCCGCTTGGTCAAACGATTCGGAGTCGTACGAATGCTCCAGAGGATAGATGGTAGTTCTTCCACCCGAGCACCGGTAGCAATTTTCAGATCTCTCATCAATCGGGGTTTCAATCCTTGAAGAATCATTCCATTAGCTCATTCTGCTTGTCCATTCGACTGCGAGTGAGCTACGGAAGCGTAATTGACCTGAGTCCCTTGAGTGTAGCAAACTCACGGAATTCATCCAAATCGAAATTCTTCCCGTTATCAGTGATGATGTCGTGGGGAACTCCGAATCTGAAGATAATCTGCTGAATGAAGCTGACTGCGGTAGCTGCATCCAAGCTTTTGATGGGCTTCGCTTCGACCCACTTGGTGAACTTATTCACTGTAACCAATAGATGGGTAAACCCACTCGACCATGTATGCAGGGAACCGACCATGTTGAGGCCCCATACAGCGAACGGCCAGTTGAGCGGGATGGTCTTGAGTGCAGATGCATGCTTGTGCGTCTGATTCTTGAAAAACTGACATCCAACACAGAGGTCAACCATGTCTTTTGCAGCTGCATTGGCTCGGGGCCAATAAAACCCTGCACGAAACGCCTTTGCAACCAACGTCCGAGACGATGCGTGATGACAACAGGTTCCCGAATTGATTTCATGCAAAATCTGCAGCCCTTCCTCTGGGGATATGCACTTCTGTGCCACACGTGTAGTGCTTTTCTTGTATAGCTGTTCTCCCATCACTTCAAAGGATTTGGATCATCGGACGATCCGTCTGGCTTCTTCTTCGTCTTCAGGGAGCTCTTGCCAGAGCAAGTAAGCTAAGTAAGGTTGGGTCCACTCGAGAGTGAACACCAACATCTCTTGAACGAGATCCACTACAGCTGGAATGTCAACTTCAGTCGGATTGGAGAGTCCGACTGCCTGTGGGGGCTCTTCAGTGAAAGGATCTTCCTTGACTGAAGGAGAGTATAGGTGCTCAAGGAATATGCCCTTCGGGACTACCCGTCGAGTAGATCCGATATTAGCCAGGTCATCAGCAGCCTGGTTCTTCACTCGGGGTATATGATGCAGTTCTAAGCCTTCAAAGTTCTTTTCCAACTTCCGGACTGCATTACAGTACCTAGTCATGGACGGACTCGGATGTCCCATTCTTTCATCACCTGATTTACCACAAGGTCCGAGTCACCGAATATCATCAAGCGTCAGATACCGAGCGAGATAGCCATTCGGAGCCCATACAGGAGGGCTTCGTACTCGGCTTCGTTGTTTGATGAGTCGAAATGGATTTGAAGGACGTAGCTCAATCGGTCTCCCCTGGGGGAAACAAGAACTACTCCAGCTCCAGACCCTTGAAGCATCTTAGATCCATCAAAAAACATGGTCCAGTGTTCAGGAACACTAGGAGCCGGCTGTTCCTGCTCAATCCATTTGACTAAAAAGTCCACAATTGCCTGAGACTTGATCGCCTTCTTGGCTTCGAACTTGATCTCCAACGGGAGGAGCTCAATTGCCCATTTGGCCACTCGGACCGTGGCGTCTCTATTATGCAGGATCTGCGACAGGGGAGCATCGCTGATAATTGTGACTGAGTGCTCTTGGAAGTAATGAGCTACCTTCTTCACAGTGAGGTAAATGCCATAAACTAGCTTCCGATAGTGTGGGTACCTCTGCTTGGAAGGAGTCAAGACCTCTAAAATATAATAGACGGGTCTCTGCACTTTGAATGTTTTCCCGATTCCTCGCACTCCACAGTGAGAACAGTACTGACCACCTGGCTTGTAGCCGCGATGTACAAGAGCAAAGGCTCTCGGCTGCTCGGAGCAGCTAACACCGGCTGGGTGGAAAGAAAGGCCTTGAGTTGATCGAATGCGGCTTGTGCTTCAGGAGTCCATTCAAAAGTATCAGATTTCTTTATCAATCGGTAAAGAGGCAAGGCCTTTTCACCAAGTCGAGATATGAATCTACTCAGGGCTGCAAGGCATCCCGTGAGCTTCTGGACGTCATGCAGACGGACAAGTTTTTTCATTCGGACGATGGCACCGATCTTGTCCGGATTAGAGTCGATTCCTCGCTCGAAAACAAGAAAACCGAGTAGCTTACCCAAGGGCACTCCGAATGTGCATTTCGCAGGGTTGAGTTTTATTTGGAAACATCGGAGGTTGGCGAAGGTTTCAGCGAGGTCCGCCAGGAGGTCGGAACCTTTCCTAGAATTGACCACGATGTCATCCATGTAAGCCTCTACATTCCGACTGATTTGCTCTTGCAAATACTTCTGAATCATACGCATAAAAGTTGCCCCAGCATTCTTGAGGCCGAATGGCATATTGATGTAGCAGAAACACCCGAATGGGGTGATGAAAGCTATTTTTATTTCATCTGGTCCATACATTCGGATCTGATGGTACCCGGAGTATGCATCTAAGAACGACATGCGTTCACATACGACGGTGGAATCTATTATTTGATCTATGCGGGGAAGGGGAAAATGATCTTTCGAGCATGCCCGATTTAGGTGCTTGAAGTCAATGCACATCCGGAGGGACTTGTCCTTCTTGGGCACCGACACTGGGTTGGCAAGCCACTCCGAATCGAAGACTTCGCGAATGAATTCAGCAGCTAGGAGCCGAGCAATTTCTTCACCAATCGCCTTGCGCTTCTCTACAGAGGATCGACGCAAGTGCTCCTTGACTGGTTTAACTTTAGGATCCATTGGGAGTCGGTGCTCAGCCAGTCCCCTGGGAACCCCCGGCATGTCAGACGGCTTCCATGCGAAGATATCCCAGTTCTCACGAAGGAACTGGATGAGCTCGGCTTCCTATTTTTCACCGAGTGTCGTCGAGATGTTGGTCAGAGCCTCACTTGGATCGGTGGGATGAACGTGAACCTGCTTAGTTTCGCCGGCCAACTGGAAGGCGGATTCCGTCGTAGGTCGCTTGGACTTTAACAAGTCTGTAGCGTCCACTGCCTTCTTGTACCCGTCGAGTTCGACGGCGAGTATCTGCTCGTTTGCAATTTTAGAGCCCTGCTGGAGGCACTCTTCAGCAACCTTCCGATCGCCGGTAATCGTGATCACACCATTCGGTCCTGGCATCTTAAGCTTAAGATACACGTAACATGGTCGGGCTAGGAAACGCGCGTAGGCAGGCCTACCCAGGATAGCATGATACGCACTCCGAAAATCAACCACTTCGAACGTCAGGCGTTCCTTCCGGAAGTTCTTCTCTCCGCCGAAGACGACGTCCAGAGCGATCTGACCGAGTGATTCGTACTTCTTCCCAGAATGACTCCATGGAAATGCATGTTACTCTTACTCAAGCGGGACATCGGAATGCCCATTGCGCTGAGTGTATCCGCGTAAATTATGTTCAGCCCACTGCCGCCGTCCATCAGAACTTTACGCAGTCGGACTCCATTGACAGCCGGATCGACAACCAGCGCCTGCCTCCCGGGGGTGGCTATGTGGGCTGGGTGATCAGACTGATCGAAAGTAACAGGGTTTTTTGTCCAATTGAGGTGTTTGACGATTGCCGGGGCCACCAAGTTTATCTCCCGATTGATGACCTTCAATCGGCTCTTACTTTCGACATCCGCAAAGATCATGTTCAGGACCTTGTCGACATGAGGGTACTCGGAATCGCGCTCGCCCTCTTCGTCATCGTCCTTTTCTGCAGAGGCCTCCTTACCCATCTCATGCTTGAGCATCCGGCACTCCCGAGTGGTGTGCTTTGGGTAAATGAGGTTGCCCTCCTCATCCTTTTTAGTGTGAATAGCACAGGGCTGATCCAGCACTTCGGAATTGTACTCGGGCTTCTTTTTGTTAGCCCAATCTTTCTTCTTGTTCTTTTTAGGCTTCGGCTTCCCCTGACCAGGAATTGCAGCCACTTCAGCCTTTCCCGGAGGATCGGCTTTCCATTTCTGTTTCTTGCCTGCGTTCCCTGCCGATTGAGGGGCATCGCCAGCTCGCCCTTTGCCGCTGCGGAGGCGGTCTTCCTCTTTGCCATTGGCATACTTGTTGGCAATCTCCATGGCCCGACCGAGAGACAGATCTCCTGATCGGCCAAACTTCAGGATGAGCTCCCGATACTGAGTGCCTGCCTTGAAGGCGCACACGGCCTGGTGCTCGGTGACATTCTCGACCGTGTTGTGCAGAGTGGTCCATCTCTGTATGTACTCTCGCAGAGTTTCATTGCTCTTCTGGATATAATGCTGCAACTCTGTCAATCCACCTGGACGCTTGTAGGTGCCCTCGAACGTCTTGATGAACACATGTGCCAGGTCCTCCCAGCAATAGATGCTGCTAGAAGGTAACTGGTTCAACCATGCCCGAGAAGATCCTTCCAGCATGAGGGGAACATGCTTCATTGCCACGAAGTCATCACCGCCTCCAATCTGAACTGCCACTCGATAGTATTCAAGCCAAGTTTCAGGCTTGGATTCGCCGTTGAACTTCCCAATCCCCATCGCCAACCCATAGATGGGAGGAATCTCGGCCTCTCGGATATATCTGCAAAAGTACTCGAGACCCGACGTCCCCCATCCGCTCACTCGGTCCCTGAGCACTCGACTCTTATCCACCAATCTCTGAGTGATGGTAGATCTAGCATTGAGCAACGGGGGGCGTCGGCCTGCTTCCTCATAGCCTCTGGGGCGAGGGGGAGTCCGATTGCGGTCTTCTCTATGAGGTCTACCGTCATCATAGGGGCGTTTGCCGTGTGAACCACCCCTCGGAGGGGGCATCCGACTGACGTCACGGTCGTCGTGCCAATACCCTCCGTGCCGGCCTCTCGGAGGAGGAGGAGAGTACCGGTGTTTCCCATAGGCATGTGACTGTGTGCAGACTGGACAGTGTTAGCCCGAAAGGACTTGCTATAAACGCGCTGATTCGACTGAGACACTTCTGCATTCTGCCTCATCGCCGTCTTCAGCAGAGTCTGGATCTGCCGAATGCCTTCTCCAGCCGCAGAACCGGACGGCTGAATGGATTCAGCTATGCGAGTGGCTACAGCTAGATTCTCTATAGGAGTACGCATCACTGGGATCTTGGGCGGCTTATCACTCGGGATTGGCCGCCGCCTGGCGTAACTGGAGCTTGGTTGCTCTTTTGCTGCATGTTCGTCGAGTGCTCGCTGGAGCCTCTCCAAACGCTCACGCTCAGCCAAGGTGGCCTGACGTGTGGCCTCCAAGGCTATCTCCTCGGGTGACGTTCCCATGATAGGGATAAGAAGTACTTCGTCGTCCCTCCTTCTCCTCTCTTCCCGCTGCTCCCGAGAGAGAGGCTGCGGAAAATAACCATCGGAAGGACCGTCGCCAAGACGACCTCTGCCTCGGTCACGAGAGCCACCCACCGAGTACCCAGGGGCACCATGATCGGTGGAGTGTGCCATCAGTATCTCAGCAGCATTTCCGCTGCTTTCACACTCGAATTCGTCGGACAACTCGTCACCCGATGTGGGAGACAAGCTGAGGGTAGGCTCGCCGGAGTCGAGCACCACAACCTGCTCGGAGGTAGGCTGCCGCGCCACGACGTGCTTGAGCCACCGCTGCAACCGCGAGCGTTCGGAATGCTTGTGGCGGCCGGAGGTCGAACGGATCGCTCCTGAGCCGTATGGCTCCGACGACTGTCGCAGGAGAACCCCATGCGCAGCCGCGCTGAAATGCACTGCCCCGCGGGCGGGGAACGCATCTGGGTCGAGCGGCGCATCGTGCAGCCTGGCTGAACCGTCAGCGACGAAGCGAAGGCTGCTGAAGAGGATCTCACCGCCGAGTGCGAGCATGATGGCCGGAAAAAAGGAAAGAATCTCACTTGCACCGGAGTCTGCTAGAACTGGCGCCCCACGGTGGGCGCCAACTGTCGTGGGAGTAATCCTGACAATAGTACGGGGGGTACGAATGAGTAGGGCGAAGCCTAGCTACGGAGCAAGTGTAACACTCGGTGTTTACGAGTTCGGACCCCACTCGGAAGTGGTAAAAGTCCTACGTCTCGAGCCCTGGGGCTAGGTATTGCCTGATATGTTTTTACCTCCTTCATTAAAGACACGGTGTTGGAGAAGATTGATTACGAGGATATCATTGAAGATTTCATTTCAAAGAATAATATAAGAATGAGGATGTTCAAATCAATATATAGCAACCGGAAGTTGGATAGGTATGACTTTTTTATATGCTCAATTGTTATGTAAGACATTATATTATATACATTATAACTTTTTTCTACGATATATATACATTATAATTGCTCGTTAGTTTTTTTTTGTGCGATGGGGCCCCAATTTTTAGTTTCGCACAGGGCCCTGGATTTTACCGGCTCGGCCCTGCTAGTAACTACTGGAGTTACTGGAAACTCCTGAGTTAACTATGAGCGTTACTGGTAACGCAACGTCTACAATATTTAATGTTAATTAAGCCTCTGGAACGTTGCAGCTCCCACGTCGCCTCTGCTTCTTCACGTCCGGGTGTCAGAGCTAAGCCGAGTGGTAGACAACGTCCGAGTGACTTCCAAGGATCCGGGTGTATCTTGTACGTTCGTCCGAGTGCTAAGGTAGTCCAGGGACTTCTGTAACTTGTAGGACCCCAGGTGTGTCCTAGATGAGAGGTCTATGACCCTACCCAGGGTAGGTGACCTCGTCAACGGGCTTTGTTAATATAGTCGGATCATATGATGTTATTCATTTGCTATCATGTTGTGATGAATTGAATCTTTCCCTTTGAGATGTCGTTATGTTGGATTGAATATTTTGGTTGAGAACACTTGATGTACGTCTTGCATGGGATACCCGTAGTGACATTGGGGTATTCTATTGATTCACTTGATATATGTTGAGGCATCAACTTGCGGATTCTGGTGACCTAGGGGATCTATGCATACGGGTTGATTGCACGTTTTCATACCATGTTCTTCGATAGAAATCTTGGGGCACTCTTTGAGGTTCTTTGTGTTGGATTGAGTATTATGAATCTGAAATTGTTTGATGCGTATCGTATAATTAACTCATGGATACTTGTGGTGACATTGGAGTATCTAGGTGACATTAGAGTTGGTTGATGCGTATCATACGATGTTATTTTAGTACGAACTCTTAGATAGATCGATCGGAAAGGATAACTTGGTGTTATTTTAGTACGAACTCTTGGATAGATCGATCGGAAAGGATAACTTTAAGGTGGTTTCGTACCCTACAAACAATTTCTTCTTATGTTCTCCGCTAGATAAGAACTTTGGAGTGATTCTTCGTTGCACGTTGAGGGATGGTTATGTGATCCAATTATATTAGCATGGTTGAGAGATTGCACTAGCGAAAGTACGGACCCTAGGCCTTGTTTTCAAACATTGCAATACCGTTTGTGCTCACTTTTGTTACTTGCTACCTTGCTATTTTTTATTGTTACTATTACAAAAATCAAGACCTACTATCATTACTACACTTGTATCACCATCTCTTTGTCGAACTAGTGCACCTATACAATTTACCATTGTATTTGGTGTGTTGGGGACACAAGAGACTTTTTATTATTTGGTTGCAGGGTTGTTTGAGAGAGACCATCTTCATCCTACGCCTCCCACAGATTGATAAACCTTAGGTCATCCAGTTGAGGGAAATTTGCTACTGTCTTACAAAACTCTGTGCTTGGAGCCCAACACGAGTCTAGAAGAACAAGTTGTGTAGTAGACATCATTGGCTTGTGGAGCCCTCGTGTGGCTCCCGGCTTCCTTCCGAATCTTCCAGGTCTTATTTTGGTCCAGAAAAAATCATCAAAAAATTTCGTAGCAATTGGACTTCGTTTGGTACTGTAAACCTGACAAGTGAAAACATGCAGAAAACAGTAACTTGCACTGGGCACTGCGTCTATAGGTTAGTGCTAAAAAATAATATAAATTGGTAAATAAATACTTAAAAAGTATCCTAAAATGATAATATATCAGCATGGAACAATAAAAAATTATAGGTACGTTGAAGACGTATCAGTCGGGTCCTTATGTTCGCGGGGAGGCCACGGGATGGCCGGCACGTCGACGAGCCTTCGGCCATGGTGGGTGGATGGTCGCCACGCGCTCCCTGCCTCTCCCCTACGAGTGGTAGGAGAAAGGCTGGCCAAAGTGGGCTAGGCCACACCGTGGCCACTAGAGGCCCATGTCCACATTGGTTTTCTTTTATTTTCCCTTTTCTTTTTCTGTTACTTTATTTCTTCTCAGTTTGGTAATTTAGTCATTGTTGAGGAAATCGTTAACTGGTAACTGCTCGGTTGGTTAGTGAGTAGGGGATTAATATGCTAATCGGGGAGTTAATCGGCCATTTAATTAATTAATCGAGCGATTTATCAGTTAATCGGCTATTCGGTGACCAAATGAGTAGGGATTAATCGGCAAGTTAACTGGTTAATCGGATGAATTCTTGAACAGGGAATTTAGTTAAATACCAAATGATCTTTGTTCAACATGATATTTGGCACATAAATACTAGACAATATTGTTGTGCAGCAAAAAAAGTTTGGGGCTAATTTAAACTGTTTTAAATTTAGTTTGAATTTAATTTGGTTGACTAGGTGATGTTGGTTTAATTCTAAAATAAATAAGGGTATCTTTGGTAGTTCAGGTGATGTTGTTTTCCTTAACATAATTACTTAGGGAATATTTGCAACCCAACCAACAATTTTGTTTGATAGTTTGATGAAATTAATAATTTGATTTTATTTTAAATTTGAAACTGGCTTTGATTTTTTTAAACAAGTGGCAATTTGGCTTAGTTAAACTTGATGACATGGCACCATTAGTGTGAGGTCACTGTAGCATGACACTGGGGGTGTTACACATGTGTAGTCGAAACCACCTGATAGGTGATCTAGGACATTCGCACGGAAGTCACACTTACCAGCCTCGGAAATTGCTACAAAATCCAGCCTATGTTCTCTTACACAATCATCGACGTGTTTATGTTTAGCCAAGTCTGCAAGACCTCTGCTATTCCAAAACATGCCTCTCATGTGGAAACTCGGGTCGGGTTGCAAATCTTCGCCATCTTGGGTAGTTTTTGTTTCTTTTTAGAGGAATGAGATTTAGATTTACGCAAAGACGATGTGAAGTCGCAAAACATGGACCCCGGTCTTGCATCATCCAATCCAACCTCAGGAACCTCACCAACCAAGTGGGAGACAAGCGGACCAACATTTGTGGCATCCGTCTCATCCTCCTCCTCAGTGTCAGGGTTAGTTAGAGTGCTCAAACACTTCGGAGAAACCTTTAAACGGTCGATCTCCATGCGTTTTAGCGCCCCCACCGAAACACGCACCTCATCTAGATTGTTTTCCATAGCCACTCTAATATTCATTAAGCTAGATGAGATGCGATATCCAAAAATGAAAGAAAAGATTTATCAACTGTAGTACCTGTTGTGGGGTCCAAATTGCGCGCAGCCTGTCGATGCATGGCCTTAGCCATCGAGGGCTCGTCAGTCGACGAAGAACCATCATCAGAGACGGGGTGGCGGCTGCTACGTCCAAGGGGCGTGGCCATGCCTTCAGACATCTGAGTGAAGGGTGTCTCTGTACGAACGGTCGATGCTGGCATTGACGGAGATCGCGGGGGCGGCGAGCCAAACGGTGAGACATCCATTGTAGTCGAGGTAGACGAAGTTGATGTTGCATGCTGTACATGGGAGGCCAACGGCGAGCCGCACGCCGACGGCGACGCTGAGCACACCATATGCGGCGCATGTGGCGCCAACGACGACGATGTTGAGCGCGGCACACCCGGAAGTGGACCATCACCAGAGACAGGTGACGCATCTGCGAATACGTCCGCCACCAGGTTGGACCTCGCGTCCATTTTAGACTGCATAGCCGCCTCAGCATCGGATGCAAGCATGGAGCTGTCCACGTTATGCGCACATGGCACTACGTCCTCCTGGCTTGTCCTAGTGCTCAACGTGGGCAACATAGCAGCCGCTGGACTGGTTTCCATACCTCAGGCTGGACGTGGTGAGCGGGCTTTTGGCCCGGCTCGCGGCCCGCTAAAGACCGGACCGACCGGTCCTGGCCCGGTAGAATAATCAGTCGGTCCGAACTCAGGAATCAGGCCCGACAAAGCTTCGGTCCGGTCCGGTTTTTGACCGAGCCGACCGAGCGGACCGAGAATCCCAGCAGCGACTATCGTCTGGGAATTCACATCGCCCAATTCACCTGCGCGAAAGGAGTCACGCTGCAGCTGCCCACCGTCGTCAACAGTCTCCGTCTTCACCTTCCCGTAGTAGACTACCTCCTTCTCGTCTGGCTGCCGTTGACCATGTCAGTTTACAGCTGCTGTCGAAGTTTCAAAAAATACAATTTCGTCAGTCATAGGAGTAAACTGATAGAATTCAGTTTCGTCAGACAATACATCTTCCTTCCGTTTCGTCAGAAAAATACAGTTTTCGCGGAAGAGCGTTGCCATGGCAGCCGTTTTAGCATAACACGCACACCTCCTATAATCACGGGCCATCACCCCACGTTGCAGTTTCCTGTTATTCAGTCGAGCAGCAAACAAAAAATACGAGAGAAACACGGGTAGATCCTAAAATCATGGTGCTATTTGAGGAAGAACTCCACGTTAGATTTGATCCTATAATCACGGCAAGACCCGCACAAAGAAAATCGTGGCCTCAATCACGGCAAGATCCTAAAATATGTGCACGTTAATGGATAACAACCGCACCCCCGAGTTCACACGTCTTCCACCTTGCGGCCGGCGCTCGCGCATGTCACCCACCTCGCCACAGCACCCGTGCACGTCGCACGCCTCGCCGCTGCACCCGTGCACGTCGCCGCCGGTGGTCGTTAGTCGGTCCGCTCGGTCCGGCCCGGGCTTCGTCGTCGCCGGTCCGGTCCCTGAAATTAGGACCGTCATGCTACTCGGTCCGGTCCGGTCCGGACCGCCGACGGCCGGTCCAAACGACGGCTCGGACCGGGACCGGACCGGCCCGGACCGTGTCCACCCTCTCGAGTCTCCCGGCGTGCTAGGTTCCATGCACCCAATAGCTGAGAAGGCCTGCAGAGTAGACACCCCTGGCGACGGCGAGGACTGCAAATCAGCTGCACATATGGGACCATTAGGAGCGGCCGATGGTGGTGTAGAGGCCGCCGCGAGCTGAACAATCATGGTGGACTGAATTGCGTTGGCCGTATGCATCGGCACTTCTGAACCCGAAGTCTGTATCGAAGAATTACGGCACTGGCATTCCTCTTTTTTGGCCTCATAGATTTATCCTCATTGTGCAAGTCCTCGTCATCATCATGCCCAGTATCAGGACTATCATCATGGTTCCTCCAAATGAGGGGCACAAAGTATGGCTCCGGAACAAAATCGTCCTTCTCGAGCTCAAAGCGAAGTGCAAACCCTTTTAGCTTGACATAAATATCGGTATCTAAAGGTTCAGTAGAGTTTGAGTCATTCTTTTTGAATATGTCCTGGCTGATTCCTTTGCGGTGCAAACAAGTCAGATCGACATCTTGAGTTAAGCCAATGACTGAACCAATAGCCCATAGCCCCAGAAAATGCTTGAGTCCATGTGGAACACCATATACATGAACCCAGACAGAGTCAAGAGCGAAGTAAGATGGTATATCATCATCTTTCCACTCACTAAATGATATAGTAATCCCATGGGATTTAATCCGAAACTCAACATAAGCAACACGGTTCAGGTCATCAATTGAAGGAAATGAAACTAAAAATTGATTGGTCCCATGCGGAACAGTCTCCCACCTCCACTCACCCTGCACCCTTGCTAGCTTTGCCACCTCTGCTCCGACAGCTGCACCAGAAAGATCTCCGCCAGAAATAGTGACCAAGGCTGTAGGTGTTACAAGGAAGAAGCATTATCCTTATAGACATTGTCAGGTAACTGAATAAACATTATCGAATTACTACCTTGCCCACAAAAAGTCGCCGTGGGGCGTGGTTTCTTGAAAACAGGACAACGAGCAAGCATGTGCTTGTAGTTGTTGCAAATATAGCGAATATGGCGAATCCTAACTAGTTAGGCGCGCAACGCGAATAGCTGCCGTCGCTGCTTCTTGTGGATTCGTGCGAGCGTGCCCCATCTGGTCCCACCCAACAACCCATATTCGCTTTTTCTCAGCGCCATACGCGGCAGGAATATAGTCACATCGTATCTCCCTCGTTTTTTTGCATGGTAATACGTATCTCATTTATTGAATAAGATCAAGTTACAAGGCACGTAAACACCGACCTTACAAGACTGAAAGGATAAAATAATCCTATGCAAAATACCATCGCCTGTCCCTCTCCTTCGACACCACCAAAGTGGCCACCAAATGGAAAGAAGCCAGATCACCTCTTCAACCGAGCTCGACGCGGCTTCATTGCTGATCTGCAGCTTTACGGACCCAAATCACCCTCGTTCTCTTTCTCGTTCCCCATCCCCATCTCCTCCCCCACCACGGCCACGCACCGCTGGATCACTCCTCCTCTATGGCCTTGAGCCCTCTCCCCTGTGACGTCCTTCTTCACCAATAGTCGATTGTTCTCCGCCCAAGCCCTACTGCCTCTGTCGCCATATCCACCATCGAGGTAAGATGGAGCAGGGTGGCTGCCTCATCGCCATCGAGCCTCGTGGTGAGAGGATGCTTAGCATCGACGAACAACGAGCAGCAGCATCACCACCACTGTGAGCAGCTCGGTGGTGGCGAGATCTATGCATTAAGGCAGTTATGAGTCAAGCGGCTCGGCAGTGCAACTAGTTACACAAAATCCACGTCCCAAATATAGTGTTAGTACTAATCTTGATGTGTGTAGTTAGTTGATTAGTGGATCAACTAGTCTGGTGCATGGCGTGAGTCTAGGAACGGATCAAGCCAGGCGTGTGTTAGTTTGACCAGCCCGTACGTGCATGTAGGAGTAGTCAGTGCGTGCGGTTAGTGCGTGTAGTTGGCTGGGTCATAGGTAGTGGTCGAGTGTGTGCCGGCCAAGTAAGTAGTTGTGCATGCATGGTTAGTGGCCGGGTTAGTGGCATGCGTGTGTGATCCTAGCCCGGGTATAAAACCCCTCACCGTGTACTGATGTAAATGCGTCGGTGCGTTGCCGAGCGACGGTGTGAGCCGAGCCAAGTGAGAGGGGCCTAGGACGATGTAGTCTTCGTTGGAACCGTGGTGTGCGCCCGGTCGACGTGAGAGTTTTTCCAGGATTGTGCTGCGTGTGTGCGTGTGTACCTCCATATATGTGTCCGAGGGAGTTGAGATGAATAGAGGCCAATATATAGGCCGTTCGTCGATCGGGGCGTTCGTCGTCGGAAGTATGCTTTGTTCATTGTCTTCTACCTCCGTTCGGCGTTCGTCGCCGGTGGGTTTGTCCCAACATATAGCAGTAATGGACCACCGTACAATCCTTAGACAAATGGGTATTCACAGCACACTTGTAACACCAAAGACGTTCCTTTTTGTCTTTCTGAGCAGTCCCAGCAAACACCATATGAGAGCCGGTCGGGATGTCCGCGGAGGCCATCGCCGGTGGAGCATGCGCATTGAGATTCAGCATGGTAGAGTTCGACTGGAGCTGCTGCTTGGCGGCCGCAGCAGTTGTGCAGGTACAGCAGGCGGCTTGCGGTTGCCCTTCTTCTTCGGTTTTCTTCTAGGCGGCGCTGTGCTTGAAGTCTGGGCGGCCTGGAAAGCATTCGGCGCAGCGGACTGGGCGTGTGGAACAACCCCAGCCGGTGGCGTGAAGCTTGGCTATAGTCTCGTCGGAACGCCAAAGCGGAGGTTCGGCAGCCCGACCGAACCCCGCCGAGGGGCCGAAACCAGTCGAGGTTGGCCCCTGAAGCAGTTGCACCAGTGCGGTTGGCTGGCCGCCGGAACTGACGGAAGGCGGACGGGGCCCGGAGGTGCGGTGGTCGGTGCAGGTGTGCTGCCCGACATCGGAGGGAGGCAGGCGAGGGCGGCGTAGGACGTCCGCAAAAGATCGCGTGCGTAGAGACGAAGACGGAGCCGAACACCTGAGAACTACTACCTTCGTTCCTAAATATATCTCTTTTTAAAGATTCCAACAAAAGACTACATACGGACTAAAATAGTAAATTTATACTTTAAAATATGTCTATATATATATCGTATGTAGTTCCTAATTAAAACTTTAAAAAGACTTATACTCCCTCTGTCCGGAAAAAGTTGCCCCGTGGCATTTTTACAAAATCCCTCTCAGGTTTATCCAACACAACCCGCACTCCTGTCGCCTCGTCGCTCGTCTCCCCGCAGTTTCGCTCCCCTCCGCTGCGCCGCTCACCTCCGCCGCACCGCGCGCCACTGCGCCGCTCCCCTCCTCCGCGCCGCGCCGCTGCATCGCTCCCATCCGCCGCGCCGATCCACTTCCCCCTGCATCTCCTCCTCTCTCTTCTCCACGAACGCTGCACTCCTAAAAATCCCTTCTTCGACGAGTCAGCGCTCGATTGGGAGGCATGACGACGAGTTGGCGACGGCATGGTGCAGGTGCTCCTCGTCCTGAAGCTCCTCCTCCAGTCCTCGAGCGGCTGCTGCGGAAGTTGCCAGCTCCTCCTCATCCAGTCCCCAGTGCCGACCGTCAAGGTGCTCCTGCTCGTCAAGGTTCGACCTTTGAACCAGCCCCAAGCCAGCCACCGGCCGCCCCAACTGCGACTGCTTCCTCTTCGGTACGTCCCTGTCTGCTCTCTGCTCTGCTCTGCTGCCGCCACCAAATCTCTCTCGGGCTAATTTCAGTTTCAGTTAATTTCACACAATCTTGCCAGTGTCTGAAACTAAGAGTTTCAGTTAATTTCACACAATCTTGCGAGTGTCTGAAACTAAGATTTTCAGTTAATTTCACACAATCTTGCCACCATGGCCGGTCTGAGGGTGCGTATATGTGGTCTGAATCCACAGTGAAAACTGCTTCTTTTCTCTTTCTCTGGTATTGACAGCGTATCTATCTACTCCTTTTGATGTACTCTAAACTGAATGTTCCATCTTTGTAATTGTGTTGATAAACTGAATGTGTGGAGTAAAATCTCTGTACTTGTGCGACTCTGAATGTATGGAGTAACATCTTGAGTTGATAAACTGAATGTTGAATGCTCCTGCTGCATCATCTATACAAAACTGAATTACTGTCAAAGAATTACAATGTTCAGATTTTGCACATTACAATGTTTTCAGGTTTTGTACTGCAGCTGCATCACAATATTCAGATTAGATGGTCTTTGACAGCAGCTAAAACAAACATGTTTGGATTAGATGGTCACTACTCTTGTGAATTCTGGTTCAATTGAGCTCGGCGGTCGACTAACATGTTCATTTTGTTCTAATGAGATGATGATGATGCTTTGTTAACAGTTGTACTTAAATTCAGCAAATTCAGTAAATGCTTAAGTGGAGGACTCAAGTTAAAAAATCTGTTGCTTACAGATTGTTTGCTCTAGTTGCTTAACTCAAATTAATTAAGTACTCCTAGTTGCTTACAGATTCTTTGTCAATATATTTACATTTCTACCAATATGCAATGACAGATAAATGAACCATAGAAGAAGATGGAGAAGAAGACGGAGAAGAAGGAGGAGGAGGAGGAGGAGGAGGAGGAGGAGGAGATATTGTAATGATCTTGTACATCTTGTAATGACCCTTGATGGAGATATTATTTCTCTTCTTCTTACTCCTTGTAATGACCTTGTACATCTTGTAATGACCCTTAATGAAGATATTATTTCTCTCAACTGGAGTTTTGTCTTAACATCTTATCATACGTCTTTATTGTCAAAGTAATACAAGTAAATCCAATTAATCCAAATAAATCCAACTAATTCGATGCTTATTTGTCATTCTTTTTTCTGAGATGATTCTTATTGCTATTCTTTTTTTTTTGGAATAAGTTTACAAATGTTTTCAATAGGGCAGACAAACCCATCTTGATTTGGTACAGTGTGGCAAAATAAACTTAAAGTGTCAGTTGTTGTGTCAAATTACTACTGTTCTCTATTAGTACAAA
This sequence comes from Elymus sibiricus, assembly GCA_039707655.1. Classification (NCBI taxonomy): domain Eukaryota; kingdom Viridiplantae; phylum Streptophyta; class Magnoliopsida; order Poales; family Poaceae; genus Elymus; species Elymus sibiricus. The sequence goes on from CM077663.1 coordinate 123,039,177, forward strand.
AACAGAGTGTTGTTACCTCTGTTTCAACAACTACTGAAGTCAAAATTCAGTAATCTTGGTAAGTTATGAACTACTGATTTTTTTTTTTGAAATGAACATGCCCAGTAAGTTAGTGGACCACTTTCATTTTCATTTTCAAAGTCAGTTCAATCTGAACAAATTGGCACTGGACAAATCTAAACTAATTAAAGAAAAGAAAAGAAGCTACAATCTGAACTTATTGGCACTGGAGCTTATAGCAGACTAAGTAATGTCTTCTACCCTTGGTCATTTATGTATATTTACATTTCTGCAATGTTTACAAATGGAGTAAATTACATTAATTGACACTGGAACAAAAGTGTACACTCTACAGTACACTGAATTTATTTCTACTGCAATTTGACGAACACTAACAGTGACTGAATTTGGACAGTAATTTCCTCCATTGATTTTTCTACTGCAATTTGATGTCCTGCAATTCAGTGCTGAATTTTCTACTGAATTTTGGACTACACCTACTGCTTCTTGTCTAATTTTGGTCCAGACATCAAGAATCAATTGACAGCAAAAAATCAAGGTTGAACACTAACAGCAAGAATCTGGACACTAAATCAATTGAACAGCATTGAATCATTTGAACAACGACTGAACCGAGGACATGAACAAGACTTGCTCTGACAGTTGTTCACATTTGAACCATTTGTGCAGAGAAGCAGTACATAGAGAGCAGCAACAGCGGAGCTCCACGAGACCGAGGCACGGGTTCAGCTGGACTAACAGAGGAGCAGGGTGGAGGAGCTGGTTCCACCGGAGCTCCACGAGGACGACCTCCACCGGATCGCGGCAGGAGGCTCCATCGACGCACGAAGGGGATCGTGACGGGAGAGGAACGCTGCGGCGCAGATACTCAGCGGCGGGTGTGGAGCAGGTACTGGAGGACGCAGGTGAAGAATCCGACGGCGGCGGCCATGGCGACGCGCGGGCGACGGTCGGAATCACGGGCGACGGTGGGTGGCGGCGCAGTTGCTGCTCGCGCTGGTGGGAGGAGGCGGAATCAGAGGCGCGGGTGGACTTCTGTTGGTGGGCGGGGGAGGAATCAGAGGCGCGGGTGGGCGGCGGCGGAATCAGCTGGGCGGCGCCTGCCCTGGCGACGCGCGGGGACGACGGGGGAAGAAGAGGGAGACAGGGAGCAATCAGAAACAATTTTAAAACTCTGAGGGCATTATTGCAAAAATACCATTACACTCCGCGCTGGACAACTTTTTTGGGACGGAGGGAGTATGTTGTATCGAATGTAATGACGTCCCCAAAGGACTCATACACTGCTCTATTCCTTGCATCAGCCCAAAAGACATTTCTAAGACGAGATTCATCATCAAGATCCATAACACTAAAAAAAGTTTGGATTCTCTGGCTGCATTTTCACAAAATAGTCATGGACTGCTTCAGCATCACCAGCTCCAAGTTTCAATCTTCTCACTTTCTCTAAATAGTTCCGACACTCTTTCTCACCAAATGTTAGGTTGTCATGACCACCGGCTGCCACGACAAAAGAATTACAGTTCTTGTTTACTCGTATACCAGCTCGATCATTCAACTCCAACCTTCTTTTAACATACATGTCTATTTTCTTATTGCATCTGAACAACTGGGATTTTTGTGGGCTTAACTTATGATTATGGTCCAAAATAACAGTCGTAAGCTGAAACTTGCCATCAAGACGACGAGTAACATTGATTTTAGCTTTACAATCTAACCCAGTTACTGGATTTGGCTTCAAAGGGTTCCTTGTTTTGGACTGAGTTTTACCTTGCCGAGCACATGCGAGTGTAAGGTATTTCAGTTCACCACCATTGTCAGTTCTTGAGCTTCTCCTCGTCACACCGAAACCTTTTGCCTTGGCATATTCTGTGTAGAATTCCAAAACAGCCTTCTCATTGTCAAACATCAAACCAAGCTCAGGGTCCTCAACTGCTCCATCTGGCTGAATTTCACCATGGTTCTGTACAATGTCATCGACTTCATTCAAGTCTGGCATGTCATTGCTTGATTTCTGAACACTAGTACCTTGGTCGTCCATTCTTGTATAACATGAACATGTAAGTATCTTGCTGGAATTATTTTTGTAAAAGCTATGATAACAATTTGAATGAATAGAAAAACTAATTACTACTCCCTTGTGAAAGCTGGGAGAACAGTTCTTGTCTCTATAGACGTAAGATCCAAAACGAAGCCAAAGATCAGCTTTTTTCCGAACAACGACTTTCCCTTCAGTTTCCTGCTACTTAATACACCCTTATGGCCTTGTGTTTAGAGCCACGAACGAAGCAATTAGGTCACCACGGTGAGTTAATCCCTAATAAAGGAAGTGCTGAAGTGCGGGAACAGACTAGGACGACTGGAATCAATTCTAAAAAATCTTGATTAATTAAGGAGATATGAGCACTGAAATCAATCTACCATCATCATATCTCAACATGCATGCTAGGATCGATCAAGGATGTGCAGGGACAGAGGATGTCAAAATTGTAAGGAAGAGATCAATCTTGCCTCACCTTCACCTACGAGCATGGAGATCAATTCAGGTATGACGTACTGCCGGCGGCGCCAAGGTTTGATACGATGGAGAAGAACGCACGAGAAGAAGGAAGAAAAAATCCCACGAGCCCACGTTCCCTCCCGGGAAAATCTCTTTTTCCTCATCAGCAGCCACGTATGACTCGCCTTGCCGGGTCCAAGTCAGTACGTAACGTTTTCGTAAACCCTTACGTACGAATAGCATTTCTCAGTATGTTTATGTTAGAGATTATTAGGTTTAGACAATGGGTTGGGTCAATCGCGCACACCAAAGGATGCGTCGATGTATATTTATATGGGGATTTACATTGTACAAATACATGACATGTTACGTAAGCTACAAGTCTAATACCCTCCCTCAATCTCAACCGTGTTCCGTAAGTTGAGATTGCGCCGACAATGCTCAAACAAAGGTAACGGCAATGGCTTGGTGAAGATATCCGCAAGTTGATCTTTAGAGGAGATGAACTTGATTTGAAGTAGCTTCTGGGCAACACGCTCTCGGACAAAATGGTAGTCAACTTCGATGTGTTTCGTTCGTGCATGAAATACCGGATTGGAAGAAATATATGTAGCACCAATGTTATCACACCAAAGAACCGGTGACTGTCGTTGAGGTACCTGTAACTCACGAAGCAAAGACTGTACCCAAATAAGTTCTGCAGTCGCATTAGCTACAGCCTTGTATTCAGCCTCTGTACTGCTGCGAGATACCGTGGCTTGCTTGCGAGCACTCCAGGCGATCAAGTTAGGTCCAAAGAAGACCGCATACCCCCCCCCCCCCCCCGCGTGGATCGCCGATCATCGGGATTGCCTACCCAGTCCGCATCCGAAAAAGCTGAAAGAACACCAGATAAAGCAGGCCATAGATGTAATCCATAAGAGGCTGTCAGGCGTACATAACGAAGAATGCGCTTGACAGCAGACCGATGTGAATCCCGAGGTGCATGCAGGTACTGGCAAACACGATTGACGGCGAACGAAATATCTGATCGGGTGATAGTAAGATACTGGAGGCCACCAACAAGACTACGATACTCAGTAGCATCATCAGGAGGTAGAGGATCACCATCATCAGCAGCAAGCTTGTCAGTAGCAGACATGGGTGTAGAGGAGGGGTTGCATTTGAGCATACCAGCACGACGCAAGAGATCCAAAGAATACTTCTTCTGAGTGAGATAGAGTCCATCAGAAGTGTGAGCCACCTCCAAACCCAAAAAATAATGAAGCTTGCCAAGGTCCTTAATAGCAAAATCAGAACGAAGAGCTGATATAAGACGGTCAACAACAGGCACAGAGGAACTGACAAGAATGATGTCATCAACATAAACAAGGAGATATATGGTGACATCTGGTCGCTGGAAGAGAAACAATGAGGTATCTGCCGTAGAGGGAACAAAACCATGAAAATGTAGAGCATTCACAAGACGAGCATGCCAAGCACGGGGAGCCTGTTTTAGACCATATAGTGCTTTGTCCAAGCGACAAAGGTGATGAGGATGATCAGGATCAACAAAACCTGGTGGCTGCCTCATGTAAACTTCCTCCTCTAACACGCCATGAAGAAAGGCATTCTGGACATCCAATTGTCGAAGAGACCATCCACGAGTAACCGCCAAGGACAACAAGAGGCGAATGGTGGTGGGCCTGACAACTGGACTGAAAGTATCCTCATAGTCAAGGCCATGGCGTTGTTTGAAACCTTTAGCAACCAGGCGGGCCTTGTAGCGCTCAATGGAGCCATCCGAATGTTTCTTCACTTTAAACACCCATTTGGAGTCAATGATATTAACACCAGGAGGAGGAGGAACTAAGCGCCATGTTTTATTGTGAAGGAGAGCATGATACTCTTGTTCCATAGTAGTCCGCCAGTGTGGAATGCTCATAGCATCTTGATAATGACGGGGTTCACATGTCGGATCTGAGTTTGCATGAGCCATACAAGTTGCAAGCCACGCAACCGTGCCATCAGTACGTTCTTTTGGACAGACAATGCCACTCCGACTACGGGTGTGAAGTCTCGAGACCACATGAGCTGTAGTAGGCGGTGGCAACGATGGGCGTACATGATCTGCAGCAGGAGATGGCGAAGGTATATGCAGCTCGCGAGGTGATGCGGGGGCAGACCGCCCAGCAGGAGAGTGTGGCGCGAACAACCCACTCGGTGGCAGTCCAGCCGGTGACGAGACATCGGATGGCTGCCCAGCAGATGGCGGCCCGGCTGGCGATGGCAGTCCCATGGAGGGCGGCCCACGCGGTGACAAGCCAGCCACATCCAGGGTGGAGGACCCAGTGACCTCGGGTGGGGGCGTCCCAGGCGGGGGCGACCCAGCAGCTGGCTCGGTCGGGGGAGACCCAGGCAGGGACGCGCTAGTTCCAGCAGTTGCATGGATGTGACCACGTGCTGGCACATGCACGTCACGCACCGGACGGCCTGCAGCGTCCGAATCGTCCAGCAGCTCAAGGTGAACACCACGACCAGTACCTGCACCATGATTAGGCAACAAAAGGGACGAGTGTGCAATATCTTCAAATTGGCCAGATAAAAAATTGGTGGGACGCAAGGATTGCGGAATGTCTGATGTGGTGGAAAAGTTGTAAAACGGAAAAGAATTTTCATCAAAGATGACATCACGAGAGATGTAGACTCTATTAGTGGGTACATGAAGACACTTATATCCTTTGTGAAGTGAACTGTATCCGAGAAATACACATTTTTTGGAGCGAAACTCAAGCTTACGATTGTTGTAGGGGCGAAGATGGGGCCAACAAGCACACCCAAACACTTTCAAAAAAGTGTAGTCAAGAACTTCATTAAGGAGGACTTCAAGAGGAGTTTTCATATTAAGCACACGCGTAGGAATGCGGTTAATAAGAAAACAAGCCGTAAAGAAGGCATCACTCCAAAAACGAAAGGGAACTGAAGCATGAGCTAGCAAGGTTAAACCAGTTTCAACAACATGACGGTGTTTGCGTTCAGCAGCGCCGTTCTGTTGATGTGTATGAGGGCAAGACACCCGATGGGAAATCCCAAGCTTCTGAAAAAACGTGTTGAGGTTGCGATATTCGCCCCCCCCCCCCAATCTGACTGAACATGTATAATTCTATGCTTGAGAAGACGTTCAACATGCAATTAAAACTTAATGAAGATGTCGAACACATCGGATTTGCGCTTAAGAAGATAAAGCCATGTAAAGCGACTATACGCATCAATAAAACTGACATAATAATTATGACCACTAACAGAGGTTTGGGCAGGGCCCCATACATCAGAAAAGACAATTTCTAGAGGATTGTTGACAACTCGACTTGCCGAAGAAAATGGAAGTTGATGACTCTTGCCCTGTTGACAGGCATAACACACTACTATTTCTTTATTACTAACAACCACCGGAAGCTCATGACGATGAATAACATGACGCACTATCGGAGTAGCAGGATGCCCAAGACGGGAATGCCACTGAAACGACGAAACACGAACCCCACGGAAGACTTGATACATGTGTGGCATATCCAAAGAGTAGAGACCGCCACGATAGCGACCTCTAAGGAGTACGTCCCGTGTGGCTCGGTCCTTAATAAAAAAATAGAATGGGTGAAATTCAACAGAGACATTATTATCATAAGTAAATCGAGGGACGGACAAGAGATTACGGGTGACAGTTGGAACTCGGAGAACATTAGATAATTGAGGTTGGCGAGATGTGGTTGTGGGAATAGAAGATTGACCAATATGAGATATATGCATACCTGACCCGTTTGCCGTATGGACCTTGTCATGACCCAGGTAGGGCTCACATGCACCAAGCTTGCTGAGGTCACTCGTCAGATGGTCTGTAGCACCGGTGTCCATGTACCAGCTAGGATCAACCGGGTAGGAAGGAGTGTGCCCTTGTGTCGCCATGGCTGCTTGACGCTCATTATTGCGCCCATCATTGCCGATGCCAAGGAAGTCACGCTTAAAGCGTTTATGGCAACGGGAGGCGAGGTGACCGGGGATGCCGCACAACTGGCAAGGAGGGCGATTGCCCTGGTTGCCACACACACCGAACAACCACTCGAGCGGGAGGAGCCACCCTGGCCCCCTTGGCGACCACCATTGGCGCCGTTGGTGGATGGCACCTGCTGAGATGGTGTAGAGAGAAGGGGCGGCTTGCCAGTGGAGCGGTTGTTGGAACGAGCACCAGAGTTGGAGCGAGAGTTGCCCCGGTATGCCGCATTGGCAGAGGAAGTGTCGTGGTAGACCTCTGCAGCCCGACGAGTCTCGATGCGTTGTTCTGTCCCAAGAAGACGAGCATAGAGGTCGCGAGGGGTGATCGGTGTCTCACGGCCGTGGACCGCCTCAACAAGAGAGTCATAGTCACTGTCAAGACCGTTGAGAACATAGGAGGTAAATTCCTCATCGAGGAGTGGTTTGCCGATGGAAGTGAGCGTATCGGCGAGAGACTTGATTTTGTTGAAGTAGACCGAGGCAGAAAGGTCGCGTTTCTTCAAGTCCTGAAGCTGGCCACGAATCGCCATGGAGCGTGCCGTGGACTGAGACGCAAAACTTCCATCAAGAACAGACCACGTGTCCTGTGACGTGGTGGCAAAGAGAACCATGCCGGAGACCTCGTCGGTGAGAGACGACCGGATAGCGGAGAGGATCGCTTGATCCTGAGCGACCCAAGCACGATACGCCGGGTTAAGCACCGTGAGAGGAGCACCGGCAGTTGTAGTTTGCGACAAGAACTGCACGGGGCATGACAGTGTCCCGTCAACAAAACCTTCGAGATAATGACTGCGAAGGAGAGGCAGGAGCTGCGCACGCCAGTAAAGATAATTATCAGCCGTGAGCTTGACGGTAAGGAGGTGGCCGAAGTGAAACGGCGACGGCAGGGGCGCCTCGGCCAACGGTAGGACGGAGACGTCATGGAGAGCCGGGGCAGGCAGATGGGACTGCCCGATCGGAGGGACGGTGAAGGACCCTCCCGTAAAAGCAGGAGCCGAGGTGGCCCCGTGTATGCTGGACTCCACCTGAGTGCTAGAGTAGTATGTCGGGGCTCCCGCATGCATGGTGGTGTAGTACGTCGGGGCTCCCACCTGTGTGCTGGGAAGCAGGCCAAACGCACCCGCCTGCGTACTGGAGAAGGGACCGGGCGCACGCGGGTGCATGCTAGAGAAGACGCCGGGTGCACCGGACTGCATGTTGGGGAAGAAACCGGCCGCGGTCGATGGTAGGGTGGCGAAGACAGCCGATGAACCCGATGGATGCGAGAAGATCGGGCCGGCAGCCATGGTACCGATGGTTCCGGCGCTAGAAGCACCGGCCAGCAGCGTAGACAGGGTGGATTGCAAGGTTAAAGTGGCAGAGGAGCTCGAAGAGGAGCTGGCGGAAGACATGGCAGCAGCGGCGGCGGCGTAGAGAGGAAAACCTAGGCTGATACCATATTAGGTTTAGACAATGGGTTGGGTCAATCGCGCACACCAAAGGGTGCGTCGATGTATATTTATATGGGGATTTACATTGTACAAATACATGACATGTTACGTAAGCTACAAGTCTAATCTCTACTCCTAATGTCTCAGTTGGTAGGATCGTACCCCCATCTTTCAACCGGTTTATTTCGACAGGTTTTTTTTCGTCCCCTCCCCCCACCCCACCGGTTTAGTTTCGCGTCACCCTCTCACACAACGAAAAAAACTGAACGGATCAGAACTTTCCTTGCTGACGCAAGTTATTTAGTAATGTCTTTATGTAAAAGAATCAATCACAATCAATCTCTAAAGATCAAATCTAAATTAATTAATCTTCATAACATTTGCTTCCATCCGCATCACGTCCATAACTTTCCTTCCTTGTTTGGGCGGAAACTGTTTGGTAGCAGAGATTAGGAAGCTTCCTATGAGCGTAGTAATATGAAGTATTCTTTTTCTTGATGATTCGTTTCCATGCATGATGATAGTAAATTAGGCCAACATTCACCACTATTTATCACCGTCATCAATCGTATCCATTCCTGCCAGTTTTAAGGGAATCCGCTCGCTACGTATTTTTTTAAGGGAATCCGCTCGCTACGTCGTCGCCGCACGTTATTTTCACAAGCAACTCCCCTAAAAAAACACAGCGCCCTACCTCGACTTCCCTACCTGGACGCCGCCACCGCCGCCGCCGCTGCCCACCGATCTCGCCGCCTCCCGGAGATCCCCTCCTCCCTCCCGCTGCTCGAATGACCCACATTTTTGGCCACGAGCACCGCCCCTCCTCTTCACCATAGCCACGAGCGCCGCCACACCTACCTCCCTCATGGCGGCTGCACCATCCGAGGCGGAGCCGCGGCGCCTCCACAGATGCGGCGGAGACACCATATCCAGTGGAGACGGCGGCCTAAAGCTTCTCCCACTCTGCTCCTTCCCCTGGTTACCGGCCTGCTCCACCTCCCCTCTGCTTCGTGTGGATCTGCTCATGTGCAGCAGTAAACTTTATTTAGGTACAACTATTCTTCTAGGCCTTTTGTTCATTACTTACAAATTAACTTTTTGAGCCAATGCTTACGGCATGAAGTATTACCTAGAGTTCCTTAATCAATCTGCTTGTCCATCGTTTCATTTGGTTCAATTACTATCAGCAAGAACGCATTGTGAAACCGTAGTAATAACATTTGCAATGTAAGGGCCGTAGCACAACCATGCATCAGGATGATGTGCACCACGTGGGAAGTAATACTAATATGGCCTATGTGGATAATGAAATATCCAAAGATACACTTGACTGGATCAATTTTTTTCTCTGGAATTGTTCCTCATGATGCGCAGATGTAGATGCTATATTTTTAAAATTTCAGATCACCTATGCATGCCAATGTGATTCTTATCCTTTTCATTAGACAGTGTGTTCCCATCGACCCATCCATGCACCGAACTGAAAATTTTGTTACTCTGTTCAGGTTGCAATTACGAACGAGTAGCATATGTATGCACTGAACTACTTGCGTAAGACAGTGAAATACTTCTTGATCACGTGAGTGGAATTTTGGAATAGAGAAAGAACATACAACAGAGTGTATGCACTAAAGATGTGCTACTACTTAAAGTCTTTTGTTTGTCTTACAGTAAAGGAGTACAGATCCTCCATATACTTAAAAGGGAATAAATCAAATTCTTTTAAATGGGTTCCGTTCTGAATATAAATTAGCACATCGAAGCCATAGACCAGTTTTTACATATGCATAACTGATAGGTTGCTCCTTTCTCATATTTTATTAGATCGGAGAATTTTACAGATTACATGTTTATAGGAATGACTCAATATTCTCATGGCAGAATGAGGATGGGGCACTCTGTGATCCAACATCTGTTCTACCAAGAATCCAAGCATGAACCCTGAGGTGATCAGTGGTGCTGCAGTGATACAATTTGTTAATGGAACTATAAAGCCATGGCTTTCAACCAGTTCTCCTTTACAAGTAGGCCAAAGACACCAGAAGCCATGGCATGGTGGCCTATATGAATGAATGGGTTGCCAGCCAAGCAGGTGGGCGGCTCAGACCAGCCTTGCTTGACATACGTGGCTGCATACATGTGATGGGAAACGGACAGGGGAGTTTGGGACTGGATCTGCAATTATACCTTTGTAAGTTTTACTGATGCAAAATTTTATTTTGGAAAATCCCTCAAGTCATTTATCATTTTGCTTCTAACAATGGTTTACTATCGTGAACTATTTCTATTTCTTAGAGACAAAGTGTAGGTTCTTAATAGTGCCTAGCATGATAGAAGAGCGATATTAGTGTATCATTTCTCTGATTCAGTCTCTTCTATTCCATATGGTAGGGAGGCGGCAAAGGGAGACAAGCCTTAACTGTGTGGAAGCATGAACATCAGCCTCACAAGATGGGCAATTCGGATGGGATCGAACTCGAGTGGCCTGTTCTGTACCACCCACATCATAGTCCGTTCCATTACCTTTCACCCCCAGGTTCAGTCATCCTTGAAGTTGGACAATGCGCTCTATATGTTTGATGAATGTGCTCTATATGGAAATAGAATGAGTTTTTTCAGGAATAGTTAACTATACTTTTTTGTCACTGGTGATCGATACTAGCAAGTTTCCGAGCTACAATGAACTTACATATGGTTGAACGGTCAATTAATTGATTACATAAACCGAGATCACGTAAAACAAGTTTGATAGGTCGGTTGCATCGCACGGGCATTTTTGCTATATGTACTAACAGGTTCTATTTATTTCCCTTGATCGATCAACACTCCTATGTCCTATGTAGGTAAGAAGGAGAGAAAACCTAACAGTACAGCCGCCGAAACGGTCAACGGCGAGCTTCATCGCCGCGTACGCGTCGTAGTACCTGGCCATCACCGGCTGGGGCATCGAGGACTTGAAGCTGGTGAAGAAGGCGTGGGTATTGGTAGAGCTCCGATTAGCTGCCCTTCGTCCTGCCCGCCGTCTTCACCATCGGTCCCCGGGTGACCACCCTGGAACTCGGCGACGCTGCCAAGGCGACACGGTCCGGGTTGGTTCGGTCCCTCATCGAGCCACCATTTGGACCGGCCAACCACCACCGGCGTCAACGTGCAGGGGCAGCGGCGAGGTGGCTGCGTGTGCAGGTGCTGTGGCGAGGTGGTGGACATGCGGGAGCGTCAGCGATGAGGTCGGTGATGTGCCGGGGCAAGTGCGCGGCTGTTAGCCATGAACCTTCCATAGCAGTTTTTTTCATGAGCCCATGTTTTTTTGTGTTCGGGCCTTGCCATAATTAGCGGATCAACCATGAAAAAAAAACCATGACGTTCAGTTTGTTGTCAAATGGTGCCGTGATTTTCGGATCAAGCCATGTTTCTCTTGTACTTCCTATTTCCTGTTCGACTGAATAAAAGTGCAGAAAGTGAACAACACACCAACACGACTGAAAGCAGTCATATTCAGTTATAGAGGTATACATTTATACAAGATATACACAGGCAGGTGCGGCCAGTAACCCAACTAACTCCTGAGCTGACCTCACTAATCCTTTACTTGCGATAAAGACGCAGACGATTAGGAAAGGTTGTTACGGAGAGAGCAATGGGAGAGAGAGAGAATCACGTGGCGGCAGGTGGACCTGAACATGTGCTTCAACAAAGAAAACGGCAGCGGAGGATCATGGTGCGTGATTATAGACGGAGGCTATTAAATCTCACGCCTTCCAAAAAAATACTTACCTGATTTGTTGGGCACGGAAATCACGGCCGAGCGATTCTCCCACGATCCGAAGTTCACACCCGATCGACCGTTTTCCCCAGTTGATGGCCTGCATGTGTGCTGTGCTGGAACGGTCGCTGCCATGGCAGCGAAACCCGCAGCTAGAACGCTGCCAGCGCCAGGTCGAGAACTCGAGATCGTCAGCGGTGCACGCATGACAGCGGCGGCGAGAGGCTATGGTGCATGGGGAGGAGAGAAAAGAAGGAGAGGGGAAGCTTGGGGACATGGTGGTTTACCCGGGGGCTGCCGGTCGGCGCGCTGAGAACGAACGGCGGCGACAGTGACATTTTTTCTCAGTCCTCTTGGTCGGACCGGTTGAAGACCAGACCGGATCGGACCGACAATTTTCCAGGCCGATTTTAGCAGACCAGACTGTCCATTTTCTCTAGCAGGCCAGGACCTAGCGTGTCAAAGCCGGTTTGCGCGGTGAGTATTGTCCGTTACATGTTTTAAGACCTTCGGCGTGAAATTTTCATACTAACTACATATATTGTTTGTGCAGGATGGGTATGAGTTGAGGAAACAATTTTTATTATACTTGCTAAAACATCGTGGGAATGAAGCTAAAGGCAACTTTCCTGATATTGTGAAAGAATTTCTTAAGCGCATCATCTAGATATTGATAGTTTTGTAATAGATGTTAAGGTCGAACATCACTCAGTTTGTTACATGGACATGTCGTTAATCTTTCTTTTTGTTATCAATTTACATTGCAAAAATGGACTTCAATTATTCAATAATTGAGTTTGTGTTATATTGTTTGTACGTGTGAAATTTAATATGTAACTCTTGCAAACTATTTCAAGAGCCCGTGGCAACGCACGGGCACTCTACTAGTAGAGATTAAGACACAAAATGATGCCAAGGGAGCCGACCATCCGGTGCCGTTTTCCGGCGGCTCTCCTCCGCCGGCGACCTCTTGGTCGTCAGTCGTGAGGGGGGGGGGGTCGCCGGACTCCGTGCGTGCGGATCTTTTTTGCTTTAGGTTTAGACCCTAGTAGTTTAGGTTTTTGGATCGTATGACGTCTTGGCTTTGGCGGCGGCGACGGCGATGCTGAATAAAGAAGCTCCGGATTCTTCTCCGGCGAGGCGATCGTCTCTATTGTCGGTGATGGATTTGGGAATCAGTCTGTTCAAGCGAGGATATCGTGGCGGCGACGGCATCCTTGTGCTGGAATTGTGTCCTCGGGCTCCGCCGTTGCAACGGCGTCTGCTCCAGCGCCGGCGCGGAGCTTGGGAGGTAGTCCAGGAGCGGATGCTGATTGTGGTCTGCATCGACGACATCTGGAAGACGAAACATGTGCTGGGTTCGTGGTTGATGGATGGCAGGTATGGTTTCCTCCTTCGACGTCTTAGTCGTGGTGGGGTGTCAGATCTGGAGTTCGATGGCGTGCCCGGGGTGTTGCCCCGGTCTGATTCGTTCAACGGCAATGGCTTCATCTTTGGTGAGACACCTTGAAGGTCCGCAAAGTTGCATATCAGCGATGGAGTCGCGTCAAGCTCGGGTGAGGAGGTGATCCGTCATTATTTTCTTTGGTGGCTGATGTGGTGGTGCTGGAGGCAGATGACGGACGTTGGTGTCAAGTTCAGCGATGTTTTGCTATCTTTTCAGTTTTGTCATGTCATGTCATTGTAATTTGATCTTTATAATATAAATGAGACACGTATTACCATGTAAAAAAAAGACACAAAATGATCTTGTACGTGCGCGCCTCGGTCGAGGGTGCGACTTTGTGTCCGAGTAGGCCTAAATCCAGCACACCGAGTTAGGTTGGGGTGTGCGCGTGTTGACGTGCATAAGTACATACATAGGCCTGCCCTTATTTTGCCTCCTTAATAATAATCTACTACTGTACGTCCGCAAAGAGAGAGAGAGAGAGAGAGACCACGTACGTCGACGTGAAGAAGATGACGGCGACAGCGGCCACGCTCCCAGACGATGTCATCCTCGTGATCCTTGTACGTTTGGCCGATGAGGCCTCGCTCTTCCGTTGCGCGGCGACGTGCAAGCTGTGGAGGTGCCTCATATCCGACGCTTCCTTCCTCCGCCGTCGATGGCCGACCAACTCACGCCATCGGTCCTCCCTCGCTGGGTTCCTCGCCAATAATTGCCACATTGATCAAGGAATCATGGGGCTCCCTATGGGATCAGCCGCCGCCCAAGCCTTCGTTCCAGTTCCAGGACCGCAATCGGTGTTGGGCCATGGCAGTCGATCGCTCGGCTCCTTGCTCCCCAAAGCCGGCATCCTCTTCGACCGCGTGACGCCGCTTGCTTCGCACGGTGGTCTCCTCCTTGTGCGCTTCGTCCCGCGTCATGCCTCAGCCTCACGGCCGACCGTCGTCCACCTCGCCATGTGTAACCTGCTTGCCGGCACGTGTGAAATGCTTCCCCCACTGGAGTACAAGTCATCTGAGAACAACGTCACGCTGGATGGCTTTGGCTTCCTAACAGGGACTGACGTTGCCTCTAGCGGCCAACGACAGCGGCTGCCATCGCCGGGCTTCTCCGTCTTATTCCGAGTGCTGATCATCGGCAGCAGCCCGGATGGACGGCACTACTATCTTTACATGTTCTCGTCTGATCAACCGAGCTGGAGCGCCCCCACCACTTGTCTGGACCGTTTGACAATGGAGGCGCACAAGGCTCATCTGCTGATGCAGAACGATGCCGCCGTGCAAAGGGGCACAGCACACTGGCTCTGTTGGGACTTCTCAGACGTCTACGACTTTGCTGTGAATGCCGAGACCGGTCAAGCCACCCTAGCCAAGCTCCCTTTCCCCGTTGCAAAACGCTTCTTCTTGGGCCCCTACAGCGCACGTCAACTTCGCGTTGGTGCCGACGGATCGCTCTTGTTTCTTCGCCTACATGTTCAAGGTCGGTGGATAGAAATATGGACACGCCAGGAAAACGGCACATCGTGGCTCTGCACGCACTTGATCGAGATAGAATCACCCAAGCACAAGTTGGTTGGATGCATTTGCTACGGGGAGAAGAGTGGCACGTTGCTCCTCGCCGATCAAAACCGGAGCTCATATCTGGTCAATATCCAAACTGGGCAAGTGGAGGAGATGACGGAACGCTTTGACGGCCCTGAGTGTAAGACGGCTATAGCCGTGGAGATAGATTGGCCGGCGTTTTTCTTGTCTCGTCTCGGTGGACAAAAACCCCACCTGTTTGATTTGGAGCATCACAAAAGGCCGTATTTATTTTCAGGCCGCAGCTTACTTGAACTGGCTAGACATGTCAAAAGACTTCTGAGAATCTGAAAGGAGTACACCTAAATTAAGCGGCGGGCAATCCATGGTTTCATTTCACAGTTTGTCTTTCCATGAGTTCTGCTCCATGATTTTTAGCAGGGGCACGACTTTTCTGATGCTATTTGATAAGCCATCATGTCGTTCATAGGGCAAGTGTATGTGTGTATATATGACCGTACGTCCGCGTCTGTACCGTGTTAAAAAAATAGTCATCATGTCCTCAACATACATTTACTAAAAGCAAGTCCTGATGTGTACTTCTTAGAGTTACTACTTACTAGTAATGTTGTAAGTTCGTTGCGCGTGTTGATAAATTCAAAAAATACATTGTGTTATAATAAATCTTTTATCTAATTTCAACCTAATATTATAATTACAACAATCAAGTAGATGGTACATATTTGCACAAAGAAACATGCAAAAAAATGGCCTTCACTATAAGCAGACCATTCTCCCTCCAAGTAGCAAATTCTCTGACAATATCGAAGACTGAAAAAGGTTGCCAAGCAAAATCCACAATATATCACAAGAGGCAAAAACTATATTCTGAAACAGTGGGATGATCACAACTACATAAACAACTTGCTTAACCAGCTAAGCCACTTATGCTTTGGTTGGCTTTCCGAATCCAATAGCACACCAGGGGAACTAATAGTACATGTTATCCAAAATGGGTTTCCAACCAGCTAGAGTACTTATTCATCAATCGGTTGATGGAACGAAAATGACTGCAACCATCACAAGTCTATGTCCACGACTCGCTTCTGGCGTGAGGTATCACATTGTCACCGTTGCTCTGCCTGTTTCCACGACGCATTTCTGACATGAGGTACCGCTTAGTCGCCCTCATTCTGCCATTGCTTGCGACTACCACATAGATGCTCCTTCCGTCTACACTTGTCACCTTGTTGGTTTCCTTGCCTTCAAAAGAAAGGCAAAATATAGAGAGAAAAGGACACCGACAAGAACTTGTGATCAGCGGCCTTGCCTACACCTTCTCAATATCCTCCTGAACTTGCTGATGCTTTTGCATGTATTGCAGAAAATTCTAAGCATGTCACACCGGAAAAATCATTTTGGCAGGTCTCCATTACCCCCAACAAACTGAATGGATTAACAAAAGAAAAGAAAAACTCACCGCCATGGAAAACTCAATGAAAGTTAATGAATTCACATATCTTTGAGATGGTCTTTTCTGAAAAGAAAATCAAAATAAAATTAGAACACATTTTACAAAATTAAAATAAGTGGGAGAGAGATGTCACAAAATTCCTGATTTTTTCAGAACAATGTAGTCAGAACAATAAAATGGAGAATTGAAGATCTGAACAGTAAGTGTACTGCTACAATACAAAGCCATATAACATGGACCTTCTTAGTACCGAGTACAGACTACATAATAATACACTCACAATAAAGTATAATTGTCCCAACAGATGATCAAAGCTCTAGGGAAACATGGTTTTCAATTTTAAAGCTATTAGCGAATATTTACTACAGAAAGCTTCAACACATATGAATGATTGGCTTTCAAGCATGCAACAGTATCTTTCACTCAATTGCTTAAAGCCACGAATTTTTATTACAGATTATGTGCAAATGCAAGATTACTGAACCTCGCAAGTTCCAACCACCAGCAAATCAACAAGCACACACAATGCATGATGAACACGCCGACAATGGACTCACAAGCGTTAATCCATGCGTGAACTGAAACTAAAAAGACAAAGAACTAAATAAAAAATCTAAGTGATATTGCGTAATAAATAGCATGGCTCTGATGGTTCTTAAAGTGTGTTCGCGTTTGCTATCAATCACTAGGCTTCCGATGGTGTGTTGGCTAGCCAAACAATCCTGCAATGCAGCGGTGCAAGTTCGAGGGAGCTCCTACGTGCCGCTCTCTGCGGCAGGTTGTCGCTCGCACGCACAGGGGCGACGCAATGCTGGGCTGGCCCACCAACCCGCTGGTTCTTTCGTTTGCTGTCGCGTGAAACAAAAAATGGTGGAAAACAGCAGCGCCCCTTCGAAATCGAACCCGCGACCTCATAATTCAACCACGAGCCACTGGCCACACTGCCACACAGCACCTACTGAACATCTTAGTTCAAAATACTATAAGAACACACAGTGCCATGGAGATTTGGAAAACTTTTCTTGAAAATTGCAAGCAATGTTGAATTCGTGAACAAAATTAAAAAAACGAACATTTTTTGAATTTTTGAATATTTTTTATGAAACCTTGAACAATTTTGGAAATTGTGAGCAGAATTGTTTTGAAAAACAAGAACAATTTTTTGAAAATCTAGAACATTTTTCAAATTCATAAGCAAAATTATAAAATTGTGAACATTTTTCGAATTGGGAACAAATTTTGAAACATGAATAAATTTAAAATTCTCGAACAACATTATAAAATTCTGAACATTTTTTGAATCTGCGAACACATTTTAAAACCGCGAACATTTTTCGAATTGTGAACAGATTTTGAAATATGAACAAATTTCAAATTCGTGAACAAAATTATAAAATTGTGAACAAATTTTGAAACCGCGAACATTTTTTGAGTTGTGAACAAATTTTGAAACATGAACAAATTTCAAATTCGTGAAAACAATTATAATATTGTGAACATTTTTCGAATCTGCGAACAAATTTTGAAACCACGAACATTTTTCGAATTGTGAACAAATTTTGAAACATGAACAAATTTCAAATTCGTGAAAAAATTATAAAATTGTGAACATTTTTCGAATTGTGTACAAATTTTGACACCGCGAACATTTTTCGAATTGTGAACAAATTTTGAAACCTGAACAAATATCAAATTCATGAACAAAATTAGAAAATTGTGAACATTTTTCGAATCATGAACAAATTTGGAAACCCTGAAAATTTTCGAATTGTGCAATTTTTTTGAAACCATGAACATTTTTCGAATTATGCACAAATTTTAAATTAATAAAAAAAATAAAAACAAAATAAAACAACAGAAAAAGGAAAAAATGAGAGAAAAGAAAAAAATAGAAAAAACAGAACGAGGAAATCAACTTGTTCAGGAAACCTTGTAGAAGTTTCCCAAAACCAGAAAAAACCGGCTGGGAACCTCGAGAAGGTTCCCAAAACCTGGGCGCGTTGGAACGGTTAAACGGATGCGTCGTTGCTCGGTTGCTCGCCTGTGCGAAGCGCCGGCAGTTTGACGCGACGAGCGGCAAATAGAGTTCCCAAGTTCGAGTCGTTGTTGCATCATAATTTTTCGTTTTTTCCACAAGATAGTTTACTGGTCTGAGAGTCCGTGGGCCGGCCCACTAGACGTTGCCAGTGTGTGCTGGTTCGCTTCCGCGGCGCCGAATGCGCCGAATTGGAGCACCCCAGCGTTGTTTCCACCTCGCGTTCAGCGAAATATAGCCGCGCCTGCTTGCCAGCGGCCACACTTGGAGGAACGTTGCCTTGATGGGCAGGCCCAGCTGGCTTCCTTTTGCACGGGTATACGAAGCTTCCTGCAGCTTTCTTTTAATTTTACCTTTTCTTTTTGCTTGTTATTGCACCTTCTTAATTCATTTTTTCTAAACCCGTAAAACTTTCTACATATTCAGGAATTTCTATAAAATTGAAGATTTTTAAAATTATTTTTGAACTTTTTAATATTCACTAGCACAAATGCCCGTGCGTTGCAACGGGTTAAAAATATTGTAAAATCTGCTCCGTGTGACAGTATGCACCGTTTCTTATATCCAATTCCGAGAAACATCAGTAAACTAAAAACTACCGAATCAATAGCGTTTGGAGACAATTTACTTTGTATTTACTTTACTGGACATACGATTATATATGTCTTCACCGTGTGTGTCCTATCCCATGTATTAGTCCAACCTTCAGTTTAATTAAACTTTTTTTAGATGAGTCTAATTATGTGCACACGTCCTGCTGGACTTGAAGATTTTTATGGGTCCGTGAACACAAAAAGAATTTTTTTGCATCCGCTAGTAACACGTCAACTGTCTAGAAGAAACCAGCCGTCTCGCTGCGCTTCTCGAGTGGACTCTTGGTTCCCGCAACCTTATTTATGAGTATCGTGATTGTTTAGGAAACATAGATAGACTAGGATTGTTCCTGCCTTGACTTGTACTTCAAGATGATCATCTACTCCTATATATATGCCCACGAGGCTCAAGCAATACAACAACTATTCCACCAAATCCCTCTTTCCCTTCTAACATGGTATCTGCCGCAAGTTTCTAGACCTAGCCGCCGCCCGCCGCTTCCACACCGCGCGCCGCCCCCGGGACGGTCGGCCTCCATGACCGCCGCCGGGGGCCGCGCCGCCCGTAGCTAGGGCTCGCCCACCGGTCGTGTTGACCGGCTGCCCTAGAGAGTCTTTTTCTCGATCTCTTGATCCGGGGTTTTCTCTCTTTCGCCGGTCGCATTGATCGGCGTTTCTTTTTTGGTTTTCCGATCTAAGATCGGTTTGCGTCGCCCGCCGCCGCCGTCGACCCTGCGCCTCTACTCCAACATCGGCGCGACCCAGCCTCTACACCGACCCGGCGGCCTCCCGCGACGCGACGGCCCCTCACGGCCGTCGCCCTCGCTTCTGCTCCCCCGTCGCCCTACGCCGGCCGTCACCGCCCTGCTCCGATCGGGACTCCTGCATTACCCTAACCCGGCGGCCTCGCGCCATGCGGCGGCCCATCACAGCCGCCGTTCACGCGCCGGCCCGCCCGTCGATCTACGCCGCGCCTATACGGCCGCCCTGCCGACCGTCGTCGCCGGCTTCATCTCGGACTCCGTCGCCATCCCGCCTCCATCGAGCGGCGTCCCCGACCTCGCGCGCGATCGGATTGATCACCCGCCCGTCGCGATCCGCCTCATCTGCGCCGTGCGACCAACCTGGCCCGTCGGTTGCGCGCGCCTCCGCAGGTCCCGTGAAAACTGTCCCGAGTAAAGCGCGCCCCTCCACCGATTGAGCACCGGGCTGCCGTTGCGTCGCCCCGTCGGGCCGCAGCGCCGCCGCCCCATGGTTCTCCCCGCGGCCGCATCGACCCGCGTGCTGCCGCTGCGTCGCCCCTTCGGGCCGTAGTGTCGCGGCCCGCGGTTCACCGCCGCCACGAGGCCGTCTGCTCCAGGCTGTCCCCGTGGCTGCACCGACCCTCGCGCTGCCGCTGCGTCACCCCATCGGGCCGTAGCGAGCGTGGCACGCGGTCTCCGCCGCCGCCCGAGGCCGTCCCTGCGGTCGCACAGACCCGCGCCTCGCCGCCGTCGCCCGAGGTCTTCGCGCCGTCGCCCCGACCTGTCTGTTGCCGCTGCTTCGCCCCTTCGGGCCGTAGCGCCACGGCCCGCGGTCCACTCCGCCGTCCCCACGCGTCGATTTTCCGTGGTATGCGCCGCGCCGTCTCCCTCGACGCAGGAACGCCACCGTCCGCGCCGGTCTTCGTCATTGTCGGGTTCCTCGCCTACTTCGAGCATCGCCGCCACGCTCCTAACCAGCCGCCGCCGCTGCCAGGCCGCCGCCGCCGCTCTTCTTCGGTGTCGCTGCAGCTCGCTCACCTGAGCCGCGCTGCCCCGTCCACCCCCTTCATCTTCGTCTAGCACCAGCTCATCGCCAACGTCGCCGTCGTCTACCCCGACCACTTCATCTACTCCGACCACCGCGGGCGACATTGGCTTCCCGCCGATTTGCGCCGCAACCGTCGTCGAGTCCTTCTCTACTATCCTCCTCGACATGGCGTACCAGTTTGTGCAGGTCCCCGTCTACGCATGCCCGGTGCTGGCAACACCGATGCATGCCTTCGTCCCCGGTGTGTTCCCAGGCCTGGCAAACCTGGAGCGACGCATCGTCAACATCGACTTCGTCCGTCTACACATGCCCGGTGCTGGCAACACTGATGCGTGCCTTCGTCCACGATGTGTCCCCGGGCTTGGCAATCCCGGCGCGACGGATCATCAACAACATCTTCTCCCCGGCGCACCACTACTTCGACACCACTGCGCCCATGCTAACTCGGCGCCTCCTTGCGCCTACGGCTCCACGGCGTCTTCCTCGACACCGGCTACCCCGACTCGACATCGACCACGGCATTCTTCGCACGGCTACCTCGACCACGGCTACACCACCCTACGCTCTCGGCTACCTCGACATCGGCACAAAGGGCTACCGCCTTGCTTGAGCAACCTCGTCGGTTTCCACTCCAGCCACAACTCCCGTGATGCATCGACCGTTACGACTGTGGGGGGATGTCCGTCGGCTTACCTTCGGATTCTTCTCCAGTCTCACCGTCTGCGACGCTACCGTTGTGACTGCGGGGGGATGTTGAGTATCGTGATTGTTTAGGAAACATAGATAGACTAGGATTGTTCCTGCCTTGACTTGTACTCCAAGATGATCATGTACTCCTATATATATGCCCACGAGGGCTCAAGCAATACAACAACTATTCCACCAAATTCCTCTTTCCCTTCCAACACTTATCTTCTCAGCTTCTCTTCTGTGAGTCCCGACCTTCCCCACCTCTACCTGGGAGACGTTGCTGCCTGCGCGGCTGCGCCCGCCACTAACGGGATCCCTCCGTGCATCCTCCGCACCCCCGCGCCCCCACTTCGCCTGATCCCTCCTGCTCCACCGGCCATGGCGCTTCCCCCGCCCGGATCCCCCAGTCCAACGGCCATGGCGCGACCTACAACACGCGTGCCACAGGGACGCCCCCTCCCGTCGGGATCCTCGCTCCACATGGCACAGGCCTGCCAACCCGCGCGCCACAGGCACGTGACAACCCCCTCCCTCGCTCCTCCGGCCAAGGCGTGGGCTAAATGCCACCAGGAGGAGAACCGCCCGATCTGGCGCCTTCTTGCACCGCTCCGGCAGGTCGCTTCCCTGCGCCGTCTCCCACTTTGCTCATGCCGCCATGGCCGCGCCTTGCCTCATCCTCTTTGTCGTGCGCCGCTGCCGCTGCTCTGCTGTTCATCCTCAGCCGCCGAGCGCTCGTCCTCTACTGCACAACCACGCCATCGCCTCCGCACCATCCCCCGTTTTCCTCATGCCGCCATGGCCGCACCTTGTGTCCTCCTCTTTGTCGCGCGCCGCTCGTCCATTAGCGTCGTTGCCGCTGCTCTGCTGTTGATCCCCAGCCGCCGAGCGCCGCCTCCCGCTTGTCCTCTGCTGCAGCACAGCCACGCCATGGCCTCCGCATCAGGCGCCAGCAAGCCGCTGCCTCGTCCGGCCTCCTCTGCTCCCAGATTACGCTTGTTGATTTCTGATTCGACAAAGTCGCATGCGTATATAAATTGTTTGGATTGGTTGCAAAGGAGCGAGGTGGGATTAAATCACGACATAGGAGGTTGAGAAGGTTCCGGCGGTGGCGGACAGGTCACAGGGATCACGGGTTGAGAAGACACTTTTTGTTCTGAATAAAGGACCGCGGGTAGAATTCTAACTAATGCAGGGGATTTATGTAAAACTGAAACGTTTTCTTAAATCTGCACTTAAAATAGGACTGCGGGTTGAATACCAGAAAAAGAGGGACTTTTCTGCAAAAACGCCGCGACGGTGAGCGGGCAGAAGCGATAGCCGCTTTATTATTAGGTAGAGATGAACTTTTTCCAAAATTATGATTTGCCGAATTTGTGAACATTTTCTCCAAATGCATGATTTTTCTTTTTCTAAATCTATGAACTTTTTCCAAATAGTCAACCAATTTTCAAATTTAATAACTCTTTTTCAAATCCAGTGGCTTCATTCAAATTTGCAAACTTTTTACAAATCCAAGAACTTCTTTTTTGAATCCATGTTTAAGAAAAAACGGTCAATGGTAAACAGTCAACCGTCCAACAGAGCGAGTGAACAACTCGTAGTGTTGGGCTGCGACCCTATTGGCGTCCCGCACGACCGTGAGCTATGTTGGTGCTGAAAGCGCTGATTAGGGCATGGCCAACGGGCCACGCTGGACCGGTGCCCTAGCATACCACGTAGATTCACAGAGTCCAACTCAGATAAAGGTAATGCTTGCAGAGGCAACCCACTTCCTGCAGAGGAGTCTGCCTCCTCCCTGACAAAGTGCAGTGGGACCACACTGCCCACACACATAAAAGCAAGGTGGAGGATGATGACGGTAGAAAGTTGGATAAAATAATAATTAAGTGGGGCAATTTTACGTTGGGTGGTGCTTGATTGAAGCGATGGTTTTTGTTAAGAATAGATTAGTTGCTTATTAGTTAAGCTAATTAGGATTAAACTAATTATTAGATAGGTTACTTGGTTCTCAAGCAACCATGTAATTCCTTGGCTCTCAAGGCAACTAATGTAATTCCTTGGCTCTCAAGTTACTATGTGATTACTTGACTCCCAAGGAACATATGTACTTCCGCTCGGATATAAATACCCCACTTCTATCATCAATAAAGACGAATGGATCATCTTTCATTCATCTCTTTTCGTTCTTTATTTTCTATTCAAACACGTTATCAGCACGCTTGAACCAGTGAGTTCGGCCGAGATCAGAGAACAAGAGCACCCGAAAGCGCAGTTCACAGACAGAACAGAAAGAGAAGAAAGGCAGGCAGACGTCGCGCTGGCATCGGCTCCATGCGCGTCCGCGGCTCATGGCCTCCCCGCGACGCGGCGCCCTCGACCATGACGCATCGTGCGGCTCCGGCCGGCGCATCGAGCGACAGCAAAACGGAGCGACCATCAGGCGTCCGTGGCTTCCAGCCCAGCGGCGCTCAGCCTTGTGTGCTATGCGCGGCGCAGCAGCATCACCCCGACGCGGGTTCTCGCGGAACGACCTGGCATGGCGACAGCACCATCCGGCATGCGCGTAATGACGGGCTGCTCGATTCTCACGGCGGCTATGTCTCTCATGTAGAAGAGCAAAGTAGACAACGAATCGGTTGATTCGTCAACACATGGGTTCCTGGTACTAATTGCGGCGGCACATTTGAACGTCAACCGCGAAGACAAGCAAGCATCGGCATGGATGCATGCGCTCAGAAGAAAACTCCATCAGGAGAACGTTTATTTGATTTTGTCTTCTTGTGATCAGTCATGGGTCTAATAACTGATTTTTTTTATTATGCATGTGAAATTGCTTGTGAGCGTTGTGAGAAGGATAATCGATCGCTACGTAGGAACCGGAATAAAATTCTCTATGATTAAAGTGAACCGGAACCGAGAGCAATTTCCTTTTGCATCACAAGAAGACACGAAGTGCATCAGCGGTCTTCCACAATAACAGAATCTTGGACATCCTGATGAGCGGCAACCGACGAGACGCAGCTCTCCCCGATGAAGCTTCTCCCTCCAGCGTGGCCACACTCGAAGTCACGGCAGTCTTCAAGACGAATGTCGACGGCCCTTCAACACGCCCGTAGCGGCGTACATCGGTTCGGTCTTTCCGTATTACATTTATATTTTCTGTTCAGCCATCAGGTTAACAGAACTTTGCAGTTTAATCCTCAGTTCATCCTAAATTACATACGATATAATTATACACCATTTTACAATGGGTAAAATTCTCATCTGAAGACCTCATGCCTTCATAAGTATGTAAATTATTATTTTTTCACCTATATGCATTACCACAGTAATACTGTTGCAAAAGACTGTTTTGCCTATGTTCCAGACATCATTCATCTGGAATTTAAAACATCTCATGTGTCTTTACCACTCGCATTACATGCGTTTTATGACAACAATTACATTTGCAAAAAAGATAATAATAAATAATTCAAATAAGAATTATAAGTGTCATTCTTAATATGACGAGCCCAAATTTTATTTGCGATTCACAAGGTATTGGTGGCATCTACTGCACCATTTTGCAGATTATCCATCATTACTATGAGGTCTACATCTTATCAAATTTACAAGATGATTACCTTTAAAGTGCTTCTTCCAAATAATAATATTTAGATGTGACTACCTCAATATATCATAAGGTAATAGTGGTATCTACTCTAAATTATACAGATTATCCACTATTACTGTAAGGTCTACATCATGTCATCCTGACATATGACTACCTTCAAAGTGATTTTCTTAAATATAGCATAACATAAGGTAATAGAGATATGCGCATTTAGTGACAAAAGTCAGACTATGTTTTCTATTACTGTGAGATCTACACCATATTGGTGATTATCTTCAAAGTGTTATCCTATATAAATTGAGGTCTACACATATGGCTATAAAGCATCAGCTATACTAAAATTTGCTCCTCTGAAGCAATTATTGTTGTTCACTAAATTATTTTACTCTCATAGTAAATATTGCTCTTGCACACTCGCTATATGACGAAATGGTATTTTTGTGCTAATATAAACTATTCAAGCCTCAGTTGGCTTGAATATGTCATAGAAAACTATGCAAATATTTGCATTTACTAGTGATTACCTTATATTACATTGGTAAAATACATGACAACGGAGCCTATGTCACTAGTTTTAATTATCGTGTACCTATCCATCAGGATGGACACCATAATTTATAGCAACAAATGAGTGTCTCAACATTGTTGCAATGTCCACATCACATTGTGGTTTTCATAGTGACTAAGCAATGTTAAACATACAACATCTTTGTTTTTGGCAGTGACTCTAAAGTTGCGACGTTAATATGGATTTATGTGTCACCAACTTCACTTAGTTCTCAAACTAAGTACAACATGGATGGATATTTATTCACCTTGAATATTCCCTTTAAGAGAAAAATGCTGCCATGAGCACATCACGGATGATCACCCATTCGTTGTTAAAGGCCTCAAGTCTATCGCAACTTACAATTTTGGTAGTTATAAAATCAAGTTTAAGTCGAGATATTGTGATCAGATTTTTTTCATATTTGAAACCGGTTGAAAAGCCCATAATACACTTTACATACTCTTATGATGGTACTACCATTTTCATGGTAAAGAAACATATAATTTCTTAAAATCATCATATTCACCCAACGGGTGCTATACCATTATTTCAAATATTTGCTAGCATTGAGAATACTATGAAAGTCAGTGGTCACAAAATAGAACCATGAGGAATTCAAAGTAAAGCGGAGGCTAAAAGACAAAAAAATGACAGAATTACCTTTTAGTTGGGAATTGATCATTTTCAAATGATCACAATGACAACTCTCAAGTTTGTCATATGTGTTGTTATATAAATATCGTATCTACGATTACCAAACCCTCAAACATATGGTCAAACCATACCACAAATTTATTTAAAAAGGCTAATAAGTTCAATGGGATATATTTGAAAATTTGCAAATAACAACCAAAAATATTCTGGTAAAGGGTTGTTCTCAGAATCTTCATCACAAGAAGAACAAAAATCTAGTGCAGTAATTGGAGGATGAACTCATTTGCACTCACAAACACCGGAGACCTCGGGTAATCTCCTAATTATCCCAAAATATTATTAGCCTATACTTGTTCTACTACAAGTAGTGCGATATCCAATATCCTATTTGTTGGACAAGCTATAAAATAAATTTGAACGTATGGATCAGTCCATACTCAATATTGTTGCGTACACAGTAATTTTCTAAATATTATCAAATTAAATATCTGTCTTGATAGACTTATCGATCCTGGTTTGGGGATGATTAGAAAATTATTAACAATTCTCTTGGTCATAACTTAACAAGTTACAAATTCCCCATATCATTAGATTATATGTGCACGGCATGTGCCATAGGGGAAATCTGTTTTAAGGCACTCTCACCTTAAGATTCTAAATGAGCCACTCATTCTTCCTTGAGCACATTAAGAAGATATATGTGGATTACTTAACCATTATGTGGGATTATTTAGATACTTCATGGTACATAGAAACATTTATAAAATGATTTCAAGTGTGTCTCTTATCACACACAACCATGAATGACCTTACTAAATTAATCGCTCAACTTATCAAAGTAAGAGCAAATTATCCTAAACATAGGATAAACCCATTCGAATGGACAATGTTATTGAACTCATTTCACGAGCAATGGTACCTTATGTACATACCCAGAATGGTTTAGTTCAATATCTTATCAAAGATAGTGAAATTAATTACATGACCAATCTTAAAGAATTGTAAATTTACCAGCCTCTTGCTGGACAACTACAACCTTACACACCGTAAGTATGATCTAAATCATACTAACTGCATATCATACTACTTTCCCCTTCTAGTAACTACGTGGAAATCAACAAAGTATTTCCCATCTGCGATAATTCGGATACATACCGATATCACAACTCCAGCATACATCAATGGGCTCTCAAAGAAAATTAGGGATCTATGTGAGGAATAACAACTTATCCGTCAATCAAAATTATTCATAGCCCGTATGCCGATTGCATCAGCAATAAGGACATTTTCGGCACTAGGGGGAGATAAGTACCACAAAGAATGCCGAGAAATAAATTAGAAATGTTATTGACATGCAGTCCTTATATCCACGTACTCAAAGAATCTAAACTAGAAGTTTAGAATCACATATTTGCAACACATTGCAAATCTGCCACATACATTTACTGATGACAAAGGTGTCACTAAATTTTATATTCCTGCAGTAAAGTGTCAGAAAGGGTGGACGTACCTGATAAACCACTCTTCTCCCCAAATGAGAGCAACAGGGGGAGAAATCTGACCACACGAGATATAATCTCGCATATGCTTCCGCGGAAACGGAGGGAATTAGATCATCAACCAGTAAATGTAATTCAACATCAAGTTGAAAGACACCTCACTGGATGCTCATGATCCAAAGCCCGGCATAAATGTGCACAAATGTTTTGGTGTCGGGACATCGAAACACCTTGACTCCATTGTTGTAGGAAATCACAAGGAGTTAAAAGGAATAATTGCATTTCCACGAATTTCATCGATTCCACCAGAATCATATAAAGTAAAGACTACATTTGTTGACATATATTTCTTCTCAAAATTGCTAAAACCTTTTGGGCCCTGAACCAAAATCCATGGTAGAGTGGCTCTTGCACTCATATTGGTTCACATAAAAGGAAGCAAGTAATGAAGAATAGCACTCGCTCTACAAACGAGTGGTATTTACCACAGTAATACCTACTCCTCATAAGTATCTTCCATATGGAATACTAAAACTTCTCATTCATAGACAAAGTCAATGAGGTGGTGAGAAAGCGAGGCTTGTAGCAAAAGGGTTCACGCAGAGACCCGACATCGATTACGATGTAACATACCCTCTTGGTATGAGTGGAACTATGTTTCGATAATAAATATCATTGGCAGTACAAATAATATTATTCATGCAGTTAATGGATGCAGTGACTACATACTCATATGGGTCACTCGTTTCGGAAATTTATAACGAAGTCCCTGAAGGTCTTACAATACCGAATCCAAAATAAATCGCAACATATTTGTGTAAAACTTCAGAAGTCATTCTATGGCTCGAAATAGTCGGAAATCATATGGTACTACCGACTAGATGAGTTCCTTCTTCAAAGGATTACTCAAAGGATGATGGTTGTTTACGTGTTAATAAAGGAATCTAAAAAAATATTTCCTTACATCACCTCAGTGTATATCGATGATTTCGTCATCAATGTCTCTACAAGACCTAAACATACACAAAATCATCTCAAGACGGAAAATTTGGTTTCAACCAAATTTAGCTTAAGTTTACAACTTAGCATTCTCTCAAGAATGCATATCAGTCTACATATATCCAAAACATATACGAGAAGTTCTATTTGGATATATCATATCAATACACGACATGTACAGTAATACTGCCCTGATAGGGTACAAATGCATTCTTACCTAGGGGTCATAATGAAGTGACATCAAGAATGCATATCAGACTCATATGATTGCAAACTACTGACACCATATTTGCTATGTTTATTCAGAGTGCAACCCCCCAACAAAAGGTACATGCTTGATATATGGAATATCATCTTATATCCGAAGCTCACAATAAATGTTGGACAATTCCATCAGGAAATACAAGATATGACTGTGATATGATGTAATGATTTTGGCTCTTTATTTGATCCCCAAAATGCCATATCAATGACTGGATTTGCTGGAATAGCCTTCATATGGAAGTCATCTAAATGGACTTTAATGGTTATTTCCACTTATCATTCTGACATAATTGCTTTATCTAAAAGCATTGCAAAATATGCATGGCTTAGCAGAATGATTAACCACACTCAAAATCATGTGGTTGAGATTCATCAGAATCACATAACTTGATTTATCAAGATGAGTCCACTTGTGTTACTCAATACCTACAGGTTATATGAAGAGCAATATCAAAAGGCACATTGCTCGAAAATTACTTATCCTCACGGATTATAGAAAAGTGAGGAAATAATTTGCAAACAAAATACTGTGAAAATCCAACAGATTATTCACAATGTCATGATCATGTCAATTAAATTGACATGGCACATCCTCGAGATTTGCAAAGTTCAGGGGGAGTAATCTCCCAAACTATAACCTGTTAACAATCATCAGATTGCATATATTGTACTCTTTTTCCCTTGATGAGTTTTTCCTAATGGTTTATCATAAAAGGTTTTTAATGAGACAATATAAACACAAGTGTCTGTATATGCCATATCATTTTCTCCTTATATTTTCCCACTGGGTTTTAAAGGAGTTTTCAATGGCATGTAAGATTGCACTCTTTTCCCTTATGAGTTTTTCTAAAAGTTTCTCATAATGGTTTTTAATGGGGCAATATCTTTTTAATATAATATGCAATACTTTCAAGTTTTCCCCATCAGGGTTTTTAATGGAAAGTATACAAAGCATATCTATTGTTCTCTAAACTCACCAACGAGTTTTCTCCTTCTTCAAAGGTTTTTCTCAAGTTACTATGTGATTACTTGACTCCCAAGGAACATATATACTTCCGCCCGGGTATAAATACCCCACTTCTATCATCAATAAAGACAAATGGATCATCTTTCATTCATCTCTTTTCGTTCTTTATTTTCTACTTCAAACAGTTTTAACCCCGTTTGCTTACGTGCACTGGCGGGGCAACAACATGGTGCTACCCCCGTTGTACATGCCCTTAGGAAGACTCTCCATCGGGACCTCCTATCATTGCCTTATGTGTTGACTGGAAAACTAGCACTCACACGCCACGCACATGTGGGCCAACACACCAATGCGAGCTGCTAACAAACTCGGGTTGCCCACTTGCGTTTGTTCGGTTGACCACGGTCATTGACTTTGGAAAAAACTTAACGAAACTAGAAAATATTAGCGATTCAAAAAGGAGATCACAAATTTAAAAATAGTTCATAGATTTGAAATTTTGTTCTGAATTTTTGAAAAGCTGGCGGATTTGAAAAAAGCACAAATTGAGAAAAAAAGAGTTGAAACAGAAGACCAAGGAAAAACCCAGTCGAAAGGTTCTAGAAGCTTCCCAAGACCAGTCAGAAGATTCTTAAAGCTTCAAAACCAGTCCATTTCCTAGGTTCGTCCTGAGAATGGTGTGCGCCATGTACACACAAGCCTATAAGTGGTGCCTTAAGGGCCAAATACGAAATGGCATGCCTGGCATAGAAAAATCGCCTGATTCACAAAAACTTCTACACTCTCGATGGGAAAAGAATAACTACCTTTTGTGGAAAGATTAGAAGAGTTTACAAATTTAGAAAACTATGAATTCAATTTTTTTGTGAATTCTAAAATATTCATCAATTCAAGAAAATATTCACGAATGTCAAAACTTATTCACGAAGATGAAAAAGTCCACTAATTTTAAAAATATTTTCGAAGTTTAAAATATTCATAATTCTTTTGAATGAACTAAAATATTCATAACCTTTGAAAAGCATTTGCTCACTTCAACAATGTTCTTGAATTGAAAAGGTAGGGAAAAAAGAGAAGAAATAGGGGGGGATATAAAATGTTAAACCAAAGTAAATGACAGGGATATCAACAAAGAAGAACACCAAAAAGGAAAAAAATACTAAACCCTCTAGAATCTTCCCAAAACTGGGTGAAAATCCTAAAACTTCGCTAGGTGCATGTTTTGAACAATTTACTTGCTATTTTTGGCAACGGGCGTGATATAGGAGATCCCATCCGCACCTCTTTCTTGCTTCGCCCCGGAGCATAGCAGGACTATGCCTCTGGAAGTCTAGGCCTGAAGAGAAATTACAATTTGGGCCCAATGTATAAGAAATCCAATTATAATATATTTTTAATCAATCATTATGGTAGTAGAAATTCAAATAATAACATCATGTCAAAAGGAAAATCCTATAATTTGAGCTATGAGTCTATCTTTCACCCATTTAGCCAAATTGCGCCATCCTTTCAGTATTTCTTGTTATGCTATCATTAGCAACATTATTACCACCCAGTTTAGCCCCATGTGGATTAATATTTCATAGAAAATCGCTCTTCAATTTGTTTATGCCTTTTACATTTTTTATATCTATAGGCGTACATCCTATGCCTAGAACTAGAGGACAACTCACATAATTAGGGTACAAGAAGGCCCTAGGGTGCACAAATTCAAGAAAAGAACAACAAAATCAAATAAAGAACAAACGGGTGAAAAGGGGATGAAACAATCTTTCGTTGCCGATTGTTGAAGGGTGCAAACATGAGGCGGAGGCGCTTGGGGTGACTCCGATAGGATTGTGGCAACCAAGCATCGAGATTCCTGTCTTCTGATTTTCTAATGGGGTGATTATGTGGATCAAGGGAAATAGATCCTTGCTATTGGAGGCGAGGAGTCAGGGAGTTAATTTCCAACATTTTATTTTTGGGGGATTTGATATGATGATGTTAGTGAGTTGGGGTATCAAGGAGGACAGAGGAGAGAGAAGTGAAGAATTTGTTGGGTGTCTCCTAATATGCTTCGTGAGATTGTGAATATTGGAGGGGGGAGAGAGAGAGAGAGAGAGTTGGGTCATGGGCCTCGTTCCATGGATTTGTTCTAGAGTTGGCTGCTTTTCATCTTCCTTGAAGCGTCATATAGTGGGGGAAACGCCCACGACAGCCTAAACCAGTCGGGAATGAAACACCCGTTTATGTGTGTTTTTTGTTTTTCTAGGAAATATATGTTGGAAATATGCCCTAGAGGCAATAATAAAGTGGTTATTAGTATATTTACTTGTTAATGATAATCGTTTATTATCCATGCTATAATTGTATTTATTGGAAACTCAAATACATGTGTGGGTACATAGACAACAACATGTCCCTAGTGATCCTCTACCGGACTAGCTCGTTGATCAAAGATGACCATGGTTTCCTGGTCATAGACATGAGTTGTCATTTGATAATGGGATCACGTCATTAGGAGAATGATGTGATGGACAAGACCCAAACTATGAACGTAGCATATGATCGTGTCAAGTTTATTGCTATTGTTTTCTACATGTCAAGTATCTGTTCCTATGACCATGAGATCATGCAACTCACTGACACCGGAGGAGTACCCTGTGTGTATCAAACGTCGCAACGTAACTGGGTGACTATAAAGATGCTCTACAGGTATCTCCGATGGTGTCTGCTGAGTTGGCATGGATCAAGACTGGGATTTGTTACTCCGTATGACGGAGAGGTATCTCAGGGCCCACTCGGCAATACAACATCATAATGAGCTTGCAAGCAATGTGACTAAAGAGTTAGCCGTGGGATCTTGTATTATGGAACGAGTAAAGAGATTTTCCGGTAACGAGATTGAACTAGGTATGGACATACCGACGATCGAATCTCGGGCAAGTAACATACCGATGAACAAAGGGAACTGCGTACGGGATTGACTGAATCCTTGACATCGAGGTTCAACCGATAAATATCTTCGTATAATGTGTGGGAACCAATATGGACATCCAGGTCCCGCTATTGGTTATTGATCGTAGAGGTGTCTCGGTCATGTCTGCATAGTTCTCGAACCCGTAGGGTCTACACACTTAACGTTTGGTGACGATCTCAGTATAGTCGAGTTATTATGTTGGTGACCGAAGGTTGTTCGGAGTCCCGGATGAGATCTCGGATGTGACGAGGAACTCCGGAATGGTCCGGAGGTGAAGATTGATATATATAGGACGAAGGGTATCGGAGTCCGGAAGTGTTCCGGGGATTCGACAGAGTGCCGAAAGGGGTTTCGGGGGGCCCCGACAAGTGTTGGGGGGCTCATGGGCCAAGGAGAGAGGGCGCACTAGCCCACTAGGGGGCTGGGCGCCGCCCAAACCCTAGCCCGAGTCGGCCTAGAGGTGGGGCGCACCCCTAGGGCCGCCGGCCCCCTTACTTGGGAGGCAAGGCACCATGGGGGGCCACCTTAACCCTAGCCGCACCCCTTCTCCGCCGGACCCTAGGGGAAACCCTAGGGCGCCCCCTCCTCCCTTCCCCCTATATATAGAGAGGGAGAGAGAGGGTTGCCGCACCCAACATGCTACGACGCTGCCCCTCCTCTCCCTCGTAGCTCTCCTCTCCACTAGATTGGTTCGACAGTGCTTGGTGAAGCCCTGTCGGATCAGCTCCACCACCACCGCCATCACGCCGTCGTGCCGCCGGAGGACTCGAGCTACTACTTCACCATCGCTCGCTGGATCGAGAAGGTGAAGGCGTCATCAAGCCGTACGTGTGTTGAACGCGGAGGTGCCGTTCGTTCGGCACTTGATCGGGAGTTTGCGGGACGGATCGTGATTGGATCGCGAAGACGTTCGACTACATCAATCGCGTTTCTTAATGCTTCCACTTAGCGATCTACAAGGGTATGTACATGCAATCTCTCCTCTCGTAGATGTTCATCTCCTAGATAAATCTTGGTGAGCATAGGAAAAGTTTTGTTTCCCATGCAATGTTCCCCAACAGTGGCATCATGAGCTAGGTCTTTGCATAGATGAAATCACGAGTAGAACACAAAGGAGTTTGTGGGCGTTGATATTCAGAATGCTTCCCTCCTTGGTCTTTTCTTGATTCAGCGGTATTGTGGGATGAAGCGGCCCGGACCAACTTTACATGTCCACATACATGAGACCGGTTCCATCGACTGGCATGTGACTTTGTCGCATAAGATGGCTGGCGGGTGTCTGTCTCTCCCACCTTAGTTGAATCGGATTCGACGAAGGTGGTCCTTGTAGAAGGTTAAATAGCAACTTGCATATCACCGTTGTGGTTTTGCGTAGGTAAGAATTGTTCTTGCTAGATACCCATAGCAGCCACGTAAAACATGCAACAACAAATTAGAGGACGTCTAACTTGTTTTTGCAAGGTATGTTGTGATATGATATGGCCAAAGACATGATGAAATATATTTGATGTATGATATGATCATGTTTTGTGATAGTTTATATCGACTTGCACATCGATGCATACGGCAACCGGCAGGAGCCATAGGGTTGTCTTTAATTATTTGATGACCTGCGTGTCAATCATTAAGCGCTATGCAATGCTTTACTTTATCTCTAAACGGTAGCAATAGTAGTAGAATCATGGTTGGCGTGATAACCCCTATGGCAACACGATGATGGAGATCATGGTGTCATGCCGGTGACGATGGAGATCATGCTGGTGCTTTGAAGATGGAGATCAAAAGCACAAGTTCATGGCCATATCATGTCACTTATGATTTGCATGTGATGTTAATCGTTTTATGCATCTTATTTTGCTTAGGACGAGGGTAGCATTATAAGTGATTCCTCACTAAAATTTCAAGATAAAATTGTGTTCTCCCCGAGTGTGCACCATTCCGAAAGTTCGTCGTTTCGAAGCACCACGTGATGATCGGGTGTGATAGACTCTACGTTCACATACAACGGATGCAAGCCAGTTTTGCACATGTGGAACACTCGGGTTAAACTTGATGAGCCTAGCATGTACAGACATGGCCTCGGAACACAAGAGACCGAAAGGTCGAACATGAGTCATATAGTAGATATGATCAACATGGAGATGTTCACCATTGAAACCACCTCATCTCACGTGATGATCGGACTTGGGTTGGTGAATTTGGATCATGTAACACTCGGATGACCGAGGGATGTCAATTTGAGTGGGAGTTTTAAGTAATATGATTAACTAAACTCTGATACGTCTCCAACGTATCTATAATTTTTGCTTGTTCCATGCTGTTATATTATTATTCTTGGATGTTTTACAATCACTCTATAACAAATTTATCTCATTTTTTTGGGACTAACCTATTGACATAGTGCCAAAGTGCCAGTTGCTGTTTTTGATTGTTTTTTACTTCGCAGAATATCAGTACCAAACGGAGTCCAATCGCGACAAAACTTTTTGGAGATTTTTCTTGGACCAGAAGACACCCAGTGGGCTAAAGAAGTGCCAGAGAGGTGGGCTGTGGAGGCCACAAGCCACCAGAGCGCGCCAAGGGCCCCTCGGCGCGTCCTTATGGGTTGTGCCCTCCACGGCCCCCTCCACCGCCTGTGACGCCTATAAATACCCAAATATTTAGAAAACCCTAGGGGTGTCGACGAAAAACACATCCAGCCGCCGCAAGTTCCAGAGCCTCAAGATCCAATCTAACACCATCACGGAGGGGTTCATCTTCTTCATAGGTGCCTCTCCAATGATGCGTGAGTAGTCCACCATAGGCCTACGGGTCCGTAGGCAGTAGCTAGATGGCTTCCTCTCTCTCTTTTGATTCTCAATACAATGGTCTCTTGGAGATCTATTTGATGTAAACTTTTGTAGTGTGTTTGTTGGGATCCGATGAATTTTGAGTTCATGATCAGTTTCTATCCATGAATATTATTTGAGTCTTCTTTGATCTCTTATATGCATGATTACTTATAGCCTCGTATTTCTTCTTCGAATCTTTGATTTAGTTAGGCCAACTAGATCGATTTTTCTTGCCATGGGAAGAGATGCTTTGTGATGGGTTCGATCTTGCGGTGCACCTAAAGTAGTTATTATATAGTAGGTATAATGTAATAAAAAATATGAAGATTTTGTTGAGTTTTGTGTGATTGAAGTTTTCAAGTTTTGGGTGAGATCACGATGGATGAAGGAATAAGGAGTGAAAAGAGTCTAAGCTTGGGGATGCCCCCGAGTGGCATCCCCTCTTTCTTCTAACGACCATCGGTATTTTACTTGGATCTATATTTTTATTCGTCATATATCATGAGTTTTGCTTGGAGCGTCTTGTATCATTTGAGTCTTTGCTTGCTTTGCTTGTTAGTTTGTCACTTGTATCCTTGTTGGACACACCTATTTGGGAGAGCCAAAGTTATGCTATGATTTGTTAGAATTGCTCTCTATGCTTCACTTAAACTTTTTGAGCTATAGAATTGCTCTAGTGCTTCACTTATATCTTTTTGAGCACGGTGTGCTTGGAAATTTTTGTAGAAATACTCTCATGCTTCACTTAGATTAATTTGAGAGTTAGTAAATTTTGAAGAAATCCTCTCATGCTTCACTTATACCTTTTTGAGAGATGAAAACTCTATGCTCATGTGCTTCACTTAAATTAGTTTGAGCTTGTCAAAAAGCAATGGCAATATATGAAACTAGTCCCAAAGTGATATATATCCAAGAAGGATATAATAAAAACTTTCATGAAGATCATTGGACAAATTAAACTTGATTCCTTGTAATAGTTTGAAACATGATGATAGTAATATGTGAGCCATGTTAGTGAGTAATTATGCTTTAGTAGGCATATTGGTGTTAAGGTTTGTGATTCCCTATGCATGCACGAAAGTCAATAGTTATGCAATGAAATTACATCCTACTTATGGTGCATTATTCGGTGTTAGTTATGCTCAATGCTCGCTTATGTGAATTTTCGTTTCTTGGTTTGGTTGCTTCTCAATCTATTTGCTAGCCTCCATTTGTACTAAGTAGAAATACTACTTGTGCATCCAGAATCCTTAAACCAAGTTTTTCCTTATGAGTCCACCATACCTACCTATATGCGGTATTTCCATGCCGTTCCAAGCAAATTTGTATGTAATTTTCAAAAAAAACTTGTCTTTTGTGTGCTCGTACCGCTCATGAAACGGTGGGGAGTGTCCAATATTTTTCCATGCTGGATGTGTTATTCTCAAGATGAGTGTTTATTCACTTATCATTGCATGAGAGTGCGGCGGTAATAGGGAGCCCATACCCGAAATGAAAAAGAAAAATATTTACTTTATGTTGTCAAATAATAAATTCCTTGGAAAGTGTTGGTATGATAGGCAATCGTGGATATGGCCCGCCATGGAATGTGAAAGAATGGTGGAAAAAGGAATAAACTTTATTTTCTGTTTGGGAACCTCCTATGATATATCTAGCATGGAAAGTATTGTGAACTACTTTGTCGTTTTCGTTGACAGGAAAGGCATGCCACCCAAAATATTTTTCTCTCTCAATTTAAAACTTTTAGCTCTGGCACCTCTACAAATCCCTACTTCCCTCTGCGAAGGGCCTATCTATTTACTTTATGCACTTTTTATTTTTTACTTTGATTCTCCATCTTCTCTTATAAAGCACCAACTAGGGGGCACTATGATCGTACTTGAGCATTGGGTGTAGCTCATATTTGAGTGTGTTTCATGAATGGATCAATGATTGAGCATGATGGGCTAGGGATAACTTTCTTTAGTGTTGATATTTTGAAAGACATGATTGCTTGTTGGCATGCTTGAGTATTGAAGTCATTATGTTAAAACTAGACTATTGCTTTGAATCATCTAAAAGTCCAAATGTCCATGCTATAAAGAAAAGAATATGAGATGAACATGTTAGGCAGCATTCCACATCAAAAATTCTGTTTTTATCATTTACCTACTGGAGGACGAGTAGGAATTAAGCTTGGGGATGCTGATACGTCTCCAACGTATCTATAATTTTTTCTTGTTCCATGTTGTTATATTATCATTCTTGGATGTTTGACAATCACTTTATAACAACTTTATATCATTTTTTGGGACTAACCTATTGACATAGTGCCAAAGTGCCAGTTGCTATTTTTGCTTGTTTTTTACTTCGCAGAATATCAGTACCAAATGGAGTCCAATCGCGATGAAACTTTTTGGAGATGTTTTTGGACCAGAAGACAACCAGTGGGCCAAAGAAGTGGCAGAGAGGTGGGCCGTGGAGGCCATAACCCACCAGGGCGCGCCGGGGGGCCCCCGGCGCGCCCTGATGGGTTGTGCCCTCCACGGGGCCCCCCTCCACCGCCTCTGACGCCTATAAATACCCAAATATTCAGAATACCCTAGGGGAGTCGACGAAAAACACATCCTGCCGCCGCAAGTTCCAGAGCCTCAAGATCCAATCTAACACCATCACAGAGGGGTTCATCTTCTTCATTGGTGCCTCTCCGATGATGCTTGAGTAGTCCACCATAGACCTATGGGTCCGTAGGTAGTAGCTAGATGGCTTCCTCTCTCTCTTTTGATTCTCAATACAATGGTCTCTTGGAGATCTATTTGATGTAAACTTTTGCGGTGTGTTTGTTGGGATCCGATGAATTTTGAGTTCATGATCAGTTTCTATCCATGAATATTATTTGAGTCTTCTTTGATCTCTTATATGCATGATTACTTATAGCCTCGTATTTCTTCTTCGAATCTTTGGTTTAGTTAGGCCAACTAGATCGATTTTTCTTGACATGGGAAGAGGTGCTTTGTGATGGGTTCGATCTTGCGGTGTCCATTCCCAGTGACAGAAGGGGCAGCAAGGCACGCATGTATCGTTGCTATTAAGGATAACAAGATGGGGTCTATTCCTACATGAATAGATCTTGTCTACATCATGTCATTGTTCTTATTGCATTACTCCATTTTTCCATGAACTTAATACACTAGATGCATGCTGGATAGTGGTCGATGTGTGGAGTAATAGTGGTAGATGCAGGCAGGAGTCGATCTACTTATCTTGGACGTGATGCCTATATAATGATCATCGCCTTGTATATCGTCATGATTATTTGATCTTCTATGAATTGCCCAACAGTAATTTGTTCACCCACCGTGTGCTATACTCATGAGAGAAGCCACTAGTGAAACCTACGACCCCCGGGTCTACTTTTCCAACATATTGCTTTCCGATCTATCTTTTTGCCTCTTTCTTTTCAGATCTACTATACCAAAAACCCAAAAATATATTGCTGCACTTTTTATTTGCCCTTTTTATTTTGTGTTCTTGAGATATCTATCTCTCCTATCTATCACTACCTAATCTATCTTTTTACCGTAGAGAGATTGACAACCTCTCTTACACATCGGGTTGCAAGTATTTGTTATTTGCGTGCACGTGCTGCTTATTAGGTGGTGGTGATCCTCCTACTGGTTCAATACCTTGGTTACATAACTGAGGGAAATACTTACCGTCGCTCTGCTGCATCATCCCTTCCTCTTTGGGGAAATACCGACGCAGTCTCAAGCCACGTCAAAGGAATCTCTGGCGCCGTTGCCGGGGAGGAAGCGGTCTCTTCTACGTGCCAATCTCTGGCGCCGAGGAGACACCATCATCATCTACCAGGTTCCTAATCACAAATCTCATCTCCTTGCAATTACATTATTTGCCATTTGCCTCTCGTTTTCCTCTCCCCCACTTCACCAATTTGCCGTTTTATTCACCCTCTTTTTCATTTGCCTTTTTTCTTGCCGGATCTCTTGCTTGCTTGCAATCTTGTTTGCGTAGTCACGATGACTCAAGAAAACACCAAGTTGTGTGATTTTTTCAATACTAATAACAGTGATTTTATTAGTACTCCAATTGCTCCTCCCGCCACTAGTGCGGAGTCTTGTGATATTAATGCTGCTTTGTTGAATCTTGTCATGAAAGACCAATTTTCCGGTAATCCTAATGAGGATGCCGCGTCCCATCTAAACACGTTCGTAGAATTGTGTGATATGCAAAAGAAAAAAGATGTGGACAATGATATTGTGAAGTTGAAATTATTTCCTTTTTCCTTGCGGGATCATGCAAAAATTTGGTTTTCCTCTTTGCCTCGCAATAGTATCGATTCTTGGAATAAGTGCAAGGATGCTTTTATCACTAAGTATTTTCCGCCCGCGAAAATTATTTCCCTTAGGACACGAATCATGAATTTTAAGCAACTTGAGCATGAACATGTTGCACAATCTTGGGAAAGAATGAAATTGATGCTAAGAAATTGTCCTACTAATGGTTAAAATCTTTGGATGATCATACATTTTTTTATGCGGGATTGAATTTTGTCTCTAGAAATCTTTTAGATTCCGCGCGGGTGGTACTTTTATGGGACTTAAGTAATATTAATGTTGATTCCTTGTTTAGTAATATTAATATTGATGATAAAGGGACTTAAGTATAGTCAACTTTAGCTAGAAGGCGTCCCAATAATTTGGAGGGTGAAAATCTTGATGAAATTTTTGATGAAAGTGGGTTTGAAGAGGTCAAAATTTTAACTAGTGATGTGCCCACTATTTTGGATTGCAAAGACTTTAATTATGATAGTTGCTCTTTGATTGAATGTATTTCTTTGCTGCAATCCATGTTGAATTCACCCCATGCTTATGAGCAAAATAAAGCTTTTACTAAACATATCGTTGATGCCATGATGAAATCTTTTGAAGAAAAGTTGGAGTTGGAGATTACTATTCCTAGAAAATTACATGATGAGTGGTAACCTACTATTAAAGTCAAGATAAAAAATTATGAGTGCTTTGCTTTATGTGATTTGGGTGCTAGTGTTTCCACGATTCCGAAATCTTTATGTGATGTGCTTGGTCTAACCAATATTGAAGAATGTTCTCTTAATTTGCACTTGGCGGATTCTACTATTAAAAAACCTTTGGGAAGAATTAATGATGTTCTTATTCTTGCAAATAGGAACTATGTGCCCATAGACTTTATTGTGCTTGATATTTATTGCAATCCGTCTTGTCCCATTATACTTGGTAGACCGTTTTTACGCACTATAGGTGCCGTGATTGATATGAAAGAAGGCAATATTTGTTTTCAATTTCCTATAAGAAAGGGTATGGAACACTTCCCTAGAACAAGAATTAAGCCACCATATGAATCAATCATGAGAGCATCCTATGGATCCAAAACCAAAGATGACAATACTTGAAACTATGCGTTATGCCTAGCTAGGGGCGTAAAACGACAGCGCTTGTTGGGAGGCAACCCAATGAATAAATTTATTTTTGCTTTTTTCCTTTCTGTTTTTGAGTGTTGACACAATTATGCCTCTGTTATGATTGTGTTTTTATGGTTTATTTAGTCTATCAATTTCCCAACAGTAATTTGTTCACCCACCGTGTGCTATACTTATGAGAGAAGCCACTAGTGAAACCTACGACCCCCGGGTCTACTTTTCCAACATATTGCTTTCCGATCTATCTTTTTGCTTCTTTTGTTTTCAGATCTATCATTCCAAAAAAAACCAAAAATATTGCTGCAATTTTTGTTTTCTCTTTTTATTTTGTGTTCTTGAGAGATATATCTCTCCAATCTATCATTACCTAATCTATCTTTTTACCTTAGAGAGATTGACAACCTCTCTTTCGCGTCGGGTTGCAAGTATATGTTATTTGTGTGCAGGTGCTGCTCATTAGGTGGTGGTGATCCTCCTACTGGTTCGATACCTTGGTTTCATAACTAAGGGAAATACTTACCGTCGCTGTGCTGCATCATCCCTTCCTCTTTGGGGAAATACCGACACAGTCTCAAGCCACGTCAAACTCATTATCTTGAACAATAGTCTAAGTTTTCTTTGCAAATTTATGTTTTAGATCAATGGCTCGTGCAGTAGCTCCCCTGAATTTGAATGCGTTCCTAGAGAAAGCCAAGCTAAAATATGATGGAAGTAACTTTGTAGACTGGGCCCGTAATCTGAGGATTATCCTCACGGCTGCCCAAAAGGCTTATGTCCTTGATGCACCGATCGGTGACTAACTCGCTCCATTGTCTGTGGACGTTATGAACGCCTGGCAGACGCGTGTTGATGACTACTCAATAGTTCAGTGTGCTATGTTGTATGGCTTAGAACCGGGACTTCAAAGATGTTTGGAATGTCATGGAGCATATGAGATGTTTCAGGAGTTGAAGTTTATCTTTGAGAAGAATGCCCGGATCGAGAGGTATGAGAACTCCGATAAGTTCTATGCTTGCAAGATGGAGGAGAACAGGTCTGTCAGTGAGCACATACTCAGAATGTGTGGGTATTACAACCGTCTGGCTGAGTTGGGAGTTGTGCACCCGCCAGAGGTGATGACTGACAGAGTTCTTCAATCGCTACCACCTAGCTACAAAAGCTTTGTGCTGAACTATAACATGCAAGGGATGAACAAATTAGTCGCCGAGCTATTTGCGATGCTGAAAGTCGCTGAGTCAGACATCGAGAAGGAGCATCAAGTGTTGATGGTCAATAAAACCACTAGTTTCAAGAAAAATGGCAAGGGCAAGAAGGGTAACTCCAAGAAGAGTGGCAAAGTAGTTGCCCCTCCCGTGAAGAAACCCAAGGCTGGACCCAAGCCAGAAACTGAGTACTTCTATTGCAAGGGAACTGGTCACTAGAAGCGGAATTGCCCCAAGTATCTGACCGACAAGAAGGCGGCCAACGCCAAACAAGGTATATATGATGTACATGTTATTGATGTGTACCTTACCAACTCTCGTTGTAGTGCCTGGGTATTTGATACCGGTTTGGTTGCTCACATTTGCAACTCAAAGAAGGAACTATGGCAATAGACGGAGACTGGCAAAGGACGAAATGACAATGCGCGTGGGAAATGGTTCCAAGGTTGATGTGATCGCCGTCGGCACGCTCGCTCTTCAATTACCATCGGGATTAGTGATGAATGATACATCCATTTTGCATCATGATTTCCTACTGTTATTTATTATGTTTTGTTGATTAATAATGCTTTAGGGGGTGATTCTAATGCCTTTTCTCTCATATTATGCAAGGTTTACACAAAGAGGGAGAATACCGGCAGTTGGAATTCTAGACCTGAAAAAGCACATCAGAGATACCTATTCTACACATCTCCAATGAAGCTGAAACTTTACGGAGAATATTTTTGGAATTAATAAAAAATACTAGAGCAAAGAACTACCGGAGGGGGCCACCCTGGTGGGCACAAGACACCAGGGCGTGCCAGGCCCCCCAGGTGCGCCCTGGTTGGTTGTGCCCTCCTCGGCCCACCTCCGGTGCCCATCGTCTGGTATATAGGCTCTTTTGATCTAGAATAAATAAGGAGAGGACTTTTGGAACGGAGCGCCGCCGTCTCGAGGCGGAACTTGGGCAGGAGCACTTTTGTCCTCCGGCGGAGCGATTCCACCGGGGGAACTTCCCTCCCGGAGGGGGAAATCGAAGCCATCGTCATCACCAACAACCCTCTCATCTTTGGGAGGCCAATCTTCATCAACATCTTCAACAGCACCATCTCCTCTCAAACCCTAGTTCATCTCTTGTGTTCAATCTTTGTACCGGAACCTCAGATTGGTACCTGTGGGTGACTAGTAGTGTTGATTACATCTTGTAGTTGATTACTATATGGTTTATTTGGTGGAAGATTATATGTTCAGATCCATTATGCTATTCAATACCCCTCTGATCTTGAGCATGATTATTATTTGTGAGTAGGTACCTTTGTTCTTGAGGTTACGTGAGAAGTCATGTTGCAAGTAATCATGTGAATTTGATATGTGTTCGATATTTTGATGATATGTATGTTGTGATTCCCTTAGTGGTGTCATGTGAACATCGACTACATGACACTTCACCATTCCTGGGACTAAGGGAATGCATTGTGGAGTAGTTATTAGATGATGGGTTGCTAGAGTTGTAACAGCCCGAGACCGACGCTCCAGAAGATTCCCCTTTTATTCCATTGTCATCGTGTGATTCGAGTGGTTGTTGCATTCATCATCGCATCATTTTCTTCATCTGCATAGCAACGTCACTTGTTTTCAAAAACTTGCATCCGTTCGTAGCTGCCGGTTCTCTCCGTTCGTGTCGTCGTCCGTTTCGAGCCCAACCACACACGCACGCGCCCGCGGCATCGATAAAATGTTGTTTTCAAAAGTGCGTATAAAATATTCTCGGATTGGGTCGAAACTTGGCGTGCGGCCTTATTGTATTGTAGGTAGACCGCCTGCCAAATTTCGTCGCAATCAGAGGTCGTTTGATATCCGAACGGTCGACCGTAGTGGCACCGTCATCGGTTTATTCGTCGGACGTTTTTCGGTGT
Source organism: Elymus sibiricus (assembly GCA_039707655.1). Lineage (NCBI taxonomy): Eukaryota > Viridiplantae > Streptophyta > Magnoliopsida > Poales > Poaceae > Elymus > Elymus sibiricus. The sequence continues at coordinate 123,083,364 of CM077663.1, forward strand.
TTAAAACCTCTGTCACGGGCCGCAAACCTTCCTTCTCTTCCCCACCTAGCCCAACTACACAGCCCACCGCAGCCCACCTAAACCTACCCTCGACCGGAGCCGTTCGATTGCGATCGTACGGTCCGAAAACGCCCCCAAACCTCTCAAACCCTAGCCCCTGCCTATAAAAGGAAGGCCCCTTCCATTTTGGGCAGTCTAACCCCTTCCCTTCCTCGTTTTCAGCGCCAGTCGTCCCCGTCGCGGCCACTTGGCAGCTCCGGATCGGCCGCGCCGCCACCTAGCCGTCGCGCCGCCGCCCCCAGCCAATAGGCGCGCGCCACGTGCCTCCTCTGGCTTCCCTCCGCCGCCAGGCCCGCCGGGCCCAAGCGCGGCCCGCCCCGGGCCCCAACCGGGCCGCGCCGCCGCCCGCAGGCGCCCGCGTCCAGGCGCCCGAGCAGCCCCGACCCGCATCTCACTCCCGAGCTCGCCGCCTCTCCGCAGCCCCTCGCCGGACTTCCCGCGCAGCTCGCCGGAGTGCCCGACCCCGCCGCCGTGGAACCTCGCCGCCCCATCGCCGGATGCCCTCGCCACCGCCTTGCCCCGCCAAGCGCGGCCGAACCGTCGTCGGCCGCTTCGCCCTGCCGCTCTGCCTTGCCTGCCCTAGCCGACATGGATCTCGCCTCCGAGCTCGCAGAGCTTGCCGCCGTCGCCGGATCTGGCCAGATCCGGGTTGGCCCCGTCGCTGCAGCCCCATTCTTGGTCATCCCCGCGCCCAGCGTCGTCGGTTCCGGCAAGGGCCGGCCGGATCTTGCCGCCGCCGCCTTGCTCGGGCGTGAGCAGGTGATGGGGACGAGCGCCCCGTTGACCCCCCCCCCCCCCCGCGTGGGCCAGGCCCAGCGCTTCCCGACCGCGGCCTGCCCTCCGGCCCAGCCGTCCGCGTCCGACCTGCCATAGCCTCCCACCAACTTGGGCCGAGCCCGCTCAGGTGAGCCCCCCCCCCCTTTTGTCTATTTGACGCCCATGTACGCGATATAGCTACCCGACGCTCTGTTTATACAAAAATATAACTAATTTGTGCGTAATTAATTGTGGCACATTTTATACAGTACCATATGCATGTTATATATGTTTTCGGGGTAGAAAAATCCATTGAATTTATCTGTGCAATTAGTTTTGTCATTTGAGCAATTTTGTGTGCATGTCATTTTTGCGGTGATGCCTTTTGTTATTTTTGCGTGATTTAATCCTTGCATCATATGAATTATTGTTGAACATGAGATATGCCCTTTGACATGTGCACTAGCCCCTGGTCTTTTGTTTGCCATGATAATCCATGTTAAGATGTTATTTTCTTGCTGCCATCATGTCTTAAAAATGTTGCTGTTTTGAGAGGCTAAAATATTTCTAAGTCTGAAAACAGAGTTATTATGTTGCTGTGTTTCCATGTGATTTGCTATTGATCTAGGAGTCTTTTGTGGATGCCACCAAGGAGTCTTTTGTTAAGCATGTTGTTGCCTATCATGGTGTGCCAATAGTTTGCATGAATAGGTTTAGCATTATAATTAATTCCGTTGATCAAAATGTCAATCTGTTAAAAACTGCTGCACATGTCTACTCTAATTTTCACTAAGTCTGAGAATCTGTTTTCTTCATAATGCCATATTGTGTTGATGCTAGCCATGATTCTATGCATAATTAGACCTTGCCACCATGGTATGAATTGTAGTGCATCATGTCTACTACCATGCTGTTAAGTTTCATGCCAATATATGACCTGCAGCATATAGTTTTACTGCTGTCAATATGCCTCCGTGATAAACTCCTATGCTAAAAAACTGTTATTTTCACTAAGTCCTAATCTGCTATATTTTGTTGCCATGTTGCGAGCTTCCTACCATGTGATCCGTGACTATTTTGAGTATGATATGTGAAGATGAAATGAAGTGTGTGTTATATGCTACTGCCCCATGCTTAGTTTGTGCATTGTAGAATCTTGTAGCTTGTTGTTTTCATGTGTGCAATATGCTATCTTGCTGTTTTGGACAGATTTGAACTAAAACTTGTATTGGTGATTGTGGTTGAACCGTAGCTCCGTTTTGGGCATGCCATATATGAAACTTGCTTAGAATTTCATGTAGTTTCATAATATCTTGCTGCATCCATGAATTGGTATGTTTGTGGTTGTCATTTTCATGCATTTTGCATTCATGGCATATAATCTTGTGTTTGTCATATCTTTTAGACCGTAGCTCCGTTTCAAATGTTCTATATATGTAAATCGACTAGAATGACGAGTAGAATCTCTTTGTGCATCTTATTTCCCTGTTTAATAAATATAAAACATGATTAGTTCAGATCTGGACCAATTTCGAAATTAACATATGGGGTCGTTTCGGAAATGCTATATGTTGTTTCCGGCCTCATTTAAACTTGCCTAGATGTGTAGTTTACTTATGCTTCACCTCTTGCCATGTTTAAGAACATTTAATATTGTCGTGTACCTAAACGAGAGTGAACTAAATAATTCGAACGTGGAGTTTCGTCAATATGCAATCCGTTGCATATTGAGCTTCACTTAATGTGTAGTATTTGATTGTTGTGCTTTGTCATGCCTTGCATAATCGTACGGACATGCATCATATTTGTATGCGCATCATGTCATGCATTTGTTGTGGTGTTTTTCATGCGTTGATTGTGTTTTCGGATTGCTTCTTCTCGATAGAGTTCCGAAAGCGTTCGGAGTGTGAGGATTCGTTCGACTACGTTGGCTCGTCTTCTTCATGGACTCGTTCTTCTTCCAAGCGGGATCTCAGGCAAGATGACCATTTCCCTGGATACCACTACTATCATTGCCATGCTAGATGTCTCGTTTCTATCGCTGTCTCGCTACCTACCACTTGTATGTCAAGCCTCCCAAATTGCCATGATAAGCCTCTAACCCCTCCACATCCCAGCAAAACATTGTTTGACTATGTTACCGCTTGCTCAGCTCTTCTTATAGCGTTGCTAGTTGAAGGTGCAATTGTTTCCAGCTATCACAATATTATTGCTATTTAATTTAATGCACATATATACTTGGTAAAGGGTGGAAGGCTTGGCCTTTTGCTCGGTGTTTTGTTCCACTCTTGCCGCCCTAGTTACTTGTGTACCGGTGTTATGTTCTATAGTTGAGCGCTCCTAACATGCTCGGGGTTGTTATGGGGACACCCTTGATTTTCATTTTAGGATAAAACTTGTCTGGCAAGGCCCAACATTGGTACTATTTGCTTAATAACAACTAAAATTTGCATAGGGCATGATCACCCCGTGGATAATTAATCAAACCGCCGGGACAGTGCTCCTCATGAGTGTTGGTCCAAACCGAGCGATGTCCGGCGCCCCCTGGTCACCCGGGGTTTCAGCCAACCCGACGTCTAGCTCATCTGGTAGTGCCTGAGAAAGAGATACGCGCGGCTCCTATTGGGATCTGGCCTGCCGGGCGGTCTTGCTGGACTTGTTTTACCTTTCTCGAACGTCTTGTGCGAGGAATTCCGAAAATGCTTCGGGCTATCTTGAGGTTGCGGTTTTCCAGTGGAATCGCCTAGGAAGATCACGAGATTCGTGGTCGAGGTTATTCCTGCTGCGTGTGGTTAGTTTGTGATGGATGAGTTGGAGCACCCCTGCAGGGTTAAATCTTTCGGAAAGCCGTGCCCGCGGTAACGTGGCAACTTGGAAATTTTGTTTAACACCCGGTCATAGCAAACTTGAAGTAAACTCAAATAAAATACACCAACCGTGTGCGTAACCGTGACTGTCTCTTCTCGTGAGTCCTTATCCGAGAGAGAACACGGTGGGGTTATGTTTGACGTAAGTAGGTGTTCAGGATCACTTAGTGATCATTACTAGTTCACGCACGTTTATGCGACAATCATCCCCCTGTATTCTTGTACTCGTAAGTTAGCCACTCAAATAAATGCTTAGTGCTTGCTGCAGCCTCACCACTTAACCATACCTCACCCATTAAGCTTTAATAGTCTTGATACCCTTGGAAATGAGATTGCTGAGTCCCCGTGGCTCACAGATTACTACAACAACAGTTGCAGGTACAGGTAATGCGATGATTTGACGTGAGCGCGATGTTTTGTTTGATTTGGAGTTCTTCTTCTTCTTCTTCGATCTAGGATGGGTTCCAGGCGACAGCCTGGGATAGCAAGGATGGATGTCATTTTGTCGTTTGTTTTCGTCCGTAGCCGGACCCTGCTCTTCTGTATGATGTTTGGATATGTTGTTGTATTGATGTGATATTGATGTAGCTTGTGGCGAGTGTAAGCCAATTCCATATACTCATCTCTTCTTTATACGTACTTGTAATGATATCCATTCTTGCAAAACGACGAGATGCGCTTCTATCCCTGTCGAGGCCTTCGTGCCAAAATAAGGATAGGATCGCATCTTGGGCGTGACAAGTGTGACAGAAGCTTAAACCCTAGTTTATGCGCTACTTCGAAGGGGCTATTTTGGATCCAAACGTTTAATGCTATGGTTAGATTTTATCTTAATACTTTTCTCGTAGTTGCAGATGCTTGCGAGGGGGTTAATCATAAGTGGGAGGTTGTTCAAGTAAGAACAGCACCCAAGTACCGGTCCACCCACATATCAAATTATCAAAGTAGCGAACACGAATCAAACCAACATGATAAAAGTGACTAGATGAAATTCCCGTGTACCCTCAAGAACACTTTGCCTATTACTAGAGACTGTTCTGGCCTGTCCTTTGCCACAAAAGGATTGGGCTACCTTGCTGCACTTTATTTACCGTTACCGTTACTTGCTCGTTACCAATTATCTTGCTATCAAACTATCTGTTACCAACAATTTCAGTGCTTGCAGAAATTACCTTGCTGAAAACCGCTTGTCATTTCCTTCTGCTCCTCGTTGGGTTCGACACTCTTACTTATCGAAAGGACTACGATTGATCCCCTATACTTGTGGGTCATGAAGACTCTTTTCTGGCGCCGTTGCCGGGGAGTGAAGCGCTCTTGGTAAGTGGAAATCGGTAAGGAAAAACTTATACTATGTGCTGAAATTTATTGTTACTAGCTACTATGGAAAACAATCCTTTGAGGGGTTTGTTCGGGGTATCTTCACCTCGACCAGAACCACAATTAGTTGCCCCTCAACCTACTGCACCTACTGAAAATATTGGTTATGAAATTCCTTCGGGTATGGTAGAACAACTGCTTGCTAAACCTTATGCAGGAGATGGAACTGAACATCCTGATATGCACCTATTATATGTGAACGAAATTTGTGGATTATTTAAGCTTGTAGGTTTACCCGGAGATGAAGCTAAGAAGAAGGTTTTCCCTTTATCTTTGAAGGGAAAATCATTGACATGGTATAGGTTGTGTGATGATCTTGGATCGTGGAACTGGAATCGATTGCAATTGGAATTCCACCAAAAGTTTTATCCCATGCATCTAGTTCATCGTGATCGGAATTATATATAAAATTTTTGGCCTCGTGAAGGAGAAAGCATCGCTCTAGCTTGGGGGAGGCTTAAGTCAATTTTATATTCATGCCGAAATCATGACATCCCGAGAGAAGTTATCATTCAGAATTTTTATGCTCGGCTTCTCATAATGATCAATCCATGGTCGATACTTCTTGTGTTGTTTCTTCTATGAAGTAGACTATTGAATTCAAGTGAGATATCTTAGAAAGAATTAAACGCAACTCTGAAGATTGGGAACTCGACGAAGGTAACAAGTCAGGTATAAAGCTTGAGTTTGATTGTGTTAAATCTTTTATGAATACCGATACTTTTCACAAGTTTAGCACTAAATATGGACTTGACTCTGAGATAGTAGCCTCTTTCTGTGAAGCATTTGCTACTCACGTTGATCTCCCTAAGGAGAAGTGGTTTAAATATCATCCCCCTATTAAAGAAGAAAGTAAAGAACCGGTCATAGCTAAAGATGAAACCATCGTTTACAATGTTGATCCAGTTGTGCCTACCGCTTATATTGAAAAAACACCTTTCCCTGTTAGGATAAAGGAACATGCTAAGGTATCAACTGTGGTTCGTAAGAGTAATATAAGAGCAGCTAAGCTCCCTGAGCAAATTAAAGTTGAACCTAGTGTTGCTATGGTTAAAGATCTCTTGGTAGAAAATATTGATGGGCATGTTATCTACTTCTGTGATGAAGCTGCTAGAATTGCCAAACCTGATGAAAAAGATAAACATAGACCCATAGAGGGCATGTGTGTTGTCTTAGTCAAAATAGGAGATCATTGCTATCATGGTTTATGTGATTTGGGTGCTAGTGTGAGTGCTATCCCTTTTACCTTATACCAAGAAATTATGAATGAAATAGCACCTGCTGAAATAGAAGACATTGATGTTACTATTAAACTTGCCAATAGAGACACCATCACACCACTTGGGATTGTTAGAGATGTTGAAGTCTTGTGTGGGAAAGTAAAATACCCTACTGATTTTCTAGTTCCAGGTTCCCCTCAAGATGACTTTTGTCCCATTTTCTTTGGTAGACCTTTTTTTAGCACCGTCAATGCTAAGATAGCTTGTGAAAAACAAACTGTTGGTGTCAGTTTTGGTGGTGTGTCTCATGAGTTTAATTTTTCCAAGTTTAGTAGACAACCTCGTGATAGAGCGTTATCTAGTAAGGATGAAATAATTGGTCTTGCTTCTATTGTCGTGCCTCCTACTGATCCATTAGAACAATATTTGCTTGACCATGAAAATGATATGCACTTGCGTGAAAGAAATGAAAGAGATAAATTTTTCTTTGAACAACAACCTCTACTAAAACACAATTTGCCTATTGAAACTCTTGGGGGTCCTCCTCCACCTAAAGGTGATCATGTGTTTGAATTAAAGAAACTGCCTGACACTTTGAAGTATGCTTATCTTGATGAGAAAAGGATATATCATGTTATTATTAGTGCTAACCTTTCAAAACATGAAGAAGAAAGATTATTAAAAGTTCTAAGGAAGCACCGGGCTGCTATTGGAAATACTCTTGATGATCTTAAGGGTAATAGTCCCACTCTATGTTAGCACAAGATTCATATGGAACCTGATGCTAAACCCGTTGTTGATCATCAACGGCGATTAAATCCTAAGATGAAAGAAGTGGTAAGAACTGAAATATTAAAGCTTCTGGAAGCATGTATAATCTATCCCATAGCTGATAGTAGATATGTAAGCCCCGTTCATTGTGTCCCTAAGAAAGGAAGTATTACCGTTGTTCCTAATGATAAAAATGAACTCATTCCACAAAGAATTGTCACTAGCTATAGAATGGTAATTGATTTTAGAAAATTAAATAAAGCTTCTAGAAAATATCATTACCCTCTGCCTTTCATTAATCAAATGCTAGAAAGATTATCTAAGCACACACACTTTTGTTTCCTGGATGGATATTCCGGTTTCTCTCAAATACATGTGTCACAGTCTGATCAAGAGAAAACCACCTTTACTTGCCCTTTTGGAACCTATGCTTATAGATGTATGCCTTTTGGTTTATGCAATGCACCTGCTACCTTTCAAAGATGTATGACTGCTATATTCTCTGATTTTTATGAAAAGATTGTGGAGGTTTTCATGGATGATTTTTCCGTTTACGGGACTTCCTTTGATGATTGTTTAAGCAACCTTGATCGAGTTTTGCAGAGATGTGAACAAACTAATCTTGTCTTGAATTGGGAGAAGTGCCACTTTATGGTTAATGAAGGTATTGTCTTGGGGCATAAAATATCCGAACGAGGTATTGAGGTGGATAAAGCTAAAGTTGATGCAATTGAGAAAATGCCATGTCCTAAAGATATTAAAGGTATTCAAAGTTTCCTTGGTCATGCTGGTTTCTATAGGAGGTTCATTAAAGACTTCTCTAAGATTTCTAGGCCTCTTACTAATCTTTTGCAAAAGGATATTCCTTTTGTTTTTGATGATGATTGTGTGGAAGCCTTTGAAACACTCAAAAAAAGCCTTAACCTCTACAAAGAGTTAATAAGAAATTGAATGTTATCCATTATGTGTGATGCTAGTGATTATGCTGTAGGTGCTGTTCTAGGACAAAGAGTTAATAAGAAATTGAATGTTATCCATTATGCCAACAAAACTCTAGACAGTGCTCAACGAAATTATGCTACTACTAAAAAATAATTTTTAGCAGTTGTGTTTGCTTGTGATAAATTTAGATCCTACATTGTTGACTCCAAAGTTATTGTTCACACCGATCATGCTGCTATAAAATATCTTATGGAAAAGAAAGATGCTAAACCTAGACTTATTAGGTGGGTTCTCTTGCTTCAAGAATTTGACTTACATATCGTTGATAGGAAGGGAGCTGAGAACCCCGTAGCTGATAACTTGTATAGGTTAGAAAATATTCTTGATGACCCACTACCTATTGATGATAGTTTCCCTGACGAATAGTTAGCTGCAATAAATGTTTCTCAGAACACACCTTGGTATGCTGATTATGCTAATTACATTGTCACTAAATATATACCACCTAGCTTCACATACCAACAAAATAAAAAAAATCTTCTATGATTTAAGACATTACTTTTGGGATGACCCACATCTCTATAAAGAAGGAGTAGATGGTATTATTAGACGTTGTGTACCTGAGCATGAACAGGAACAAATCCTATGGAAATGTCATTCCAAAGCTTATGGAGGACATCATGCGGGAGATAGAACTGCGCACAAGGTATTGCAATCTGGTTTTTATTGGCCTACCCTCTTCAAGGATGCCCGTAAGTTTGTCTTGTCTTGTGATGAATGTCAAAGAATTGGTAATATCGGTAAGCATCAGGAAATGCCTATGAATTATTCACTTGTTGTCGAACCATTTGACGTTTGGGGTTTTGATTATATGGGACCTTTTCCGTCCTCTAACGGTTGATTATGTCACTAAGTGGGTAGAAGCTATTCCAACTAGCAGTGCTGATCACAACACCTCTATTAAAATGCTTAAAGAGTTTATCTTCCCGAGGTTTGGAGTCCCTAGATACTTAATGACTGATGGTGGTTCACACTTTATCCATGATGATTTCCGTAAGATGCTTGCTAAATATGATGTTAACCATAGAATTGCATCACCCTATCATCCTCAATCTAGTGGTCAAGTTGAACTTAGCAATAGGGAAATAAAGTTGGTATTACAAAAAACTGTCAATAGGTCTCGAAAGAATTGGTCTAAGAAACTAGATGATGCACTTTGGGCCTATAGAACGGCTTATAAAAACCCTATGGGTATGTCTCCATACAAAATGGTATATGAAAAAGCTTGTCACTTGCCTCTAGAATTAGAACATAAAGCATTTTGGGCAATTAAAGAACTCAACTATGATTTCAAACTTGCCGTTCAGAAGAGGCTATTTGATATTAGCTCACTAGATGAATGGAGAACCCAAGCCTATGAAAATGCCAAACTATTCAAAGAAAAAGTAAAAAACTGGCATGACAAAAGAATCCAAAAGCGGGAATTCAAAATAGGAGACTATGTTCTTTTGTTCAACTCTCATTTAAGATTTTTTGCAGGTAAGCTTCTCTCCAAATGGGAAGGACCACATATTATCGAAGAGGTTTATCGTTCTGGAGCTATCAAGATTAATAATGCCGAAGGTACCAACCCGAAGGTGGTCAATGGACAAACAATTAAGCACTATATCTCAGGTACGCCTATTAACGTTGAAAGCAATGTTATCCAAACCATGACACCGGAGGAACACATAAAAGAAACCATCCGGAGCACTCTAGAATTCTGAAAAATAGGAGGTACGTGATACGGTAAGTAAACTGACTCCGAAAAATCCACAAAAATATTTTTTGTCAGTATTGGAATATTTGAAAATTTTGGAATTTAAAATAAACCGAAAGGCGATCGAGGTGAGCACGATACACCAGGGCGCGCCAGCCCTTCCAGGCGCGCCCTGGTGGGTTGTGCCCACCTCGGACACCTTCCCGACTCCGTTTTCCTTCCATGTGCTTGTTTCCCAAGAATAAAATTCCCTATGTATACCCCAACTATTTTAACGACTGCATCGCAGAAAAATCCTCTGTTCTTGTTTCGTGTTGTTTTCTCGTCAGATCTAGATCACCATGCCTCCGCCAAGCTCCTCCAAGGACAAGTTATTCGAGAAGGTCATCAATCCATACTTGCCGGAGGTTTTGAAGCACCCTCAAGCCATTGAGATGCGTGAGGGGGTGCTCCACATCCGCAATGTTCAGGGACCCAAGAGGACCGGAAGCGTGGAGGCTAGGCTCGAGGCGGTGGAACAAGACATCTTCAAGTGCCAAAGGATGGTGGAGCGTGGACTTAGTGCCAATCACTCCATGATCACGGATTTCACCCATGATCAGATGGTGGATGGCCGGTATGTGAAGGACACCATCTCCACCCTCAACGAGCAAATCAATTTTCTACAAAGTCAAGTTTATGGTCTTCAAAACCAAGTTTTTGAATATGAAGAAAGATTTAAAGGTATGAGTTTAGCTGCCAGTTGCAGGACTCAGGGGACTCTTGCGTCAACTTTTGACGGTGAGCCCTTGCCCTGGAAGCTGGAGGATAAGCCTACCACATCATCACCACCACCTTCTTCATCACCACCACCAAAGGAGAGTTGAGCACACGGGTATGGGCACTCCCCTTGGCTTGAGCCAAGCTTGGGGGAGGTGCCCCGGTATCGTATCACCATCACTTTTATTCACCTTTACCTATTTTAGTTCGATCCTTAGTTTTCCTTTGATTTAGTTGAATAAAAGTTTAGCATGATCTATTTTTGTGTGTTAGTTTCATGGTCTATCTATCTATGTAATCGAGTGAGAGTTATATAGTAAAGTTTAGTTCGAGTTTTGCTTCTCTACTTTCTTGTTGCAATCACAATAAAGGAAAGAGAAATAAATGAAAAGAATCATATGCTAATCTTATGGTGAGTAATGACGTCACATAAGGAAAAGTATAAGTAGTAAAATTTATTGGAGATTGACAAACATAGCATTGGTCAATGATGCAATTCATGAAAGAATTAATAAGGGAAGAGAAGATTCACATGCAAATACACCACCTTGGACATCTTTTATGATTGTGAGCCCCCATTAAATATTATATGTCAAAATGGTTGACGTTGGACATGGAAGACAACGTAATGATTTATGTTTGTTCATATCCAGTTAGAAGTTATATTGTCATAGATCCTTCAACATGTGGTGCTTGCTCAATATCTTTGCTAGACAAAAATTCCGCACTAAGTAGTGATACTACTTGTGCATCCAAAAACCCAAACTCAAATTCATTCTTTGAGAGTCCACCATACCTACCTACGGATCGAGTAAGATCCTTCAAGTAAGTTGTCATCGGTGAAATAAGCCAATAAAAATTGCTTCTAAAAGTGTTTTGATCAATTAGTGTAGGAGAAAATTGAGCGCTATATGAACTTATGATGGCAAAGTAATAAAATTGATGGACTGCATAATAAAGGTTGCTATCATAGGGGGCAATATAGCGTGACGTTCTTTTACATTAAGGGATTGGGCATACAAACAAAAAAGCGCATGACAACCTCTGCTTCCCTCTGCAAAGGGACTATCTTTTACTTTTATGCAAGAGTCAAGTATTCTTCTCTATTCCTTTTTCCCTTTTCTTTTGCAATGTGGTGAGGAAAGATCTAGGCACATATATCCAGTTGGATGTGAGTGGGCATGAGTTATTATTGTTGACATCACCCTTGAGGTGAATACGTTGGGAGGCGAAACTATAAGCCCCTGTCTTTCTTTGTGTCCAGTTGAAACTTTTTGCTCATGGGTATGCTGTGAGTGTTAGCAATCATAGAAGACTAAATGATGGTTTAGTATGTGGACTTGCCAAAAGGCACCGACATGAGACCCTTCCTGAAAATATGATGAATTGTAGTTGCAAACTTGACTGAGAACATAGTTTTTTGGTTTGAAATAAGGTTTATGCTTTATACTTCTATGTTGCGATGAATTATTACTTGTTCATGAGAAGCTATATGATGAAAGTATATGAATAAGTTTTATGATAGAGTTTGTTGCTGTTATGATAAAAAGCATGTTGCTTCTATGTCCGTATTTTGTTTTTATCGACACCTCTCTCTCAAACCATGTGGACATGCTTTTCAATTTCGGCTTTTCGCTTGAGGACAAGCGAGGTCTAAGCTTGGGGGAGTTGATACGTCCATTTTGCATCATGATTTCCTACTGTTATTTATTATGTTTTTTTGATTAATAATGCTTTAGGGGGTGATTCTAATTCCTTTTCTCTCATATTATGCAAGGTTTACACAACGAGGGAGAATACCGGCAGCTGGAATTCTGGACCTGAAAAAGCACATCAGATATACCTATTCTGCACATCTCCAATGAAGCTGAAACTTTACGAAGAATATTTTTGGAATTAATAAAAAATACTGGAGCAAAGAACTACCGGAGGGGGCCACCCTGGTGGGCACAAGAAAGCAGGGCGTGCCAGGCGCGCCCTGGTGGGTTGTGCCCTCCTCGGCCCACCTCCGGTGCCCATCTTCTAGTATATAGGCTCTTTTGACCTAGAAAAAATAAGGAGAGGACTTTCGGGTCAGAGCGCCGCCGTCTCGAGGTGGAACTTGGGCAGGAGCACTTTTGCCCTCCGGCGGAGCGATTCCACCGGGGGAACTTCCCTCCCGGAGGGGGAAATCAAAGCCATCGTCATCACCAACACCCCTCTCATCTTTGGGAGGCCAATCTTCATCAACATCTTCAATAGCACCATCTCCTCTCAAACCCTAGTTCATCTCTTGTGTTCAATCTTTGTACCGGAACCTCAGATTGGTACCTGTGGGTGACTAGTAGTGTTGATTACATCTTGTAGTTGATTACTATATGGTATATTTGGTGGAAGATTATATGTTCAGATACATTATGCTATTCAATACCCCTCTGATCTTGAGCATGATTATTATTTGTGAGTAGTTACCTTTGTTCTTGATGTCACGGGAGAAGTCATGTTGCAAGTAATCATGTGAATTTGATATGTGTTCGATATTTTGATGATATGTATGTTGTGATTCCCTTAGTGGTGTCATGTGAACGTCGACTACATGACACTACACCATTCTTGAGCCTAAGGGAATGCATTGTGGATTAGTTATTAGATGATGGGTTGATACAGTGACAGAAGCATAAACCCTTGTTTATGCGCTACTTCGTAAGGGGCTGTTTTGGATCCAGACGTTTAATGCTATGGTTAGATTTTATCTTAATACTTTTCTCGTAGTTGTAGATGCTTGCGAGGGGGTTAATCATAAGTGGGAGGTTTTTCAAGTAAGAACAGCACCCAAGCACCGGTCCACCCACATATCAAATTATCAAAGTAGCAAACACGAATCAAACCAACATGATAAAAGTGACTAGATGAAATTCCCGTGTACCCTCAAGAACACTTTGCCTATTACTAGAGACTGTTCTGGCCTGTCCTTTGCCACAAAAGGATTGGGCTACCTTTCTGCACTTTATTTACCATTACCGTTACTTGCTCGTTACCAATTATTTTGCTATCAAACTATCTGTTACCAACAATTTCAGTGCTTGCAGAAATTACCTTGCTGAAAACCGCTTGTCTTTTCCTTCTGCTCCTCGTTGGGTTCGACACTCTTACTTATCGAAAGGACTACGATTGATCCCCTATAGTTGTGGGTCATCAAGACTCTTTTCTGGCGCTGTTGCTGGGGAGTGAAGCGCTCTTGGTAAGTGGAAATCGGTAAGGAAAAACTTATACTACGTGCTGAAATTTATTGTTACTAGCTACTATGGAAAACAATCCTTTGAGGGGTTTGTTCGGGGTATCTTCACCTCGACCGGAACCACAATTAGTTGCCCCTCAACCTACTGCACCTACTGAAAATATTGGTTATGAAATTCCTTTGGGTATGGTAGAACAATTGCTTGCTAAACCTTATGCAGGAGATGGAACCGAACATCCTGATATGCAGCTAGTGTTGCTATCGTTAAAGATCTCTTGGTAGAAAATATGGATGGGCATGTTATTTACGTCTGTGATGAAGCTGCTAGAATTGCTAAACCTGATGAAAAAGATAAACATAGACCCATAGTGGGCATGCCTGTTGTCTCAGTCAAAATAGGAGATCATTGCTATCATGGTTTATGTGATTTAGGTGCTAATGTGAGTGCTATCCCTTTTACTTTATACCAAGAAATTATGAATGAGATAGCATGTGCTGAAATAGAAGACATTGATGTTACTATTAAACTTGCTAATAGAGACACCATCACACCACTTGGGATTGTTAGAGATGTTGAAGTCTTGTGTGGGGAAGTAAAATACCCTACTGATTTTCTAGTTCTTGGTTCCCCACAAGATGACTTTTGTCCCATTATCTTTGGTAGACCTTTCTTGAGCACCGTCAATGCTAAGATAGATTCTGAAAAACAAACTGTCGGTGTCAGTTTTGGTGGTGTGTCTCATGAGTTTAATTTTTCCAAGTTCAGTAGACAACCTCGTGATAGAGCATTATCTAGTAAGGATGAAATAATTGGTCTTGCTTCTATTGTCGTGCCTCCTACTGATCCATTAGAACAATATTTGCTTGGCCATGAAAATGATATGCACTTACGTGAAAGAAATTAAATAGATAAAATTTTCTTTGAACAACAACCTCTCCTGAAACACAATTTGCTTATTGAAACTCTTGTAGGCCCTCCTCCACCTAAAGGTGATCATGTGTTTGAATTAAAGCAATTGCCTGATACTTTGAAGTATGCTTATCTTGATGAGAAAAAGATATATCCTATTATTATTAGTGCTAACCTTTCAGAACATGAAGAAGAAAGATTATTAAAAGTTCAAAGGAAGCACAGGGCTGCTATTGGATATACTCTTGATGGTCTTAAGGGCATTAGTCCCACTCTATGTCAGCACAAGATTAATATGGAACCTGATGCTAAACCCGTTGTTGATCACCCACATCTTTACAAAGAAGGAGTAGATAGTATTATTAGACGTTGTGTACCTGAGCATGAATAGGAACAAATCCTACGGAAATGTCATTCCGAAGCATATGGAGGACATCATGCGGGAGATAGAACTGCTCACAAGGTATTGCAATCTGGTTTTTATTGGCCTACTCTCTTCAAGGATGCCCGTAAGTTTGTTTTGTCTTGTGATGAATGTCAAAGAATTGGTAATATCGGTAAGCGTCAGGAAATGCCTATGAACTATTCACTTGTTGTTGAACCATTTGATGTTTGGGGTTTTGATTATATGGGACCTTTTCCTTCCTCTAACGGGTACACTCATATTTTGGTTGCTGTTGATTATGTCACTAAGTGGGTAGAAGCTATTCCAACTAGTACTGCTGATCACAACACCTATATTAAAATGCTTAAAGAAGTTATCTTCCCGAGGTTTGGAGTCCCTAGATACTTAATGACTGATGTTGGTTCACACTTTATTCATGGTGCTTTCCGTAAGATGCTTGCTAAATATGATGTTAACCATAGAATTGCATCACCCTATCATCCTTAATCTAGTGGTCAAGTTGAACTTAGCAATAGAGAAATAAAATTAATATTACAAAAAACTGTTAATAGGTATCGAAAGAATTGGTCTAAGAAACTAGATAATGCACTTTGGGCCTATAGAACAGCTTATAAAAATCATGTGGGTATGTCTCCATACAAAATGGTATATGGAAAAGGTTGTCATTTGCCTCTAGAGTTAGAACATAAAGCATTTTGGGCAATTAAAGAACTCAATTATGATTTCAAACTTGCCGGTGAGAAGAGGTTATTTGATATTAGCTCACTAGAAGAATGGAGAACCCAAGCCTATGAAAATGCCAAACTATTCAAAGAAAAAGTAAAAAGATGGCATGACAAAAGAATCCAAAAGCGGGAATTCAAAATAGGAGACTGTTCATTTGTTCAACTCTCATTTAAGATTTTTTGCAGGTAAGCTTCTCTCCAAATGGGAAGGACCTTATATTATCGAAGAGGTTTATTGTTCTGGAGCTATCAAGATTAATAATGCCGAAGGTACCAACCCGAAGGTGGTCAATGGACAAAGAATTAAGCACTATATCTGAGGTACGCCTATTTATGTTGAAAGCAATGTTATCCAAACCATGACACCGGAGGAGCACATAAAAGAAACCTTCCGGAACACTCTAGAATTCTGAAAAATAGGAGGTACATGATACGGTAAGTAAACAGACTCCGAAAAATCCGCAAAAATATTTTCTGTCAGTTTTGAAATATTAGACAATTTTGGAAAATAAGAAATAAACCGAAGGCGATCGAGGTGAGCACGATACACCAGGGCGCGCTAGCCCTGCCAGGTGTGCGCTAGTGGGTTGTTCCCACCTCGGACACCTTCCCGTCTCCGTTTTCCTTCCGTATGCTTGTTTCCCAAGAATAAAAATTCTCTATATATACCCCCGACTATTTTGACAACCGCATCGCAGAAAATTCCTCTGTTCTTGTTTCGTGTTGTTTTCTCGTCAGATCTAGATCTCCATGGCTCCACCAAGCTCCTCCAAGGACAAGTTTTTCGAGAAGGTCATCAACCCGTACTTACCGGAGGTGATGAAGCACCCTCAAGCCATTGAGATGCGTGAGCGGGTGCTGCACATCCGCGATGTGCAGGGACCCAAGAGGACCGGAAGCGTGGAAGCTAGGCTCGAGGCGGTGGAACAAGACATCTTCAAGTGCCAAAGGATGGTGGAGCGTGGACTTAGTGCTAACCACTCCATGATCACGGAATTCACCCGTGATCAGGTTGTGGATGGCCGGTCTTTGAAAGACACCATCTCCACCCTCAACGAGCAAACCAATTTTCTGCAAAGTCAAGTTTATGATCTTCAAAACGAAGTTTTTGAATGTGAAGCAAGATTAAAAGGTATGAGTTTAGCTGCTAGTTGTAGGACTCAGGGGACTCTCGCGTCAACTTTTGATGGTGAGCCCTTGCCCTGGAAGCTGGAGGACAAGCCTACCACTTCATGACCACCACCTTCTTCATCACCACCACCAAAGGAGACTTGAGCAAACGGGTATGGGCAATCCCCTTGGCTTGAGCCAAGCTTGGGGGAGGTGCCCCGGTATCGTATCACCATCACTTTTATCCACCATTACCTATTTTAGTTCGATCTTTAGTTTCCCTTTAATTTAGTTGAATAAAAGGTTAGTATGATCTATATTCATGTGTTAGTTTCGTGGTCTATCTATCTATGTAATCGAGTGAGAGTTGTATAATAAAGTTTGGTTTGAGCTTTTGCTTCTCTACTTTCTTGTTGCCATCAAAATAAAAGGAAACAGAAATTGATGAAAAGAATCTTATGCTAATCTTATGGTAGGTAATGATATCACATAAGAAAAAGTATAAGGAGTAAAATTTGTTGGAGATTGACAAACACAACATTGGTCAATAATGCAATTCATGAAAAAATTAATAGGGAAGAGAAGATTCACATGTAAATACACTATCTTGGACATCTTTTATGATTGTGAGCCCCCATTAAATATTATATATCAAAATTGTTGACGTTGGACAAGGAAGACAACGTAATGATTTATGTTTGTTCATATCCACATAGAAGTTATATTGTCATAGATCCTTCAACATGTGGTGCTTGCTCAATATCTTTGCTAGCCAAAAATTCCGCATTAAGTAGATATACTACTTGTGCATCCAAAAACCCAAAAGCCAAATTCATGTTTGGAGAGTCCACCATACCTACCTACGGATCGAGTAAGATCCTTCAAGTAAGTTGTCATCGGTGCAATAAGGCAATAAAAATTGCTTCTAAATGTGTTTTGATCAATTAGTGTAAGAGAAAATTGAGCGTTATACGAACTTATGATGGCAAAGTAATAAAAGCGACGGACTGCATAATAAAGGTTGCTATCATAGGGGGCAATATAGGGTGACGTTCTTTTACATTAAGGGATTGGGCATACAAACCAAAAAGCACATGACAACCTCTGCTTCCCTCTGCCAAGGGCCTATCTTTTACTTTTATGTATTTACTTTTATGCAAGAGTAAAAGTATTCTTCCCTATTCCTTTTTACTTTTTCTTTTTGCAAGCATCATGTGGTGAGGAAAGATCTAGGCATATATATCCAGTTGGATGTGAGTGAGCATGAGTTATTATTGTTGACATCACCTTTCAGGTGAGTACGTTGGGAGGCGAAACTATAAGCCCCTATATTCTATGTGTCCAGTTGAAACTTTTTGCTCATAGATATGCTGTGAGTGTGAGCAATCATAGAATACGAAATGATGGTTGAGTATGTGGACTTGCCAAAAGGCTCCGACATGAGACCCTTCCTAAAAATATGATGAATTGTAGTTGCATAGTTGACTGAGAACATAGTTTGTTGGTTCCCAATAAGGTTTATGCTTTATATTTCTATGTTGTGATGAATTGTTACTTGTTGATGAGAAGTTATATAATAAAAGTTATATGAATAAGTTTTATGATAGAGTTTGTTGCTGTTATGATAATAAGAATGATGCTACCATGTCCGTATTTTGTTTTTATCGACACCTCTCTCTCAAACCATGTGGACATGCTTTTCAATTTTGGCTTTTCGCTTGAGGACAAGCAAGGTCTAAGCTTCGGGGAGTTGATACGTCCATTTTGCATCATGATTTCCTACTGTTATTATTATGTTTTGTTGAATAATAATGCTTTAAGGAGTGATTCTAATGCCTTTTCTCTCACAATATGCAAGGTTTACACAAAGAGGGAGAATGCCGGCAGCTGGAATTCTGGACCTGAAAAAGCACATCAAAGATACCTATTATGCACATCTCCAATGAAGCTAAAACTTTACGGAGAATATTTTTGGATTTAATAAAAAATACGGAGCAAAGAACTACCAGAGGGGGCCACCCTGGTGGGCACAAGACACCAAGGTGCGCCAGGCCCCCCAGGTGCGCCCTGGTGGATTGTGCCCTCCTTGGCCCACCTCCGGTGCCCATCTTCTGGTATATAAGGTGTTTTGACCTTAAAAAAAAATAAGGAGAGGACTTTCGGGACGGAACACCGCCGTCTCGAGGCGGAACTTGGGCAGGAGCACTTTTGCCCTCCGGCGGAGCGACTCCGTCGGGGGAACTTCCCTCCCGGAGGGGGAAATCGAAGCCATCACCATCACCAACACCCCTCTCATCTTTGGGAGGACAATCTTCATCAACATCTTCAACAGCACAATCTCCTCTCAAACCCTGTTTCATCTCTTGTGTTCAATCTTTGTACCGGAACCTCAGATTGGTACCTGTGGGTGACTAGTAGTGTTGATTACATCTTGTAGTTGATTACTATATGGTATATTTGGTGGAAGATTATATGTTCAGATACATTATGCTATTTAATACCCCTCTGATCTTGAGCATGAATATTATTTGTAGGTGACCTTTGTTCTTGAGGTCACGGGAGAAGTCAGGTTGCAAGTAATCATGTGAATTTGATTTGTGTTCGATATTTTGATGATATGTATGTTGTGAATCCCTTGTTGGTTTCATGTGAACGTCGACTACATGACACTTCACCATCCTTGGGCCTAAGGGAATGCATTGTGGAGTAGTTATTAGATGATGGGTTGCTAGAGTGACAGAAGCTTAAACCCTAGTTTCTGCGCTACTTCGTAAGGGGCTGATTTGGATCCAAATGTTTAATGCTATGGTTAGATTTTATTTTAATACTTTTCTCGTAGTTGCGGATGCTTGCGAGGGGGTTAATCATAAGTGGGAGGTTGTTCAAGTAAGAACAGCACCCAAGCACCGGTCCACCCACATATCAAATTATCAAAGTAGCGAACACGAATCAAACCAACTTGATAAAAGTGACTAGACGAAATTCCCGTGTACCCTCAAGAACACTTTGCCTATTACTAGAGACTGCTCTGGCCTGTCCTTTGCCACAAAAGGATTGGGCTACCTTACTACACCTTATTTATCGCCACCGTCTTGCGGGCGGCGCAGGGCTTGCCCTTGGCGGTGACGAGGGAGGCGGGGCGAAAGGTTGCTAAGGAGGCGAGTCCGACGGCGGCATCGAGGGTCGGCACGTTGTCCATCGCGAGCTGTCGGGAGCGCGAACGGGTGGGAGTATTTTGGGAAAGGGAGGGGAATGGGGGTGGCTGTGCAGCCGACTGGCGGGCCAGGGGAGGAGTTGGCGGGTGTCGCGTGCGTCCGTTTCGAGTTCCTGCCGACGCAAACGAGGCCCTGATACGTCTCCAATGTATCTATAATTTTTTATTGTTCCATGCTTTTATATTATCATTGTTGGATGTTTTACAATCATTTTATAGCAACTTTATATCATTTTTCTTGGACTAACCTATTGACATAGTGCCAAGTGCCAGTTACTGTTTTTGCTTGTTTTTTACTTCGCAGAATATCGGTACCAAATGGAGTCCAATCGCGATGAAACTTTCTAGAGATTTTATTTGGACCAGAACAAAGCCAGTGAGCCAAAGAAACCAGGGCGCGCCAGAGGCCTCCGTCGTGCCCTGGTGGGTTGTGGTGGCCTCGGGACCCCCCTCCATCTCCTCTGATCTCTATAAATACCCAAATATTCCAGAAACCCTAGAGGAGTCGACCCAAAATACTTCCAGCCGCCGCAAGTTCTAGAACCGCGAGATCCAATCTAACACCATCACGGAGGGGTTCATCATCCTCATTGGTGCCTCTCCGATGATGCGCGAGTAGTCCACCATAGACCTACCGGTCCGTAGGTAGTAGCTAGATGGCTTTCTCTCTCTCTTTTGATTCTCAATACAATGGTCTCTTGGAGATCTATTTGATGTAATGACTTTTTGCGGTGTGTTTGTTGGGATCCGATGAATTTTGAGTTCATGATTAGTTTCTATCCATGAATATTATTTGAGTCTTCTTTGATCTCTTTTATGCATGATTACTTATAGCCTCGTATTTCTTCTTCGAATCTTTGGTTTAGTTAGGCCAACTAGATCGATTTTTCTTGCCATGGGAAGAGGTGCTTTGTGATGGGTTCGATCTTGCGGTGTCCTCTCCCAGTGATAGAAGGGGCAGCAAGGCACGCTTGTATCATTGCTATTAAGGATAACAAGATGGGGTCTATTCTTACATGAATATATCTTGTCTACATCATGTCATCGTTCTTATTGCATTACTCTATTTTTCCATGAACTTAATACACTAGATGCATGATGGATAGCGGCGATGTGTGGAGTAATAGTAGTAGATGCAGAATCGTTTCGGTCTACTAATCTTGGACGTGATGCCTATATAATGATCATCGCCTTGGATATCGTCATGATTATTTGATCTTCTATCAATTGCCCAACAGTAATTTGTTTACCCACTGTGTGCTACACTCATGAGAGAAGCCACTAGTGAAACCTACGGCCCCCGGGTCTACTTTTCCAACATATTGCTTTCCGATCTATCTTTTGCCGCTTTTGTTTTCAGATCTATGAGTCCAAAAACCCAAAAATACCTTGATGCACTTTTTATTTGCCTTGATACGATTACCGGTGGGAATTTCTTGATGTGTCCATCTTTGGATGCTTTTAATGCTATGGGAAATTTAGTGGGTTCACCATCTATCATGATTAATGAAACAACCTTAACTCTCGAACATGTTATGGAAAGGCTAGATGTTATTGAAAAGAAAATGATTACCAAAGAAAATCTTGAAAATTTGGATAAAAAATGCATAATCTTGCTAATAAAATTGGGTCAAAAGCGGGGGATGCCTTTAATTTATTGAAGGAAAAGGAAACCGTAGTTAACGAAAGAATAGAAGAAAGTCCCTCCCGGATTGATAAGTTGGAAGAAATTTTTAGTAACTTGAGCTTGGCCTTTTCTTCTGTTAAAATTATTGAAAAAACCCCCGTAAAAATTTGCAAGACTACACAAGTCACTAATAACAAAGGTGACACATCTAATAGCCAGAAGGGAGATCTTAAAATGATTAGTGTTCATCCCAATTTTGTTGAAATAGTAAAAGACCCTATTTACAAGAATGATTTTTTTTCTTATTCCTAGAAGTATTGTCATTGAAAGTGTGCATGCTAAATCCTTGAAGAAATCTAGTTGTATGATTGAGGAGTTGAAAACTAAAGATGACAATACTTGAATCTATGCTTTATGCCTAGCTAGGGGCGTAAAACGATAGTGCTTGTTGGGAGGCAACACAATGAATAAATTTATTTTCACCTTTTTCTTTATGTTCTTGAGTGTTGACACAATTATGCTGCTATTATGCTTGTGTTTTTTATGTTTTCATTAGTGTTTGTGCCAAGTAAAGCCTTTAGGATGGCTCACAAGATAAGTAGAAACAATGCTGAATCTGAAACAGAAACTTTGACTCCAGTGCAGTATTGCTATACAAATTATTTACGTTGTCCTAATGTTTCAGAATTTTTAGAGTAACATAAGTATGGTTAGAGTACAGATTGCTACAGACTGTTCTATTTTTGACAGATTCTGTTTTTGTTGCATTGTGTGCTTGTTTTGATGAATCTATGGTTTGTATTGAGGGGTATAAGCCATGGTAAAGTTAAAATATAGTAGGTATAATGCAATAATAAAATATGAATGGGTTTGCAACACTACTTAGAGTGGTGATTTGCTTTATTATACTAACGGATCTCACGAAGGTTTTGTTGAGTTTTGTGTGATTGAAGTTCTCATGTTTTGGGTGAGATCCCGATAAATGAAGGAATAAGGAGTGAAAAGAGCCTAAGCTTGGGGATGGTACAACACCCCCAAGATAATATCCAAGGAGAAACAAGCAACTAAGCTTTGGGATGCCCCGAGTTGCATCCCCTCTTTCTTCTAATGAGCATCGGTACTTTACTTGGAGCTATATTTTTATTCGTCACATATTATGAGTTTTGCTTGGATCATCTTGTATTATTTGAGTCCTTGCTTGATTTGCTTTTTAGTTTGTCACAAGTATCCTTGCTGGACACATCTATTTGAGAGAGCCAAAATTATGCTATGATTTGTTAGAATTGCTCTATATGCTCCACTTAAATTTTTTGAGCTATGGAATTGCTCTAGTGCTTCACTTATATCTTTTTGAGCACGGTGTGCTTTAATTTTTTGAAGAAATACTCTCATGCTTCACTTAGATTAATTTGAGAGTCAGTAAATTTTAAAGAAACACTCTCATGCTTCACTTAGATTAATTTGAGAGATAGTAAACTTTGAAGAAATTCTCTCATGCTTCACTTATACTATTTTGAGAGATGAATTTTTTATGCTCATAACTACAGGAATCAGGTTCTTTGCCGTCTGCCATGGTGGACGGCAAAACCCTTTGCCGTCGGTCAGCAGACGCCCCCCCATCCGGCACAGCAAACTCCGGTAAAGGGGGGCTTTGCCGTTAGCTTTGCAACAGCGGACGACAAAGATATTTGCCGTCCGCCGTCCAGGGCATGCAGACGGTAAAGCCAGCTGACGGCACAAAAAGCAGGTTAGCCCCGTTAGGTGGCTGACGGCAGCCTTTGCCGTCCGCTGCAGATGGCAAAGTGGGCAGCTCCTTTGCCGTCTGCCTGAGACGGCAAAGCGGCTGTATGGGCCAGCTGGACAGATGGCCTTCTTTGCCGTCTGCCAGCTGACGGCAAAGTTGGTAGCTCCTTTGCCGTCTGCCAGCGGACGGCAAAGTGACCAAATGGCCCAGACCTGGTGCTCCCAGGTTGCACAGGTTGCTGCCACGTGGCACGTTCGCCGTCTGTGGCAGACGGCAAAGAGGCCTTTGCCGTCGGTGGCAGACGGCAAAGAGGCTGTATTGCCCCTTTTTATTCTATTTTTTGTTATATCCAGTCATTTTCACAAGCAATATATGATATATATATATATATATATATAATTCACAGAAACTATATCCCTGCCATATGGATATGATCATCCAACTAACATACCAAATCAAAAGTGCAAGTTTCATCCATACATGCATAATTTCATCCATATTACAATAGTTTCATCCATAGATAGCAAGTTTCACATTGTTCATCGATACAAAATCAAAACAGAAAGTAAACACAAGAACTCCATCAATGCAAGCTTCCGTGAAGTGAATCAAATCTGCAAAATGGGAAATAAGAAAGTTAGAAGAAGAATACTAGAAGAAGAAGAAGAAGATCTAGAAGAAGAAGAAGAATTGGAGGAAGAAGAAGAAGAAGCCAAGTATAGGTCATTTTAGAGCTAACTTAGGTAATTATGCCATTTTTGACCTAACTAAGCTTATTGTGTCATTTTGCAAGAAAATAAGCTAAGTATATGACATTTATGAGGTGACCAAGGTTATTATGCCATTTTTTACCTAAGTAAGCTAATAAGCTAATTATGCCATTTTTGACATAAGTAAGCTAATTACAAGTCAATATTGAGCTAAGCTAGGTAATTATGCCTTTTTTGAGTTAACTAAGCTTATTCTGTCATTGTGGAGAAAACAAAGCTTAGTATAAGTCATTTTAGAGCTAACCTAGGTAAAATAGGTCATTTTGGAGCTAAGTAAGCTTATTATGTCATTTTGGAGGAATCATAGCTAAGTATAGGTCATTTTAGAGCTAACTTAGGTAAAATAGGTCATTTTGGAGCTAAGTAAGCTTATTAAGTCATTCTAGAGAAAACAAAGCTAAGTATAAGTCATTTTAGAGCTAACTTATGTAAAATATGTCATTTTGGAACTAAGTAAGCTTATTATGTCATTTTGGAGGAAACAAAGCTAAGTATAGGTCATTTTAGAGCTAACTTAGGTAAAATATGTCATTTTGAAGCTAAGTAAGCTTATTATGTCATTTTGGAGGAAACAAAGCTAAGTATAGGTCATTTTAGAGCTAACTTCGGTAAGCTAGGTCATATTGGAGCTAAGTAAGCTTATTATGTCCTTCTGGAGGAAAATAAGCTAAGTATATGACATTTATGAGCTAACCAAGGTTATTATGCCATTTTTTTACCTAAGTAAGCTAATTATGTCATAAATGAACTAACTAAGCTAAGTATAGGTCATTATGCATTTGTTAAGCAAAACACTAGAGAAAACTTACCGTCCTCGTCATCACGGAGGTCAAGCACCGGGGTTGCTCGGGCCAGTTTCACCTGGAGCACTACTTGGCCCTGGAGAAGGATCGTGCATTGCGGCTCGGGAGTTATGCTGCACCAAAGATCATTTGCAATGTCTCGTTAGCATGATGACACTGAAATGTTGAGACTAGTAACTTATGACCATTCAAATGAAACTCACCGTTCCCGCCGTGGTAATGACTGGCATCGGCGGAGGGGTCTAGCCGGACTTCTCGCACATATATTGCACATTTGGTTTTGACAAGTCAATCATATTAGTTATTAATGAAACGAACATTACATGCATGATTTGGCTAATATGAAGAAGAAACCTACCACGAGGAGCTCGTAAATGGCTCGGTGAGACGCGTCATTCCGTGCCCTCTCCTCCTCCAACAACCTAGCCGTCCTCTCCTCCAACTCCCTCTACTTCTCCGCCGCTTGCTGGTCCCTATCATCCAGAAGCGCCTGGTATGCCTCTCTCTCTTTCTGAAGAGCAGCCTGCAAAACAACTCCTCATTAGCATTGTAATCATCTTTGTTCGCACACACGATGTAATGGAGCAAAGCTATCTGAGTCCGTATGACTAACCTCGATGGCGAGCTCGACTGGCCGTGGACGAGGCCTTATCTCAGGACAGGAGCTCGTTTGGCGTGCCTTGATCTCTCGGAGAGTGCTAGAAGACCGTATAAGTCCATCTCCAATGGCTATCGAGCCATGGGGCCTCCCGCCGCCAGCTATCATCACCAGCTCTGGATCAATAGGATGCTGGCTTGGGTTAAAGTCCTCCCCTTTCCTCGCCTTCCCCTCATCTCTATACCTCACGAGCTAGTGGTGGGAGGAGATGTTGGTGAAGTTCTCGGGATGATCGAGGTCAGACTCTGAGAATGCCTTGGCCTTCTTGTACGAGGTAGTATGGGCCATGGCATAGAGGTCGTACACCCCTAGCACCTCCGTATTATTGTAGTTCGCCTAAAAGAGAGAGAGAGAGAGGAACAAATTATTAATAAAGGGCTCAAGCTAGCATCAAGAATGGATTGCATGAATCATGAAGCAAAACACATACCCAGTTCCGCCCGAACTGATATAAGTTGGCGCTGCTTTGATGGTGTGGCACACCAACCATTTTGGCACGCCGGTTCTGGGCATTGTCGTGGATGGCTCGCCATTCGTCCGAGCACCACTCATCCACCAATGCCTCCCAACAATCCATCTTATCCGCACACCATCTCGGGGGCGCCTAAGTTAGTAAAGAGAAATTTGAGCGCTACGCCTACGAATCAAATCAAGGAAACTAAGTACAAGGCCTTAAGAATAGGTAATTACCTTCATGTAATGCTCCTTCTGCAGAAACTTTTCGTGGCACGATGACTTGTCCTTCTTAACACCACGTGAGGCGTAGTAGTCTCGAACAGCCTGCGGCCGAGCCTCGTGCCGTAAGTTCTGTAGTAGGCGCCTGCACTCGCCATCGATAACCTTTGCCGCGGCCTCCTCGTGTTGGTCCTCACACCTGTAGAAGGTCTGCAATCAAACGAGACAACACTGATTAGTACAATAACTAGCTATTGTTGATTTTTAATTGTGTAAAGGAGAAATTACCCAAAACTGTCTGATCACCATGTCGGCCCTCGTGTGGCACAAGACATCGTCGATCACCTCCTCCGGCGGGGCCGGGGCAGCCAAGTAGTGCTCCCAGGTCAATCCTAGCTCTGGAAGCTGACCCTCACCGGGCAACGTGACAAACCCCGGGAAGTTGTGCCGGCAAAGCACACCAAGGACGGTGTTGGGCCTGCGGACATCGTTGGCGTGATCCCAACCCCTACAGTATGACAAAGCCAACGCATTAGATATTTGAAGAACGTGAAGGAAAAAGGTTAAAAAGAGTAAATGCACTTACTTCTCCCCATTAGGCCTAATCACCGGCCTCTGCTCGCGGGTCGCCGGCACGGGCGGGAGCCGTGTACTACCACGCTGGTAGACGGTGGCCCCCTCAACCACCTCGTCCTCGCTATCCCCGCCACCATTAGCATGGCCACTCGGCTCCTGCTGACGCAGATCCAGCCAGGTATCCCATGGGGTCTACTGGGACATAGCCCCATCCCTGTTCTGCTCCGGAGTCTCGTGGGATGAAGCGTCTGGGACAGGAGTCTCGTGGGTCGAAGGCTCGTCGACCGAAGTCTCGTCGACCCGAGGCTCGTGGACAGGAGTCCACGTAGCCTCCACCTCAGACGCCTCCACCCTAGAAGTCATGTGCTCAGGTGAATCAGCTGGGGGTGGCGGCGAGGAAGGCATATCAGCCTCCGTACGTCTCCCGCGGGCACGTGTACCTCTACCTCCTCCTCTCTTCTTCCCCCGACCTCCTCTCCCTATGGGCATTGGCGCCGACGAAGAAGCGCCCGCCTGTGTGTGCAAACTAGCGAGCAACGCTCTCCGAAGATGCTCGGGTGGAATGGTAGTACCCCTCCCACCACGCGTCGATGAAGAAGCCGCGGATCGATCTAGACCCGCGCCCACCATATTTCAACACCTGCCATGACAAAGAGTAAACGAAATTAGTACAACATAAAAAAATTGTGCCATGTCATCTGTCTGGCCGTCTCTTCGACCATGAAAAGACGTTGAAGTCTTGGTAGGATTGGCCTATACCAAAGATCATTAACGGGGATTTTGGTCTGAATCTTCTCACCCATACCGTTGTCTACCACAATATACCTGGAAGACTTGCAAATGGGACAATAGTTCAAGTCCGCATACTCAAGCCTAAATAAGGCACATCCATTCTCACATGCATCTATCTTCTCATAGGGCATCTTAAGTACACGAAGGATTTTGTCCGACTGGTACAGGTTTGTTGGCAGTACATGGCCTTTGGGTAGAAAGCGTCCAAATATTGTCATCATCGCGTCGTAGCATTCTCTTAACAGGTTGAATTGAGCCTTCAGAGCCATTACTTGCGCGATGGCATCCAGCTGACAAAGCTCAGTGTGCTCGTGGAGAGGACGTTTGAAGACTCCAACATTTCATAAAAGGCCTTTGCAGATTTGTCCATCTCATCGTCCGAATCCCGAGCATCATCAAAGTATTGCACTTTGTCTACGATCCCGGTACCATGCTCATCGGTGCGACGACGAACCACCTCAGCTCTGGCACATTGGGCAGACTCACCATGAAAAGTCCACACCGTATAATCAGGCGTAAAACCCCACTTCTGCAGGTGTTTACCCATTACACCCTCTGTCCTCTTTTTAAAGTTGTCGCACCAGACACAGGGGCACCAGGTTCTTTCCTGGCCATTTGCAAATGCGGCTCTCACAAACCACTTGGTTTTTGTAAACCATTCATTGGTCATGTCTTTCTAACTAGTGTGACCGGTGTACATCCACGCACGATCACTCATCTTGCCTAGCTACTAGACACACAAGAAATATATATATAATTCCGCATATATATATTCATCAGTTAATCAAGTTTGTTAGTTTTATTACGTCCATGCAACCTACACGCTAATAGGTAAAGATACGTCATAATCCCACCCGAGTATGTGTAGATTGGGTTCGTTTTCCCATGCTCTGCTCCGGATCCGACGCAGAACTTCGGCAGCACCTCCCCGCTGTTCTCCTGATACACGTCTCGGCAATAAACAGAGAGGATGTGTACCCGGAGAACAACAGGGAGGCTCTGACGAAATTATGCATCGGATCCGGAGCAGAGCATATGGGAAAACGAACCCAATCTACACATACTCAGGCTGTCCATGGATAACGTTGGACAATTCGAAATGATGGCGGTTATAAATATGCAAAGACATGCATATTTATAGATACCGCCCTTTCAAATGGGAGACGCATACTGGTCACGCATACTGATGATTGAAGACACCTATAGCTAGCAAGTTTCATCGGCACGAAGATCGGAGCAGAGCAAATTAAGGGGGGAGGAGGAGAAGTCATTTGTGCTCACCCACGAACGTAGGGGCGGAGCTCGTCCAATGCACGGGGAGGTCGTCGAACAACTGCACATTGAAATCCACTCGATCAACACAAATATGATGTTTTTTATAAAAAAAATCAGAAAATATGTGACCTAACTCATAATTTACAAAACTATGACCCCGTCGGCCACTGGAAGGCCGAAGAGCACCTTTTCGGTCAACAGGAGGCAGAAGAGGTGTCGGGGTGTCGGGGTAAACAAACAGGGGTGTTCATTTTCCCCTGACTTGTGCCCGGACAGACAGCCACTGGCATACGGCAACCACAACCTGTAGAAGGTCAAGCCAACCCGGCAACAACCAAGACTCCAGCAAGCTCAACGCGGTAGCCCAATCCTGGGCTGCGACGCGCCAAACACGTCCCCGACGCTTGCCGGGGACCAAGACGTGCACACCTCCCAGAAGACCCGGCAAGCCGCTCCCCGGTAGGCATGAGCCATCCAGCCACCGCTCCACTGCATCACTACGCCTATCACTTATCGATACAGTGTCGAGCCCTCAGGCGGGTAACCAGCTCTCGCTAAGTATGTGGCGACACATTGGAAGGCAAGTTACGCTCGGTTGACACCCGCCCTATAGCGTGTCAAGATCTTAAGCAACGACCGGCCAAGCGGTGACAAGAGCTTGCCGGGGATGCACCCCCAGGCACCACCTAGGCAGGTAATCCTGGCATTTTGTCCTAAATGCCAGATTTAGGTATGATAGCTCTCCTTAGCTATCTAATCGATAGATAATGTCTGTTTTGCCATTGTGGTAACCCCTTGCACTATAAAAGGAGGTGCTACTTCTTGAGCATGCGTTGGTTTTCCCTTGAAGAGGAAAGGGCGATGCAGCAAAGTAGATAAGTATTTCCCTCAGTTGTTGACAACCAAGGTATCAATCCAGTAGAAGATACAAGCAAGTCCCCAATCGATGTACCTACACAAATAATCAAACACTTGCACCCAACGCTATAAAGGGGTTGTCAATCCCTTCACGGTTACTTGCAAGGATGAGATCTGATAGAGATAGATATAGAAGATTACTAAAACGAAAAGTAAAAAGATTGCATCAAAGGATTTTTTGTATTTTTGGTTTATAGATCTGAAAATATAATATGGAAAATAGACCCGGGGGCCATAGGTTTCACTAGAGGCTTCTCTCTTGAAAGAAAATAATACGGTGGGTGAACAAATTACTGTCGAGCAATTGATAGAAAAGTGCATAGTTATGACGATATCCAAGGCAATGATTATGCATAAAGGCATCACGTCCGTGTCAAGTAGACCGAAACGATTCTGCATCTACTACTATTACTCCACGCATCGACCGACTCCTGCCTGCATCTAGAGTATTAAGTTCATGAAGAACAGAGTAACGCATTAAGTTAGATGACATGATGTAGAGGGATAAACTCAAGCAATATGATGAAAACCCCATCTTTTTATCCTTGATGGCAACAATACAAATACGTGCCTTGCTACCCCTACTTTGTCACTGGGTGAGGACACCGTAAGATTGAACCCAAAACCAAGCACTTCTCCCATTGCAAGAATTACCAATCTAGTTGGCCAAACCAAACCAATAACTCGAAGAGACTTGCAAAGATATGAATTCATGCATATAAGAATTCAGAGAAGATTCAAATAATATTCATAGATAATCTAATCATAAACCCACAATTCATCGGATCTCCACAAACACACCGCAAAAGAGTATTACATCGGATATATCTCCATGAAGATCATGAAGAACATGGTATTGAAGAGCAAAGAGAGAGAAGAAGCCATCTAGCTACTAGCTATGGACCCGAAGGTCTGTGGGGGACTACTCACGCATCATCGGAAGGGCAATGGAGTTGATGTAGATGCCCTCCATGATTGAATCCCCCTCCGGCAGATTACCGGAAAAGGCACCAAGATGGGATCTCACGGGAATAGAGGGTTCCGGCGGCGGAAAAGTATTTTCGTGGCTCTTTTTGGTATTGGGGGAATATTTGGGAATTTATAGGCCGAAGAATAGGGTTAGGAGGTCTGCCGTGGGGCCACAAGCCAGGGGGGCGCCCCCCCCCCCCCAGGGCGCGCCCTGGTGGCTTGTCGCCACACAGCAGGTCTTCTGCCTTCATCTCCAAGTCTCGCAGGTTTCTTCTGGTCCAAGAAAAATCATTCTGAAGATTTTATTCCGTTTGGACTCCGTTTAATATTCCTTATCTACAATACTCAAAAACAAGGAAAAAACAGAAACTGGCACTAGCACTAGATTAATAGGTTAGTCCCAAAAATAATATAAAATAGCATATTAATGCATATAAAACATCCAAAACAGACAATATAATAGCATGGAACAATAAAAAATTATAGATACATTGGAGACGTATCAAGCATCCCCAAGCTTAATTCCTGCTCGTCCTAGAGTAGGTAAATGATAAAAACAAATTTTTTGATGTGGAATGCTACCTAACATATTTATCCATGTAATATTCTTTATTTTGGCATGAATATTCAGATCCATAAGATTCAAAACAAAAGCTCAATATTGACATAAAAACAGTAATACTTCAAGCATACTAACAAAGTATCTAAATCATGCACACCCCCGATGACAAGTCAAGCAATTGTTTCACCCCTTTTATGTTCTCAAACCTTTTCAACTTTCACGCAATACATGAGCGTGAGCCATGGATATAGCACTATGGGTGGAATAGAATATGGTGGAGGTTGTGTGGAAAAAGGAGAAGATAGTCTCACATCAACTAGGCATATCAACGGGCTATGAAGATGCCAATCAATAGATATCAATGTGAGTGAGTAGGGATTGCCATGCAACGGATGCACTAGAGCTATAAGTGTATGAAAGCTCAAAAGGAAACTAAGTGGGTGTGCATCCAACTCGCTTGCTCACGAAAACCTAGGGCAATTTGAGGAAACCCATCATTGGAATATACAAGCCAAGTTCTATAATGAAAAATTCCCACTAGTATATGAAAGTGACAAAATAGGAGACTCTCTATCATGAAGATCAAGGTGCTACTTTGAAGCACAAGTGTGGAAAAAAGATAGTAACATTGTCCCTTCTCTCTTTTCTCTCATTTTTTTTGGTGGGCATCTTTGGCCTCTTTTTTTTATCTGGGCTTCATTGGCCTCTTTTATTATTTGTAAAGTCCAGAGACTCATCCCTTCTTGTGAGGGAATCATAGCTTCCTTCATCCTTTCCTCACATGGGACAATGCTCTAATAATGAAGATCATCACACTTTTATTTACTTACAACTCAATACCTACAACAAGATATGACTCTATATGAATGCTTCCAGTGGAGGACCGGGATGTGCAATGATCTAGCATAGCAAATGACATCAAAAAACGGACAAGCCATAAAAACATCATGCTAGTTGTCTTACGATCATGCAAAGCAATATGACAATGATGGTGCGTGTCATAAAAAACGGAACGGTGGAAGTTGCATGGCAATATATCTCGGAATGGCTATGGAAATGCCATAATAGGAAGGTATGGTGGCTGTTTTGAGGAAGGTATATGGTGGCTGTTTTGAGGAAGGTGGGTTTAATGCACCGGCGAAAGTTGCGCGGTACTAGAGAGGCTAGCAAAGGTGGAAGGGTGAGAGTGCGTATAATCCAGGGACTCACATTAGTCATAAAGAACTCACATACTTATTGCAAAAATCTATTAGTTATCGAAGCAAAGTGTTAGACGCATGCTCCTAGGGGAGAGGTTGGTAGGAGTAAACCATCGCGCGCTCCCGACCCTCACACAAAGGATGACAATCATTAAACAAATCATGCTCCGACTTCGTTACATAATGGTTCACCATACGTGCATGCTACGGGAGTCATAAACTTTAACACATGTATTTTTACCATTCCACAATTACTCACTAACATGACTCTAACATCACCATCTTTATATGTCAAAACTATTTGCACGGAATCCAACTTCACATAGTATTCAATGCACTTTATATGAAAGTTTTTATTATATCCCTCTTGGATGCCCATTATATTAGGACTAAATTCATAACCTAGACCAATTACCATGTTGTTTAAAGACTCTCAAATAATATAAGTGAGGTATGAGAGTTCAATTATTTCTATAAAATAAAACGCCGCCATGCTCTAAAAAGATATAAGTGAAGCACTAGAGCAACATTGCCTAGCTCAAAAGATATAAGTGAAGCACATAGAGTATTCTAATAAATTCACGATTAGTGCGTTTCCTTCTCAAAAGATGTGTGCAGCAAGGATGATTGTGGCAAACTAAAAATCAAAGACTCATATCATACAAGACGCTCCAAGCAAAACACATATCATGTGGTGAATAAAAATATAGCATCAAGTAAATTTACCGATGGATTGAAGACGAAAGAGGGGATGCCTTCTGGGGCATCCCCAAGCTTAGGCTCTTTGGAATCCTTGAATATGGCTTGGGGTTCCTTGGGCATCCCCAAGCTTAGGCTCTTGCCACTCCTTATTCCATAGTCCCTCAAATCTTTAGCCAAAACTTGAAAACTTCACAACACAAAACTCAACAGAAAACTCATGAGATCCATTAGTATAAGAAAAATAAATCAACACTTTAGGTACTGTTGTGAACTCATTCTTTATTTATATTGGTTTAATATCTACTGTATTCTAACTTCTCCATGGTTCATACCCCCCGATACAACCCATAGATACATCAAAATAAGCAAACAACACAAAGAAAACAGAATCTGTCAAAAACAGAACAGTCTGTAGCAATCTGTAGACTTCGAATACTTTTGTAACTTTAAAAATTCTGAAAAATTAGGACAATCAGGGAAATTTGTATATAAATCTTTAAAAAAAAATTCAGATCCAATTGACGCTCTGGTGAATTTATAAAATTCCTATACTGAGCTTAAAAGTTTCTGTTTTTCAGCAAAACCAAATCAACAATCACCGTAAACCATCCCAAAGGTCTTACTTGGCACAAACACTAATTAAAACAATAAAACACAATTACTACAGAGGTAATAATGTGCAAAACACTCAAGAACAGAAGCAAAAAACTGAAACACAAAATAAAATTGGGTTGCCTTCAAACAAGCGCTATTGTTTAACGCCCCTAGCTAGGCATAACGCAATAGATCTAGGTATTGTCATCTTTGGTATTGGCAACTTTTGTGAGGGCCTTCTCGAATCCGGGGGGCTCTTTCCGCTTCCCCAAATTTTCAGGCGGAGAACCCATCTTAAGATCCAAAATATCCAAACACTTATTGCAAAGGGTAATCAAAGTGTTTAAGCGACTGAGGTTCCCACTAATATGTTTGAGGGGTTCGTGATGTTTTTGTAAATCGACTAGATGCTTATGCAAGTCATCCAATTTGTCGAGGATTTGAACTTCCTCTTGTGAAAAGGTAAGCCGTTTTTTGTGTGGGGGAACCCCCAAAATCCCTTCCAAAACTTCATAAGCGGCCTTTGTATCAAGTTTGATAAAATCGCCCTTTGAGGCAAAATCCAAAAGCTTTCTATGATGCAAAGCCAATCCAATGTAAAAATTTCTAAGCAAGACTTTTACGTCTCCATTTAGATTGGAAATACGATAGGATTCCATTAGCCTATCCCAAGCATCTTTCAAATTTTCCCCTTGTTTTTCTTTGAAGTATAGGACTTCAAAATCTGCTGACAAAAGGGGGGTACTAACGCTAGTCATAGCAACAAGCAAGAGAGCCGGCAAGAAGAAGGGCGAATAAGAAGGCAAATCTTTTTTGGTATTTTCTAAAATCATTTTAGAAGTGGGGGAGAGGAAAACGAGAGGCAAATGGCAAATAATGTAAATGCAAGAGATGAGTTTGTGATGGGTACTTGGTAGGCTTGATGTAGATCTCCCCGGCAACGGCGCCAGAAATCCTTCTTGCTACTTCTTGAGCATGCGTTGGTTTTCCCTTGAAGAGGAAAGGGTGATGCAGCAAAGTAGATAAGTATTTCCCTCAGTTGTTGAGAACCAAGGTATCAATCCAGTAGGAGATACAAGCAAGTCCCCAATAGATGTACCTACACAAATAATCAAACACTTGCACCCAACGCTATAAAAGGGTTGTCAATCCCTTCACGGTTACTTGCAAGGATGAGATCTGATAGAGATAGATATAGAAGATTACTAAAACAAAAAGTAAAACAAAAGTAAAAAGATTGCAGCAAAGTATTTTTGGTATTTTTGGTTTATAGATCTGAAAATATAATATGGAAAATAGACCCAGGGGGCATAGGTTTCACTAAAGGCTTCTCTCTTGAAGGAAAATAATACGGTGGGTGAACAAATTATTGTCTAGCAATTGATAGAAAAGTGCATAGTTATGACGATATCCAAGGCAATGATTATGCATATAGGCATCACGTCCGTGTCAAGTAGACCGAAACGATTCTGCATCTACTACTATTACTCCACACATCGACCGACTCCTGCCTGCATCTAGAGTATTAAGTTCATGAAGAACAGAGTAACGCATTAAGTAAGATGACATGATGTAGAGGGATAAACTCAAGCAATATGATGAAAACCCCATCTTTTTATCCTTGATGGCAACAATACAAATACGTGCCTCGCTACCCCTACTTTGTCACTGGGTGACACCGCAAGATTGAACCCAAAACCAAGCACTTCTCCCATTGCAAGAATTACCAATCTAGTTGGCCAAACCAAACCAATAACTCGAAGAGACTTGAAAAGATATGAAATCATGCATATAAGAATTCAGAGAAGATTCAAATAATATTCATAGATAATCTGATCATAAACCCACAATTCATCGGATCTCCACATACACACCGCAAAAGAGTATTACATCGGATAGATCTCCATGAAGATCATGAAGAACATAGTATTGAAGAGCAAAGAGAGAGAAGAAGCCATCTAGCTACTAGCTATGGACCCGAAGGTCTGTGGTGGACTACTCATGCATCATCGGAAGGGCAATGGAGTTGATGTAGATGCCCTCCGTTATCGAATCCCCCTCCGGCAGATTACCGGAAAAGGCTCCAAGATGGGATCTCACGGGAACAGAGGGTTCCGGCGGCGGAAAAGTATTTTCGTGGCTCTTTCTGGTATTGGGGGAATATTTGGGAATTTATAGGCCGAAGAATAGGGTTAGGAGGTCTGCCGTGGGGCCACAAGCCAGGGGGCGCCCCCAGGGCGCGCCCTGGTGGCTTGTCGCCACACGGCAGGTCTTCTGCCTTCATCTCCAAGTCTGGCAGGTTTCTTCTAGTCCAAGAAAAATCATTCCGAAGATTTTATTCCGTTTGGACTCCGTTTAATATTCCTTATCTGCAATACTCAAAAACAAGGAAAAAACAGAAACTGGCACTAGCACTAGATTAATAGGTTAGTCCCAAAAATAATATAAAATAGCATATTAATGCATATAAAACATCCAAAACAGATAATATAATAGCATGGAACAATCAAAAATTATAGATACGTTGGAGACGTATCAGGAGGCCCAGGGCAACCTAGCTCAAGGTTGGCAATTCGAACCCCCGAACACTTGTACTCGCATAGCCGCTCTTTCCCCGACAGTTGTCCTTGCCGGGGTTAGGCACTCTGCGTTCTTCGTGTTCCTCCAATCAATCCACCAAAAAGTAGGAGTAGGGTTTTACGCTTAGCAGCGGCCCGAACCTGGGTAAAATGCCTGAGCCCTGATCGTTGCGCCGTCTCATGCTCTCCGCTCTTCGCGCAACGTGACCCCCCTGCCGAACCACAAGGGACCTCTGGTCCCATAGGTGATCGTGAGCATCCGTGCCCCGACATCTTTGGCGCGCCAGGTAGGGGGCGTGCATCATTTGCGCGAACCCGAGTTCGTGAACGGCGAATCGATCTTCATCATCATCTTCTTCAACAATGGCTCCGAAGAAGAAATCCAGCACGGCCGCGCATCTTTCCTCTTCAAGGACTCCCTCGCGTGCGGCCACGAGCGCGACGGGCGTCGCGGCGGCCGCAAGTGGGGAAGGCGCCGTGAGCAACACGGCCGGCGCAGACCGAAGCGGAGAACGCCGGAAAGGAATGGGTCCGCTCGACCCTAGGGAGATATGGCATAATCCAGCAGGTCAAGGGGAGAAAGAGGTACCTGGCCATATCTTTCTTACTCCTCCTTCCCCACCTGTTGTTAGCTCTGTGCAGGCGACGACGTTGCAGTGTCCATAAGCTCACATGAGGCTCGGTCTTGCATTTGTCCCGCCAAGGGACGAGTCCTGAGCCAAGTGCTAGAGTATATCCGCTGGTAGACGCTCCCGGCAGACGAACCACGGCAAGGTCCCGTACACCCATCGCGGGGTACCACGGGACCGTTGGGTGCAAAAAAAGGGGGAGAGAAGAGATGGCCGTACCCGCCTCCTTTCTTTTTCCATTCCCGAATTAATCATGAATGTTGCATTGACCCGACAGGCTCTTGCCGCGGACCATATGCATGACTAACAGATCTTCAAGTATCCCCATTTTGCTTTTCTCTACATTCCTTCTCATCCAGGGCTGCGATGAGCACATGCTTGCGCGCATACCATAGAGGGCACGGGAGAAAACAGACACCTGGGTGACATGAAAGGCCAAGACAGAAAGCTAAGTTAACTTAGTCAATTTCCATTAAGACATACGTTTATATGCCCCTTCGTCGAACCAAAAGGTTTCGTATGCTGAACCTTGCGTGTGACAAAACCTTACTGTGTTCGTTTGCGCCCGTGTTTTGTTTCGAGCCTGCTCAACGAAACATGCGGCAGCGTCAACACTGCCAGAGGTAATCCCGCCGGCAGCGTGCTCTTGCCAGCAGAAAGCTAAGGATCTGTTCCTCAAAGCAATTCGTGGCAGCATATCGTTGGCGGGTAACTAGAAACGCGCAATGGTGAATATCATACGAATGCCGGAAGAAAAACGAAGGGCATAGTATGCAATTACATAGAAACATCAGTTCAGCAAATGATAAAATAAAGAGAGTTCACGCCCTAATACGAGATACCCACTGTGTCTTAAGTACATGACAATATGGCGACAAGGAAGATATAAAGCTAACTCCGCTGGCTCCCCTGCGTCCTTGGAACTTTGAGGGTCCTATCGGCAAGAGGATCGGCCTTCTCCGAAGCAGCTGAGGTGTTGGTGCCCGACGGCAGCTTCTTGAAACCATCGGAAAGATCGAGCTCCGTATGGAAGAAGGCGAGGTTGCTCAAGACCAGAAAGAGGGCATCACGCGCTAGCTTTCGGGATTCATCGGCAAAGGAGGCAGCCATGTCCTCTTCATACGTCTTCAACCCCTCAATCAGGCCATCGAATAAGATTGTTAGCTTGACGTTGGGGGCTTCATGCTTGCCGGTGGAATTTGACGTTTGGGGTTTTGATTATATGGGACCTTTTCCTTCCTCTAACGGGTATACTCATATTTTTGTTGTTGTTGATTATGTCACTAAGTGGGTAGAAGCTATTCCAACTAGCAGTGCTGATCACCACACCTCCATTAAAATGCTTAAAGAGGTTATCTTCCGGAGGTTTGGAGTCCCTAGATACTTAATGACTGATGGTGGTTCACACTTTGTCCATGATGCTTTCCGTAAGATGCTTGCTAAATATGATGTTAACCATAGAATTGCATCACCCTATCATCCTCAATCTAGTGGTCAAGTTGAACTTAGCAATAGGGAAATAAAGTTGGTATTACAAAAAACTGTCAATAGGTCTCGAAAGAATTGGTCTAAGAAACTAGATGATGCACTTTGGGCCTATAGAACGCCTTATAAAAACCCTATGGGTATGTCTCCATACAAAATGGTATATGAAAAAGCTGGTCACTTGCCTCTAGAATTAGAACATAAAGCATTTTGGGCAATTAAAGAACTCAACTATGATTTCAAACTTGCCGTTCAGAAGAGGCTATTTGATATTAGCTCACTAGATGAATGGAGAACCCAAGCCTATGAAAATGCCAAACTATTCAAAGAAAAAGTAAAAAAATGGCATGACAAAAGAATCCAAAAGCGGGAATTCAAAATAGGAGACTATGTTCTTTTGTTCAACTCTCGTTTAAGATTTTTTGCAGGTAAGCTTCTCTCCAAATGGGAAGGACCATATATTATCGAAGAGGTTTATCGTTCTGGAGCTATCAAGATTAATAATGCCGAAGGTACCAACCCAAAGGTGGTCAATGGATAAAGAATTAAGCACTATATCTCCGGTACGCCTATTAACGTTGAAAGCAATGTTATCCAAACCATGACACCGGAGGAACACATAAAAAAACCATCCGGAGCACTCTAGAATTCAGAAAAATAGGAGGTACGTGATACGGTAAGTAAACTGACTCCGAAAAATCCGCAAAAATATTTTTTGTCGGTATTGGAATATTTGAAAATTTTGGAATTTAAGAAATAAACCGGGGCGCGCGAGGCGATCGAGGTGAAAACGATACACCAGGGCGCGCCAGCCCTTCCAGGCGCGCCCTGGTGGGTTGTGCCCACCTCGGACACCTTCCCGACTCCGTTTTCCTTCCATGTGCTTGTTTCCCAAGAATAAAAATTCCCTATGTATACCCCAACTATTTTGACGACCGCATCGCCAAAAAATCCGCTGTTCTTGTTTCGTGTTGTTTTCTCGTCAGATCTAGATCACCATGGCTCCACCAAGCTCTTCCAAGGACAAGTTCTTCGAGAAGGTCATCAATTCGTACTTGCCGGAGGTGATGAAGCACCCTCAAGCCATTGAGATGCGTGAGGGGGTGCTCCACATCCGCGATGTTCAGGGACCCAAGAGGACCGGAATCGTGGAGGCTAGGCTCGAGGCGGTGGAACAAGACATCTTCAAGTGCCAAAGGATGGTGGAGCGTGGACTTAGTGCCAATCACTCCATGATCACGGATTTCACCCATGATCAAATGGTGGATGGCCGGTATGTGAAGGACACCATCTCCACCCTCAACGAGCAAATCAATATTCTGCAAAGTCAAGTTTATCATCTTCAAAACCAAGTTTTTGAATATGAAGAAAGATTTAAAGGTATGAGTTTAGCTGCCAGTTGTAGGACTCAGGGGACTCTTGCGTCAACTTTTGATGGTGAGCCCTTGCCCTGGAAGCTGGAGGATAAGCCTACCACATCATCACCACCACCTTCTTCATCACCACCACCAAAGGAGACTTGAGCACACGGGTATGTGCACTCCCCTTGGCTTGAGCCAAGCTTGGGGGAGGTGCCCCGGTATCGTATCACCATCACTTTTATTCACCTTTACCTATTTTAGTTCGATCCTTAGATTTCCTTTGATTTAGTTGAATAAAAGTTTAGCATGATCTATTTTTGTGTGTTAGTTTCGTGGTCTATCTATCTATGTAATCGAGTGAGAGTTATATAGTAAAGTTTAGTTCTAGTTTTGCTTCTCTACTTTCTTGTTGCATTCAAAATAAAGGAAAGAGAAATAAATGAAAAGAATCATATTCTAATCTTATGGTGAGTAATGACGTCACATAAGTAAAAGTATAAGTAGTAAAATTTATTGGAGATTGACAAACATAGCATTGGTCAATGATGCAATTCATGAAAGAATTAATAAGGGATGAGAAGATTCAACGCAAATACACCACCTTGGACATCTTTTATGATTGTGAGCCCCCATTAAATATTATATGTCAAAATGGTTGACGTTGGACATGGAAGACAACGTAATGATTTATGTTTGTTCATATCCAGTTAGAAGTTATATTGTCATAGATCCTTCAACATGTGGTGCTTGCTCAATATCTTTGCTAGTCAAAAATTCCGCACTAAGTAGAGATACAACTTGTGCATCCAAAAACCCAAACTCCAATTCATTCTTTGAGAGTCTACCATACCTACCTACGGATCGAGTAAGATCCTTCAAGTAAGTTGTCATCGGTGCAATAAGCCAATAAAAATTGCTTCTAAAAGTGTTTTGATCAATTAGTGTAAGAGAAAATTGAGCGCTATATGAACTTATGATGGCAAAGTAATAAAAGCGATGGACTGCATAATAAAGGTTGCTATCAGAGGGGGCAATATAGCGTGACGTTCTTTTACATTAAGGGATTGGGCATACAAACAAAAAAGCGCATGACAACCTCTGCTTCCCTCTGCGAAGGGACTATCTTTTACTTTTATGCAAGAGTCAAGTATTCTTCCCTATTCCTTTTTCCCTTTTCTTTTGCAAGCATTATGTGGTGAGGAAAGATCTAGGCACATATATCCAGTTGGATGTGAGTGGGCATGAGTTATTATTGTTGACATCACCCTTGAGGTGAATACGTTGGGAGGTGAAACTATAAGCCCCTATCTTTCTATGTGTCCGGTTGAAACTTTTTGCTCATGGGTATGCTGTGAGTGTTAGCAATCATAGAAGACTAAATGATGGTTTAGTATGTGGACTTGCCAAAAGGCGCCGACATGAGACCCTTCCTGA
The DNA here is from genome assembly GCA_039707655.1 of Elymus sibiricus. Taxonomy (NCBI): domain Eukaryota; kingdom Viridiplantae; phylum Streptophyta; class Magnoliopsida; order Poales; family Poaceae; genus Elymus; species Elymus sibiricus. Next base: position 123,124,809 of record CM077663.1, read on the forward strand.
AAATATGATGAATTGTAGTTGCAAACTTGACTGAGAACATAGTTTGTTGGTTTGAAATAAGGTTTATGCTTTATACTTCTATGTTGCGATGAATTATTAGTTGTTCATGAGAAGCTGTATGATGAAAGTATATGAATAAGTTTTATGATAGAGTTTGTTTCTGTTATGATAAAAAGCATGATGCTTCTATGTCCGTATTTTGTTTTTATCGACACCTCTCTCTCAAACCATGTGGACATGCTTTTCAATTTCGGCTTTTCGCTTGAGGACAAGCGAGGTCTAAGCTTGGGGGAGTTGATACGTCCATTTTGCATCATGATTTCCTACTATTATTTATTATGTTTTGTTGATTAATAATGCTTTAGGGGGTGATTCTAATTCCTTTTCTCTCATATTATGCAAGGTTTACACAACGAGGGAGAATACCGGCAGCTGGAATTCTGGACCTGAAAAAGCACATCAGATATACCTATTCTGCACATCTCCAATGAAGCTGAAACTTTACGGAGAATATTTTTGGAATTAATAAAAAAATACTGGAGCAAAGAACTACCGGAGGGGGCCACCCTGGTGGGCACAAGACAGCAGGGCGCGCCAGGCGCGCCCTGGTGGGTTGTGCCCTCCTCGGCCCACCTCCGGTGCCCATCTTCTGGTATATAGGCTCTTTTGACCTAGAAAAAATAAGGAGAGGACTTTTGGGGTGGAGCGCCACCGTCTCGAGGCGGAACTTGGGCAGGAGCAATTATGCCCTCCGGCGGAGCGATTCCGCCGGGGGAACTTCCCTCCCGGAGGGGGAAATCGAAGCCATCGTCATCACCAACACCCCTCTCATCTTTGGGAGGCCAATCTTCATCAACATCTTCAATAGCACGATCTCCTATCAAACCCTAGTTCTTCTCTTGTGTTCAATCTTTGTACTGGAACCTCAGATTGGTACCTGTGGGTGACTAGTAGTGTTGATTACATCTTGTAGTTGATTACTATATGGTATATTTGGTGGAAGATTATATGTTCAGATACATTATGCTATTCAATACCCCTCTGATCTTGAGCATGATTATTATTTGTGAGTAGTTACCTTTGTTCTTGATGTCACGGGAGAAGTCATGTTGCAAGCAATCATGTGAATTTGATATGTGTTCGATATTTTGATGATATGTATGTTGTGATTCCCTTAGTGGTGTCATGTGAACGTCGACTACATGTCACTTCACCATTCTTGAGCCTAAGGGAATGCAGTGTGGGTTAGTATTAGATGATGGGTTGATACAGTGACAGAAGCATAAACCCTTGTTTATGCGCTACTTCGTAAGGGGCTGTTTTGGATCCAAACGTTTAATGCTATGGTTAGATTTTATCTTAATACTTTTCTCGTAGTTGCAGATGCTTGCGAGGGGGTTAATCATAAGTGGGAGGTTTTTCAAGTAAGAACAGCACCCAAGCACCGGTCCACCCACATATCAAATTATCAAAGTAGCAAACACGAATCAAACCAAGATGATAAAAGTGACTAGATGAAATTCCCGTGTACCCTCAAGAACACTTTGGCTATTACTAGAGACTGTTCTGGCCTGTCCTTTGCCATAAAAGGATTGGGCTACCTTGCTGCACTTTATTTACCATTACCGTTACTTGCTCGTTACCAATTATTTTGCTATCAAACTATCTGTTACCACCAATTTCAGTGCTTGCAGAAATTACCTAGCTGAAAACCGCTTGTCATTTCCTTCTGCTCCTCGTTGGGTTCGACACTCTTACTTATCGAAAGGACTACGATTGATCCCCTATACTTGTGGGTCATCAAGACTCTTTTCTGGTGCTGTTGCCGGGGAGTGAAGCGCTCTTGGTAAGTGGAAATCGGTAAGGAAAAACTTATACTACGTGCTTAAATTTATTGTTACTAGCTACTATGGAAAACGATCCTTTGAGGGGTTTGTTCGGGGTATCTTCACCTCGACCAGAACCACAATTAGTTGCCCCTCAACCTACTGCACCTACTGAAAATATTGGTTATGAAATTCCTTTGGGTATGGTAGAACAACTGCTTGCTAAACCTTATGCAGGAGATGGAACCGAACATCCTGATATGCACCTCTTATATGTGAATGAAATATGTGGATTATTTAAGCTTGCAGGTCTACCCGGAGATGAAGCTAAGAAGAAGGTTTTCTCTTTATCGTTGAAGGGAAAATCATTGGCATGGTATAGGCTATGTGATGATCTTGGATCATGGAACTGGAATCGATTGCAATTGGAATTCCATCAAAAGTTTAATCCCATGCATCTAGTTCATCGTGATCGGAATTATATATATAACTTTTGGCCTCGTGAAGGAGTAAGCATCGCTCTAGCTTGGGGGAGGCTTAAGTCAATGTTATATTCATGCCCCAATCATGATATCCCGAGAGAAGTTATTATTCAGAATTTTTATGCTCGGATTTCTCATAATGATCAATCCATGCTCGATACTTCTTGTGATGGTTCTTTTATGAAGAAGACTATTGAATTCAAGTGGGATCTCTTAGAAATAATAAAACGCAACTCTGGAGATTGGGAACTCGATGAAGGTAATGAGTCAGGTATAAAGCTTAAGTTTGATTGTGTTAAATATTTTATGAATACCGATGCTTTTCACAAGTTTAGCACAAAATATGGACTTGACTCTGAGATAGTAGTCTCTTTTTGTGAAGCCTTTTCTACTCATGTTGATCTCCCTAAAGAGAAGTGGTTTAAATATCATCCCCCTATTAAAGAAGAAATTAAAGAACTGGTCATAGCTAAAGATGAAACCATCATTTACAATGTTGATCCAGTTGTGCCTACCGCTTATATTGAAAAACCGCCTTTCCCTGTTAGGATAAAGGAACATGCTAAGGTATCAGATGTGGTTCACAAGAGTAATATTAGAGCACCTAAACCCCCTGAGCAAATTAAAGTTGAACCTAGTGTTGCTATGGTTAAAGATCTCTTGGTAGAAAATATGGATGGGCATGTTATTTACTTCTGTGATGAAGCTGCTAGAATTGCTAAACCCGATGAAAAAGATAAACATAGACCCGTAGTGGGCATACCTGTTGTCTCAGTCAAAATAGGAGATCATTGCTATCATGGTTTATGTGATTTAGGTGCTAATGTGAGTGCTATCCCTTTTACTTTATACCAATAAATTATGAATGAGATAGCATGTGCTGAAATAGAAGACATTGATGTTACTATTAAACTTGCTAATAGAGACACCATCACACCACTTGGGATTGTTAGAGATGTTGAAGTCTTGTGTGGGGAAGTAAAATACCCTACTGATTTTCTAGTTCTTGGTTACCCACAAGATGACTTTTGTCCCATTAACTTTGGTAGACCTTTCTTGAGCACCGTCAATGCTAAGATAGATTCTGAAAAACAAACTGTCGGTGTCAGTTTTGGTGGTGTGTCTCATGAGTTTAATTTTTCCAAGTTTAGTAGACAACCTCGTGATAGAGCATTATCTAGTAAGGATGAAATAATTGGTCTTTCTTCTATTGCCGTGCCTCCTACTGATCCATTAGAACAATATTTGCTTGACCATGAAAATGACATGCACTTGCGTGAAAGAAATGAAATAGATAAAATTTTCTTTGAACAACAACCTCTCCTGAAACACAATTTGCCTATTGAAACTCTTGGAGGCCCTCCTCCACCTAAAGGTGATCCTGTGTTTGAATTAAAGCAATTGCCTGATACTTTGAAGTATGCTTATCTTGATGAGAAAAAGATATATCCTGTTATTTTTAGTGCTAACCTTTCAGAACATGAAGAAGAAAGATTATTAAAAGTTCTAAGGAAGCACAGGGCTGCTATTGGATATACTCTTGATGATCTTAAGGGCATTAGTCCCACTCTATGTCAGCACAAGATTAATATGGAACCTGATGCTAAACCCGTTGTTGATCACCCACATCTTTACAAAGAAGGAGTAAATGGTATTATTAGACGTTGTGTACCTGAGCATGAACAGAAACAAATCCTACGGAAATGGCATTCCGAAGCATATGGAGGACATCATGCGGGAGATAGAACTACTCACAAGGTATTGCAATCTGGTTTTTATTGGCCTACTCTCTTCAAGGATGCCCGTAAGTTTGTTTTGTCTTGTGATGAATGTCAAAGAATTGGTAATATCGGTAAGCGTAAGGAAATGCCTATGAACTATTCACTTGTTGTTGAACCATTTGATGTTTGGGGTTTTGATTATATGGGACCTTTTCCTTCCTCTAACGGGTACACTCATATTTTGGTTGTTGTTGATTATGTCACTAAGTGGGTAGAAGCTATTCCAACTAGTACTGCTGATCACAACACCTCTATTAAAATGCTTAAAGAAGTTATCTTCCCGAGGTTTGGAGTCCCTAGATACTTAATGACTGATGGTGGTTCACACTTTATTCATGGTGCTTTCCGTAAGATGCTTGCTAAATATGATGTTAACCATAGAATTGCATCACCCTATCATCCTCAATCTAGTGGTCAAGTTGAACTTAGCAATAGAGAAATAAAATTAATATTACAAAAAACTATTAATAGGTATCGAAAGAATTGGTCTAAGAAACTAGATGATGCACTTTGGGCCTATAGAACATCTGATAAAAATCCTGCGGGTATGTCTCCATACAAAATGGTATATGGAAAAGCTTGTCATTTGCCTCTAGAGTTAGAACATAAAGCATTTTGGGCAATTAAAGAACTCAATTATGATTTCAAACTTGCCGGTGAGAAGAGGCTATTTGATATTAGCTCACTAGATGAATGGAGAACCCAAGCCTACGAAAATGCCAAACTATTCAAAGAAAAAGTAAAAAGATGGCATGAAAAAAGAATCCAAAAGCGGGAATTGAAAATAGGAGACTATGTTCATTTGTTCAACTCTCATTTAAGATTTTTTGCAGGTAAGCTTCTCTCCAAATGGGAAGGACCTTATATTATCGAAGAGGTTTATCGTTCTGGACCTATCAAGATTAATAATGCCGAAGGTACCAACCCGAAGGTGGTCAATGGACAAAGAATTAAGCACTATATCTCAGGTACGCCTATTTATGTTGAAAGCAATGTTATCCAAACCATGACACCGAAGGAGCACATAAAAGAAACCTTCCGGAACACTCCAGAATTCTGAAAAATAGGAGGTACATGATACGGTAAGTAAACAGACTCTGAAAAATCCACAAAAATATTTTCTGTCAGTTTTGGAATATTAGAAAATTTTGGAAAATAAGAAATAAACCGAAGGCGATCGAGGTGAGCACGATACACCAGGGCGCGCCAGCCCTACCAGGCGCGCGCTGGTGGGTTGTGCCCACCTCGGACACCTTCCCGACTCCGTTTTCCTTCCGTATGCTTGTTTCCCAAGAATAAAAATTCTCTATATATACCCCCGACTATTTTGATGACTGCATCGCAGAAAATTGCTTTGTTCTTGTTTCATGTTGTTTTCTCGTCAGATCTAGATCTCCATGGCTCCACCAAGCTCCTCCAAGGACAAGTTCTTCGAGAAGGTCATCAACCCGTACTTACCGGAGGTGATGAAGCACCCTCAAGCCATTGAGATGCATGAGGGGGTGCTACACATCTGCGATGTGCAGGGACCCAAGAGGACCGGAAGCGTGGAAGCTAGGCTTGAGGCGGTGGAACAAGACATCTTCAAGTGCCAAAGGATGGTGGAGCGTGGACTTAGTGCTAACCACTCCATTATCACGGAATTCACCCGTGATCAGGTTGTGGATGGCCGGTCTTTGAAAGACACCATCTCCACCCTCAAGGAGCAAACCAATTTTCTGCAAAGTCAAGTTTATGATCTTCAAAATGAAGTTTTCGAATAGGAATGAAGATTAAAAGGTATGAGTTTAGCTGCTAGTTGTAGGACTCAGGGGACTCTCGCGTCAACTTTTGATGGTGATCCCTTGCCCTGGAAGCTGGAGGACAAGCCTACCACTTCATCACCACCACCTTCTTCATCACCACCACCAAAGGAGACTTGAGCACACGGGTATGGCACTCCCCTTGGCTTGAGCCAAGCTTGGGGGAGGTGCCCCGGTATCATATCACCATTACTTTTATCCACCTTTACCTATTTTAGTTCGATCTTTAGTTTCCCTTTAATTTAGTTGAATAAAAGGTTAGTATGATATATATTCGTGTGTTAGTTTCGTGGTCTATCTATCTATGTAATCGAGTGAGAGTTGTATAATAAAGTTTGGTTTGAGCTTTTGCTTCTCTACTTTCTTGTTGCCATCAAAATAAAAGGAAACAGAAATTGATGAAAAGAATCTTATGCTAATCTTATGGTAGGTAATGATATCACATAAGAAAAAGTATAAGGAGTAAAATTTGTTGGAGATTGACAAACACAACATTGGTCAATAATGCAATTCATGAAAAAATTAATAGGGAAGAGAAGATTCACATGTAAATTAATAGGGAAGAGAAGATACACATGTAAATTTGTTGGAGATTGACAAACACAACATTGGTCGGAGTTGCGGATGCTTGCGAGGGGGTTAATCATAAGTGGGAGGTTGTTCAAGTAAGAACAGCACCCAGGCACCGGTCCACCCACATATCAAATTATCAAAGTAGCGAACACGAATCAAACCAACATGATAAAAGTGACTAGACGAAATTCCCGTGTACCCTCAAGAACACTTTGCCTATTACTAGAGACTGCTCTGGCCTGTCCTTTGCCACAAAAGGATTGGGCTACCTTGCTGCACCTTATTTATGGCCACCGTCTTGCGGGCGGCGCAGGGCTTGCCCTTGGCGGTGACGAGGGAGGCGGGGCCAAAGGTTGCTAAGGAGGCGAGTCCGACGGCGGTGTCGAGGGTCGGCACGTCATCCATCGCGAGCTGTCGGGAGCGCGAGCGGGTGGGAGTATTTTGGGAAAGGGAGGGGAATGGGGGTGGTTGTGCAGCCGACTGGCGGGCCAGGGGAGGAGTAGGCGGGTGTCGCGTGCGTCCGTTTCGAGTTCCCGCCGACGCAAACGACGCCCTGATACGTCTCCAACGTATCTATATTTTTTTATTGTTCCATGATGTTATATTATCATTGTTGGATGTTTTACAATCATTTTATAGCAACTTTATATCATTTTTCTTGGACTAACCTATTGACATAGTGCCAAGTGCCAGTTACTGTTTTTGCTTATTTTTTACTTCGCAGAATATCGGTACCAAATGGAGTCCAATCACGATGAAACTTTCTAGAGATTTTATTTGGACCAGAAGAAAGCCAGTGAGACAAAGAAACACCCGGGAGGAGGCCCAGGGGGCCCAGAAGACACCAGGGCGCGCCAGAGGCCTCCGTCGTGCCCTGGTAGGTTGTGGTGGCCTCGGGACCCCCCTCCATCTCCTCTGAGCTCTATAAATACCCAAATATTCCAGAAACCCTAGAGGAGTCGACGCAAAATACTTCCAGCCACCGCAAGTTCCAGAACCGTGGGATCCAATCTAACACCATCACGGAGGGGTTCATCATCCTCATTGGTACCTCTCCGATGATGCGCGAGTAGTCCACCATAGACCTGCGGGTCCGTAGGTAGTAGCTAGATGGCTTTCTCTCTCTCTTTTTATTCTCAATACAATGGTCTCTTGGAGATCTATTTGATGTAATGACTTTTTGCGGTGTGTTTGTTGGGATCCGATGAATTTTGAGTTCATGATTAGTTTCTATCCATGAATATTATTTGAGTCTTCTTTGATCTCTTTTATGCATGATTACTTATAGCCTCGTATTTCTTCTTCGAATCTTTGATTTAGTTAGGCCAACTAGATCGATTTTTCTTTCCATGGGAAGAGGTGCTTTGTGATGGGTTCGATCTTGCGGTGTCCTCTCCCAGTGATAGAAGGGGCAGCGAGGCACGCTTGTATCATTGCTATTAAGGATAACAAGATGGGGTCTATTCTTACATGAATATATCTTGTCTACATCATGTCATCGTTCTTATTGCATTACTCTATTTTTCCATGAACTTAATACACTAGATGCATGACGGATAGCGGTCGATGTGTGGAGTAATAGTAGTAGATGCAGAATCGTTTCGGTCTACTAATCTTGGACGTGATGCCTATATAATGATCATCGCCTTGGATATCGTCATGATTATTTGATCTTCTATCAATTGCCCAACAGTAATTTGTTTACCCACCGTGTGCTACACTCATGAGAGAAGCCACTAGTGAAACCTACGGCCCCCGGGTCTACTTTTCCAACATATTGCTTTCCGATCTATCTTTTGCCGCTTTTGTTTTTAGATCTATTAGTCCAAAAACCCAAAAATACCTTGCTGCACTTTTTATTTGCCTCTTTTATTTTGTGTTCTTGTGCAATCTACCTATCCAATCTACTACAATCTAATCTATCTTTTTACCGTGGAGAGATTGACAACCTCTCTTACGCGTCGGGTTGCAAGTATTTGTTCTTTGTGTGCAGGCACCATTTACATAGTGTTGCGTGGTTCTCCTACTGGTTCGATAACCTTCGTTTCATAACTGACGGAAATACTTACCGTAGCTATGCTGCATCATCCCTTCCTCTTTGGGAAAATACCGACGAAGTCTCAAGCCACGTCAAAGGAATTTCCGACGCCGTTGCCGGGGAGACATCATCAACATCTAACAGGTTCCTAATCACAAATCTCATCTCCTTTCAATTACATTATTTGCCATTTGCCTTTCGTTTTCCTCTCCCCCACTTCACAAAATTTGTCGTTTTATTTGCCCTCTTTTTCGTTTGCCTTTTTCTCATCAGAGCTCTTGTTTGCCTACCTTGTTGTTATGGCTAGTTCTTCCTCTATTGCGTGTACTCCCGAGAATGAAGTACTTAAATTTAAGCAAAGGGGAGGGGAAAACCTAAAAGATGCTTGGTATAGGATTTGCAATGCTCATAATAGATCTATTCAATAGCAATCTATCATTGTTCTTCTTCGCAGTTTTTATGTGGGCATCACCACTTGGTATAGATTCGTCCTTGATATGATTACCGGTGGGAATTTCTTGATGTGTCCATCTTTGGATGCTTTTAATGCTATGGGAAATTTAGTGGCTTCACCATCTCTCATGATTAATGAAACAACCTTAACTCTCAAACATGTTATGGAAAGGCTAGATGTTATTGAAAAGAAGATGATTACCAAAGAACATCTTGAAAATTTGGATAAAAAAATGCATAATATTGCTAATAAAATTGGGTCAAAAGCGGGGGATGCCTTTAAATTATTGAAGGAAAAGGAAACTGTAGTTAACGAAAGAATAGAAGAACGTCCCTCTCGGATTGATAAGTTGGAAGAAATTTTTAGTAACTTGAGCTCGGCCTTTTCTTTTGTTAAAATTATTGAAAAAAATCCCGTAAAAATTTGCAAGACTACACAAGTCACTAATAACAAAGGTGACACATCTAATAGCCACAAGGGAGATCTTAAAATGATTCGAGTTCATCCCAATTTTGTTGAAATAGTAAAAGACCCTATTTACAAGAATGATTTTTTTCTTATTCCTAAAAGTATTGTCATTGAAAGTGTGCATGCTAAATTCTTGAAGAAATCTAGTTGTATGATTGAGGAGTTGAAAACTAAAGATGACAATAGTTGAATCTATGCTTTATGCCTAGCTAGGGGCGTAAAACGATAGCGCTTGTTGGGAGGCAACCCAATGAATAAATTTATTTTCACCTTTTTCTTTATGTTCTTGAGTGTTGACAGAATTATGCTGCTATTATGATTGTGTTTTTTATGTTTTAATTAGTGTTTGTGCCAAGTAAAGCCTTTAGGATGGCTCACAAGATAAGTAGAAACAATGCTGAATCTGAAACAGAAACTTTGACTCCAGTGCAGTATTGCTATACAAATTATTTACGTTGTCCTAATGTTTCAGAATTTTTAGAGTAACATAAGTATGGTTAGAGTACAGAATGCTACAGACTGTTCTGTCTTTGATAGATTCTGTTTTTGTTGCATTGTGTGCTTGTTTTGATGAATCTATGGTTTGTGTTGAGGGGTATAAGCCATGGTAAAGTTAAAATACAGTAGGTATAATGCAATAATAAAATATGAATGGGTTTGCAACACTACTTAGAGTGGTGATTTGCTTTATTATACTAACGGATCTCACGAAGGTTTTGTTGAGTTTTGTGTGATTGAAGTTTTCATGTTTTGGGTGAGATCCTGATGGATGAAGGAATAAGGAGTGAAAAGAGCCTAAGCTTGGGGAAGCTACAACACCCCCAAGATAATATCCAAGGAGAAACAAGCAACTAAGCTTGGGGATGCCCCGAGTGGCATCCCCTCTTTCTTCTCACGACCATCGGTACTTTACTTGGAGCTATATTTTTATTCGTCACATATTATGAGTTTTGCTTGGAGCATCTTGTATTATTTGAGTCCTTGCTTGATTTGCTTTTTAGTTTGTCACAAGTATCCTTGCTGGACACATCTATTTGAGAGAGCCAAAATTATGCTATGATTTGTTAGAATTGCTCTATATGCTTCACTTAAATTTTTTGAGCTATGGAATTGCTCTAGTGCTTCACTTATATCTTTTTGAGCACGGTGTGCTTTAATTTTTTGAAGAAATACTCTCATGCTTCACTTAGATTAATTTGAGAGTCAGTAAATTTTAAAGAAACACTCTCATGCTTCACTTAGATTAATTTGAGAGTTAGTAAACTTTGAAGAAATTCTCGCATGCTTCACTTATACTATTTTGAGAGATGAATTTTTTATGCTCATAACTACAGGAATCAGGTTCTTTGCCGTCTGCCATGGCGGACGACAAAACCCTTTGCCGTCAGTCAGCGGACGGCCCCCCATCCGGCACAGAAAACACCGGTAAAGGGGGGCTTTGCCGTCAGCTTTGCAACAGCGGACGACAAAGATATTTGCCGTCCGCCGTCCAGGGCATGCAGACGGTAAAGCCAGCTGACGGCACAGAAAGCAGGTTAGCCCCGTTAGGTGGCTAACGGCAGCCTTTGCCGTCTGTTGCAGATGGCAAAGTGGGCAGCTCATTTGCTGTCTGCCTGAGACGGCAAAGCGGCTGTATGGGCCAACTGGACAGATGGCCTTCTTTGCCGAGTGCCAGCTGATGGCAAAGTTGGTAGCTCCTTTGCCGTCTGCCAGCGGACGGCAAAGTGACCAAATGGCCCAGACCTGGTGCTCCCAGGTTGCACAGGTTGCTGCCACGTGGCATGTTTGCCGTCGGTGTCAGACAGCAAAGAGGCTGTATTGCCCCTTTTTATTCTGTTTTTTGTTATATCCAATCATTTTCACAAGCAATATATGATATATATATATATATAATTCACAGAAACTATATCCCTGCCATATGGATATGATCATCCAACTAACATACCAAATCAAAAGTGCAAGTTTCATCCATACATGCATAGTTTCATCCATATTACAATAGTTTCATCCATAGGTAGCAAGTTTCACATTGTTCATCGATACAAAATCAAAACAGAAAGTAAACACAAGAACTCCATCAATGCAAGCTTCCATGAAGTGAATCAAATCTGCAAAATGGGAAATAAGAAAGTTAGAAGAAGAATACTAGAAGAAGAAGAAGAAGAAGATCTAGAAGAAGAAGAAGAGGAAGAAGAAGAAGAAGCTAAGTATAGGTCATTTTAGAGCTAACTTAGGTAATTATGCCATTTTTGACCTAACTAAGCTTATTGTGTCATTTTGCAAGAAAATAAACTAAGTATATGACATTTATGAGGTTACCAAGGTTATTATGCCATTTTTTACCTAAGTAAGCTAATAAGCTAATTATGCCATTTTTGACATAAGTAAGCTAATTACCAGTCAATATTGAGCTAACCTAGGTAATTATGCCTTTTTGAGTTAACTATGCTTATTCTGTCATTGTGGAGGAAACAAAGCTTAGTATAAGTCATTTTAGAGCTAACCTAGGTAAAATAGGTCAATTTGGAGCTAAGTAAGCTTATTATGTCATTTTGGAGGAATCATTGCTAAGTATAGGTCATTTTAGAGCTAACTTAGGTAAAATAGGTCATTTTGGAGCTAAGTAAGCTTATTATGTCATTTTAGAGGAAACAAAGCTAAGTATAGGTCATTTTAGAGCTAACTTAGGTAAAATATGTCATTTTGGAACTAAGTAAGCTTATTATGTCATTTTGGAGGAAACAAAGCTAAGTATAGGTCATTTTAGAGCTAACTTAGGTAAAATATGTCATTTTGAAGCTAAGTAAGCTTATTATGTCATTTTGGAGGAAACAAAGCTAAGTATAGGTCATTTTAGAGCTAACTTAGGTAAGCTAGGTCATATTGGAGCTAAGTAAGCTTATTATGTCCTTTTGGAGGAAAATAAGCTAAGTATATGACATTTATGAGCTAACCAAGGTTATTATGCCATTTTTTACCTAAGCTAATTATGTCATAAATGAACTAACTAAGCTAAGTATAGGTCCTTATGCATTTGTTAAGCAAAACACTAGAGAAAACTTACCGTTCTCGTCATCACAGAGGTCAAGCACCGGGGTTGCTCGGGCCAATTTCACCTGGAGCACTACTTGGCCCTGGAGAAGGATCGTGCGATGCGGCTCGGGAGTTATGATGCACCAAAGATCATTTGCAATGTCTCGTTAGCATGATGACACTGAAATGTTAAGACTAGTAACTAATGACCATTCAAATGAAACTCACCGTTCCCGCCGTGGTAATGACTGGCATCGGCGGAGGGATCTAGCCGGACTTCTCGCACATAGACTGCACATTTGGTTTTGACAAGTCAATCATATTGGTTATTAATGAAACGAACATTACATGCATGATTTGGCTAATATGAAGAAAAAACTTACCACGAGGAGCTCGTAAATGGCCCGGTGAGATGCGTCATTCCGTGCCCTCTCCTCCTCCAACAACCTAGTTGTCCTCTCCTCCAACTCCCTCTCCTTCTCCGCCGCCTACCGGTCCCTATCATCCAGAAGCGCCTGGTATGCCTCTCTCTCTTTCTGAAGAGTAGCCTGCAAAACAACTCCTCGTTAGCATTGTAATCATCTTTGTTCGCACACACGATGTAATGGAGGAAAGCTATCTGAGTCCGTATGACTAACCTCGATGGCGAGCTCAACTGGCCGTGGACGAGGCCTTATCTGAGGACAGAAGCTCGTTTGGCGTGCCTTGATCTCCCGGAGTGTGCTAGAAGACCGTATAAGTCCATCTCCAATGGCTATCGAGCCATGGGGCCTCCCGCCGCCAGCTATCATCACCAGCTCTGGATCAATAGGATGCCGGCTTGGGTTAAAGTCCTCCCCTTTCCTCGCCTTCCCCTCATCTCTGTACCTCACGAGCTAGAGATGGGAGGAGATGTTTGTGAAGTTCTCGGGATGATCGAGGTCAGACTCTGAGAATGCCTTGGCCTTCTTGTACGAGGCAGTATGGGCCATGGCATAGAGGTCGTACACCCCTAGCACCTCCGTCTTATTGTAGTTCGCCTAAAAGAGAGAGAGAGGAACAAAGTATTAATAAAGGGCTCAAGCTAGCATCAAGAATGGATTGCATGAATCATGAAGCAAAACACATACCCAGTTCCGCCCGAACTGATATAAGTTGGCGCTGCTTTGATGGTGTGGCACACCAACCATTTTGGCACGCCGGTACTGGGCATTGTCGTGGATGGCTCGCCATTCGTCCGAGCACCACTCATCCAGCAATGCCTCCCAACAATCCATCTTATCCGCACACCATCTCGGGGGCGCCTAAGTTAGTAAAGAGAAATTTGAGCGCTACGCCTATGAATCAAATCAAGGAAACTAAGTACAAGGCCTTAAGAATAGGTAATTACCTACATGTACTGCTCCTTCTGCAGAAACTTTCCACGGCACGACGACTTGTCCTTCTTAACACCACGTGAGGCATAGTAGTCTCGAACAACCTGCGACCGAGCCTCGTGCCGTAAGTTCTGTAGTAGGCGCCTGCACTCGCCATCGATAACCTTTGCCGCGGCCTCCTCGTGTCTGTCCTCACACCTGTAGAAGGTCTGCAATCAAACGAGACAACACTGATTAGTACAATAACTAGCTATTGTTGATTTTTAATTGTGTAAAGGAGAAATTACCCAAAACTATCTGATCACCATGTCGGCCCTCGTGTGGCACAAGACACCGTCGATCACCTCCTCCGGCGGGGCCGGGGCAGCCAAGTAGTGCTCCCAGGTCAATCCTAGCTCTGGAAGCTGACCCTCACCGGGCAACGTGACAAACCCCGGGAAGTTGTGCCGACAAAGCACACCAAGGACGGTGTTGGGCCTGCGGACATCGTTGGCATGATCCCAACCCCTACAGTATGACAAAGCCAACGCATTAGATATTTGAAGAACGTGAAGGAAAAAGGTTAAAAAGAGTAAATGCACTTACTTCTCCCCATTAGGCCTAATCACCGGCCTCTGCTCGCGGGTCGCCGGCATGGGCGGGAGCCGTGTACTACCACGCTGGTAGACGGTGGCCCCTCAACCACCTCGTCCTCGCTATCCCCGCCACCATTAGCATGGCCACTCGGCTCCTGCTGACGCAGATCCGGCCAGGTATCCCATGGGGTCTGCTGGGACGTAGCCCCATCCCTGCTCTGCTCCGGAGTCTCGTGGGACGAAGCGTCTGGGACAGGAGTCTCGTGGGTCGAAGGCTCGTCGACCCGAGTCTCGTCGACCCGAGGCTCGTGGACAGGAGTCCGCGTAGCCTCCACCTCAGACGCCTCCACCCTAGAAGTCATGTGCTCGGGTGAATCAGCTGGGGGTGGCGGCGAGGAAGGCGTATCAGCCTCCGTATGTCTCCCGCGGGCACGAGTACCTCTACCTCCTCCTCTCTTCTTCCCCCGACCTCCTCTCCCCGTGGGCATCGGCGCCGACGAAGAAGCGCCCGCCTGTGTCTGCAAACTAAAGAGCAACGCTCTCCGGAGATGCTCGAGTGGAATGGTAGTACCCCTCCCACCATGCATCGATGAAGAAGCTGCGGATCGCTCTGGACCCGCGCCCACCATCTTTCAACACCTGCCATGACAAAGAGTAAACGAAATTAGTACAACATAAAAAAATTGTGCCATGTCATCTGTCTGGCCGTCTCTTCGACTATGAAAAGACGTTGAAGTCTTGGTACGATTGGCATATACCGAAGAACATTAACGGGGATTTTGGTCTGAATCTTCTCACCCATACCGTTGTCTACCACAATATACCTGGAAGACTTGCAAATGGGACAATAGTTCAAGTCCGCATACTCAAGCCTAAATAAGGCACATCCATTCTCACATGCATCTATCTTCTCATAGGGCATCTTAAGTACACGGAGGATTTTGTCCGACTGGTACAGGTTTGCAGGCAGTATATGGCGTTTGGGTAGAAAGCGTCCAAATATTGTCATCATCGCGTCGTAGCATTCTCTTAACAGGTTGAATTGAGCCTTCAGAGCCATTACTTGCGCGATGGCATCCAGCTGACAAAGCTCAGTGTGCTCGTGGAGAGGACGTTTGAAGACTCCAACATTTCATAAAAGGCCTTTTCAGATTCGTCCATCTCATCGTCCGAATCCCGAGCATCATCAAAGTATTGCACTATGTCTTCGATCCCGGTACCATGCTCATCGGTGCGACGACGAACCACCTCAGCTCTGGCACGTTGGGCAGACTCACCATGAAAAGTCCACACCGTATAATCAGGCGTAAAACCCCACTTCTGCAGGTGTTTACCCATTACACCCTCTGTCCTCTTTTTAAAGTTGTCGCACCAAACACAGGGGCACCAGGTTCTTTCCTGGCTATTTGCAAATGTGGCTCTCACAAACCACTTGGTTTTTGTAAACCATTCATTGGTCATGTCTTTCTAACTAGTGTGACCGGTGTACATCCACGCACGATCACTCATCTTGCCTAGCTACTGGACACACAAGAAATATATATATATAATGTCGCATATATATATTCATCAGTTAATCAAGTTTGTTAGTTTTATTACGTCCATGCAACCTACACGCTAATAGGTATAGATACGTCGTAATCCCACCCGAGTATGTGTAGATTGGGTTTGTTTTCCCATGCTCTGCTCCGGATCCGACGTAGAATTTCGGCAGCACCTCCCCGCTGTTCTCCTGATACACGTGTCAGCAATAAACAGAGAGGATGTGTACCCGGAGAACAACAGGGAGGCTCTGACGAAATTATGCATCGGATCCGGAGCAGAGCATATGGGAAAACGAACCCAATCTACACATACTCAGGCTGTCCATGGATAACGTTGGACAATTCGAAACGATGGCGGTTATAAATATGCAAAGACATGCATATTTATAGATACCGCCCTTTCAAACGGGAGACGCATACTGGTCACGCATACTGATGATTGAAGACACCTATAGCTAGCAAGTTTCATCGGCACGAAGATCGGAACAGAGCAAATTAAGGGGGGAGGAGGAGAAGTCATTTGTGCTCACCCACGAACACAGGGGCGGAGCTCGTCCAATGCACGGGGAGGTCGTCAAACAACTGCACATTCAAATCCACCCGATCAACACAAATATGATGTTTTTTATAAAAAAAATCAGAAAATATGTGACCTAACTCATAATTTACAAAACTATGACCCCGTCGGCCACTGGAAGGCCGAAGAGCACCTTTTCGGTCAACAGGAGGCAGAAGAGGTGTCGGGGTAAACAAACAAGGGTGTTCATTTTCCCCTGACTTGTGCCCGGACAGACAGCCACTGGCATACGGCAGCCACAACCTGCAGAAGGTCAAGCCAACCCGGCAACAACCAAGACTCCAGCAAGCTCAACACGGCAGCCCAAGCCTGGACTGCGACGTGCCAAACACGTCCCCGACGCTTGCCGGGGACCAAGACATGCACACCTCCCTGAAGACCCGGCAAGCCGCTCCCCGGTAGGCATGAGCCATCCAGCCACCGCTCCACTGCATCGCTACGCCTGTCACTTATCGATACGGTGTCGAGCCCTCAGGCGGGTAACCAGCTCTCGCTAAGCACGTGGCGACACATTGGGAGGCAAGTTACGCTCGGTTGACACCCGCCCTACACCGTGTCAAGATCTTAACCAACGACCGGCCAAGCGGTGGCAAGAGCTGGCCGGGGATGCACCCCCAGGCACCACCTAGGCAGGTAATTATGGCATTTTGTCCTAAATGCCAGAGTTAGGTATGATAGCTCTGCTTAGCTATCTAATCGATAGATAATGTTTGTTTTGCCATTGTGGTAACCCCTTGCACTATAAAAGGAGGTGCTACTTCTTGAGCATGCGTTGGTTTTCCCTTGAAGAGGAAAGGGTGATGCAGCAAAGTAGATAAGTATTTCCCTCAGTTGTTGAGAACCAACGTATCAATCCAGTAGGAGATACAAGCAAGTCCCCAATAGATGTGCCTACACAAATAATCAAACACTTGCACCAAACGCTATAAAAGGGTTGTCAATCCCTTCACGGTTACTTGCAAGGATGAGATCTGATAGAGATAGATATAGAAGATTACTAAAACGAAAAGTAAAACAAAAGTAAAAAGATTGTAGCAAAGTATTTTTGGTATTTTTGGTTTATAGATCTGAAAATATAATATGGAAAATAGACCCGGGGGCCATAGGTTTCACTAGAGGCTTCTCTCTTGTAGGAAAATAATACGGTGGGTGAACAAATTACTGTCGAGCAATTGATAGAAAAGTGCATAGTTATGACGATATCCAAGGCAATGATTATGCATATAGGCATAACGTCCGTGTCAAGTAGACCGAAACGATTCTACATCTACTACTATTACTCCACACATCGACCGACTCCTGCCTGCATCTAGAGTATTAAGTTCATGAAGAACAGAGTAACGCATTAAGTAAGATGACATGATGTAGAGGGATAAACTCAAGCAATATGATGAAAACCCCATCTTTTTATCCTTGATGGCAACAATACAAATATGTGCCTCGCTACCCTTACTTTGTCACTGGGTGAGGACACCGCAAGATTGAACCCAAAACCAAGCACTTCTCCCATTGCAAGAATTACCAATCTAGTTGGCCAAACCAAACCAATAACTCGAAGAGACTTGCAAAGATATGAAATCATGCATATAATAATTCAGAGAAGATTCAAATAATATTCATAGATAATCTGATCATAAACCCACAATTCATCGGATCTCCACAAACACACCGCAAAAGAGTATTACATCGGATAGATCTCCATGAAGATCATGAAGAACATGGTATTGAAGAGCAAAGAGAGAGAAGAAGCCATCTAGCTACTAGCTATGGACCCGAAGGTCCGTGGTGGACTACTCACGCATCATCGGAAGGGCAATGGAGTTGATGTAGATGCCCTCCGTGATCGAATCCCCCTCCGGCAGATTACCGGAAAAGGCTCCAAGATGGGATCTCACGGGAACAGAGGGTTCCGGCGGCGGAAAAGTATTTTCGTGGCTCTTTCTGGTATTGGGGGAATATTTGGGAATTTATAGGCCGAAGAATAGGGTTAGGAGGTCTGCCGTGGGGCCACAAGCCAGGGGCGCCCCCCCCCCAGGGCGCGCCCTGGTGGCTTGTCGCCACACGGCAGGTCTTGTGCCTTCATCTCCAAGTCTGGCAGGTTTCTTCTGGTCCAAGAAAAATCATTCCGAAGATTTTATTCCGTTTGGACTCCATTTAATATTCCTTATCTGCAATACTCAAAAACAAGGAAAAAACAGAAACTGGCACTAGGCACTAGATTAATAGGTTAGTCCCAAAAATAATATAAAATAGCATATTAATGCATATAAAACATCCAAAACAGATAATATAATAGCATGGAACAATCAAAAATTATAGATACGTTGGAGACGTATCAAGCATCCCCAAGCTTAATTCCTGCTCGTCCTCGAGTAGGTAAATGATAAAAACAGAAT
Source organism: Elymus sibiricus (assembly GCA_039707655.1). Classification (NCBI taxonomy): domain Eukaryota; kingdom Viridiplantae; phylum Streptophyta; class Magnoliopsida; order Poales; family Poaceae; genus Elymus; species Elymus sibiricus. Next base: position 123,143,713 of record CM077663.1, read on the forward strand.
TTTTGATGTGGAATGCTACCTAACATATTTATCCATGTAATATTCTTTATTTTGGCATGAATATTCAGATCCATAAGATTCAAAACAAAAGCTCAATATTGACATAAAAACAGTAATACTTCAAGCATACTAAAAGACAATTGTGTCCTTTCAAAATAACATGGCCTTAGGAAGTTTATCCCTACAATATCATATAGTCCGGCTATGCTCCATCTTCACCACACAAAGTATCTAAATCATGCACACCCCCGATGACAAGTCAAGCAATTGTTTCACCCCTTTTATGTTCTCAAACCTTTTCAACTTTCACGCAATACATGAGCGTGAGCCATGGATATAGCACTATGGGTGGAATAGAATATGGTGGAGGTTGTGTGGAAAAAGGAGAAGATAGTCTCACATCAACTAGGCGTATCAACGGGCTATGGAGATGCCCATCAATAGATATCAATGTGAGTGAGTAGGGATTGCCATGCAACGGATGCACGAGAGCTATAAGTGTATGAAAGCTCAAAAGGAAACTAAGTGGGTGTGCATCCAACTCGCTTGCTCACGAAAACCTAGGGCAATTTGAGGAAACCCATCATTGGAATATACAAGCCAAGTTCTATAATGAAAAATTCCCACTAGTATATGAAAGTGACAAAATAGGAGACTCTCTATCATGAAGATCAAGGTGCTACTTTGAAGCACAAGTGTGGAAAAAAGATAGTAACATTGTCCCTTCTCTCTTTTCTCTCATTTTTTTTGGTGGGCATCTTTGGCCTCTTTTTTTTATTTGGGCTTCATTGGCCTCTTTTATTATTTGTAAAGTCCGGAGACTCATCCCTTATTGTGAGGGAATCATAGCTTCCTTCATCCTTTCCTCACATGGGACAATGCTCTAATAATGAAGATCATCACACTTTTATTTACTTACAACTCAATACCTACAACAAGATATGACTCTATATGAATGCTTCCGGTGGAGGACCGGGATGTGCAATGATCTAGCATAGCAAATGACATCAAAAAACGGACAAGCCATAAAAACATCATGCTAGCTGTCTTACGATCATGCAAAGCAATATGACAATGATGGTGCGTGTCATAAAAAACGGAACGGTGGAAGTTGCATGGCAATATATCTCGGAATGGCTATGGAAATGCCATAATAGGAAGGTATGGTGGCTGTTTTAAGGAAGGTATATGGTGGCTGTTTTGAGGAAGGTGGGTTTAATGCACCGGCGAAAGTTGCGCGGTACTAGAGAGGCTAGCAAAGGTGGAAGGGTGAGAGTGCGTATAATCCATGGACTCACATTAGTCATAAAGAACTCACATACTTATTGTAAAAATCTATTAGTTATCGAAGCAAAGTGTTAGACGCATGCTCCTAGGGGAGAGGTTGGTAGGAGTAAACCATCGCGCGCTCCCGACCCTCACACAAAGGATGACAATCATTAAACAAATCATGCTCCGACTTCATTACATAACGGTTCACCATACGTGCATGCTACGGGAGTCACAAACTTTAACACATGTATTTTTACCATTCCACAATTACTCACTAGCATGACTCTAACATCACCATCTTTATATCTCAAAACTATTTGCACGGAATCCAACTTCACATAGTATTCAATGCACTTTATATGAAAGTTTTTATTATATCCCTCTTGGATGCCCATTATATTAGGACTAAATTCATAACCTAGACCAATTACCATGCTATTTAAAGATTCTCAAAATAATATAAGTGATGTACGAGAGTTCAATTATTTCTATAAAATAAAACACCGCCGTGCTCTAAAAAGATATAAGTGAAGCACTAGAGCAACATTGCCTAGCTCAAAAGATATAAGTGAAGCACATAGAGTATTCAAATAAATTCACGATTAGTGTGTGTCCTTCTCAAAAGATGTGTGCAGCAAGGATGATTGTGGCAAACTAAAAAGCAAAGACTCATATCATACAAGACGCTCCAAGCAAAACACATATAATGTGGTGAATAAAAATATAGCCTCAAGTAAATTTACCGATGGATTGAAGACGAAAGAGGGGATGCCTTCCGGGGTATCCCCAAGCTTAGGCACTTTGGTATCCTCGAATATGGCTTGGGGTGCCTTGGGCATCCCCAATCTTAGGCTCTTGCCACTCCTTATTCCATAGTACATCAAATCTGTACCCAAAACTTGAAAACTTCACAACACAAAACTCAACAGAAAACTTATGAGATCCATTAGTATAAGAAAAATAAATCACCACTATAGGTACTGTTGTGAACTCATTCTTTATTTATATTGGTGTAATATCTACTGTATTCTAACTTCTCCATGGTTCATACCCCCCCGATACAACCCATAGATACATCAAAATAAGCAAACAACACAAAGAAAACAGAATCTGTCAAAAACAGAACAGTCTGTAGCAATCTGTAGACTTCGAATAGTTCTGTAACTCTAACAATTCTCAAAAATTAGGAAAATCAGGGCAATTTGTTTATCAATCTTGTGTAAAAAATTCAGATCCAATTGACGCTCTGGTGAATTTATAAAATTCCTGGACTGAGCGCAAAAGTTTCTGTTTTTCAGCAAAACCAAATCAACAATCACCGTAAACCATCCCAAAGGTCTTACTTGGCACAAACACTAATTAAAACAATAAAACACAATTACTACAGAGGTAATAATGTGCAAAACACTCAAGAACAGAAGCAAAAAACAGAAACACAAAATAAAATTGGGTTGCCTCCCAACAAGCGCTATTGTTTAACGCCCCTAGCTAGGCATAACGCAATAGATCTAGGTATGGTCATCTTTGGTATTGGCAACTTTTGTGAGGGCCTTCTCGAATCCGGGGGGCTCTTTCCGCTTCCCCAAATTTTCAGGAGGAGAACCCATCTTAAGATCCAAAATATCCAAACGCTTATTGCAAAGGGTAATCAAAGTGTTTAAGCGACTGAGGTTCCCACTAATATGTTTGATGGGTTCGTGATGTTTTTGTAAATCGACTAGATGCTTATGCAAGTCATCCAATTTGTCGAGGATTTGAACTTCCTCTTGTGAAACGGTAAGCCCTTTTTTGTGTGGGGGAACCCCCAAAATCCCTTCCAAAACTTCATAAGCGGCCTTTGTATCAAGTTTGATAAAATCGCCCTTTGAGGCAAAATCCAAAAGCTTTCTATGATGCAAAGCCAATCCAATGTAAAAATTTCTAAGCAAGACTTTTACGTCTCCTTTTAGATTGGAAATACGATAGGATTCCATTAGCCTATCCCAAGCATCTTTCAAATTTTCCCCTTGTTTTTGTTTGAAGTATAGGACTTCAAAATCTGCTGACAAAAGGGGGGTAGTAACGCTAGTCATAGCAACAAGCAAGAGAGCCGGAAGAAGAAGGGCGAATAAGAAGGCAAATCTTTTTTGGTATTTTCTAAAAATCGTTTTAGAAGTGGGGGAGAGGAAAACGAGAGGCAAATGTCAAATAATGTAAATGCAAGAGATGAGTTTGTGATGGGTACTTGGTAGGCTTGATGTAGATCTCCCCGGCAACGGCGCCAGAAATCCTTCTTGCTACTTCTTGAGCTTGCGTTGGTTTTCCCTTGAAGAGGAAAGGGTGATGCAGCAAAGTAGATAAGTATTTCCCTCAGTTGTTGAGAACCAAGGTATCAATCCAGTAGGAGATACAAGCAAGTCCCCAATAGATGTACCTACACAAATAATCAAACACTTGCACCCAACGCTATAAAGGGGTTGTCAATCCCTTCACGGTTACTTGCAAGGATGAGATCTGATAGAGATAGATATAGAAGATTACTAAAACGAAAAGTAAAACAAAAGTAAAAAGATTGCAGCAAAGTATTTTTGGTATTTTGGGTTTATAGATCTGAAAATATAATATGGAAAATAGACCCGGGGGCCATAGGTTTCACTAGAGGCTTCTCTCTTGAAGGAAAATAATACGGTGGGTGAACAAATTATTGTCGAGCAATTGATAGAAAAGTGCATAGTTATGACGATATCCAAGGCAATGATTATGCATATAGGCATCACGTCCGTGTCAAGTAGACCGAAACGATTCTGCATCTACTACTATTACTCCACACATCGACCGACTCCTGCCTGCATCTAGAGTATTAAGTTCATGAAGAACAGAGTAACGCATTAAGTAAGATGACATGATGTAGAGGGATAAACTCAAGCAATATGATAAAAACCCCATCTTTTTATCCTTGATGGCAACAATACAAATACGTGCCTCACTACCCCTACACTACTGGAATCAGCAACTTTGCCGTCTGCCTGCCATGGCTGACGGCAAAGGCATGAATTGCGGACGGCAAAGGTCTTTGCCGTCGGCCAGCAGACGGCACCACATCCAGCTGAACAAGGTCCGGTAAAGGCCACTTTGCCTTCTGCTGGCCGACGGCAAAGAGGCAAAGGTCTTTGCCGTCGGCCAGCAGACGGCAAAGGGCATGGACGGCACACGTGGCAGCTTAGGTCCGTTAAGGGGTTAACAGCGTGTTTTGCCGTCTGCTGGCTGACGGCAAAGATGCAAAGGTGTTTGCCGTCAGCCAGCAGATGGCAAAGCTGCCAAATAGGCCAGCCCAATGCACCCCAGGTTGCACAGGTAGCTGCCATGTGGCATCTTTGCCGTCTGCTGGCTGATGGCAAAGCTCTTTGCCGTCTGCCGGCAGACGGCAAAGAGCCTGTACAGCCCCTTTTTTCTGTTTTTTCTTAAATTCATTCAATTTCACAGAATTTCACATATATATATATATATACACACACATTTGAAAATACTTTCAACAAGCATAACAACACATATACATACCAAATCATATCCCTGCCATATGGATATGATCATCCAACACATATACATACCAAATGAAAAGTCCATACGCAACATATATAGCTAGCCAACATATCCAACAACAAGCATACAATGGTTTCATCCATACATACATATATAGGTAGCAAGTTTCACATTGTTCATCCTACAAAATCAAAACAAAAAGGAAGCACAAGAAGAAGAGTAGACTCCATCAACGCAAGCTTCGTCATCAAAAGCAAATCTGCAAATTGGGAAAGAAGAAAGTTAGAAGAAGAAGAAGAAGACTAGAAGAAGAAGACTAGCTAGAAGAAGAAGAAGAAGAAGAAGAAGAAGACTAGAAGAAGAAGAAGAAGAAGAAGAAGAAGAAATTTTCTTCTTCTTCTTCTTCTAACTAAGGTAGGTAAAAATGCCATTTTTTAGCTAAGCTAGGAAAAAATGCTAAGTGTAGGTCATTTTAGAGCTAAGCTAGGTAAATAGGTCATTTTGGAGCTTAGTAAGGTTATTATGTCATTTTCGAGGATGATGCCATTTTGAGCCAACTTACGTAAGTATAGCTCATTTTTTATCTAACTTAGGTAATTATGCCATTTAGGAGGAAAATAAGCTAAGTATGCATTTGTTAAGCAAAACACTAGAGAAAACGTACCCTCATCACAACAAATGCGATGAAGATCGCAACTAAGGTAACAACTGATCCAACGGCATAATGATACCAAGCCTCATTATCAATGGCATATTTTCTAATCTTCTTAATCTTCAAGCGCATTGCATCCATCTTCAAGCGCATTGCATTCATCTTCATCTTGTGATCATCGACGACATCGGCAACTTACAACTCCAATGTCATCTTCTCTTTTTCAATTCTTTTAATTTTTTCTTTCAAATACTCATTTTCTTTTTCAACTAAATTTAACTTCTCGACAAGAGGGTCGGTTGCAAATTCCGGTTCACATACATCCTAGATTAAAATATCTCTATGTCAACTTGATGGCCATAATTGTCATAAATGCGAAATGCAACAAATAGTTATAAAAGAGAATTTACCACATCCGAATCATAAAGCGGGCAAGGGCCGACGGGGACGAATATCAAGACCATGGCACTATGTATAAGAAACAATCATACAAAGTAAGAAAATTATACAAGTAACTATATAAATCATACAATCATACAAGAAAATGGCAAGTGTAGGTCATTTTAGAGCTATCCTAGTTAAAATCGGTCATTTTGGAGGTAGGTAAGGTTATTTTGTCATTTTGGAGGAAAATAAGCTAAGTCAATGTCATTTTGGAGCTAAACCAAGGTTATCATGCCATTTTTTACCTAAGTATGCTAAGTATGTCATAAATGAACTAAAGAAGCTAAGTATAGGTCATTTTGGAGCTATCCTAGGTAGTTATGCCATTTTTTAGCTAACTAAGCATATTAAGTCATTTAGGAGGAAAAATGCTAAGTATAGCTAGGTCATTTTATAGCTATCCTAGGTAAAGTATGTCAGTTTGGAGCTAAGTAAGGTTATTATGTCATTTTCGAGGAAAATAAGCTAAGTCAATGTCATTTTGTTGAATACCTAATAACATGAACTAATTAATAATATATATGTACATAATAATAATTGAATACCTGACATTACTAATATTAATCTTCATCGTCCATATATGCTCCGGGATCAATAAATGCAGAATCATCATCACTATCAGTAATGACGTGCTCATCAGCATCATCAATAAATGCATCAACATGTGGAAGGCCTCCTTTATGTAATCGGTCAAGCATTGACAGGTCATCCGCAGCAGTAACCTCTTCTTCTTCCGTCTCTTCTTGTTCCGGCTCAGGGGTGAAGTCGGATTCACTGTCGCTGTCTACCTCAATGTTCTGGGGTGAAGTAGAGCGGTTCTTGAAACGTTTTTTGGAAACACGTGTTTCTTGGAAGAATTCTCCTTCATATGTGTCTGGGTTAATGTGAGGGTCATAATCATCTTCATTGAGGGGAGGTGGTCTAAAATGTGGCGGCACATCATAAACGACATCCCAACCATTCAGATTTGGATCAGTTTCGCAGGCCCACGGTAGATAGAAAACTTGGGTCGCCTGTTGAGCCGTAATATAGACATCGGGAACATCTAAATGGGTGCTTTGTTTGATTTCGACTAGCCCTATATGTTCATGAGTCCTTCTGGTCTCCTTCGGCTGGAACCAATAACATTTGAAGACTACGACGTTTGGTGGGTTTTCACCAAAGAATATAAGTTCATAAATTGCTTCAAGTCTTCCATAATACTCGACCCCTCCTTCGCCGACAGCGGAGACACAACAATTTGTAGACTTTCGGTCGGCCATAGATAGCTCTTTGCCAAAAGTACGAAAGCGATACCCGTTGATGTCGTATTTGTCAAATGAACGGACCTTATAGTCAAAACCATTAGCGACTTGTCTCAATTCGGAGTCCATAGACTCTGCATTAGCCTACAAGTTTAATACGAAAGGATTGTTGCATTAGCCGCAAACTAGACGAAGAAATGAAATGGTCTAATGGAAATTACCGTTTGTTTGAACCAAGAGATGAAACCAGGATAGCCTCCTCCATGCTTTGCCAGAAGCTCATACTCTTCGATGGAATCCTTTTGGATCACCGCTCCATCTGAGAATTTGGCGAAGTATCGACTGTATCACATATCCGGGAATAAGAGCATTTTAAAGGAATTAGAAGTTGCGAAACAATGTACCGATAACTTACTCGATGTACGGCCGCACTTCTGTTAGGTTGTTGAAGATATACAACGAAATGGTCCGCCATTCTTCGACATCCAACGGTAAGGAATTAGAAGCACCGGCTGGTGCGAGCTTCCCTTTGAATAGGCTGAGGTTGGATCCACCCTTTTTAGGGTCGCTATCATTGTACCGAGGCTTCGGATTATGCAAATGATGATTTTTGGCTTCGTAGTGTGCTGTCACGAAGTTTGCCGCCTCCTCAGTAATGAATGCCTCGGCCATCGATGCTTCAATTCTACGTTTATTTTTACATTTTGCTCGAAGCGTCTTCTGCATCCTCTCAGTTGCGTAGCACCAACGATTCTGCACGGGCCCCCCCAATCGTGCCTCGGTCGGGAGATGCAAAATCAAATGCTGCATTGGATTAAATAAGGCCAGTGGGAAGATCTTCTCTAACTTGCAGATCAACTCCGGCGCCAACTCTTCCATTTCATCTAGCAAGCCAGGCGATAGTTCTTTCGCAGAAAGAACACGGAAGAAATAGCTCAGCTCTGCCAGTACTAGCCATTCATCCTCAGGGATAAAGCCACGCAACATCACCGGCATTACCTGCTCAAGCCATATGTGCCAATCATGACTCTTGAGACCAAATATTTTCAATTTTTCAAGACTCTCTCCCCTCTTTAGATTCGCTGCATACCCATCGGGGAACATCAACTCCTTTTTCACCCACAGGATAATTTCCTTCATATCTGGCCTTCCAAGATTGAACCATGCCTTTGGCTTCGTCCAGTTATGCTTTCCTTTCGGTTGTCGCATGTTTTGTAACGGTCTATCACATAGAGCCTCCTGATCGACTCTAGCCTTAGGATTATCCTTTGACTTCCCCTCTATGCTGAACAATGTACCAAAGAGGGCCTCGGCGACATTCTTTTCAGTGTGCATCAGGTCGATGTTGTGTGGGCAAAGGAGGTCTGTGAAGTAAGGCAGATCCCACAAGCATGTCTTGTGAGTCCAGGCGTGTTCCGAATTATACCCCTTGAAATACCCTGGACGCTCTGGATCCGGCTCGAGAGCGTTTAACTGATCCAGGGTCTGTTGGCCTGTCAACGCAGGTGGTGCAGAGTTTTTGACAACTCTACCTTTGATGAATTTCTTCTTGTCTTTTCTGAACTTATGGCGAGGATCCAGGAACTGTCTATGCAAGTCGAAGCAAGAATACTTGCGACCCGCATCCAGCCAACGAAACTCAAGAGCTGCCTTGCATGTGGGGCACGGGAACCTTCCATGCACACACCAGCCAACGAATAGCGCATACGCCGGCAAGTCATGCATCGAGTACATGTACCACACATGCATTAGGAAGTTTTTTTTGTAGCGGCGTCGTATGTCTTGATCCCATTATCCCAAGCTTCTTGCAATTCATCCTTAAGCGGCTGCATGTACACATTCATACTCTTCCCCGGATAGTTGGGCCCCGGAATTATCAACGTCAGGAAAATGTTCTTTCTTTGCATAATCTGTCCGGGGGGGAGATTGAGTGGAATGACAAATACAGGCCAACAACTGTATTGGGCTGCCATCATACCAAACACATTGAACCCATCCGTGTTGATGGCGACTCGAGGATGCCTTGGATCTGCCGCTTTGTCCTTATGTAAAGCATCGAAGTGCTTCCACGCAAAAGCGTCCGATGTGTGTACCAACATCGGATTCCCATCTGCATCTACCTCGGTTCTTTTGCCCAATTTATGCCACGTCATCTGTCTGGCCGTCTCTTCGACCATGAAAAGATGTTGAAGTCTTGGTATGATTGGCATATACCGAAGAACATTAACTGGGATTTTTGTCTGACTCTTCTCACCCATACCGTTGTCTACCACAACATACCTGGAAGACTTGCAAATGGGACAATAGTTGAAGCCCGCATACTCAAGCCTAAATAAGGCACATCCATTCTCACAGGCATCTATCTTCTCATAGGGCATCTTAAGCGCACGGAGGATTTTGTCCGACTGGTACAGGTTTGCTGGCAATACATGGCCTTTGGGTAGAAAGCATCCAAATATCGTCATCATCGCGTCGTAGCATTCTCTGCCCAGGTTGAATTGAGCCTTCAGAGCCATTACTTGTGCGATGGCATCCAGCTGACAAAGCTCAGTGTGCTCGTGGAGAGGACGTTTTGAAGACTCCAACATATCATTGAAGGCCTTTGCAGATTCCTCCATCTCATCGTCCGAATCCCGAGCATCATCAAAGTCTTGCACCATGTCTTCGATCCCGGTACCATGCTCGTCGGTGCGACGACGAACCACCTCAGCTCTGGCACGTTGGGCAGACTCACCATGAAATGTCCAGACCGTATAATTAGGCGTAAAACCCCACTTCTGCAGGTGTTTGATCATTTCAAACTCTGACCTCTTATGATAGTTGTCGCAATCGGCACAGGGGCACCAGGTTATTTTCTGTCCATTTGCAAATGCGGCTGTCACAAACCCATTGGTTTTTGTTATCCATTCATGGGTCATGTATTTCTGACTAGTGTGACCGGTGTACATCCACGCACGATCACTCATCTTGCCTAGCTACTGGACACACAAGAAATATATACATAATTCAGCAAACCATATTCATCAGTTAATAGAGTTTGTCAGTTTTATTACGTCCATGCAACTTAGACGCTAGTAGGTAAAGATAGGTCCTAATCCCACCCGAGTATGTGTAGATTGGGTTCGTTTTCCCATGCTCTGCTCCGGATCCGACGCAAAATTTCGGCAGCACCTCCCCGTTGTTCTCCTGATACACGTCTCGGCAATAAGCAGAGAGGATGTGTACCCGGAGAACAACAGGGAGGCACTGACGAAATTCTGCATCGGATCCGGAGCAGAGCATATGGGAAAACGAACCCAATCTACACATACTCGGGCTGTCCATGGATAACGTTGGACAATTCGAAAGAATCACGGTTATAAATATGCTAATGCATGCATATTTATAGATGTAACCCTTTCGAACGGGAGACGCATAGTGGTCACGCATACTGATGATTGAAGACACCTATAGCTAGCAAGTTTCATCGGCACGAAGACCGGAACAGAGCAAATGAAGGGGGGAGGAGGAGATGTCATTTGTGCTCACCCACGAACGCAGGGGCGGAGCTCGTCGAACACTAGACCCTCGCACCGACGAAAAAACTGCACATTTTAATCGAAAGATGAGTAACATAGCAATATTGTTTTTTCCGTCAACCTAACTAAATATTTATAACAGGACGAGCGGGTTAGGGGGTTCCTCGACGTCGATGAAACCCTAAATAGCAAGTATCATCGGTCCGAGATACATGTGGCGCTCAGCGTTGAACACTAGATCCACATCCCACAAGTAATGCCGGCGCCCGGTGTCCCGCGCGCAGCAATAGTTCTGGGGGCCGATGACGGTCGAACACCTTGGAAAATTTGTCTGGCAGCCTCTGCGACGAGGATTAAAGCCAAGTTTTGAAACTTCAAACAACCTAACCGACTTGAGTCAGTTTGGGTGTTTCAAGTTTCAACAATTGGCTTTTAATCGTCATCGCAGAGGCTGCAAGACAAATTCGCATAGGTGTTCGACCGCCATCGACCCCGAGAACTGTTGCTGCGGGACGCCGGACGCCGGCGTCACTTGTGGGACGTGGATGTAGTGTTCGACACCGACGGCCACATGTATCTCGCACCGATGATACTTGCTATTTAGGGTTCCATCGACGTCGAGGAACCCCCTAACCCGCTCGTCCCCGGGCGCCCTCTGGTATGGCGACGCACGGTCGACGGGTCAGCACTCAGACCGGGGGATTCTCGGCATGGGCGACGGCGTCGGGACCAGCGGGACCCACTGGCTCCACCATCTCTCCCCTCGGCGACCGGCGATCCACGACCCTCTTCCTTTTTTCCTTTTTCCTCTTCTTCTACTTATTCTTCTTTTTTTCAACTTTCTTCTTCTTCTAATTATCTAAACCTAAACCTAGCACTAACCTAATCCTACCACTAACCTAAACCTATTAATAACACCTAAACCTAAACAGAAAATAACAATAGACAAAAACAAAAAAAAGTTCACCTTGGCTCCGGCGGTGGTGGAGGAGGCGGCGGGGGCGGGGCGTCGCCGGGGCAGAGGGGCGGGGCGTCGCCGGGGGTCGGGGCGGGGGCAGCTCGGGCCCGGGGGCGGCGGCGCAGGTGAGGTGAGGGCCAGAAGAGAGAAAGAGGGGAGGGGCGCGGGTGAGGTGAGGGCCGGGAGAGAGAGAGAGGGGTGGCGGCGCGGGTGAGGTGAGGGCCGGGAGAGAGAGAGATCTAGAGGGGAGAGAAAGGGGTGGGGCACCGGCCCCTTTTCAGTTAGGTCACAGCTCTTTGTCGTCTGCTAGCAGACGGCAAAGAGCCTAGCTAGTGGGGTGGGGCCGAGGGGAAACGGCCGTTAAAAGGGCCACTTTCTTTGTCGTCTGCTGGCGGACGGCAAAGAAGCTTTGCTGTCCGCCAGCAGACGGCAAAGAAAGTAGCCGTTAGGTCGTTCTCGTTAGTGGGCCACCCACCCTCTTTGCCGTCTGCTAGCAGACGGCAAAACTTCGATGCCATCAGCTAGCTGATGGCAAAGCGAAGGCTGACGGTAAACACCTTCTTTGCCGTCAGCTAGTTCTTTGCCGTGTGTTTTCTGGAAACGGATGGCAAAGAGTGGACAGCAAAGAACTGGCAGACGGCAAATTTGCTAATTCCAATAGTGCTACTTTGTCACTGGGTGAGGACACCGCAAGATTGAACCCAAAACCAAGCACTTCTCCCATTGCAAGAATTACCAATCTAGTTGGCCAAACCAAACCAATAACTCGAAGAGACTTGCAAAGATATGAAATCATGCATATAAGAATTCAGAGAAGATTCAAATAATATTCATAGATAATCTGATCATAAACCCACAATTCATCGGATCTCCACAAACACACCGCAAAAGAGTATTACATCGGATAGATCTCCATGAAGATCATGAAGAACATGGTATTGAAGAGCAAAGAGAGAGAAGAAGCCATCTAGCTACTAGCAATGGACCCGAAGGTCTGTGGTGGACTACTCACGCATCATCGGAAGGGCAATGGAGTTGATGTAGATGCCCTCCGTGGTCGAATCCCCCTCCGGCAGATTACCGGAAAAGGCTCCAAGATGGGATCTCACGGGAACAGAGGGTTCTGGCGGCGGAAAAGTATTTTCGTGGCTCTTTCTGGTATTGGGGGAATATTTGGGAATTTAGAGGCCGGAGAATAGGGTTAGGAGGTCTGCCGTGGGGCCACAAGCCAGGGGGGCGCCCCCCCCCCCAGGGCGCGCCCTGGTGGCTTGTCGCCACACGGCAGGTCTTCTGCCATCATCTCCAAGTCTGGCAGGTTTCTTCTGGTCCAAGAAAAATCATTCCGAAGATTTTATTCCGTTTGGACTCTGTTTAATTTTCGTTATATGCAATACTCAAAAACAAGGAAAAAACAGAAACTGGCACTGGGCACTAGATTAATAGGTTAGTCCCAAAAATAATATAAAATAGCATATTAATGCATATAAAACATCCAAAACAGATAATATAATAGCATGCAACAATCAAAAATTATAAATACGTTGGAGACGTATCAGGAGGCCCAGGGCAACCTAGCTCAAGGTTGGCAATTCGAACCCCCGAACACTTGTACTCGCATAGCCGCTCTTTCCCCGACAGCAGTCCTTGCCGGGGTTAGGCGCTCTGCGTTCTTCGTGTTCCTCCAATCAATCCACCAAAAAGTAGGAGTAGGGTTTTACGTTTAGTAGCGGTCCGAACCTGGGTAAAATGTCTGAGCCCTGATCGTTGCGCCGTCTCATGCTCTCCGCTCTTCGCGCAACGTGACCCCCCTGCCGAACCACAAGGGACCTCTGGTCGCATAGGTGATCGTGAGCATCCGTGCCCCAACATCTTTGGCGCGCCAGGTAGGGGGCGTGCATCATTTGCGCGAACCCGAGTTCGTGAACGGCGAATCAATCTTCATCATCATCTTCTTCAACAATGGCTCCGAAGAAGAAATCCAGCATGGCCGCGCATCTTTCCTCTTCAAGGATTCCCTGGCGTGCGGCCACGAGCGCGACGGGCATCGCGGCGGCCGCAAGTGGGGAAGGCGTCGTGAGCAACACAGCCGGCGCAGACCAGAGAGGAGAACGCCGAAAAGGAATGGGTCCGCTCGACCCCAGGGAGATATGGCATAATCCAGCAGGTCAAGGGGAGAAAGAGGTACCTGGCCATATCTTTCTTACTCCTCCTTCCCCACCTATGGTTAGCTCTGTGCAGGTGACGACGTTGTCAGTGTCGATAAGCTCGCATGAGGTTCGGTCTTGCATTTGTCCCGCCAAGGGACGAGTCCTGAGCCAAGTGCTAGAGTATATCCGCTGGTAGACGCTCCCGGCAGGCGAACCGCGGCAATGTCCCGTACACCCATCACGGGGTACCACGGGACCGTTGGGTGCAAAAAAAGGGGAAGAGAAGAGATGGCCGTACCCGCCTCCTTTCTTTTTCCATTCCCGAATTAATCATGAATGTTGCATTGACCCGACAGGCTCTTGCCGCGGACCATATGCATGACTAACAGATCTTCAAGTATCCCCGTTTTGCTTTTCTCCACATTCCTTCTCTTCCAGGGCTGCGGTGAGCACATGCTTGCGCGCATACCATAGAGGGCACAGGAGAAAACAGACACCTGGGTGACATGAAAGGCCAAGACAAAAAGCTAAGTTGACTTAGTCAATTTCCATTAAGACATACGTTTATATGCCCCTTCGTCGAACCAAAAGGTTTCATATGCTAAACCTTGCGTGTGACAGAACCTTACTGTGTTCGTTTGCGCCCGTGTTTTGTTTCGAGCCTACTCAACGAAACATGCGGCAGCGTCAACACTGCCAGAGGTAATCCCACCGGCAGCGTGCTCTTGCCAGCAGAACGCTAAGGATCTGTTCCTCAAAGCAATTCGCCGCAGCATGTCGTTGGCGGGTAACTAGAAACGCGCAATGGTGAATATCATACGAATGCCAGAAGAAAAACGAAGGGCATAGTACACAATTACATAGAAACATCAGTTCAGCAAACGATAAATAAAGAGAGTTCACGCCCTAATATGAGATACCCACTGTGTCTTAAGTACATGACAATATGGCGACAAGGAAGATATAAAGCTAACTCCGCTGGCTCCCCTGCGTCCTTGGAACTTTGAGGATCCTATCGGCGAGAGGATCGGCCTTCTTCGAAGCAGCTGAGGTGTCGGCGCCCGATGGCAGCTTCTTGAAACCATCAGAAAGATCGAGCTCCGTATGGAAGAAGGCGAGGTTGCTCAAGACCAGAAAGAGGGCATCACGCGCTAGCTTTCGGGATTCATCGGCAAAGGAGGCAGCCCTGTCCTCTTCATACGTCTTCAACCCCTCAATCAGGCCATCGAAGAAGATTGTTAGCTTGACGTTGGGGGCTTCATGCTTGCCGGTGGAATAGGCCCAGCTCTTCATGTCCATTTTGGCAATTTGGATAGTGAGGCGCCCGGCAATATCAACCATCCTCTTGATCCAGAGGTCACGCTGCTCAACCACGTTCTCCAGGTTCTCTTCGGCATCCTTCTGAAGGGTCTGCGCGCGGGTCACATCCGTCAGCAACAGCTTCTCACGGGCCTCGGCAGATTCAAGATTGCTCTCCAAAGAAGCAAGCCTGGCTTTCATCTCGGAGATGGTATCGTTGGCGGCATTAAGATCCTGGCCCTTGGAGGAAAGCTGTAATTGCACCTCTTCCAGAGTCGCAGCTGCCTTACGCACTTCCTCCTTGAGGGTCTCGATCTCCTTGGTGCTCCCGGCAAGATCCTCTGTCAGTTTGGTTAGTTGGGCTTCAAGTTCGGCCTTAGCGACAGAAGGAGCAGCCAAGTCATCAGTCACCTCCTTCAGCCGAGCAGCAGATTCCGTGGAAAGTGCATCAAGAGCAGTCTTGTGGCCATCTTCTAGCTCCTTGGTACGTTGTCGGACGCGGTCCTCCAGCTCATCATCCTTGGCACGGAGGGTGGCCTCGAGGTTCTCTTCCTGGATAGAGATACCATCCTCTCTAGCGTCCAGAAGCGCCTTGCGCTCCGCCAGACGGACCTTCTGGGCGGTAACATCCTCGTTAGCCATGGACAGCATTTCGTGCTGCCTCTTGAGGGAATGGACCTGCCGATTGTACCAGTCTCGCAGTTTGCTCCCTTTGCTCCTCAACTGCTGGTCCACGAGCTTGGCCGAATCTCTTTGCTCCTTGACCGCCTGCAATTGGAGACCGTACCTGTTATGCACATCCTTAAGCCCTGCTGCTATGGACTCCAGAAAAGCTAAGTCCTTGACAGCATCAGCAGTGCCGTGAGTCCCTTCTATTCTCTGGGATAGTGGCTCCAGGATCTTGTTAATCTCTTCGTCAATATCTATACCCGCTGAAAAGGGTGAACCGAGAGTTGTGTGGCTTAACGGAGGAGTAATCAGTGCCAGATGACTTTGCGGGGATTGCAGGGCCAATGCCAGGGGCTAGCTGGACGAAGAAGGCATCATGGCTTGAAGGGGAGTTTTCTCTTCAACCCCTGAGCTCAGGACGGGCATGCTGCCGGGATTTTGTTCCATCCTCTTCGGGGACCCCTGAATATCCCTGGCAGCCGAGCCATGTTCTTATGCGACATCGATCTTCATCGCTTCTGCGGCAACGTCTTTCCCAATAGCAGCAACCTCCTCCAGCAGTTCGGGCTCTTCAAAAAGTGGGACTGCTGAGTAGAACAACAAAATAGAAGTATAAAAATTAGAAATCAACAAAGCACGTAAGGAAAAGATACAGGGGAAACAAGAACACCGGCAAGAGGGATTCCCGATGGAGAATGCTGCGGAAGGACCTCTCCTTCCCCGACAACATCAGTTGCCGGCATGCCGTCTGTCGCCACCCCTTCGGCGATGACCCTTGCACGAGCAGATTCCTCGGCGGAGGCCCTTGCCGACGAGTCCCCCTCACGGGCAACGGTTGATGGGGAATCTTGGAGAAGGAGTTCCACTGGGTGGGCCTCCCTCTGATCTTCCTCTCCTGTTCCCCTGGCGGGAGAAGGAAGGCGCCCTTCCTCATCCCCGCCAGCAGACGAGACCTTCGCTTGGGTTTCACGAAGAGGACTGGGCTGGGGGCTAGACACGGAATTCCCTTCCGCGTCTCCTGCAGAGCCTCCGCCTACTGCAAGGTCCGAGCCCGCGGCAGACTTGGCCCTCTTGACCCTGTGCGCAAGAGTCTCATCATCAGCGTCCCTGTCAAGGTCAACCATACATGATCAGTCAGGAAGATTAAAAATTGAAAGCCTTCCGACGGAAGCTGAGATCGTCAAAACTTACACCGAGGCAAGGAGCATTGAGCCCAGCTCGTACGACGCAGGCGGTGGAGTTGCTCGGCTCCTCTTCAGAGTTGGAGGGGCGGGGCTTGGCGGAGAGGCCAGGACTGCAGGCAAGGGCGAGCCTGGTGGAGGAGTTGGACTTGACGGGGGGCTGGGATCCACCCCATGCACTTTCCGTCACTTGGCGGGGGATGCCTTGGTCTGAGCAAGGCGTGAGGATTGGCGACGTGCTACTTCGCGCCCGCCGCCCTTGGCAGTTGTCCTCTTCACCTTCAAGGAACTTCGCAAAGACGCGGGGGCCGTTGACTCCCGGTTGGTGCATAGACGGGGGCGGTGACCCGGCTCCGGAGCTTGGGGTCCCTCTTCGAGCCCCTCCTCTACCACCTTCGGATCCTTCGCCCGTTCCGCCTCGCCCTCCGCCTGGGCCCCTGTTGCCGCGACTTGGGAACTGCTGGCCCCGGCAAGCTCTAGCCCGGCAGACTTCTACGGAGCGAGATTTTCGCCCTCCTCCTCAGAAGTTCCGTCGTCCCCGGGCTCCTCTTCTCCTCCGGAGGCTGATCCCCTGGCGGTCCTGACGGCCTTGTCCTCCGCGATTCGTCCGGAGATAAAGGCCCTCTCCGCTTCCCTGGTCAGCGCGGTTAAGTTGTCCTCCGGTTTGATAGCTCTCTCCTCCAAGGCGAAGATCCACTCCATCTCGCTCCCTAGGGCGGGCAGCTCCCAGTCAGATTTCACACCGAAAGCATCGCATTTCGGCATCCATTGGAGAATCTGATTCCTGGCAGAATTGCGGTGCATCGGGATGACTTTCTCCAGCAGGCGGTGTGTACCGAAACGGCCAAACAACTGATCACACAGCCAGCCATGGTAGTAGGCTGTCAGGTTGTTGGCAGGACCGGGATACAGGCGCATCCAATCGGCGGGACCATTAAACTCCCAAGCAAACCGGTCCCTCTTCTACAAAGGAGCGATGCGGCGGCGGAGGAAGTCTGTCCCCACCTGTTCAATGGTCAGCACGGTAGCCTTAAGACGGATGATCCTGTTCAGCGCCAGGCGGAGTTTGCTGTCAGTTGGGCCAGGCTTCCCCCAGTCACTGCCACGCGTAACACATTCAGTCCGCGCCCGGCAAAACTCGGGGGCCTTGTCGTCCTTGATCCAGCACCAATCGCCTCTCCATTCTTCCCACTTCCCGCGCAGATTCCCAGAAAGGTACTCCTTCTTATCCTGGGGGATCCAGCTTATATTTTCGGAGCGGTGGGATTTCTCCTCAATCCGAGGTAGGAAGAAGTGCTTGAACAAGTCCACATTGGGGGCAACTCCAACAAAGTTCTCGCACAGATGGGCAAATATCGCCATGCAAGACATCGCATTGGGCGTGAAATCCAAAAGGTGGAACCCATATGTTGCCATCATGGCGCAGAAGAAATCAGAAAAGGGAGGGGCAAGGCCGCAGTAAAAGTACGCACAAAAGAAGTGGTACGAATCTGAGGGCTTCTTCTCCTTGGGGCTGTCCGGCAGAACTTGAGGCGCTCCGTGCCCCTTTGTCGTCCGCCCCCACATATAGGCGTACCTCTCAATCAGAGTGTTGCCATCCAGGCTCGACGAAGAGATAACCACATCTCCCTGTCGCCGCCTCTCGAGCTCTTCTGCTTTCCTCCTCCGTTCCTCAGCCGCCAGGTCCGTGGATGTGGCCGCCTGCTTCCCTTTGTTGCAAGCTTTTTTCTGCCCCATCTTGGAAGCCTTCAAGGGCGGCAAGTGGTCCGGCGGCGCTCGGTGGGACGAGAGTAGCGGTGGAGGCAGTTTGTTGGCTTGAGGAGGAAGATGAAGGACGGAGAAAAGGATGCGAATGAGCAGTGCCCCTGTGCGTTGTCCTTTTTATCAGGGGACTCGCGCGAGGGCTGGCTCTTCGCTATCTTTTCTGAAAACTACCGTTTTATTATTGGCAGTTCCTTTTATTCTCCAACGGCTTCCGTCCATGACCCCATGACCCGCGATAATTGCGCGAAGTGGACGTGGATGGAAGGGCAGAACCCCTCCGGTGCATGTTCGTGCCCTGTTTGGGACCTAACCCAACGTGCCAAGCGACACGTATAGCTCAGGCCTGGGGGCTTCTGTCGGGGTAAACAAACAGGGGTGTTCATTTTCCCCTGACTTGTGCCCGGACAGACAGCCACCGGCGTCCGGCAGCCACAACCTGCAGAAGGTCAAGCCAACCCGGCAACAACCAAGACTCCAGCAAGCTCAATGCGGCAGCCCAAGCCTAGACTGCGACACGCCAAACACGTCCCCGACGCTTTCCAGGGACCAAGACGTGCACACCTCCCAGAAGACCCGGCAAGCCGCTCCCCGGCAGGCATGAGCCATCCAGCCACCGCTCCACCGCATCGCTACGCCTGTCACTTATCGATGCGGTGTCGAGCCCTCAGGCGGGTAACCAGCTCTCGCTAAGCACGTGGCGACACATTGGAAGTCAAGTTACTCTTGGTTGACACCCGCCCTGCAGCGTGTCAAGATATTACGCAACGACCGGCCAAGAGGTGCCAAGAGCTTGCCGGGGATGCACCCCCAGGCGCCACCTAGGCAGGTAATCATGGCATTTTGTCCTAATTGCCAGAGTTAGGTATGATAGCTCTGCTTAGCTATCTAATCGATAGATAATGTCTATTTTGCCATTGTGGTAACCCCCTACACTATAAAAGGAGGCCCAGGGCAACCTAGCTCAAGGTTGGCAATTCGAACCCCCGAACACTTGTACTCGCATAGCCGCTCTTTCCCCGACAGCAGTCCTTGCCGGGGTTAGGCGCTCTGCGTTCTTCGTGTTCCTCCAATCAGTCCACCAAAAAGCAGGAGTAGGGTTTTACGCTTAGCAGCGGCCCGAACCTGGGTAAAATGCGTGAGCCTTGATCGTTGCGCCGTCTCATGCTCTCCGCTCTTCGTGCAACGTGACCCCCCCTACCGAACCACAAGGGACCTCTGGTCCCATAGGTGATCGTGAGCATCCGTGCCCCGACACGGGGGTCGGGGGTCAGTGGCGTCGGGTCGGGGGTCGGTGGCCTCGGGGGTCAGTGGCGTCAGTGGTCAGTTGGGTCAGTGGCGTCGGGAGTCAGTGTCATCGGGGGTCAGTGGCGTCGGGGGTCAGTGGCGTCGGGGGTCAGTGGGGTTAGTGGCGTTGGGGGTCGGTGGCGTCGGGGGCCGGTGGCGTCGGGGGTCGGTGGCATCGGGGGTCAGGGGTCTTCTCTTCTTCTTCTTCTTTTCCTTTTTCCTCGTCTTCTTGTCCTCCTCTCCTCTTTTTCTTCTTCTTCTTCTTCTTCTTCTTCATTTCCTTCTTCTTCTTTTCCTTGTTCTTTTCATTCTTCTTCTTATTATTTTTTCTTCTTTTCTTTTCCCTTTTTCCTTTTTTTCCTTCTTTTTTTCTTCTAAGTTTTTTTCTTCTAGTTTTTTTCTTTTCTTCTTTTCTTCTAAGTTTTTTTTCTTCTAAGTTACTTCTACCTAATAACTAACTAACTAACTAATTTAAAAAAACAAGAAAAAACAAAAAAATGGACCGGGGTGGATAGGTGTCTCACCGGAGGGGTGGCCGGCGGCGGGGGCGGCGTGGCTGGGGTGGCTGGCGGCGAGGGGAGGGGCGGCCGGCGGCGAGGAGAGGAGGTGGCCTGGCGGGGCGGCAGGGGCGGCGGGGCAGCGGGGGGCGAGGGTGGCGTGGCGTCCGGGGGCGGGGGCGGGGGCGGAGGCGGCTGGCGGCGAGGAGAGAAGGTTGCCGGGCGGCGTGGAGGAGGCGGCGGCATGCGGGGGTTGGGGGAGAGAAGGAGAGAGAGAGATAGAGAGAGAGAGAGAGAGAGAGAGGTGGGGGTCGGGCCCGACGCCATTTATTAGGGCTTGTCAAAAGCAATGGAAATATATGAAACTAGTCCCAAAGTGATAGATATTCAAGAAGGATATAATAAAAACTTTCATGTAGATCATTGGACAAATTAAACTTGATTCCTTGTAATAGTTTTGACACATGATGATAGTAATATGTGAGTCATGTTGGTGAGTAATAATGGTTTAGTAAGAATATTGGTGTTAAGGTTTGTGATTCCCTATGCAAGCATGAAAGTCAATAGTTATGCAATGAAATTACATCCTACTTATGGTGCATTATTCGGTGTTAGTTATGCTTAATGCCCGTTTATGTGAATTTTCGTTTCTTGGTTGGTTGCTTCTCAATCTATTTGCTAGCCTCCACTTGTACTAAGTAGAAATACTACTTGTGCATCCAAAATCCTTAAACCCAGTTTTGCCTTATGAGTCCACCATACCTACCTATATGCGGTATTTCCATGCCGTTCTAAGCAAATTTGTATGTGCCATCTCTAATTTTCAAAATGGATTTCCTTTTTGTGTGCTCGTACCGCTCATGAAACGGTAGGGGGTGTCCAATATTTTTTCATGCTAGATGTGTTATTCTCAAGATGAGTGTTTATTCACTTGTCATTGCACGAGAGTACGACGGTAATAGAGATCCCCAGTCCCGAAATGAAAAACAAATTTACTTTATGTTGACAAATAATAAATTCCTTGGAAAGTGTTGGTATGGAAGGCAACCGTGGATATGACTAGCCATGGATTGTGAAAGAATGGTGGAAAAAGGAATAAACTTTATTTTATGTTTGGGAACCACCTATGATGTATCTAGCATGGAAAGTATTGAGAACTACTCGGTCGTTTTCATTGACAGGAAAGGCATGCCACCCAAAATATTTTTCTCTCTAAATTTAAGCTTTGAGCTCTAGCACCTCTACAAATCCCTACTTGCCTCTACGAAGGGTCTATCTATTTACTCGGTGTAATTTTTATTTTTTAATTTGAGTCTCCATCTTCTCTTATAAAGCACCAACTAGGGGGCACTATGATCATACTTGTGCATTGGGTGTAGTTAATATTTGAGTGTGTTTCATGAATGGATCAATGATTGAGCATGATGGGCTAGGGATAGCTTTCTTTAGTGTTGATATTTTGAAAGACATGGTTGCTTGTTAGCATGCTTGAGTATTAAAGTCTCTATGTCAAAACTAGACTATTGCTTTGAACCATCTAAAAGTCCAAATGTCCATGCTACAAAAGAAAAGAATATGTGATGAACATGTTAGGCAGCATTCCACATCAAAAATTCTGTTTTTATCGTTTACCTACTCGAGGACGAGTAGGAATTAAGCTTGGGGATGCTGATATGTCTCCAATGTATCTATAATTTTTTATTGTTCTATGCTGTTATATTATCATTCTTGGATGTTTTATAATCATTTTACAACAACTTTATACCATTTTTTGGGACTAACCTATTGACATAGTACCAAGTGCCAGTTGCTGTTTTTTGCTTGTTTTTTACTTCGCAGAATATCAGTACCAAACGGAGTCCAATCGCGATGAAACTTTTTGGAGATTTTTTTTGACCAGAAGAAAGCCAGTGAGCCAAAGAAGCACCCGGGAGGAGGCCCAGGGGGCCCGGAAGACACCAGGGCGCGTCAGAGGCCCCCGGCGCGCCCTGGTGGGTTGTGGTGGCCTCGGGACCCCCCTCCAATGCCTCTGAGCTCTATAAATACCCAAATATTCCAAAAATCCTATAGGAGTCGACGAAAAATACTTTCAGCCGCCGCAAGTTCCAGAACCGCGAGATCCAATCTAACACCATCACGGAGGGGTTCATCATCCTCATTGGTGCCTCTTCGATGATGCGTGAGTAGTCCAGCATAGACCTACGGGTCCGTAGGCAGTAGCTAGATGGCTTTCTCTCTCTCTCTCTTTTGATTCTCAATACAATGGTCTCTTGGAGATCTATTTGATGTAATGACTTTTTGCGGTGTGTTTGTTGGGATCTGATGAATTTTGAGTTCATGATGAGTTTATATCCATGAATATTATTTGAGTCTTCTTTGATCTCTTTTATGCATGACTACTTATAGCATCGTATTTCTTCTTCGAATCTTTGGTTTAGTTAGGCTAACTAGATCGATTTTTCTTGCCATAGGAAGAGGTGCTTTGTGATGGGTTCGATCTTGTGGTGTCCTCTCCCAGTGACAGAAGGGGCAGCGAGGCACGCATGTATCGTCGCTATTAAGGATAACAAGATGGGATCTATTCCTACATGAATAGATCTTGTCTACATCATGTCATCGTTCTTATTGCATTACTTCGTTTTTCCATGAACTTAATACATTAGATGCATGCTGGATAGTGAAGGGATCGATAGAAGAGACGTCTAGAGAGGGGGTGAATAGACTACTAGCAAGAATTAAAACATAACCTTTTCCCAAGTTAATTGGTGGGCAGTTTTAGCAATTATAAATAGTCTAATGCACCCTACACATGGTAGTCAACAAGTATGGCAGCGAAAAGTAAGACAAGCACATGTAAGAGAGAGTAGAGATAGGAAGATCAAACGCAATTTGGAGACGCAAGGATTTTTCCTGTGGTTCCGATAGGTGGCGCTATCATACATCCACGTTTATGGAGTCTTCAACCCACAGAGGGTAAAGGTCGCGACAGTCCACGGAGGGCTCCACCCATAAGGGTCCACGAAGTAGCAACCTTGACTACTCCATAACGGCTTCCGTCCACGAAGGACTAACCTTACTATGGGTAGATCTTCACAAAGTAGGCGATCTCCTTGCCTATACAAACTTCTTGGTTCAACTCCACAACACGAAGTAGGAGGCTCCCAGTCAACACCTAACCAATCTAGGAGTTACCACCCTCCAAAAGGTAATAGGCTTGATAGTGATGATGAACTCCTTGCTCTTGTGCTTCAACATGATAGACTCCTCAACACTCAATCACTCTCTCACAGATTTGGCTTGGTGGAAGGGATTGATTGGGTGGAAAGCAACTTGGGGAGGCTAGAAATCAAGATCCATATGGTTGGAGTGGATGATCTTGATCTCAACACAAGGGTAGGTGGTTCTCTCTCGGAAATTTGGATATGGGAAGTGGGGAACAGTTCTGATTGCTTCTCTTTCGAGTGAGAGGTGGTGGAGGGGTATATATAGGCATCTCCAAAAATCCAACTGTTACACCATTATCGAGCAACTCGGTGAAACCGAAGTGAAAACTCGGTCGTACCGATTTGTTCAAAATGTGGCAACTTTAGGAATCTCGGTGAGACCGATATATGATTCTCGGTGGTACGATATGAGTGGCCGAGGGCAGTTTCCAAACTCGGTGAGACTGATTCACAATTCTCGGAAATTCCGATTCTTGTGAAACAACTAACAGAAGGTTGGTCACTGGAACTCGGTGGCACCGATGCAAAACTTGGTAGTACCAAGAAGGGTTTGTGGCTAGGGTTTCTGTCTAGGGTTTAAACTCGGTGTAGCCGATATGGAAGTTAGTAGCACCAATTTTGAGTGGAAGGGTTTTAGACAGAATCTTTGTTGGAGAGCTTGTGGGTGTTTTTGGTGTCTAGGACTTGTGCACGTGGAGCAATTTGTTCACCAACAATACCTTACCCCCTTTTAATAGTATTGGCTTTCCTATGGACTCAACGTGATTTCTCACAAAGTAAAATGTAGAGTCTTCTAGCTTGAAGCTTTGCCAATCCATTCCTTGCATCTTGGGGTATCTCCTCGCAATCCTTTTGCCAATACTCTCTGTGGACTAAACCTGAAATGAACTAGGTGGAAATATTAGTCCAAGAGACAATGTATGTTGCCATGAATTATCAAAACCACCAAGGGAGCATATGTGCTTTCAATCTCCCCCTTTTTGGTAATTGATGACAACATACAATCAAAGCTTCAAATAAAGATATGCATAGATAAAATGAAGACTTTGAGAGACACATGACTAAAACTTGCTCCCCCTAACTGTGTGCAATCCTTTTGAGGATAGTTGCTTTGGAATGCATGGACACACATATGGTAGAAGGGATATGATGAGTCATGTGTATTTTGGCTATATGCATCAAATATATATGAATGAGTTGTGTCCTTGTTCAAGACTTCACTCTTGCAAACAGTATTCTCCCCTTGAGAAAACTCTTGCAAACAGTACTCTCCCCTTGAGTTGTGTCCTTGTTCAAGACTTCACTCTTGCATGGACAAACAAGAAGCAAGAGATCATCTTGATCAAGGATATGATGCATAAACTTACCTTGAGTTGTTGAGCAGTCTAGTAGTACAAGCACTCTTGAGAAAACAGTGTTAGGAAACACAAGAGTATTCTACAAAATAAGAAAAACAATAGAACTCAACAGTACCAAGATGTGGAGAACATATAGAAGATAGTATTCCTTAAGGTTGATACGTCTCCAAGATCATTTAGAACTTTCTCCCCTAGATGTGAAATAGTAGGTCATCCTCTCCCCCTGAATCTTAACATGTAGATATTGGGATTGGATAGGGTGAGACAACTCTAACATGAGAATAACAGATAAGAGTATCAAATTAGAATAAGGTTAGGCATGCTATCTCTTCTTTGGGAAACAACGAAACTTCTCCCCCTACTTTGGTATTCTCCCCTTGTCTATGTAAGCATAAGCTTTGATATTCTCCCCCTTGATTGTATCTCCCCCTTTGCATTGAAGCATGTATCTCCCCCTTTAGCATTTTGAAGCTTTGGTATTTCTCCCCCTTTGGCATTAATTGCCAAAAAGGTCCATACACAGGGTCAGACACAGGGATCATGGAGTCAGAAGGGATCCTTGAGAACAAGGGTCATAGAATGTAGGGTTCACAGAAAAGAATGAGGATCATAGAGAGTATTAAGAACTGAAGGATCATAGAGAATAATTTCTCCCTCTTTCATTGATCTAAGAGCTTGTAAGACTTCTCCTCCTTTGAGTTAGGGATCCTAGAATAAAGTTTCTCCCTTTTTTGTAATATATATATATATATCAAAGGGATCACTGAAGAAATAAGGATTTGCTAATATGAACACAAATCATAGAAGAAATAAAATCGGTGGCTCCGAGACAAACGGGTCGGTGGAACCGAATTGTGGTCATGCAGCTTATCTGCTAAATCAGTGAAACCGAGTGGTTTGAGTCGAAGACTTCGAGGAGTAAACAGAAACTTGGCAATGAGTTTTGAAAACTTGTAATAAAATGTCAAAAAGATCTGTAAAGGAAATACAAAAGACTTTTTACAAAGAAATATCAACTAGAGAAGATGTGAGTGGTTCCAAGAAATCTTGCAAATAATGAATGAACCAAACAAGATACTTAATCTAGATGATGGGCGGTGACTAGGTCACCTATATTAGAGTATATTGACTTAAGGAGTCAAGCAAGAATACTTGATCATAGGTCATACTCATCGTTAAGCTCAAAATGGGGTTACCATTTTTTGATTAAGCATTTTAATGTTTTCATATCACTTGAGTTGCTTTATCTCATGACTTGGAGTAAAGCTTTTTCAAGGATATGAGTACATACCTTTGGGTGATGTTGATGACGTTGCGTGTAGAAGAACTTGTTGTGGATGCTCGATGTTGATGAAGATCATCTTGAGTTGGGATCAATCCTTGTTTGTTTTGGTTCTCTTTTCACCTACATGGGTTAGTCATGCAAGGAAGAACAAGATATATCCATTTGACATGATATCAACTGAGAATTAGCAATGTGGTCACATCAAATATATGTCAAGGATATGGTTGAGTTGTCTTCTTCCTTCCATCAACGAGAAGGGTTGTGGATACTTGGTCATGACAAGATTGCTTATGATTTGAGTTGTTGGCAATCTTGTGGAATGAAGTTCTTCCAAGTACCTACAAAAGATTAGTTGCAATACAAGGGAGCATATATTTCCATGGTATAAGATAACATGTCAAGTGTATCATGGAAGTATAATGTAAGCTCATGCCCTTGCATGCAACCGAGTGAGTCTAGCTGAAGTTTGAAGCATCAAGAATGTTCACCTCACTCCTCAAGTGACAAAACACTTTCTCATCAAGTGGCTTAGTAAAGATATCAGCCAATTGTTTCTCAGTACGAACATGCATGAGATTGATATCTCCTTTGGCAACATGATCACGAATGAAATGATGTCTAACTTGAATATGCTTAGTTCGAGAATGTTGCACGGGATTATGGGCAATTTTGATTGCGCTCTCATTGTCACATAACAATGGTACATGTCTCACATGTATGCCATAGTCCTTAAGAGTTTGAGTCATCCATAGCAATTGAGCACAACATGATCCAGCGGCCATGTATTATGCTTCGGCAGTAGATAGAGATACCGAGTTTTGTTTCTTGGAGGACCAAGACACAAGAGATCTACCAAGAAATTGACAAGTACCCGAAGTGGATTTTCTATCAACCTTGTCTCCGGCATAGTCCGAGTCGGAATAGCCAACAAGATTAAAAGAAGATCCCTTGGGATACCATATGCCAAAGTTTGGTGTATGTATCAAGTATCTCACAATTCTTTTCACGGCCTTAAGATGACACTCTTTAGGAGCAGCTTGATATCTAGCGCACATGCATACACTAAGCATAATGTCGGGACGGGAGGCACATAGATATAATAATGAACCAATCATAGATCGATAAACCTTTTGATCAACCGGTTCGTCCCCCTTGGTAAGATCAACATGTCCACTAGTAGGCATAGGAGTTTTCATACCTTTACACTCTTGCATGTTGAACTTCTTGATCAAGTCCTTGGTATACCTGGTTTGAGAGATGAAGGTTCCTTCTCTCGTTTGCTTGATTTGCAAACCAAGGAAAAATTACAGCTCACACATCATGGACATCTCATACTTCTCGGACCTCAACCTTCCAAATCTTTCACTAAATTGTGGGTTCGTAGATCCAAAGATAATATCATCCACATAGATTTGGCACACAAATAATTCACCATTAACTCTCTTGGTGAATAAGGTTGCGTCAATTTTACCAATTTCAAAACCCTTTTCAATGAGAAACTTCATTGAGCATTTATACCAAGCACGTGGGGCTTGCTTAAGACCATAAAGAGATATACGAAGTTTGTAGGCATGATTAGGTTTCTTAGGATTCACAAAACTAGGGGGTTGCTTAACATAGACCTCTTCTTCAATCTCACCATATAGGAATGCACTTTAATATCCATTTGATAAAGCATGATATCATGGTGATTAGCATAAGCAAGAAGAATGCGGATAGCTTCAAGTCTAGCAACGGGTGCATAGGTCTCACCGTAGTCCATACCTTCGACTTGGGTGTAGCCTTGAGCCATGAGACGCGCCTTGTTGCGTATGACTTGACCGTCTTCATCTTGTTTGTTTCGAAACACCCATTTGGTTCCGATGATGTTTTGCTCGTCCTTGGGTTTCTTCACAAGAATCCACACTTCGTTCCTCTCAAAGTTGTGTAGCTCCTCGTGCATAGCGTTCACCCAATCCGGATCCTGAAGCGCTTCTTCTACCTTCAAGGGCTCAATGCTAGATATGAATGAATAATGCTCACAAAAGTTAGCTAGTCAAGTTTTAGAGCGAGTTATCCTCCCGGTTTGTATGTCACCGAAGATTTGATTCAGAGGATGGTTTTTTTCCAGTCTTGCTCGAACTCGGGGTAGCTTTTGCTTGTTGGATGGTGGAGCTTCTTCATCATCATCTTCTTCTTCATCGTTATTGAAGGTGTTGTTGCCTTGAGGTGGTGGTGAAGGTGGTTGTGGTGGATCATCATGATTAGCTTCTTCCTCCTCTTCATCTTGCCGTGTACCGCTTGTGGATGCCTCCATGTCGTGTTGAGGTTCGCCTTGACGCGAAGTAGGGGCTTCCACTTGAGTTGATGAGGTACTTTCCTTCACCTCCATGGGACGAATTTTGCCGATGGACAAGTCTTGGATAGCTTCCGAAGGTTCCTTATCTCCTACATCATTTGGCAATTGTTCGACTTGCGATGTCACAGCCCTAGAACTTTTAGAGCCAATGATTATTTTGGTGTGGTTAATTGCATCAACATCTTCATGTCATCATGTTTATTTTTCTGAAAGTCAAATTGAGGGAGGTGGAAGCCTCAAAACTTTAAATAAAAGAAGGGCAAAGAACCCTCAAAATTGCTTTCAGTGAATCCAAATGGTTCAAAAATGTTTCTTAGAATTTTGGCAAGATATACATATGAAACCAAAATGTAGGGACATTTTTAAGGAATAATTTGGCCATGGAATTTAAATCAATATTGTATTTGAATTTGAGTTTATATTCATATTATACTGAATATATTTTCAAATGTCTCTGAAATATTTTATGTGCATCTGGAAATGTTCAGAAACGCCACATAGAATTACTCAGAAAGTTTGGCACTTATTTGAACTCAGTTTGATTTCAAAATAGTGTCAAAAGAAATAAATAAATAAATAGCAAACAGAAACAGAAAACAAAAAATAAAAAGAAAGGGAAACGTACCTGTTTGGCCCAGCACTGTAGTCGGCCCAGCACAGCACAAAACCGACGCCAGTCGTCATCTTCCTCGCGCCAGGAGGATGCGCGTGTGGTCGCCACGCGTGGGCACGCGCCTCGGCCACCTCATGCCTGCTATAGCTTGGGTGGAAGCCGGGGATAACCTCGCCGCTTCCGTCCAGATCGAGCCCCCCCTCTCTCTTCCCATTGCCCTCTCCCTTGCTCGTTTCCCGTCATGACCACGCCATCGCCGCTGCCGCAGCCACTGCCTCCCCCTCGACCCCTCGACGTGCCCTAGAGCTCCGCCAGGTCGTATTCGTCCTCTCCGTGGATCCATGCCTCGCCGGGAGCCCTACAATGCCGATCCGGCCGTCATCTTCAACCTCTGGCCGCCGACAACCGTCCAGGACGTCCCCGAGCACGCGTGGCGTCTCTACGAGTCCCCCGTGATCATCTCCTCCCGTTCCCCCTTCTACCCTGGCCGATTTCATCCTCTAGCCACTGTCCCCATTGAGGCCGAGCTCCGGCCGTCGCCATTGTTGCGGGGCCTCATGCTCCCGAGCTCCGCCGCTTGCAACCGTGGCACGGTTGTGCTCCTAGTGATGCCAGGACGCCGTAGAGCCCTTCGGCAAGCCTCCTTGCGCTCTGTAGTGCCACGTCGCTCGAGACCGAACGCCGGCCGCCGCCCAAAAGCTCGCCGGCGTCGTTCCCGGCCTCCCCGCGCCCAGACACATGCACCACTGCACACGGCGCACGTCCAGTGATACGTCTCCGTCGTATCTATAATTTTTGATTGTTTCATGCCAATATTCTACAACTTTCATATACTTTTGGCAACTTTTTATACTATTTTTGGGACTAACATATTGATCCAGTGCCCAGTGCCAGTTCCTGTTTGTTGCATGTTTTTTGTTTCGCAGAATATCCATACCAAACGAAGTCCAAACGCGATAAAAACTTACGGAGATTTTTTTGGAACATATGTGATTTTTGGGAAAAATAATCAACGCGAGACGATGCCCGAGGGGCCCACAAGCCATAGGGGCGCACCCCAGGGGGTAGGGCGCTCCCTGGACCCTTGTGGTCACCCCGTAATGCGGTTGGCGCCCTTATTTCGCCGCAAGAAAGCTAATATCTGGATAAAAATCATGTTAAAATTTCAGCCCAATCGGAGTTACGGATCTCCGGGAATTTAAGAAACGGTGAAAGGCCAGAATCTGGGGAGGCAGAAACAGAAGGAAACAGAGAGAGAGAAATCCAATCTCGGAGGGGCTCCCGCCCCTCCGCTGCCATGGAGGCCAAGGACCAGAGGGGAAACCCTCCTCCCATCTAGGGGGGAGGTCAAGGAAGAATAAGAAGGAGGGGGGGCTCTCCCCCCTCTCTCCCGGTGGCACCGGAACGCCGTCGGGGCCATCATCGTGACGACGATCTACACCAACAACTTCGCCGCCGTCATCACCAACTCTCTCCCCCTCTATGCAGCGGTTCAACGCCTCTTCTCCCCGCTGTAATCTCTACTTAAAAATGGTGCTCAACGCTATATATTATGTCCCAATGATGTATGGCTATCCTATGATGTTTGAGTAGATCCGTTTTGTCCTATGGGTTGATTGATGATCATGATTGGTTTGAGTTGCATGTTTTATTATTGGTGCTGTCCTATGGTGCTCTCCGTGTCGCGCAAGCGTGAGGGATTCCCGCTGTAGGGTTTGCAATATGTTTATGATTCGCTTTTGGTGGGTGGCGTGAGTGATAGAAGCACAGACCCGAGTAAGTAGGTTGTTTGCATATGGGAATAAAGAGGACTTGATACCTTATAATGCTATGGTTGGGTTTTACCTTAATGATCTTTAGTAGTTGCGGATGCTTGCTAGAGTTCCAATCATAAGTGCATATGATCCAAGTAGAGAAAGTATGTTAGCTTATGCCTCTCCCTCATATAAAATTGCAATAATGATTACCGGTCTAGTTATCGATTGCCTAGGGACAAATAACTTTCTTGTGACAAAAAGCTCCCTACTAAGACTAACTTAGTTGTTTCTTTATCTAAGCAGCCCCTAGTTTTTATTTACGTGCTCTTTATTATCTTGCAAACATATCCTATCACACCTACAAAGTACTTCTAGTTTCATACTTGTTCTAGGTAAAGCGAACGTTAAGCGTGCGTAGAGTTGTATCGGTGGTCGATAGAACTTGAGGGAATATTTGTTCTACCTTTAGCTCCTCGTTGGGTTCGACACTCTTACTTATCGAGAAAGGCTACAATTGATCCCCTATACTTGTGGGTTATCAAGACCTTTTTCTGGCGCCGTTGCCGGGGAGCAATAGCGTGGGGTGAATATTCTCGTGTGTGCTTGTTTTCTTTATCACTAAGTAGATTTTATTTGTTGTTCTAAGTTGTTCTCTATCTTTAGTTATGGATATGGAACACGAAATACCAAAAAAAAATTAGGTGTACTTGCTACTCATGGATATGGGGAACCTCCTAAAACCCTCGATGCTCATTATGTGAAAGATATTATGCACTACTTTAATAATCCTGAGAAAACCCCATTCAATTATATAATGGGAGACACGTTGGATCAACTTGAATAATTTAGGGATTATCGCTTTACTCAAAAAGGGAAACTGTTATGGGATCAAATTCATATGTTGCATTGGTATGCTTGGAATTTATGCTTGAGATATGATTATACTTGTTGCTCTAGGATGATGGCTCCACACCTTCCCTTTTCATGTAAATTTAAAGATAATGAAACCTTGGCTTCTTATGCTAAAGGTATTTATGATTACTATGATGTGGAACAAATAGAAGAATTTGTTGCTTTTATGGGTGCTTGTGAAATTAAATGTTTGTTTGAGGAGTATGAAAATTATGATGATGCTGTTTATAGATCTGAAAATTTGGCTATACTTAAATATTGCTATGAGAATTATAAATATAATGCCGGTATTAATGCTTTTATTGAGAAAGTCTCCGCTGTCCAAGAAAAGACTAATATTTTGCAGGAATCTATGGAAGAAGAAATTGCTGACATTGTGAGCTCACAAAATGAAAAAGATGAGGAGGAGAGCGGAGAACAAAAGGAGGAAGAGCGGATTAGCTACCCGTGCCCACCTCCTAATGAGAGTAACTCTTCAACTCATACATTTTTTAATTTCCCTTCGTTCTTACCGAAGGATGACTGCTATGATGATTGCTATGATCCCTTGGATTCTTTTGAAATATCCTTTTTTGATGAAATTGATGCTTGCTATGCTCGTGGCCACGATGTCAATATGAATTATACTTATGGAGATGAACTTGCTATAGTTCCTTATGTTAAGAATGAAATTGTTGCTATTGCACCCACGCATGATAGTCCTATTATCTTTTTGAATTCTCCCAACTACACTATATCGGAGAAGTTTGTGCTTATTAAGGATTATATTGATGGGTTGCGTTTTACCATTACACATGATGATTTTGATGAGTATAATATGCATGTGCTTGCTGCTCCTACTTGTAATTATTATGAGAGAGGAACTACACCTCCACCTCTCTATGTTTCCAATACGATAAAATTGCAAGAAATTGCTTATGCTATGTATCGACCTTTACTTTGTGTGCATGAATTGTTCTTTTATGACATGCCGATGCATAGGAAGAGAGTTAGACTTCGTCATTGCATGATATATATTACTTTGTGCTCAATACTAAATTACAAATCATTGTTAATTAAAATTGGCTTTGATATTCCTTGGGATCCGGGTGGATCCATTACTTGAGCACTTTATGCCTAGCTTAATGGCTTTAAAGAAAGCGCTGCCAGGGAGACAACCCGGAAGTTTTAGAGAGTCATTTTATTCTGTTGTGTGCTTTTATATAGTTCAAAAACAAAAAAATAAAGAGGGGAACCTAAAACTTTTTCAAAAAGAGAAGTGAAAGTAAGAAGGACGAGCACCGTTGAAGTGGGGGAGCTCCTTGAACTTTGTTCATGCCCATGAAAACTTTGTGAATCTTAATTACAAAAACTTTTCAACAAAAATATTTATCCCCTCGTATAAATCCCATGTATTATAAAAATAATGTGCCAAGATTTGCCTTTAGGATGATTAGATTGCTTGTTTGGTGTGTGCAGTGCAAAAACAGAAACTTTGGCTGTAGTGCATGAATTTACATTTTTTACTGGAATGTCAAAAGTTTCTGAAATTTTTACACAGTACTTCTATGTAAATTTTTTATTTTGTCCTTATTTTTCAGAATTTTTAGAGTTACATAAGTATAGTAAATGTTCAGATTTCTACAGACTGTCCTGTTTAAGACAGATTCTGTTTTTGATGCATTGTTTTGCTAGTTTTGATGAAACTATCGATTTTATCGGTGGTATAAGCCATAAAGAAGTTATAATACTGTAGCTAAAATGCAAAAATAAAATGTGAATGGGTTTGCAACAGTACTTAAAGTGGTAATTTGCTTTATTATACTAACGGATCTCACGAGGGTTTTGTTAAGTTTTGTGTGATTGAGGTTTTCAAGTTTTGGGTGAGATCACGATGGATGAAGGAATAAGGTGTGGAAAGAGACTAAGCTTGGGGATGCCCGAGGCACCCCAAGGTAATATTCAAGGACTCCCAAGAAACTAAGCTTGGGGATGCCCCGGAAGGCATCCCCTCTTTCTTCTAACAACCATCGGTAATTTTACTTGGAGCTATATTTTTATTCGTCACATGATACGCGTAAATCTTGGAGCGTCGTGTGCTTTTTATTTTTATTTTAATAATGCACCATGCTGGTATGAGAAAGTCCTTGGTTGATTTATAGAAGGCTCTTTGCACCTCACTTATATCTTTTGAGTATGGCTTTATAGAATGCTTCATGTGCTTCACTTATATCATTTGAAGTTTGGATTGCCTGTTTCTCTACACATAGAAAACCGCCATTTGTAGAATGCTCTTTTGCTTCACTTATATTTTTTAGAGCGTGGGCATATCTTTAGTAGAAAGAATTAAACTATCATGCTTCACTTATATCTATTTAGAGAGTCAACAGGAATTGGTCATTCACATGGTTAGTCATAAAATCCTACATAAAACTTGTAGATCACTGAATATGATATGTTTGATTCCTTGCAATAGTTTTGCGATATAAAGATGGTGATACTAGATTCATTGTAGTGAGTAATTGTGGATTGATAGAAATACTTGTGTTAAAGTTTGTGATTCCCGTAGCATGCACGTATGGTGAACCGTTATGTGATGAAGTCGGAGCATGATTTATTTATTGATTGTCATCCTTTGTGTGGAGGTCAGGATCGCGCGATGGTTAACTCCTACCAACCCTTCCCCTAGGAGCATGCGTGTAGTACCTTTCGATGACTAATAAATTTTTGCAATAAGTATGTGAGTTCTTTATGACTAATGTTGAGTCCATGGATTATACGCACTCTCACCCTTCCACCATTGCTAGCCTCTCTAGTACCGCGCAACTTTCGCCGGTGCATTAAACCCACCATATTCTCTTCCTCAAAACAGCCACCATACCTACCTATTATGGCATTTCCATAGCCATTCCGAGATATATTGCCATGCAACTTCCACCATTCCATTTATTATGACACGCACCATCATTGCCATATTGCTTTGCATGATCGTAAGATAGCTAGCATGATGTTTTCATGGCTTGTCCGTTTTTTGATGTCATTGCTACGCTAGACCATTGCACATCCCGGTACACCACCGGAGGCATTCATATAGAGTCATATTTTGTTCTAGTATCGAGTTGTAATTCTTGAGTTGTAAGTAAATAAAAGTGTGATGATCATCATTATAGAGCATTGTCCCATGTGAGGAAAGGATGATGGAATCTATGATTCCCTCACAAGTTGGGATGAGTCTCCGGACTTTAAAAATAAATAAAAGAGGCCAAAGAAGCCCAAATAAAAAAAACAGGCCAAAGAAGCCCACCAAAAAAATGAGAGAAAAGAGAGAAGGGGCAATGCTACTATTCCTTTTTCCACACTTGTGCTTCAAAGTAGCACCATGATCTTCATGATAGAGAGTCTCCTATGTTGTCACTTTCATATACTAGTGGGAAGTTTTCATTATAGAACTTGTCTTGTATATTCCAATGATGGGCTTCCTCAAAATGCCCTAGGTCTTCGTGAGCAAGCGAGTTGGATGCACAGCCACTTAGTTTCTTTTTGAGCTTTCATACACTTATAGCTCTAGTGCATCCGTTGCATGGCAATCCCTACCCACTCACATTGATATCTATTGATGGGCATCTCCATAGCTCGTTGATACGCCTAGTTGATGTGAGACTATCTCCTTTTTTTCTTCTCCACAACCACCATATTCTATTCCACCTATAGTGCTATATCCATGGCTCACGCTCATGTATTGCGTGAAAGTTGAAAAAGTTTGAGAATACTAGAGTATGAAACAATTGCTTGGCTAAAACCGGGGTTGTGCATGATTTAATACTTTGTGTGATGAAGATGGAGCATAGCCAGACTATATGATTTTGTAGGGATAGCTTTCTTTGGCCATGTTATTTTCAGAAGACATGATTGCTTTATTAGTATGCTTGAAGTATTATTTTCTTAATGTCAAATGATAGACTATTGCTTTGAATCACTCGTGTCTTAATATTCATGCCATGATTAGATTATATGATCAAGATTATGCTAGGTAGCATTCCACATCAAAAATTATCTTTTTTATCATTTACCAGCTCGAGGACGAGCAGGAATTAAGCTTGGGGATGCTGATACGTCTCCGTCGTATCTATAATTTTTGATTGTTTCATGTCAATATTCTACAACTTTCATATACTTTTGGCAACTTTTTATACTATTTTTGGGACTAACATATTGATCCAGTGCCCAGTTCCAGTTCCTGTTTGTTGCATGTTTTTTGTTTCGCAGAATATCCATACCAAACGAAGTCCAAACGCAATAAAAACTTACGAAGATTTTTTTTGGAATATATGTGATTTTTGGGAAAAAGAATCAACGCGAGACGATGCTCGAGGGGCCCACAAGCCATAGGGGCGCGCCCCAGGGGGTAGGGCACGCCCTGGACCCTTGTGGTCACCCCGTAAGGCGGTTGGTGCCCTTCTTTCGCCCCAAGAAAGCTAATATCTGGATAAAAATCATGTTAAAGTTTTAGCCCAATCAGAGTTACGGATCTCCGGGAATTTAAGAAACGGTGAAAGGCCAGAATCTGGGGAGGCAGAAACAGAAGGAAACAGAGAGAGAGATCCAATCTCGGAGGGGCTCCCGCCCCTCCGCTGCCATGGAGGCCAAGGACCAGAGGGGAAACCCTCCTCCCATCTAGGAGGGAGGTCAAGGAAGAAGAAGAAGGAGGGGGGCTCTCTCCCCCTCTCTCCCGGTGGCACCGGAACGCCGTCGGGGCCATCATCGTGACGACGATCTACACCAACAACTTCGCCGCCATCATCACCGACTCTATCCCCCTCTATGCAGCGGTTCAACACCTCTTCTCCCCGCTGTAATCTCTACTTAAACATGGTGCTCAACGCTATATATTATGTCCCAATGATGTATGGCTATCCTATGATGTTTGAGTAGATCCGTTTTGTCCTATGGGTTGATTGATGATCATGATTGGTTTGAGTTGCATGTTTTATTATTGGTGCTGTCCTATGGTGCTCTCCGTGTCGCGCAAGCGTGAGGGATCCCCGCTGTAGGGTTTGCAATATGTTCATGATTCGCTTATGGTGGGTGGCGTGAGTGATAGAAGCACAGACCCGAGTAAGTAGGTTGTTTGTGTATGGGAATAAAGAGGACTTGATACCTTATAATGCTATGGTTGGGTTTTACCTTAATGATCTTTAGTAGTTGCGGATGCTTGCTAGAGTTCCAATCATAAGTGCATATGATCCAAGTAGAGAAAGTATGTTAGCTTATTCCTCTCCCTCATATAAAATTGCAATAATGATTACCGGTCTAGTTATCGATTGCCTAGGGACAAATAACTTTCTTGTGACAAAAAGCTCCCTACTAAGACTAACTTAGTTGTTTCTTTATCTAAGCAGCCCCTAGTTTTTATTTACGTGCTCTTTATTATCATGCAAACCTATCCTATAACACCTACAAAGTACTTCTAGTTTCATACTTGTTCTAGGTAAAGCGAACGTTAAGCGTGCGTAGAGTTGTATCGGTGGTCGGTAGAACTTGAGGGAATATGTGTTCTACCTTTAGCTCCTCGTTGGGTTCGACACTCTTACTTATCGATAAAGGCTACAATTGATCCCCTATACTTGCGGGTTATCAAGATCCAGCTCCCCGTAGGACCTCTCCGCGCGGCGTTTGGTCACCGGAGGAGGAATTCCAGCATGCCCCGCCGTGGATTCGGGTCACCGGCGGCTCAACACGGGTGATGCCCATGTGGCACTGCCATTAGCGGCTAATGGCCCCGCTAACTAACCCCTAGGGCCACTGACGCGTGGGCCCCAGCCCCGACTAATCTAATATTAGTGTAAAATTTATTTAGTTAACTAGATGAGTCAATGACATGTGGGCCAGCCCCCCTGCTAATTTAGATTAGTTTAAATTTAAACTTAATTAGCCCCTTAGCCTATGACATGCGGGTCCCACCGGTCAGGTTTGACCTGGACCGGGTCAGTTGACTTGCTGACATCACCCTTAGGTAATGCTGACGCAATATATACTTTCTGGAATTAAAATAAATTATAAATGATTTATTATATTTAAGAAAAGGTTTAAAACTTCTAAAAACATAGAAATTAATCTATAAGTCAGATGAAAATAATTTATATATGAAAAATGATCAGAAAAATCCAATGAATCTGTTTATGCCATGTTCATGCATGTTTGAACAAGTTAACGTCACCAACTAGGACATTTCATGACTAGGGCAATGGATGAAATAACATTTGGAGTTGGAATTCAAACTTGTTTGAATTCCACTTCAATTAACTTGGTTAATTATTTCTCTAGGTCAATTCAGTACCTTAACATACCATGTCATGCATCATGTTTGTTGCATTGCATTGAATGTGTTCCTTTCCAGTTTTGCCGGTGTTTGTTCCTTTCTCGGTAGACGATGGTTCTGACGTTATGATCGTTGACACTGATGAAGAGAACCACTATCTTCAGAACTGTCTGGCAAGCAACCTCTCCTTGAGCATTTCGATATAATCCTACTCTCTCGCTCTTGCTCTCATTTCAATGCATTAGGACAATACGATTCAACTATTACTTGTTCTCGATAGTTGAACCCATTCCTTTGCATGACCTGTCATTGTCGCCAAATAGCTAAACCATCCTAGCATACTTAGGAGTTGCTTGAGCTATGTTGTGACTACTCAGCCATGCTCGCTTGCTATGCTTAGAGTTGAGTTGGTCTGATCCATCTGGGTGATGGATTGGAATGATCATGTCCTAATGATGAGATTTAAGTGTCTTGACCCGTTTTGGTCAAGATGGTGATGAGAGGCCGTGTTGGAGAACATGGTGGATTGTATTGTGATACGGCTCATAGGAACTGGGTTTCGTGCTTATCAGAGCCTACCTCGCTGTTACGTGGACATGTGCGGGTCAGGTGCGCGGGCATGTGGCGCATGGCGTGTGTGCCTCGTCGTGGCACATGGCGCGTGTGGCCCGTCGTGGCACATGGCGCGTGTGGCTCGTCGTGGCACATGGCGCGTGTGGCCCATCGTGGCACATGGCGCGTGTGGCCCGTCGTGACACACGGCATGGCACATGTGCCGGACTGGACGCAGATACGTGTTCCAGGAGGGAACGTTGCTGATGGCACGAGGACGTCGGTTCCTCTGAGTCAGGGTGAATTAATCTATTCGAATAGCCGCGTCTTCGGATATGGACTACTTGGATTGCTTATGTGGTACATAGACAAGTGAAATGGATACTCTAAAATGCGCAAGATAAGTGTGAGTGCTATGGATGGCCTTCTCGTAGGGAGACGGGAGTGGATCCATAGTGGTGTATTGATTTGGTGAATATGTGGACTCGTGTGCTCTATCCCACCTCAAATATACTACTTGCAGTCATAGTACACGTTAGCCAAGAGTCAAAGCTGGCTTGCTGCAATAAACTCCACAACTCCCTTTGTTGATAATGATGCATATGTAGATAGTTCTGATGTAAGTCTTGCTGAGTACCTTTGTACTCACGGTTGCTTAATTTATGTTTTTGCAGATGAGACTTCAGTCTCATTAGTGATTCGTACGACGTGAAGTTCGATGTTAATCAGATTAGCTTGGGAATCCCAGACAGAGGTCTGGCTCCTATGGTAGGGTCGTTGTAGCTTTTCAGGCTCTCCTAGCCGCTTTTAATAGATGTCTGTACCCAGACATGTATCTTCCGCTTGTTGATTGTATGCTCTGAATGATGGGTCATGTGACCCTCTGCTTGTAACATTATACTATGTAGGCTCTCTGGAGCCTTCTAAATAAATGAAATGTTATAGAGTTATGTTGTGATGCCATGTTGTATCTACGCATATCGTGCATATTGCGTGCATGATTGAAATGCATTGGTATGTGTGGGATTTGACACCTAGCTGTATGCCTTTAGTAGACTTCTTTATGGGAAAATGCCTCTTTGTGCTTCCACCGAGCCTTGGTAGCTTGCTACTGCTCCGGACACATTGATTGACCGGCGTGTATCCTTCTTTATTGCTGTGTCTGTCCCTACGGGGAAATTTCTCGCAGTGTAATGGAGTCCCTGTAGCCTCCTATGACTCGTCTACGTACCGTTGATGACAGATATGTCTCACGACGTAATGGAGTCCATGTAGCTTGCTACGACTCGTCTACACACGCTGATGACCGACACCTGCATTGCTGGGTTACCTATGCCTGTCCCTGTACGGTTGTGCCACTTGGGTCTATAACTATTCATGTCGACCCGGGTTCTTTGACAAATGGTTGTTAGCGACATATTCATATACGTGAGCCAAAAGGCGCAAACGGTCCCGGCCAAGGTAAGGTGGCAGCCGTGGGGATTACCGTGCGTGAGGCCGCAATGTGATATGATGTGTTACATGCTAGACTCATATGGCTTAGGATCGGGGTCCTGATAGCGTTGGTATCAGAGCTTGACTTCCTGTAGGATTACCAAGCCAAACTGGTCGATGTTGAGTCTAGAACTGCTCTAGTTATATAAGGGAATTGATTGTGGAAGGGAACGTAAGATTCTTTTTACTCCTTTCCTCGTGTCATTCATATTCCGAGTCACCCTCTTCTTTATTCTACGGGGTTTAAGAACTATGCTTCTCATCTATCTATCAGGATGACGTGTTACTATGCTGCAGACTGATAGGAAAGTTGATGTCTTCCTGGATCGATGTCTCCATAAGAATTCATTGTTATGTTGTCAGTTGTCATGCAGATTGCCTCATATTTCATGCCCGTATAGCCGTTATGTTGTCCGAGTTATCCAAGGTTGTTAAATAATCTAATGCAATTGCAAGCTCTCTCATCTTAAATCGATGTATTTTGGGCCAGACAAAGCACACTAATTCTTGTGTTGAGGTACTCCATTACCTCGACGTGTTTGTTGAAGTGTTAGGAAACCATGTTGTCTCAGTGAACCACCCAACAGTCTAGTTGTGTTTTGTGTTCTCAGTGTGATAACTCTGGCCATCAGTATCGAAAGAATCATGTGATGCTACCTAGTCGGTAGGTATTCTATTTCTGGGTTCTTGAACCCAAGGATCATTCCGCTCACTCCTGTTGACAGTGTTTGCTCGTTCCTTTAGGATGATTAGTAACCTTGTTATAGTGTTCAAGGTTCGTGGTTTATCATTCTTCCAATACCATGAACCAGTCATGGCAGAAGTTCCTCGTGAACTGAAGATCACAACAAGAGTGCTCTTGATGAGTTCTCCATTCTGTAATTGTGACCCTGCCAATTCCTTCCTTCTGCATGGGTTATCCGGAAGAATTATGTCGAACTTGTTCGACTTGCCAACCTATGCATCTACAACTCAGAAAAATCATGTGCTCTTGAGTTGCCCCTCTTCATTGGTATTCTGACATTCATCTATCAGTCGATAGTCAAGAGTAGTGGTGCATTCGTATCATCGATGCCTATTATTCTTGTGGTTTGTCGAGCCATTCTATTTCAGAATGACTAGGAGAAACAAACTCCAGTACCTCATCTTTTTCAAGGATTGGGTCAAAGTAGTTGTGTTCCGCAGATCAAATGCCAATCCAGCTTTTGCTCTGTTCTACCTTGAAGTATTACCCTCTTCATGTCAAGAATGTCATGACAATTGCACGACCTCTTATGCATTCTTGATACCGTGGTACTTCTTGCCATCATTGTTCATCCCTCGGTACCTGAGTTGGTTGTAACCGGAATACCGACAAGTGAACCGTGATGTGTGAAATCGATACTCCTAGCAATGCTGTTGCTTGGTAGTTAATGGACAATAATTTCACTCCTAGTGTGATGGTTATTGAATTGTAATCCTAAGATTGATCGTGCTACCTGGTCCATCTTTCATGGTGCACTCTTCGATCAATGAGTTAGTTTGTGCCAAGCTCTTTGATCATGTCGTCTTGCCCTGAAAGGCAAGACTGTTCTCGAGCTCAATAGCATATCGGTGGTTCGTGATTTTCTGAATATCTTCTCGGAAGTATTACCAGGTTGTCCCCTGACCGTTATGTTGAGTTTGTGATCAAGCTGGTTTCCTGTAAACCACCCTTTCTCCAGGAATCTGTGTTGGATATCCCTGAGCTAGTTGGTTAAGCTAAACAACAACTTGGAGAGTTGGAAGATAAATGCTTCACCTGACTTAGTTCATTCCAAGGGGATATCTTATTTTGTGGTTGTGTGTGTTGAAGAAAGGCGATATCTTCATCGATTGATCCTTGTGATCAATTGTTGCATCTATCGTCTTGCCAAATCTTTGATTTGAGTGTGGGTTATCGTCAAATCAAACTCAGAACCAAGGGTTCTCCTAATGTTGTCTCACCCGTGTCTAACCCCTCAAGCTTACATCATTATACCTTTTGGCCTGACCAATGCTATCATCTTGTTCACATAGTTGTGGAATTCTATCTATGGATATCTCGATGAATTGTTGTTAAGCCCATCGGCAACATTTTCACCTGTTCCATGATTCCTGATGAACATAAAGCTAGTGTTGGAAACTTTGTAGGCAATATCTTCGTGTCCTGCACATGAAGCATATGTTTGGTGTAAGAAGTGACTTACTCAAGGTTCACGTGCATTTGATGCAAGTTGTCGTTGTGAATTCGAGAAAGTTTGTTTTGCTTCCTCTGGAATCATCCAAGTCAGTCACGCACGTGCGAAGTATTCTATGGTTTGAGAGATTAGCTACCTCCATTCCTTATGAATTTCCTAGCACATCAAGCCACTGATTGACTTGTTAAGGAAAAGAAGTTAAGTGTTATTCCTGAAGAGCTCAGACGGACGTACACAAGACTTCGCTACCTCCAATGATGCTTCCATCCAGAACTCGGTAGTGTTTTGTTGTAAGCTCTCCATATGACCACAATTGTCTTGGACAGTGTGTTCACATGTGTCTTGCAATCCAGCTCATGTTCTAGAGTTGGCTACCGTGGTTCATTTCTCGAGAATCCCGCAACGTCATCTCTTCGATTTGTGTTGCAACCTTTTTCCTTCAGACATGCTGAGTCTGGAATATCTTAACACCAACCATATCTGAATCTCGAGCAGATATAATGGTTGGAACATTTCCCAAGAATTATAATATTGGTCTTACTAAACTGGTGAAGTGGATGTTGTGGCTAACACACTTAGCCGGA
This sequence comes from Elymus sibiricus, assembly GCA_039707655.1. Lineage (NCBI taxonomy): Eukaryota > Viridiplantae > Streptophyta > Magnoliopsida > Poales > Poaceae > Elymus > Elymus sibiricus. The sequence goes on from CM077663.1 coordinate 123,186,774, forward strand.
AGACCTATTAGTATAGTATCTTGTATCGGCAACATTAGCCACCTTCCCATGAGGATTTTGTATGACTTATTCTAGTAGTTGTTCCTCATGGAACTTGAGCCCCCGAAGTCCGACCTATACCTGATGTGCTAGATATCACGCATTATCTATAATTGGGTTATTCTAGTACATCAAGGAGAACATTAGAAGCAGAGTGCTAAATGTCTCTCGGTCGATCAACCAGATTTCGTTCCCCTGGCATAGCTAAGGTGAAATCTAAGAAAGTGTTGTTTTCCTTTGCATCTGCATCCTCCATCACTGTTCATCATGGTAGTATATTGTGTTGCCAGGATCCTTGGCTCGGATATTGGTAAAACCTTGATGAATATGGAAATCCTCAAGTTCTTGAGAGCACGCTCAGACACTGGGTTATACCCTCGGCATCAATTGGAATGTGCCTTCCGTTGCCGAGCTGTTTTATAACTCTAGTTCGCCTCCGATCTGAGTATGCCATTCTTTTGAATTCCTTCAAACGATCGTTGTGAATTGCCTTAGGCTGGTATGAAGAGTTTCAATGATCTCTATATCAAAAGTAATTCTTTTTTCCACTTAAGGGATAATCCTACGAGTCACCTTCCCTGAGGTGCCCGTTATGGTATGAAAGGCAACTAACTCCTCGCTACTTTGAAACCCATGCTCCATCCTAGCTAAGCGTGGAATTGTTGCCTATCAATTGAACCTTCGTCATCTACCTCACTCTTTTGTTTCCGATGTGTGTTTGGTGTCTCAGCTCAAGAGATGTTCTTACGTCTCATTCTATGAGTTGACCATGAGTTGCTCGATCTTCGAGAAGATCGACTCTTGTAGGGTTTTCCTGTTTCCTTCGTCATGTTTGGATGAAGATCCCGAAGAAAAAGATGTCAAGATCACCATGATGCAATGAATCAACATCTTCGAGAATGCCAATTGGATCATGAAGATTGTGTTAGTTCTGTGTTCCCTCCTGTCCTCTTACCCTATGCCTGAATCTCGGGACAAGATTCTTGTTTAGTGGGGGTGAGTTGTCACAACCCTAGAACTTTTAGAGCCAATGATTATTTTGGTGTGGTTAATTGCATCAACATCTTCATGTCATCATGTTTATTTTTCTGAAAGTCGAATTGAGGGAGGTGGAAGCCACAAAACATTAAATAAAAGAAGGGCAAAGAACCCTCAAAATTGCTTTCAGTGAATCCAAATGGTTCAAAAATGTTTCTTAGAATTTTGGCAAGATATACATATGAAACCAAAATGTAGGAACATTTTTAAGGAATAATTTGGCCCTGGAATTTAAATCAATATTGTATTTGAATTTGAGTTTATATTCATATTATACTGAATATATTTTCAAATGTCTCTGAAATATTTTATGTGCATCTGGAAATGTTCAGAAAGGCCACATAGAATTACTCAGAAAGTTTGGCACTTATTTGAACTCAGTTTGATTTCAAAACAGTGTCAAAAGAAAGAAAGAAATAGCAAACAGAAACAGAAAACAAAAAAATAAAAAGAAAGGGAAACGTACCTGTTTGGCCCAGCACTGTAGCCGGGCCAGCCCAGCACGAAACCGACGCGAGTCATCATCTTCCTCGCGCCAGGAGGATGCGCGTGTGGTCGCTGCGCGTGGGCACGCGCCTCGGCCACCTCCTGCCTGCTAGCTTGCGTGGAAGCCGGGGATAACCTCGCCGCTTCCGTCCAGATCGAGGCCCCCCTCTCTCTTCCCCTTGCCCTCTCCCTTGCTCGTTGCCCGCCATGACCGCGCCATCGCCGCTGCCGCAGCCACTGCCTCCCCCTCGACCCCTCGACGAGCCCTAGAGCTCCGCCAGGTCGTATTCGTCCTCTCTGTGGAGCCATGCCTCGCCGGAAGCCCTGCAATGCCGATTCGGCCGTCATCTTCAGCCTCCGGCCGCCGGCAACCTCGCCGTCGATTGGCTCCGTCCAGGACGTCCCCGAGCACGCGTGGCGTCTCTACGAGTCCCCCGTGAGCATCTCCTCCCGTTCCCCCTTCTACCCTGGCCGATTTCATCCTCTAGCCACCGTCCCCATTGAGGCCAAGCTCCGGCCGTCGCCATTGTTGCGGGGCCTCATGCTCCCGAGCTCCGCCGCTTACAACCGTGGCACAGTTGTGCTCCTAGTGACGCCAGGACGCCGTAGAGCCCTTCGGCAAGCCTCCGCGCGCTCTGTAGTGCCACGCCGCTGAAGACCGAACGCCGGCCGCTGCCCAAACGCTCGCTGGCGTCGTTCCCGGCCTCCCCGCGCCTAGACACATGCACCATTGCACGCGGCGCACGTCCAGCTCCCTGTAGGACCTCTTCGTGCGGCATTTGGTCGCCGGAGGAGGAATTCCGGCATGCCCCGCCATGGATTCGGGTCACCGGCGACTCAACGCCGGTGAGGCCCATGTGGCACTGCCATTAGTGGCTAATGGCCCGCTAACTAACCCCTAGGGCCACTGACACGTGGGCCCCAGCCCCGACTAATCTAATATAAATGTAAAATTAATTTAGTTAACTAGATGAGTCAATGACATGTGGGCCAGCCCCCCCTCCTAATTTAGATTAGTTTAAATTTAAACTTAATTAGCCCGTGAGCCTATGACATGCGGGTCCCGCCGGTCAGGTTTGACCTGGACCGGGTCAGTTGACCTGCTGACGTCACCCTTAGGTAATGCTGACGCAATATATACTTTCTGGAATTAAAATAAATTATAATTGATTTATTATATTTCAGAAAAGGTTTAAAACTTCTAAAAATCATAGAAATTAATCTATAAGTCAGATGAAAATAATTTATATATGAAAAATGATCAGAAAAATCCAATGAATCTGTTTATGCCATGTTCGGGCATGTTTGAACAAGTTAACGTCACCAACTAGGACATTTCATGACTAGGGCAATGGATGAAATAACATTTGGAGTTGGAATTCAAACTTGTTTGAATTCCACATTAATTAACTTGGTTAATTATTTCTCTAGGTCAATTCAGTACCTTAACATACCATGCCATGCATCATGTTTGTTGCATTGCATTGAATGTGTTCCTTTCCTATTTTGCCGGTGTTTGTTCCTTTCTCGGTAGACGATGGTTCTGACGTTATGATCGTTGACACTGATGAAGAGAACCACTATCTTCAGAACTGTCAGGCAAGCAACCTCTCCTTGAGCATTTCGATATAATCCTACTCTCTTGCTCTTGCTCTCATTTCAATGCATTAGGACAATACGATTCAACTGTTACTTGTTCTCGATAGTTGAACCCATTCCTTTGCATGACCTGTCATTGTCGCCAAATAGCTAAACCATCCTAGCATACTTAGGAGTTGCTTGAGCTATGTTGTGACTACTCAGCCATGCTCGCTTGCTATGCTTAGAGTTGAGTTGGTCTGATCCATCTGGGTAATGGATTGGAATGATCATGTCCTAATGATGAGATTTAAGTGTCTTGACCCGTTTTGGTCAAGATGGTGATGAGAGGCCGTGTTGGAGAACATGGTGGATTGTATTGTGATACGGCTCATAGGAACTGGGTTTCGTGCTTATCAGAGCCTACCTCGCTGTTACATGGACATGTGCGGGTTAGGTGCGCGGGCATGTGGCGCATGGCGCGTGTGGCTCGTCGTGGCACATGGCGTGTGTGGCCCGTCATGGCACATGGCGCGTGTGGCCCGTCATGACACACGGCATGGCACATGTGCCGGACTGGACGCAGATACGTGTTCCATGAGGGAACATTGCTGATGGCACGAGGACGTCGGTTCCTCTGAGTCAGGGTGAATTAATCTGTTCGAATAGCCACATCCTCGGATATGGACTACTTGGATTGCTTATGTGGTACATAGACAAGTGAAATGGATACTCTAAAATGCGCAAGATAAGTGTGAGTGCTATGGATGGCCTTCTCGTAGGGAGACGGGAGTGGATCCATAGTGGTGTATTGATTTGGTGAATATGTGTACTCGTGTGCGCTATTCCACCTCAAAGATACTACTTGTAGTTGTAGTACAGGTTAGCCAAGAGTCAAAGCTGGCTTGCTGCAATAAACTCCACGACCCCCTTTGTTGACAATGATGCATATGTAGATAGTTCTGATGTAAGTCTTGCTGAGTACCTTTGTACTCATGGTTGCTTAATTTATGTTTTTGCAGATGAGACTTCAGTCTCATTAGTGATTCATACGACGTGAAGTTCGATGTTGATCGGATTAGCTTGGGAATCCCAGACAGAGGTCTGGCTCCTATGGTAGGGTCGTCGTAGCTTTTCAGGCTCTCCTAGCCGCTTTTAATAGATGTCTGTACCCAGACATGTATCTTCCGCTTGTTGATTGTATGCTCTGAATGATGGGTCATGTGACCCTCTGCTTGTAACATTATACTATGTAGGCTCTCTGGAGCCTTCTAAATAAATGAAATGTTATAGAGTTATGTTGTGATGCCATGTTGTATCTACGCATATCGTGCATATTGCGTGTATGATTGAAATGCATTGGTATGTGTGGGATTCGACACCTAGCTGTATGCCTTTAGTAGCCTTCTTTATGGGGAAATGCCTCTTTGTGCTTCCACCGAGCCTTGGTAGCTTGCTACTGCTCCGGACACATTGATTGGCCAGCGTGTATCCTTCTTTGCTGCTGTGTCTGTCCCTACGGGGAAATGTCTCGCAGTGTAATGGAGTCCATGTAGTCTGCTATGACTCGTCTACGTACCGTTGATGACAGATATGTCTCACGACGTAATGGAGTCCATGTAGCTTGCTACGACTCGTCTACACACGCTGATGACCGACACCTGCATTGCTGGGTTACGTATGCCTGTCCCTGTACGGTTGTGCCACTTGGGTCTATAACTAGTCATGTTGACCCGGGTTCTTTGACATATGGTTGTTAGCGACATATTCATATACGTGAGCCAAAAGGCGCAAACGGTGCCGGCCAAGGTAAGGTGGCAGCCGTGGGGATTCCCGTGCATGAGGCCGCAATGTGATATGATGTGTTACATGCTAGACTCATATGTCTTAGGATCGTGGTCCCGACATGCGAACCATTAGATTCATCAAACTTCACATCTACCGTCTTTTCAACTTTTCGAGTGAAGCTGTTGTAGACACGGTAAGTGTGAGAGTTTGATCCGTAACCGAGTAGAAACCTTCATGAGATTTAGGAGCAAATTTCGAACGACGATGCTTATCAAGAATGTAACACTTGGAGCCAAATACCCGAAAGTATCCAACTTGGGGTTTGTTACCAGTGAGTAGCTCGTATGCCGTTTTACCGAGAAGCTTGTGAAGATAGAGTCGGTTTGTGGCATGACAAGCTGTTTCCACGGCTTCCGCCCAAAAGTGTCTTGGTGTCTTGTACTCGTCGAGCATCGTTCTTGCCATCTCAATAAGGGTTCGGTTCTTCCTCTCAACAACTCCATTTTGTTGAGGCGTGCACGTAGCCGAGAACTCATGTAGAATCCCTTCTTCATCAAGAAAGGTGTCTACATTTGTGTTCTTGAATTCTGATCTGTTATCACTCCGAACTTTCTTGATCTTCACTTCAAACTGATTTTGGGCTTTGCGAGCGAAGTTCTTGAAGATCTTTTGTACCTGCGACTTATCATTGAGAAAGAATACCCACGTAAATCTGGAAAAATCATCAACTATAACTAGACCAAAGGAAGTTCCACCGAGGCTCTTGTAAGCATTGGGACCAAAAAGATCCATATGAAGCAACTCGAGTGGTCTCCTAGTAGTCATAATATTCTTTACGGGATGACTTTCACCTACTTGTTTTCTGGCTTGACAAGCACTACAAAGTCTATCTTTGTCAAAGATAACATCTTTAACACCAAGAATATGATCACCTTTGATAAGCTTGTCTAGATTACGCATACCAACATGTCCTAGTCTTCTATGCCAAAGCCAACCTTTAGACGATTTTGCAATAAGACAAGTACGAGGTTTGGATCTTTTAGTGAAATCGACAATGTATAGATCACCTCTACGGAAACCGGTAAAGACCATGTTGTGATTATCTTGACGAAACACTTGGCAATCTACTTTGGTAAATAGCACATTGAAACCGAAGTCGACTAGTCTAGATACTGAAAGAAGATTGTAGCCAAGGGATTCAACAAGCATGATATTTTGAATAGAGCTATCATGGGATATGGCCACCTTACCAAGACCAAGTACCTTACCCTTGGAGTTGTCTCCAAAAGTTACATACCATCGCGGTCCATGGTTTGGTGTGATCTCTTCAAACATGTCTCTATCTCCGGTCATGTGGTCGGTGCATCCGCTATCGAGAATCCACTCTTTTCCTCCGGACATGTAATCCTTGAAGTTTGCCATGAGACTTAGATTCTTCATGATCTTCTCATGCTCGATGTCGAACAACTCATCTTCATCATAGTAGCCATGTTCCACATTGTCATCATCAAGTGGGAAATCCTCATCATAAGAAACAAGAGATTCGTTAGGGTTGTGATCATGACAATGTTCAAGATTATGAATGCGAATGGCTTCAACAATGATGTTGTTGATAGTTATGACATCTCCTTTAGCACGCATGAGGTCTCTAAGCTCAAATAGATAGCCATCAAACTTAGGGTCACTAGGCATCATTTTGTGAAAGACAATAGTTTTATGAAGAATTTCATCAAGATTACTTAATGAATAATTTGGATATCGTTTCTCCAAATCACTCCACAAAGTATAGGCACATTCAAAATTCTTCATTTGATTAAGCACAATTCTAGGCAATCCTCTAATGATAAGATTAACAGTTCTAAGATTGCATAGCATATCAATTTCCTCTTCATGTGTGGGATGTAAACGATCAATGGGAGGTACATAGGGATTCTTAACATACTTGCTTAAATAAAATTCATCGAATAGTTCAAGCATCTTATATTTCCATTGACTATAGTACTCCCCATCGAGAATGGGCACTCTACAACTAATACTCCCCAAACTAGACACATCCATCTTCCTCCACGGTGATGAAACCGAAGCTATGGATACCAAAGCTCTGATACCAATTGAAGGGATCGATAGAAGAGACGTCTAGAGGGGGGTGAATAGACTACTTGCAAGAATTAAAACCTAACCTTTTCCCAAGTTAATTGGTGGGCAGTTTTAGCAATTATAACAAGTCTAATGCACCCAACACATGCTAGTCAACAAGTATGGCAGCGGAAAGTAAGACAAGCACATGTAAGAGAGAGAGAGTAGAGATAGGAAGATCAAACGCAATTTGGAGACGCAAGGATTTTTCTCGTGGTTACGATAGGTGGCGCTATCGTACATCCACGTTTATGGAGTCTTCAACCCACGGAGGATAACGGTCGCGAGAGTCCACGGAGGGCTCCACCCATATGGGTCCACGAAGTAGCAACCTTGACTATTCCATAACGGCTTCCGTCCACGAAGGACTAGCCTCACTATGGGTAGATCTTCACAAAGTAGGCGATCTCCTTGCCCGTACAAACTTCTTGGTTCAACTCCACAAGACGAAGTAGGAGGCTCCCAACCAACGCCTAACCAATCTAGGAGGCACCACCCTCCAAAAGGTAATAGGCTTGATAGTGATGATGAACTCCTTGCTCTTGTGCTTCAACATGATAGACTCCTCAACACTCAATCACTCTCTCACAGATTTGGCTTGGTGGAAGGGATTGATTGGGTGGAAAGCAACTTGGGGAGGCTAGAAATCAAGATCCATATGGTTGGAGTGGATGATCTTGATCTCAACACAAGGGTAGGTGGTTCTCTCTCAGAAATTTGGATATGGGAAGTGGGGAACAGTTCTGAGTGCCTCTCTTTCGAGTGAGAGGTGGTGGAGGGGTATATATAGGCATCTCCAAAAATCCAACCGTTACACCATTATCGAGCAACTCGGTGAAACCGAAGTGAAAACTCGGTCGTACCGATTTGTTCAAAATGTGGCAACTTTGGGAATCTCGGTGAGACCGATATATGATTCTTGGTGGTACCGATATGAGTGGCCGAGGGCAGTTTCCAAACTCGGTGAGACCGATTCACAATTCTCGGAAATTCCGATTCTTGTGAAACAGCTAACAGAAGGTTGGTCACTGGAACTCGGTGGCACCGATGCAAAACTTGGTAGTACCGAGAAGGGTTTGTGGCTAGGGTTTATGTCTAGGGTTTAAACTCGGTGTAGCCGATATGGAAGTTAGTAGCACCGATTTTGAATGGAAGGGTTTTAGACAGAATCTTTGTGGGAGAGCTTGTGGGTGTTTTTGGTGACTAGCACTTGTGCACGTGGAGCAATTTGTTCACCACCAATACCTTACCCCCTTTTAATAGTATTGGCTTTCCTATGGATTCAAAGTGATTTCTCACAAAGTAAAATGTAGAGTCTTCTAGCTTGAAGCTTTGCCAATCCATTCCTTGCATCTTGGGGTATCTCCTCACAATCCTTTTGCCAACACTCTCTGTGGACTAAACCTGAAATGATCTAGGTGGAAATATTAGTCCAAGAGACAATGTATATTGTCATGAATTATCAAAACCACCAAGGGAGCATATGTGCTTTCAGATAGCGGTCGATGTGGGGAGTAATAGTAGTAGATGCAGAATCGTTTCAGTCTACTAATCTTAGACGTGATGCCTATATAATGATCATCGTCTTGGATATCGTCATGATTATTTGATCTTCTATCAATTGCCCAACAGTAATTTGTTTACCCACCGTATGCTATACTCATGAGAGAAGCCACTAGTGAAACCTACGGCCCCCTGGTCTACTTTTCCAACATATTGCTTTCCGATCTATCTTTTGCCGCTTTTGTTTTCAGATCTATTATTCCAAAAACCCAAAAATACCTTGCTGCACTTTTTATTTGCCTTTTTTATTTTGTGTTCTTGTGCGATCTACCTATCCAATCTACTACAATCTAATCTATCTTTTTACCGTGAAGAGATTGACAACCTCTCTTACGCGACGGGTTGCAAGTATTTGTTCTTTGTGTGCAGGTACCGTTTACATAGTGTTGCGTGGTTCTCCTACTGGTTCGATAACCTTGGTTTCATAACTGAGGAAAATACTTACCGTAGCTATGCTGCATCATCCCTTCCTCTTTGGGGAAATACCGACGCAGTCTCAAGCCATGTCAGGCCCAAATTTGGACCGGGAATGAGTCATTCAGTGGACAAAAAACAGACGTTCGTCCGTTTGGGTCGGCGAGTTGGGCCGACTTTTATGTCCATTTTGACCCAAACGAAGACGCACAGACAAAATGGATCGGTGCGCTGAAGTTGCTCTAAAAGCTAACCAAGTTGGTGCCCGGAGGTTGATAATCCAATCTGTTTGCTAGAGATCATTGATATTTTGAAACGGGGAGGCTTCTCGGCTACTGCTACTGCTTCAATTCTCCCTCCGTTAATATATATATTTTAGAGATTTCAATACAAATAATCTACGAATGTTTATATATATTTTAGAATTTAGATTCATTCATTTTGTTTCGTATGTAGTCCGCGTTGGAACCTTTAAAAGGATTTAGAGCATCTACAACCGGAACATGCAAATCCGGCCCCTCAAACGCCCGCGGGTGCGTCTGGGCAGTGACCGGGCATGTCCCTTATCTGTCCGTCTGCGCAGCCACACTCCTCATTTTCTTCCTCATATGTCCGGTCACTTGCACGTAATTGGTGGAGAGGAAGAGAGAGAACGAAAAGAATGAATAAAGAAAAAGAAAAGGTGGTCCAGGGTGGGGTCGCGTCCTACGTGGCGGACTGACCGGACGCGTCCGGGCGCGTCCGCGAGCCCTCATATCCTCCCTATATTTGAGATGGATTATAAGGGTTCGCGTACAGACCGGGCGTATATGGATGATTTGAGGGATCCGGTTGGATCGCTTTTTTCCTTCTCTCTTGTCCGGTCACTGACCGGACGCGTTCGCGGACATATGAGAGATCGTTTGAGGGTCTGGTTGTATATGCTCTTATATTTAGGAACGGAGGAAGAACGGCGTGTTCGGATCTCCTCCCACTCCACGCTTCACAAAATTCTGGAGTGGAGCCGAACCGAACGGAATATCCCCAAGAAGCTAGCTTCGAGAAGTGGGGATCGCTTGTAGTGCAAAAAACTGAAGCGAGGAAGGCCCAGCTCCACCAAAACCAGAATCTGGAGTTCACCCATATTACAGTGAAAATGTCACCGCCAAACATAACGGTTCGCTTAACCACGAAAAGAAAACGATTCAACCAACGACAGCCACGCATCGCTACGAGTATCTCCCCTCGACAACCGTCCTGCAGAGGCGGAGCTGGAGCTAATCTTACCCTGATGCACCACTTAACCATGGGGAAAAATTTCAAGCATGGATGCTGCGTTTCATAGCTTGTAATACGGATTACTAAACATAACAGAAGTCGATTTATAAAAACAAAATGCAGCAGTAAAACTGCTTAATATAATGCTAAACAAATGACAAAATTACTTAAATTTCATCACATATCAAGGTTCATTAACCTAAAATATATAAACTAGAATCAAATTTTCAAGTAGAACATAATAAAATGCCCAAATCAAAGTACTTAAATTTGCTAAAATTTTAAAAATTACCTTTAGTATAATCTATTTCTCCAAACCATGAAATACCCAACCACATGATCATTGATGACATTTTCCGTTTCTTCTTTCTCCACATAACAAATAACATCATCACTTAATATTCTATCAATTTCCTTTTGCCAGGATCATATTGAATCTCCTCCCCCCAATTCATGTCTTCTGGAGCATCTTGTGACGGTGCATTTCGTTTTAAAAGAAACTGTCCATTATCTGCATTTAACAAATAAAGTTTACAAATGAGATATCAAAAATTGTGAAGCCAATGAAGTACATGTAATTACAAGTTAAAACAATAGCTAATGCCCAATGTTTTGCCCAAACACATACATTTAAATATAATTAAATAAGGTTTAATCCACTAGCCATAATTTCATACATACAATTGTTGCAACCTAAAAAATATTTAGGACAAACAACATAGAAAAGAGTTAAAGTTGAACCAAGGGATGACTGTAATTTAGAAAAAAAATAAAAACACATTGCTATTTTGCCAAGAGAGAGGAAGAGAAAATTACAACGCGGCGCGTGGTCAAGGGAGGCACGTGGTCGCTAGAGCATTAAGCGTCAGATGTGGTCGGCAAGGCGGCCGCTGGTGCGCGTACGTTTGGATCGATACTCATCAGGAACAGATCTGTGCTGCCGGCTGCTTCAAATCGTTAGGAACGGATGCTGCAGCGCGTGCGATCGGATCGATCAGGAACGGATCCGTGCTGCTTCAAATCTTTCGGAACTGATCGATTTGAATCTGATTGATCGTATCGCCGCCGTGCTCGGGACAGAACATGAGATGAGGAGATGGGATTGGTTTGTTCTTTCGAGTGGAAGACGGTTGTACGCTACAGGAGACGCGGGATGGATAGCTGGCTTCGTGCGTGCATTTTTTTGTTTTTTTGAGGGAAAGGCTTCGTGCGTGCGTCAAGGCAAGTGCTGCGAGCGTGTATACGTGAGACGTGGGCTGCTGGTAGCGGAGCAAAGGGAGCCTCGTGCGGCTGGTTCAAAGGGCCCTGTAGCACTCTTCCTGGCCCACCCTGATGCACTGGGCCAAATACCTGATATTTAGCACTAATTTTTTTTCCGGACCCTGTAGCCTGTGCCACAGGCTCAGCCCAAAGGGCTCCGCCCCTGCCGTCCTGGGCTGGTTCCAGCCGGCCCAGTATGGTCCTGGACAGCCCGTCAACTGCTCCCAGCCCAAAATCGTGATGGGAAGCTGATTTAGCTGCCGAACGGAACAAGATCGCTGCATGAAGTGAGAAGCCAAGAAGAGAAGCTGGATTTGTGAAGTTTTGTGAAGTTGGAGGAGATCCGAACAGGCCCGAAGTATAAGATATTTGCATTCAAGCTTCTTCTCTTGCTAAAGTTTTATATGAATTATGTCTCGGGGAATCTAACAGGGTAGCTCATAAATTAGCAAAAGAGAGTATTTCCCAGCCGAACGTTTGGTTTGAGGAACCTCCCAGTTTTGTTTTATTGTTTCCTTGTTATAATTGACTATGTAAGTGTGGTTTAATTAATAAAGCTAGCCATGATAGCATTTTCTACAGGAAAACAAAACAAGCATGCATGCAAAGAAATTAACTTTTGTGGTATATTAATTTGCTGGAATTAGCATCTGTGGCGTGAGTAAGCAGTATTGGTTCCGTCCTGCTCCTAGGGGCACCGGACGTTCCTGCCTGGCCCGCCGTAGTAGAAGTAGCTGCCCCACGCGCCGCCCTGGCCGCCGGCGATGTCGTAGCACCCCGGGTGGTCGGCGAGGAGCCGGAGCCCCGCCGCCGGGATGAGGTTGTTGTCCCAGTCCACGACCTGCACGTTGCGGAAGTAGGCCGCGTGGCCGTACCCTTCCCCTGGGAACCGTCCGCTGCCCATCTGGGTGGGCGTGTGCGACCCGGACGGCCGCGTGTTCACCGCCTCGCCGCCGAACTGCACCATGTCGGCGCCGCCGCGGCCGCGCGCGCCCAGGTGGGTGAAGAGGGAGGACGGCCAGTACCCCACCAGCGTGCCCGACGGGCCCAGCTGCAGCCACCAGTTGCCCTTCTTGGGGTCCTTCCAGATCATGAGCGTGATGTCGAACTGCCGGCCGCCGTAGGCCGACACCGGCGTGATGGCGGCGCCGATCACCACGCGGCCGTTGGTCTGCACAAAGCCCGCGCAGTGCAGGTTGTAGCACCCCGTCTCCTGGTACGCGTCGCTCTGCGTCGCATAAGCACACATACATTGCGCGAAAGAATTTAACCTTCTTTTCTTGAATTTTCATGGACGAACACTTGAAGACGATTGAACTTTCAGACAACGTCGTTTAGAGAGCTTACGGTCCAGTAGGTGAAGAACCTCGGGCTGTTGTCACCGTATAGCTCGGGGCTGACCTGCCACCCGGCCTCGATGGTGTTGAGGTCGTTGCCGAAGGAGCCGGAGATGACCCAGATCTGGGACAGGCTGAACTCCGCCGGCGACGACACCTGCGCCGGCCACACGTTCAGGCTCGCCTTCGCGCCGTAGAATTGACCGCCGGTCACGTACCCCACCGCGTGCTGCATATCACCACAATGACATTCAGTATTCGGTCCGGTACACTAGTACAGTGGCCGTATCCTTTTGTCTGCATACGTGTCCAAATGACTGACTGATACTCCACTAAACAGAGACTGAATCGAGGGAGTGGTCATCATTCTGCCCGGGGACTGACCTCATGGCCGTTGCTGGTGGAGTCCCGCCGCGCCGCGGCACTCCGGGGCTTCATCCCGAACCTCCGGACGGAGCTGGCCCTGAGCAGATCGCCCTCCGTCGTCCGCCTCACCGGTATGGTCCCCTTCGGGCACCACTCGCCGGAGCTCCTCCATGTCTGCGGCAGGACCTCCGCCTCGTCGTCGTCTGCCACCGCGTCGGCATTCCCTGGCCTCGCCGCAGGTTCTTCCTGCAGCCGCACACCAACCATTCCTGATCACCTCAAGGACAGACGCGAGAACACGATGCACATTGCAGCCGGTCAGTCCGTGACTCATACCGTACCTCTGGTTTCTGGCCTCTCAGCTTGGGATGGTCGAACGCGGGCTGCAGGTGAGAGGGCACGCAGTCTATGACGTCGCCGTCAGGGCTCTGCGAAATGATCAAGATCAGTCACCTGGCAAGAAACGGGACAAACCATACGTACGATGTAACGAACGAGCAGAACGTGTGTTGTACTACGTGCCTGGATTGTCTTGACAGAGGCTTCCCTGACCCTGGCGAGCCGGGCCCTGAGCTGCTCCTCGCCCAAGCGGAGCGCCGTCGTGCTGCCATTGCCCGTCGTCGCGGAGGAGACGAGGACGGGGAAGACGAGGAGGAAAGAGACGAAGGAGGCAATGATTGGGCAGCAGCAAGAAGCCATCGACGAGCAGAGCTGCCCTGAGTTTCGTAGCAGCCTAGGTAGGATCAGAAGAAGAAGAAGAAGAAGAAGAAGCTTTGGCGTCAGTATGTGCGCGCGTACACCAGCATTGGCGCGGTTGTCTTCTTCCTGCCGCCCTCCCGCTCGCTATAAATACACGCATCCATAGATCACTAGACAGACGGACGGATAGGTACCTGGGAGAATGGCGCTAAACGAAGCAGCAGCGAGGCGGAATTATCAGCGGATCATTTGGCCGTCTCCGCGCTCCGGTGGTGGCCGGCCGATTTGGCTCACCAACCTGCAGGCCTTTTTCTTCCGTGCGACGGACCAGCACAGCATAATTGTCTCGAAATGAGCACCACGCCTAGCCATGCCTCCATCATATTTCCTAGGCCGTATGCGCGCTCCTGTCCCCTCTCCCACTCCACGCTGCTAACTTTTGGTCTTTCTTTTAGATCTCAGTGGAGGCCAGCCCAGTGGCATGGCATGTAGCTTTTCTTTCTGCTGCAGAGCGGTGGGTGCTCTCCATGTGCCGAGAGATTTAGGCAGATCTGTGCAATGTCCAGAACACTGCTTGGTTAGGCACAACAGGTTTTACATCCTGGTACCTTGAATTCAGAGTCACGATCGAGGTCGCTGGATTCCAGGACACGCCATTACAACCTGAATTTTCTCTGTTGCAAACCCAACTTTTCAATCAATATATAACTATTATAACGTTGAAGAAGATACGCAATTACGCCGTACGAGTCGAGTAAACGCTGCAGTTGATAGTGACGAAGTTGACAATGTCAAAAATGCAGTTGAGAAGGAGAAATACGCAGCTCACAAATGATAAAGATGCAGTAAGGATGTTGTTGAGAGCAACTACAGTCGGACCCTCAAACCCTCTCCAAATGTCCGGGCGGACAGCCATGTCACTACCTCGTCACAAGATTGTCATCAAACCGGACCCTCAAAACTAGCCCAAACGTCCGGGTTGTCCACCACCTTCAAACCTAGCCCATATACGACGGATATGGAGACGCTCGGCCGTGTCTGCCAGTCGGATTCGACGTGTCGGATCTATTCTGAATCTCTCCAAATCATTCTCAACCTAGCCTAACATGCCTTCTTCTTCTCCTCTCTTCTGCCTCGTCCGCCTCAACCCCCAAGCTCCACCGCCACTCTAGCTCCGATGTCATCCCCAACCCACAACGCCGCCACTGTCGGCCCCAATCCACAAGACCGACGGACGTGCCACCACCAGACGTCGCCCTGGTACGTCCTACTCCTCCGGACATACACATCACCTTCTATGTGTTCGATGAAATGTCTGAGTTGTTTTTTATTCTTTTGTTAATTTGTAGGCAAACGTGGATTCATCGGATGATGACTATGAGAACAAGTGCCTTGACGAATTCATATACAAAGAGTTCACCGATTCGTGGGATTCAGACGACGAAGATAATGAAATGATGATGATGATGAGCATCCAGCAAGAAATGGACAAGCAAGAGGAGCCTGTTATGAACTTCAAGGGTTCGATAAAAGGGCATGAAAGTTGTTCCCCAGGATATGATCACTGGCGCACGGTTTCTCTACCCAACATACCATGAGGGGGGTTTTCGACGTTGCTTCCGTTTGAGCAAACATTTGTTCTTGCGTGTAGTAAATGTCGTTCAAGAATATGATCCTTACTTCAAGCAGAGAAAATATTGTTGCGGGAAACTACCATTCTCTCCTGTGTAGAAATGCACGGTTGCTCTTAGGATACTTGCATATGGTAAAGCCGCAGATGTCATTGATGTTGAAATTTGGATAGGAGAGACCATATGCCTAGAGGCCCGGTGAAATAAGCATGCACCATGGTGAAGGTGTTTGGACCAGAATACCTGAGAGAACCAATTGTCGAGTACACAGAAAAGTTACTGGCAACTGAAGCAGCAAGAGATTTCCCAAGTATGCTCGGTTCAGTTGATTGCATGCATTGACAATAGAAGAACTACCCGAAAAGGTTTGCGTGAGCGGGACAAAGGTCACACCAAAGAGGCCATTATCATACTTGAAGACGTGGCATCAAACTACTCTTGGATTTTTGCATGCTTTGTTTGGCATGTCTGGTTCTTACAATGGCATCAATGTGCTCTAGCGATCTCTGTTGTTCAAGAGATTCTATGATGGGGATGCTCCGGCGTGCAACTATACCGTCATTGGCACAACTATACAATGAGGTACTACCTTGCCAACGGTATCTATCGGTGGACGGCGTTCATGAAAACTATATACGAGCCCTGAGGTAGGAAGAATGTATCTTTGCACGAATGTAATAATGTGCTAGGAAGTATGTGGAGAGGCCATTTAGAATTGCTTCAATCTCATTGGGGTATTGTTCATGGAGCTACAATGATACAATAACTGGAGGCAATGTGGCAACACATGGCATGTTATGTAATCTTGTACAACATGATTGTGGACGATGAGGACGAAGGGGCAACACACACCCATGATTTTGAGAAGACCAGAGTACATGTCCGACTCCAGGAACAAGTTGCGGAGCATGTTGTGAACTTTCTAGAGATGCATCTCAATGATCTTGTGGAGAATGTGGACCCACGCCGAAAATCAGAGAATTTCATCTTTGAATTATGCACCGCAATAAGTTTTATTTGAATTATGTATTTCTATGTATGAATAAATTTTATTTGCGAGGTATTCATTTTCACTGTATCTGTATCATCAAATGATCAACATGCACGTGTTTGCATGGATTTGAGGTTTCAAAATAGGGGTTGTGTTGCAAAGGAGGACACTTGAGGACGAGCCAGCGTTGTTCGTGGACACGTCCGGATGCGCTTGCGGACATTTAGGGGGGGTGCCGAATTTAGGCACTCCAATTGTAGACGCTCTGACAAATATGAAAGATATATGAAAGTTAAATGCAAATATATTTTTTCCTTTTTGAAAAGGAGGTTGAAACCCCTGGTGGCAACATGAACGAGGAGAGTGGAGGGGAGGGACCTACGTCCCGACCGGTGCCACCGCAAGGAACGCCTTTGGAGAGAAGTGTCATGGCGAAGGAAAACGGCCTCTCCGGATTTTTCATATCGGGTGTTTTCTTTCCCATCTCCTATAAAACTCATGTGGCATGCATCCTTGATCCCTTCAATCACATGAGAGTAATACCATAGGTACACCATCAGTTAAGAATTTTTTTTATGGAGTTGAGAAGGACAAAATTACGGTTGACAAGGATGCAGTTGAGAAGGGCAAATACGTAGTTGACAAGGATGCAGTTAACAGTATTGCAATAGACAAAGCGAAAGTGTCCTTCTTAGCTCGAGCTCATGTAAGCTCGGTATGAACAGTAAAATACGAAAAATTGGAAATAAATTTAAAAATTCTGATTTTTTTGTCAAACTTTGAAAAATGTTTTGAACGCTTGCAAAGTTTCATCATGTAATGACATTTGTGGGAGTCATGGCAAAAAAAATCAAGACTCCAAAATGCTTTTAAAAAATACCCCTTTTTGAGCATTAATTTTGTTTTTTTGTCACGTCTTCCACGTATGTCATTCCATGATGAAACTTTACAAGAAATCAAAGCATTTGTCAATCTTCGCTACAAAATAAATAATTTTCGAATTTGTTTCCATTTATTCGATTTTAGATCATATGAGCTCGAGCTCTGATAATCCGCGTCCTAGACAAATATGCAATTCACAACCAGTGGTAGAGCTTGGGTCAAAAACTTATAGGGGAGGGGTAGGGGCAATTGGTTGGGGGAGACAAAACGAGCTTTGGGTTGATATTCACTTGATATATGTTTCAAGTGTAGCGAGAAAATTCCTCATGTACTAGGGGAGAGGGGTGGCCTAGGTTGGTACTAGAGAAGTTCCGCCGCGATGCTGACTAAGTGTTTTACCTGCACTTTTTGTTGCACTTTATGTTCCAAATACATCTTGCTTGTGTCAGGCGTACTTTTTTAGTTGCATTTCATGTTTCAACTGCATCTCACGTGTTTCAACCGCACTTTTTTAATTTATTTCATGTTTCAACTGCATCTCAAGTGTTTTAATTGGACTTTTCCAATGGCATCGCCTGTTTCGACAACAACTCACGTTTTTCAATTGCATCATGTGTCTCAACTCATTTACTAAATTTAAAACTGGTAAACATTTACTCCATGGTCGCCACAAAAGAAGAGAGCATAAAACCCAATCAATATCCATGCACATGGCGGCTTTGCCAATTCTTTAATTCTTGTATCTTCTATTCTATGTTTTCTTTGATTTTCCTTTCCATCATCAAAAGCATATCTTCGATGCGAGAAAACATTCAAAATAATGATTTTTTTGATAAATTTTTGGACTTTACTATTCGTTGTAGGAGCATATGTTCTCGGGTCCTTTCAGAACCTGGTGTACATATTATGTTAAACAACAGCCATCGGTATCTAGTTGATCGCCAATGGGTGACATAGAAAGAAATGTATTTACAGTCCTCCAACAAGATGAGGGCCGGATCGAAGGTCATGAGGATCTCAAAAAGTATATCGCCAAATACTACAAATCTTTGTTCGGAGCGTCGGGTGAGGGGAACTTCACCCTTGACGAGACCCGAACAGATGATATTCCATAAGTCGTGATAGAAGAAAATGATATCCTAATGGCACCATTCTCAGAAGAGGAGGTAAGAGTGGCGGTGTTCCAAATGGAACATAACAAAGCTTCAGGCCCGGATGGTTTCCCCGCAGAATTCTATCAGAATTTCTAGGATATCATCAAGACTGACATTTTGGAGTTGTTCAATTGTCTTTATGTCGATCGACTAGACCTATTCATACTTTAACTTTGGTGAGATTGTCTTGTTGCCGAAGATTAAGGAGGTCAAACGGATCCAACAGTTCAGACCCATATGCCTCCTTAATGTTAGCTTGAAGATTTTCACCAAAGTGGCTATGAATAGGTTGAAATCACTAGCTGGCTGTGTTGTCCGGCCGTCTTAAACTGCATTCATGCAAGGAAGGAATATACTCGATTGCATAGTAATTTCTCATGAGACAGTTCGCGAGATGCACTAGAAAAACATGAGTGGAGTAGTTACCTTGACTTTCAAAAGGGCCTATGACAAGATCAAATGGCCTTTCCTCCAAAAAACCCTAAAAATGAAAAGTTTCTCCGACAAATGGCGCCAATGGATCCAAATTTTGTAACTAGAGGTAGTGTGGCCATCAAAGTTAATAATGATGTAGGCCATTTTTTCAGAAAAAAAGGACTATGACAGGGTGAACCCATTTCCCCAATGTTATTTAATATTGTTGCTGACATGTTTGCTATTCTGACTGAGTGGGCCAAGAAGGACGTCCAGATTGCAGTAGTGCCACACCTTGTGGATGGTGGCCTCTCTATTCTGCAATATGCCGATGACACAATTCGTTTTAGGGAACATGACATGGACAAGGCTCGAAACCTGAAACTCTTGCTTTCAGCGTATGAGCAAATGTCGGATCTCAAAATTAACTTCCATAAAAGTGAATTTTTCTGCTTTGGAGAAGCCGTTGAGGCGGCTGCCGATTATACTGACCTGTTTGGTTGCGCACATGGGCAATTTCTGATAAAATATCTGGGAATACCAGTTCACTATCGACGTCTCGCCATTATGGAGTGGAAGCATGTTGAGGAGTGTCTAGAGAAAAGTGGGCAGTTGGAAAGGCAAGTTGCTCTCAGTTGAAGGACAATTGGTTTTGATTAACACTGTCTTCACAAATACGGTTCTCTACATGTTTTTTTCTTCCAACTCCCAAATGGGGTCCTGCAAATAATGCACTATGTTAGATCCATATTCTTTTGATAAGGAGACGGTAAAAATAAAAAAAATAGGTTGGCCAAATGAAGCATGGTATGTAGGCCGAAAGACCAAGGTGGCATTGGAATTCATGACCTGCGAGTCAAGAATGAGGCTCTACTTAGTAAATGGTTGTTCAAACATCTTATCGAGGATGGTGTTGATACGTCCATTTTGCATCATGATTTTCTACTGTTATTTATATTATTATTTTTCATTATTCCACTTTATGATATAGTTCTAATGCCTTTAATCTCTGAATTTACAACGATTACATGGAGAGGAACATTACCGGCGGCCAGGATTCTGGACCTGGAAAAGCTACATCAGAGGTACCTATTCTACTGAACTCCAAATGACCTGAAATTTTACGGAGAATATTTTTGGAATATATAAAAAATATTGGAGCCAAGAAATACCAGAGGGGGCCACCAGTCGCTCACAAGGCAACAGGGCCCGCCCACCCCCTGGGCGCGCCCTGATGCCTTGTGGGTCCCACAGGAGGTCTCGGGTCCCCCTCTTCTGCTATATGATGGGTCTTGACCTAGAAAAATAATCAAGAGGATACTTTTGGGATGAAGCGCCGCCGTCTCGAGGCGGAACCTGGACAGGAGCACTTTTGGTCTCCGGCGGAGCGATTCCGCCAGGGAAACTTCCTTTCGGGAGGGGGAAATCGAAGTCATCGTCATCACCAACACTTCCTCCATCCTGGGAGGACCAATCTTCATCAACATCTTCACCAGCACCATCTCATCTCAAACCATAGTTCATCTCTTGTATTCAATATTTTTCTCAAAACCTCAGATTGGTACTTGTGGTTGCTAGTAGCGTTGATTACATCTTGTAGTTGATGCTAGTTGGTTTATTTGGTGGAAGATTATATGTTCAGATTCTTAATGATATTCAATACACCTATGATCTTGAACATGAACATGATTTGTGAGTAGTTACTTTTGTTCTTGAGGACATGGGAGAGGTCTTGTTATAAGTAATCATGTGATGTTAGTATTCGTTCGATATTTTGATGATATGTATGTTGCTCTTCCTTTAGTGGTGTCATGTGAACGTCGACTACATGACACTTCACCATATTTGGACCTAAAGGGAAGCATTGGGGAATGATGAAGTTTAAACCCTAGTTTATGAGTTGTTCCATAAGGGGCTGATTTGAATCCACGCGTTTAATGCTATGGTTAGATTTATCTTAATTCTTCTTTCGTAGTTGCGGATGCTTGTGAGGGGGGGGGGGGGGGGTTAATCATAAGTGGGTTTTTTGTTCAAGTAAGAACAACACCTTAGCACCGGTCCACCCACATATCAAATTATCAAAGAAACGAGCGTGAATCAACTAAACATGATGAACGTGACTAGACGGAAATTCCCATATGTCCTCGAGAGCGCTTTGCTTTATATAAGAGAACTTTCAGACTTATCCTTTGCTACAAAAAGGATTGGGACACCTTGCTGCACCTTTGTTATTATTATTACTTGTTACTTGTTATGAAATATCTTACTACAAAACTATCTATCACGGTCACTTATAGCACTTGCAGAGAATACCTTGTTGAAAACCACTTGTCATTTCCTTCTGCTCCTCGTTGGGTTCGACACCCTTACTTATCGAAAGGACTACGATTAATCCCCTATACTTGTGGGTCATTAGGTGTTTGGTAAACCATGTTGCGCAACAAGTATCTAGGACAAAAGGCGGTGTCTCCGGCATATTGAAAACCTGACGACTCACACTTTTGGACTGGCCTAATGGCGGCAAATAAACATCTCTTTCGCTTTGGGTCTTTTTGCGATAAAGGATGGGTCGGATGTTCGTTTCTTGGAATACATATGGCTAGGCAATGACAGTCTCTGAGAACAATATCCAACCTTATACACCATTGCTTGCGATAAGAGTAATACTATTGCGGAGGTGTTTAGTTCATCCGCACCGAATATTTCGTTCAGGCGGGATTTAATTGGCCCCGACTTATGTCATGGCATAATCTTTTGTCCCGGATGGATTCGGTTAATCCGACACAAGGTCGGGATGTATTTCACTGAAACCTCACAGCATCGGGGTCTTTCATAGTAGACTCTACGTACCGTGCGCTTACGCATTCTGAGGTACAAGTGAGTAATAACAAGAAAATTTGAAAGCCGAAGATTCAACTATAAGTTAAAATATTTATGTGGTATGTTCGTAGGGGAGGTGTGTTAACAAAAGAAAACTTTGCACGACACATGCCAGGGAATGGAAGTGTTGCTTTTGTGCTCAATACAAGACAATCAAACACCTCTTTTTCCAATGCAAGTTTGCATGTTTTACATGGTCAGTCATCCAACTAGTGCCAATTTTGTATCCGTCCACGAGTGTTGTCAATATATTTTGTCATTGGTTGGACGCATATTCCAAATAGTTTCAAAACGCTAATAAGGATGAGAGCGCATGCCTTACTTTGGTAGCTTTGGCTATGTAAAAATAATTTGGTTTTTATTGACAAAAATGTTTCTCCTCTGCAAACTAGTAAGAGACGTAAGGCCAACTCCAACGCACGACTCCAGATGGTTCGGTCGTGTCCGTTTGAGGTTAAACAGACACAAATAGCGGCCCAACGCGCGGGAGCAAACGGACAAATGTCTGTTTTATGTCCGCTTTCGACCCATTTTCGATCCAAATTTAGACCGTGTTTGCGTCGAAATGGAAAACGCGCGGACGGGCGGGACAGGCGCCCTTGTCCTCCCCTGGCCCGCCCGTCGGGGACACAACGCGGTCACTTTATCTCCCTTTCCCAAAAACCCTTCCGCGCTCTCCCTCCCCTCCCTCCACCATGGCCCGCGCCCTGAAGAACCCTGTCGGGCAGCCGCCACCACCGCCCGCCCCGCGACGAAGAAGAGGAAGAAAGAGCGGTCGGAGGTCACGACGGAGGAGGTGGCCTCGGTTGTGGACTATGCCCGTTCTTTTTGCAAGTGTGTTGGCTGTTGGTTTTGTTGCCAACGAGAAAACTTGAGGGTTTGTTCATTTTGAAGGCTGGTTGTTGCCGCCGTAAAAACTTGAGGGTTGACCGTTTTGTAGGCTGGCATATATTTGCCGGTCGCTGGTTTTGTTGCCGGCATGAACTATTGCCGCTGGCATGAACTACGACCGCGGTGACAAAAATTCATTTGCAAAAGTTTTCACGCGGCCGGACCAGATGCATCCGCACACGACATCCCATTATAGTATGCAAACAAACAAAAAACAAAACGGACGTCCGTTTTACCTAACGAATGGACTTAATTCACTGATAGAACTTGAGCTGCAAAGAAAAAGACAAGGCAGACCGCAAAGTGAAGTAGGACCGTCGCAAGCACGGTCATTCTCCACTCTGCACCACGACCACCACCCGCGCTTGCCATTTGGGCAGTGCATCCTGCTCTTTTGGCCGCTCCTACCTAGAGGTCCTGAGGTACAGGGCCACAAAGGAGACACTCGCACACTGCTCCTGCTGCGCTGCTGCTGCAAAGTGGATGAGGTGCAGCTGCCTTTTGGAAAGAGCGGCGTGGAGGAAATGCTAAACATATCTCAGTGGGAGCAACTGCTAATGCTCGGGTGGGGGTGCGTCTTAACAACAAGATTCCGTATAGGGTTAAAAGTGTTGAAGTAAATTCTCCACTTTTCTTCTCGGATCAGGTTTTGGGGTAAATTTACTACCCAAGAGGTCTCCATTTCAAGACCTGGCCAATGTATTGTCAATAGAAAAAAAAACTGACCAGTGTACTGTTAATTGTGGCCTCGGTTAGTGCAACGCCTAGCCCCTCCGTTTCAAATTAATTTAAGTTCTAAGTTTTTTTCTAAGTCAATTTTATATAAGTTTGACCAAGTATATAAAAAAGGTTCAGATCTACTAGAAAATAAAAATAAATGTCAGAATACATCATATAAAGAATCTAATTTGGTGTTGTAGATGTTGATATGTTTTTCCATAGACTTGGCCACACTTTAATTTTTTTTCACTGGGGAAAAAGATAGAAATTCAACTAATTTAGAACAGCCCCGCAAAAAAAAAACTAATTTAGAACAGAGTAAGACCTAGAGGAGCATTGAACGTATCCACCTTTCTCAGCTTGAGGCTTTGAATGAACTGCATGAGCAATTTGCCAATGATGAATGGTTTATGGCATGCTGATAAAGCAAAAAAGTTTTGCTGGAAATTTAGAGCGAGCAACTAATCCTTGCAGGAATTAGGGAAAGTTCTCCGTTTGAAACAGGACCATAGAATGTGGTGGTGTTTCGCTACATCCATTTCCACATCCAATCATTGATCTTTAAAATTGACTGCACGCTCCTCTCGATGCCCAAAATGGCTGGCTAGTGGTACCTACATGTCATGTTGTACCTTGCCTACAAGTTTATATATACCTGTGCTAGTAGCTTAGGCTTTTTTTTCCTAATAAGAAAACATTAGCCTAAGCACGCGCGAGGCGCTCTAAACAATGCAGGAGTTGGAAAACGCGAAAACAGAAGAAAAAATAGAGAACTAGAATGTTCCTTTGATCATGCGAGAATGAAAAGCACAGGCATTGCTGAGAAGAGGCCTTTAATAAATGGTGTAAAGCAAATAAACATGGAATTTGAGATTAAGAGTTACTCTCTCTGTAATCTAATATAAGAGCGTTTAGATCACTACTTTAGTGATCTAAACGCTCTTATATTAGTTTACGGAAGGAGTACTTGACTAGCGAGAAAAGTAAGAGACAAACAGAGAAGATGCATTGGAACTTTCCAAAGAATTTGTCCATTAGGTTAGTCCTCGTGTGTTATTTCGTCCATAAGCAAAAAACAAAAACAAAAAAAATCCCCATCCTACAAAATTCCACTGATTCTATTCTAAGATCCAAACTGTAGGAGTAGAGACTTCTTCTTAGTAACTGCCCAACTTCTCTGTCGACACTGCCTAACTTATGTGCCGACGACAATTTAGTCCAACCTTTGATTGGTTTTAGTCGGCCGAGTTTGTTTTCAACCAGTTTCACTTCGTCTACCGATTTGAATGAACAGGGAAAAAAAAAACTAGCATTGGATCTATTGCTCGGGATTGCAATGATTTACCTGAGTAGTCCAAATCCATTGCTTGGTCCCAAGTTTCTTCAGAAACTTTGCTGTCCGCTATTGGAACAGATAAAAGCTCCTCCTACAGTTGATGTGCGCAATCTCGCTGTAGAAAACTGGGACAGATCATCCAGCTTCTTTCACTTCTGTGTCAGGAAATATACTACTACTTGGAAAGAAGGAAAAGGCTCTTCTCCACTTTGTGCATGACAGAACAAGGCAAATCTGAGAACCCAGACACAAACCACATACAAACAACACAGCCACACCATCATTTCTATTTTCTCACTCCAGGGGTCTCAAAGGTTTTTTACCTGCTTCGTCCTTGGCAGTCAAATTGCACACAGAAGCAGTTTGAGCAATCTGCAAACTGTGGAATGGATGGGAGTATTAGCACAACGATCCAGTTTTGTCTAATTAGCAGGCAGCCACAGACATTCCAGACAATGGATCATAGCGACAGTGACAATGCAGCGCTTGAAAGAGACACCGGGCTAGCGATAAGCAGCTCGCATGCTCCCTCGTTCCCCTTTCTCTTCGGTACCACAAACATCATAATACAAACCTAGCACTAGATCCACCCAAGAAAAGAAGTGGGAGAAAATAATGCTATCCAACGAAATGTACGACTAGGAATCGAACAAAATAAAAGGGAAAAATAACAAACAGATGAAGGTGCTGGAGGAGCACACTGGCGAATATGATTGGCCATGCGACAGAAATCATTTACCTGCGGAGGGCTTGATGGTCTCCTCGGGTCCAAAGCAGCACGCCTCACAAATTCGTGCCGGTGCGCCGTGCCAGCATGTCACACGTCAATTCATCACACGCTATGTCAACAACTCTCCTGATGATGTTAGATCCCAATTTACATGTATCCGAATGCTGTAGAGTACTACTCCCTCAGCATCACTTATTTCGGAACCGAGGTGATAGTAAACTGGTATGTCTACCAGTACAATCATAAGTGCACCAGATCTCTGATGAACTGGGCTATCAAACTCCACAGAAGTAGATAGGCTCCGTATTTCTGCCGAAACATACTTCTGACCATCTAGATTATTAACAAATATGTTTGAATCAATGTGCATCATGCAGTTCCATACGCTCGATTTGCATTCAGATCACCAAATAATACTGAACGGATGAACATGCCACAGATGCACCTGCTTCCAGAAATTTGCAGAAAGGATTTTCTCAAGAATAGAACTCAAGTGGTTCTTCCAGATCCAACTGTGGACAGTTGCTTACAGTTCCAGTTACAATGCTGAGCTGTGAGCTAACATGTGTACTAACCTAGCGCTATATGAAGCATAGGTTTATCTCTTTACAACACCTATTGTACTTTCTAGAGTGCAACAAATTATATCTGACAACAACAACAAATTATATCTAACACACGCAAAAAATCGCTGCTATTCTCTGTCCCCTCCACCCCTTTCCTGTAGGTATATGCAAACCGGCAGTGCTCTGCTTGCAAGGGAGAAACCCTTTACATGGCAGATGTCTCCTGGACTATATGTTCATCATCTTGCTGCTATAAATGACTGCACACAAAAAAGGGAAAACAGAAGGAATTACGTAAGCAAAGCAGAATGTTGTTTTTTTAGGCCAAATCAGGTTCACGGGGAGGTAAATTTGGCAACTTGTGTGCCTATGTCTGTGCAGGCTCATCCACAAGAAAAGTTAAAGGTCCAGAACTCACTGAGTTAAGAAGCTTCAGACCGGCTCCTCGTGTAAACTTCCTTGCAAAAAGGAAGCAAGGTGCTGGTCTCTCATTACTTGTGCACCACTCCTTTCTATATTCGGTCTCATAATATATATTATCAATATCCTACAAAAAATATAAAGAGATAGACCCTCAGTGAACAGTTAGAAATTGTCCTAGGCACTTCTTACAGGTAGTATATTTTACAGACATGCATCTTATTATGGCAGAACTACAGCATGGAAATCAAAGCTGAAAATTACTACCTCTATAAACTAATATAAGACGTTTTAGAGTACTAGTTTAGTGATCTAAAACGTCTTATATTAGTTTACGGAGGGAGTATGTCACAAGATCAATAGACCTCCAAACTGACATACACCAATGTATTTCTCATCACCGATTTTGCTAGATATCAACTTCTATCAAACTAAGCAAACCAAAACAAATAACAAAAGCATACATGGTTTTTCTGTAAAATACAAAAAACATACAATCATCTTTCTAGGGAATACAGTGTTCAGATTTGACAGAAACATATACCTTAATGGATTTTATAAGTGCGGGTGTAGCATCAGAGACTTTGTATGTTACAGGATGCCATCCACGCCTTTCACGATCTTTAGAAGATGATAGATCCCATGCGCTATGTGTAACAGATCTCCGCGTAAGCTCTTCTTCAAGCCCATTTTGCTGTAACAGAGATAGGTCATGTGCATTTGTGTAGAGAACAAATTCAAGGTATGTTGAAATGATTATCGACTTACTGCAAGCAATGTTTGAACATAGTGC
This sequence comes from Elymus sibiricus, assembly GCA_039707655.1. Lineage (NCBI taxonomy): Eukaryota > Viridiplantae > Streptophyta > Magnoliopsida > Poales > Poaceae > Elymus > Elymus sibiricus. The sequence continues at coordinate 123,214,143 of CM077663.1, forward strand.
TCATCTGGTATGCAGTTATGTGCCTTCCATGCTTCAGCAGGCTGGGTAAAATGAGGACATGTAACACGTAAGACTACCAATTAAACTTTTTCCAGTGAAACAACCATAAACAAATGTACTTATTGAGTTCATTAGTAAATCTTGAAGGCTTACGTAATTATTTGGTTAAGGAAATATTTTAGAAACTATAAGAAATACTGTATACATATGAGTAGTGGTTCTATGCACTCTTAAGAAGTTAAAATATGTGCCGTGCTTAAAATTTGGCTTCACTACACATACGTACGGGAATATGGCGGCAGAAAAGATAATTGCAGAAATAACACAGATTAATCTAACTTTGGATCCACTTCCATATACGTGATCCTTGTGAGCGCACAAAATATCACTCATAGAGTTATCTATGTTCATGTATAAGCTTAACTTGTCCATAGTTTGAGAACAATGCCTCCTTCACTAATGGATACCGTTGATGAAAACAAACAAAAACTAATTCACTTGGATGGGTACTGGTTAACATTAAAGCAAATACAGGCACAGATTAAGTTCATGCCTGCAATTCATGTCACAGGAATAAGGCCAAATGTAACATCCAGAACCCACAGGAGAACAAATGGCATGATGAACACAACCTCTAATATGGCATACGTATCCTAGACATACTCCAGGTACAAACTGCGTCCAAAACAAACATGAACTATTTTCACAGAAGAAGAAAAGACAGCATGAACCACGGCTCAAGATACTCAAAAAATAGATGGATAGGTATTTTGTTAAAGGTTCTCACTTACAATAGGTTTATCCCAGTCCCGCCAGAACTCTGGTAAGGGCCTTCTCTGCAACAAATAAAAGATATACTTTCTTTAATAAGAAAAAACATAGAAAAAATGATCAAGTTGCCAGGTATGTACAGATGGAAAAACTGTCATTTGTACATGCATACAGCAAACTATAGCACCATATGTAAGGCAGATGTAAAAATTGTCAGAATGAAGTAGAATAATAAGTGTACAACTATTTCACTTCCATTATCTTGATTTCAGTTTGAAAAAACGTATAATGCGAAACTACTACCTTGTGAAGTTAATTGCCATCTATACTATGTTACAATACTGAATATTTCTGCACATAGCACATATACAATTATTGAGGCACATACCCTGCAATGCTTCTTGAATTCTGGCAACACCACATCATCGTAAACCACAACTTCAGCATGCTTTTTAATCAGCACAGCCCACTGTATGGCGAGTTAGGGCGGCAGAGATACAAGAAATGAGTTTGTTAGACATACAAAAATCCAAGTTAAACTTTTATTTTCTAACTTTCATCAGTAAAAGCGGAAAGGTACCTGTGAGCCTTTTCTCCAATTCTCCACCGGGATGATTGGGTCCATTCGTGGATTGTACCTGCCCTGTTTTGTATCGGCAAAACTGCCTCAAGCATTACACAATTGGATGCTTTTAGTCCTCAGATTATGACATCAGCTAAAGAAAAGCTTATGTCTTAATATGCACAGATCTGCAATATGTTATGCTAGCAATCCATCTAAAAGGCCAAGGTGCATGAAAACACTAAGATAATGTAAAATGGAAAAGGCTATGATGAGCTTATATTGTCATTCATAAATACTGGGTAGGAGACATAATGCAAACTGAGATGCTTATACCTGTCCACAAAGCTGGTTGATGCAGACATTATGTAGTCATAAGTGTAGTTGAAATTGTACAATGGTACACAGCTGGCAGAGAGAGAAGATCCTAGTAAGCACGAATTTAATATTAAGATCCAAATACATTCATAAATGATGAGCGCAGTACATAACCATTTTGGCAAAAAACAAGTTCGTAAAAAATAAATGTCAGATTGCTGAGTATTAGTAAGTAGTAACTATTGAGTCAAACACCAAAGCCATGTAAAAGATATCAAAGTTGTAACAGACCCAGATTTGGTAAATGGGTACAGCTATACATGTCGATTTCCACTTATCCGAGACCAACAAAACACAGGGACAATTGGAAAATATAACCCAGGATTCACTTCCTGCCAACTAAATGTTCTCCTCAAGTCACAGAAAACACAGCTTATGAATAACCTGGTGATATACCGATTGTAAAAGTAGGATTTCCTGCGAGCAATAAGCACTTAAATAATACAATTCGAGTCTACCAGTATGTTTAGGCAGAAAGGGAAACAATACAGGGATCTAAACTGAACCTAAAAGAGAATCACATTAAAATTCCATTTTTAAGGGGGTGGAGACGGTGCACGGGAGGGGGGAAAACTCATGACTGGTCTAAAGGAAAAATGTCCAATTATGTGTTAGCACTATCACATTGCAATTTTTTTTATACAAGCTTAGAAGTGCATAGACAACTTAACTTGTGAGCATGAGGAATAGCTCATGACTTCCAGATAAGTAAACAAACATTTTTAGCGGTGTGGTCCATTGTTAGGTAGCTTCAAACCTATACCCCCCTCACCCCGAGTAGTGTAAGTAACATGTTCGGCAACTAGTTGAGGGGTACTGATAAAAAACATCTTTCGATATCCTTGTGGGGGCGGCAATCTTATGTTGGGCTTTGTGGCTTTCCATGAATGATGTGTTTTTTAACAAAAATGAGTTTTTCATCTGGTGTGCAGATTATTCATGTTGGCTCCGTACGTGGTCTATCCTGCAAAGGTAGGAGGACATGGACCATTTTTGCGATGGCATCTACCTGGTTGGAGTAGCAAACCAGGGAGGTTTTCTCCCAGCATGGATGGCGGTGTAGTCTTCAGATAGGAACTACTTCCTAGGGGGGTTTTTTTCCTGTAAAACGATGCTTTTTGGTTCTCTCAGACATGTTGGCCGTGTGCATCATGCTATGCAGAGGTCAGGCGTTCGCTCGGTGCAGTTGTATTAGTTCGATATAAGGATTGAATGAGATTCCTTTTATTGAAAAAAGTAAAATAATTTACATGGGACAACATATAAACATTTACACAATCTCGGGACATAACACAGCAGATTTTATTTTATTTTACTTCAAAGCACACTTTCCACTTTACTAATTAGTGTACTGCAGCAAGAACTCGAACACCACATAACTGATTTGTTAAACAGTACATGTTCCCCCCTTACACCTTATGCTTCATTGAGTTAATACTTTTGTGCAAATTCCAGGCCAGAACCAGGAATTGCCATTCTAACAAGAGCCTCGAAATGTACCTGTCGGAAACAAAAACGAAGCGCTCATTGAAGGGATCCTTGAGTGCATGGCTGAGAAGGATGCGCTCGGCCTCGATCATGCTCGCCTCCCCCCAATCCACCTGAATGCCATAAAAGTTAAAATCAGCAGCAGCAATGGGGCCTCGAACGCAGAGATCACATGGATATGGTAGGAACTGTCAGCAACTAACCTGGACGCTGTTGTTGACCTGCCGGTTGTAGAAGAAGCGGGAGCGGGTGGTGGCGCGGGTGAGCACGAACCCCGGCCGCGAGTGCACGAAGATGGAGAACCTCCCCTCATTGTCACCCTGATCCGCATAAGAATCACGATGCGACTTGAGATTAATTCATTCATTCGTTCACTCCCTCCGGCATTGGTGAAGTCGAGACGGCAATGGAGAGATGAAGCGAGGAGGGTGGGGGGACGTACGCGGAAGAAGGCGTCCCAGACGAGGTCGAGCGGGAGGCGGTTGCGGGCGATGAAGAGGAAGGCGACCCTGGCGTTCCCCGGCGGCAGCGGCGCCTCCTCCACCTCGGCCAGGACCACCGGCTCCTCGCGCCTCCCCCTTCCTCCTCCCACCGCGGCCGCCTGCTCCTTCCCCTCATCCGCGTCTAGCGACGGGGAGGAGCCGTGCAGCAGGAGCAGGAAGACGCCGGTGACGCAGAGGCACAGCACCAGCAGCACCGCCGCCGCCGCGCTCCTCCCGCCCCTGCCGTACGAGTGCCGCCGCGGCCTCATTCCCCGAGACGGGCCGGGAGGCCTGCAGGATAGCCTAGTACTCCGTGCTATACAGTGGTATCACCGGCTCACCGCCGCCGCCGCTGCTCCCGCTCGCTGCATTGGGGGCGAGCAGAGCGTGGCAGAGCGGAGCGGAGCGCGCCTCGGCTCAGATCTCGAGCTCCCGCGGCCGCGCGGGGGGAGTGTGGTGCGGTCTCGTGATCTCCGGAGGTTGGTGGTGGTTGCACTTGCGCCGCGGCGGGGAGGCGGGCTGGCGGGGGATCGAATCTCGGCAGGCTCCGCTTGCTTGCTTGCCTGCCGGGGCAGCGCGGCAGCGGCAAGTAAAGCTAGCAGTCTCGTGAGAGATACTGCTCCTCGACGGGCGCGCTAACCACCTACCGGGAACGGGAACGGCGCGGATCCACGGATGGAGCAACGGCAACGGCGCGGATCCAAATCCCGAACAGGGCAGGGGAGCAGCAAAGGGCCATGTTGTGGTCTGACAGCGGCACGTGGAGTTTCCATTTCACATTGACTACTAGCCCGTCCCGAAATCGAGTCAGAACGACACGCCGGTGCCGGTCGACGAGCTAAACGGAACCGACAAACCGACCGCAAACGTGGTTACTGACCCGTTATGGGGCGTGTGATTCAAGAGCAACAAAAGTGGTTTAACAAGTACGAGGTAAATACATCGGAAGTTAGTTTGGTGCATAAACTTGCAAAATACATGTTTCTGGTCATCAAACTTGTGTGGGTGTGCAAATACGGTCACATTTCCCGTACGCGCGTGTATTCACTACTTGCGTGGCATGTCAGCGTGACCAAGGCACACGGTTAGTGGCTGAAGCGTTGTGCACGTGATTTTTTTTACAGAAACATCCTCAATTTTTTTTTTACTTCGTACAAAAGCCCTCCAACAGAGGTAATGTTACTTCCGCTGGGTCCCATCCATCATTGTGCGTTGTAAATAAATTGGGCTGAAAAAATGGATCGAAGGAAGTTCGAACCGGCGATTAGATGTAGTAACGCTAGCGTCCAAACCACACCACCTGATGTTGCTTGTTCTTTTAATCGGACTACCAAGGTAAATATCCGTTAGACTAAAGGTGCAATTTTTTGAACAATATTTTTCTTTTTTCAACATTTTCAAATTTAAATTATTCAGATTCAAACAAATTTTCCGCTGATTTGTCTGGAAGAAAATTACGTACATTCATTCTGCACTATATTTTCTTTGTTTAGATTTTATAATTTTAAATTATTAGAATTCAAGCAAAATTTTAGTCGATTTATCTGGAAAATTTACGCATATTCATTCTGGCCTATATTTTCTTTTGTCTAGTTTTTCAAATTTAAATTATTGGAAATCAAACAAAATTCCGTTGATTCGTATGAAAGAAATTTAAGTACATTCATTATGAACTATATTATCTTTTATCTAGATTAATAAAATTCTAAAAAATAGTTGATTTGTCTGAAAAATTGTGTACATTCATTCTAACCTATATTTTCTTTTATCTAGATTTTCAAATTTAAAATTATCTGGATTCAAACAAAAAGTTCATTGATTGTTCCAAAAGAATTTATGTACATTCATTCTGCAGTACAATTTACTTTATCTTGATTTTTTAATCTAAAATTATTCGAATTCAAACAAAAAAATTAGGTGATTTGTTCGAAAACATACATTCATTCTACACTATATTTTGTTTTATCTAGATTTACAAATTTAAAACATTGCAAGTTCAAATGGAAATTTGGCTTGTTTTTCCGTAAAAAATACGTGCATTCATTCTTCACTAAATTTTCTTTTATCTAGGTATTTTAATTTAAGATTATTCAAATTATAAGAAAATTCTAGTCGATATGACCGAATATTTATTTAGAATATAAGTTGTTTTCTTACTTAGAAAAAAAGAAAGAAGTATACATAAAGATAAATTGCTTATCTCTTTATGTGTCTGTGTAACTGGATGGCTCGAACCGGGTTTCCATTTTTTTGCTAACCTTCTGGTTTTGATTTCTAATTCAATTCGTACGGTCCTGTTATATAAATCGAATTGTGCATGTTAATCGTCAAGAGCCAGGTTGCCTATAGGCTAGCTATATGCTCGTGAATTGCAGCAGGTCGTGTGGTCGAATCCCACCCATACTGCTCCAGCCTTTTACAAAAAAAAAATTCAAGATTTTTTGCATAAATATAAATGAAATGCAATGGTGCTTTCTGGAGAGAGAAAAAACCACGTGCGGATTACCCATCTCCTCAACCACCGACAGCGGGACCTTGCCATGTTGGCAAGTCGCGTATGCCAGGGATACGGTAGAAAGCACCGTATTTGCACGCCCACGTAAGTTTGATGACCAGAAACATGTATTTTGCAAGTTTATGCACCAAACTGATCGTCGTGTGCAAGTTCTATGACTTGCGGTGTATTTACCTCTAAAGTACGTATAAGGGCATCTCCAATAAATATCGATGTATTTAAAATAAACGGAAATGATAGATCACCAACATTCGGATTTGAGGTAATATCACTGGAAGTCACAGAACTTGCGTCGCATGTTCAGTTTGGTGCTAGAACTTTAAAAATACGGATTTATGGTCAGCTAACTTGACTAAAGCGTACAGATACGGTCATATGCGGGCGTATCCATGTGTATGGCCCACTTGCCAGTGAGTGATGGCGCTGGGTATGTTACAGTTTTTATATAAAACACCCTCATTTTTTTATTTACGAAAAAAGTCAACTACCGCGTCACATTTTTGCACAAAACCGCCTAACATTTTTTTATTTACAGAAAACCTGACCACACTACAGCACATATGTGCCAAAATTAATAACAAAAACTAATCCGGTCGGACTCGAAACAACAACTAGCAGTTTAACACGAGTTGGCATAGCCACAACGACCCCTATTGCACGTATGTCAACTAGGGATAAGGACACTGTATGTACTAAACGAGGATGCATGTGTAGCTGAAATGGACTGTGGATTCTGCGGCCCATTTTGCACGAACTACTTTTTTAAATATATTTGTAAAACTAAGTAATAAGGATACGTTCAAATATTTGTACAGACGACGATTAGTAAATAAAAACATTCAAATATAAACCAGTGTATTATATATAAAATATTTAGTAAATCATAAGTAATAATTATGTTCAAATATTTTTGTGTTAAAAATATTATGCATATACACGATGACTAGTAAATTAAAACTTTTAAATATAAACATATGTATTACACATTAAATATTTTCTAAAATATTTTATAAACCTGAGTATAATATAAACATGTGTGTTTTAAAAATGTGTGTGTTGCGTATTTGGCTTTGAAACATATAATTTTATAGTATTATTTTTATACGCACAATTATATGGTTCAATGTTTGTCTAATTTAAAATTTAAACGATTAATATGAATATTCAATCATGCCTAATATTTGAATTATATAATATTTTTGAATATAAGTCATTGGTAAAAATCATACAAATGTGGTTTTCATAAATATTTAGTAAATGTTCGTACTCATCATTTCGTATAATTTAAATATAAGCCACAAGTATATATACTTTTTGGATTCATTCATCATATTTATTTAATAAACAGTTTCAATATCCGTTAACTAAATATTTTTTATATAATACATAGGTTTGCATTTAAATGTTTTTATTTACAAAGCATTGTTTTTATGTATAGTATTTTTAACACATAAATATTTAAATATAATTTTATTACTTACATTTTACAAATATCTTAAATATTTTTATTGATTACGTTTTATTAAATATTATATATGTAATATACAGCATTATATTTACGCGTGCAAAATGAGCTGCAATATCCGTAGCTCATTCAAACTCCACGTGAGACCTCGTTTAGTATATTTACGTGTATTATCCATATTAGGCATCAGGTCGTGATGGTCGCTTTGGCTAGATTGTCTAATATAAAATATATTTGGGCATTGGATTGAGTTCTGGCGGAGCCTTTTTTGGTGTTAAGTTTTGCATACATGTGCTCGAGGTTTTGCGTAAATATAAAAAATGCGAGGGGGGGGGGGGGGGTTGTGCTGTGTCGCGGTGGTTGACTTTATCCGCGAATAAAATATATGAGGGTGTATTGTGTAAAATTACATCGCGCCAGCGTCGCCACTCACCGATAGGTGGGGTCATGCGCAAGAATACGCCCACATACACGTAATATGACCGTATATGCACGCTTGATCAAGTTAAGTGACCACAAAACCGTATTTTTAAAGTTCTAGCACCAAACTGAACATGCGACGTAGGTTCCATGACCTCCGGTGATATTACCTCTTCGGATTTTGATGTCTGGGGTCTACACCGCAAAGGCCACCTATAATAGGCTATGCATGGAAAGGAAAGAGTTGTCGCGTCGGAGTGCATTTGGAGGAGTTGGGCACCTCTACGTTGCAAAATCTTCGCCTGGCTCATGGTGCAATACAGGCTTTGGATGTCCGACAGAAGAGCTAGGCACGGACTCCAAGACGAGCCCTCTGCATGCTTCTCATGCCTACAAGAACAAGACAATGTAGACCACATCCTATGCCACTGTGTCTACGCGAGAGAGGTATGGCAGGGCTGTCTCGATGGCCTCAATCTAAACATCCCACCTCCCGCCCCATCGGGTACGTTCAGAGATTGGTGGCTTGATCGGAGAAGATACTTCTCGGGGAGAACTCGACGCGGTTTCGACTCTTTCGTGATAGGGACCTCATGGGCGATCTAGAAGAAAAAAAACGCAAGAGTGTTCAACAGGACAAATGACCAAAAAACAACTACAATGTTGATCACCCATGTGTTCGACACGATCAAGGAGTGGAAGCTCGCTGGCTTGGGTGTAGGAGGATTAGATCCATTTGTGAGAGAGTAGTTTTATTACCTCGCTGGTGTTCGTGTACCCCACCAATTGTGATGTGCGCATTTCAATTGGTGTCTTGTAAACTTTATTCTGCCTTCTATAAAAATATGGTACGTCATTGGCGTACTCTCGAAAAAAATGTTTGGTGTCAAAAGCCTATTAACGTGTGGTCATTTTGAAGGTATAGACCCAGACAACGCAACGGATGAAATGATTGAACATTCGGTTATTTTGTTTCGATGTTTGGATCTTGTAAAGGAAAAGCACATACTCCGAAAAAAAATTGAGTCAAACTTTTGTAAAGTTTGATCAATTTTAAAAAAAGGAAATGATTTAAATCACCCGACCAATGACACCGCATGCGTCCGTCACCTTCGTGGTCGTCAAATCGATTTTAATCAGATAGCTGAGGAGTATACCTGGACTAATTTTCCCAAGTAAGCCGTTGTTGCAATCCCCCCGCCGCAACAAGTGATGTGTTGCGGGATCTGGATCCTCTCGTGCTCTCCTGAGCTTCTCGTCAAACCGACGCCTCCATGGCTGCTCGCCGCCGGCAACACACGGACATGGCCACCGGCAAGCACGCCGATGAGGTCGCCTCTCCCGGTCTCCCTGTGTTCGCTCGCGGCCAATAGCCATGGCTGCTGAAGCGTTGCTCCAGCCGCCATTGCCGATCTATGCCGCCCCGGCCCCATGCTGCATCGCCTCCACCACGACCATCATCGCATACGCAACACCTCTCCTCCTTCCCCCAATAAGACAGAGCTTTTCCTCGAGGCCATGACCGCAAGCAATGCAACACGGTCACTTTCTGCAACAAGACATCTTTTGCAAGAAAAAATTGCAACAAGATATCTGTTTAAAAAAATCTTAAAAATATTCTATAACAAGACCTTTGTTGTAAAAAAAATCCGCAACACTACCTTTGTTATAAATATTTCTGTAAAGGATTCTCGTAACACGACTTCTGTTGCAAAAGTGACAACCACACTTGATCCGAAGATAGCGTTGGATCATACGGTTCGTAGACCGGCGGATCTTTTTAACAGATCCGCGGGCTGACGCGTAGCACGACCCTTAAAAAAGATCAACATTCACAATACAAATCAAAATCATTAGATGCATCACAAATTTAGTTTTCATACTATGTAACTTTAATATTGTACGCGATTTAACTTCAAACAAATCTGGTATGCGAACTAAAAAAACGAAGGGAGTACAAACAACCTTCCATCTTTTTTTCGAAGAAGATCAAATCTATTGTAAAAGTTCACCTAAAGTACAAAGCATCTCAAATGTAATAAAATTACACCGAGATTCCAAGGCCACGAACAACTACCACTGCCGCCAGAACAAACAGTCGACGCGCCGCTGTCGTCGCTTCCTACCGTGGCCGGCTTGATCTTCTCGATGACAACCAAAAAGTCTTCATGCATGTGTCCTTAAGGATCAACGCCCTGGAGCCACAGTAATCACCGTTGAACCCTTGCATATATCTGAAACACCTGAAACCAAATCTTGCCACATGACGAGAACCCTAACCTCATCGCCCCAAGGAGATGGCAGAAATCTACTCCGGAGCTCCATCGACTACGTCGAGAGGGACGAATTCGAGAAGGATCAAAACCCGAAAGACAAACTCAAATAAGAAGCGCCACCATCCGGAGCGGATGACAAAAAAAAAATACCTAACCTCAACTAAAAAACCCTAACATCAACTACTAACCGGAGTGGAGGCATCGGGATTCCCCTCCCATCGAAGCGGTAGACAGAGGGGAGGCAAATCCGCGGGCTCGCTAGTGAATCATGAAGGGGAGAATTTACCCTAGCCGCATAGGGTTAGGGGAGAAAAACGAGAGAAAGCAACGTATGTACCAACCTTTCATCTCAATCCAGTGAAAAATAATCCCACCAAAACTCTATGGTGGCAACATGTGGCGCGACGACGCCAGCACATGCATTTGAAGGTGTCAAGTGATTTTCGGCTCAATGTGTGAGATAGTCAAACATGCGCATGCCCTTCTCACATCCTGAGCCCTACCCAATTTCCTTCTTTTTTTCCACTTTTGTTTTATTTTTTCTTCTTCTTTCATTTTTTCATTTTTCTTCTCTTTTCATTTTAATTTCTTTATTATCTTTGTTTTGCTTTTTAATTTTTTTTCCACATCATGTGAAGCATGCACAATTTTTTGAAAATATGGACCCTTTTCTCTAAATACTTGAATAACTAAGTGACACTATTTCAGTACTAAATACATCCATTTGAGCATTAATTAATATAGGACGTAGGATAATTTTTAAATATGATATTAATATTTTATGCTAACAATTGGATCTTTTTATTTTGTCCGCAATATATATATATATTTTTTAATATTTGAACTTATTATAATACTTCGAAAAAATTAACATCAATGTTAGATTTGTGACTTAACAATCACTAAACCCGTTGAGACAACTTAATTTAGTCACTTAACTCCAACAATACCCTTTTGACCCACTAAAGTTGTTGAATTTTTTTTATCTTGCTAAATATTGACTAGGTATTAATTTTTAACAACGAACCAATAATGATCTTAAACAACGGGCCCAACCCGAAAATTCTACACCTACAAAGAGCCTATGCATCTTTACAAAACCTCCCAAACTAATCTAAACATTAGTGAGTTCAGAGGGGTGGACCCCTCCTTCTCCTAAACACCAATCCTAGTCCTCCACCTTAGTACGTAAACATGCGTAGTTACTTTACACAAGTCTAACACATTGCCCAGCCCAACCACCCAGGTTGGCACATCAAACAAAATTCACTTCCACTGCATTAGCCAGATTTGAACCCTAAATTTATCAGGAAACTTGCACCCATTAAATTGGTAGCAAGAAAGAAACTCAGTTTTCGCTGGTTCAAAAACTACTATTTCCTTTGTTCACAAATATAAGATGTTTTTTTTTGAATCGGATATAGACACGTTTTAGTGTGTTTCATTTCAATACGTATGTAGTTCATATTGAAATATGCAAAACATTTTATATTTGTGAACAGAGCGAGTACTACCGGAACACCCAGAATTTGTAATACACTGTATCTAACATTCAGGAGAGCTAAGAGCATCTACAACTGGACCTTGCAAATCCGGTCCCTCAAACGCCCGCGGACGCGCCCGGGCGCGTCCGTGGACACTGACCGGTCACGCCTCAAATATAGCTCGTTGCATCCGGACATCTCATATTTCTTCCTCAAATCCATACAAAAGCATGCAACTAAATGAACCTACGTACTACGTTAAAAGTTATCTACTCTTCGTCGGAGATGTCGACGATCTCCGTCCCCTCCGGCGGATAGATGTGCGCGCGCCGCAGGTCCGCCCCCTCCGGCGCCGGCGCCCCCTCCGCTGCGGCTTTCTCGGCCTCCAGCTCGTCGAAGAGGGCGTCGGCTTCCGCCCGCCTCTGCCGGATGAGCCGGCGGTTGGCCTCCACCTTGGACTCATTCCGGATGGAATCCAGGATGGCCTGCTGCTCCGCCATTTCGTCCGATTGGGCGATGACGAACTCCGCGTCCGCCTCCGCCATGGTCAAGCCGGGAGCCTCCTGCTCCGGCCCCTCCTCCTCCTCCATTGCCTCCGGGTCCTCCTCCTCCGGCAGCTCCTCCTCCTCCACCTCCTCCTCCGTCTCCGGCGAGTCCGGAGGGAGACCCGCAGCGATGCGGGCGGCGCGGCGAGCGTGGTACTCCTCCTCGATTTGTCGGCGCCGCTCCGACGTCAGCTACGCGTAGGTGGTGATGAGCCGGCGGACCATCCTGACGGAGAGGGAGCAGCGAGAGGAGGCGGAAGGGCTCGGCTGGCGGCGGAGAGAGGGAGGAGGCGGATGTGTTAGGGCTGGGGGGGCGCCGGACGGCTTAAATAGCCAGCCCCGACCTCGGGCGGGGAGGCTGAGCGGCGCCATGCGGCGCCACACGGCGTTCACAACGCGGCGACGGTCGAGACGCCCGTCGGACCTTCAGGTTTCCCGGCGAGTCCGTGTGGGGCCACGCCATCAGTCCGACGTGGCGGGCGTGTCCGGACGCCCCCATACCCGCCTCATATTTAGGCTGGATATGGGGGTGCCGGTCAGCCCGGGCGTTTGAGGGCCGTTTGAGAGGCCCGTCTGGGTCAAAAAAAAGTGACCGGACACTGACCGGACGGCCTGCCCGGGCGTTTGAGGCGGGTTTGAGAGGTCCGGTTGTAGATGCTCTAACAAAAGCAAGGAATAACGGTTCATGAACCAAAATTAGCATTACAAGCCCCAAATCTCCTACGAAGCACCTCAACAACCGAATACCATCACATGCACGGATGCACCAACCAACTAGCGAAAACTTCAGATCAAAAGGTCGAATAGAAGAAAAACGATGGGAGAAACATATATATAGTTCAACAAGGAATTCCATAGCTCTGATCAGCAATATAGTTCAACAGGAAATTCGCCGTAGATGGTATATTCTTTCACATGCTTAACTACAACACATGTAAAACAAAGGCTTGACGATCTCAAGATCTAGGCATTTCAAAGCAGACACGAAATGCATCCAATTGACGACACTTTGGAAGTTCCTCGATCATGGCGGTTCAAATCCAACGCCAGTACGCCACGCAATATTCCAGATCAATGATGTAATAGCCAGGCAATCACCACTCCGTCACTAGCTAACGAGCTACTAGATCTCACCCCCATCAGCCGATCACCTAGAAGTCGAACGGGTTCGCCGCGGCCGGCGGCACGGTGGTTCCGCCGCAGTGGCGAGTGGCGTACCTCAGACCCGGCTCCGGGATCATGGACCGCTTTCGTTCCTGGGGCACCATCAGGTTGCCGTCCTTGTCCTCGTAAGTCTGCACCACCGATGCAACCCAATATCCCAATCAGCAAAGAACGTAACTACAAGTCTACGACTGCTGCCAGATTAAGAGTCACAGGAGGGTGCCGATTGATCGCGTTACGGACCTCGACGTCGCCGAAGGCGGAGGCGAACCACGGCTCTGACCCGGTGCATCGCAGGAAGTGCCGGTCGCCGTAGACGTCGACGGGGATGACCTCGTGGCCCTCGCCACCCGCATGGTGCGCACACAGCTCGGAGCAGAAGCCGACGCCGCAAATGGTGCAGAACGAGTCCCTCCGGTACCCCGCTGCTGGAGCCACCGAACCCTCCGTCCCGTTCGTGGTGGCGGCGCTGGTGTCGTGGCCTCGGTGGTGCTCCCCGCAGCAGTGCTCGCAGAAGCCGGCGCCGCCGCAGGTGTTGCAGACGCGGTCCCTGGTGCACATCTTGGAGAAGTCCGCGGTCACGAGGTGCGTCATCCACGAAGGCAACTCCTCGCCGTCCTCAACCTTCTCGATCCACTGCAAAGGCACGAACACGTTGCCGTGCTCGTCGTCGAAAGCCTGCACCCAAATCAACAATCAACAGACAAAGAAACTACAACCAGTCCCAGATCGATCTAACAGTAAACCACGACATGGTTGATCGATCAAGTCACCGACTCCGACCAGCATGAGCATGTAGTGCAATGCGGGGAACCACCACTCCGAACCGGTGCATCGCACGCAGTGCCACTCGATGAACTCGTCGATGGGGATGACCTCGTGGCCCTCGCCGCTTGCGTGGTGCGCGCACAGGTCGGAGCAGAACGCCACGCGGCAGGCCGTGCAGAACGAGTCCCTCCGGTGCACCACAGCCGCCTCCGAGCCGTCCTTCTCCTCCGGGGTGGAGGCGGCGGTGTTGTGGCCTGGGTGGTGTTCCCCGCAGCAATGCTCACAGAAGGCGGCGCCGCCGCAGGTGTTGCACACCCGGTCCCGGGCGCACGTCTTGGCGAAGTCCGCGGTGGCGAGCCCGAACATCCACGGAGGAGGGCACGGTTCGTCCTTGACTGGCTTTGCGACTGCAGCCGGCTTCCGGTGCAGCGGCACCAGCAGATTGCCTTCGTTGTCCTGGAAGGTCTGCAGCATAGCCAAACCAGTAGCGGAACCAAATCAACTGGCACGATCAATCAATTAGAGAGTAAAAAACCCCGAATCCATGGATCTCGCACAGACCTGGATGCCTGCGAAGACGACGGGGAACCACCGCTCCGACCCGGTGCATCGCGCGCAGTGCCATCCCTCGTACTCGTCGACGGGGATAACCTCGTGGCCCACGCCGTGGTGCGCGCACAGCTCGGAGGAGAACGCGACGCCGCAGCCGGTGCAGAAGGAATCCCTCCGGTGGTCGGTGGCGTCGTCGTCGGTGGGGGCAGGGGAGGTGACGTGGCCGTGGTGGTGCTCCTCGCAGCAGTGGCCGCAGAAGGCGGCGCCGCCGCACGTGTCGCAGACGCGGTCCCTGGAGCACCGCTTGGAGAAGTCCGCGGCGGTGAGATGAGAGGCCCAGGAAGGGGGCTCCTCTCTGTCCTCCGCCGCCGCCGCCCTTCCGTGGCCGCCGAGGTAGGACATGGTCACCGGATCTCCGCAGTTGCAGCAGCGACGCGGCAGCGGCAGCCCCATCCCGCGGCGGCTCTGATCCTTCCTTGCACGGCCCAACTTTGTTCGGCTTTCCTTCTGAAGTGAAGAGAGGATCGGATGTGTGTGTAGGCTTGTTTCCCAGCGGAAGATGTGCAGGGCTTTATATAGGCCCGAGTGGTGTTCGGGCCGAACATACGCTGGATTCCAATTGGAAGTTGTTGGGCTGCTCGGCACTGCAGTGTACGCAGTTGTACACTGTTGACCCCTAAAAAAATTGTACACTGTTTTCTCTTCCTTGGGGCATATCTTGGATCCTCTGAAAAAACAGTCGTGGGGATCTCTGATCCGGCAACTCTTGAAGCACTAGCAGTCATGGAAGCTCTAGCACTAGCGGATGATCTTTATGAGCAGCGGATCCAGGTGGCATTGGATTGCAAGGTTGTCAGTGAGGATATCATGCACGAAAGTTTATGGTGCAATTATTCGATAAATTGTTGATTATTTTGGATTTTTTGCTAGTTGCAATTTTATTCATGCAAGTTAAAAAAAAGTTGCAATTTTAGTCATGAGTATAGGAGCTCCCATGTCGAGGCTCATAATCTACCAAAGCATGCTTTTTTCAGGGGTTGGTCGTCATATTTGGTTAAACCAACCCAATGTCGCTACCCGGGATCTAAGGCACATAGATCTAGCTGAACAAACCATATAATTACTCGAGTCCTCACGCACGGTACATACAAACTGCCACCTTACCTTGATCGGGACCGTTTGCGAATTTTGGCTTGAACTTATATACTTCGTAAGGTAACATATCATATAAACATATGAGTCCTCACACACGGTACACACAGCTGCCACCTTACCTTGATCAGGACCGTTTGCGTCTTTTGGCTTGCTTATATGAATATGTCGATAGCAACTATATGACACATAACCCGACTCTACACGATTAGTTGTAAATCAAGGCGGCTGAAAAATGACATGTCCATGATGGTGCATAGGACTAAGGAGACACTACACCCCCTCATTCAGTCTTGTGGCTTCTTCGTAACTTGTAGACTTTGTTGTGATGCGGAGCATCCTACAGACATCACCATGGCAAGAGACCCTTTGCCAAATGACACGTGCGACATCTACTTCATACGTACAAAGGTGAATCTTCTCTTTACACGTGTCAACTTGTGCCCTTCGAGGATGGTGTTGGGGAACGTTGCATAGGAAACAAAAAAAATCCTACGCTTCACCAAGATCAATATAGGAGATGAACATCTACGAGAGGAGAGATCGGATCCACATACCCTTGTAGATCGCTAAGCGAGAAGCGTTAAGAAACGTAGTTGATGTAGTCAAACGTCTTCGCGATCCAAATCGCAAGCCGTCCCGCGATCCAATCACGATCTAGCGCCGAACGGACGGCACCTCCGTGTTCAACACACGTACAGCTCAATGACGATCTCCGCCTCCTTGATCCAGCAAGCGAGGGAGGAGAGGTAGATGAGTTCTCCGACAGCACAACGACGTGGTGGCGGTGGTGGTGAACTAATACGGCAGGGCTTCGCCGAGCTCTACCGAACTAATCTAGAGGGAGAGAGGGAAGCACGTGGCTTTTCAGGTGCGGCTGCCCTCTCAAACCTCCACTATATATAGGAGGGAGGGGGTAGGTGGAGGCGCCCTAGGGTTTCCCCTAGGGCCTTGGCCGCCGGCCAAGAGGTGGAGTCCACCTCCAACAAGGAGGTGGGGCGCTAGGGAGGAGTCCCCCTCCTCTAGGACTCCTCCCACCCTCCACTTTTTTTCCTCTTGGGAGCATGGGCCCTTATGGGGTCGGCTGCCCAGCCCACCAGGGGCTGGTGCGCCACCTCTTGGGCCCATGTGCCCCCCCGGGGTGGGTGGGCCCCTCCCGGTGGACCCTCGGAACCCTTTCGGCACTCTCGGTACGCTACCGAAAACATCCGAAACTTTTCCGGAACCCGAACACCACTTTCCTATATATAAATCTTTACCTCCGGAATATTTCCGGAGCTCCTCGTGACGTCTGGGATCTCATCCAGGACTCCGAACAACCTTCGGTCACCAACATACATAACTCAATAATACCAAATCGTTACCGAACGTTAAGTGTGCAGACCCTGCGGGTTCGAGAACTATGTAGACATGACCGAGACACCTCTACGGTCAATAACCAATAGCAGGACCTGGATGCCCATATTGGCTCCTACATATTCTACGAAGATCTTTATCGGTTGAACCTCTATGTCAAGGATTCAGTTAATCCCGTATGCAGTTCCCTTTGTTTATCGGTATGTTACTTGCCCAAGATTCGATCATCGGTATCTCCATACCTAGTTCAATCTCGTTATCGGCAAGTCTCTTTACTCGTTCCGTAATACAAGATCCCGTGGCTAAATCTTTAGTCACTTTGCTTGCAAGCTCATTGTGATGTTGTATTACCGAGTGGGCTCTGAGATACCTCTTCGTCACACGGAGTAACAAATCCTAGTCTTGATCCATGCCAACTCAACACACACCCTCAAAGATACCTGTAGAGCATCTTTATAGTCACCCAGTTACGTTGTGACATTTGATACGCACAAGGTACTCCTCCGGTGTCAGTGAGTTACATGATCTCATGGTCATAGGAACACATACTTGACATGCAGAAAGCAATAGCAATAAACTGACACGATCATATGCTACGTTCATAGTTTGGGTCTTGTCCATCACATCATTCTCCTAATGATGTGATCTCGTTATCAAATGACAACTCATGTCCATGGCTAGGAAACCATAGCCATCTTTGATCAACGAGATAGTCCTGTAGAGGCTCACTAGGGACACAGTGTGGTCTATATACCCACACATGTATTTGAGTTTCCAATCAATACAATTATAGAATGGGTAATAAACATTTATCATGAAGAAGGAAATATAATAATAACCATTTTATTATTGCCTCTAGGGCATATTTCCATCAGTCTCCCACTTGCACTAGAGTCAATAATCTAGCTCACATCACTATGTGATTTACATTGTAATGAATCTAATACCCATACAGTTCTGGTGTTGATCATGTTTCCCTCGTGGAAGAGGCTTAGTCAACAGATCTGCAACATTCAGATCCGTGTGTACTTTGCAAATATTTATGTCACCCTCCTCGATGTAATCGCGGATGGAATTGACGCGTCGCTTTATGTGTCTGGTCCTCTTGTGAAACCTTGGTTCCTTGGCTAAAGCAATGGCACCAGTGTTGTCACAGAACAGAGTCATTGGGTCCAGTGCACTGGGCACAACTCCGAGATCTGTCATGAACTGCTTCATCCAGACACCTTCCTTCGCCGCCTCCGAGGCAGCTATGTACTCCGCTTCGCATGTAGAATCAGCTACCACGCTTTGCTTGGAACTGCACCGGCTTACCGCTCCTCCATTGAGAATAAATACGTATCCCGTTTGAGACTTAGAGTCATCCGGATCAGTGTCAAAGCTTGCATCGACGTAACCCTTTACAACGAGCTTTTGATCACCTCCATAAATGAGAAACATTTCCTTAGTCCTTTTTAGGTACTTTAGGATATTCTTGACCGCCGTCCAGTGATCCACACCTGGATTACTTTGAAACCTTCTGGCCATACTTATGGCAAGGCTGACGTCCGGTCTTGTGCACAACATTGCATACATGATAGAGCATATGGCAGAAGTATAGGGGATGACACTCATCTTTTCTCTATCCTCTGCTGTTGTGACGCCCCCAATTTCGACCGTACGCTAATCAAACACGCAATGCGTACGACCAAGATTAGGGACTCACTGATCGATATCACAACACAACACTAGACGCAAATTAAAGTCATACAGCTTCATATTACAAGCCAGGGCCTCGAGGGCTCGAATACAAAGCTTGACAAGCACGAGTCAGCGGAAGCAAATAATATCTGAGTACAGACATAAGTTAATCAAGTTTTGCCTTAAGAAGGCTAGCACAAACATAAGCAGCGGATCGAAAGTGGCGAGGCCTCCTGTCTGGGAACCTCCTAACTACTCCTGAGCGTCGGCACTCTCCACGTAGTAGTAGGCTCCAGCGGTGGTGTAGTGGTCGTCTCCGGCGTACTCCATCTCCTGAACGCAGAATCGTATCGACGGGGAAAGAGAAAGCAAAGCAGCGGTGAGTACTAATCCAAAGTACTCGCAAGACTGACATCAGAATATTGCTAAGTATGCATCGGTATCAAGGGGAGGGGTTATATCTGGACTGACTGCAGAAAGCAAGAATGAGGGGAAGGCCTAGTTCCATCGAAGACTAGCATCTTCAGCATCTTGCAGCATTAGAAGAGAGTAGACTGGTATCTCATATATAGCAATATTATTGTAGCAATTTTATTAAGTAACCATGCCCAGAGATCCTCCCTCGACTCCCTGCGAGGAAGCAAGCTCGGAGCCACATTCATTTCAAATTTAAATCACAGTTATAGTTGTATAAGGTCAAAGTATAACTCCAAGTCGTCCTGTTACCGTGGACACGGCTATTTGAATAGATAATTCATCCCTGCAGGGGTGCACCGCATTTCCAACACGGCTGATCACCTCCGGCCGGACACACTTTCCTGGGTCATGCCCGGCCTCGGGATAGCAGCACGTCGTCGCCCCACCTAGGCTCAACGAAGAGGCCAGCCCGCCGGTCTAAATCCTAAGCACACAGGGGTCGTGGGCCCACTTGCCCTACGCGCTCCTGCACGATGCGTACGCGGCCGGAAGCAGACCTAGCACACTCTAGTCCAAGAGCTGTACCGTCCAGTCCAATCCGGCGCGCGCCGCTCCATTGCTGACGTCCGAAGAGCTTCGGCTGATACAACGACGCTGAGTACCCATAACTTCTCCCACGCGATGGTTTGGTGCGTAAAAAGGCCAACGACCCAACTCAGATCAAATACCCAACCCATTAGCATTTTAATTGATGCGGGGCAAGCGCGACCCATAAAGTGCGGTCCCGTCACCCCGACTCGAGGATGTGTGGCAAGGGCCTCTCCTGCTCGTCCACGCCTCAACATAACCCTTTGGATGCCTTACCGGCGCATCCCACCACATCTCACACACGGGTACCCTTGGGGCCGACCCGTCTCAAGACTGTCGGGAACTCAGGTCCACCTCAACCAGGGTGGTACCGCCTGTCCCTCCAGTCCCGTCTTTCACATGTAAACAATGTCAAGTTAAAGTAACTGTGTGTTTATACACCAAGTGGTTATACGAGGAATCACCCTCCATGGATCCCACTCGAGGTATGTGTATGACAAGAGTCGCTATCGATAAATGGGAAGGAGTAATCACCCTCGATACCCACGACCGATTAGCTACGCTACAGAATTAACACCGGGAGTGCTAAGTGAGGTATCACCCTCGGCACTCGGTAGTAGCTCTGCAGTGCCATACGAAAGGGGTGTGCGGTGATGTGAGGGGCCTGGCTCGTCGGTCGGTTGACCGAGTCTTCGGGTCTTCGAGTCGTCGATGAAGAAGCAGGGGCAACTGGGACTAAAGGGTCACTGGGGATTCACTGATCAACCTATACTAAGCAGTTGGTATGATTGCAGGTATAGTAACAGTTTATCCAAAACATGCTATGCATCAGAATAGGAGCTAACTAATACAGTAGCAAAATCTAATGCAAGAATAAGAGGGAAAGGAATGGGCGATATCGGAATGCTCAAGGGGGTTGCTTGCCTTGCTGCTCTGCTGCAAAGGCCTGATCGTCGGCGGTGTAGTCGTACCCGGCAGTAGCGTCAGTCTCGTGGTTTACCGGTAAGAAGAGGGGGGAGAAACAATAAATATAAAGTAGACAGATGCATCACGATGCATGACATGGCAATATGCAGAGCTAGGCATGCACTAACGCAGTATTACACGTCGTAGACGTGTCGGAAGAATATCTGACGATATTTCCCGGGTCTCGGGCTACTACCGGACAGATGATCCTAATGCTAAATGTCCATGTTCATCATGCTAGGAGCATGTGACATATGAACGGACAGCGTATTCAGATTCGTGGGATTTTTCTGAGCAACTTTCTTGTTCAAAACTTTTTCATCCGAGTTACGGTTTAAAAGATATGATTTTCTAAAGTTTTTATTAATTTCTGAAATTTATTTAATTATTTAAATCAACATTATCCAGAACAGTGCGGGGGTGACGTCAACATGATGCATTGTTGGCGTCAGCAGTCAATAGACGGCTGGCCAGGTCAAACCTGACATGTGGGGCCACCGGGACCCACATGTCAGTGACTGTAACTAATTAGCAGGGTTAATTTAAATTAATTAACTTAATTAGAGTGTGGGCCCCAGTGTTAGTGTCTGATTAACGAGCTAATTAACTAATTGATTAATTAACGTTTTAATCAACATTTTTATTTATTTTTAAAAACATTTAAACGGGGTGGGGCCCGTATGTCAGTGGCGGGGCCAGTCCAGTCAGCGGCCGACCCGGTCAACGGGGACCCGCGGGGCCCAGTGTCAGCGACACAGGGGTGGGGCCCGCGGCGCCACGTCGGAGACGGCGCCGGAGAGAGCTCCGGCGAGCCTCCCGCGGCGGCTACTTCGCCGGAGGGCATCGGGAAACGGCTACGGCGGCTCAAAACGCGCGCGAAGGGGCTCCTTCGAACGGCCACACCAAACCGCGTCCAACAGGGGTGGTGGCCGGTCCCGGGGGTGCCGAAAAACTCGCCGCCGTCGAGTTTTGCGGACACCGGAGTTCGGGCCGTGGCGGGATGAGCATGGGGGGGGGGAGAGGTGCTTGCATGCGCTGTCGGGGCTCCTGGGAGCTCCAGGAGCTCGAGGGCGGCTAGAAGGCGAGCCGGTCTCGCGGTGGCCGCGGCGGCCCGGCCATGGTGATGCGGCGAGCGGGCACGGTGGGAAGAGGGAGGGGATCTGGGGGCGGCTCACTAGCGTTGGAGGGGGGCTGGGGCGTCGAGGGTCGTGGAGGTCCGTCGAGGGGGAGACGGGGACGAACGACGGCGACGGTTGTGCGGCCCGGCGTCCCGCAGCGGCCCGGCCGCGGCGACGGTGGTGTGAGGGCGCGAGGTGAGAGGGGGAAAGGGGGGCTAGGGTTGCGGGGAGGGGCGCCGGGGCCTTAAGCAGGGGAGGGGCCGCCGGCGATGGCCGGCGCGTGGCCATCTTGGCCACGGGCGGCTGGGGGCTGCCCACATCCCCCCCCCCCCGTGAGCAGGGGAAGGGGATGATGGGGAGTGGGCCGGTCAGTTGGCCGAATGGGCCAAGGGTTGGGCCGGCCTGCTGGGCTTTGGCCCAGTTAGGCCAGGGGGGGGCTTTTTGTTTTATTTTTGTTTTTGTTTTCTTTTTGTTTCTTTTTCTTTTAATTGTTTCCTGTTTTAATTCATTTTGCATTAATCCTCTATAGCAAACATGTGTGACAAGGTCCATAAAATATCTTGCAATATTTTGAGTGGCCACACCAAGTTTGAGCATTTTGGAAACTGTTTGCATTTATCATTTGAATTTAATAGCACTTTAAATTGCTTTAAGCTGCTGTTATTGATGGTGGGGGCCACACCACATGTTTGGTGATGTTGTTTTCCTCAACAACAATTGTCTTGTGATTTATCACAAGCGTGCAACATTTTATTCTTGCTGTTGGCAATTTTATTTTATCACATTAAAATTCAATTGGCTTTTGAAGTGGAATTTGAATTGAGATATGAATTTCAACTTGATCATATCCTATTTAGCAAAATGATTTGTTGCTGATCATGGTCATCACTGTAGCTTAATTACAATCATTACTGTAGCAGAAATCCAGGGTGTCACAACTCTCCCCTACTAACAAGAATTCTCGTCCCGAGAATTAAGAGGTAGAGGTAAGGGGGCAAAGTATAGGTTACCAAACTCTAACGGATCTTCTCGTCTTTGTTGTTCTTCTCGAAGAAGTTGATCCCTTTCGTTAATATATTCATGTTTCTGCTTCAGGTCATCATGATGAAGTCGTCATCCTTTCTTCGGGATCTTCATCGTCCTACGAATGAGATTAGAGAGAAAACTCTGGAAGGACGAATCTAAACAAAGCTGGGCATCTGACGGCGAACTCAGGGAGGAACACAAGATTTATTTCTCAAGTTAAGACTCGAGGAGTCACTAAGAGCAAAATGCGACGGTGTAAAAGTTTCAAACGGGTAGGCAATCATTCGATGCCCAAACAGAAGGTGAAAAGGGGTTCAGAGCAACGAAAATAAATATTGCGTCTGATATTAGAATAGGTCATCCCCTGGACGGTGGCTGGGGAGTTACATACAAAGCCAAGTGCAAGGGATACTTTGGAAACAAAGATGTACAGGAGAGTCAAGTTTCGATCCTGTGGAACTATGGATTATGGGACCATCATGCGGATTAAGAGTAAGAAGAGCGGTGACATCTTGCACGGTCATGGTAGAAGACGTGTCAGAGGATAGCTGGTCAGATATGTTGGCAACAACGTCGGTACCTAGGGCGGGGGACGAATAGAACCATTTTCCTACTCGTAGAAACGAGGCGGACCAATAGGCAAAGTTCTCGTCCACCGGCGGTTACCGGAATGTTATCAACAATAGTAACAGGATCTTACTGACAGACTTGTTCACCGAGGTGTTTACCTAAGCAGAGAATTATTACTGCTTAGATCATATAATCTCAAGAAAGGTTAAACAGACCAATGGAAAGGAAAATGTGTTTATCACATTAAACAGACCAATGGAAAGGAAAATGTGTTTATCACATTAAACAGACCAATGATAAGGAAAATGTGGTTATACTCAAGTCTTAGGAGTATATCTTTCCCAAGGAAAAACAGAGCATGATATACATGACAGAATAGCAAGTAGATAACCATTTAGGTAAAAGGGGCGAGGAAATCCATGACATGCCCATACAATGGGGTTTCAATAATTGATCAAGAAACAATTAGCATTGAGCTTACATTATTCCTTTTGATGATCGATATACCACATCCATGCTTTGGGATAGCAATGATATGGTGTTTCGAGTAAAGGATGGAGTTTGGATACACAAAGGATCCAGTAGGAACAACTTATAAAATAAGTCTTACAATTCCCCCATGGAAGAATGGCAACCCTAGCTGAACAAAGCATTATAACAATAGGTCATCCGGCTAGGTGTGCTAGCTACAACATCACCTTACCGAGTAAGACCAAAGTTATAATTCTTGATAATGTTCCAACCATCATATCTGTCCGAGATTCAGATCTGGTTGGTGTCAGGATACTTCAGACAAGAAGGCCTGAGGAGAAAAGGATGCAACACAAACCTACGAGATGATCTTGCAAGAATCTTGGAATGAACGACAGAAGCAAGACTTGAATCATTAGCCAGACTGCAAGACATATGAACACAAGGTCAATACATTCGTGCCCACATGGAAGTTTTCTAGAATGGAATGTAATCAAGTTCTGATTGGGGACCATCATAGAGGATATCAAAGTCCTATGTGTAAGTCTGGACTAGGGCAAATCAAATCAATCAGTGGCCTGGCATGTTAGTAAATACATATGGAGTGAAAGTAGCAAATCTATCAAACCATAGAATACTTCGCACATGCCTGAATGAATTGGAACGATTCCAGAGGAAGCGAGACAAATTTTTTTCCCATAAGCACGGTGGCAAAAATGCACGTGAACTTATAGAAAAACACTTCTTTTATCAAACATATCCTTTATGAACTAGGCACAAAGATAATGCTTTCAAGGTTTCCAACACTAGCTTAAATGTTCATCATGAACCACGAGGGAGAAGAGGATGTGGCTGATGGGCTCAGCAACAATTCGTCGAGATTCCCACAAAGAAGGATCTCCACGATTGAGTGAACAAAACCAGATGATATATTGAGGTATGCCCGAGGGAAACATCCACAATTAAACATTAATTGAAAGGTGCTCCCTAAATCCGGACTAATTAGCACGACCAATGTCAGAGTGCTGACTCAACAGTCAACACACTATGAATGGACTTATTGTTCATTAACTCCAAGGTGATAGAGTTGGTATGCCATAAGTATTGAATTTACACATCACATTCCATTTGTCAGTATTCCGTTTAGAAACAATACGGGATCTAAGGAATGAAAAGGTGATGGCAAGGATGTCGCCAACGACAACACCAATTACCAAGGACAAGGATGCTACTCTCATCATGAATTTAATTGATATCCTGTAAGAGCCCAGAATGTTGATGAGGATCACGACACATTTGTCGAGAAGTCTCACGAGGATGTAATCGATTAGCGACGACATCGAGCAAGGAAATGGTGAAGCGACAAGTTGTTGGAACCACAGATTGGAGTGCTAGCTCAGCATCGAAATTGCCTTTCAAGACAACCAACATGACATTGAAAACTCGATGTAAGCTTAGAGCACTGTTGGAATTGTGTTCCGGGGATGAAGGATATAAATAGCATGGTCAAGCCTTAGCATGACGATGATGATGTAGCCTAACAACTTGGAATGGCATGATCGAGTACAAACTCATAAGCAAAGAAGATTACTAAGAGTTGTTGAATCGCAATGCGGACTCGATTCATATATCAGTGTCCTGGATTGTCCAACAACTCAGAACACGAGGAAACTGGAATCAGTGAAATATCATAGTTGATGAGGAGCTCATAAAAAGTTATATAGCTCCGTGATATTCTCGAGATACCAATGATAAAACTCAGAGGTAGATCAGAATAAAGGTTAGACTAGTGTATTGATCTGTGGAAGACAAACACTTTAACTTGTCTGGGAATGAAACCAAAGTAGAACAGCATGGTCGGAACCACGATTGCAAAAGGTCAAGATCAAATCATACAATGAAGGATTATTGAAAGGAGAAGCTTCTATGATAAGATCAACATTGTTTCCATGGGCATGAACACAAGGTTCAAGGTCGACTCCCACTTCATCAACGCATCACCTTTCATTTACACCTCGCCTTTGATGAAGTTGTAGTTTTGAAAGATTATCTGGCAAAACACCAGAAAAGTATGACTCGTGAAAACTGTCGGGTTCACACGAATTAAGGAAGGCATAGGTCCAACCCATCGGGGCATCTTAGGAACATATACCACAAGCTTCAAGAGTAATTAACACATGCTTGCAAACAGAGCATGGCTGACGAAAGCATAGGATACAACTTATCAGAGGGAGAAGACACAGCTTACCAATGGCATCAAGTATCAGGGGAAGAACATCACAAGAATTTTGAATGTGAAGGATGCTATCGGATAATAATCCAACACTGGGTCTGGCGGTCCACAAAGGACCCGATGTGAGTATCAGTACCAAATCAGAGGGAGAAAGAATGCAAGGCATCAGATTACAGAACATCCAACAATTTGATGCTTAAATAACCAAAGGAAATTAAGATTTCCTAATTGGTGTATCGGAAATAGATGCTCCGATCTAATACAAGTAAGTTGAATGGATTTAGATGGACAATGAACCAAAGTTGAATTGTCAAGAACCAACTCATGTTTAGAAAGACGTCTGAGCCGGACGGATAATTTATGATAAACAACTGATGACTGCGTGCATCCACACACAGGTTGAATCAATAAAATCAAATGAAAATCACAGAGGATTTTAATGGATATTGCTTGACATATGGAATTAACCACCATGTAAGCAGGTGAGAAAAATCAAGAGCAATAGGCTGGTTAGGATTTCGGAAGACCGGTTAGCGTTTCGAAGATTTTTTTTTGAAAGACAAGAAGAACTAGGGACGAATGAATCCTCGATAAGGATGAGGAGTTATCCGCAGGGGTTGGCGATGGAAGGGAATCACAAAATTGACGAGCACAAGTTCTCGGGAGAACATCAGAGAGCATCTTCGGAATCTTCTGATGAATCAAGTCATCATCTGGAATGAGGGGCTCTCCGGGGAAAGTAGTTACGAGAACCTAGAGTTAGAGTTAATAAAATCTTTAACCCGAATTAGAAGAGAGATCAGAACCCAGAGTATAGAAGAGGAATAAAAGATCCTAATACCACCCGATTGAGATGTGGGCCCGTAAGCCACACAACTATGTTAGTAAAGTTTTTCAAGTACTAGACTCAACTTCAGCCAAAGAGTTGGAAAGGGGGCTACCTACAGGCAGTTGGCTCTGATACCAACTTGTGACGCCCCCAATTTCGACCGTACGCTAATCAAACACGCAATGCGTACGACCAAGATTAGGGACTCACTGATCGATATCACAACACAACACTAGACACAAATTAAAGTCATACAGCTTCATATTACAAGCCAGGGCCTCGAGGGCTCGAATACAAAGCTTGACAAGCACGAGTCAGCGGAAGCAAATAATATATGAGTACAGACATATGTTAATCAAGTTTTGCCTTAAGAAGGCTAGCACAAACATAAGCAGCGGCTCGAAAGAGGCGAGGCCTCCTGCCTGGGAACCTCCTAACTACTCCTGAGCGTCGGCACTCTCCACGTAGTAGTAGGCTCCAGCGGTGGTGTAGTGGTCGTCTCCGCCATACTCCATCTCCTGAACGCAGAATCGTATCGAGGGGGAAAGAGAAAGCAAAGCAGCGGTGAGTACTCATCCAAAGTACTCGCAAGACTGACATCAGAACTATGCTAAGTATGCATCGGTATCAAGGGGAGGGGTTATATCTGGACTGACTGCAGAAAGCAAGAATGAGGGGAAGGCCTAGTCCTATCGAAGACTAGCATCTTCAGCATCTTGCAGCATTAGAAGAGAGTAGACTGGTATCTCATATATAGCAATTTTATTGTAGCAATTTTATTAAATAACCACGCCCAGAGATCCTCCCTCGACTCCCTGCGAGGAAGCAATCTCGGAGCCACATTCATTTCAAATTTAAATCACAGTTATAGTTGTATAAGGTCAAAGTATAACTCCAAGTCGTCCTGTTACCGTGGACACGGCTATTTGAATAGATAATTCATCCCTGCAGGGGTGCACCGCATTTCCAACACGGCTGATCACCTTCGGCCGGACACACTTTCCTGGGTCATGCCCGGCCTCGGGATAGCAGCACGTCGTCGCCCCACCTGGGCTCAACGAAGAGGCCAGCCCGCCGGTCTAAATCCTAAGCACACAGGGGTCATGGGCCCACTTGCCCTACGTGCTCCTGCACGATGCGTACGCGGCCGGAAGCAGACCTAGCACACTCTAGTCCAAGAGCTGTACCGTCCAGTCCAATCCGGCGCGCGCCGCTCCATTGCTGACGTCCGAAGAGCTTCGGCTGATACAACGACGCTGAGTACCCATAACTTCTCCCACGCGATGGTTTGGTGCGTAAAAAGGCCAACGACCTAACTCAGATCAAATACCCAACCCATTAGCATTTTAATTGATGCGGGGCAAGCGCGACCGATAAAGTGCGGTCCTGTCACCCCGACTCGAGGATGTGTGGCAAGGGCCTCTCCTGCCCGTCCACGCCTCAACATAACCCTTTGGATGCCTTACCGACGCATCCCACCACATCTCGCACACGGGTACCCTTGGGGCCGACCCGTCTCAAGACTGTCGGGAACTCAGGTCCACCTCAACCAGGGTGGTACCGCCTGTCCCTCCAGTCCCGTCTTTCACATGTAAACAATGTCAAGTTAAAGTAACTGTGTGTTTATACACCAAGTGGATATACGAGGAATCACCCTCCATGGATCCCACTCGAGGTATGTGTATGACAAGAGTCGCTATCGATAAATGGGAAGGAGGAATCACCCTCGATACCCACGACCGATTAGCTACGCTACAGAATTAACACCGGGAGTGCTAAGTGAGGTATCACCCTCGACACTCGGTAGTAGCTCTGCAGTGCCATACGAAAGGGGTGTGCGGTGATGTGAGGGGCCTGGCTCGTCGGTCGGTTGACCGAGTCTTTGGGTCTTCGAGTCATCGAGTCGTCGATGAAGAAGCAGGGGCAACTGGGACTAAAGGGTCACTGGGGATTCACTGATCAACCTATACTAAGCAGTTGGTATGATTGCAGGTATAGTAACAGTTTATCAAAAACAGGCTATGCATCAGAATAGGAGCTAACTAATACAGTAGCAAAATCTAATGCAAGAATAAGAGGGAAAGGAATGGGCGATATCGGAATGCTCAAGGGGGGTTGCTTGCCTTGCTGCTCTGCTGCAAAGGCCTGATCGTCGGCGGTGTAGTCGTACCCGGCAGTAGCGTCAGTCTCGGGGTCTACCGGTAAGAAGAGGGGGGAGAAACAATAAATATAAAGCGGACAGAAGCATCACGATGCATGACATGGCAATATGCAGAGCTAGGCATGCACTAACGCAGTATTACACGTCGTAGACGGGTCGGAAGAATATCTGACGATATTTCCCGGGTCTCGGGCTACTACCGGACAGATGATCCTAATGCTAAATGTCCATGTTCATCATGCTAGGAGCATGTGACAGATGAACGGACAGCGTATTCGGATTCGTGGGATTTTTCTGAGCAACTTTCATGTTCAAAACTTTTTCATCCGAGTTACGGTTTAAAAGATATGATTTTCTAAAGTTTTTATTAATTTCTGAAATTTATTTAATTATTTAAATCAACATTATCCAGAACAGTGCGGGTGTGACGTCAGCATGATGCATTGATGGCGTCAGCAGTCAACAAACGGCTGGCCAGGTCAAACCTGACATGTGGGGCCACCGGGACCCACATGTCAGTGACTGTAACTAATTAGCAGGGTTAATTTAAATTAATTAACTTAATTAGAGTGTGGGCCCCAGTGTCAGTGTCTGATTAACGAGCTAATTAACTAATTGATTAATTAACGTTTTAATCAACATTTTTATTTATTTTCAAAAACATTTAAACGGGGTGGGGCCCGTATGTCAGTGGCGGGGCCAGTCCAGTCAGCAGCTGACCCGGTCAACGGGGACCCGCGGGGCCCAGTGTCAGCGACACAGGGGTGGGGCCCGCGGCGCCACGTCGGAGGCGGCGCCGGAAAGAACTCCGGCGACCCTCCCGCGGCGGCTACTTCGCCGGAGGGCATTGGGAAACGGCTACGGCGGCTCAAAACGCGCGCGGAGGGGCTCCTTCGAACAGCCACACCGAACCGCGTCCAACAGGGGTGGTGGCCGGTCCCGGGGGTGCCGGAAAACTCGCCGGCGTCGAGTTTTGCGGACACCGGAGTTCGGGCCGTGGTGGGATGAGCACGGGGGGGGGGGGGGGGAGGTGCGTGCGTGCGTTGTCGGGGCTCCTGGGAGCTCCAGGAGCTCGAGGGCGGCTAGAAGGCGAGCCGGGCTCGCGGTGGCCGCCGCGACGGCGCAGTGCAGCGGCGGCCCAGCCATGGTGATGCGGCGAGCGGGCACGGTGGGAAGAGGGAGGGGGAGAAGGGGGGCGGCTCACTAGCGTTGGAGGGGGGCTGGGGCGGCGAGCGGGCACGGTGGGAAGAGGGAGGGGGAGAAGGGGGGCGGCTCACTAGCGTTGGAGGGGGGCTGGGGCGGCGAGGGTCGTGGAGGTCCGTCGAGGGGGAGACGGGGACGAACGGCGGCGACGGTTGTGCGGCCCGGCGTCGCGCAGCGGCCCGGCCGCGGCGACAGTGGCGTGGGGGCACGAGGTGAGAGGGGGAAAGGGGGGCTAGGGTTGCGGGGAGGGGCGCTGGGGCCTTAAGCAAGGGAGGGGCCGCCGGCGATGGCCGGCGCGTGGCCATCTTGGCCACGGGCGGCTGGGGGCTGCCCACATCCCCCCCGGTGAGCAAGGGAAGGGGATGATGGGGAGTGGGCCAGTCAGTTGGCCGAATGGGCCAAGGGTTGGGCCGGCCTGCTGGGCTTTGGCCCAGTTAGGCCAGGGGGGGGGGATTTTTGTTTTATTTTTATTTTTGTTTTCTTTTTGTTTCTTTTTTATTTTAATTGTTTCCTGTTTTAATTCATTTTGCATTAATCCTCTATAGCAAACATGTGTGACAAGGTCCATAAAATATCTTGCAATATTTTGAGTGGCCACACCAAGTTTGAGCATTTTGGAAACTGTTTGCATTTATCATTTGAATTTAATAGCACTTTAAATTGCTTTAAGCTGCTGTTATTGATGGTGGGGGTCACACCACATGTTTGGTGATGTTGTTTTCCTCAACAACAATTGTCTTGTGATTTATCACAAGCGTGCAACATTTTATTCTTGCTGTTTGCAATTTTATTTTATCACATTAAAATTCAATTGGCTTTTGAAGTGGAATTTGAATTGAGATATGAATTTCAACTTGATCATATCCTATTTAGAAAAATGATTTGTTGCTGATCATGGTCATCACTGTAGCTTAATTACAATCATTACTGTAGCAGAAATCCAGGGTGTCACAGCTGTCACTGGGCATTGAGTCTTACTCAACTTCACACCTTGCAAGCAAGAACCCCTTCTTGGACTGATCCATTTTGAACTTCTTCAAAACTTTATCAAGGTATGTGCTCTGTGAAAGTCATATTAAGCGTCTTGATCTATCTCTATAGATCTTGATGCCTAATATGAAAGCAGCTTCTCCTAGGTCCTTCATTGAAAAACTCTTGTTCAAATATTCCTTCACGCTTTCCAAAAATTCTATATTGTTTCCAATTAGCAATATGTCATCTACATATAATACTAGAAACACTATAGAGCTCCCACTCACTTTCTTGTAAATACAAGCTTCTCCGTAAACTTGTATAAACACGAACGCTTTGATCACCTCATCAAAATGCTTATTCCAGCTCCGAGATGCCTGCACCAGTCCGTAAATGGATCGATGGAGCTTGAAAACTTTGTCAGCATTCTCTGGATCGACAAAACCTTCTGGTTGTATCATATACAACTCTTCCTCAAGGAAACCATTAAGGAACGCTGTTTTGACATCCATTTGCCAAATTTCATAATCGAAAAATGCAGCTATTGCTAACATGATTCTGACGGACTTAAGCATCACTACGGGAGAGAAAGTCTCATCGTAGTCAATTCCTTGAACTTGTGAAAAACCCTTTGCCACAAGTCGAGCTTTATAGACGGTGACATTACCGTCCGCGTCCGTCTTCCTCTTAAAGATCCATTTATTCTGAATGGCCTTTCACCCTTCAGGTAATACTTCCAAAGTCCACACTTTGTTTTCATACATGGATCCTATCTCAGATTTCATGGCCTCTAACCATTTGTCGGAATCCGGGCCCACCATCGCTTCTCCATAGCTCGTAGGTTCATCGTTGTCCAACAACATGACCTCTAAGACATGGTTACCGTACCATTCAGGAGCAGTACGTGCCCTTGTCGACCTACGAGGTTCGATAGTAACTTGATCCGAAGCTTAATGATCACTATCATTAGCTTCCTCTTCAACTGATGTAGGCTCCACTGAAACATCTTTCTGCGATGCGCTACTCTCTGGTTGAAGTGAAGGTTCAACAACCTCATCAAGTTCTATCTTCCTCCCACTCAATTCTTTTGAGAGAAACTCTTTCTCAAGAAATGATCAGTCCTTAGCGACAAACACTTTGCCTTCGGATCTGAGATAGAAGGTGTACCCAACCGTCTCTTTTGGGTATCCTATGAAGACGCATTTCTCCGCTTTGGGTTCCATCTTTTTAGCTGAAGCTTTTTGACATAAGCATTGCATCCCCAAACTTTAAGAAACGAAAACTTTGGTTTCTTGCTAAACCACAGTTCATACAGCATCGTCTCAACGGATTTAGATGGTGCCCTATTTAAAGTGAATGCAGTTGTCTCTAACGCATAACCCCAAAACGATAGTGGCAAATCGGCAAGAGACATCATATACCGCACCATATCCAATAAGGTTCGATTACGACGTTCGGACACACCATTTCGCTGTGGTGTTCCAGGTGGCGTCAACTGTGAAACAATTCCACATTATCTTAAGTGATTGCCAAACTCATAACTCAGATATTCTCCTCCTCGATCTGATCGTAGGAATTTAATCTTCCTGTTATGTTGATTGTCAACTTCTGTCGTGGTTTTGTCACGGCATATGTCCCCGTGAAAGGACTTAGGTTCGAGGCCATCGTTAAGGCGGTGATCTCAAAGGGGTTGATCGGAATCGAGAGACAAGGGTTTACCTAGGTTCAGCCCCTCGGAAAGAGGTAAAAGCCTACGTCCTGCTTGTGTTGTATTGATTGGGTATCGATTACAAGGGAGCAAGTTCGCTTGACCTAGCTATCGATGAGTTGTCTCGTGGCCTAAGCCGCCCAGGTAACCCGCCCTTATATACACAGGTCAAGGCCCTGGGCTTACAAGAGTCCAGGTCGGGTTACACTTGATAACCAACCTCACCTCTAACTACACATGCCTTGTCTAACAAGCCGCCACCGGCGGCTCAAGCCCGCCGGGTTACATCTTGTCTTCTGGTTCTGGGCCTTCAGGCCCACCGATTAAGCTTACTCCTAATCTTGTCGTAAGCCGCCAACCGCATGACCCGGCCCCTCCTGGGCGGGTCTCACCACGGAGTTATATCCCCAACATTAGGCCCCAGATTGATTTGAACTGGTTCATGTCAATCTCCGAATCTTCTGGTTGGCGAGTCTTGCCTTCTCTGGTAATCTTCATGACCCACCGAAAATGGGCGGTCATTGCTTCTGACCAGCTTTCATGACCCGTCGTGACGTCATCAGAAAAATGAAAAAAGATTCCTCTGATGTCAAAGCGGATCTTTCGTCATTAATATGACCAGCCCGAAAATCGAGGCGTCTTCTTAGTTTAATCATCATTGTGCTCCCTCGATTCCCGCACCGGCCCGTTGTGAGACCATTATAGCCTTATAAGTAAGCACGGGGGGTTATCACTTTCATTTTTCCCCGCCGCCATCTCTTCTTCTTCCTCTGGACCACCGAAGCTCATCGCGCCGCCGAAGCTCGCCTTCTTCATCAACTCTGGCCGCTGCATCAACCTGAACGCGTCCAGAACATCGCCGCATCCGCTCGCATCCTCCAGGTTTCATTACTGCTCCCTGTCAGATCTGTATCCATCCTTTAGATCTCCCCCGAGTTCGTCGGGTTTCTTCGGTGTTCATCGCCATTCATCAGAACGTTCTTCACCGATCAGATGGGAAGCACCTTCTCTAAAGCTTTTACAATGCTACCGAAATCATGCGGCCGCCCGCTCCATAATCACGCCGCACTCATTGTAGATCTGCAGCTTGTTTTAATCTGCGCAGAGGCCGTTTGTTCTTCCACTGGTCCTTTTAGGGCTAGAATACTTTTTCTTTTTCCCTCGCCCGTAGATCTTGAATCCATAGTCGTATTTGCAGAATCGGTTTCTCAACACTTAGCAATTTTTCCATCTGCGTTGATAAACTTGACCCGCCGTAAAGCTGCCGGCTCACTCTGTTTTACCGCAAGTATCTTCGGCGGCTCATAATTTTATATTGACCCGCCAAACGCTGTCACCATTTGTAGTCATAGCAACCTCTGTCAAAATGTATTTTTAACCCGCCGAATATTCATGTCTTCCCGCAGCTTCCTAAGCCGCCACCATGTATAAAACCCCGTCCACCTGCAACTGGGTGAAGTCTGGAGTGACCGAAGAGTCACTCAAAGAATTTGTCACCATGGGAGTTCTGCCGGCTCAGGACGTTATCCACTGGCGGGTTCCAGGCAATGAGTCTACCCCTAAACCCAAAGACGGGGAGGTCATTATATTCACAAACCATCTTCTTCGGGGCTTTTCCCCGCCCGGGTCAAAGTTCTTCTGGGATGTCTTACACGCGTTCAAGTTGCACCCCCAAGACATTGGCCCGAATTCTGTCACCAACATGTGCCAATTTCAAACCTTTTGTGAAGCCTACCTTCAGGAGGAGCCGTCTGTTGACCTCTTCAAGGAGTACTTCTACATCAACCGCCAAACAGAAATGGCAGACGGGTTAAGCCTTGAGCTCGGGGGTGTTACTCTTCAGAGGCGGAGGGACGTACTCTTCCCAGCAGGGACCCTGCCAAGTCACCCCAAAGAGTGGAACAAGACTTGGTTCTACTGTCAAGACACTTCACCAGAGGGGGAGAACCCACTACCGGGTTACCGTTCCTACCGGCTTAGTATAGATACAGAGCTTCCAGATCGAATGTCAGCCGCCGGACGTGCTCAATATGCCTCCACTTTCTCAAAAGTCAGGGCCCTGTTGGCCAACGGATTGACGGGTGTTGATCTGACCCGCTGCTGGGTCTCCTGGAGGATTTTGCCGCTAAGTCGTCGTGGCGCCTTAATGTGCCAATATACCGGTAAGGTGGACGCCCCTCAATGCTTCACCCGGACCCCCTTGAAGGACCAAGATCTTAACATTATCGTCAAGTCTCTGCTGGGGGAACCATTAGCCGCCTGCAGCAAGACTAGCTTAAGTCCCTTCTCTGCACTTAACCCGGCTCCGGATGTAAGTCTTTTCATCCTAACCTTCATCCATTCTTTTAACTCCATACTTTGTTAAACCTTTTCTGCCAATATGCTTTGTCATACGTAGGCCGGCTCTTCCTTCTGGAAAAACTGTTGCCCCCGGCTCTCAAGAAGAAAAGCAAGGTCCCCAAGGCATCAAAAACTAAGGCGCCAACCCGCAAGAGGAAACAGTCAGCGGAAGAGCTATTTGATTTAGATGACTCAGAGGTAGAACTTGACTCCCTTGGTCTTCTCTTTATGCAACTCATTGACGACGATTACTCACAGGAAGAAGCAGAAACAAGTCATGCCGATGCTGTCGAGGTAACCATTGTCTCCTCTGACTCAGATCTTTCACCAGTAAAAAGAATACATCGGGCTGTACGGAAGGTAAAGAGTTCCCGTCCTTTTGCTCACTTGAGTCATAACTTTCTTTTGAAGAAACAGCAAGATGACAGCAAACATCAGACCCGAAGCGCCGGCTCTGGAGACCTTTTAACCGGCTTACCCAATGAGCCGGCCCCTCGGAAACAGCGCACCGAAGTACTTCCTTGTCTTGAACTTATTTTGTCTGTCCATTATCCTTGTAGCTTACTAACTGTTTAACAATGCTAACTTTTTTCAGGACTCGCCTCCTTCTTCTGGTGATTCGACCGCCTCAAAGCTGCCTCCTCTTATTATTAACCCGGGGTAAGTATTTCTATATCCCGAAATGTGTTTAATATCTCATACCTTATCATGACATACCCAACACTGCCTTTGCTTGCAGGGCTCAAGCCAAACGAAGGAAAGTGGCCGGGTCATTCGCAACTCCTGATGCCCAAGACCCAGAGAACCCAATGCCCAATATTCCTGAATCTCACATTGAACCTTCTGAGGCTGCTAAAGATGCCCATGAAGAGGTTCCACCACAGAACGAGCCGGCTGCTATGGACATTGAAGCCCATCCAGATTCTGCTCCTAAGCCGCCCAGCCCCCAGCCGTCAACTGAAGATATGGCTTCTCATGAAGAAGTCACTGTCATCGGGGCGGCTTACAAACCTCCAGCTCCTTCACAAGTGCTATCAAAGCATATCAAGGAAGACGATGCGGCTCCCTCTAAGGAAGAAAAGACTCCATCTGATCTTTCAAATTTGGAGAAACTTACTGCCGATGAATTGCATGCCGGCTATCTGAGTCGTCTGTTTACCAGCCGAGACATGGAAGCCAACCTGGTCGCCAAGATGAAGAAAAAATACGAGGTACTTTACTTCCCTTGCTCCTTCATATATATACTTATGCAGCCCCCAAGGGCCGGTTGACCTCTCCAAAAAGGTCAGCCGGGTCTTTTATCACTTGTCTATCTTTCGTAAGATCGCGCTGTCGCCCCCAAGGGCCGGGTCATTATACCAATAATGAACCGGCGCTCAATCATAATGTAAGAGCCAAGTGTAGCCCCCAAGGGCCGGGTCATTACCTAAGTAATGAGCCAGCACTCAATCATAGATTAAGAGTCAAGTGTAGCCCCCAAGGGCCGGGTCATTACCTAAGTAATGAGCCGGCACTCAATCATAGATCAAGCGCCAATTGTAGCCCCCAAGGGCCGGGTCATTACTTAAGTAATGAGCCGGCACTCAATCATAGATCAAGCGCCAATTGTAGCCCCCAAGGGCCGGGTCATTACCTAAGTAATGAGCCGGTTCTATAAAAAAGAACTGAGACACATTAGCCCCCAAGTGTCAAGTATATTGCTTGCAATCTGCTTGGGACTTGTAACCATTAGGCCAAATTTTGACAAAAACTGTGTGAGCCGGACCGGCGGCTTGAAACTGACAACCTTGCTCTGTCATGACTTGCCCTATGCAGGAATCTTTGAACGCCGCTGAATCGATCGTGTCAGACCTGAAGAAGAGTCTGGCACAGCAACAGGAAGGCCGAGCAGAGACTGACGCCAAGTACCAGATTGCCTTGACTGAGCTGGACGTGATCAAGAGCGAGCTCAAAACCTTCAAGAAAGACGCCAAGTCAGTCCAAGCCGCCCTGACCAAGCGCGCTGAAGACGCAGAAGGCCGTCTCAAAATGGTGACTGACGAGCTAAACACTCTGAAGGGCCAAATACCCCGTATGATTGGAGCTGTTTTTGGTAAGCATCCTAATCCTTCAATTTTAAAAAGGCATTTGTCGATAATCTTTTCTGGCAGCTTATAAAATTTGACTTGCCTGTAGGTGAACGGAGCCGCCAACTGTCTGGTAACAGCCTGCTGAAACTCAAGGCTTTATACTCTTTGACAGAACAGTTGTATGCCGGGTCTTTAATTACCATCAGGGCTATCATGACTGAAAGGGGCATTCCGAAGCTCATGAAGGGCGTGCTTGAAATCATGTCCACTATCCCAAAGCAACTGGAAGAATTAAAGAGATCAGCCGCCCGCAAGGGTGCAATTGTTGCGTTGAGCCGGTCGTTGGCCTATGCCCCGGAGCTTAACCCGGATGAGATGATGGATGGCTTCCCTCAACTGAAGGATGACGGCTCAGAGTTTACACAGGAAGATTACTCTCGCTGTCATAAGGCGTCCTGGGTTCTGGCAAGCCGGCTGGCCGCAGAGGCTGATCTGGCAGAATATCAGGCGGCTTACTCCGAAGATAACAAGCGTGTTCGAGGGCCCACGTTTGAAGCAAAGAGCCTGATTCCTCAACGCCGTAAGCACCTCTTCGCTCCTGACGTTGACCCATCTCCAATCATGCACGATGAAGCCATGTTTGAAGCTTTAACCAACTGCAATTGGGATGTGGACAACCTCCAGATCGAAGAGACCGAAGACCCGGCGCAGGATGACCCGGCGGCGAGTTAGAGAAAACTTTGCATCATGTGAGGGTAACCCGGCCTTGTTTAATTCACCGTGTTAGAATTTGCTGAAAAAACTTGAAGTCTGCAACTTTTGGGCATTTTGAACAACCTTGTAATAATTGTAGGAAAACTTTTATCCTCCTGCCCGTGTGCTTTTGATGCACTATTTTAAGCTTCTACCGACGACTTAGCAAATCCATCT
Source organism: Elymus sibiricus (assembly GCA_039707655.1). NCBI lineage: Eukaryota > Viridiplantae > Streptophyta > Magnoliopsida > Poales > Poaceae > Elymus > Elymus sibiricus. Next base: position 123,252,802 of record CM077663.1, read on the forward strand.
TTGATATATAATCTTGTGACTGCTTTGACTCGCCGGGCGGGTTATACTCCCTGAGCCATACTAAACCAGAATTTTCCAAAACGTACAATCTTATCATGAGAGTACCTGCAAAAAACAAGTAATTTGTATGTCTCATCCTATAAGCCGGCTTTAAAGGCGCGACAGGACAAGATAACTCTTGTTTTTTATGAAAAAAAATTGTTTCCGAAGAAACTAGGCGGAAAGCCTGAAAACTTGTAAACCGGGTCTCACGTGACATAAATCTGTCGTTTAAACCTTAGGAAGTTCAGGGTCTTTAAAAGATCGACATTGCTAAGAGTACGAACGGGCCACATAGCGGAGGGATTACGGTAGACAAGACGAGTTTATCCTAGCTCACTGTAAGCCGGCTCTCTCGTGACAAAAGCCGCCGTTTAAACCTTGACAAGTTCAGGGTCTTTGTGCGAGAATAACTTATGAAAGTTCAGGGTCTCTTATCAAGATTAACTGTCAAGAGTTCAGCGGGTCACATAGTGGAGTAGCAAGTTGCAAACATGCAGGTTTAACTCGAACATGGCATATAAAGCCTGGCCAAGAGGGTATGAAAGCTAAACCCATAGGGTTGGAAGCCCCCAACTGACCTGATTAAGGATCAACTCCTTTGTATGATACTTTCAGTGCGGAGAAAATGGTAGAGGCCCCTAATCATGGGGATGCCAACTTTATTATATCATAAAAGATGGTGTATACAATGATAGAAATATGTACATTGATGAGAGCCGGACTGGCGGCTTAAGTATAGTATGGCCGAAGGTGAGCAATATTCCATGGCCTCTTGGTCTCTTCACCAGAAGTGCGAGACTTGTCACTTTCCCGTATATCCATGAGATAATAAGAACCATTGTTGAGATTTATGCTGATCACAAACGGTCCTTCCCAGGGAGGTGACAACTTATGCATATCTGAATGGTCTTGAATCAGCCGGAGTACTAAGTCGCCTTCTTGGAACGTCCGGGTCTTGACCCTGCAGCTATGATAGCGACGCAGGTCTTGTTGATAAATCGCCGATCGAGTTGTTGCAAGATCTCGCTCTTCATCCAAGGCATCTAAAGCATCCTGACGCGACGCCTCATTATCAGTTTCTACGTAAGCCGCCACTCTGGGCGAGTCATGACGAATATCACTGGGGAGAACAGCTTCTGCGCCATAAACCATGAAGAAAGGCGTATAGCCTGTAGACCTATTGGGGGTGGTTCTTATGCTCCAAAGAACAGACGGCAACTCCTCCACCCAACAACCCGGCGTGCGCTCCAAAGGAACCATGAGCCGGGGTTTTATACCTCTCAAAATTTCCTGGTTAGCACGCTCAGTTTGACCATTAGACTGCGGGTGAGCTACCGAAGAAACATCAAGACGGATATGCTCCTCATCACAGAACTCCTTCATAGTCCCCTTGGACAGATTTGTGCCATTTATCAGTGATGATACTATGCGGATAGCCAAAACGAAAGATCAATTTTTTGACAAATTAAACTGCTGTTGCTGCATCACACTTGCTGACCGGCTCAGCCTCAACCCACTTAGTAAACTTGTCAACCGCCACCAAGAGGTGGGTCTTCTTGTCCTTAGACCTCTTGAAAGGTCCTACCATATCAAGCCCCCAAACTGCAAATGGCCAGGTGATTGGAATCATTCGTAGCTCTTGAGCCGGCACATGGGCACGTCGCCCGAATTTTTGGCACCCGCCACACTTAGTGACCAAATCCTCCGCATCTTTATGAGCTGTTAACCAGTAAAACCCGTGTCGAAAGGCCTTAGCCACCAATGATTTTGCCCCGGCGTGATGACCACAATCGCCAGCATGGATTTCTTGCAAGATCTCACGGCCCTCATCAGGAGAAACACAGCGCTGGAAGATACCAGTCACACTGCGCCGATGTAACTCGCCGTTGACAATAGTCATAGACTTAGACCGCCTTGTGACCTGTCGTGCCAGAGTCTCATCTTGAGGTAACTCACCGCGGGCCAGGTATGCCAGATAAGGCAACATCCAATCAGGGATCGCGCGAAGAGCCGCCACCAATTGCCCTTCCGGGTCAGGTACAGCCAAATCCTCCTCCGACGGTAACTTGACCGATGGGTGATGCAACATGTCCAAGAACACATTAGGCGGCACCGGCTTACGCTGAGACCCCAGCCTTGATAATGCGGCAGCCGCCTCATTCCTCCACCAATCAATATGATCCACCTGATAACCCTTAAAATGGCCAGCAATAACATCAACCGCCTGGCGGTAAGCCGCCATGCGAGGGTCCTTTGAGTCCCACGTGCCAGAGACTTACTGAGCTACCAGGTCTGAGTCGCCAAGACATCTGACCCGGCTCAAGTTCATCTCCTTGGCCACCCGGAGCCCATGAAGCAAAGCCTCATATTCTACTGCATTGTTAGTACAAGGAAACATTAGTCTCAAAACATAACAGAATTTGTCACCTCGTGGGGAAGCCTATGTCCTGCTTGTGTTGTATTGATTGTGTATCGATGACAAGGGAGCGAGTTCGCTTGACCTAGCTATCGATGAGTTGTCTCGTGGCCTAAGCCGCTCAGGTAACCCGCCCTTATATACACAGGTCAAGGCCCTGGGCTTACAAGAGTCCAGGTCGGGTTACACTTGATAACCGACCTCACCTCTAACTACACATGCCTTGTCTAACAAGTCGCCACCGGCAGCTCAAGCCCGTCGGGTTACATCTTGTCTTCTAGTTCTGGGCCTCCAGGCCCACCGATTAAGCTTACTCCTAATCTTGTCGTAAGCCGCCAACCGCATGACCCGGCCCCTCCTGGGCGGGTCTCACCACGGAGTTATATCCCCAACAACTTCACTCTAAAATTGCTTGAACTTTTCAAACGTTTCAGACTTATGTTTCATTAAGTAAATATACCCATATCTACTTAAGTCATCGGTGAAGGTGAGAAAATAATGATATCCACCACGTGCCTCAATGCTCATCGGACCGCACGCATCAGTATGTATGATTTCCAACAAGTCACTTGCCCGTTCCATTGTTCCAGAGAACGAGGTCTTACTCATCTTGTCCATGAGGCATGGTTCACATGTGTCAAGTGATTCAAAATCAAGTGACTCCAAAAGTCCATCAACATGGAGTTTCTTCATGCATTTTACACCAATATGACCTAAGCGGCAGTGCCACAAGAAAGTGGTGCTATCATTATCAACTCTACATCTTTTGGCATCAATGTTATGAACATGTGTATCATCACTATCGAGATTCAATAAGAATAAACCCCTCACAATGTGTGCATGACCATAAAAGATATTACTCATATAAATAGAACAACCATTATTCTCTGATTTAAATGAGTAACCATCTCGCAATAAACAAGATCCAGATATAATGTTCATGCTTAATGCAGGCACTAAATAACAATTATTTAGGTTCATCACTAATCCCGATGGTAGTCGAAGAGCGAGCGTGCCGACGGAGATCATATCAACCTTGGAACCATTTCCCACGCGCATCGTCACTTCATCCTTTGCCAGCCTCCGTCTATTCCGTAGTTCCTGCTTTGAGTTGCAAATGTGAGCAACCGAACCGGTATCAAATACCCAGGCACTACAACGAGAGTTGGTAAGGTACACATCAATAACATGTATATCATATATACCTTGTTTGGTGTTGGCCGCCTTCTTGTCAGCCAGATACTTGGGGCAGTTCCGCTTCCAGTGGCCAGTTCCCTTGCAATGAAAGCACTCAGTTTCTGGCTTGGGTCCAGCCTTGGGTTTCTTCACGGGAGGGGCAACTGATTTGCCACTCTTCTTGGAGTTACCCTTCTTGCCCTTGCCATTCTTCTTGAAACTAGTGGTTTTATTGACCATCAACACTTGATGCTCCTTTCTGGATTTCAGACTCAGTGACTTTCAGCATCGCAAACAGCTCGGCGACTGACTTGTTCATCCCTTGCATGTTATAGTTCAACACAAAGCTCTTGTAGCTAGGTGGCAGTGATTGAAGAACTCTGTCAGTGATCGCCTCCGGTGGGAGGGCAATTCCCACCTCAGCCAGACGGTTGGAATACCCAGACATTCTGAGTATGTGTTCACTGAAAGACCTGTTCTCCTTCATCTTGCAAGCATAGAACTTATCGGAGGTCTCATACCTCTCGATCCGGGCATTCTTTTCAAAGATAAACTTTAACTCCTGGAACATCTCATATGCTCCATGATGTTCAAAACGCCTTTGATGTCCCGGCTCTAAGACATACAACATAGCACACTGAACTATTGAGTAATCATCTGAACGCGACTGCCAGGCGTTCACAACGTCTGCAGATGACACTGGAGCGGGTGGCTCACAGAGCGGTGCATCAAGGACATAAGCCTTTTGGGAAGGCATGAGGATAATCCTCAGATTACGGGCCCAGTCTACAAAGTTACTTCCATCATCTTTCAGCTTGGCTTTCTCTAGGAATGCATTGAAATTCAGGGGAACTACTGCGCGAGCCATTGATCTACAACATAAATTTGCGAAGACAACTTAGACTATTGTTCAAGATAATGAGTTTAGTTAATCATATTACTTAAAAACTCCCACTCAAATTGACATCCCTCTGGTCATCCGAGTGATACATGATCCAAATTCACCAACCCAAGTCCGATCATCACGTGAGATGAGGTGGTTTCAATGGTGAACATCTCTATGTTGATCATATCTACTATATGACTCATGTTCGACCTTTCGGTCTCTTGTGTTCCGAGGCCATGTCTGTACATGCTAGGCTCGTCAAGTTTAACCCGAGTGTTCCGCATGTGTAACACTGGCTTGCACCCGTTGTATGCGAACGTAGAGTCTATCACATCTGATCATCACGTGGTGTCTCGAAACGACAAACTTTCGCAACGGTGCACACTCGGGGAGAACACAATTTTATCTTGAAATTTTAGTGAGGGATCACCTTATAATGCTACCGTCGTCCTAAGCATAATAAGATGCATAAAAGGATTAACATCACATGCAAATCATAAGTGACATGATATGGCCATGAACTTGTGCTTTTGATCTCCATCTCCAAAGCACCGACATGATCTCCATCGTCACCGGCATGACACCATGATCTCCATCAACGTGTCACCATCGGGGTTGTCGCGCCAACCATGCTTCTACTACTATTGCTACCGCTTAGCGATAAAGTAAAGCATTACATAGCGCTTAATGAGTGACACGCAGGCCACATAATAATTAAAGACAACCCTATGGCTCCTGCCGGTTACCGTATCAACATGCAAGTTGATATAAACTATTACAAAACATGATCATGTCATACATCAACTATATTTCATCATGTATTTGGCCATATCATATCACAACATACCCTGCAAAAACAAGTTAGACGTCCTCTAATTTGTTGTTGCATGTTTTACGTGGCTGCTATGGATATCTAGCAAGAACAATTCTTACCTACGCAAAACCACAACGGTGATATACAAGTTGCTATTTAACCTTCTACAAGGACCGCCTTTGTCGAATCCGATTCAACTAAGGTAGGAGAGACAGACACCCGCCAGCCATCTTATGCAACAAAGTTACATGTGAGTCAATGGAACCGGTCTCATGTACGAGGACATGTAAAGTTGGTCCGGGCCGCTTCATCCCGCAATACCGCTGAATCAAGAAAAGACTAAGTAAGGAAGCAATCTGAATATCAATGCCCACAAACTCCTTTGTGTTCTACTCGTGATCTCATCTACGCATAGACCTAGCTCATGATGCCACTGTTGGGGAACGTTGCATGGGAAACAAAAAAATTCCGACGCTTCACCAAAATCAATCTAGGAGATGAGCATCTACGAGAGGAGAGATAGGATCCACATACCCTTGTAGATCGCTAAGCGGGAAGCGTTAAGAAACGCGTTGATGTAGTCGAACATCTTCGCGATCCAAATCGCAAGCCGTCCCGCGATCCAATCATGATCTTGCGCTGAATGGACGACACCTCCGCGTTCAGCACACGTACAACTCGATGATGATCTCCGCCTCCTTGATCCAGCAAGCGAGGGCGGAGAGGTAGATGAGTTCTCTGGCAGCACAACGGCGTGGTGGCGGTGGTGGTGAACTAATACGGCAGGGCTTCGCCGAGCTCTACCGAACTAATCTAGAGGAGAAGGCTATCTAGAGGGAGAGAGGGCATCACGTGGCTTTTCAGGTGCGGCTGCCCTCTCAAACCTCCACTATATATAGGAGGGAGGGGGTAGGTGGAGGCGCCCTAGGGTTTCCCCTAGGGCCATGGCCGCCGGCCAAGAGGTGGAGTCCACCTCCAACAAGGAGGTGGGGCGCTAGGGAGGAGTCCCCCTCCTCTAGGACTCCTCCCACCCTCCACTTTTTTTTCCTCTTGCGCGCATGGGCCCTTATGGGGTCGGCTTCCCAACCCACCAGGGGCTGGTGCGCCACCTCTTGGGCCCATGTGCCCCCCCGGGGTGGGTGGGCCCCTCCCGGTGGACCCCCGAAACCCTTTCGGCACTCCCGGTACGCTACCGAAAACACCCAAAACTTTTCTGGAACCCGAACACCACTTTCCTATATATAGATATTTACCTCCGGACTATCCGGAGCACCTCGTGATGTCCCGGATCTCATCCGGGACTCCGAACAACCTTCGGTCACCAACATACATAACTCAATAATACCAAATCGTTACCGAACGTTAAGTGTGCAGACCCTGCAGGTTCGAGAACTATGTAGAGATGACCGAGACACCTCTACGGTCAATAACCAATAGCGGGACCTGGATGCCCATATTGGCTCCTATATATTCTACGAAGATCTTTATCGGTTGAACCTCTATGTCAAGGATTCAGTTAATCCCGTATGCAGTTCCCTCTGTTTATCAGTATGTTACTTCCTCGAGATTAAATCGTCGGTATCTCCATACCTAGTTCAATCTTGTTACTGGCAAGTCTCTTTACTCGTTCCGTAATACAACATCCCATGGCTAACTCTTTAGTCACTTTGCTTGCAAGCTCATTGTGATGTTGTATTACCGAGTGGGCCCTGAGATACCTCTCCGTCACACGGAGTAACAAATCCCAGTCTTGATCCATGCCAACTCAACAGACACCCTCGGATATACATGTAGAGCATCTTTATAGTCACCCAGTTACGTTGTGATGTTTGATACACACAAGGTACTCCTCCGGTGTCAGTGAGTTACATGATCTCATGGTCATAGGAACACATACTTGACATGCAGAAAACAATAACAATAAATTGACACGATCATATGCTACGTTCATAGTTTGGGTCTTGTCCATCACATCATTCTCCTAATGATGTGATCTCATTATCAAATGACAACTCATGTCCATGGCTAGGAAACCATAGCCATCTTTGATCAACGAGCTAGTCCTATAGAGGCTCACTAGGGACACAGTGTTGTCTATATACCCACACATGTATTTGAGTTTCCAATCAATACAATTATAGCATGGATAATAAACATTTATCATGAACAAGGAAATATAATAATAACCATTTTATTATTGCCTCTAGGGCATATTTCCAACAGATGGTATACTACGTGACCCCTCTCTCGTGTGCATGCATAGGTGTGAGCGGAGCTACACATTCAACAAGAAGGAGTCCAAGCTCAAGAGTACGACTACTCCATCCGCGAGGGAAGCTTGGAAGCAGAGATGGAAGAAGACGGAGCTGTGGACAAGCTACAGCGTCCGGACAACCGACGCCTTTCGGACATCCGACAGACTCCAGTGCCCGGACGCCCGAGCCCATCCGGAAATCCGGCGCCAAGACACCCGCACCGAAGATCTCCGGACGACCGAGCCATGGACGTCCGACACCCTCCGGATGTCCGGTCCTTCGCGAGCCATCGGACGTCCGACAACCTCCGGACATCCGGACCCATCTATGCACAGTCGCGGCCCATGGCCTTGTATCTCTCTCCCACTTACCCCTTCGTGGCTAAGACTATATATACTCTTCCCCCACCTCCTCTCTAGGGTCAGCATGGTCTAGCTCATAGATAGTTGAGCCTAGCTCCTTCCACTATCTCTCCCATGGAGTAGATGCCTCTATGAGAGAAGAACTCCTAGTGGATGTCAAGGCCCCTCAAGAGGGCAGATCCCTAGTGGATTCAAGGCCCCATCTCCCCATGGGATTTGGGATGAACTCTACCATGTATCATCTTTCCCTTTGTTATTCTTGTACCCTTGTGGATCTTGTGTGTATGTGAGTCTAGTGGATGTGTGATTGGACTTGTTCTTGAGTGTTTCTCCTGTGTTTTCTCCTTGTTCTTCCCCGTGTTCTTCGTGTTCTTCGTGGAATCCCCCTCCAATTCGTGAAAGATCGACACAGACGGGTGTGCCCCGTATCATCTTGGTATCAAGAGCCACGTTTCTCAAAAATTTGGAGTCCTCCCCTTCGTTTTATAGCCTAATTTTGTGTGTTTTTGTCCCAATTAGAAAATCCCCACCAAAAATAGCCTCACCAATTTTTTTGTGATTTGTTGGTTCTTGTGAGATTTTGTTGATTTTGATCCATGGAATTCGTGTTTGGCAAGTAGATTTAGCTTTCCCACCACGAAATCCTCCCAAAATTTTCTTTTTCCCCATCAATTTTGACCCCAAAAATCAAAATTTCCGCCCAAAATCGCGGCCCGGATCTGAGATCTCGAGTTAACCCAGACCCATCGGACGTCCGACCTTTTCCGGACGTCCGACCTTTTCCGGACGTCCGGACCCTTCCGAACCGTCAGATGTCCGACACTTTCCGGACGTCCGGAACACCTAAACAGAGCCGAAATCTTGGATTTCCGGACCTTCCGGACGTCCGAACTCCGGACATCCGTCACTTCTCGGACGTCCGGCACCTGTAGAAACTGATTCGGTTGGAATTTTTTTGGCCATAACTAATTCATGCGGACTCCGATTTTGACGTTTTTAGCTCGTTTGCTATTGACACCCTCCATCCCACAAAAATAGATTCATAACTATTTGACTCCATCATATTTTTGAAATTTTGGCAAGTTTGCCTAGGACTCCACCATAACTTCCGCATAAGCATCCCACCATAAACTTCCGCCACCCTAACCCAATTTTGTTTGAGATTTTGAGTTGTGGTTCCCGTTTCCTAAGGTATTTCGGCTAATTAGGGATGGTTCTACATCAACAACGCCGCTACTCATCATCGCCTCGGCCTCGAGATCGAAATTGGCCAATTTGCCTTTTGGCACCCCAACCGTAAGCAAGGACGGTAATCTTGATGACATAATTGTCCATTTCCTTGCCATTGCATTGATCGCTTCGAGCCTATTGCGTACCTTACCCATTGAGACTAGCGAGTTGAGAATTGTCGGGCCACGTTATTTGTGCACCATAGTGTTACTCTCATGCCGCATAGCTAGTTTTAGCGTGCAAACATCTTGCTACCTACATTGTGTCATAAGTCTCTCCTGTGCATATCCATCATACTTGTCTCATATCTTGGTTCGAGCATCAAGCATAGAAAAAAAGAGAAAGAAAAGAGCAAAAAGGTTTTAAGCAAAAGAGGAGATACAAAAGAGCTTGTAAGCAATAGAAATAGCATTGAGCCATTTTGCATAGTTCATACTCTTGGATCATACATACATAGCATACTTGGGATTGAAGACGGCACGTTTACTCCTTTAGGTTGGTGCACAAGCACGTATCTAGCCCATTTGAGCAAGCGAGCTATTGTCTCTTCTAGTATCCGTGCAACACGAGCTTTTCTCGGGTGTCTCACATTTTGTGCTCATTCCTTGGTTGCGCCGATCCCATTTATCTATCCGTGTGTGTGTTCCTAGTGCCTCCATAGCTATTGATCTATTTGCTTTGCATTGCAATTTTGTGAATCTTCCTCAACATTTTCGATATCTTGGATTAACATTTGCTTGAATTTTGTGCCACTTGTCCTAACCGAGCCACTCGATAAGCTTTACTTTGTAGGTGTGAGTGAACAAGTTCGGTACCAATTCCCCTATTCTTTCATTCCACATTGAGTGAAATGGGATACATCCTCAACTTTGGGAACGGTATATTGGTATTGTTTATCTCATTTCCTACTCACCCTTGCTCGAGTCTTGTGATGAATAGGCAAAACACATCATCTCCTTCGGTCTACAATAACAACAACGAGTTCGATGCCATGAAGAAAACCATCGACGCCAAGTTGGATGCTCAAATGGAGGAGCTCAAGGCCCTCATCAACACCGGCAAGAGGTCTTCCTCATCTTTGAGAAGATGCTCAAGTGCACATGCTTCCGAGCTATCATCTCCAGCAAGATCACTTCGGCATCGACACCATCAATGACATGAAGAAATAACGACGCCAACATCAAGGCGTCCAACAAAGAACGAGTGTGAAGGTCACGAGCTCGACACCAACCACTGCTCGATGATTTCACCACCTACCTTGGCATCTTCGCGAAGCAACTTCAAGGCATCTTCGCCCTTGGATATGTGGCATCTTCGCCAACACGCACCTCAAGAGAAGCTCCCCAAGCTCAAGACCGCGACTTCCACGAGCTACTATGACTTCGACATTCCATTCTATGGGACTCATGACCCCGAAGAGTACCTCGAGTGGGAGCGCAAGATGGACACCTACCTCAATCTACTTCAAGTCCCTTCCGAAGATCAAGTGAAGTGCACCACAAGAAACTTCCATGACTACGCGTCAACATGGTGGCTTCGCACACCTTCGAAGAGCTTAGACATGAGTTGGTCCAAGACAAAGAAAGCTATGAGGCGAGAATTTGTGACTTCCAAGTACACGGAACATCTTCAATGCCAATTGGAGAACACCATACAAGGATCCAAGTCCCTCGACGAGTACTTCATGGAGATGACGAAAGCCTTGCGACGAGCCGGAGTGGACGACCCCATTTGGCTGAAGTTCCACTTCACGACGGGATTGAACAACGACATCGCCAAGACTACTCCAACAACACCTACAAGTCTCTCGATGACGTATACATTGGTGCTCTCAAGGAGGTTCAATAACTCAAGAAGGCCAAGGCTTCTCCACCCCAAGCACATTTCGCGACGACCAAGCTCCACGACTACGAGCTTGAGGATGGTACCACCAAGATGTCCAAGCCCGACGAGCTCCAAGACGACGCTCCCAAGTTCAACTTCACCGCCATCCCTCTTCGTGGCTTTGACGATGCTGAGTCTACCACGATTATTTTTGAAGACGGTGCAGCGACGACCACAACTATGGAGCCACTCAAGGAACATGCTTTGGAGGCGAGCGACAAGGTGGCGAGCAAGGATGATGCTTCCATCTTCGGAGGCGAGAGTGATGATGTGCCATCTTCGGCCTTCATCCACGACGACGGTGACGTGATGGTTGAGCATGGGATTTTTCCTTCGACCACGGCGACGTTTGGAGATGAGTTGAGAGACTTTTTCCACCATATTGAGAGTGAGAGTGACTTCACTACTAGCCCCATATATGATGAGTTGCCCCAATTCCCTGTGAGGAGAGCCACAACCCCCACCACTTGAGTGAGATGAGTGACTCCACCATATGTGAGTATGAGTGTAACTACCTAGAGGGAGTGAGTGAGCCACCACCACTAGAGCGAGTGAGGTAGTTGATAGGGCATATGTGGCCATTCCGATTTCTAACAACTTAACCTCTACCTCTATTGTGTCTTCTCCTTTGGTGCTAGGTCCCATATACGATGACGCACCGGTCCTTAACAACTTTGTCCTTCCTTTGGACAAGACGATGGCCATGGTGGAATGTGATGCACCCCCCACATGGTTCCATCATGATGTTGACCACGAGTTGGTACTTTCCACCTCACCTACATCACATGAGCTGAGCTCTAAAGGTAACTTAGGTGAAGGTTCTTTGCTTGTCCCACTAGTGGACTATATTGACATCGCTTGCTTGCATGATGTTGATCAACTTATGGACACACCACGTGCTATGTATTCTTTATGCTTAGATATACCACCAATTTTTGATGAATATGATGATGAGCATGTTGACTTACCTAGTTGTGATGCTATACTCCATAGGGTACCATGTGAAAATTCTATTGGTCACATCATGCTCGACAACCCGCTAAACTTGTCATATGCTATGCGTGAAATTTCCCATATTGCATCTTTGCAATATCACCGTAGCGACTATGCATATACCATAAAATTTAATCCCATTTGCTCATATGGAATAGACGACAAGCCCATGGTTATTGGCATTTTCTTTTATTGTGATGATATTACCATGCTCCCTTTGCATCATTTGCGCAATTGCTCACATATGACATGCCATAACCACCTAGCTTCGGATATGCATTGTTTTGGATGTTGTCCATACTCTCCGCATTATGCTTTCGCTATTGCACATGAGGAGACCTCAATAGTTTCCTCATACATGTTAGGAGATTTTGTTCCATCCCATCCATTGCATGATCCCAATTATTGTGTGCACCATCCGCATACCATGTACAACAATGCTCTCAATTCAAATGATGCACTACATACTTTTAGTCTCCATTATGCCATATATAACAACAAACCTTTCATGATGGATGACATGTTCTTATACCATGCATCTCATTTATTTGAGCATTGGATATTTTGTGCTAATTAACACATGCACATGCACATCCTAACAGATGATGTATACATATACCATGCGCACACAATTTTCCCTTTCCCTTTGTTGTGTGTAGGTATTCATGATTACTCGTCAACCTCACAATCCCATGAGTTGACACATTATGCTTGGATTATCTTGCACTTGCACCATGTGTCTAGACACTTCATTTTATTTGGTGTTGTGAATAATTCATATGCCTACCATAGACCTTTTGTTGATTGTTTTGTGCATGCGTGCTATGACCTTGAGGTAGATGCTCGTTCTATTGTCACACATATTTGCATCCCTACCTCACCTTTGCATACTTGTTTGCATGATTGCATTGCTTGCGCTCAGTTCATATGGATACATGTCATGCCTCTTTTCTTTGTCAAACCATATGTTATGCATGACGACGACACTTGTTCGGTGAATAACCGCTTGAATGTTTGGTTTTGCACTAACGCTAACCACATTTGTTTTTCCAAGTGTTTGTTGTCCTTGCTCCTTTTGAAGGAATTACAAGACAGTGCGACATTGGAGAGTGCCCCATTAGAGCTTGATGGTGATGAGTGCTTGGTGATCGTCCACTTCTACACGGCAACGCCATCTCCATCCCATGGTGATTTGGATTTTGATCCGAGGACGGATCTTTCCCAAGGGGGAGGGGATGATGCGGAGCATCCTACAGACATCACCATGGCAAGAGTCCCTTTGCCAAGTGACACATGCGACATCTACTTCATACGTACAAAGGTGAATCTTCTTCTTTACACGTGTGAACTTGTACCCTTCGAGGATAGTATACTACGTGACCCCTCTCTCGTGTGCATGCATAGGTGTGGGTGGAGCTACACATTCATCGAAAAGGAGTCCAAGCTCAAGAGTACGACTACACCATCCGCGAGGGAAGCTTGGAGGCGGAGATGGAAGAAGACGAAGCCACGGACAAGCTACAGCGTCCGGACGACCAACGCCTTCCGGACGTCTGACAGACTCCAGCGCCCGGACGCCCGAGCCCATCCGGAAATCCGGCGCCAAGACATCCGCACCAAAGTGATGGAAATCCAAAGACCCTCGGACGACTGAGCCACGGACGTCCGACACCCTCCGGATGTTCGGTCCTTCGTGAGCCGTCGGACGTCCGAAAACCTCCGGACGTCCGGACCCATCTATGCACAGCCGCGGCCCATGGCCTTGTGTCTCTCTCCCACTTACCCCTTCGTGGCTAAGACTATATATACTCTTCCCCCACCTTCTCTCTAGGATCAGCATGGTCTAGCTCATAGATAGTTGAGCCTAGCTCCTTCCACTACCTCTCCCATGGAGTAGATGCATCTATGAGAGAAGAAATCCTAGTGGATGTCAAGGCCCCTCAAGAGGGAGGATCCCTAGTGGATTCAAGGCCCCATCTCCCCATGGGATTTGGGATGAACTCTACCATGTATCCTCTTTCGCTTTGTTGTTCTTGTACCCTTGTGGATCTTGTGTGTATGTGAGTCTAGTGGATGTGTGATTGGACTTGTTCTTGAGTGTTTCTCCTGTGTTTTCTGCTTGTTCTTCCCCGTGTTCTTCGTGTTCTTCGTGGAATCCCCCTCCAATTTGTGAAAGATCGACACACACGGGTGTGCCCCATATCATGTTGCATCTCTGTATTTCACTTCTTCTCCCTAGATACTAAACCTGCTTTAGAAATTTCACCACATCCCCCCCACTGCTCTTTTGTATATATGTAATTGTACTGACATTTGATACTTAATTTAAAGTCAGTGGGAGTCTCTCCCATTGTCCTTAGCTTTAAAAAAAATGTGTTCTGACATGTAAGCGCGGCAAGGCACTTCCCTGTAAGGAAGGATGTCAGCGGTGTACAACTAGATGTCAAATCCCATACATACCATGCATTTTAAGATATACACACAATATGCATGATATATGTTAGTACATCATGGCATCATAACATAACTCTTCCAATGAGAGTATTTATTTAAGGCTCAGAAGAGCCAACATAACATAGTCATTACATGCAAGGGTAAAATGACCCAATACTCAAGGCATACATGCAACAATGGAAGCAAATCATGTCTTAGTACAAGCAAGCGACTTAAGAAGCCTGAAAATAAATAACAGCCCTCCCACAGGGACCAGACTATTGTCTGGGATCCAAGCTACTCTGCCAATGTCAACCTTCATGTATGAACCACTAGTGAGACTGAGGTTTCCTCTGTAAAAAGTTAAATTAAGAAACCGTGAGTATATAGGAGATTTACATCAGAACTAACTACTCATGCACTAGGTCTTAATGAAGGGGATTATGAGCTTTATTGCAGAAAGCCAACTTTGACATTTGGCTAACCTGAACTACGACTACCAATATTTTGATTGAGGTGAGGGAGTGCACACATGTCCATCTAGCTAAGCACCACAACAATAAACTACCATGGATGCTCTCTCGTCTCCCTACGAGAAGGTCATCCATAACACTCGCACTTATCTGGATGATTTTAGTGTAACCATTAATGTTGTGTATGAAAAATATATGTCTCCAAGTAGTCGTTATCTACGGACGCGGCTATTAGAATAGATTGTTTACCCTACATGGGTGTACTTGTTCACACATGCGTTCACCATTAATGTTATGGTTTAATTTCTATGATTTTTAGAAGTTTTAAATATTTTCTGAAATTTTCATGAAATAAAAAATCCAGCAAATATTTTTCTCACTCGCCTCCCTTCTAGCCGCAGTCACTGACGACTGGGCCCAGTCAACACACATGTCAGCATAGTCAAAGCTGATGGGTGGGGCCACATGGATTAAACTAAATCCTAAACAGAAATCAACCTCGGGGTTAATCTAATAGGGGACCACATGTCATACTCTCTCTAGGTTTAATTAGCGATCTAATTAGTCCCTAATGAATGGCCACGTCACTCGGCCGGGATTTGGCCACCGACGAACATCCCGCACGACGAAGTCCCACCAGGACGGTGCTACGGCCATCGGTTAGACGTGCTAGGGGATCCAGGGGATAGCCTATTGGGTTCTACCATAGGAGCATCTCATGCAAATTAAAATTTTCCTACGCGCAGAACATCCAAGAACATGCTACAGAGATGGATCGCAAATCGTTACCACTAGACGCGCAGTGCCGTGCAGCGGAAGTAGAGTTGGGGTAGCGCGTCCGCGAGGTCCGTCTCCTCCTCGCGTGATCTCCCTTGAACATCCGGTCGCCGGATGCCACGTACATGTTCGCCGGAGCGGCGCAAGTGCATCGCCTCTAACGGTATCCGCGCATGCAGGAGGAACACCGTGTGGTGGATGATGTCTACTACACAACTTGTTCTTATAGACTCGTGTTGGGCCTCCAAGCGCAGAGTTTTGTAGGACAGTAGCAAATTTCCCTCAAGTGGATGACCTAAGGTTTATCAATCCGTGGGAGGCGTAGGATGAAGATGGTCTCTCTCAAACAACCCTTCAACCAAATAATAAAAAGTCTCTTGTGTCCCCAACACACCAAATACAATGGTAAATTGTATAGGTGCACTAGTTCGGCGAAGAGATGGTGATACAAGTGTAGTAATGATAGTAGGTATTGATTTTTGTAATAGTAACAATAAGAAACAGCAAGGTAGCAAGTAACAAAAGTGAGCACAAACAGTATTGCAATGCTTGAAAACAAGGCCTAGGGTCCGTACTTTCGCTAGTGCAATCTCTCAACAATGCTAATATAATTGGATCACATAACCACCCCTCAACGTGCAACGAAGAATCACTCCAAAGTTCTTATCTAGCGGAGAACATAATAAGAAATTGTTTGTAGGGTACGAAACCACCTTAAAGTTATCCTTTCCTATCGATCTATCCAAGAGTTCGTACTAAAATAACACCAAGTTATCCTTTCCGACCGATCTATCTAAGAGTTCGTACTAAAATAACACCATATGATACGCAGCAACCAACTCTAATGTCAACTAGATACTTCGATGTCACCACAAGTATCCATGAGTTAATTATACGATACACATCAAACAATTTCAGATTCATAATACTCAATCCAACACAAAGAACCTCAAAGAGTGCCCCAAGATTTCAATCGGAGAACATGGTATGAAAACATGCAATCAACCCCTATGCATAGATCCCCTAGGTCACCGGAATCCGCAAGTTGATGCCTCAACATATATCAAGTGAATCAATAGAATACCCCAATGTCACTACGGGTATCCCACGCAAGACGTACATCAAGTGTTCTCAACCAAAATATTCAATCCAACATAACGACATCTCAAAGGGAAAGATTCAATTCATCACAACATGATAGCAAGGGAATAACATCATATGATCCGACTATATTAACAAAGCCCGTGATACATCAAGTTCGTGACATCTCAAGAACACGAGAGAGAGAGAGAGATTGAACACATAGCTACTAATACATACCTTCAGCACCGAGGGTGGACTACTCCCTCCTCGTCATGGCCTCCGCCAGGATGATGAAGATGGCCACCGGAGATGATCTACCCTCTCCGGCAGGGTACTGGAACGCCTCCAGATTGGTTTTTCGTCGATACAGAGAGTTGCCGCGGCATAACTTCTCATCTAGGGTTATTTCTGGGGGTTTCTGAATATATAGGATTTTTGGGCGTCGGTTTCACGCGAAGATGGGCCACGAGGGGTCCACAAGACACCAGGGCGCGCCAGAGGGGGCTGGCGCGCCCTGGTGGGTTGTGGCCACCTCGTAGCTCTTCTGGCCCTCCCAGGAAGCTTCTAGTGCCTCTTTTGTTCCAAAAAAATCGTCAAAAAGTTTCGTTGCATTTGGAGAACTTTTATTTCTGCACAAAAAACAACACCACGGTAATTCTGCTGAAAACAGCGTCAGTCCGGGTGTAGGATCGAAAGTATGTCTAGAGGGGGGGGGGTGATTAGACTACTTGACAAAATAAAATTTCTACCTTTTACCAATTTTAAGTGTTGGCAGATTTTAGCAATGATAGCAACTCAAGCACACCCTACACATGCATGTCTAAGAGTATAGCAGCGGAAAGTAAAGACAAGCATATGTAATAGAGGATAGGGAGGAAGATCAAACGCAATTTGGAGACACGAAGATTTTTCCCGTGGTTCCGATAGGTGCTGCTATCGTACGTCCACGTTTATGGAGTCTTCAACCCACGGAGGGTAACAGTCACGAGAGTCCACGGAGGGCTTCACCCATAAGGGTCCACGAAGTATCAACCTTGACTATTCCATAATGGCTTCCGTTCACGAAGGACTAGCCTCACTATGGGTAGATCTTCACGAAGTAGGCGATCTCCTTGCCCTTACCAACTTCTTGGTTCAACTCCACAACACAAAGTAGGAGGCTCCCAAGCGACACCTAACCAATCTAGGAGGCACCACCCTCCAAAAGGTAATAGGCTCGATAATGATGATGAACTCCTTGCTCTTGTGCTTCAAGATGATAGACTCCTCAACACTCAATCACCCTCTCACAGATTTGGCTTTGGTGGAAGAGATTGATTGGGTGGAAAGCAACTTGGGGAGGCTAGAAATCAAGATTCATATGGTTGGAGTGGAATGGCTTGATCTCAACACATGAGTAGGTGGCTCTCTCTCAGAAAATCAGATGGGGTAAGTGGGGAACTGTTCTGAGTGCTTCTCTGTCGAGTGAGTGGTGGTGAAGGGTGAGGGAGTCCTGGTTTAGGGGGTCCTCGGGAGGCCGGCCTATGTCTAATGGGCCGGACTGTATGGGCCACTTGCCGAATACTGGAAGAATTGAAGACCTCATCTCCAAGGAGGAAGCTTCGAGAATCGTGGCTTGTCCTCCATGTTTGAAGTAGTAAATAGGCATGTTTATCCCTTCGACGTGTAACCGACCATGTGTAACCCTAGACATCCTCGGCGTCTATATAAGCCGGAGGGTTTTAGGATGTAGAATAACAGAACTCATCTAGGGTTTAGTCATACGATCTCGTGGTAGATCAACTCTGTAATCCCCATACAATCAATATAATCAAGCAGGACGTAGGGTATTACCTCCATAGGAGGGCCCGAACCTGGGTAAAACCTTGCCCCCTTTTTCTCCTGTTACCATTGATCCAAGTATCACAGTTCGGGACCCCCTACCCGAGATCCGCCGGTTTTGACACCGACATTGGTGCTTTCATTGAGAGTTCCGCTGTGATCGCCAGAAGGAATCGATGGCTCGCCTAGTCATCAACGAAGAGGTCCGCGATCCGGGCAATTTTGTCCCCGGACAGATCTTCGCTTTCGGCTGCATTGTGCTGCACGCCGACCCGACCGGCCATCTAGGTCGCGTTGGAAGTTTTGCCCCTGATCAAGAGGTCAGATTCGGGAACTTAGAGTTCTCCGTAGACTCTCGAGGGGATCTGTCACTAACCAGGCTCGCAGTCTCGCCTGCCATGCCCGAAAGCTCTGACGCCTTAGCCCCAGACCCACTATTCGGCCCCTCCCCTGGGATCTACCCCGGCGAAGGCCCGATGTTCAGTCCGGATCAGGTCATAGCACCCGACGTCCGGACACCAGTTCTTGCCGAACACCCCCCTTGCACGGACACATCGGAGGTTCGCTCCGGATGCCCTGTGCAGGCCGATCCGATCGAGCTCTCGATACTCAACGAGGCTCTGGATCGGATCTCGTCGATGAAGATCACCGACGATCCAACTCCGATCTGTTCTCAGACCGGATTTCAGACGGGTCAGGACAAATTTTTCGTCCCACCCACCACCCACTTCATAGCCACTGTCGAGGATTTAACCGACATGCTTGACTATGCTTCCGAGGAAGCAGAGTATATGGATGAGGAGGATAACGCCCTCACCCCCGCCAAGACCGGGCAGTGGACTGCCACCTCTACATACGACGTCTACATGGTGGACACTCCGAAGAACAACGGTGATAAGTCGGATGAAACGCCATCGAGACGCCGAAAGCCGCATAAACGGTCAAAAGGGAAAAAGGGGCGAAAGTCTACAGATGGCACCGGGGACGGAGATACCCCGGAAGACATCGGCGGTCCCGAAATCCCCGAACACCCGCTAGAGGGTCAGGAGAGACCCGAAGACCGTCACAACCCCGATGATCCAGATGATCCCGCGGACGACGACTACCTCCGCTCTATCGAGGGGGAGGATAATGCGGAAGCCGATGACTTCGCCATTCCCGACAATCCTGAAGATCAGGAATTGTTCAGGCAACAGCTCATATCCACAGCTCGCAGCCTGAAAGCAAAGGAGCGGCAGCTTAGAGCCGAACAAGACGACCTCAACGACCGATGGACAAGAGTCCTCTCAGCCGAGGAAGGATACATCACCGGTCTATCGGACCAGCCTAAGAGCTATCCTCGCAGACGGTTGCTGCCACAATTCGATGACGAGCTCACTGATACGCCGTCTCCTAAGCATACCAAATATGACAAGCCAGACCGCCCACCTCGAGGACGCGACAGGACGGCTGATGATACCGGCTATAGGCCGACGATACCCCGTAGACGGGGAAAGGAGCCACTAGAGCCCGATGACAGGTTCGGCCTGCGACACGACCTGGACTATAGAGCAGGCCGTACGGGATCCATTTACGGATCCAGAGGATACTCACCCGATAGACGGGACGGGTACCGGCCTCGGTTCGGCCGCGACAATGACGATCGGGAACAGTACCGAACTCGGGTGGACGCCGATCACCGGCGCAACATAGCTCGGGTCAGAGGCGCTGCACACCCACTGTGCTTCACAGATGAGGTAATGCGGCATCAGTTCCCGGAAGGGTTTAAGCCCGTAAACATAGAGCAATACGATGGGACAACTGACCCAACAGTATGGATAGAGGATTTCCTCCTCCACATCCACATGGCACGAGGAGATGACCTCCACGCCATCAAGTACCTACCCCTGAAGCTCAAGGGGCCAGCTCGGCACTGGTTAAATAGCCTCCCCGAAAACTCCATCGGGTGTTGGGAGGACCTAGAAGAGGCATTCCGATCTAACTTCCAAGGCACTTATGTTAGGCCGCCGGACTCCTCCGATTTAAGCAACGTCATTCAGAATCCAGGCGAGTCCGTGCGGCTATTCTGGAACCGTTTCCTGACAAAGAAGAACCAGATCGTCGACTGCCCGGACGCCGAAGCTATAGCCTCCTTCAGACATAACATTCGGGATGAATGGCTGGCTCGACAGCTCGGCCAGGATAAACCAAGGACAATGTCCGCCCTCACATCACTCATGACCCGATTTTGCACGGGTGAGGATAACTGGCTAGCTAGATGTAGCCATAACCCCGAAGACCCCAGAACCTCTGAAGTTCGGGATGGCAACGGGAAACCGAAGCGTAACAAGAACAAGCGCCGGCACAATAATAGCGATGCCGATGACACGGCTGTCAACGCCGGCTTCCGCAATCCCCGCTCTGGACAGCGGAAGAAGCCCCCTAAAGGCAAACACGACGGACCCACCCCGCTGGACAAGATTTTGGAGAGGCCTTGCCAGATCCATGGCACCCAGGAGAAGCCCGCCAATCACACAACCGTAACTGTTGGGTCTTCAAACAGGCCGGCAAGCTCGCAACTGAGGACCAAGTCAAGAACCCACGCAGCGAGGACGAGGATGAGCCTCGTGGTCCGATCGGTGGCGGTCAAAAGAAATTCCCTCCAGAGGTAAAAACAGTAAACATGATCTACGCCACTCATATACCCAAAAAGGAGAGGAAGCGCGCCCTTCGAGATGTCTACGCCATAGAGCATGTAGCCCCGAAGTATAACCCATGGTCGGCACATCCGATCACCTTCGATCGACGCGACCATCCGACCAGTATCCGTCACGGGGGTTCGGCCGCACTCGTCCTAGACCCGATCATAGATGGGTACCACCTTACTAAAGTCCTTATGGACGGTGGAAGTAGCCTTAATCTGATATACTCAGATACGGTGAAAAAGATGGGCATAGATCCTTCAAGGATCAAGCCCAGCAACACTACCTTCAAAGGAGTGATCCCAGGCGTTGAAGCCCGGTGCACAGGCTCTGTAAGCCTGGAGGTTGTGTTCGGCTCGCCCGATAACTTCCGAAGCGAGGACTTGATCTTCGACATTGTACCCTTCCGCAGCGGCTATCACGCCCTGCTCGGCCATACAGCGTTCGCTCGCTTTAACGCCGTCCCGCACTACGCATACCTCAAGCTCAAGATGCCTGGCCCTAGGGGGGTCATTACTGTAAATGGTAACACAGAGCGCTCCCTCCGCACTGAGGAACATGCGTTGGCCCTGGCGGCCGAATTCCATTACACCGATGATTGGCAAACGCCGACATCTGCCGTAAAGGCACCCAACGCTGGGAAGAGAGCTCGGTCTCGATACGAGGTACCAGAACCTTCCTCTTCCCATAAATAGGGACTCGCCCCCCATCGCACGGCACTAATACCAGCAAAGTACGCGCCCAGGAGGCACAACTTCGCGCTCAAAATTCCATGGGCAGCGGTGGGGACAAGCCATTAGAAGGTAAGTTTTCGGCTGGACCGAACTACTACCGTCAACACGTCTTTGGACATGTTACAGGTACCATACTAGTGCCTGTTAAGGGCGTCAAGCTCATCCATACTTCGGCGACTTCTCAAGACTCTTTCTTCAAGGTCCGCTCGCCGAACAAGCAAAGCCCATAAAGGCATACACCTTCTTAGGAGATGCAGGGGCGGATAAGCGACAGGGCACATCAAGGACGTCAGGTCACCTATCGAAGGCCCTTGGTACAACCCCTGCTATAAAGTTTTTATTTATTTATCAAATACCTGTAAACAGTTGCATCGGCAATTTGAATAATAAGAGCCGTTGAGTAAAATACAGACATATTATTATCTCTCTGCTGTCCCTTTTTCGGAACACCCTCTGTTTTCTCCCTCTTTTTGCGAACCTGTTTGGTATATTGTACAATGCAACCGGCTAATAGACCGGGGGCTCGGCCTTACAAATCGCCCTAATCACAATTTTTTTTAGTGTTCGGCGTCTTGGAAATCCGCTTTATATGCATTGGTTCCGAACTATGTCTTGGGTCAATAGTTGGGTTGCCCGGCTCCTGTGCTTGCCCCTTTATGTTCCGCTAGTTCGGCTAAAAGGGCAAAGGGAGCACCACTGCGATTGTGCTTCCGGCTAGTCTGGTTAAGCGCCTCAGCGGAGAAAGCCGAAAACTGACTGTCATAGTATGCGAGAACCGGTCTGCGAATCCGAGCTTAACTAAAATCTCGTCAGAGGTTATTCCGTGTCATACGATGGGTTTGGTGTTTGCACAAACCAGGTGATATAGGCTTTGGCCGCGGTTCATCCGAACATCACAAACACCTGGGGGCTAGTTATCAGCTCCCGCACTCCTTTCTCGCACCCCTATGGCTAAGTGAAAGCAATAAAGCATTATGGTCCGATTGCCTTGTCCACCCCACACTACCGCCTTCGGGCGCCGATAGTTCGGCTAAGGGTTATAGTGCGGTTGGTAGAGACACCTCGTGTAGTATCTACACGGGGGCTGAAGCCGACGACTCGCAGCTTTCAGGGTTAACGGCCACAAAGGAGTTATAAAGGATGCAAACACATACAAGACATGATAAACCGTGCAACTTTATATATACAAACGCGTTCAAGGGTCTTCGGACATATTACATAAGCGTTTACTCATACACGGTATCTCTCAAACACTGTGATTCTATGGCCCGAGCACCCTCCATAACTCCGGAGAAGTACCGCTCGGGGCATCTATACTCCTTCCCAGGCGGCGGAGGGGCAGTGGCTACCTTCATCGGATCCAGCCCCGGCCAGTGCACCTTGGCCTTCGCGAAGGTCATCCTAGCCCCCTCGATGCAGGAAGACCGCCTCAAGGCGTCGATCCGAGGAGTGGCGTCGCTTAGCTTCTGCACCAGGCCGAAGTAGCTGCCCGGCAGTGGCTCATTGGGCCATAGCCGGATACAGAGATCCTTCATGGCCGGTTCCGCCATCCGGCGTAGCTCCATCTGCTGCTTCAGCCGCTCCACAAGGAGAGGAGAACGCTCGGGGGCTTCGAATTGCGCCCAGAATAGCCGAGCTTCATCTCCTTCTCCCCGCGAAGCATAGAACTGCTTCGCGTCCGCTAAGTCCTTCTGGAGATCCGAGCAGGCGCCTGAGGAACGCCATACTTGGGTAAGCAACTCGAACTTGCTGTCCCCGAAGATACACTGCAATGAATATGGCTTACCATCCAGGATAGCTCTGGCTTGGCGGAGCTCCTCTTCGAATGACCGCCTATCCACCCGCTCCTTTCGGAGATCGGTTTTCAGGGCGGATAGTTCGGCGGCTTGCTCCTTCTCTTTCAGCTCAAGGACCTCGCACTTTTTGCTGGCGTCCTTGAGCTCCTGTTGAATTTCTTCCACCCGAGCCTCATGCTTATCGCTGGTGGCTCTCAGGGCGGATAGAGCGGTGGCCGCTTCTTTGGCCGCCGCCCTCTCAACTAAAGCTTCCTGCTTCGCTTTCTCAAACTCGGCTTTGAGCTTCTCTATCTCTTTCGCCGAGGCTGCGTATGTATCGACTTATATTAAGAAACCGTGTTGATAGAGCGGTAAAGAAGAGTTTCGATACTCTAATTCGGCTTACCTTGCGCCTCGTCGAATCTCTTGTTTAGAGCATCAAGCTCGTCTTCGGAGCTTTTGAGCTTCCGATTCAGCTCCTCTAGCTCGGCGGCGTTAATAGCCGCTGCTATCGACGAAGCCTGTATCACAGAGTTATATAAACCATTAAAGAGGCTTACAACCTCCGAACTGTCACTAGAATAATCCTGTGAACGGTCCTCTTATGGGCTAACCGAACGATACGAACATATATTGTCCTGTGCATAGTTCGGATAAGGATTTATGATTTGACCCCCAGGTAAGTTTTTCCAAACTCACCTAGGGCTCGGGGGCTGCCATGCATATAATCATAACTTACCGAAATTAATATTTCACAAAGTAGAACATTACTTGGCTTACCTGAAAGCCCGCCAGGAGACCGTTGAAGGCCTCCTTCAGTCCGGAATCCACGGACTGAATGCTCTGCAGTACCGCACCCATAAGGGTGCGGTGCTCCCCGGAGATGGAGGCGCTTGATAGAGCCTCCCCCATAGCCGACCACCCGCTGGTCGGTGGCGCCGGTGGGGATCGATTGATCCGATCCCTGACCGGAGATTGAATCGGTGCCTCCGGAGGCATGGTATGCTCCGGAGACCGCCTTGGAGGTGACTGGACGTCTTCTGGTCCGGTCTCCTCAGTATCCGGGAGCGGTCTCTCCCCCGGGTCTTCGGCGGCCGAGGTATTTGCCTCGGCCATGACTTCATCGCCCTGCCTCCAGAGTCCGGCTCCAAAGGAGCCCGTTGGGAGGACGCCTCCGCGATGTCCTTCGCGGCGCCCGGAGGAGAGGGGTGCGACGTGGTCCCGCTCTCTGCTAGCTCGGCGGGTGGGGTCTCCCCGTCCGAAACTTGATCAGTGGGGAGGACTTGTGGTGGGCTGCAAATCAGTAAGGCGCTCACATGAGTAATAATATTCAAAGCTTAGCACTAATGACTCGGAATGGTCTTCGGATCTGTACCTTCGAGGTGGGGGCTTGACCCTGAGGTTCCTTCGCGGAACCCTCTCAAAGTCCTCGGACTCGGTGTTCGAGTCCGAACTGTCGTCGGACGAGATTACCTATGTCCGGCGCGGTTTCTTCTGGGCGGGAGGAGCTACCTCCTCCGAGGCGTCCGATGATGCCGCCCTCTTTCCTGTGTGGGGGGAATCGCCTCCCCCCTCAGCCTCGTGCTCCTCCTCTTGATTCGAGGAGGCATGAGTCTCTTCGGACATAGCCCCTGGCTGGTCCCTGTTGCGCAAGCCAGTTCGGCCTGGCTTCTTCTTCTCCTTCTTCTCTGGCGCCTTGTAGGGCGCCACGACGAGCATCTCCAGCAGCAGCGGAGACTTGGGGTCTTCGGGCTGTGGAGTCGGACACTTGATGCCCGTGGCCTTGCTCAACCATTCCTGTGAAAGGTAATCGGAAAAGTGCTTAGACTATCTTTAGGAAGGTAGAACCGGTGAAATGAAACTATACTATACCTCGGGTGCGGGTTTGGTGGCGCTCAAGCCCCTGTCCTCCTTCTTGCTCGGCCAGTTCTCCTGCGCCTTGAACAACGCCTTCCATAGCTTCTACCGCGTAGTGCGGAAGAGTCGACGAACTGTAGGATCGTCGTCCGTCCGGTAATCCCGCATAGGAGAGCTCCGGCGCTGGCAGGGGAGGATGTGCCGCCAGAGCATGACTTGGACCACGTTGGTCAGGCCGACCCCCTCCCTGATTAGGGAGGCGATGCCCCTCTGCAGGTCCTCCACCTCTGTTTCCGACCCCCAGTCGAGACCCTTTCTGACCCATGAGGTCAATCTGGTTGGGGGGCCGAACCTGAATTTGGCAGGAACAGTTCCGCATTCAGCAGGAACAGTTCCGCCCTCCTCCTCCTTTGGCTCGGTGATGTAAAACCACTCTCTCTGCCAAGTTTTGATGGTGTCGATGAAGGTGCCGGATGGCCACACAGTGTGTGGAAGCTTGCCGATGACTGCCCCGCCGCAGTCCGCATGTGCGCCGGCGACGCACTTCGGCTTGATATTGAAAATCTTGAGCCATAGTCCGAAGTGTGGCTCGACCCGCAGAAAAGCCTCGCAGACGATGATAAAGGCCGATATATGCATGAAAGAGTTCGGCGGGAGGTCGTGGAAGTCGAGCCCATAGAAGAACATAAGACCCCTCACGAAGGGGTGAAGTGGGAAGCCTAATCCCCGGATGAAGTGAGGGACGAAGACCACCCTCTCACCTGATTTGGGGGTGGGGATCACCTGGCCCTCCTCTGCAGCACGATGGAAGACGTTGGCGGGGAGGTAGCCGGCGTCCTTGAGATCATGGATGTCCTGGTCTTTGACCGTGGAAGCCTCCCACTTGCCGCTGGCCATGGCTGAGCTCGGAGGGGGAAGAATGGAAGACCTAGATCTGGGCTCAGGGAGCTCGGAAGGTTGGGGAAGCAGGGAGGTGAATGGGAGATGCGGATAAGCCTTGGGGTTTTCTTCCCCTTTTATTAAAGATTATTGCCGGTTAGCCTCCCTTCGTGGCGCCGTGAATCCCTCCGCTTCCCGAGGCGTGCGTGCCGTTGTGCGCGTGTGATTAAACATATCCCATGTAAGACGGGGCACGATCTGTGCATTAATGGATCGTGCTGGTGGAAACGGCCTCAAACCGCGAATCGAGTCCTCACGACTGGTTTAGAGGTCGTGGTGGGCCGTGGCCTTTCATCTGAAAAGTTGTCAGAAGACACTATTGGTTCTCTGACGTTTGGCCTTCAAAGCCGAACTACTCATGGTATACGGACGATCTATGATCGGAGACATTACACGTCGACGGAGGCCGAACTATATCTCGGGCCGATCGTTGTTTGGAGAAAGGAACTCGCCTCGCAAGCCGAAGACTCTGATCACTCGAAGCAGCTGGAGCCTGGACCCTTGGCATTGGAGGCTAGTTCGGGGGCTACTGAGGGAGTCCTGGTTTAGGGGGTCCTCAGGAGGCCGGCCTATGTCTAATGGGCCGGACTGTATGGGCCACTTGCCGAATACTGGAAGAATTGAAGACCTCATCTCCAAGGAGGAAGCTTCGAGAATCGTGGCTTGTCCTCCACGTTTGAAGTAGTAAATAGGCATGTTTATCCCTTCGATGTGTAACCGACCATGTGTAACCCTAGACATCCTCGGCGTCTATATAAGCCGGAGGGTTTTAGGATGTAGAACAACAGAACTCATCTAGGGTTTAGTCATACGATCTTGTGGTAGATCAACTCTGTAATCCCCATACAATCAATATAATCAAGCAGGACGTAGGGTATTACCTCCATAGGAGGGCCCGAACCTGGGTAAAACCTTGCCCCCTTTGTCTCCTGTTACCATCGATCCAAGTATCACAGTTCGGGACCCCCTACCCGAGATCCGCCGGTTTTGACACCGACAAAGGGGTATATATAGGCATGTCCAAAAATCCAACCATTACACCTTTGCTGACCAACTCGGTGACACCGAAGTATAAAACTCAGTGGTACCGAGTTGCTCAAAAGGTAGCAACTTTTGAATCTCAGTGAGACCGATATATAGTTCTCGGCAGTACCGACACAGGTGACCAACGGTCAGAATGCAAACTCGGTGGCACCGATCCAAAAACTCAGAAATTTCGAATTTCAGAAAAGGGGCAACATAAAGTTGGCAACTGAAACTCGGTGGCACCAATGCAGAATCGGTTGTACCGAAAACTTAGGGTTTGGCTGGGATCTGTCTGAGGTGAAAATCAGTAGGGCCGAGTGGGAAAATTTTGGTGGCACCGATTTTGCATGATAGGCTTTTGACAGACTTTTGTGGAAGAGCTTGGGTGTTTTTGGTGACTATCACTTGTGCACGTGGAGCATTTTGTTCACCATCAATACCTCACCCCCTTTTAATAGTATTGGCTTTCCTATAGACTCAAAGTGATTTCTCACAAAGTAAAATGTAGAGTCTTCTTGCTTGAAGCTTTGCCAGTCCTATTCCTTGCATCTAGGGGTCTCTCCACAATCTTTTTGCCATCCCATCATTGAACTTTTCCTGAAATATACTTAGTGGAAACATTAGTTCAATGAGATATATCTTGTTATTAATTACCAAAACCACCAAGGGAGCAAATGTGCTTTCAATCTCCCCCTTTTTGGTAATTGATGACAACATATAGATCAAAGCTTCGACGTATGATATAATCAATGAATATAATTGTCGCTTTGAGAAGTATGTGATAAGCAAGAGCTCCCCCTAAATTTGTGCACTATTTTGAATTTGCGTTTGAATGCAAATGCACAATCGATTAGGTATATGGGGCACTCTTCCATGTCACGTACAACTTGGTGGTGTGTGAGAGTAATATGAATGAACATCATAGCACAACACAACAAGCAAGAGTGAATGATCATCTCATAGGCATCTCAAGGATAGGAAATAGTAGAAGCACACATCAAGTGTATGATCAAACACAAACAAGGTTTAACACAAACATCAAACCAAAAGATATCAATATTTTTGAAGAGCGATAAAAAGCAACACTCTCCCTCTCTCGAAGCCCTAATGATCTATACAACTTCTCCCCCTTTGGCAACAAGTTACCAAAAAGTTCAAAGGTATAGAACTAAGCGTCTCTCTGGGGTTGATCTCCTCTGGTAGCTGATGAAGGAGTCGAGAGAACGGCATCAGCGAAGACTTCAGCAGACGTCATGGATGGAGTTGGAGTAGCAACTGGAGGTGCTGGTGTAGCTGATGGAACTGAAGGAGCTGATGGAGCTGCAGCAGGTGCTGATGAAGAAGGCCTCAACTCTGGAGCAGTCACTATAGGAGTCCTGGCTTTAGTCCTGAACTGGGTGTCGCCCCTGAGAGGTGGACTGTCCTCATCATCATCCATGGTGTGGGGACTGGGCATGCCATCAACTTCTCTCTTGAGCTCAGTTACAGTCACTGTGAGCTCATACACCTTGTTGTTGAGAATGTGAAACTTGTTCTCAACAATCCTTCCCAGACTCTCCTGGTTCTTCAAGATATTTCCAATGTCCTTCTGCATGTTGAGCATGGAACTGAGAAGAAGATCCATCTGCTATGGGTCTTTGGCACCTGAGTACTAGAGTCTCTGGCTGCCTCTGTCTCTGCCTGTGCTGTAGCTGAGGTGGGATGATCTGGATCCATCACCACGACATTGTCTTCGAGCTCTGGCAGGAGTGGCAAGTGTGGTCGATCAAGTGCATACACGTGCTTCTCCAGCTGGGAGTTGATAAGCATCGGAATGTATGGTGCATATCCACATGATCTCTTCTGATCTGCAGCAGTCCTCTTCACGGTCTCAACTATCAAGTCCATCACCCTAAATCTGGTGTGTTGATCAATATGGAGCAACATGTTGATAGAATAGCCTCTGATCATCTTCTCATCTCCAGACTTAGGCATCAATGTATGCCACAAGATGGTGTTGGTGGTGCGTAGACCAGCCTGAAGAAAATAGATGGATCCAAGCTTGTGTGAATGCACATTTGCAGCAGGGATCTCATTGTACATATTGGCCATGGAGTTGTGGTTTGCTTGGGCTCAGAGTACACATCCAAGTCTCCTTCTTGCACCTGTGGGGCTCCTAAGATGGCAGCCCACTCATCAACAGTGGATTCATATCTAGTGCCTTCAGTCATCCATACAATCCTACCATCTCCATAGAAATGTGCAGTGGAGTAGAATTGCATGACCATCTCATCATTCCAGGCAGTGAACTCTTTCCCAACAAACTCATCAATGCCAATGCAGTGGAAATTATCCTGCACACATGGAAAGAAATCTTGGTTCTTCTTGATGTACTCCCAGTCAACATACCTCATATCACTGACTGCAGGGCTCTTGTCAAGCAGAATAGTCTCATAGAAGTCTTGCTGTTCCTTGGTGTAGAATCTGTAGTCTACAGCTGTCCTTCTCCTCTGAGAATAAGGATCTATGGCTCTCCACTCTCTCAGTCCAGAATCCTTCCTCTTCTTCATGTCCTCAGCAAGTGGATGGTTGGCATTGTGCTCAGGAAGGTGTGACCTCGGCTTCATCAAAACTGACAGTGCTTCCTCCTCAGCTTCTCTGAAGGTAGTACCTTTGTTTTTGGCAACAACTGGGATGTCTCTGGTAGTCCTCTTAGGCTTTGGAGCAATGGATTTCTTGGGTGCAGCTGGCTTGCTCTTGGATGGGGCCTGGCTTGGCATAGCATCAGCAAGCAGCTTCTTCTTCTTAGGAGGAGCCTTGGTAGCTGGCTCTTCCTCTTCCTCAGCATCAGCTGGATCTTCATACATAGAAGTTGGTCTTCCAATAACATGTATGATCCTTTTCATGCTTGTCTTCTTCTCTCCTGCCTTCTTGGGCATAGACTTCCTTGGGGGCTCAACAGACATGGAAGCCCTAGCACTCACATGTGCTTTCATGGCCTCTGAATTGGCATACTCCTTCCTTACTACCTTTCTTGTTGAGGTAGTCTCATTAGTAGACTTCTTGGTAGCCTTGTCTGCTTTGTCTTGCCTTTGCTTGGCAAGTACCTCTTCTAGCACAAAATCCGAATCTTCTTCATCTGAATTCAGCTTCCTTCTGGTTCTAGTTGTAGCTTTAGGCAGATCATGGGAGCTGGGATTGTCATCTGAAGCAAAAGAGCTAGCCTCAGGACTAGTGCCAGGGTCTGCATCAACACTGGGCTCTCTGAGATTATTCTGACTATCATCTGATCCTGACATCTCTGACCCTGTGAAAAGAGTATAGAGGAGCAGATAGGTTGAGCATCACAAAACACAGAAGTCTTAAAAGTTTGAGCAAAGAAAACCTTAGTTTTAGCTTTCTGCAGAACAAAATTCGGTAGCACCGAGTCAGAATTTTCGGATTCATCGAGACAGATGGTCTGCTTCACAGAGACTTGGCAGCTACTTCGGTGACACCGAAGGAAACCACTCGGTCTCACCGAGACCATTCTCAGAAACCCTAGAATCCAAAATCGGTGGAACCGATTTTTGCGACTTGGTGACACCGAGAGTTGTTCTGCGGATGGCTAACCCTAAATTTTTCTTCGTTCGCTAATCTATGAGAACTTCTGGTGGAGCAGGAGGATTGCAGATGGTGGCTTATCGACGAAAATATCCCAATGCGCAAGAATCGGACAGTGGAGCGCAAGGGGAGATCGGATCGTACCCTAACTTGGTGAAGATCCGCTACGGCGACGACGGCGGAGTAGATTCCCGTCGACGACGAGGATCCTAGCGGCGGAGGCGCTCTGGGAAGCAAGGGCGATGACCAGGGGTCCAGGTGCGGCAGTTAGGGGCAGGAGAACATGGTGCTTGAAGATTTAATTTCAAAGCGTCGGGTCCGCGGAATATATACCCCTCACTGTCGGTGTCACCGATACAAAAATTTCGGTGCCACCGAGTGTTGGGTTCTACCGTAGGTGGATCGCATGTGAATTAAAATTTTCCTACGTGCAGAACATCCAAGAACTTTCTACGGAGATGGATCACAGATCGTTACCACTAGACGCGCAGTGCCGTGCAGCGGAAGTAGAGTTGGGGCGGTGCGTTCGCGTGGTCCGTCTCCTCCTCGTCCGATCTCACTCGAACAGCCGACCCGATCTCCCTCAAACTGGCGGTCGCCGGATCCCATGTACAGGTTCACCGGAGCGGTGCAAGTGCACCGCCTCTAATGGTATCCACACGTGCAGGAGGAACACCGTGCGGCGGACTGCTAGGTCCGATCACACAGTTGGCGGCGGCGGGTGGAGGTGGCTAGTTGCAACACATGCAAAGCCCTAATGACGGTGCCGAAGCGATCAACCAGATAGGTGTGCCGCACCTCCACTATATATAGGTATCCGACGCGGGCTCAACTCTTGGGCCTCACACGGATCCTAAAGCCCACGTGTTCCTTCCCTTAAGCGCGCGACCCCTTAGGTTCTCGTTCACTTGGTCGCGAGTCAGATCACATCCGGCTCAACCAGTCGGTAGCGGCCTCTAGCAAGGCGTGCCGACTCCAAGTGTCTGATGAAGCTGGTTAGGCGAACCTGTACTTCACACTTCTATTCCCTTTGCCACACGATATATGTTGTCGTGCACAAGGCGACATGGTCATCCTTGTTGCAGCACGACCTCTTTCTCGTTCCGGTGAATCCGACCAACACTTAGGATTATCTCATAATCCTCATCGCATGGCCATGCTTATCCAGGTCGGATCACCCGAGGGGCCCAAAGTATATCTCTCCTGTTAGGAGGGGCAAATCCCATCTTGCTCGACCATGTCTCGCAGCATGGGTCTGGACAAGCCCGAAACCTACCTTTGTAACTACCCAGTCACGGAGTAGCGTTTGGTCGGCCCAAAGCAAGTCTGTCACCATCCCGAGTACATGCGTCAGCTCAGGTCTTAGGACATAGAACGTATGTTGTACTAGAGACTCACAGATGACCTATCGCTGCGTCTCATAGTTGGGTCTGTCCAACTCAGACCTTATCTCGACTCGGATCCGACTACGTCGAATCCGACCAGATCTTTCTGAGTCCATATTATCCGGCTAGCATCCAATGCTACATGGTCAGTGAGACTGAACCATCCACCGTGTCATATGCTAGTCTGATTAGTTGTGCGTCCACACAACCATTTCGACTAGGGACCATTTAGGACAGTTATCATACAATGCATAGTCTCACAAACAAGTCACGTACTTGTTAATACACATCACTGATAATGTCCAAGAACTATCTTTATTCATAAACACATAGGAAATATCATCATACATGATTGCCTCTAGGGCATATCTCCAACACCGAGTTCCACTGCTGTCAGTTGACATGGAAACTCGGTGCAACTGAGATTATGGTATCGGTGGTATCGAGATGCAAAAGTAGGTCAACCCTAAGGCAATCGGTGGAGCCAAGAATTTCATGTTGGTCACACCGAGTTACATTGTAGGGAGATTTTGGAATGCAACCCTTGTCGATACGGAACTCCGAGTGCATCTCACACAGAGGGATCGAGAAGTGCTTGTTCAAGTTTTGTGATGTAGCATGAATAGAACTTGAGATGAGAAAGCATAGATAGCTAGAGAGGGATCCTAGGCATTCTTGTCCATCCAATTGGCAAAAGAGAAAACAAAGTCCAAATAGCAACAATTGGATGTCCTCGAATGATAAAAGATATGCAAACCTGCATGCTCACACAATAAGATGTCCAATGAAATCATGGCAAACATGCAAAACCACTCTAGTATCTACCAAGCACTTTGGCGATGACGAAGTCATCTATATATGAGTATATTGACTTAGGAGCCAAGTAAGAATACTTGATCATAGGTCAAACACATCGTTTAAGCACAAGTGGGGTTACCACTTTTACATAAAGCATTTAATGTTGTCACATTCTTAAGAGATGCTTTAACTCAAGTCTTAGAGTAAAGCTCCCTCTTGATGTGACATCCCCCCATAAGAGGGATAAACTAACCTTGGGTTTGTTGTAGAAGACTTCATGTGGGAGATGTAGTGGTGGATGCTCAAGGTTGATGAAGATCATATTGAGTTGGGAGCATCCTTGTTGTTCCTTACTCTTCTCACCTACATGGGTTAGTCCCAAGCACAAGAGACAAATACAAGGATATCTATGGATATGGAGTGCAAAGCACACAAGATGATGTCCATGGATTCATTAATTACCTTGTCCCTTGCTTACCTTTGAGGGAATATGTGACTCTTTGAACTATTGCATAAAGTTGATGTTGATTGCAACTAGTCCTTGCCAATAGTGAATATGAGTGAATTTCATTGGCGGAGTCACCCCTCAGGAACTTCTCTAGTTTTTCTTCTTGGGGACCCACATCAACTTGATGGGAATCCCTGGTGTTGAAGTGGCACTTGTAGAAGTTGAGCTTGTAGAAACCTTGGGAATCCACTTGACCAAAGCTTGAGATTCATCTTCATATGAGTTAATCTCCTCTTGAAGATTGTCCTTGCCCTTGAGCTTGTGGTCTTGTGATAGAAGGTCATCTTGA
This sequence comes from Elymus sibiricus, assembly GCA_039707655.1. Lineage (NCBI taxonomy): Eukaryota > Viridiplantae > Streptophyta > Magnoliopsida > Poales > Poaceae > Elymus > Elymus sibiricus. Next base: position 123,287,021 of record CM077663.1, read on the forward strand.
GCTTTTGTTCCCTTGGGGAGAGTAGGTTCATACTTCTCCTTTTGAGGAACAAACTTTGGCTTGGGGTATTGACCTTCTTCCCATTCAACTTCATTTGCGTTGAAGTAGCCAATGCCATGGTTCTTCTAGTATCCTCCGTGCTTGCGTACAATCTCCTCAAATTGTTACATCCGGCAAGACTTTTGTAGATACCTTTCTCTATAATTCATTTCAATAAATCGTTTTCTTGCTCAAGTGTAACTTGGCTAAGAGAATCATCATTAGTGGAATCAATAGAACTACTAGAAGCAACATCATTAGATTTAGCATTTTTATTGTTGCTACTAGATGAAGAACCTTTCTTGCCTTTGTTACTAGCTTGTCTAGGTTTAACTTGTGGCATAAATGTAGACAAGAGTAATCGTTTGGCTAGATAAGATAAAGTCTTCTTTTGGAGATCGTCATTGATAGCTTTAAGAAACTCATGTTCTTGCTCAAAGGTGAGCTTCTCGAAGTGTAGCTTCTCATGAGTCTTTACAAGCTCTCTATGGTCTTCTAGAGTAGATTCATGGGCTAACTTAAGAATGTTTAATTCTTTAGTTAGTAGCTCTATTTCCATCTTATCATCATCACATGACTTATCTTGACTAACATAAACATTATCAAGTTCATTTTACTAATATCACTAGTTTTATCAAAGAGCAAGTCATCATCTCCAAGTAAATCATCCTCATCACTATTGAAATCAAGATACTCGGGGTGTGATACGTTGGGGCCTTTAGCCATGAAGCAACTTCCACTTCCTTCATTTGGTGAATCAAATATGTCATAGGAGTCGGTAGTCACTAGTGCAAGTCCGGCAACACCTTCATCTTGACTATAGTCGGAGTTGGAGTGATAGCTTCTCTTGGAGTGGTTGTCGGATTCGGAGCCGAAAACCCATTCACCAACGTGAGCTTGATGCCTTCTTCTTGAGTAGCTCTTGGTGTACTTGTCCTTCTTCTTCGAGTCCCTACTTCTCCTTGAGGGTCTTCGTTCATAACGGTCATCTCTACTCCTTCTCTCTCTTCGAGGTGATTCATCTCTTGAGCTTCGTCTTCTAGGTGACTCTTCTCTTTGTTTGTAGGGAGCCGTGCACTCATTGGAGCAGTGTCCGGGCTTCCCACCATTGTAGCAGTTTCGTTCATGACTTGACGAACGCTTCTCTTCATATCTTGAGTTGGAGCTTCGATATTTGCCTCTATTCTTGTAGAACTTGTTGAATTTCTTGACCATGAGGCTTATCTCTTCATTGGTGACAAGGTTGTCGCTTGAAGTTGTGGGAGCATCACTTGTGGCTTTGTAAGCACCTCTACACTTGTTGTGAAGCTCTTCTTTGTCTTTGAGTGTCATCTCATGAGCAACAATCCTTCCAATGACTTCCGTAGTCTTGAGATCTTTGTAGTTGGGCATCATTTGGATCAATGTGCACACGGTGTCGTATCTCTCGTCCAAAGCTCTAAGTATCTTCTTGATAATGAATTTGTCAGTCATCTCATCGCTTCCTAAGCCGGCAATCTCATTGGTAATGAGAGCTAGCCTACAGTACATTTCCGTGACTCCTTCACCATCCTTCATCTTGAACTTGTCAAGCTGACTTTGAAGAACACCCAACTTGGATTCTCTCACAGATTCGGTACCTTCATGCATATCAACCAAAGTGTCCCAAATTTCCTTGGCATTCTCAAGACGAACTGATTTTGTTGAATTCTTCGGGGCATAGGTAGTTGAAAAGAATGTCGCATGCTTGAGCGTTGTATGGCAACATCTTCAATTCTTCTGCGGTCGCTTCACGATCCGATTCCTTTCCATCACCAAAGAATTCACCTTGCAAGCCAACACGAACAACAGCCGAAACGGCAGGGTTATGACCAAGAATATGCATTTTCATTTTGTGTTTCCAACCAACAAAATTTGTACCATCAAAGTATGGACCTCTACGGTGATAATTTCCCTCGCTAGACGCCACACTCTCCTAGGTTGTGAAACCAATGCAATGGAGACCAAAGCTCTGAGACCACTTGTAGGATCGAAAGTATGTCTAGAGGGGGGGGTGATTAGACTACTTGACAAAATAAAATTTCTACCTTTTCCCAATTTTAAGTGTTGGCAGATTTTAGCAATGATAGAAAGTCAAGCACACCCTATCCATGCATGTCTAAGAGTATAGCAGCGGAAAGTAAAGACAAGCATATGTAATAGAGGATAGGGAGGAAGATCAAACGCAATTTGGAGACACGAAGATTTTTCCCGTGGTTCCGATAGGTGGTGCTATCGTACGTCCACGTTTATGGAGTCTTCAACCCACAGAGGGTAACGGTCGCGAGAGTCCATGGAGGACTCCACCCATAAGGGTCCACGAAGTATCAACCTTGACTATTCCATAACGGCTTCCGTCCACGAAGGACTAGCCTCACTATGGGTAGATCTTCACGAAGTAGGCGATCTCCTTGCCCTTACAAACTTCTTGGTTCAACTCCACAACACAAAGTAGGAGGCTCCCAAGCGAGACCTAACCAATCTAGGAGGCACCACCCTCCAAAAGGTAATAAGCTCGATAATGATGATGAACTCCTTGCTCTTGTGCTTCAAGATGATAGACTCCTCAACACTCAATCACTCTCTCACAGATTTGGCTTTGGTGGAAGAGATTGATTGGGTGGAAAGCAACTTGGGGAGGCTAGAAATCAAGATTCATATGGTTGGAGTGGAATGGCTTGATCTCAACACATGAGTAGGTGGCTCTCTCTCAGAAAATCAGATGGGGTAAGTGGGGAACTGTTCTGAGTGCTTCTCTGTCGAGTGAGTGGTGGTGAAGGGGTATATATAGGCATGTCCAAAAATCCAACCATTACACCTTTACTGACCAACTCGGTGGTACCGAGTTGCTCAAAAGGTAGCTACTTTTGAATCTCGGTGAGACCGATATATAGTTCTCGGCAGTACCGACACAGGTGACCAACGGTCAGAATGCAAACTCGGTGGCACCGATCCAAAAACTCGGAAATTCCAAATTTAAGAAAAGGGGCAACAGAAAGTTGGCAACTGAAACTCGGTGGCACCGATGCAGAATCGGTTGTACCGAAAACTTAGGGTTTGGCTGGGATTTGTCTGAGGTGAAAATCGGTAGGGCCGAGTGGGAAAATTTTGGTGGCACCGATTTTGCATGATAGGCTTTTGACAGACTTTTGTGGAAGATCTTGTGGGTGTTTTTGGTGACTATCACTTGTGCACGTGGAGCATTTTCTTCACCATCAATACCTCACCCCCTTTAAATAGTATTGGCTTTCCTATAGACTCAAAGTGATTTCTCACAAAGTAAAATGTAGAGTCTTCTTGCTTGAAGCTTTGCCAATCCTATTCCTTGCATCTAGAGGTCTCTCCACAATCCTTTTGCCATCCCATCATTGAACTTTTCCTGAAATATACTTAGTGGAAACGTTAGTTCAATGAGATATATGTTGTTATTAATTACCAAAACCACCAAGGGAGCAAATGTGCTTTCCTCGGGTTAGTTCCATGCAAATCATACCAAAACCATATAAAATTGTTGTAAATATGCATGAATACTTCATAAATTATAGATACGTTGGAGACGTATCGGCATCCCCAAGCTTAATTCCTACTCGTCCTCGAGTAGGTAAATGATAAAAGAAAATAATTTATGAAGTGTGAATGCTAGCATGGTGCATAAGTTTGATCAATGATAATTTCAACCACTTTTCCTAGCATCATAACAGCAACTCTTTCTCATAAAACTCATCATGATAAAGTAGCAACCAATTCACATGTTATGGTTCAAACAATGAATTCTCTTGAAACTTAACAACCTATGTTCTTAGTCACCAAACAATTGCAATTCAACTTACTCTCAACAAAGTCTAAGTAAGAGCTCCACATACTCAATCATCATATAGTCTTCTATGATTGCTAGTACTCAAAGCATATTTTTAGAACAAATGGCATCCATCGAACACAGAGAAAGATAGGGGCTTAATGTTTCGCCTCCCAACTCATTTATCATAGAGATAATTGTCAACAATAATAAGTCATGATCAAATATATTTGACTGGCCATATGTGCCTAGATCTTTCCCCACCACATGATGCTTGCCAACTAGAGAGTAATTGAGGTTGAAATGAGAATGCATACTATTGACTCTTGCATAAAAGTAAATATTGAAAGGTAAAAGATAGGCCCTTCGCAGAGGGAAGCAGAGGTTGTCATGCGCTTTTTGGTTTTGTATGCACAATCCCTTAATGCAAAAGAATGTCACGTTATATTGCCCCTTATGATTGCAACCTTTATTGTGCAGTCCGTCGCTTTTATTACTTTGCCATCACAAGTTCGTACAACGCTCAATTTTCTCTTACACTAAATGATCAAACACATTTAGAAGCAATTTTTATTACCTTTTTGCACCGATGACAACTTACTTGAAGGATCCTATTCAATCCATAGGTAGGTATGGTGGACACTCATGGCAAGAAATGGGGTTTAAGGGTTTTCGGATGCACAAGTAGTATCTCTACTTAGTATGAATTTTTGGCTAGCAAAAGATTCTAAGCAAACACCACATGTTGGAGGATCCATAACAATATAACTTCTATGCAAATATACACAACCATAACTCATTATGTTGTCTTCCTTGTCCAACTTCAACTAATTAGCTCAAGTTTGAAAATAATTAATGGGTATTCACAATCATAGAAGATGTCCAAGATAATATATTTGTATGTGAAAGTTCTCTTCCTTATACTAATAATTCACGAATTGCTTGTATGACCAATATTGTGATTGTCAAGCTTCAAAAGATTTCACTTTCTAAACCCAATGTGAAGCTACTACTAGGCATGGTATGAACATATAATTTCAACTTCATGGTATTCAATTCATTCAACAATTTACTCATAGGATATAAGTGAAGCACAAGAGTAAATGACAAGCTACTCCAAAAAGATATAAGTGAAGATCAAGCGAGTAGTTAAGTAAATGGGTAGCCATTTGAGAACTCTCTCTCATCTAAAAACTTTCAGATCTAAGTATTTCATTAAAATAGCAAGCAAAAAAAATGACATTCCAAGAATAGTACACATCATGTGAAGAAGCAAAAACTTAGGCTCAACCTCTACTAACCGATAATTGTTGATGAACAAAGGTGGGATGCCTACCGGGGCATCCCCAAGCTTAGATGCCTGAGACTTCTTGAAATATTTTCTTGGGATGCCTTGGACATCCCCAAGCTTGAGCTTTTGTGTCTCCTTAATTCCTTTTATATCACGGTTTCCCTAAATCTTAAAAACTTCATCCACAAAAACTCAAAAAGAACTCGTGAGATAGGTTAGTACACATAAGAATAAGTCCACACTTCTTGTACTGCCAAGACAAGTTGCACAATAATTTCCAAACATCATCTACTGTTTACTATCATTTAAACAATTTATATCTACCAATATAGGCTATGGAAACTATAGGATAAGTAGATAACAAAACTATGACAGCAATCTGTCCAAACAGAACAGTCTGTAGCAATTTATGAAAACAGTGTACTTCTATAACTCAAACAATTATGAAATTTTAGGACGTAATAAAGAATTTATATGACACCACTTTGTAAAAATTTCAGAAACTTTCCAAGTTCCATTAAAATATGAAAATTCAAACACTATAGAAAAAGTTTCTGTTTTTACACAACACACATCAAACAATGCAATGCAAGTGTCCTAAGGCAATTCTTGGAACTTTTTATTGAAAAAAAAGATTATAAATAAAACCTAACAGAAAATAAAAAATATATAATGATGTATGTGACGAATAAAAATATAGCTCTAAGTAAGATATACCGATAGTGTTGAAGACGAAAGAGGGGATGCCCCGGAAGGCATCCCGAAGCAAAGGCGCTTGAGTCTTCCTTGGATATTACCTTGGGGGTGCCTTGGGAATCCCCAAGCTTAGGTTCTTGTCACTCTTTATTCTCCTCATATTGGTGTTTCACCCAAAACTTGAAAACTTCAATCACACAAAACTTAACGGAACTTCGTGAGATGGGTTAGTATAATAAGTAAAGATCATTCACTTAGGTACTGTCAAGACAAGATTCATAATTGTGCTCACATAATACCTACAGTATTCTATCATTCCCATAATTTATATCACTGAATATAAGCTATGGGAACACTAAAACAAGCAAACTATGCATGCAAAACAGAATCTTTCAAAAACAGAACAGTCTGTGAAGATCTGTAGTGTAACCATACTTCCATGTCTCTAACAGATTATGAAAAATTTGGACAACCTGAAGAATTTTTATATCAACACTGTGTAAAAATTTCAGATCATTATAACGCACCAGTAAAAAAAATGAAAATTCCTGTACTGGAGTCAAAAGTTTCTGTTTTGGTTCAGCATCAATTCTACTCATTTTGTGAGTCATCCCAAAGGCTTTACTTGGCACTTTATTGAAATAAAAGAAACAAAACATGATTAATACAGTAGATTAATCATGTGAACACACAAAAACAGAAAGTAAAAGTGTTGGGTTGTCTCCCAACAAACGCTTTTCTTTAATGCCTTTTAGCTAGGCATGATGATTTCAATGATGCTCACATAGGAATAGTAATTGAAACATGCAAGAGAGCATCATGAATCTCATGACAAGCACATTTAAGTCTAACCCACTTCCTATGCATAGGGATTTTGTGAGCAAACAATTTAGGAGAGCAAGAATCAACTAGCATAGGAAGGCAAAACAAGCATATCTTCAAGATTTTCAACACATAGGGAGGAAAGTTAATATTATTGCAATTCCTACAAGCATATGTTCCTCCCTCATAATAATTTTCAGTAGCATCATGAAGGAATTCAACAATATAACTATCACATAAAGCATCCTTTTCATGATTTACAAGCATAGAAAATTTATTACTCTCCACATAAGCAATTTTCTTCTCATTCATAATAGTGGGAGCATCAAATGAAACTCAAATACTATAAATTGTTTCCACATTAAAAGAGTAATGTATAGTAAAAGGATATTCAAAATTATGACAATAATTATCACTACTTTTTATAACATAAGTATCATCACAATAATCATCATAAGTAGCAACTTTGTTCTCATCATAGTCAAGTGAAACCTCTTCCGAAATAGTGGAATCATTACTAAATAAAGTCATGACCTCTGCAAATCCACTTTTATCATTATAATAAAATTCAACACCCTAGAAAATAGTGGGATAATAATTATCTAAAGTTGACACTTTTCCAAACCCACTTTCATAAATATCGCAATCATCATAAATAGGAGGCATGCAATCATCATAACAAATTTGATCATTCAAAGTAGGGGAACTAAAAAGATCATCTTCATTAATCATAGCATCCCCAAGATTGGGACAAACATTAATTGCAGCAAATAAATTCTCAAACATGTCATTCTCATCAAACATAGCATCCCCAAGCTTGTGGCTTAGCATATCATAAGCATAATCACTCTCATCATTAATAGTATGAATAGCACCAATAGTATAACAATTATTATCATCATAATTTACCAAGTTGGTGCCAAAAAGATTTTCAAGATTATAAGAAGTATCATTATCTTCCCAATCATAGTCATCACAACAAGCAATAGGCATAAGAAAATCATCATCAAGTGTATCATCTTCCACAATTATTTTTGATTCATCCTCGTGAGGCACAACAATAATAGGAGCAACATCATTTGGGAGAGATACCTTTTTACCTCTACTCTTTCTTCTTTTCTTTTTCTTCACCACATCATGTGTGGGTTTAATTAATTTTTTCGAGCTTCTTATTGATGAGATTGGTTGAATAGGGAGCTCCTCCTCGTCAGATATTTCATCATGAGAGACAATAGGAGGGAAAGTGGAAGTCTTTACCCTTTCATTAGTATTCCTTTTATATTCTATTGGTTTTCCCATCTTTCTATAGTTGGCAATATAAGCATTCTCATTGCAATTTACCATGCAAAACATATAGATATTTTTCAGATTAGTTTCAATGTTGTCCATGAGAATGAATACTTCAAACCAACTATTTTTATGTGTCAATTCTTCACTCCCCAAAAATAGAGAAAGCTCATTATAAAGTTCAAGGGTGATCAAGTCATTACAATATTTGGCCATGATTTGATCATGAAAAAATTTGCATTGGAAATTTTAAGATGACCAACTTTATTGCAAAGTTCACAAGTAATAGGACAAACAGAACATAATTTTGTAGCAAATTCATCTATCACTTTGAGCAAAAAATTGGTTCTATCATGTTTATGCTTCTTACAAAATCTATCATCCCTATAAGGCACGTCTTCACAAACTTTATGCACTCCACAAAAATTGACATGCTTATAAGAAACATTTTTATCATGACTAGTGCAATCATCATTAGTATTTTGGATATTCATAGAATTCATACTAACAACATTGCAATCATGCTCATCATTTATGCCAAACATTTTATTGAATACTTCTTCTAACAATTGAGCACAATTTTCCTTTCCATCATTTTCAAGAAAGACATGATAAAGACGAATAATATGAGGCCACCTCAATTCCATTTTTTTGTTTTCTTTTATAAACCAAACTAGTGATAAAACAAGAAACTAAAAGATTTAATTGCAAGATCTAAAGATATACTTTCAAGCACTTACCTCCCCGGCAACGGCACCAGAAAAGAGCTTGATGTCTACTACACAACTTGTTCTTGTAGACTCGTGTTGGGCCTCCAAGCGCAGAGTTTTGTAGGACAGTAGAAAATTTCCCTCAAGTGGATGACCTAAGGTTTATCGATCCGTGGGAGGTGTAGGATGAAGATGGTCTCTCTCAAACAACCCTGCAACCAAATAATAAAAAGTCTCGTGTGTCCCCAACACACCAAATACAATGGTAAATTGTATAGGTGCACTAGTTCGGCGAAGAGATGGTGATACAAGTGTAGTAATGATAGTAGGTATTGATTTTTGTAATAGTAACAATAAAAAACAGCAAGGTAGCAAGTAACAAAAGTGAGCACAAACGATATTGCAATGCTTGAAAACAAGGCCTAGGGTCCGTACTTTCGCTAGTGCAATCTCTCAACAATGCTAATATAATTGGATCACATAACCATCCCTCAATGTGCAACGAAGAATCACTCCAAAGTTCTTATCTAGCGGAGAACATAAGAAGAAATTGTTTGTAGGGTACGAAACCACCTTAAAGTTATCCTTTCCGATCGATCTATCCAAGAGTTCGTACTAAAATAACACCAAGTTATCCTTTCCGATCTATCTATCTAAGAGTTCGTACTAAAATAACACCATATGATACGCATCAACCAACTCTAATGTCACCTAGATACTCCAATGTCACCACAAGTATCCATGAGTTAATTATACGATACGCATCAAACAATTTCAGATTCATAATACTCAATCCAACACAAAGAACCTCAAAGAGTGACCCAAGATTTCTATCGGAGAACATGGTATGAAAACGTGCAATCAATCCCTATGCATAGATCCCCTAGGTCACCAAAATCCGCAAGTTGATGCCTCAACATATATCAAGTGAATCAATAGAATACCCCAATGTCATTACGGGTATCCCACGCAAGACGTACATCAAGTGTTCTCAACCAAAATATTCAATCCAACATAACGACATCTCAAAGGGAAAGATTCAAAGCAAGGGAATAACATCATATGATCCGACTATATTAACAAAGCCCGTGATACATCAAGATCGTGACATCTCAAGAACATGAGAGAGAGAGAGAGATTGAACACATAGCTACTGGTACATACCCTCAGTCCCGAGGGTGGACTACTCCCTCCTCGTCATGGCCTCGGCCGGGATGATGAAGATGGCCACCGGAGATGATCTACCCTCTCCGGCAGGGTACTGGAACACCTCCAGATTGGTTTTTTGTCGATACAGAGAGTTGCGGCGGCGGAACTTCTCATCTAGGGTTATTTCTGGGGGTTTCTGAATATATAGGATTTTTGGGCGTCGGTTTCATGCGAAGATGGGCCACGAGGGGCCCCAAGACACCAGGACGCGCCAGAGGGGACTGGCGCGCCCTGGTGGGTTGTGGCCACCTCGGGCTCTTCTGTCCCTCCCACGAAGCTTCTAGTGCCTCTTTTGTTCCAAAAAAAATCGTCAAAAAGTTTCGTTGCATTTGGAGAACTTTATTTTTGCACAAAAAACAACACCACGGTAGTTCTGCTAAAAACATCATCAGTCCGGGTTAGTTCCATGCAAATCATACCAAAACCATATAAAATTGTTGTAAATATGGCATGAATACTTCATAAATTATAGATACGTTGGAGACGTATCAGTGGACTGCTAGGTCCGATCACACAATTCGGCGACGAGTGGAGGTGGCTAGTTGCTACACATGCAAAGCCCTAATGACGGCGCCGAAGCGATTTTGTAGGGATAAGCTTTCTGAGGCCATGTTATTTTGAAAGGACACAATTGCTTGTTAGTATGCTTGAAGTATTATTGTTTTTATGTCAATATTAAACTTTTGTTTTGAATCTTACGGATCTGAATATTCATGCCACAATAAAGAATATTACATGGATAAATATGTTAGGTAGCATTCCACATCAAAAATACTGTTTTTATCATTTACCTACTCGAGGACGAGCAGGAATTAAGCTTGGGGATGCTTGATACGTCTCCAACGTATCTATAATTTTTGATTGTTCTATCCTATTATATTATCTGTTTTGGATGTTTTATATGCATTAATATGCTATTTTATATTATTTTTGGGACTAACCTATTAATCTAGAGCCTAGTGCCAGTTTCTGTTTTTTCCTTGTTTTTGAGTATTGCAGATAAGGAATATTAAACAGAGTCCAAACGGAATAAAATCTTCGGAATGATTTTTCTTGGACCAGAAGAAACCTGCCAGACTTGGAGACGAAGGCAGGAGACCTGCCGGGAGATCACAAGCTAGCAGGGCGCGCCCTACGGGGGGGCGCCCCTGGCTTGTGGCCCCACGGCAGACCTCCTAACCCTATTCTTCGGCCTATAAATTCCCAAATATTCCCCCAATACCAAAAAGAGCCACGAAAATACTTTTCCGCCGCCGGAAGCCTCTGTTCCCGTGAGATCCCATCTTGGAGCCTTTTTTGGTAATCTGCAGGAGGGGGATTCGATCACGGAGGGCATCTACATCAACTCCATTGCCCCTCCGATGATGCGTGAGTAGTTCACCACAGACCTTCGGGTCCATAGCTAGTAGCTAGATGGCTTCTTCTCTCTCTTTGTTCTTCAATACCATGTTCTTCATGATCTTCATGGAGATCTATCCGATGTAATACTCTTTTGCGGTGTGTTTGTCGAGATCCGATGAATTGTGGGTTTATGTTCAGATTATCTATGAATGTTATTTGAATCTTCTCTGAATTCTTATATGCATGATTTCATATCTTTGCAAGTCTCTTCGAGTTATTGGTTTGGTTTGGCCAACTAGATTGGTAATTCTTGCAATGGGAGAAGTGCTTAGTTTTGGGTGCAATCTTGCGGTGTCCTCACCCAGTGACAAAGTAGGGGTAGCGAGGCACGTATTTGTATTGTTGCCATCAAGGATAAAAAGATGGGGTTTTCATCATATTGCTTGAGTTTATCCCTCTACATCATGTCATCTTACCTAATGCGTTACTCTGTTCTTCATGAACTTAATACTCTAGATGCAGGCAGGAGTCGGTCGATGTGTGGAGTAATAGTAGTAGATGCAGAATCGTTTCGGTCTACTTGACACGGACGTGATGCCTATATGCATAATCATTGCCTTGGATATCTTCACAATTATTCGCTTTTCTATCAATTGCTCGACAGTAATTTGTTCACCCACCGTATTATTTCCTTCATGAGAGAAGCCTCTAGTGAAACCTATGGCCCCCGGGTCTATTTTCCATATTATATTTTCAGATCTATAAACGAAAAATACAAAAAATACTTTGCTGCAATCTTTTTACTTTTCGTTTTAGTAATCTTCTATATCTATCTCTATCAGATCTCATCCTTGCAAGTAACCGTGAAGGGATTGACAACCCCTTTATAGCGTTGGGTGCAAGTGTTTGATTATTTGTGTAGGTACATCTATTGGGGACTTTCTTGTATCTCCTACTGGATTGATACCTTGGTTCTCAACAACTGAGGGAAATACTTATCTACTTTGCTGCATCACCCTTTCCTCTTCAAGGGAAAACCAACGCATGCTCAAGAAGTAGCAAGGGATGGCTGGGAACGAGGCCGGCAATGAGGTTTGGCGGCGGTCATAGCACGGGAACGACGACAGCGGTGCTATGGTACACCAAATGCATGAATGGAAGGTGCTACGGTCTTCTACGAGCGGACTTAGCATGACTGGTGACGTGGCTTGAGACTGCGTCAGTATTTCCCCAAAGAGGAAGGGATGATGCAGCACAGAGACGGTAAGTATTTCCCTCAGTTATGAAACCAAGGTATCAAACCAGTAGGAGGATCACCACCAACCAATAAGCAGCACCTCCACACAAATAACAAATACTTGCAACCTGACGCGAAAGAGAGGTTGTCAATCTCTCTACGGTAAAAAGATAGATTAGGTAGTGATAGATAGGAGAGATAGATCTCTCAAGAACACAAAATAAAAAGAGCAAATAAAAAGTGCAGCAATATATTTTTGGGTTTTTGGTTTAGTAGATCTGAAAACAAAGAGGCAAAAAAGATAGATCGGAAAGCAATATGTTGGAAAAGTAGACCCGGGGGCCGCAGGTTTCACTAGTGGCTTCTCTCATGAGTATAGCACACGGTGGATGAACAAATTATTATTGGGCAATTGATATAAGATCAAATAATCATGATGATATCCAAGGCGATGATCATTATATAGGCATCACGTCCAAGATAAGTAGACCAACTCCTGCCTGCATCAACCACTATTAATCCACACATCGACCGCTATCCAGCATGCATCTAGTGTATTAAGTTCTTGGAAAATGGTGTAATGCAATAAGAACGATGACATGATGTAGACAAGATCTATTCATGTAGGAATAGATCCCATCTTGTTATCCTTAATGGCAACGATACATGCGTGCCTTGCTGCCCCTTCTGTCACTGGGAAAGGACACCGCAAGATCGAACCCATCACAAAGCACCTCTTCCCATGGCAAGGAAAATCGATCTAGTCGGCCTAACTAAACCAAAGATTCGAAGAAGAAATACGAGACTATAAGTAATCATGCATATAAGAGATCAAAGAAGACTCAAATAATATTCATGGATAGAAACTGATCATGAACTCAAAATTCATCGGATCCCAACAAACACACCGCAAAAGTTTACATCAAATAGATCTCCAAGAGACCATTGTATTGAGAATCAAAAGAGAGAGAGGAAGCCATCTAGCAACTGCCTACGGACCCGTAGGTCTATGGTGGACTACTCACGCATCATCGGAGAGGCAGCTATGAAGAAGATGAACCCCTCCGTGATGGTGTTAGATTGGATCTTGAGGTTCTAGAACTTGCGGCGGCTGGAATTGTGTTTCGTCGACTCCCCTAGGGTTTTCTGAATATTTGGGAATTTATAGGCGTCAGAGGCGGTGGAGAGGGGCCCCGTGGAGGGCACAACCCACCAGGGCGCGCCGGGGGCCCCCTGGCGCGCCCATGTGGGTTGTGGCCTCCACAGCCCACCTCTCTGGCACTTCTTTGGCCCACTGGGTATCTTCTTGTCCAGAAAAAATCTCCAAAAAGTTTCGTCACGATTGGACTCCGTTTGGTACTGATATTCTGCAAATTAAAAAAAACAAGCAAAAACAGCAACTGGCACTTTGGCACTATGTCAATAGGTTAGTCCCAAAAAATGATATAAAGTTGTTATAAAGTGATTGTAAAACATCCAAGAATGATAATACAACAGCATGGAACAAGCAAAAATTATTGATACTTGGAGACGTATCAGCATCCCCAAGCTTAATTCCTACTCGTCCTCGAGTAGGTAAATGATAAAAACAGAATTTTTGATGTGGAATGCTGCCTAACATGTTTCATCTCATATTCTTTTCTTTTGTAGCATGGACATTTTGGACTTGTAGATGATTCGAAGCAATAGTCTAGTTTTAACATAATGACTTCAATACTCAAGCATGCCAACAAGCAACCATGTCTTTCAAAATATCAACACTAAAGAAAGTTATCCCTAGCCCATCATGCTCAATCATTGATCCATTCATGAAACACACTCAAATATTAGCTATACCCAATGCTCAAGCATGATCATAGTGCCCCCTAGTTGGTGCTTTATAAGAGAAGATAGAGACTCAAAGTAAAAATAAAAATTGCATAAAGTAAATAGATAGGCCCTTCGCAGAGGGAAGTAGGGATTTGTAGAGGTGCCAGAGCTCAAAGTTTAAATTGAGAGAGAAAAATATTTTGGGTGGCATGCCTTTTCTGTCAACGAAAACGACAAAGTAGCTCACAATACTTTCCATGCTAGATATATCATAGGCGGTTCCCAAACAGAAAATAAAGTTTATTCCTTTTTCCACCATTCATTCACTTTCCATGGCGGGCCGTATCCACGGTTGCCTTCCATACCAACACTTTCCAAGGAATTTATTATTTGACAACATAAAGAAAATATTTGTTTCTTTTTCATTTCGGGAATGGGCATCCCTATTACCGCCGCACTCTCGTGCAATGACAAGTGAATAAACACTCATCTTGAGAATAACACATCTAGCATGGAAAAACATTGGGCACTCCCCACCGTTTCATGAGCGGTACGAGCACACAAAAGAGAAGTTTATTTTGAAAATTTAGAGATGACACATACAAATTTGATTGGAACGACATGGAAATACCGCATATAGATAGGTATGGTGGACTCATAAGGCAAAACTTGGTTTAAGGATTTTGGATGCACAAGTAGTATTTCTACTTAGGACAAATGGAGGCTAGCAAATAGATTGAGAAGCAACCAAACCAAGAAACGAAAATTCACATAAACGAGCATTGAGCATAACTAACACCGAATAATGCACCATAAGTAGGATGTAACTTCATTTCATAACTATTGACTTTCGTGCATGTATAGGGAATCACAAACCTTAACACCAATATTCCTACTAAAGCATAGTTACTCACTAACATGACTCACATATTACTATCATCATGTCTCAAAACTATTACAAGGAATCAAGTTTAATTTGTCCAATGATCTTCATGAAAGTTTTTATTATATCCTCCTTGGATATCTATCACTTTGGGACTAGTTTCATATATTGCCATTGCTTTTTGACAAGCTCAAACAAATTTAAGTGAAGCACATGAGCATAGAGATTTCATCTCTCAAAAAGGTATAAGTGAAGCATGAGAGGATTTCTTCAAAATTCACTAACTCTCAAATTAATCTATGTGAAGCATGATAGTATTTCTCCAAAAGTTTCCAAGCACACCGTGCTCAAAAATATATAAGTGAAGCACTAGAGCAATTCTATAGCTCAAAAAGTTTAAGTGAAGCATATAGAGCAATTCTAACAAATCATAGCATAATTTTGGCTCTCTCAAATAGGTGTGTCCAGAAAGGATACAAGTGACAAACTAACAAGCAAAGCAAGCAAAGACTCAAATGATACAAGACGCTCCAAGCAAAACTCATGATATGTGACAAATAAAAATATAGCTCCAAGTAAAATTCCGATGGTCGTTAGAAGAAAGAGGGCATGCCACTCGGGGCATCCCCAAGCTTAGTTGATTTTTTCTCTTTGGATATATCTTGGGGTGCTGTAGCATCCCCAAGCTTAGGCTCTTTTCACTCCTTATTCCTTCATCCATCGTGATCTCACCCAAAACTTGAAAACTTCAATCACACAAAACTCAACAAAATCTTCGTGAGATCAGTTAGTATAATAAAGCAAATCACTACTTTAGGTGCTGTTGCAAACCCATTCATATTTTATTATTGCATTATACCTACTGTATTTTAACTTTAACATGGCTCATACCATTCAATATAACCCATAGATTCATCAAAACAAGCACACAATGCAACGAAAATAGAATCTGTCTTAAACAAAACAGTCTGTAGTAATATGTACACTAACCATACTTCTGTAACTCTAAAAATTCTGAAAACTTAGAAAAACGTAAAGAATTTGTATAGCAATACTGAGTTAAAATTTCAGCTCAATATCACGTTCCAGTAAAAAATGAAAATTCAAACACTGGACGCAAAGTTTCTGTTTCAGATTCAGCATCGCTTCTACTCATCTTATGAATCATCCTAAAGGCTCTACTTGGCAAAAACACTAAATAAAACATAAAAAAACAATCATAACAGAGTCATAATTGTGTCAACACTCAAAAACAGAAGGGAAAAAGCAAAATTTATTTATTCATTGGGTTGCCTCCCAACAAGCGCTATCGTTTTATGCCCCTAGCTAGGCATAACGCATAGATTCAAGTATTGTCATCTTTAGTCTTGGATCCATAGTATGCCCTCATGATTGATTCATATGGTGGCTTAATTATTGTTCTAGGGAAGTGTTCCATACCCTTTCTTAGTGGAAATTGAAAACGAATATTGCCTTCTTTCATATCAATCACGGCACCTATAGTGCGTAAAAATGGTCTACCAAGTATGATGGGACAAGACGGATTGCAATCAATGTCAATCACAATAAAATCTGTGGGCACATAGTTCCTATTTGCAAGAATAAGAACATCATTAATTCTTCCGAAAGGCTTTTTAATAGTAGAATCCGCCAAGTGCAAATTAAGAGAACATTCTTCAATATTGGTGAGACCAAGCACATCACATAAAGATTTCAGAATCGTGGAAAAACTAGCACCCAAATCACATAAAGCAAAGCACTCATAATTTTTAATCTTGACTTTAATGGTAGGTTCCCACTCATCATGTAATTTTCTAGGAATAGAAATCTCTAACTCCAACTTTTCTTCAAAAGATTTCATCATGGCATCAACAATATTTTAGTAAAAGCTTTATTTTGCTCATAAGCATGGGGTGAATTCAACATGGATTGCAGCAAAGAAATACATTCAATAAAAGAGCAGATATCATAATTAAAGTCTTTGCAATCCAAAATAGTGGGCACATCACTAGTTAAAGTTTTGACCTCTTCAAACCCACTTTTATCAAAATTTTCATCAAGATTTTCACCCTCCAAATTATTGGGACGCCTTCTAGCTAAAGTTGACTCTATTCAAGTCCCTTTATCATCAATGTTAACATTACTAAACAAGGAATCAATAAAAGAAACACCAATCACTTTAAGATCTTCATCATTCTTATGAAGGCAATCACTAGAAAACGATTTTTCTAAGATTTCTCTTTTAGCTCTAAGCATAGCGGTTCTTTTCTTACTTTCATCCATAGAGACATATAAAGCTTTAATTGATTCATGAATCTTAGGCACAAAAGCTTTCAACTTGAGATTTTCAACATCATGAGAAATTATATCAATGCTTCTAGACATATCATCAATCTTATTCAACTTTTCTTTTATCGTAGTATTGAAAGCCTTTTGCGCATTGATAAATTCTTTAATATTACTCTCAAGATCAGAGGTGTTCCTATTATTATTGTAAGAGGAATTACCATAATTATTAGAGGGATTTCCAGGAAAAGTCCTAGGATTAAAATTACCTCTATAAGCATTGTTGTTGAAATTGTTTCGCGAGACAAAGTTCACATCTACGGAATCACTATTTTGCTCAATCTAGGTAGACAAAGGCACATCATTAAGATCAATAGGAACATTTTTACTAGCAACCAATTTCATCAAAGCATCAACCTTATCACTCAAAGTACTAATTTCTTCAACCGAATTAACTTTTTTACCAGTATGTGCTCTTTCAGTATGCCATTGTGAATAATTTGCCATGATATTATCTAGCAATTTAGTAGCTTCACCCAAAGTAATTCCATAAAAGTACCACCCGCAGCGGAATCTAAAAGATTTCTAGAGACAAAATTCAATCCCGCAATTATTTTGTATGATCATCCAAAGATTTAAACCATGAGTAGGACAATTTCTTAGCATCAATTTCATTCTTTCCCAAGATTGGGCAACATGTTCATGCTCAAGTTGCTTAAAATTCATGATTTTTGTCCTAAGGGAAATAATATTTGTGGGCGGAAAATACTTAGTAATAAAAGCATCCTTGCACTTATTCCAAGAATCGATACTATTGCGAGGCAAAGAAGAAAACCAAATTTTTGCACGATCCCGCAAGGAGAAAGGAAACAATTTCAACTTCACATTATCATTGTCCACATATTTTTTCTTTTGCATATCACACAATTCTACGAACGTGTTCAGATGGGACGCGACATCATCATTAGGAGTACCGGCAAATTGATCTTTCATGACAAGATTCAACAAAGCGGCATTAATATCACAAGACTCCGCACTAGTGGCGGGAGGAGCAATCGGAGTACTAATAAAATCATTGTTATTAGTATTGGAAAAATCACACAACTTGGTGTTTTCTTGAGTCATTGTGACTATGCAAACAAGATGGCAAGCAAGGAAGAGATCCGGTGAGAAAAAAGGCAAACGAAAAAGAGGGCGAATAAAACGACAAATTGGGTGAAGTGGCGGAGAGGAAAACGAGAGGCAAATGGCAAATAATGTAATTGCAAGGAGATGAGATTTGTGATTAGGAACCTGGTAGATGATGATGGTGTCTCCTCAGCGCCAGAGATTAGCACGTAGAAGAGACCGCGTCTTCCCCGACAACGACGCGAGAAATTCCTTTGACGTGGCTTGAGACTGCGTCGGTATTTCCCCAAAGAGGAAGGGATGATGCAGCACAGCGACAGTAAGTATTTACCTCAGTTATGAAACCAAGGTATCGAACCAGTAGGAGGATCACCACCACCCAATAAGCAGCACCTGCACACAAATAACAAATACTTGCAACACGACGCAAAAGAGAGGTTGTCAATCTCTCTACAGTAAAAAGATAGATTAGGTAGTGATAGATAGGAGAGATAGATCTCTCAAGAACACAAAATAAAAAGAGCAAATAAAAAGTGCAGCAATATATTTTTGGGTTTTTGGTTTAGTAGATCTGAAAACAAAGAGGCAAAAAAGATAGATCGGAAAGCAATATGTTGGAAAATCAGACCCGAGGGCCGTAGGTTTCACTAGTGGCTTCTCTCATGAGTATAGCACACGGTGGGTGAACAAATTACTGTTGGGAAATTGATAGAAGATCAAATAATCATGACGATATCCAAGGCGATGGTCATTATATAGGCATCACGTCCAATATAAGTAGACCGACTCCTGCCTGCATCTACCACTATTACTCCACGCATCGACCAGTATCCAGCATGCATCTAGTGTATTAAGTTCATAGAAAACGGAGTAATGCAATAAGAATGATGACATGATGTAGACAAGATCTATTCATGTAGGAATAGACCCCATCTTGTTATCCTTAATGGCAATGATACATGCGTGCCTTGCTGCCCCTTCTGTCACTGGGAAAGGACACCGCAAGATCGAACCCATCACAAAGCACCTCTTCCCATGGCAAGAAAAATCGATCTAGTTGGCCTAACTAAACCAAAGATTCGAAGAAGAAATACGAGACTATAAGTAATCATGCATATAAGAGATCAAAGAAGACTCAAATAATATTCATGGATAGAAACTGATCATGAACTCAGAATTCATCGGATCCCAACAAACACACCGCAAAAGTTTACATCAAATAGATCTCCAAGAGACCATTGTATTGAGAATCAAAAGAGAGAGAGGAAGCCATCTAGCTACAGCCTACGGACCCGTAGGTCTATGGTGGACTACTCACGCATCATCGGAGAGGCACCTATGAAGAAGATGAACCCCTCAGTGATGGTCTTAGATTGGATCTCAAGGTTCTGGAACTTGCGGCGGCTGGAATTGTGTTTCGTCGACTCCCCTAGGGTTTTCTAAATATTTGGGATTTTATATGCGTCAGAGGCGGTGGAGGGGGCCCTGTGGAGGGCACAACCCACGAGGGTGCGCCGGGGGCCCCTTGGCGCGCCCATGTGTGTTGTGGCCTCCACAACCCACCTCTCTAGCACTTCTTTGGCCCACTGGGTGTCTTCTGGTCCAGAAAAAATCTCCAAAAAGTTTCATCGTGATTGCACTCCGTTTCGTACTGATATTCTGCGAACTAAAAAAACAAGCAAAAATAGCAACTGGCACTTTGGCACTATGTCAATAGGTTAGTCCCAAAAAATGATATAAAGTTGTTATAAAATGATTGTAAAACATCCAAGAATGATAATATAACAGCATGGAACATGCAAAAATTATAGATACCTTGGATACGTATCAACTGGCAGCTCATACGCGATGGGTGTCGGTGTCAAAACCGGCGGATCTCGGGTAGGGGGTCCCGAGCTGTGAGACTAGGATCGATGGTAACAAAGGGACGAAGGAGACGATGTTTACCCAGGTTCGGGCCCTCCTATGGAGGTAAAACCCTACGTCCTGCTTGATTATATTGATGGTATGAAGGTTACAGAGTTGATCTACCTCGAGATCGACTAGCTAAAACCTTAGATGAGTTTCTGTGTCCTATGATCTAAAACCCTCTGGCTTGTATAGACGCCAGGGGGTCATTAGGATTACATATGGTCGGTTGCCCATCGGAGGAAAAAAAATGCCTAAACTACCATCTTCAACTTGGCGGACACGTCACGGCTCCTGAGGTCTCCTGCCTAGCGACGAGGCCTTCGATCAATCTTATCTTCATCAAGTGGCCCATTAACCTGACCTATGAGAAATAGGTCGGCAGTCTGAGGACCCCTTAATCCCGGACTCCCTCAGTAGCCCCCGGACTAGCCTCCAACGCCAAGGTATATCCGGAAAATATCACGCGCCGAAGTCTTCGGCTTGTGAGGCGAGTCCATCAACTTCTTCTGGCTTGGCAACCATCCCGTCATCGGAGATTCCTTGATTGCTGAGGACTTGCGGGACCCAATATAATAACCTTCAGCGCGTCTCGATCCTTGTGCGCTAAGGGGAGACGAGCGGTCCGACAGTTATTTACAAAACTACCCCTCCTGCAAGGGAGGCACCACTTATTTAAACAAGTTAAATTGCGGTCTGGGTCACAGCTTCTTCTTCTTCCCCGTTGAGAGAAAAACTTCAAGCGAGAGACCACCACAAAATCATGGCGAGCGCCCCCAGCTCTTCCTCGTGCCCTTACGGCTCCCTCCCTGGGGATTGGACGAGTTGCTCTGTATCCCTCCTCCGATTGCGTGACCTCGAGACCCAAGGGTATCTTCCTTCCTCAGATGTAGCGGCAACTCGCGCCGGCTTGACTTCCTTTGACGGTGAAGCTTTCGCGGAGGACTTCCCCAATCCTAACTCAGGCGAGCGGGTATGCTTTGTGCCCTTCCTCTTACAGGGCCTAGGGTTCCCCATTCATCCTTTCCTCAGGGGGTTACTAGAGTTCTACGGGATCCAGCTCCATCACCTTACCCCCGGATCCATTCTGCACATTTCGGGCTTTGTCGCTCTCTGCGAAATGTTCTTGGGCTGCGAGGCGCATTTTGAACTATGGAAGAAGTATTTCTGCCTCGTCCCCCGAACTCGGGGTGAGACAATTCGGGAAATCGGAGGAGCCGAAGTGTGTCGTATAGCGGGAACAGGATACCCAGCGGGGACACCAAAGAAGGAATCTGAAGAATGGTCTTCGGAGTGGTTCTACATCGAGGACGTTCCCTATTTGATCCAGCTCGAAGGGGCTTGCCAGAATACTCCGACCCTCCCCCGAAGAAAAAGTATAATTGGTGACCGAGGAGTTCGTCCCAAGAGGACAGTGCCGAAGTTCGGCGTTTGGCCGCCCACGTAAGGATACTGGCTCATCACAAGCTGACAATGATCGACGTGATGGCCGCCGCCATCTCCCGATGCGTCCAACCTCTCCAACAAAGGATACATCCTTTGTGGCAATATAACGGAACGAGTGACACCATTCGCTCCTGACGGCTAGGCCCTGCCAATCAGGCGGCCTTGGCAGCCGCGTTTGCCGACTTATACAAAGGTGAAAAAGAAGATTTTACTTAGTTGCAGGTTAAGGAGGGCTACTCGAGCTACAACCCTATTGAATGGGTAAGCCCTTCGACTCTGCATTTTGAGTTCGGGCATTTATTCGCCCTTTGTGACTAACGCTTTTAATCTGCGCGAATAGGAATGGCGGAGCTTTGGCGAGACAATCAACTGTCCGGCCCCCCAACCGAGAATTACTCCCGCGATGATGATCCAGGATTTCATGACGATCCGGAGCTGTCACTGGCATATGAAGACGAGGTCTTTTACGAGGAGGGCCTTGATCGATCCAAGGTGGCCATCATAGCCGATCACCCCGGATCACTCCCCTCCTCCACTGCGGGCAAGAAGAAAAATTCCACCCGCAAAAGGCAAGCGTCCTCCGTCAACCCGAACATACCGGCTCCCACTCCCAAGCGCCACCGGTCCTCGCGACGAACGTCGGCTACAGCAGCAATGCCCGAGCCGGGCGCCAACAGGAGTCCCTCATGTGAGCCGGTCATGGAGACGGCGCCGAACACTCGATCAACCAAAAGGTACTTTGTTCGGTCGCTTAATCTATTATTGTAATGATCGGTAGGATCTTACAGAAGATCTTATGTTGAATTACTCGACTTACTCAGGAAGCGAGTGCAACCCTCCTCAGCCGAAGACATTGTCGGGACGCCCAGCAATCCACATGAGTCAAGATCTTCTGCTCACGCCGAACCCGCCACGGAGGCCCCCATGGCTAATCCGACCCCCGAAGACTCTGGGGGCGAGGTATCAGTCACCAAATCCGAAGCAAGGAGCGCGATGAGACATCGGCAGCGGCGAGGAATCCTGTGCGATCTGATGTTTTCTGAACAAGTGTTCGATGCTCTGCGCTCGGCGGACGCACACCTTGGAGCTGCCCGAGCCGGGTTTGGCGAAGTTGTAAAACTAATATCGTCTGGCCTGAAGGTAAGTAATTAAAAATCCGGGCATAAATGTAAACCCAGTAGCCCCCGAGCCTTGATTTGGTCGGGACGACTGAATTAAGGATCCGCATATTCCTTGCATG
This sequence comes from Elymus sibiricus, assembly GCA_039707655.1. NCBI lineage: Eukaryota > Viridiplantae > Streptophyta > Magnoliopsida > Poales > Poaceae > Elymus > Elymus sibiricus. The sequence continues at coordinate 123,310,167 of CM077663.1, forward strand.
GATGATGCAGGCCTCAAGGCAGCAGAACGAGCAATTGGCCAAGGAATTGGCAGCGAGCCGAACACTGGTGGAAACCATGAAGGCCGAGCTTGAACAAGTGAAGAAGTTTACCCGGGAGGCGCATGGTGAGTATAATTATTCTGCGAATCTTACCGTATAATCCCATGCTGACGCGATGGTACTTTTAGCAGCTGAATCAATAGGGCAACTGCAGAAAGATCTGGATGCAGCCCGAGAATCCCAGAGATACGCTGAATCCCAGTACGAAGCTGGCTGCCTTTCGCTGCAGCGAAACCTGGAGGATAAGAAACGCCTCCAGGTGGAAAACAAACAGCAGGCCGAAGAGATTGAGAATTTAAAGACTCAATTGGCCCATGCCCAAGAAGAGAACCAGAAACTACAGAGGGGCATGTTTGGTGAGTGCGATTCTAACATCGGACGGTGCTTCTTATATATGCAGTATAATGGACATGCCTTAACTCATGTATAGGTCTCCTATCCGGGCGGCCCGAAGAAGAGATCGGATCCTACCGGGGAAGCCTTCTGAAGGAACTGTCCGCCCTTCACGAGCGGGCTCGAAAGGCCATGAAGAGCATGATAAAAGCGCTATGGCCTGCCCAGCAACCTCTGGAGGAGATGACCGAACCGGTTGATCGATTCAAGGGAGCCCGAAGCAGATTCGAGCTATGGAAGACCTCGGCCTGTCGAGAGGGAGCGCGGGGGGCGTGAGCTATGATCAAGACCCGTTATATTGGCCTTAACCCCGAGCATATGGCTCGGGTTGGGCTGGTAGGGTCGGATGGGCAAGAAGTGTCGCTTCATTTGTTGTACGACCAAGTGATACCCGCCGCCCGTCTCTCGCAAGAAGATTGCTCCCTGGACGCCTTAATAGACAATCTCGACCAGCAGCCAGATGTATGATTATATGTAACCATGTACTGATAATCAAGGAATTGCTCCGTCTGTGTTGTAGACTTTGTCTTAACCGGCCATCGGCTTCGACCTCCCGCGCTAAGAGCTTGGGAGTGTTCCTTAGAAAATATCACTTGAGAAGAGTGAATTGTGTTCGGGAAACCAGGCAATCCGGCCATTTGGTGCGAACGGACAAAAAGCACACAGGGAGATATGTTATATTACCGTTGAGCATAAGAAACATCTTCCGAAGAAGATATTACCTCTATCGATACCTTTCTTCAGGGTGCTACGTAAATCGTAGATAGTAAGACCGTATACTACTAGTATGCAACTAAAGGCTTTCGTGAGGAAAGAAGCCTGAGTAAGGGCGATAACCACCGTAATTTTATTTGTTGATCCCGTCGTAGCCGACCAATTTTCTGCTGAAGATAACTAACTTTCGGCTTCACCCGTCTGAGGTACGTATCCGTATGACCCGGTCGTAACAATCGCAGAGGTGCTCCCTTTACCCTTTAGCCGAACATTCGGGAACGTAGAGGGTAAGCACAAGAGCGAGGCAACCCAGCTTGGCAAAAATCTTAGTTCGAATTGATTCATATAATGGCGTAAAAAATCGACAAGGGAGTCATGCATACACAATAAATGTGAATAAATGCTTAAAATATATAATCATCGGCTTTGGGAAGAAGCCCCCAGGTGCTGTGTTCGGATTTAGCATTTGAGGATGCATGCCGAAAATCTTAATACAAGACCGGTTTAGCCGAACATAGTCATGGGGATAAAAAATTCAAACCTGCCAAAAATGAAGGTGGGAGGGAAAGGAAACAACAAAGAAAAGAAAAAAGAAAGGAGGGTAAAGAGCATGACGACACCGGTCTAGCCGTAGAAACGCCGAAGTCGAGCTGCGTTCCATGGGTTTGGTTCGAGGCGGTTGTCCGGCGGGTTCCGAAGACGGTAAGCCCCTCCTGCGAGTACTTCGTCAATTATGAAGGGACCTTCCCATTTGGGATTGAGTTTATGCTTCTGCTTCTCCGGGAGCCGTAAGACGAGTTCGCCCACATTATATGCTTTCGCCCTGACCTCCCTGCTCTGGTAACGCCGGGCCTGCTGTTGATAAAAAGTAGAGTGAGCCCGAGCTATGTCACGCTCTCCTTCCAAGGCGTCCAAGTTGTCCTGCCGATCTAGCTCGGCCTCCTTTTCTTCGTACATGCGCACCCTTGGTGCATCGTGAATAATATCACAAGGGAGGACCACTTCTGCCCCGTAGACCATGAAGAACGGTGTGTATCCCGTTGATCGATTCGGGGTGGTACGCAGGCCCCACAGAACGGAATCAAGTTCCTCCACCCAATGACAGTCGGACTCATGGAGAGATCGGACCAAACGTGGCTTAATACCACTCATAATGAGGCCGTTGGCTCGTTCGACCTGTCCATTGGCCTGCGGGTGATACACCGATGCGTAATCGAGCTTAATGCCCATTTTTGCGCACCAGTCTTTAACTTCCTGGGCGGTGAAGTTGGATCCATTGTCCGTTATTATACTGTGCGGGACGCCGTAACGGTGCACCACACCAGATATAAAGTTGATTACTGGTCCGGACTTGGCTGATTCGACAGGTTTTGCTTCAATCCATTTGGTGAACTTGTCCACCATGACCAGTAGGTATTTATTTTTCTTGGTCCCCCCTTTAAGTGGTCCGACCATGTCCAGCCCCCAGACCGCAAAAGGCCAAGTGATCGGGATAGTCCGAAGAGCCGTTGGGGGCATGTGACTTTGATTTGCAAAAAGTTGGCATCCCACGCAATGCTGGACAAGCGACTGGGCGTCCACTTGAGCGGTGGGCCAGAAGAAACCAGCCCGAAAGGTTTTGCTTACTAAGGCCCTTGTTGCGGCGTGATGGCCGCCCATTCCTGCGTGGACTTCGGCCAAGAGCTGCCGCCCTTCTTCCGCAGATATGAACCACTGGAGTACTCCGGTGGTGCTTTTCTTGTATAACTCACCCTCGTGGACTTTGTAGGCCTTGGATCGCCGGATTATGCGTCGCGCCTCTGTCTGATCGTCGGGGAGTTCTTTGCGAAGAAGGTAGGCAAGGAAGGGCTCGGTCCATGGCGCGATTACTGCCATGACCTCATGAGCCGAAGGCATTTCGTCCATTATGGAGCCGCCGATGACTTGGTCGTCTGGTTCGTTTGTAGGGGGAACAACCTCTTCCGCACTGGTGGGTCCGGTGCCCGTATTGTCGTCCTGCCAAACCACTGATGGCTTAAAGAGCCATTCCAGGAAAGTGTTTTTCGGTACGGGGTCGCGTTTGGCCCCCATGCGGGCCAGCATGTCCGCGGCTTGGTTGTTGTCTCTAGCGACATGATGGAATTCTAGCCCTTCAAACCGTGCAGATATTTTGAGCACGACATTTCTATATGCCGCCATCTTCGGGTTCTTGGCATCGAATTCGCCGTTGATTTGAGAGATGGCCAGGTTGGAGTCTCCCCGTACCTCCAGCCATTGTATGCCCATTGAGGCTGCTATCCGAAGACCGTGCAAGAATGCTTCGTATTCGGCTGCATTGTTGGAGTCGGCATACATGATTTGCAACACGTATCGAATGTTGTCGCATGTGGGGGATGTGAGAATAACTCCAGCCCCCAGTCCGGCCAAAGTTTTGGATCCATCGAAGTACATCGTCCAATGGGAGTATGTACTATATTCCCTGGGGAGCTCGGCCTTTGTCCATTCGGCGGGGAAATCTGCCAGCACCTGAGATTTAATAGCTCGTCGTGGTTTGTAGGCAATTTCAAAAGGAAGGAGCTCAATGGCCCATTTGGCTATGCGGCCGGTGGCGTCCCTGTTGTTGATTATATCATTTAGGGGTACTTCGGATGCCACCGTAACTGAACACTCTTGGAAGTAGTGTCTTAGTTTCCGTGATGCCATAAAAACTGTATAGGCTATCTTCTGGTAGTGCGGGTATCTGGACTTGCTCTGCGTTAGTACTTCTGACACGTAATAGACCGGCTTCTGTGTCCGGAATTTGTGTCCCTCCTCTCGTTCGACGACGAGCACTGCGCTAACGACTTGGTTGGTGGCCGATATGTATAATAACATGGGTTCACCAGCGCCTGGTGCTGTGAGTATGGGATTGCTTGCCAGCAGTGTTTTAATTTCTTCTAACGCAGCCGCTGCTTCATCGGTCCATTCAAAATTGTTGGTCCGTTTTAGCAATCTGTAGAGCGGTAAAGCCTTTTCACCGAGGCGGGAGATAAAGCGACTTAGCGCCGCCACGCAACCAGCCAATCTTTGGACATGCTTTAGCTCTGTGGGAACTGCAAGTTCTGATAGGGCACGGATCTTGGCCGGATTCGCTTCTATTCCTCTATGGGAAACGATGAATCCGAGCAGTTTACCAGCGGGAACTCCGAATACACACTTCTCCGGGTTGAGTCGTATATCGTACTCACGTAGGCTGGCAAAGGTTTGCCTTAGGTCGTCAATCAGCTGAATGACGTGTTTGGTTTTGACTACCACGTCGTCCACGTATGCCTCGACGGTTTTACCGACTTGTTTGGCGAGACAAGTCTGGATCATGCGCTGGTAGGTAGCCCCAGCGTTTTTTAGCCTGAAGGGCATCCTGTTGAAGCAAAATGGCCCGTAGGGGGTGATGAATGCGGTTGCGGCTTGATCGGATTCCTTCATTTTGATTTGATGGTATCCGGAATAAGCGTCGAGGAAACACAATGAGTCGTGTCCGGCTGTGGCGTCAATAATCTGGTCTATGCGTGGTAAGGGGAAAGGGTCCTTAGGGCAGGCCTTGTTGAGGTCTTTAAAGTCGACGCACAGCCGCCAGGATTTGTCTTTCTTTGGTACCATCACCAGGTTTGCCAACCATTCGGGGTGCTTAATCTCCCGTATGAATCCGGCCTCTAGCAGTTTGGCTAGTTCTTCACCCATAGCTTGTCGTTTGGGCTCGGAAAAGTGGCGCAGAGTCTGCTTGATGGGCTTGAAGCCTGCGATGATGTTCAGACTATGTTCTGCTAGCCGCCGTGGGATTCCAGGCATATCAAAGGGGTGCCAGGCGAAGATGTCCCAATTTTCTCGTAAGAATGATCGTAGTGCTTCGTCCACCATGGGGTCTAGCTGAGCTCCGATGGACGCTGTCTTGTCGGGGTCCGTCGGGTGTACCTGGAATTTAACGATTTCATCCGCAGGTTTAAAGGACGTGGATTTGGGCCTTTTGCTAAGGATCACATCGTCCTTATCTACTGTTGACCGGAGTGTAGTCAGTTCTTCTGCGGCGAAGGTCTCAGCTAGTGCCTCGAGGGCTAGCACTGCTGTTTTGTTTTCAGCTCGAAGGGCTATGTTCAGATCACTGGCGATTGTGATTACTCCGTTTGGGCCTGGCATCTTGAGCTTCATATACCCGTAATGTGGTATAGCCTGGAATTTTGTGAAGGCGTCACGCCCCAGCAGGGCGTGGTAGCCGCTGGGGAAGGGCACGATATGGAAGAGTAGTTCTTCAGATCGGTAGTTTTCGGGCGTGCCGAACACTACGTCCAGGGTGATACGTCCTGAACAGCGCGCCTCTCTCCCAGGAATGATCCCCCGGAATGTTGTGTTGCTATGCTCGATGCGAGATCGGTCGAATTGCATTTTTTCCAGGGTATCTTCGTAGATAAGGTTTAAACCACTGCCGCCATCCATTAGCACTTTATGCAACCTGAAACCATCGACGATGGGGTTTAAAACCAGTGCAGCCGGTGTATGTTCGGGATAGATGGTTGGTCGGTCAGTATCTCCGAAGGTGATGGGTATGTCTGCCCATGAACTTGTTGCTGCCACGTGATAGACCTATTCGAGTTCTCTAAGAGCTCTTTTCCTCCTGTTCCTTGAGGGGAACGTTTCGTAGATCGTCAGGACTTCGGCATCGTATTCTGGTGGCGATGTGGGGCGCTTGTTCGGCGGTAGTGCCTCAAGGATTGCTTCACCACTTTTTGCGACCTGCCCGATGACCCAGCAGGCTCTAAGGCTGTGAGTCGGGCTTGTGTTCAGCAATACGGAATGTATAGGGCATGGTTTATCCAATAGCCCGTCAAGGACAGTTCTGACCCCCGCAAGGGGCCGATTTCTCTTTTCGGTGGGCTCGAGTTCGGCTGGCCGCTTCGGAGGTATCCTCTTTTTCCTGTCTCCTCTAGGGTACTCGGTAAATGTTGATTCCGAAAGTAGCCGCTCGGCTTGCCAGGTGCTCTCCATGGCACAATATTTTTGCACCAAGTCAGACAGCTCGGTGAAGTTGCGAATGTGCCGACGAGCTAGGGCGTTGAGAATCCCTTCGTCGTGGCAATTGCGATTGAAGGTTGTCATTATCTCCTGGTCACTAAGACCTCGTACTTTGTTTCTAGCGAGGAGGAGTCTAGCCCAAAAATGATGAACCGACTCTCCTGGTAAATGTTTAACATCCCGTAAGTCCGAAGACTTGGACTTTGATGTGATGCTTGAGTGCTCGACTTGGGTGGTGGGTGGGAAAATCTTTGATTCCATGCCATGATGTGAGTCCGAAATTATGGGTTCCGAGTTGCATGCTAGATTAGGGACCGATACCGATCTATCTCTGGAGCAAACTCCAGGGTCTGGGTTACACGCGAGGCCTCGATGATCAGAGATTGGGGTATAAACCATTTTTAATTCCGGTCGTTGGGGGGTCGAGCCCCTAGCCAGACATTCGACGGTGGCGACTAGGTGGGTGACCGTGGGGATGAGAATCTCCCTATCATCGGGTTTAAGCCCGATCCGATCATAGACCGGGGTCTGGTCGTTAGTCATACGCATGGTCTGAATCCGATCAAACATCTCGTTTAAGAACGAGGCGATGGTAGGATGTGTATCGCTGAAGCGCGTGGGGTCGCTCTGCGGCGTGGCAGTTCCGGAGTTGCTTGAAAACGGATCCGGGTCCTGTTCGGCCATAGCGGATCTGGTCACAATGACCGGATTGGGCATTCTAGATAGCCCGAGGGTGAAGGGCGCCTTAGGGGTGGGGCCCGATGTCACCGACGTCAAGGCGTCGGGATCTGCGGGCTCCTCCATGAGAGTTGAGGGTCCTATCAAGAAAAGTTCTCCCCGCGAATCAGCGACGAACTCTAGGGTTCCGAATCTGATTCCTTGATCGGGGGCAAAGCTTCCAATCTGGCCAAGATGGCCGGTCGGGACGGCGTGCGACGGGACGTCGCCGCCCGTGAAGATCTGATCAGGGATGAGAGTATCCTGGCTACAGATCTCGATTCCTCTGGCGATCACAGCGGAACTCCCAATGAAAGCACCAATGTCGGTGTCAAAACCAGCGGATCTCGGGTAGGGGGTCCCGAGCTGTGAGACTAGGATCGATGGTAATAAAGGGACGAAGGAGACGATGTTTACCCAGGTTCGGGCCCTCCTATGGAGGTAAAACCCTACGTCCTGCTTGATTATATTGATGGTATGAAGGTTACAGAGTTGATCTACCTCGAGATCGACTAGCTAAAACCCTAGACGAGTTTCTGTGTCCTATGATCTAAAACCCTCTGGCTTATATAGACGCCAGGGGGTCATTAGGGTTACATATGGTCGGTTGCCCACCGGAGGAAAAAAACATGCCTAAACTACCATCTTCAACTTGGCGGACACGTCACGGCTCCTGAGGCCTCCTGCCTAGCGACGAGGCCTTCGATCAGTCTTATCTTCAACAAGTGGCCCATTAACCCGACCTATGAGAAATAGGTCGGCAGTCCGAGGACCCCTTAATCCCGGACTCCCTCAATGGGTGCAAGCTCAGACGACGATAGTGACGCGCGACGGTGACAAGCTTCAGCCATGGCAGAAGAGCTAGCTAGAGCTCGGGTGATAGAAAGGGGGCAGGGGAATGGTTAGGAGCTCACAGTGGTTCTTCTGGCGCAGACAAAAAGCTTGGGGATATCCTGGATGGTGTGCATCGATGACAGCGGTGACCAGGCAGAGGCAGCGGGGATGACCTTGATTACATCGACTCGGGTGGTCCTCTGCGGTGCGCTTAGACGAGCTAAAGAACGTGAGCTATATGGCGAGGGAGAGAGCAGAGAGTGAAGGGAGAGTGAGAGGAGGTCGAGGGCATCTCCTAGGCGATCTGGGCGAGCACGGGAGTCGCCGGACAATGCGAAGTAGGAGGTGAATGATGTCGGTGCGCGCGCGTGGACACGCCTCTTCCTTTTGGCAGAGGTTGAAGACGACTGCTTCGACCTGGTGGGCTAGGCCGGTAGCTGGGCTGCACAAGTAAGTCTCTGCTTTTATTTTTATTTTTCTTTTGTTTCAATTTTTCTTTTATTGGCCACCACTTTAAAGTGAAAACAAATTCAAACTAGTGCCAAATCTTCTGAATATTTTTATGGAACTTCTCTGGACTATTCCAAAAGCACATAAAATATTTCAGGCTTCTTTTTGAATTATTTTGCAGTTATTATGAAAATAAACCCAAATTCAAATACACTATTGATTCAAATTCAAAGTCCAAATATTTCCTTAAAGTGTCATTAATTCTGGTTTGGTTCAAATCCATTGCCAAAATATAACCAACATTAATTAAGGGCATTATGGATTCATTGAATGATATTTTAGGGGTTTTCCCTTTTATTTAATTTTTGAGGCTTTGAATTTTTCCTCAATTCAACTTTCTTTGAATTGAGACATGTTGCATGGATGCTTCTAAATGCAATTATTGATACTAAAATAATTCTGGGGCTATGACACCTGGTGATCTTAATTTCGTCCCTCTAAACATTCTGACAATTTAATAAAAAGCTTTGCGTGATTGTTTAAAAAAGTTATGTAGTGTTTTTTGTCTCAAAAAAAGAGTTTTACATTGTTTCTTTTTTGTACACTTTCTTCTTTTGAAAACAACTCAACATATAGCATAAAATATTCATACATTCTTGTCAATCCATCTAACAGCTCCAACAAACACCCCATTAGAAGTCACACTCATACAAAATTTAGCAATACTATGAGTTATGTCATTTTTATCTCTGAGTTGATCTTAACCAAGCATACATTAGAGGAGTTGCAAAAGTTTCAACACCCCTCTCTCTCTCTCTCTCTCTCTCTCTTCTTGTTAACATAAGTGCCCTTGTTCAACACTAAATCTGACAAATGCATACATTGGTTTGTTTTCAGAGGCGATCCTTACTTAAGTTAATTTTGTAATAAACAGAAGACCATTAAACATCTCTTTATTGATTATCACTTCACATGTGGGTCTTGGTTTGTGGTTCAAACGATATTTAGTTCAACATTTCACCATTCACTCTCTTGTATGCTTGGTAATTTCCTATATGGGAGTCCTTGTGCACTAGCTCCCATTTTGTTGTTGGAGTCGGTGCATATGTTAGCCATTCTTGTTTTGATGCAATGATGATGGAAAAAATAACAATAGTCTTTCATAGGAGTGAAGTGCATCATTGTCCTCGAAATATTTTAGAGGTGTCACGTAACTCCTCTAACTATGAAAGTTGTCATTAAGGTCCTCGAATGTCCTAGAAGTGCTGAAAGGACGTGGAGGTCGCCTAGAGGGGGGTGAATAGGCGCTTTAAAATAATTACGGTTTAGGCTTGAACAAATGCGGAATAAAACTAGCATTTAATTTGTCAAGCACAAAACCTAAAACAACTAGGCTCACCTATGTCCACCAACAACTTATGCTAAGAAAGATGAACAACTTAGTGATAGCAAGATATGTAATAAGAAACAATATGGCTATCACAAAGTAAAGTGCATGAGTAAAGGGCTCGGGTAAGAGATAATCGAGGCATGCGGAGATGACGATGTATCCCGAAGTTCACACCCTTGCGGATGCTAATCTCCGTTTGGAGCGGTGTGGAGGCACAATGCTCCCCAAGAAGCCACTAGGGCCACTGTAATCTCCTCACGCCATCGAACAATGCAAGATGTCGTGATTCCACTAAGGGACCTTTGAGGGCGGTCACCGAACCCGTACAAATAGGAACCCTTGGGAGCGGTCACCGAACCCGTACACTTTGGTAACCCTTGGGCAGTTACCGGAACCCGTACAAATTGCTCGGGGCAATCTCCACAACCTAATTGGAGACCCCGATGCTTTCCCGGAGCTTTACAATAATGATTGAGATCCGAGCCACCACCAACCATCTAGGGCGCCAAAGCACCCGAGAGGCACAAGCTCTTGTGTGCCCAAACACCCAAGAGTAATAAGCTTCTAAAACTTCACTTCCACGTATCACCGTGGCAAACTCAAACCGATGCAACTAATGTAATAGCAAGAACACACGAAGTGGTCAAGTCCCTCACTCACAAATCCCACCACAACAACAAAAGCTATGGAGGAATATGAGAGGAAGAACAAGGAGCTCACAAAGAACTCCAAGATCTAGATCCAAGGGGTTCCCCTCACATAGAGGACAAAGTGATTGGTGGAAATGTAGATCTAGATATCCTCTCTCTTTTCCCTCAAGAACTAGCAAGAATCATTGGAGGGATTGAGAGTTAGCAAGCTCGAAGAAGGTCAACAATGGGGGAAGAACATGAGCTCAAAGGATGAGGAGCAATGGGGAAGAAGACCCCCCTTTTATAGGTGGGGGAAAATCCAACTGTTATGCCCCAGCCCGCACACAAGCGGTACTACCGCTCGGGCTAGCAGTACTACCGCTCAACAACTGCTCCAGAACCGATGTAAAACAACGAGAACCAGAAGACATAAATAAGCGGAAGTAGCAACGGCAACAGGCAGCGAAAGTACCGCCTAAAGCGGTACTACCGCTAGGGACGACGGTACAACTGCTCGAGGCGGTACAACCGCCCATTACTACTGCCCTACTACCGTGGAAGCAGCTAAGGGCAACACAACCTTCAAATAGGCGGTAGTACATAGCTGAAGTACCGCCTAAGCGATACCACCATGGTACCGAGCTATACTACCGTCTGACCACTAAAAACTATCCTGAAAATGAAACTGCCATAACTTTCGCATACGAGATCCGAATTGAGCAAACTCAAGCTTGTTGGATAGAGGATGACAAGAGCTATCCAACAGAAATATTAAGAACAAGAAATGGAGAATAAATGCCACTAGGATAAGGAAGATGACCTTTGAAAGCACATTTGCTCCCTTGATGGTTTTGGTAATTAATAACAACATATATCTCATTGGACTAATGTTTCCACTAAGTATGTTTCAGGAAAAGTTCAATGATGGGATGGCAAAAGGATTGTGGAGAGACCGCTAGATGCAAGGAATAGGATTGGCAAAGCCTCAAGCAAGAAGACTCTACATTTTACTTTGTGAGAAATCACTTTGGGTCTATAGGAAAGCCAATACTATTAAAAGGGGGTAAGGTATTGATGGTGAACAAAATGCTCTGCGTGCACAAGTGATAGTCACCAAAAACACCCACAAGCTCTTCCACAAATGTCTGTCAAAAGCCTATCATGCAAAATCGGTGCCACCAATTTCCCCACTCGGCCCTACCGATTTTCACCTCAGACAGATCCCAGCCAAACCCTAAGTCTTCGGTACAGCCGATTCTGCATCGGTGCCACCGAGTTTAGGTTGCCAACATTCTGTTGCCCCTTTTCTTCAATTCGGAATTTCTGAGTTGTTTGGATCGGTGCCACCGAGTTTTGCAATCTGACCGTTGGTCACCTGATCGGTACTGCTGAGATTTATATACCGGTCTCACTGAGATTCGAAAGTTGCTACCTTTTGAGCAACTCACCGAGTTTTACACTTCGGTGCCACCGAGTTGGTCATTATAGGTGTAACAGTTGGATTTTTGGAGATGCCTATATATACCCCTTCACCACCACCCACTCGCAAGAGAAGCACTCAGAACTATTCCATACTTGCCCCATCCAATTTTCTGAGAGAGAGCCACCTACTCATGTGTTGAGATCAAGCCATTCCATTCCAACCATATGAATCTTGATTTCTAGCCTCCCCAAGTTGCTTTCCACCCAATCAATCTCTTCTACCAAGCAAAATCTGTGAGAGAGTGATTGTGTGTTGAGGAGTCTATCATCTTGAAGCACAAGAGCAAGGAGTTCATCGTTACTATCGAGCCTATTACCTTTTGGAGGTAGGTGCCTCCTAGATTGGTTAGGTGTCGCTTGGGAACCTCCTACTTCGTGTTGTGGAGTTGAACCAAGAAGTTTGTACGGGCAAGGAGATAGCCTACTTCGTGAAGATCTACCCATAGTGAGGCTAGTCCTTCGTGGACGAAAGCCATTATGGAATAGTCAAGGTTGCTACTTCGTGGACCCTTATGGGTGGAGCCCTCAGTGGACTCTCATGACCGTTACCCTCCGCGGGTTGAAGACTCCATAAATGTGGACGTACGACAGCACCACCTATCGGTACCATGGGAAAAATCTTCGTGTCATCAAATTGCGTTTGATCTTCCTCCCTATCCTCTATTACACATGCTTGTCTTTACTTTCCACTGCTATACTCTTAGACATGCATGTGTAGGGTGTGCTTGACTTGCTATCATTGCTAAAATGTGCCAACACTTAAAATTGGGAAAAGGTAGAAAGTTTATTTAGTCAAGTAGTCTAATCACCCCCTCTAGACATACTTTCGATTCTAAAAGTGGTATCAGAGCTTTGGTCTCCATTGCATTGGTTTCACAACCTAGGAGAGTATGGCGTCCAGTGAGGGAAATTATCACCGTAGAGGTCCATACTTTGATGGTACAAATTTTGCTAGTTGGAAGCACAAAATGAAAATGCATATTCTTGGTCATAACCCCGCCGTTTGGGCTATTGTTCATGTTGGCTTGCAAGGTGAATTCTTTGGTGATGGAAAGGAACCGGATCGTGAAGCGACCACGGAAGAATTGAAGATGTTGCAATACAACGCTCAAGCATGTGACATTCTCTTCAACTGCCTATGCCCCGAAGAATTCAACAAAATCAGCCGTCTTGAGAATGCCAAGGAAATTTGGGACACTTTGGTTGATATGCATGAAGGTACCGAATCCGTGAGAGAATCCAAGTTAGATGTTCTTCAAAGTCAGCTTGACAAGTTCAAGATGAAGGATGGTGAAGGAGTCGCAGAAATGTACTCTAGGCTAGCTCTCATCACCAATGAGATTGCCGGCTTGAGAAGCGAAGAGATGACTGACAAATTCATCATCAAGAAGATACTTAGAGCTTTGGATGAGAGATACGACACCGTGTGCACATTGATCCAAATGATGCCCAACTACAAAGATCTCAAGCCTACGGAAGTCATTGGAAGGATTGTTGCTCATGAGATGACACTCAATGACAAAGAAGAGCTTAACAACAAGTCTAGCGGTGCTTACAAAGCCACAAGTGATGCTCCCGCAACTTCAAGCGACAACCTTGTCACCAATGAAGAGATAAGCCTCATGGTCAAGAAATTCAACAAGTTCTACAAGAATAGAGGCAAAGAACGAAGCTCCAACTCAAGATATGAAGAGAAGCGTTCGTCAAGTCATGACCGAAACTGCTACAATTGTGGGAAGCCCGGACAATACTCCAATGAGTGCACGGCTCCCTACAAACAAAGAGAAGATTCACCAAGAAGACGAAGCTCAAGAGATGAATCACCTCGAAGAGAGAGAAGGAGTAGAGATGATCGTTATGAACGAAGACCCTCAAGGATAAGTAGGGACTCAGAGAAGAAGGACAAGTACACCAAGAGCTACTCAAGAAGAAGACATCAAGCTCACGTTGGTGAATGGGTTTCCGGCTCCGAATCCGACAACCACTCTGAGAGAAGCTATCACTCCAACTCCGACTATAGTCAAGATGAAGGTGTTGCCGGACTTGCACTAGTGACTACTAACTCCTATGACATATTTGACTCACCAAATGAAGGAAGTGGAAGTTGCTTCATGGCTAAAGGCCCCAAGGTATCACACCCCGAGTATCTTGATTTCAATAGTGATGAGGATGATTTGCTTGGAGATGATGACTTGCTCTTTGATAAAGCTAGTGATGTTAGTCAAAATGAACTTGATAATTTTCATGTTAGTCAAGATAAGTCGGTTGATGATGATAAGATGGAAATAGAGCGACTAACTAAAGAATTAAACACTCTTAAGTTAGCCCATGAATCTACTCTAGAAGATCATAGAGAGCTTGTAAAGACTCATGAGAAGCTACGCTTCGAGAAGCTCACCTTGGAGCAAGAACATGAGTTTCTTAAAGCTATCAATGACGATCTCCGAAAGAAGACTTCATCTTATCTAGCCAAATCCGTTTTCGATGAACTTGAGGTTATCACGATGAAGACCATAAGCTCCAAAACTCACACAGAGAAAAGCCAAACAAGAACCAAGAAAGATGATGATGCCAAGAATGCAATGGTTTAAGGACATGCAGTATAAAAATGCCAATGATATAGAGATGTGAAACCTCTATCAATGAAGAACCTGCAAAAACTCTAACATCAAAAACATTATAGAAGATGTATATGGACTCCATTTTCGATGAACTCGAGCTTGTCATGAAGATGACCATAAGCTACAAAACTCACATAGCGAAGAGCTCTCAACGAACGATACGATCAAGCTACCCACTCGAGAGCCCCCCCTTGATAGTACGACTATCGATCCTATAACCCGGTCTCCCAACTACCACCATGAGACCGATAAAATAGAAAACCCTATCAAGGTAAAACCTTTGCCTTGCGTATAGTCCACTTGAGCTAGATGATGACAATCTTGTCCTCCTCAAGATGGACCATCTTTCTTGATTGCGCTGACTCGATAAAGACTAGTAGATTACTCCCCCATACTCCACTATGGGTGAGCCTCTCTTCAGCACATCTTCACATGTCCATTATCACCATAATGGACAGCAAGCTTCAAGCATGTGATCTCTTTGTGATGCTTCACTTGAACTTGCACACATCTACCGTGATGATGATCACCACTTGATGTCATCCTCCATGAGTTGTATGAGATCTTACTTTTGATGCATGCCCATGGAAACATACCTAACCCCACAAAGAACACTCACATAGATCATGGGATAGTACACAAAGCTTAATGGACAATACTTACCATACCATGAGATCACTTGATCCCAATTGGTACATCTTCTATGCTTTGTGTGTTGATCAACTTGAATCACTATTTGCCTTAGTCTTGATCAACCTTGTATCTTATCTTCTGTCTTCATAAATATGATGTCTTGAAGGTAACCATGAATGTTCACACCATCTTCTTCAATACATGCTTGCAATAAGCTCAACACTCACATGACCAATCTTGGGATAAATCCTTGAGCACCACCTTGGTCATCACATAAACTCCTTGAAACCAACAAATGGACTTCAAGAAATGCCTATGTACAAATCCTTGAAGTAAAACTCAAAGCAACCGTTAGTCCATAGGGATGTCATCAATTACCAAAACCACACATGGAGAAATGTGCTCTAACAAGTGCAATAAGTGTGTATAGGCGTGACTCCTGTGAAATAGTTCGAGGACCTACGTGACACCTCTAAATTGTTTGAGGTTCTGGATGACACACACATTGTACTTTAAGGACCTAGACTGTACTTTCATAGTTCGAGGACCTATGTGACACTTGTGAAATAGTTCATGGGCCTATGATGCACTTAACTCCCTTTATAAGTTACTAGGAAATTGCCCGTGCATTGCCACAGAGAAATACTGCAATAACAATGAAGTCAGGCGATTTTCTGAGTTGAATGATGCAAGGATGACGGACAAAACAAGACTTTGCCTATGCATTGCAACGGGGATATAATATTAAAATACTGCCATAACGAAACCAGATGACCCTCTGAGTTGAATGAGGCATGAGGCACAAAACGATACATAAGACGGAACCTTACATCTTTTTTATGTAGTATAGAGATAGAGGCAAAAATCACTATTGTTGCTTGTTCCTATACACCTTGTCGTTGCCCTCCAAAATTAGGATCATATTCCCCCTTTATGTTTGGCTCATAGGATATTCTCCTTGTCTTGTACATGCCTTTATAGTATGAATCAGTTAATGTGTTACAAAATATAAATATTGAAGGAACTATTACTACTTACTGCATACAAGCATAACAAACTAATGATGCAATCAGAGAAGAAACCAAGATATTAGAATGATAAAATAGCACCAAAGATCTTCACTTCAGCAGCTGATCGGTCCTTCGGCTCAAAGGCTAACAACTTATTCAAGAGTTTTATTCCCAAAGGATCTACATTAGGAAACTTCTTAGAGAAGGGGACACGGTCTTTCTTTCTTGTACTGCTTAATTACCTTCTTGATTTCTTATTCGGACTTGGGAAGGAACAAAAGTAATACCAAATAAACAAAATACATATTCTTCCCCTATATTAGTACCATACCTGGGAAATTGTATCCACCAAAGGTGTGCTTATAAGATCAGTCATTAGGTCTAACAAATGGAAAATACTTTATGAGGAAACAAAGGCTTTTTCTATCAGCACCTCGTAAAAAATGCGTTGAATGATCTAATGCCAATGCCGAGTATATACTCGATTTTGCGGCACACAAAACTGAAATAGATTAAGAGCATGTGTCAAAATTACTACTCGAGAGGATAGTGTTCTAGTATTTGTGTAGAACACATAATGAAGAAACATTAACATCAAAGTTTTCTTTTCAAATAAATTTTAAGATTTGCATGTTAAATCTACCACAACGTGATTTCGACGCTAGCTAGAAAAAGATCTAAAATTAATTGGTTAGGATAAAAGGGAAGTAGCGCATGTGCCATTCCCCCAAAAAATACCTTGAAGGAATAACATTCGGTGAGCCTCTCGGGCACCTAATATCTATATCCCTTGATACGTCTCCAACGTATCTATAATTTTTTATTGTTCCATGCTATTATATTATCTGTTTTGGATGTTTTATATGCATTAATATGCTATTTTATATTATTTTTGGGACTAACCTATTAACCTAGTGCCTAGTGCCAGTTTCTGTTTTTCCTTGTTTTTGAGTATTGTAGATAAGGAATATTAAACGGAGTCCAAACGGAATAAAATCTTCGGGATGATTTTTCTTCGACCAGAAGAAACCTACCAGACTTGGAGATGAAGGAAGGAGACCTGCCGGGAGATCACAAGCCTGCAGGGCGCGCCCTAGGGGGGGCGCACCCCCCTGGCTTGTGGCCCCCTGTAGGCCCTCCAACCCTAATATTCGTCCTATAAATTCCCAAATATTCCCCCAATACCAAAAAGAGCCACGAAAATACTTTTCCGCCGCCGGAAGCCTCTGTTCCCGTGAGATCCCATCTTGGAGCCTTTTCCGGTAATCTGTCGGAGGGGGATTCGATCACGGAGGGCATCTACATCAACTCCGTTGCCCCTCCGATGATGCGTGAGTAGTTCACCTCAGACCTTCGGGTCCATAGCTAGTAGCTAGATGCCTTGTTCTCTCTCTATGTTCTTCAATACCATGTTCTTCAAGATCTTCATGGAGATCTATCCGATGTAATACTCTTTTGCGGTGTGTTTGTCGAGATCCGATGAATTGTGGGTTTATGATCAGATTATCTATGAATATTATTTGAATCTTCTTTGAATTCTTATATGCATGATTTCATATCTTTGCAAGTCTCTTCGAGTTATTGGTTTGGTTTGGCCAACTAGATTGGTAATTCTTGCAATGGGAGAAGTACTTAGTTTTGGGTTCAATCTTGCGGTGTCCTCACCCTGTGACAAAGTAGGGGTAGCGAGGCACGTATTTGTATTGTTGCCATCAAGGATAAAAAGATGGGGTTTTCATCATATTGCTTGAGTTTATCCCTCTACATCATGTCATCTTACCTAATGCGTTACTCTGTTCTTCATGAACTTAATACTCTAGATGCAGGCAGGAGTCGGTCGATGTGTGGAGTAATAGTAGTAGATGCAGAATCGTTTCGGTCTACTTGACACGGACGTGATGCCTATATGCATAATCATTGCATTGGATATCGTCATAACTATGCGCTTTTCTATCAATTGCTCGACAGTAATTTGTTCACCCACCGTATTATTTCCTTCAAGAGAGAAGCCTCTAGTGAAACCTATGGCCCCCGGGTCTATTTGCCATATTATATTTTCAGATCTATAAACCAAAAATACCAAAAATACTTAGCTGCAATCTTTTTACTTTTGTTTTACTTTTCGTTTTAGCAATCTTTTATATCTATGTCTATCAGATCTCATCCTTGCAAGTAACCGTGAAGGGATTGACAACCCCTTTATAGCGTTGGGTGCAAGTGTTTGATTGTTTGTGTAGGTGCAAAGATTGGGGCCTTGCTTGTACCTCCTACTAGATTGATACCTTGGTTCTCAACAACTGAGGGAAATACTTATCTAGTTTGCTGCATCACCCTTTCCTCTTCAAGGGAAAACCAACGCAAGCTCAAGAAATAGCAAGAAGGATTTCTGGCGCCGTTGCCGGGGAGGATACATAGCAAGTCAAGACAAGAACTCTCCCGTCAACTTGTCAATTTTTGACGTGGTTGTCGGAGGGATCTACATCAAGCCTACCAAGTACCCATCACAAACTCATATCTTGCATTTACATTATTTGCCATTTGCCTCTCATTTTCCTCTCCCCCACTTCTAAAACGATTTTCAGAAAAACCAAAAAGATTTGCCTTTCTATTCGCCCTTCTTCCGTTCGTCTTTTCGTTTGCTTTTTGCTTGCTTGTGTGTTAGATCGTTTGCTCGTCTTTATGGCTCAACCCAAAAGCTTTGGTCCTTATCTTAGGAAGTTGGAAGATATCGAGAATAATGCTAAAGGTTTCATGTCGCTCCAATTTGACCATAATAGTTTCTTTAGAAACGAGCTTAAAGAACAGAAGGCTATGCTGGAATACATGAATAAAGAACTTGATGATATGACTAAGGAATTTTATGGTTTGAAATCTCAGTTTTCTCACCTTGAAAATTTAGTAGGCCAAATTTTTGATAAACAAGCTACCTTAGTCAATAAAATGGCCGCGAAGCCAGAATCTTTAAATAATGATGAAGATCTTAAAGTGATTGATGTGACTCCTATTGAATCTTTGTTTTCTAATGCAAATCTTGATGGGACTGGAGATAAGTCAACTTTAGTTAAAAGTCGTCCCAATGATTCGGAGTTTATAGATCTTAATGCTAAGATTGATAAAAGTGGGATTGAAGAGGTCAAAACTTTAAATAGCAATGAACCCACTCTTTTGGATTTCAAGGACTTTAATTATGATAGTTGTTCTTTGATTGATTGTATTTCCTTGTTGCAATCCATGTTGAATTCTTCGCATGCTTATAATCAAAATAAAGCTTTTACTAAACATATCATTAATGCTATGATGAAATCTTTTGAAGAAAAACTTGAGTTGGAAGTTTCTATACCTAGAAAGCTTTATGATGAGTGGGAACCTACTAGTAAGATTAAAATTAAAGATTATGAGTGCCATGCTTTGTGTGATTTGGGTGCTAGCGTTTCCACGATTCCAAAAACTTTATGTGATGTGCTAGGTTTCCATGAATTTGATGATTGCTCTTTGTCGGTGTACTAAGGTTGGGTCCCTTAGTACCCCGTACTTATGCACGGACAGTTGTAGCCACACCTGCGGCCAGGCCTGCCGGGGGACAACCGAATGCAAGTTCATAAAGTCAAGGAGGCATCCAAGACAAGGCAATAATCAGAAGATAGAAGACCGAAGGCTGGAGCCCCGGCAAGATCTTGCCGGGATGGCTCGCAGCCCCGGCAAGGCTCGCACCCGGCAAGACTTCGCCGCCCTGTCACCGCTCCAGTGCGGTCACCAGCTTGTCTTTTAGCTGTTGTCCTCCTGGTAACGTGTCAGGTGCTAGCGGTGGATGAGCTTAAGCGGTGCTGATGGGACGGCCCCTTTTTCCATCCCCAAGACGCTAAGGGACACCTCGATGGAGCATTTAATGTGTTTGTCCTAAGCCGTTAGTATTAGGTATGATAACACTATAGTAGCTTTACACCTCTTGTACTTCGCCACTGTTGGAGACCCCTTCGACATATAAAAGGAGGCCCAAGGCAGAGCTACAGAGGGGGGGGATCTTCTGGTCCAGAGAGAGAGAGGACCTTCTGGCCCATTCTGCATGCGTAGCAGCTGTGTACTGTTCATCATATAGCGCTCCTGAAGCTTGGGCATAAACACATCTAATACAACCAAGCAGGAGTAGGGTTTTACGCATCTTTGCGGCCCGAACCTGGGTAAAACTCCTCATGTTGATCGTTGGATCTGCTCTCTGCGCAAACCTTCTTCCCTGCCGAATCGTAAAGGGGTCGTCCCAATCCCATAGGTGTCATTTCTCCGACATCTTTGGCGCGCCAGGTAGGGGGAAACGGTTGCGTGAACCTGATCTAGCGATCAACGCGCCAGTTTTTCATCATCTTCATCGCCATGGCCCCCAAGAGGAAGGGTTTCACGGCGGTTGGACCATCCACGTCCGCTGCGCCTGTACTTACACGCACGGGCGACGGTGTCGACGCGGGTGGAGGAGGCGGAGGTTCTGAGCTTCCGCGGCGCTCTGGAGATCATAGCCAGGCGAGCGGCGTCATCCGCGCCACTAGATCTAAGGACGGAGCTGTGCTGCCAGCAGGCGGCGTAGCAAACTCCAGAGATGGAAGGGCACCTTCCAAGACACCCACACCGGCACACGCGCCGCGACCTTCTCAGGGCGCGCGCGATGAACATCGCCACGACGTTGGTGGTTCCGGGCGACCCCACGGAAAGTCTCCTGAGCATCATCCTCGGGATGTGCGAGACCAGCATCCACGTCCACGTGCTGGTGTAAGCGGTGTACGGTCGCGAGACCGTGATCTAGCTCCGTCCAACATAGTTGGGAGTCAGAGCACATCACGTTCCTCGCACCTGTCGCCGCCGCCTACACGAGCAGAAGCGCTGGCACGTGCACAGCTGCTTCTGAACTTCCCTCCTGCTGCGGACAAACTCGACGAATGGAGAGCTACCATTCAGAGCCTCGTCGGCCTCGCCAACGAAGATAAGCCACAGCAGGCAGAGCCTTCACGGCGGCAATCCATTGAGCCGACACGCGTAGGTGGAGAAAAGACTGTGGGCGGTACAACTACGGTGTACTCTCCCCCACAGCAGCAGCAGCGGCCGCTGACCCGACGGGTCGACACCCGTGATGACGATTCCACGGCATCGTCCGATCCGCGAACTCGCCGCGATCAACGTCAAGTTCTTCGGGAGCGAGGCAAGGAAGACGCTCGAACTACCATCGAGCGGTGGTGGGAAGCGCGCTATCAGTCTGACAAGCGCGCAGGACCTACTGTAGACAAGTCAGCGCCGGGGTATCCTATCGATCTACCTTACGAGGTGGGTTGTCCAGCGTTTACCCGTGAGCTGCGGCGAGTTCAGTGGCCCAATTCCCGCACGTTCAAGCCGGGGGTCCCGGAGAAATATGACGGCAAGACCCACCCGTCAGAGTTCCTGAGCATCTACACCATTGCGGTGCAGGCTGCCGGGGCTCGTGACGACAAGATACTCGCCAACTACTTCCCGTTGGTGCTCAAGCCCAACGCCAGGTCGTGGTTGATGCACCTGCCAGAGAATTCCATTTCTTCTTGGGCAGATTTGTGCCATGAGTTTGTTGGCGCCTTCACTGGAGGCCACCAAGCTCCTGGCCAGGAAAGCGATCTGCATCTCATCCCCCAGAAGGAAGGCGAGACCTTGCGCAAGTACATCCAGAGGTTCAGCCGCATACATCACAACATTCCAGACGTTCATCCTGCCGCTGTTATCAGTGCGTTCCATCAGAACGTGCGCAACTGCAGGATGCGGGAAGAGCTGGCGATGAACAAGGTCAGGGATGTTGCCGAGCTTTATGCTCTGGCAGATAAGTGTGCTCGAGCTGAAGAAGGGAGGAGACTCCCCGGCGAAGACGCTGGTCCAGGGGTCGACTCTGAAGATGAGGACACCGCCGCTCCGGCAAAGAAGGGCCGACGGCGTAACAGGAAGCGCAAGGGCAAGGCTGTGCTTGCCGTTGAGGGATCCGGCAACCCCGGCACCACCAAGAAGGCCAAGGTTGACTACCCCGGCAAGGATGTTGCCGGATGCGCCTCCTGTCAGGCCTTGGCGGCCGCCGACAAGCCAGACGGCTTCGGCAAGCGGTATTGCAAGATCCATCGCACCAAGGGCCATGACCTCCAGGACTGCCGGCAAGTTGAGCAACTTGTCGAGAAGCAGAAAGCCGAATATGAAAGGCGGGACAAGGAGAAGGGCCAGGATGGTGCGGAGGGGTCCGGCAAGAAGCGCGGTGGCCGAGGAGGTCGCCGCGGCAAGGCCAAGCAACAGAAAGAGAGGCCCGCTCGCGGCCGCGACAAGCAAGAGGGGGGTGATGATGACGTTGAAGAGGACGACGAATCCAGCGAGCAAGAATTCCAGAAAGCTACAGACGCCATGTGCGTTGACGGAGGTGCCTCGTTGCATTCTTCCCATCGCCAACTTAAACAGTGGGCGCGTGAAGTTAATGCGGCTGAGCCATCTGTCGGCGCCCGGAAGCCTTTGAAATGGTCCAACACGCCTATCATTTTCGACGTTGAGGATCACCCTGATCGTGTAACTACGGTTGGGTGTTTGCCATTGTTGGTCTCACCAACGATTCGCAACCTCAAGGTGACGAAGATGTTAGTTGACGGTGGGGCCGGTTTGAACTTGATCTCACCTGAGGTAATCAAGAGGTTGCAAATTCCTGATGAAGACCTCGAGGAAACAGGCTCGTTTCAGGGGGTCAATCCAGGAAGGAGCCAGCCCAAGGGAAAGATCACGCTGCCGGTAACATTTGGTAGCGACCTGAATTTCAGGACAGAGAAGATTGTGTTCGACGTCGCCAAGATTCCGTTGCCATATAATGGGATCCTTGGCCGTCCAGCACTGGCCAAGTTCATGGCGGCATCACATTATGCTTACAATGTATTGAAGATGCCGGGGCCGATGAGCATCATCACTATCAACTCCGACAAGAAGGACGAGCTTATCTGCACCGATCAACTCTACCGGGAGGCAGTTGCAGCGTCTGCCGCCAAGGCACTTGCTCCTGCCGCTGAAACTCCCGGGGAAAGAAGACCAGCAAGACCTCCCGCACACACTCCGGCAAGCGCACCTCCTCGGAGTGTTGCGCTCCTGTTGAGGATGTGCTAGAGAGTTCCACCGGCAAGAGCAAGAAGTCCAAGGCTGCTCCGCCAGAGACCAAGAAGGTGCCCGCCAAGGAAGATGGCTCGGGAGGAACTTTCACCATAAGTTCCACCCTCGACAGCAAATAGGAAAGCACGCTCGTTGCCTTCCTGCGGGCGAATGTCGATGTGTTTGCATGGCAACCATCTGATATCCCCGGTGTTCCCAGGAAGGTGATTGAGCACCACCTTGTTGTCTGTCCACACGTGCGGCCCGTCAAGCAGAAGGTCAGGAAGCAGGCTTTGGAGCGGCAACAATTTATTGCCGAGGAAATCAAGAAGTTGGAAGCAGCAGGTTTGGTGAGAGGAGTACTTCATCCAACATGGTTGGCCAATCCAGTTGTAGTGCGCAAGGCGAATGGGAAATGGAGGCTGTGTATTGATTATACAGATATCAATAAAGACTGTCCAAAAGATCCTTTTCCCTTGCCGCGCATCGACCAGATTGTGGACTCCACTGCCGGCTGCGACTTGCTGTCATTCCTTGACGCCTATTCAGGGTATCATCAGATTTTCATGGCCAAGGAAGACGAAGAGAAGACCTCATTTATCACCCCATGTGGTACGTATTGCTTTTTGCGTATGCCTTTCTGGTTGAAGAGTGCTGGTTCTACATTTGCAAGAGCGGTCCAGATTGGTTTTGAGCCCCAGCTGCATAGAAATATGGAAGCTTATATGGATGACATAGTGGTCAAAACCAAGGACAAGGCAACGCTCATATCAGACCTAGAAGAAACATTTGCAAATCTGCGCAAGATCAACTTGAAGCTCAACCCTGAGAAGTGTGTATCTGGTGTCCCATCTGGCAAGCTTCTCGGGTTCTTTGTATCTCAACGTGGAATCGAAGCAAATCCCGACAAGATCAAAGCAATTGAGCAAATTGAAGCGCCAAGACGTGTCAAGGATGTGTGTCGTCTTGCCGGCTGCGTTGCTGCTCTGAGCAGGTTCATCTCAAAGTCTGCTGAGCGCGCCCTGCCCTTTTTCAAAATTTTGAAGAAGGCAGGTCCAATGAAATGGACTCCGGAAGAGGAGGCAGCGCTGCAGGATTTGAAGAAGTACCTCTCCTCTCCACCAGTGCTAGTCGCGCCAAAACCGCAAGAGCCGTTGTTGCTATATCTAGCGGCAACGAATCAAGTGGTGAGTGCTGCGCTAGTGGCAGAGAGAGAAGTTGATGAAGAAGCAGCGGCAACGGCAGGACCGCCAAGCGACAAGCCAGAACCTTCCCCGGCAGAGTCTGGTGCTGACCAAGCAGGATCTGCGCAGTCAAATGGGACGATATAGAAGAAGAAGATGGTGCAGCGCCCGGTCTATTTTGTCAGCTCCCTTTTGCAGGGGGCTAGGTCAAGATATTCTGGTGTGTAGAAGTTACTCTTCGGCCTCCTTATGGCCTCGAGGAAGCTGCGCCATTACTTCCAAGCACACGAGATCACCGTTGTCACTCGCTTTCCATTGCAGCGGATTTTGCGGAACCCAGATGCTACCGGCAGGATTGTGGAGTGGGCTTTGGAGCTGTCAAGCTTTGGTCTCGAGTTTGAAAGTACTTCGACCTTCCAGAGCATTGCCTTGGCAGGGTTCATTGCAGAATGGACCCCAACGCCAGATGAAGAAGTTCCAGAGTCAACTCTCCCCGGCAAGGAAACAAATCAAGAGTGGATCATGTATTTTGATGGGGCTTTCTCGCTGCAAGGCGCCGGTGCTGGCGTGCTACTTGTCGCACCCACCGGAGAGCACCTCAAATACGTGATTCAGATGCATTTTCCCCGGGAAAGATCAACAAACAATACTGCCGAGTATGAAGGGCTGCTTGCCGGTCTCAGGATCGCGGCAGACCTTGGAATCAAGAAACTCATTGTCAGGGGTGATTCTCTGCTTGTCGTCAAGCAGGTGAATAAAGATTATCAGAGCCCATTGATGGAAGCTTATGTAGATGAAGTGAGGAAGTTGGAAGAACATTTTGATGGCCTGCAAATGGAGCACGTTCCTTGTGCCGAAAACAGCATTGCTGATGGCCTGTCAAAATGCGCTGCTCTCAAGTTACCTGTGGAACCAGGAACTTTTGTGCTTCGACTGACTCAACCATCTGTGACGCCATCGATGGGACAAGAGAAAAGGAGAAAGTTGAGTTCCGGCAAGTATTTTCCGGTAGAGCTTCCAGAAGCCGCCGGCGAAGAAGTTGCCGGGAACAACGCCAAGCTTGCCGGTGAGCGACAGGCTCCGGCATGGCCTCAGGCTCTTGCCGTCGAGACAAACGCTCCCGCCAGGCTTGCCGGGGAACAACAGACTCCGGCAGGGCCTCGAGCCTTTGCTGTCGAGACAAATGCTCCCCCGGCAGAAGACATGCCTTTAGTTCTTGTTGTCGAGCCTCAGGCTCCAGCATGGGCACAACACATTGTCCATTTTCTTCAGACAGGAGAACTCCCTGAGGAACAGGAAGAAGCAGAAAAAGTAGCCCGGCGGTCCAACATGTACCAGTTTGTGGACAATTCCTGTACAGAAAGAGGCCAAACGGTGTGAAATTGAAGTGTATTTCCCGGGAGGATGGACTGGAGCTGTTGGCAGAGATACATGGAGGCATATGTGGCTCCCACATAGGATCAAGAGCACTTGCCGGTAAGGCATTCTGGCAAGGTTTCTTTTGGCCCACTGCTCTCCAGGATGCAACTGCGCTAGTAACCAAGTGTGAAGCATGCCAGTTTCATTCGAAGAAATTGCATCAACCAGCTCAAGCTCTTCAGACAATCCCTCTTTCCTGGCCATTTTCGGTCTGGGGGCTCGATATCTTGGGCCCTTTTCCCTGTGCTGCCGGGGGCTTTGAGTACTTGTACGTAGCAATCAACAAGTTTACAAAGTGGCCGGAAGTGGAAGCAGTGAGGAAGGTGACAGCACAGTCAGCCGTCAAGTTCTTCAAAGGAATAGTTTGCCGTTCTGGTGTATCAAACAGGATCATCACCGACAACGGCACACAGTTCACGAGCCGCACCTTCATGCAGTATGTCCAAGACCTTGGCGGCAAGATTTGCTTTGCCTCTGTTGCTCACCCGAGGAGCAACGGCCAGGCGGAAAGGGCAAATGCTGAAGTGTTGCGAGGCCTCAAAACAAGGACTTTCGACAAGCTGCGCAAGTGCGGAAGGCGCTGGATTGATGAGTTGCCGGTGGTTCTTTGGTCAATCAGGACGACACCGAATCGAGCCACCGGCCAGACACCCTTCTCCCTAGTATATGGGGCGGAAGCAGTTCTCCCCACGGAACTCACATACGGGTCACCTCGTGTGCTCGCTTATGATGAGCTTGAGCAAGAGCAGCTGCGGCAAGATGACGCGTTGCTCCTTGAGGAAGATCGTCTTCAGGCTGCTGTGTGAGCTACACGCTACCAGCAAGCCTTGCGCCACTATCATAGCCGCAAGGTTCACGCCCGAAGTCTTGAGGAAGGCGACCTTGTTCTTCGGCGCGTTTAGTCCGCCAAGAATTCCAACAAGTTGACGCCGAAGTGGGAAGGCCCTTATCGGGTAGTACGAGTCACCAGGCCTGGCGCAGTCCGCCTGGAGACCGAGGATGGCGTCCCAGTGAGCAACTCCTGGAATATCAAACATCTTCGTAAGTTCTATCCATAAGGCGCGGTTGCCGGGTCTCCCGGCAACCACCTTTTGTACAAGTCTTGCCGCTGAAGCATGTAATCCTTTGTACAAAGCCAGGCGCAGACCCTGTGCATAAATAAATAAAGCTAAGTGTTCTACAAATCTTGTTGATTTTCATGTTTACTTACGTGCATGTTTGTCTGAGATATTGTATTACGCTTAATCCCGGCAAGCGCTAACGAACCGCCAAGGTTCCATATCTCCATTTTCTCTTCTTTCTTTTTCTCAAAGGACAGAAGGTTACCTCGCGTGCAAGTTTGCCGGGGGGGAATGGTGGTATGGATACCGACAGGCGACGTTCAAGGAAAACATCTTGCCGGCGATGAAAAGCTAAGTTGCAGAAACTTTAAACAAATTTTTCTGGTTTGTTATTCTCCTTGAACGATTTCAACTCTTGTATGGAAAACCTGCACGTGAAGGAACCTTGTTGTGATTGGTTGTGCCCTTATCCTGTTTCGAGTCCGCTCAACAGTTTAGGTGGCTGCACTGAAAACACCAAGGTCTCTTGCCGGTAGCGACGCCGCCAGCAGGCTGCTAAAGTCCCGCACCTAGCGCTCGCGGCAAGGGTGCGCGCGTCGGCAAGTTTCCAATCAAGCGTAGGGCGAATACATACAGAAAGAAATTAAACAAGGGGAATAGCATAGCATTCGTCCAGAACGTAGCAAGTTATATTACATCAATCTTGCCACGATTCTAACATAAGATAAACTGTTCTTGGCATGGATGGCGGCGAGAAGTAAGGCAGCTAATCCCGGCGATCGCCTTCAACCCTCTTGACTTGGCTTACCCTGTCGATGATGGGCGCGACAAGCTCCTCAAGCGCCTTGACGTCTACATCCTTCGGCAAGCGGTCGAATACGTTGGAGAGGTTGATGTCGGGGTTCTTGTGCACCACTTTGACGAGCACCTTGCGGAGGACGGCCTGGCAGATTTTGCGCGACTCGCTGGCCAGATAGGTTGTTCGGTCGGAGTGAAGCTGCTCCAGGGCTTTAAGTGTGCGGTCGAAGAACATGGTCAGCTTGACGCTCGTGGACACCCTGTCGTCAGAAGAATACCTGTAATCTTGCAGGCCCATGGTAGACAGTTGTGTGGCAAGCTTCTTCGCGACGTCGACAAGCTTCTCAGTCCAGATCTGCACTCCCTGCACATAGTCGTTGTGGGCAGCAGCATCACTCTTGACCAGCTCCTCCTCATTTCGGAGATCCTTGACCAGAGCCTTCTCGCGAGCCTTGGCGGTCTATAGAGTCTCCTCCAGCGTGGACAGTTTCACCTTCAGATCTTCGATGGAGTCAGTGGCTGAAGAGAGCTTTTTGGTCTTGTCGGATATGGTGACATGCATCTCCATCAGGCTGTGGAGAGCTTTGTCTCTTTCAGCCTCGAGTGTTGAGATCTTCTTGCCGTGGTCCTCGAGATCTGCCTCCAGCTTCTTCACCCTCTCCTCCAGCAAGTTCTTGGCGGCCTCTGCAGCTCCGGCAGCATCGACGGCCTCCTTTAGCTTGCCGGCATGGTCTGTGGTCAGGGCCTCAAGTGTCTCCCTGTGCTTCAGCTCCAGATCCTGGGTCCGCTGCGCGACAAGCTTTTCAATCTCCTCGTCCTTGGTGCAGAGCTTGTCGGCAAGTGCCTTCTCGCGAGCGGTCAGGTCGTCATCATGAGCCTCAAGCCCGACACGGAGCTCTCTTAGGCGTGCTTCCTCTGTGGCGGCATGTTGATTGGCATCTTCCTGTGCCTTCTCAACATCGGACTGCTTCATGAGGAGCTCGTCCCACCTTCGGCTCAGTTGCTTTTGACCCGCCCTCAGCTCCTGAAAAGCTTCGGCAAACCAGGCCTGTGTTTCCTCAACGCGTTTCTGGAGATCTGCTTCCACCTTGTCGACAACCGCGGCCCTGGAGTCTAGTTTCTCCTTCCGGGCGCGGTGGAGTGCTTGGAGCTTCTGGTAGTTGTTGCCATGGCCTTGAGGAGCTTCTCTTCTTCAGATTTGCTGCTACTGGCGCTTGGTTCATCAACGACCTCGAGCCCAGCAGCGGCGATGGCGTCTTCATCAAAGACTTCCCCTTCAGTTGGTGCCCTAGTGCTTGCCGTGCCTGGGATGCTAACGAATAAGTTGTCGCCAATCTTGAGGTACTTGCTTGACGAGGGAGCTTCGGATGTTGGTGGCTGTTCCTCAACAGCCGCCTCCCCAGTAGCTGGGGGCTCTGTGTCCGGCGTAGCGCCTGGCGCTTCTGCGGCAGGGATGCCGTCAGTACGGTCACTAGCCTCCTCGCCGGCCCTCTCGGCAGATTCCTTGGCG